>CM062822.1:16634674-17998746 GCA_031772345.1 Himalopsyche anomala | reverse complement strand
GGGTGATTTGGCGTCAACGCAACTTTTCGCCCGTTAGCCTGCCTGCCTCTGCCTAGCGCCTAGCCTATTGAGAAACCTTGAACATTTTTACTGAAACAATTTTGAAGTTTTGACTCACGCCGGTAAAATTTAATCAAGAAACTAAGAAAGGCGTGCGCTTGAAATTGAATAGGCACTAAAGCATTTATTCTTCGAGAACGTTTGTTTTATTTTTGAAATAGGAACGCTTTATGTAAAACTTGCGGCAGGCTGACATTTATGCTGTTTAAAAAAAAAAGATTTATCAAGTGTTTTCATAAAACGATGTATTTTCAAATAATATTCACTTTGAATTCAATTAAAATATCATAAAGTCAAGTTATTCTTCTTCTATTGGCACTATCTTACATAAAAGGTTGGTGAGAAATTTACAGAAGGTCTTTCCAATAAGTATTTTTTTCATCCATGTTCGCTCCCAATGTTGAGTATATGGCCTTCTAATGGAGGTATCTCAACAGAAGTTTTTCTACCAGAACTTCTTGTTGCTCAGTTGCTGAACCTTTCTTGCATTGTTCGAAGAAAGTAAAGATAAAATAGATAGCCAAAGGAGATAAATAGTGGTTAGATAATCGCTCTCGTTGCGTTTTTCCCTTTTAGAATAGAAAGTTTGGGTGGGAATGTTTAGACACCATAAACATACCATGTTTATGAACAGAAGTCGATAAATCGATTGAAAAAAACGCTGTTTATACTGGGATTCAAGCCCGTAAGATTCGTCACGGAAGTCAAAAACGTTGACCACTGTGCCACCAGCCCGACCATATAACAAAAACAAACTGACTTATTAGTTCTGTAGCATTTTTTCAAATGTATTACATATTCACAATTTCGAGCGTATGAACGGAATATGTTTAAAGAAGATTGCTTACAAATCTTTTATCTTTTGACAAAACAAAGCTAGCGAGTGGCTAACATGTATACTATATTTGTTAGGCACCTAATTTTACCACATCAATAATAAATAATTATTATGATATAGGTATATAGCTACAAATGATCGAAAATCCGAATTTTCTAAATTGCATGATAAAAATATATGTTGTCCTAATAAAATGTTACGATTAAAGCAATATGTATTTCTTTTAAAAACTTAACTACTTAGTCAGCATTGTATAGGTCCAAAAATGGTATATCTGTGTTTAAATGTAAGTTTATAATAGCGGCACGTGTTTTGAAAAGCCTGTAGTAATACGTCACGGTACAGTATGAAATCTAGGTAAGCTTGTCTCCAAAACAGACGAATTGAATTGCTCGTAAATTCTCCACAATGCGCGATGTTATGAATGTACAAAAGTGACTACAACCAAAATGATTTCATCATTACCAGTCGGTTCGTAGGGAGAACGGACAGGCTGGTTAATTTTAAGCCATCTTTGTTTGGAGATATAATAATGTAACTTTCATACTCGCTGTTTGCTTAAAACGTTATGTTTTATAATCCTAATGTGAAATACTTTTACATAACACTTCAATGGAGATAGAGCTAGTTAATATATCTTTTATTGAAATTCCTTATCCATGAAGATATTCGCGAAATGTTCTAAAGTCAAACTTATTTAATTAAATAAATCCATTGCACTCCATAACTTGCAAGCATTTATTGGCAAAGTAAACTTGTCCCTGACTTATTTGCACTATGCATAAAATGAGAAGCGACCATGCGAACTCAGTTAAATCTAGCGCAATTAATTTCACTTAATACCGTTAAATGATTAACTTTGAATAATTCTTGAGTTATAGATAGCTAAAACAGATCTTGGGAAATCAATCAAGTCATAGAAACAACTTGCAACTATCCATTATATGAATAACTATTTTATTTATTCTCGGCGTGACAAAATTAACACAGACGAGCGTCCTCTTTTTCATTCATCGATTCACAAATAATGTGATAAAGAAAATAATATCAGAGCTTTAAATTTGTGTGAAGTCGAATATTAAAGTTTGTGTTATATAAACCGTTACACTAAAAAAGTAATAACTGTAAATATTTGTCAAAAGTCCACTATTTATGAAAAACAGTTCTAATTCTACTCAAAGTTGTATCAACAACTACAATTTCTTTTCATACTTTAATATGTTCATTTTATCGTTTGTAATCGAATCCGAGTTGCTACGCTCCAAGTATTTATTTTACTATGTTTCACTGTCATTATCTTTAATACACTTGCCACTTTTATGTTGTCTTTTATTTTTATTTGAAGAAATTGACAACTGATGATTAGTATCTCCACTATCAAAATATTAAATTTAAGCACAATCTGGAATTATCTTGTAATTATAATAACAAAATAATTATACTTATCTTCATTGAAAACAAAACATGTGTGTATGCTTGTAAAATTGAAAATAAAGCACCTAAAAGGAATGCAACTTTATTTTTCGTTTTAAATAAATTCTATTTATCTTTTTGTAGCAACAGTTTATTATACTGAAAAATATAAGACTATTTCCCAGGATAGATAAGTGAAGATAATTACGAACTTTACTAATAAATGTCCTTTGAGAATAATATGTAAAATGTAATTTTAGTAAATATTAAATGGATTAAGCACTTTGTATTTCCGAGTTTTATTTATTTACATTTTAAATTGAAAAATATTTTGAACAGGAGAGAATGTCATTAAATAAGCCGCTGAAGAACGTGAAAAACATGCGTTTGATTGTAGAGAATTCGCAAATAGAACACTGACCACAATGATAATTAAATACCGAAACCATTTTGAGAAATTAAATTAAATTGTTAAGCGGATGCATTTTCATAATAAATACTTTAATTAAAACGGATGTGATTTTTTCAATTAAAAAATGAAAGCATTGAAATGAAAAAAATATACCGCTGAAATTGCGATGAACGAAAATAATAAGTTGAATTCAACTCTCTTACAGAAACGAGATACGGATAAAAGAATAATATCTTATTAGTAAAATAATCATCAACATTTTCAAAATTAAAACGAATTGAGTTTAATCAATTCCAAAAAAACATGTAAACAAAGACTTTTTTCCCGCCGCCGAAACTACAGCACTTCTTTTTACCTAAATTTATCATTAAATAGAAAAAAAAACGTCGGGAAATTTCATAAGACAAATTTAATTGTAGTACGAATTATTCTTTCATACATAAATCAATACAGCGCTTATTATAACGACTGAAAAGCTTTTATTACATCGCCGCTGAGTTGAGTGATTCAGAAGAAAAAAATACTTTTCGCTCTTTGTTGAGATTATTTTCGCCAGACACACACACAAGGCTGTGATTATTTCTGTCTAAATTGATCTTCTCGAAGCTCACGAGGTGAAGCTTCCTATTGTATTGTATTGCGGAATTCGATACCTAATCAATTCAAACGAATCCATTCCGGAAGTGCTTTTACCGCCTCAATTCCAGCATGTGTAAAGTACCCAATTACTAAGCTACAAATCAAATGATCTGAACAATCTTCAGACGGGGTAAGCCCATCTCTCGTCAATGTTTCCCAAATTTGCAGAGACGCGCGCGTTTGGTGTTGAATCACAATGAAAAAGTTGTTTCTCTTTACCATAAATATTTTCAGTGAAAACTTGCAAAACAGTTTCGCGCGGAATGTTCCCAAGTTTAAGTGTTTACTAAGAAGAACGCAGTATCAACGTATCTCTGTAACAAAGTTTCTTATCGAATAGCCATGACTAGAATAAAATTCTACATTTATTTATTATCATCAAAAGTTTCTTTTTAATGCATACATACATATAAAAGGATAAACATATATTTATACGTGAGCCAGACTTTACACAGTTCAGTGTGGCATAAAAGTCTTGAAGCTTATTGATTGAAAGTAACATTTTTGTATACTTTTTGGGGCCACAACACAAAGAAAATAAGATTCTGTTAGTATTAAACGTTATTTAAATTGACTAATAAGAATCTTTACAAAGTTTCACATATAAACTGTGTTGTTATCAAAGTTGATCGAACAAATATTTGACTTTTGAATATTCACTAAGATAAATATTTGTTTTCATTTTATCGGAAAATATAAATTTATCGCAATAAAGTTACTTTTAAATTCATAATGAATACATTAATAACTAGTAGCGATAAACATACAAAAAACTTGAAATTCTTTCTATATACAACGGTTTTCAATTATTTATGTTTGGTTGTTTTTATTAACTTCTAAAATCTCCTCTCATTTTATTTACAAATAATAATCTTGAATGTTCAATAAAAAATATGTTGTAAAATTGATACTGATTTCCGTATCACACCACTATCAGAACTTTCGAATATTTTTATGACTCCGAAATAGCTGTTAATTACAGCACACAACTCATGTGCAACTTAAATTCTGTGCATTTCTAACCTTAAAAAATGGATTGTCCAGTAAATGCCGAAATGTCTTAGTTGTTTGCTTTTTAAATTTTTATGTTATCATTAAAATTCGAATAATATTGTTCCACCATTTTTCAATAACTAATAATATTTGTAAGATATTTTATACTTACACATTTTTATTATAGTTGTTACATGTAAAACCTTTTCTCGTATCGTTACTACGAATAACAATAAAAATATAGTATCTCTTATTGGTCAAAACTTCACAAATTTCACAATATATAGCAAAACCTAGATATTGGGATACAATAAACATCCTGTATTTCAAACAGTAAATGGGAGGAGATTCGTTGGCATGAGAACAGAGGGAGACGTCGACTAGCTGTGTTAAGGTTTTGAATCACCCAGTATATGGTCTAAGAAATTGAGAGTTTATGTTGACAGTTATTAGGAGTGGTAGTTTTCCGCCTCGCAGTTTAAACTAACGAAATATTACAGGGTGATTGCAAAATACCCAGTTTCAATTTACAAACTGAATAGAGCAATATTTTGCCCGCCGTTTCTTGGAACGAAAAAGAAGGTTTATTTTATGTGTTTCTCATATGGTTTATGTTAAAATATGTGGTAGTAATTATATAATTAACAAAGAATTAGTAAACATAAAGAATTTAAGTAATTCAAAGAATATTAATATTCATAAGATTTAATATCAAATGAGAATTTAAAAAAATAATATTCTAATGATCGTATTAAAAAAAAAAATTCTTTAAACAATTTCACATTTTCATAAAAATCACTATCTTTAGTAATGATTGTAATGAAAAAACCCATACTGATCTTATAAAAAAGAGTAGAGTTTGTTCATTTTTTAATTATTATTATTACATATAATTTCTTCCAGACAAGAATTGATAGTAAGCATTATAAATGTGATCATTGTCTTGTATAACAGTTGAGTTACGTTTATACTTGCTGGATGTTTGAGAAACAATTTTATTGATCTATTTTGAATTTACTCGATAGGCTTAAAAAATGTGTAACAGTTACTCTAGTTCTGCCATTGATGTGACAAAATCACAATCAGTTGTAGTATATTTGGTTTCACATAGCCAATGTGTCAAATAATTTAAACCTTCGAAGAAATAATTTAAAACCAGAAGAAAATTTTGTGCCGCCTGTGTGGTTGAGTAGTCAACGTTGTTGGCTTCGGCTACGGAGGGCCCGGGTTCAAATCCCGGTACGGACAGTTTTATTAATTGATTTTTCAATCGATTTATGAATTTCTGTTCAAAGGCATGGATGTATGTGATGTCTTGAATTCCCCTTCTTACCCATCCTATCCTATGAACGGGGCGTATCGATAGCGATTAACTTACTACTAATCCCATCTTAGCCCTATCCGTCTATCCATACTCTCTTTGGAAAAAGAGAGGTTGAGCAACTGAGTAACAAACAGTTCTCGTAGAAACACTTTTGTTGAGATAAACTTCATAAGGAGTCCATATGCTCCACATTGGGAGCGGACATGGAAAAAATATTAAAAATTAAAAAAAAATAAAAGCACTCATGTTAAAAAATGTGTAGAAAAATGATCATTTGATATTAATAAATCCATGATTTGTACACGGCAGTAGTAGATCATAATTTAGAGTTCTAAATACCACACATATTATTATAACAGCAATTATGATGATATTAAGTTATAAATGTAATTAAAGAGTTTCTGAAGATTCCAGACGATTGCGCAGTAAAGAGGTTTTCCATTTTAAGCAAACAGTAAGGCTTTGAAGCTTAAAGGGATTAGTAAAATTTATTCGTATTGCTTAGTATACACAGATACTCAGGATATTTACTGGATGTTTTGGTGTTGAAATGGGCAGGGCTTTATGGACCGCTTCGTCCCTGAGATAGTTTTGAATTATTTACAAATGCAGGAAAACGTTTGCATCTGCGCGGTGCTCATAAATACACATCTTATCGCGATCGTAATGATTATTTATTAGTTCGATTACTTCCAAGTCGACCGGCGCAGTTTTACACTCTAACATTAACCATGCCATGTGAAAATATTTTACAAATTTAAGCCCAATGCATGCAATGTTTTTTGTTCATTTGATCTATTTGATTGTAAATACGAGATTACAATTGCTGATACTCTTAGTTCTTAGACTTCAGTTATAAAACAAATAAAGATTCTCTTGGCGACTAGTCATTAACGTAAGATGTATTCAACTGTGTTGCTTCGTGTTATTAAAAATTAGATTAGAATTTTAAATTATTAAACAAATTTTAGTCCTGATATAACGTTTCAACATAATAGTATATCAATAATTTTATTGAATGAAATACGTTCGATCTGATGATGTCTTATATAAAAATATGAATAATATTTACCAGATGATTTTTGTCATGTTAAAATAGGCCTCCAAGTATCCCATCATTAGAATTGGAGATAACACAGTGTTAGGCAAGCTTTAAGCTCTTTTCATGACCAATACGTCTATTTTTAATCTATTCGGAAAAAATAATTAAAGTAACTGAACAACAACCAGTTCTAAAAAAGATATTTTATTAGGAATCTATATGATCGATACTGAAAATGGAAACGTTTTAAATGTTAGAACAATATATCATTCAAGAAAATATTTAAGTATCCACGATTTGAAAAATAACCTTTTTTTGTACTTTTTTTGTGACTTATCCGAAAAGCTGTGCTTAAAAGTAAATGGACCGTATCAAATGTATCTTATTTTAATAAAAACACAATAATCCTTTGTACTTCATTCCACTTTATTTAATATGTCAGGACCGGTTTCGCTCATTACGAGCATCGTCAACTGATAAGAAATATAATTTAACAGTGCTATTTATACAAAAATGAACAGTTATAAACAACAATTGGCATTGAAAAGAAAATACCAATTACATTAAAAGTGATTCTAAAATAGCACAAAATTAAAATGTTTAACACATCTAACATATAATTAAAAAGTCATCTCAGATTAATAAATTTAGAATGGGAATTGAAAGTAATTACAAACATAATTAAATAACAAGTCTGTCAAACTAGACAAACAGGAAATCCTAGAAATCAATAGATTCAAATTTTTACCTGATTCAGATCTTTTGAACGATCAATTAATATTTGCTAGTTCCCCGTTACTTTATCCATTGCATTAGCCCTTGTTAACTATTCTTTTATATAATTTAAAATATATATAGGTATGTATATATATATATATATATATCTCTTTGTTAGAATTGATATGGTCTTTGAAAAATTTCTTTTTCAGAATCTTCCTGGCTGTCGATTTTGTTTAAGTATGTACACTTACCAACTACTTGGAAGAGGGGAAATTTTCTTAACTATCATTAAGCCTATTCACTATATTATTGTCATTATTAATGTCATTATTTTTATTGTATCACTTTGTCAAAGAATTCCCAAATTTTAATTATGTTTGTAATTACTTTCAATTCCCATTCTAAATTTATTAATCTGAGATGACTTTTTAATTATATGTTAGATGTGTTAAACATTTTAATTTTGTGCTATTTTAGAATCACTTTTAATGTAATTGGTATTTTCTTTTCAATGCCAATTGTTGTTTATAACTGTTCATTTTTGTATAAATAGCACTGTTAAATTATATTTCTTATCAGTTGACGATGCTCGTAATGAGCGAAACCGGTCCTGACATATTAAATAAAGTGGAATGAAGTACAAAGGATTATTGTGTTTTTATTAATATAATGCCTTTCCACCAAGTATTGACAGTGAACACCCTAAAAGTGATAAATGTATCTTATTATAAAATTCTGAATAAATTTGAATTTGGGAAATATCAACGAGGGAAAATAAATTCGTTAAATTGTTAGATGTGTTTGTGAAATCATTATTGTATTATCAAATTCGATATTTAAATAATGCTACGTATACAAAATAAAAGATTGTATCTTTGTCAAAGATGTTATTTAACGATCATAAAAAATAGCTTTCAATTCAATATTTGAATGAAATAAATTTAATGGATTGCACAAAACATTTCATTTCGACAGATTAAAAAGCGCGAACAAAACGCTTCAAACGAGAGGCATTGCTTTTAAATTCAAATTTAATTAAAAAATAATAATAAAAAAAACAATATCGAAAGCACGATTCATAATGGCGAAACGAAAAAAGAATTTCCTCGTCCAGTAAGAACGGATTCAATTCATTAAAAAATGTTAATTGCGAGAAGAGGGAGTGACGTGTTTACATATTTTTCCGATGGTGGCGCTTTAAGTTCGGATTTTCTTTAGGTAAAATAGCTTACATCGACTAAAATATTTACCCTTTAGGGTAGCTTCGTTATTTATGTATAAACATTCTAAGTCGACGCAGAAAATGTCAAATACATAGTTTTTTTTTGCGAGACCCGCAAATATAAACCAATATCTTCACCTGAAATCTGAAACGTGATTTATGAAAAAGTGTGTTTTTAATTAAAAAAATCTTACCGTCAAAGATGCTATAACTTTACTGTTTTGGCAATATATTTCAGCCATTTTTATAACTAATTTTCCCAATTTAAATGTCTTATTAAAAAAAATGTTATTATGTAAAATAAAAAAAAGGTTTATTTCGATTTTCAATTAAATTTATAACATTGCAAGATTTTTTGTGTAATATTACAATTAAATTTAATTAAATTGGCTTTATTGATTGCTGTTGGATGTAAATAATAGCAGAACACCGTGCGTGTAATGAGAGAATGTGTATGTGTGAGAGATTGTTGGGCTAATGGCATTGTCCACTTTGGAGATCACAGGCACAGCATTATTCGGATGTTCTGTATTACAGATAAGATAAACAGAATTCAAAATATATATTTCTAGTTTATAACATGTATTAAAGGGATCGATGTTGTTTAGATGGTAAGTATTTTTAAGTTACTCGATACCGCTCAGCAAAGAAATACTGTTAAAAACTTTAAAGAAGCACACAGAATCTAAATATTTAATTGGATTTAATACACACATCAGTAAACAACGGAAATTAATTTATTACCTGTAACTTATAACTGATCCTAATAAAATATACTAAAAACCGCTTAAAGACCGTAATAAAAAAACAAAAAATAACTAAAGGTTATACAAATATATAGAATATAGAATAAATGCGGAGAACTTATCACCCACGAAAGCGTCCTTCCCTTTCCATTTTAAAATGACATAGTAACCAGTAGGTTATTACTAAAAAAATATATATTGAAGTAAATATCACCCATTCCTACTATAGAGAAAATATTATGAACACCAAATAGGCTTTTCAAAGAAGTTACAGTCTAAAGTCAAATTATATATTTATAATATTTTTTTTGTAATGTAATATTTATAAAATTTCAATGTATATTTGTCACATTTTATAGAAATTAGAATTTCTGATAGAAGATTGAAAGAAGCGAAAAATACGCCTTCATTTGCCGAAGAAATGGATTGAATAGAAAGTATGCATTTATAAAAATCTAGCATAAGACTTCGTTTACCAGTAGATTCCAGATTCACGTAATCTCTACAGAAGTTTTGTAAAATATAAGCATATTTAGAGAACTTTGCATCTTGAGAAGATATGTATTTAATATTGAAAAATAAAATACTATATTGTAATTAAAATGACCAAGTAGCCGGATATATATATTACAAGTAGACATATATATATTGTATATATATGTAAGGAAGGAGATGGAAGTGTATTTTTTAACATAACTTTGACATTAATGTATTCACTATTTGATATACTGTTATCAAACCCTCTCCTCGTCTCATAAAAATAATTTAAAACCAGTGTATAAAATAATTTAACAAGTTCGACATAAAAATATTTCTTTAATAAGCTTAAAGCAGAAATTAAGAATTTTTTTGACATTGCAGCTAATGCTAATGCGCCAAATATTTTAAAATTCAAAGATCATACGAGAAAAACTCGATGAGATTGTTTTGTAAGTCATCCGAGATTAAGTCGAGAGAAAATTTACACCGGGAATCAAACTCAGACCTGTATGATTGATAGAGCCAGCTCTAACCAACTAGACCACAGCAAACGAATATTTTCATACTATGTATTTAACGAATTATTATTATTAATTTTTAATTCCAGTCAACTTCAGACCTTTAGAGCTTAAAGTATAAGGTAATGGAAACGTACAGTGTTTTAGTTTGTACAGACTTATTTACATAACAACCAAAAATAATTGAATAAACATCCTAAATAATTCACTTATTTAATATATAAAGAAATTTGAAACATTATATAACTCAGTTCTTCTCGTTCTTAACTGTTAAACACTTAATAGTGATATTCAACATTTTTCCTGAAAAAATGTCAGACAGTTATTAATACAAAGCAAATACCATTTAAAAAATACTGTAAGTAAACAATACTGAATATATAAAAATTACGTATTATAATTGTCTATTGGCATAGTATACAAATACTGAAGGTACAATAAGTAAAGCATTTTTTTAATGATATATCATTAAGCTTTGCTTTTATTTTACCTCAAAAATATTTTTTTGTTGTTTGTGGATTGATTCGACCCTGATAATTTTATAAATTTATACGAAAAAATATTTTTCCATTTCTTAAGCATTAATATATAAAAAAGTGGTTTTTAATAAATAATTGACAGTTACACCCTATAAGAGATATTCAACAAAGAAAAAATATTTTAATTCAAGAGTTATTAGTTTTGTTGTTTCTGTGAATATTTTTTTTACTCGTGATCAGCTTAAGACGACAAAACATAATAAGCACAAATCTTATATTATTTATTTTGACCACAGACTTTTCTGCCCACTATACGAATTGGCGAAGTTGACGATGGATTTGACCATTTAGGGGAATAATATTAATTGAATCTTTGAAGAGTTTGATAAAATAAGGATTGATTTTGGAATAAGGCATTTGTCGATGATGCTACTAATAATCTGCATACTATTTTATTGTATACATATAAAATAAATACATCGATATCTAATACGTAACTTTAAGACTTGAAATGATACTTTGAGAAACAATCTAGTTACTTCTTCATTCATTGAGCATGAATTAAAATTTTCAACTAGATAGCCTTTTTGGGTTTTTGCTAACATTTCTGAAAAGATATTTTTTAATTCAACACTATAATATTAGTACGCCGTTCATTCTGTTCGCATACCTTCAGTACTTAACATCTATAATTCAGGCAAAGGAAAGCGCCCAGGGCAAGCCCAAACGATAGAATGTCGGCCACTCGCGCCCCGGCGTCCGATGCATAATTTATCAGATTGAGAGATTCGGAAACGGCTTGAAGATTATCACCGCGGCGTTGAATATTAACCTGCCCAATGTTTCAACAATTCAACCACAGAATAATCGCTCTCAAACTACGATGCCTCACTGAAAGACTATGCGATGAACGGGATTTCAGAAACCACACATTATTGAGTGTGAATGGTACGGAATTTTGTAGTTGTTAATTCATAAGTGGTGTCAGTAGCTCAAAACTATTTTATTGTCGAAGCATAAGAAAAAATTTCAATTTCTACAACGGTGACATCTGTCAATGACGCGAATCATTGAGTTATATTTCTACAAATATTCGTGTAATTTATATAATCCAGCTAAATAAAATTTTGACAAAATTTATTTATCAATGATAGTCTAAGAACTTTCTTCTGGATAAGGCAAATAAGATGTATATAAATATGTACCCTATGTAAATAGTGCTATTTTATTTTTCTCATCTTCGTGTGACGTTTTCACTGAGAAGAAATAGTGTATAAAAAGGAAGTTCTTTTTTATTCTATTGTAAATGAAACACTCATAACCTTCGTTTTATTCAGTTACGCTGTCAAGTAGTTGATTTTTGGAATGAGCACTTTCAGATATTGATTTTTAATTGGTTAATGAATTTGTATGGCTAGAAAAGGATGACAGTGATATTTTGATTTCTTCCTATACACTCACTCAGAAGTAAACACATATATTCTAAAATATTACTCCTTGAGACATTCTTTACTAATAGTTTTGTTCCTATTCTCTCCGTATAGAGAAGTTGGGTGACTGATTTAGAAGCAGTAATCTTTTACCAAATCATTTAAGATATATCCACGTTAAGAAAAAACGTAGCTTAAAAATAGAGCTTTTTTTAGTTAAAAAGGTAGCATAATAGCTAAAAAAAAGTTAGCATATTCCATTTGAGATTTTGGTAACTATAATAAATATATTATACACACTTATTTTCAGCATGAAAGTAAAATTTGGAGACGAGAAACAAGGCGAAGAAGTAAGTTTTATTTTTGCTGACTTCTGAGTGGTACTCAGACAAATAAGTTTTTAAACCTGAAGTACTACGAGGAAGAAGAAAATGATGTAATAATCTTGTAATCTAGTAATTAACTAACAAAATACAACCGTAAAATTTACTGCCGACATAATCCAGACGAAGCTTGTTTTGGATGAAATAAAACAGTTTTAATAAAACAATGTAAGTAAGTAAAGAAGCATATTAAATATTAAACAGAAGTTGAGCTTTGAAATTTATTATTTTATTTAGGAATATTATACATATTATCTACCTTTTTGAAAGTTCACGACTTTCAACAAAGAAATATTATAATATTTCGCCAAGAAGGAATGTTAATATCACAGAAATGATAGTATATAATAAACAGCAAAACGATGTTTATGTAATGTTTTGATAAAATTACATCAAAAGAAAAAAAGACTAGTATTTATTTACATTAAAAATTAAAAGGGAAATTGATTCTTTCAACATTTACTGCTTTTTAAAATAAATAAAATAACATAAAACACTGTATAATATTATAACAATGTCTGTGAACGGAATATGCAATGGTTTTAAAATGACAAATAAATATTTATATACCTGTTATTAAACTTGAGTATCAAGTATTTTTAAAATTAAAAATTAAGCAAATTTTCGACTATTTCTCATGTTAAATATATCATCAGTCAATACATCTAGATAATTTATGAGATAAACCATTTATATCATATCCTTTCATAGTAACGGAAAAATCGGTTAAAGGCCCGAAGATCGTTAGTGAACTGTTCATACTTTTAAAATCTAAAATTTGGTTCGCTTATTATTTATTTTTTAAAAAAGTTGCATTGTAACTGAAGAATACTTTCAATTTAACAAACGCCATGTTTAAAAAAACCTTCAGTCTGTATTTCTCAACAACGAATTTGCTCATTCGTTTCCTTCACAATCCAAATCCTTTCACCTTTATACCCCATGTCGAAAACGCGACTTCCAACATCCAGTGTACATATATCACAATGCTTCTAAAACAAATAGTAAATGTTTTTTTTTTAATAAAGTTAACATGAAACAGAAACATTTTGAATCTAATCAGAAAGCATAATATATTTTTTCCATGTAAATCTTGCTGACAACAAATAAAGCAATAAAATATTATATTCATATTTTACCAACTAATTTTAACGATTTCTACATGCAAATATTCTTGCAGGTATTGTTACCACTCAGCTTAAGTACTGGCAAATTTAATTCTTACCAGATATGTAATCACACACCAAAAAATGAAACATAAAATATACTGTATTTATAATTTGTTATTTAAGTATATATAAATAATAACTGTTTAGACTTAATATATAATGAAAGCATAAAATACACAAAATATAAAATAATTGATTGATTTGATTTTTTGTATTGTCATATCTAAAATTGATAATACCCCGCGGACTTAACATTTGAACGTATTTTATAATGGAAGCATTTCAAAACATTGTAGTGCAAAAATGGAGTCAAACACCATAATTCTACATTAAATTGGCAATGAATCCAATACATTTAGTTACTTGGCTATCTGTTCGAGATATTTTTTATATTAGATTTTTAGTGGAGAAAAAAATATTGTAGAATATAATATGTCATAAAATCATTTCTAGAATATCAAAATCAAATCAATATTATAAAAGTGAACTTTCGTTTATCATGATCATTGAACAAATGAATGAAAAATAGCGGCGAAGAGATGTTTATTTCAAAATGTGTAAAACTTTGTAATCAGATTTCATTTGTTTCAATTTTCAATGTTATGAAAGAGTAATAATTTACCAAGCAATAATTGGTGTTTCGGGATTTTTACTAATTATTATCTCAACTTCTGATTGTAACCCGAAATTAATTCTAAAACAAGAATATAATTAAAACTTTTGCAACGGGTTTCATAAATATTTAATTGGTTCGAAGCTCAACACAAACATTAAAACGTAAACAATTGCGATTAATACAATTCAAAATGTGTTCATGATGGAAAATCAAATTTGTTCGTGAATATTCAGCGATATTTGAGCAAATCGATCATTTTATCGAAGAAAAATGATTGAAATTCTCTATTAATATCGATAATTATCATTATTGAAATAAAAACAATTGTGAAAGTTATTGTATTTCTTCAATTGTTAGAATAAATATTTGATGTTTACCATTGATTTTAGCATAGGAAAGAGATAAAAATAAACGCTCTTTCACATTTAGTTAAGTGACGTCAAAAATCATAAAACAAAGCTTAAAAAATCATAATTAATGTGTGTTATTTACGCAAAAATACTATAGGCAAAATAAATCTTATCCAAAAGGTAAAATTCTGCTTACAAGGCCGCTTTCAATGGAGATTTAAAAATAAAATGCGTTTTTATTTCTCCCGCATTTCCCTAAAATACTAAAATAAAGCGGGCGCCTAATACTAGGTGACTGTTTCTTTAGTGAAGTATATATTAAAATTATTTCATGAAAGTATTTTTTTAGATGAACGTCCAAAAAATAATACAGGTCGGTGTAGCGTGTTATAAAAAAAACAAAGCGTGACGTATATATTTGATTTGTATAAGGAAAAATCTTTGAAATATAAATTACTTTTCTCTTTTTAGGAGAAATGATTTTTTGACAATTTGACTTTCTATTTAACACGAAAAAATGAAACCAAAAAGGTTAAAAACAAAAAAAAAATAGTTTGTGAGCAAAATTTTCATTTCATTTCCTATCAACACTGTTTGATTATATCCACTGATTTAACGACGCTCTTTTACTGTAAATTTTGATTTAAATCTGTTTGATAAAAAGAAAATAAATATGAAAAGATGAAAAACTGTCGCTAATGGAAAATAATATTTATTTAATGTTTGATAAATGATTTCGAAATAAATGATATCATTTCATAATGTGACAGGTTAGACTGGTCCTATTTTTTCCCGAATAATATACAAACATTTACACGATTTTTTAACACACTTTTCATTTAGATCTTAAATAAAAGTACTAAGCCACTTTTAAATAAGTTATAAGAATTGATTGTAATACATCGTCGTTGTAATATAATAATTTTGGCCTGTGTGGTAGAGTCATCAACGTCGTTGGCTATCGCTACGGAGGTCACGGGCTCAAATCCCAGTACGGGCAGTTTTATAAATTGATTTTTCAATCGATTTATGAAATACTGTTTAAAGGCATGGATGTATGAGATGTCTTGAATTCCCCCCTCCCACCCATCCTATCCTATGAATGGGGCGTATCGAAAGCGATTAGTTAACCACTAGTTCTGTCCTAGCCCTTTCCTTCTATTCCTACTCTCTTTGGAAAAAGAGAGGTTGAGGAACTGAGTAACAAGCAGTTCTCGTAGAAACACTTCTGTTGAGATAAACTCCATTAAGAGTCCATATGCTCCACAATGGGAGCGGACATGGTAAAAAAAAAAGTATGTACAAATTAGATTTTTTTTTGTGTGGGCAAGTAAACATAAAACAATATAATAATATAATTGGTGATGTCATACATACAATATGTAAAATTGTAAGATAAACTTCGTATTTTGTATTATTTTAAAAATATAAATTCTACCAGAAGTCCACTGCTAAAGATGAATTATTTATTCTGTACCGGAAACGAAGGAATGTTTTACTTCTGAATTCTGTGAAAGTGTTTTCCGTATGTCCCACAGATGGGGTGATTTTATTCTATTTTCGTTTTGTTTAAAGTTTTCATTTATGTGATGGTGGAAAGTTGTACCATTAGTCGTCGTGCGGACGTGACCATTTAATTGATGATCGCGTTTCCAGACTTCGTCTTGTACGTGATCCCAACTTCTGGAATGGCAGCGCTACTTCAAGGGTGGGGGGGTGGTCAAGCGGCATACTCTAACAAAAGAACGCCAAATTGATCGTCCGTATTGCACATTAATTCTGAATAGAGACAAGGATTATTACCATTCGTGGTAAAGATTTTATCACTGTTACAATATTTGATTTTATCGGTTCAACAAACACTGATTTGTTCTAGGTTGTGGTGTCAAAAGAAAAGAGTTATATTTTTGCACAACTCTGTGTTTCATTATTATTTTTAGTTTGATTTATTTCATTGAATATAAAAATATAAAATTGATTGTTAAATATACCTGTCTTTGCTCCTATGAAGTTAGAAAAATACTTTCATTAAACGATTTTTCCCATTTCTTGTTCGTAGCGTAGTGGTCGAGTGTTAGGTCTTCCTTCAAATGCAAGGTTCATATAAGATGAATGGCGTTGATGATTGTGATTCGCGGTTTTACACACGCTTATTTCAGTTCAGAGTGAGAGCTATTAGGTTACTATTGTTTCCTTATCCCATTTGTACATCTTTATCTTTTACGAAAAATGAAAACTGAAAATCCTTAATTAACATATGATTAAAACAAGTTTCCTATATTAAAAACTAAAATATTATTATTATAAAATATTGAAAACATAGAAGACAACAATATCGACTAAGAAAAATCATTTATATAACAACTTCTTTGTTACAGTTGATAAAAATTTAAAAAAAAAATAAGTAGGCATGCTTGACAAAAAATAAACTTAAAAATAATGGTAAAACGATGAATTAAATTTGTTATGTTCATTAAAATTTGTTTATTCAAAATGATTTATTCATTTATTTATTTATTCATTTTATTTAATTAACATTGCATAAGGTTGACAAATTATAAATATAAATCTTTTACAATGAAAAGAATAGTACAATTTAATATTAAAAGCAGTAAAAAAAATTAGCATGGAAGTCAACTGAGTAAGCTCCGACGAACTTTACTATAAACATTATTCGTCGTAACTCACCCACGTCTACGTAGAATATGTCGACATCCGAAGCAATATTGTTGAACACCGTTAAAGCTCTCTCCAGAGGCATTCCCATTGGCAGGTTGGTTCTACACCTCGGAAGAACAAACAATTTATGTTCACGATTTCTCAAAAAATAATCAGGTACATTAAGATTCACATTCTCAAGAATGGTGGAATTCTCATTTTGCCCTCGTATAAGTCGAAAGAAATATATGGCCAGATACACTTCTCTTCGAACGTTCAAACTATTAAAGTTAAGCATGCCTAAGAGAAAGTCAGTTGGATAAAGCCATTGGTAATTTCCATACACCCTCATATAGAGAAGTCTCAAAAATTTCTTCTGAATCTTCTCCACTATAAGGGTATTTTTCGAGCCTGTTGGGGACCAAACAAATGACCCACTCTCAAGTCTCCTGATATCGAATCATGTAATTAAGACTTCAAATACAATTAGTTGGAAATACATTTGAAAGTTGACACTGTTTTGACATGTTGTGGAAATTTAACAATCGAAATTTCAAAATAAATACATGTCAGGTAAATTACGTTTTTTTTTGTATTTTCATAGCGCAATAGTATTAAAATTATAAATACGCGCGAACATTTTAAAAATGTTTTTGATTAGAATTACCAGTATTAACGAGAAATGCAAACATTACAAAAGCACACGGGAAATGATGAAATGTTTTTTAAAGCGTTAATCATGTGCGAATATAAAGATAAGCTTTTAATTTTATAATTATTGAACCCAATAGAGCGACAAATTTACACATGCCTTAAATTTTACATTAAAACATATTTAGCTGCCATTTAGATTTTTTGCAGTGGTGTTACTAATGAACAAGGGAATTGATATAAATGATAGAATTACGATAAAGAATGATTTAATGTTGTCATTTGTTAAATTAAGAAAAAAAATGATTTCATTTATATACAAATATGAGCGTCTAATACTCTAACAATTAATAAAGTAGTGAGATTCAATAAACTACGTTGATAATTTAATCTTAATGGAGAAATAAATCAAATTAAACTCAAAGACAGAAAAATAAGTTATTTAAATAATATTAATACTGCGCCAAGATCCTATATAAACCATGTAAATTTCTAATGTCAGAGCTTATAGATAACATAAATAATATGTAGCGTCTAAATGAAATTGTTTAAGAAAAACACGTCGCTGGTCAGTCGCTCAACTTTTTTATTTGGGTAATGCAAAGAAATATAGCTCATCGTCAAAAATATACATGAATGTTGACCGATCGCTCATCCTTAGCAAAACTTTACAGTAATATATATGTTGATGTTGAGAGGAAAAAAATATATCTTACAGTACAAATACATAAGTTAATAGTCGTCAAAATATGAACGTTTTTATGTAGGGATTCAAATTCTTGAATTGAATGCGAATACTGAGAAAATGCCTTTTCTTATACCACTATCATTTTCATAAAACTTACATACGCATTATTAAAAAAAATAATATATGGATAGAATATGTCTGCTTGTATATCTAAAACAATGATCATAGACAAGAAGACTCAGTCAAGAGTGGTTATGTACTGATTGCAGGGAGAATAATATGATATGCACAGTATTTAGAGAAGTGTTTTGTCTGAAGAAAGATTCAATCTTTTATAAATGAGTATGTGTTGATTTTACAGTGGCAATCAAGCAGTTTTTGTTTATTTTTGTTCTCTTCCATTTCCGCGTCGTTGTTTTTTCTAATGTTTAAATTATAAAAAGAATAGCAAGAAAATAAAATCAATTTCAATGTTAAAAATGGCGTAGATGTTTGTTTGATTCAGTTTAGTAAGAAAATATACACATAATTTGTCACCTTAATTGTTGTGAAATTAGTTGAATTTTATTTTCTGTATTTTACATAATAATGTACAGTAGAAATATAATAAAGTTCAATAAGCTTAACAGGTTTATTCCATCTTAAATTTTCAATAGGCAAAGAAAGCGACACTCATCTTAAAAAAATAAACATTTACCGAATTCGGCTTACAGGTTTAAAATAAAATCTGTGCCTGCAAAACCAAAGCTGTAAGAAACTTTCCTATGGCAATTTTCGTTAAAAATCTCTCGGCCTGGAGTGAAGGAATAAAGACAAAGTGACAAGCAGTAATTCGATTTGAAAAAACAGCTTCAATAAATTTCCAAAAAGAATTTTTGATATTCTCCGACAGTAGACAATGTCCCAAATAAAGTTGAATTAGAGCTATGAAAGAAGAAAAGCAAATATTGATGATACTGTTATATTTTTGTAAATAAAGCTTGTCAAATAAAAGAGGCTGAAAAAAAGGAATTGATTCTTATTATGACGATAATAAATAGGGGTTTCAATCATCAAATCTAAATACGAATTTCGATGAAAATACATTATCTCATTTTATTTTGGGGTTCATTTTAGGAGGAAAATGAAAATTCTATTGTTTTCTACATTTTTTTTTAATAATTGTAAATATTTTTCTAGTCATGAGATTATTTAAAATAAAATTTTAATATAAACGTATGTATGTATGTTGATGAGTTGTAAATCAAAACAACGAATATATAAAATGTTGATTTTAAAAATATAAATCAATTCACATAATCGACAGTTTAATGTATACGACCATTTGCAATAGCACATGGGACACTGTTATTTTGTATAGATCATTATTATATGTTAAAAAAAGCAACTGATCAATGGACACTTTGAGTATTAAATAAAAACCTACATTTTGTCCCTGGAAAAATGATATTTTAAATTGTAAGTAATGTAATATCAAACTACTATCCACATATATTGATTTATGAGTGTTATTTGTTTTTTTTAAAGAGTAGTGGAGAAAAAAACATTAAATTTATTTTAAACAAGAACTATTATTTTCAATTTAAATTGCAGCATTAAGTTTTCATTACAAGAAACTCTTTTTTAATGAAGTATCATAATTATTCTGAGCCAGTTAAAAGTTGACTGTTGACTATTCAGAGAAATTTTAAACATGTGACTGAATCCCAGGGAATTTCCCAACGAGATGCGAGGGTAACTTTGGCTAAGTATAAACTTTCCATTCGTACGTATTTATGAGAAAAATCAAAAACATACTTATTAATGACTTCGAGTTCTGTAAATAGCATGATCATATTACATTTCGCAAAAGTCAGATCTGGAATCATTTAGAGGCATTCAATTTCATTCAACTTTTTAAACCTTTTAATATGTGAAGTTTCATATAATATCAAGATAAGAAGAACAAATAATTTATATTCATGGAATTGTATCTTAATAATAATCTTACTCATAATTTGAAAAATGTCTTTGATTGAATTTTTATTTCTAAGAATGCTAAGGCGGACTAGACTAAGTAAATGTTGGCAGTGTTGTCAAGGAATCACATGAATACATATTTTCATCATAAAAAGTCAAAGTTAGGTAGAGTAAGATTTTATTGAAAGAAGGTCAATAATTTTACATGAAAAAAAAGGATACTCAACTAAAAAAAATATACCCCTTTTCCTATATCATTTCAATATGATTATTCATAAAATACATAAAATGTATTTTATGAAAAAGATACTTATTTAAGTTGCTTATCACAGACGTGAAATTGAATTGACATGTATTGCAAATTATTGTTCTATTATATATTTTTGCATATTATATAGATAGGCATGAAAGTTTCGTATTAGCCATGTTTGTTTTTTAAAGCTTCGTAAAATACCTTTTAAAAATTTTGTCTTTAGCCAACGTTGCACTATGAGGTGTAAAATGTAAAAACATAATTTAATCTTAGTAATATAATACATCAGGTGAAGGTGCTACTTTTCATCGTTTATTAAACAATCATGCTCTCACACATACAACTTCTTTCCATCTCTTCGTCTGAGTTTTGCATCGAGACATTGACAAATAGATAATTAAAAAAAATATTTCTGAATTTTATAATGAATTGCATTTCAGATAAAGTAATTCTTAAAATTTGTACAAACAGCCCAACACAGCTTTCAACAGCTAGTCTTTCAATTTAGTTCAAAACAGTGTTTCAATTTTCCAATTTGTAACTCCAATAATATGACAGTCGTTGGAAACTTCGTCAATTTTGTCTTAAATCCTAAGCTCCAATCAATCAGATTATTTTTATTCTTAAGAATTTACTTATCCTTAGACAAACTAAATGTGTTGAGTTTAATTCAACGCTTTAGAAACACTTTAAATGAGTTTATATAAACAGTCAATAAGGTTGACGATGATTATGGCAGAGTTTAAAACTATTGAATGTATTCTACTTCAATGATGTAATTTATTTGAGAAACTTTGCAGATAACGAGTAGTAGATTACCCAAAATGTGTACAAGCAAACAATGGAAATCTTCTCTCGGGAGATAGACTCCAGAATGTCGCAGTCGTCTACCCTTGAAAGCTCACTGTGAAAAGCTTAGGTTCAAGTTGTCCTTATGTTTTATTGACTGGTCCCTGATAAATTGCCTCAAGTTTAATTTGAAAGCACTACAACGAACAGTGTACAATCAGTGACGTACTTACACGCCAATTCGTATTTACAGTATAAAAGAACGATAAAAAAAGTCGGTTCGTTTTTATTTAGTAACCATACGAAAACAGTTCTTGTGAAGAATTTATATTACAACATATAATACATCGGAATGCGGTTAAAGGTAAAATTGGATAATTGAATCATTAAGTTGCAAAAAGCACTCTGGAAGCTTTTTAAAGTTTTGAGTAATTTACGAAAAAGTGCTGTGCGTAGATACCTAGTATTAAATACATATTTTTTGGCATTGTCTTAATATGTGTTTTCAAATGTAATTTCCTCATTTAATTTGTATGCAGATATAGGTTTGATCATAAGTTAAATTTTTGAAATGATTTCCTAAAAAGATATAATGGAACTTGAAGTTATCACCCGCCTATTGAATATAATTGAATCTAAAGAAAGAAATAACGTTCATTTAAAATGCTCATAAAAAAAAATAAGATTTAAAAAATAGATTTTTGTAACTCAACAGTAGGTTTTAAAAACATGATTGGTGTATTTTATTAAAATTTTTAGAAGAATTTTATGTTCTGGAGCAAGATGACATCCATTGATGTAATTTTACAACAGTATTTCAACAGTAGTCAGAGCGATAGGAAAAAGTGGCCAAACCGTGGCGCATTGCATCCATGGGACTAATTATCATTTTTAAGTAGGCGCCATAACTGAATTCATCATCATAGTTTCAATATCTGAATGCTCTCATTTTAATTCATACAGTCTTCTAACTCACCGTTTTGCATTGCTTGTGAAAGAACTCTTTCACATAATTTAATACATTATCTTAATAAACACTACGGAACACAGCATCAGACAAACATATACGAATGTCATCCGACAACTGTGGTCCAAAGTTATCTTCACCGAACGAGACACTCCAGCAACTGTAGCACCATCGTCGGGGTCTACGACAGCAATCACCCTCTCGTCCAAGATATCATTTTTGACTATTGTAGATTGGTGCTCTAATAAACGTGTGTCTTTTGAAAAAGTGTAAATAGTTATTCTCTTTTCTCTTCTAAGCAAAGCAGATCCTACCCCTGTATCTATTTTTCAACCCCAACCGTGGACGGTAAAAGGAATAAAATATGCCTAAATTGTATGGTGCAAAAGAAATCACAAATAAAAGCACCACCACCTGTTATGGGTATTCAGCCGCCGTTTCACGGCCTCCTTCCATAACACAATAACAATCAAGCAAATAAACAAATTTACTCATACTATTGACCCGATACAGCGTTGCACGGGGTATATATTTTAACCATAGACTATTGTGCTTAAAAAAGATAAAGATAAGAAGAAAAACAAGGAAATTGATTTGCTCTGCCATTTAGTTTAAGTGGTATTAGATATCATGTGTATCAATATATTGAGAATTTGTCATGGTGATAGAATTTAATCTCTATCGCGCTTAATTTAAAAAGGAATCAAGAATATCCCGTTCCCCGTATGATGTTGAAAATTTATCGAATGTCTCAAAATTGGCCTTGGTTGAAATCAGGTTATCGTAGCCTATTGGGCTCGTATGAGGGCGGACCGTAGCAAGTAGCTATGCTCTTTCGGCATTCATCTCAGAGCAGTTCTACAGTACGTGGTTGGCGTCTAGATGGTTGTGCCCACAACTACAATCCGGCCGTTCAACCGATTTTACCAGCCCCAATAGTTTACCGTTGAATTTCCCAACGCCAGTATTTAATATTTTATATTACATAATTAACATTGTGTTTTAATTTTTTAATTAAACCATGTGCGCTACTGAAGTAGTACACAATTATACGGCCGGGCAACAACATCGAAACGAATTTAACTACAAATCAACACTGTATTTGACACGTTTTTCGTGTTACGCGTAACAATCCTTTCGTTAGTGTGTAGTAAAATACTGCTTTTCATCCATAAAATAGGCTGTTTTTTTTATTAAATTGTCATTGAAATATGTGTTTATTTTTAGTTTTTTATTTGGAAACCGATATAAATGGCGTTATTTGGGAATAAAAAAGACTAAGCCGACATAGTAAAGTATGAATAATTGTGATAGAAAGCGTAATATACCGATTTTTTTATCTCTCTAGACTAGTGATTTAAAAAATATGTTGAACGTTGTTTTTAGAGAGAGAGAAATAAAAAATATATTTGATTTTGATAAAAGAATTTTTAAAGAGAAGCCAAGCTCTCTTTAAGTGTGATTTACAAAATACAGAAATGTTCCACTACCAATTTACGTAGAGAAACGTTGCTCTATTCATTGAAAGAGTAAAAGAGTCTATCATTATCTTTTTTTTTGTATTATAGGCGTATATGTATGTATAATTTGTGCATGTGTGTGAACATGTATGGATATAGTATGTGGGTAGGTATATATGATGTGATTTGAAAATTAGTGCATGTAGTGTCCAAGCGAACTGGTTTCACTAAGGATTGCTCATCGCTGTGGCGATCACATCCTTCCGTCGGCAACAATGGTAAAGAAATGCATCAGTGATGACGAATATTCGAAAAAAATTGACGTTAACGTGCCCTAAAACTTAAGGCTTCATAAATTTGATACCCAAAAAAATATATAATACAATTTATTCGATTTTAAAATTTTATCGAAAAAGATTTGTTACTAAAATAAAATAAATGAGTTGAATATTAAACAAAACATTAGTACATATTAAATTTTTGTACCCATGTGGTTTTATCTCCAAAAGATTGAGCTTCATCGTATTTTTTTTGAAAATGAAAGCATTTTTTTTTGTTTTTTCTTCAATTAAGTTTTTGCTTAGTCCAGTATCAATATCGGATTCATAAGATTTATTTTATTATATAATTTATACGGTTATAACAAATTACTGTTTGTTTAATCTTCAAACCAGAGATTCAAGTCAATATAAGGTATATACCGTTTTTTAATAGCTAAATCATCATATTTTAAGTACTGATAAAAATACAACAAATAAATAATAAAGAAAACTTTATTGGAGATAATGAAGAGATCTGAAAGCCAATGATTTTAAATGAAAAATACCTAAGCTGTTTACGATAACTTTATCAATATAAATACAAAATAAAAATGGCTTAAACTTTATGTAATCAATAGACTAATGATAAAAAAAAAACAAAACATAAAAGTTATTATTTCTTTGACTGTATACTAGAGAGATGTATGTATTATAAATACAAAAGTAATAAATACTAGAAAGAATGAAACGTTCCGAAAACAGATAAGGCTGGTATTTGTTTATTGGAAATCCAAAGAAAGCTATCAATTACAAAGGTACTTAAGAAAGTTGGAAAATATCCAAGAAAAATCTCTATTCCGAAAATGTCTGTAGTTTTTTGAGTGGGCTTACAGTTTGTTATGTAAATTAAAAATACTTTTATTTATAATCGTTAAGTGTCTGCTAATTACACGGATATCCAATATAAAATATAGGTGTTAATGTTTTATCAGAAACTGTTATTTTTATTATTTAATTTTAAAACGTATTTTTTAGTTTAGTACTTTATAAGACTATATTTAGTTCAACACAAAGCAATATCAAATATTCGAGAGATGTTTTGGTGTCACGAGATTGCAAAAATCATTTTATACTTAAATGTATTTGAAATAATCAATTAAAAGTGCTTAAACATAATAATCATTTTTGTATGACATATTTTTTTTACAGAGTTTTAATTAAAATAGTTTATATTGCACAAAGTTACGTCATATGAATGTGAATAGGTATTATCCATTTTTTATGCAAAATTTGGTGTAATTTTAATTTCTTGATTGTTTATATATAATAATTCTAAATAATCATTCACTGATTTAGATTATATTGGACTTGGCTAAAATTGACGTAAAAGATGTTGGCCGATAATTGTACTTTTCCAGATTTGAAAACAACATACAAATATAATTGTATTATTGATTGATGTAACATATTTCAATACAATGATAGTAGGCGTGTGATTTAGAATGTGCATCAATATTGTTAGCAAAGTAAACATTGTAAGTGCAACACGAAGCTCATGAAATAATCTCACAAAACTCACCAGGGCTTGACAATGTCAAACAAAACTGTACTACAAAGTGCTTTTTACTCGATCCACTTTGCACTCCGTCGTAGCACATTGTAGGCGCGTCATAAAAATACGGGAATGTTAAGATTTTCCCGAATCACTGGAATGGAATATACCAACAACGAACTTTTGTAAATGCATTTTTACGGCAAAATATTCTTCTACTTAATTGATTTATCAGGTATGAAAATTCATACCTGATAAATTGTAGTCTACAATCTTGTGACGCAGCCGCACTCGAGCTATTATAACAATTTAATTATTTAGAGTTAAATTACTAAAAGAGTTGTTTATTAAGGTTTTCTGAATAGCTAAGAACAAACATAATTATAATTTATATCATTTACATATAAGTAAATATAATAACTTTCGTAAAATATTTATAAATTTTTCAGCGATCAGAATAAACCAAATCTTAAAATAATACACATTTTTAATCAGTTATAACCGTTTAACGATAATCACTTGTAATTTCACAGACTTTCAGAGATTGTACACATTTGTTTATTTCATTACTTCCCAAATTCATGTGATAAAAGTTCTCGTGTGCTTCTTCTATTCCTTTGCGGTGTTCATAGCTTTAATTCTCTGAAAAGCAACAAGTTAATAAATTGATTTTTTAATAATTATATATACATTTGTGTACAAAAGCATGAATAAACAATACGTTTCTGATGTAAAAAATATTCCCTTTGAGCAGCCTAGCACTTAGTTATTCACTGGCCCAACACTTAATCAATCGCGATTGGTTAATCACTAGTCTTGTTTTAGCTTTATTCTTCTACCCCTACTACTCTCTTTGGAAAAGAAAGGTTGAGCGACTGAGTAACAAGCAGTTCCCGTAGAAAAAAATCTGTTGAGATACCTCTATTAGTAGACCATATGCTCTACATTGGGAGCAAATATGGATAAAAAAACCTTAAGTACACGACGTAGAGAGATTGTTAATCTATCCATTAGTACTTTTATAAACCAATTTTTTTATCGTTACCAGCTATGGAAAAGATTATAGAAAATGTTAATTGACTGTATAACAACCAGCTCTCGTAAATTTACATTCTAAGAACCTGCGATAAATTAATAAATATTTAAAAGTACTTTAATACGAAGAAAAGAATTTATATACAAGGAAAAGAATATAAAACGCCAACCTCATTGTTAGATATAGGCCCCAGTGTTATTGCGGTGAGGTTTTTTTGTCAGACGTTACTACGAAAGTCGTTATTACGTTGAAAGGGCGAACAGGGCAGGGAGCATTGAGCACCTCCTGTCGCTCGCTAACGAGCGCCTCGTTAGGGCAGGCACGCGGCACGCGGGCTGCCAGACCGAAATGTCCTCACCAAAATCACTTGATTGTAAACGCCAACTCCTTTGATGGCCATTTACGGATCATCCCTTGTTCAAATGAATTTCTGTCATTTTTAAAAATGTGTAACATTATGTTTCTTTATAAAATGAGCATCTGAGAAGTGAAGTGAGTCAAGTGATATTTAGGGAAACATGCGTTATAATATTCTTAAAAGCTTATAAAAATGAATTGAACTTGGTATATATACACTACAGTATTGTTTTCTCACTAAAATAAAAATATGCCATTTCCAAAAACATAAATTCAGGATGCAAATGTACTTAAAAATATATTTTAAGAAAAGTTTTATTATTGTCTCATATAACTTTTCCAATGCTGATATGAAGTTCTTCAAAGTACATAAAAAAAATGAAATAGGTGTTCGGTTTCATTATTCATTGATACTGTAGCACTGAAAAGACCAATGAAACTGCAGGTGAAAGATTGAAATGATTGAGTGATTTTATCTTGGATGTATGGGTGTTCTAGAAAAAATCATATCATTTTTGTAGTTATCGTTGTATAGTGCGATGAAAAAAATCAGTATATTTCTTTGTTTATAATGCCCTAGATGTTTATAAAACAAAATAATGACTAAAACACACACACACACACACATATATATATATATATATTAAGTAATACAAATTTAATATTTTACATTTACGGTATCAACATAAGCCACTATTCGTTAAACGACAATGTTGTTTGCCTACATTAATTTTAATCAATGTCCGCTTGTATTGTAGAGCATATGGTCTACTAATGAAAGTATCTCAACAAAAGTTGCTTCTACGAGAACTATTTGCTACTCAGATTCTTAACCTCTCTTGATTCAATTATAAACCTAGGACAGGACTAGTGGCTAGCTAATTGCTCTTTATTTAAGGATAGAAAGGACATCACAAAAATCCATGACATCGAACAGAAGTCGATAAATCAATTGAAAAAATACCGTTCGTACTGGGACTTGAACCTGTGAGATTCGAGATACAAAACCTCGCACCGGACTTATTTGCGATATTTTTATCCATTTTATATTGACCTGATTATAAAAAGATATCGTAGTAGAAAATAAAAACAAATTTCATCAAAATACAAAAAAAATATTTTAATTGCGGTATGATGCCTGAAATATGTTTTTGTATTTGTAAAAGTATTTTTAAAACAGTTGCTGTTAATATATTATTCAAACCAAGAAATCGGCTATTCAATATAAGGTTAATATAAAAATCATGAAACAATATTGGACATATAATACTTTTCTTAAATAACTTTTGATACCCATTATGTTTTATATTTATGTAAAAATTTAGAGGACACACTAATTACTATTCATAACTACATTATGTATTACTAAAATAAATCGTTTATCAATAAAAATAAAAATGCTTTAAACTTGATAATACAAAAGCTCGTCTGAGAAAAAATATTTGACCTAAAGTATTTGTATTTTTAATATCAACCAAACAAAAGTTATAATTAAGTCAAAATTATCTTCTATTTTATAATATTACATATATGAGACGATTTGTTTTTAAAAAGATACGGCGTTTAGTTCATTGTAATTTAATAATATACGTCACCAAGCTTGAGTATTTTTTTCAAATGAATTAAACACATAAACTTTAACTTCATAAACATAAATTTTAAAACAATGTTTTAATATTATCAAAACTCTTAAACTTTTAACACCCCTGTATTTTTCGATTGCTTCCATTTTTTTTGCAGTCCACTTCTTTTCAGTAATCATGAATATTTATTTACTGCGACTATTTTTTTTATTTTGATAAAGTTTTTTTGTATAATAAGCAAAACACAAAATAAAATAAATAAGTAATAATATCTTACAATTTAAAATTATCGATAAGACCTAATGCTAAGCAAGGTAGGATGTACATTGTGTAACTCACCTATTATCATACTATTATACGGCCGAATACCTGCAGTAAAATTGTTGAAAAATTTATGTAACACAGTCATATTGAAATTAAATCGCTCAGTGAGTGCGTCGTAAATGAGACTCATAAAGAAATTGTTTTGAAAAAAAAATAAAATTCAAAATATCAAAAGTACTAAAAATTTTCATTGTAATAATCTGAGCGCTTCAAAAGTGAATTAAATAACCATTGGTTCATAATGAGATGATACGTTTTTTTAAGAACAAATCTTTTTTAATAGAAGTACATACCAAAACAATATTATCAATTTTAAGAAACCGTTTACTTTTATAATTAAACCAAAGGTTTGCCAAAGCGTTTTCATTTCTGTTTCAAGTAAAAGTGAAAATTAAAGCAAGAAAGTCAAGTCATTAGACTGATTGTGTTTGCCCGAACGGACGTAACGAAACAATAACAGGCCGCGAGTCATTCTATCGAGTTGTTAGCCTTTCGTTACAGGAACAGTCGAAATTCCGTTTCACCATGTTCTACTGAGTGAAAAAGTTCTTCGCCAACGATTTTTTTTACGAATTCTTAGATAGAAAATTCATCGCCCCAGATACATACAGCACGAAAAAAAGCCTGAACAGTTTGTCACCAAATAATGGTAATTATTTCTTCCAAAGGATTGGCACTGCGGATACAAGAACGATCCGTAAAATTGCAATATTCGCTCAAATGAACAAACAGCATTTGATACGTTTTTAATATTTAAAAGATACATTTTTTTCGTCAGTTTGGAATCTTATATACTTATAAACTTTAAAAAAACACACAATTTAAAAAAATAAGTGTACAACGTAAGGTAATTTTATAGTAGAAAATTCAATTAACTTTTAGCACAAAATCGGTTAAAAGAAATAAATATTTACTGATAACTATTGCAAAAATTTATGAGAAGCTAATTGGAAATGATGTAAAAAGTATGCTTTAATATACTATGCTATTTAAAATTAAATCGTTAGGAAAATATAAGTACGCAACAAATACCTCGAAGCGCAAAATAAATATTATCGATGGAAGAAATCAAACTCCGCTTATTGTGAACATACTAAAGACACGCTGATAAAAATATCATAAATAAATACGATGGTAAAAAATAAAAGATTTTCTTGAAAGTAATTAAACACGTAACACATTCAATCAAAATGTTCTTAATCATTGTATGGTGAAAAATTCTGTTTGTACTGCAATTTGTAAAGTGTTATAGAAATAGTAACAATTTGATAACATTGTTGCTCCAAATGTCGTGTTACAAATTGTGACAAGTGTTCAGACAGAATATCGCAACGTAAATAATAATAAACATTGTGATATTCTGTTTGATTTGAACACGTGTCACCATTTATAACAATCACGTGTGGAATAATACAGTTATCAAATATATTTTATATTTAAAATACACTTCGACTAAGTTTATGTCAAAACTATCGAAAAAAATACACTTATTTTTTTTTCAATAAGTATATTTTGTAAATAAGACAAATAAATAATGATTTAAGCATCGAATCAAGTCCAAATAATTTTATTTTGAATTCAGTAACAATATATTGTTTTTCTTTTTCTATTTTATTCGATTGATAGTTATAACACACATACGAATAGAATTTAAATTGAATAAAACGAGTTTTTTGCGAGATGTAAAGCGACGAAATGTTGACAAACATCTACCCGGACACCAGCGTTATGTACATACTCCGGTTTGCCGTTGGGGCGAAGGAAAGCGTCGTTATACAGTTCTGAATAATTTAAACCGCTTTCAAAAAGGTTATCTTACATAACGTGGTCGTAATGTCTCTTTGCGATTGTCATAATCCATTCGCCGCTTGTACTGAATAAAATATAAGAAATTCGAGAAATGGTTTTATTTCATTTTCTTATATCTGCCAGCTGGAATTTATTAATTCATTCATATTCTATTATGTGGAAAGCTCGCGGGGACATTTTGATTGAATAAATACATTTCGGCTTCTCTTAAGTATGGAATATTTAAAATTTAAATTGTCTTATACAGTCTTGGAATTTAAATTTAAGTGACTAGAATTGTTTTACAGAATAAAAACGTTATGCAATTTAAACGAGAAATGTCTCTATTTGACCACATTTATTTAGACGGAATTGAGTGTTTTAATAAAGATTAACAAATTTAATACATCTACGCCTTTTTTAAATTACGCAACAGTGATTTTATGAAGTATGAATGCTCACCAAAAAGGCAAATTACGGAATGGAAAAATTAATTTCTTAAGTGCGTAGTATTTAGTATAGAAGGTAAGTTAAAATATCTTTGAATTTCCAAACATTTATTTACCGTTTTTTTCAATTTGTAATGGCTTTTTCGAGTTGTTTTAATTTATTATATTATACATGCATATAAAAATATTTTAAGAAACTCAGAATTACTCAAATTAATTTTGCAAAGTTATAATTGAAAAATTTCGTGTTTTTATATATTTAAAAAAAAATCATTGTTTTAATTTGTGCGCAAAGAAGTATAAAAAGTTGAAACGTTTTTCATTAAAAAAATGTATTGTATTAATTTCATATATCTATGCGTAGTCCTGAGTAAGGATTCTTAAATCCTGGAACATAAGACATAAAATTGAAATATCCTGGGAAGTTTTTGCGTAACGAGACCTTTGTACTATCGTATTTTTTGAAATCTTATGTGTTAAGAAAAACATCACTTTTTTAAAACCAGGTTTTTTTGTTAATTGTATTTTGTTGAAAATACTGTCTTGTTGAATTTTACTACGCATTATTCGAGGGATTCGTTTGATTTTATCGATGAAACAATTTCATTTGAAAATTAGTACATTGGGTCACCAATTTTAAAGTTATTGAAAGTAAGCATCTGTTACATTTACGTACAATGGTCATATTTTATTTTATTAAATAAAATGTAAACAAAATCTTAAACCATACCAGTAGTTAATACATAAAACCCATTGGTTTTCAATATAAAAATTGAATTTCTTAGTAACTCTCAAATCTTAGTTACTTTATTCAAATGTCACAAGAACTGAGACTGGCAGAGAGAGTCAATTTCTAGGAAATTTATTCTTGGATCAATTTCACACAAAATTCTTTTTGCTGGGGCTCAAAGCATCAAAATCTTTAAAATAAAAAATGTTTTAATTGCAGTGTGATTCGTGTTATATATGTGGGGTATAAAAAGATTATTTTTTATTTTAACACGAATAAGTTTTATAAAACAATTTTTGTTGTAATATAAGTTATCTGTTTATCCTCCAATATTATTCTTCTTACCAACGTTAGTTCCCGTAGCTAAGGAGTTGAATGAAACTGTAAAATAGTCTTAAAAACTGTTGGTTATATAAATGACTACAACATTTTATATGAATGTTTTTTTGTAGTTTCAATCCCACCATAAAAAAAATCATCGTAAAAAACGGTAGTAATTGGAGACATTCAAATTATTTTTTTATTAAAATACCCATTTTCATTAACTTAAGAAAATGGTTTGAAAGAAAGCTTTAGCAATATTTTATTTCTAACGAGATTGAGAAACTCTATTTATTAAAATACTTATTACAAAATTTATACAAGTATCAATAAAATCCTCACAGACAGATGCAGTCAACCGTGAACGTTTTTGAATCACATCTCAGATTTCAAAAACATACAAGTCCGCAAGGAAAGTCTGTGAGTGAGTTTCTGGGTTCTTTTGGTACCAGTGAGCGGTCTAGTGGTTTTGCTAAGCTTCTCTTCTCAGAAGCTCTGGTAGCAATATTCCAAAGTGAAAGTGGTAAATGGATATCGCGTCACTTTATACTCAACAAAAACATGTCTGATGTATAAAAATATATTTAAATAACAGGCTATTTGTTTATGATTGAGAAATATTTTAAACAGTGTATTAAATATTTTAAAACTTAAATGTTAATTTCTTCAATGAAAATAAACAAAATACAAGAATAACAATTGGTAAAGATAATATTGAATTATTTAGGCAGACATAATAATTAATAGAAATGTACAAATACATTTAAATTAGATAGTAAATTAAAAATAATAACTGATTAAAAAGTATTAGAAAGCTGTTTTCATCAGTTTTATAATGTAAATAATTTAACATTTACAACTATGTAAACACAAAGTTAATTTAAATTATTTAATCTACAAAATATGTAGCAAAAGCATTTTCTAATAAAAAATATTTTGCCGTCTAATTTCCACTGACATGGTATTTATCTAAATTTTAATTTTCTAAGTAATACTAAAACTATGAAAAAACAAGTGCTTAAAAATGATTGTACAATAAGTTAGATTCTCAGAAATATTTTATTTTTAAGTACATTATTCTTGATTATTATTGAAAATTGGTATCGATACATTCATGGTGAAACCATCATAACTATTTCTCCATATTATATACATGAATTTGGTAATATCGCCAAGTTGATGTTATTCCAATTAAATAAACACAAAGCAAAGGGATAAATTTAAATTGAAATGTTTGATTCTCTTCCATTGCACTTGTCGACTGCATTGGCAGGTCATTAGCATAAACCTAAACGGAAGCTTTCTTCGTAGAATTCAGGGCTTTCAAAACACTGAAAATTCACTTAGCAGAATAAAATAAAAAAGATTTTTTCGATGTGTAAGGAAGACAAAAACATGACTTTATTATTTATGAACAAAGGTATACAAAAGTTCATCTGTATATTTTTACACTTCATTATACATTTTAAAATATATACTAACGGCTATTAAATATTGCACATTGTTTGGTTAGTTTCTTGTTTAATTCTGAATTGAAATGAATGCCTCTTTTCTATCGAGTAACATCATAAATCGTCACTTTTAAAACCAATCAAAAATGTCAAAATGAGTTCTTATGCTATCTAGTTTATATATTTTCGGTACAGTATTCTCAAAAACCAACGTTTTTTAAACGAGACAGAGCTAACAAGTAAACAAAATATAAGAAAACCTAATCCAATTCAAGGTTGGCAGAAAATTGATTGAAATTAAAGCAATAGGTATATGAAATAATACATCTATCGAAGATGGTATTTTAACTTTTTCCATGTTAAATTTTATGACAAAAATAAAGCCAATATTTCTCGTCACGTATTTAATTTTTTGATATTTTTGCACACTAAAGAGCTATTTAAAACCTGAAAAATATAAGCGATACATATAATTTTATAATTTAAAAGTAAAAGGATGTATCGATGAGTTATTCTAAAGTATGTATATTGATTGCCGGGAGTGGTTTAAGTCCCGTTACGAACAGCATTTTTTTCGATCGTATGGGTGTTTGACGTCTCTAAAAGTACTTTCCCACCTTTCTGATCCTTAAATAACAGGGTATAGAGAGAGCGGTTACTTATCCACTAGTCTTGTCGTGCTCTACCGTTATACTAATACTACTCTATTTCAAGAAGAGAGGGTGAGCGACTGAGTGACAAACAGTTATCATATAAAAATTGTGTTGAGATACTTCCATAGGAAGCCATATGCTTCACATTAGGAGCGGAAAGGGCATAATTTTTTTTATTGATTATAATGTTTCACAAGACAAGCTTTTTCGGTAACCCTGCTCTGAATGAGTTTTTCATTTACCCTAGCAACGATGTGGTGTGGTGAACAGGAGAGAAGAGTTGGAAGCCGCCTCCGATCTCAAAGCTTTACTTAACATTTTAAAGCCTTTCTTTATGTATTCTGAGAACACGATAATATTCTTGTGAACTACCATTTAGCAGCGAAACTTTTATGAAATACGACAGAACGATAGTTCCGCGCGGCCAGACATTACGGTTTGAATGTTTTTACTCGTGAATATAAAAAAGGGGCAAGTTTTAAGCGTAAAGACCTCGTAGTCTTGAAAATAATAGGGTGTAAAGTAGAATGCAGCACATTTAAGGGCCGTTTGGCACACCTTAATTAAGACCCATTGTAGGGATGAATGCTTAGGTGAAGGAGCAAAGGGACAATGAACATTTTATACGAATGAAAAGATTAATTTATAAGTTATGATAAGAAAAGTGATTATTTTACATATAGTGTATACGTATGTATTTCACGACAGAAAACGTAGTGAAATATTGAAAAGTATGCTACAAAAACGCGAAAAAAGAAGTATTATACATTCATAATAAATCGGATAATAATTTCATTTCTTTTTTCGTCTATAATGTCATGTTGTTTTTTAAAGATGTTTTACGAAGTAAAATGTCTGTTATTAAAATATTTAGATTGACACTATAACGTAGGTGATTTTATTATTGTTTATATTTCTTTAGCGTTAAACACACCATTCAATTGTTTTTAAATAAAGATATTTATTATTTTCTGGTGTTATTTTATTCATAGATAGACTGATTTCTAAATATTTAATTTATATATAAAGTCCAGAGGTAGATGACGAAAATCAGCAAAAAAAGTAACCATGATTGATTGATATTATTTAAAGTAAGAATAATCATAGTTAGATTATTCTTTATATGGCAATAATAAATTACAGCTTCAAAATATTATTAAAGTCACGTTTCATTATTCAGTTGAAGCTAGAGCTCTAATCATTATACCACAGGCTGGCCAATCTAGGCTCAAAAAGGGTTTTTAAGCGAAGAAACTTTAAACAGAAATTTTGGGAACAACATAAAGTTATAAACGTTAATTTAGACATACAATACAAAATTACACATACCTTTTCCCATGGGATCCAGTCTGAGTAAAGTTTCGTACCATGAAGTAAAATTCACAATAAATCACTCTTAGTATAAACATGTTAAATTATTTCCAATTATTCTGAAATTCTGAATCCTCAATGTTTGGTGAATATTTTTTAACGCGTTTAACACGACCTATGATTAAAAGATAATATCACGTACCTGCAATATTAATTAATTCTTTGATTTACAATATTAAATCTACAAATATTATAAGCAAACTGGTGTAAAAAAATACATTTTCATATTTATTTGATTTATGATTTTTAGAACTGCTAATGTCTTGATTCCGTTAGTTTAAGTCATATCGGAATAAATATAATTTTATTCAACATTTGAAAAGCAAAATTACTGAAGTCTTTGGATATAAAAAAGTAAATAATTGGGCCCACATATGATTTAAGATTTCAAAAATATTCCTTATACAGTAATTCTGATATGGTTTTCCAATCAAATACAGTTGTGAGTACATTCCTAATTATAAAAAAATGCTTTATATTGTGGAAATCTTCTTTTAACCGTAACTAAAAATACTTATATGAAATATTTTACTAATGCTCTAAAAAATATGATTTTCAATAATATCAAGTCTTATCTTAAGTTGTGAACGACTAATATCAACCTCTAAAATACATCATCATACTAGAAGAGATATATTAAATTGTGTAGGATTTGTTAAATTTTCATATCGATTGCTATGTACCCATAATTAGTGTGCTGTTACCGTTATTTAGACGTCGGCAAACGTTTTGGGCTCACGGACCTCTAAATTCACAATTTTAATCCAGCGGAAATAAAAGTGGTCAAATTCGTCTAAAAATGCACCAAGTTTATACAAATGTTCTCGCAGATCACACTTTACCGACCGCTGATTTAGACAGTAGTGTATGTACAAATATTATTTTACAAATTCAGTTGTAAGGTATAAAATAAAACTTATGTATCATATATTGAAAACAACGTTTTCAATCGATTTTATGTTCTATGTGTCGTGTCATTCATGTTGAATCGGTACCCTCAAAAAACCGCTATTTGTATGGAGAAGTTAATACAGCATGTCTGAAATTTTGTTTACAAATACGCCATCATCGTGACAGCGCACCCATCATCCGCATTAATGTCTTCTGATAATTAAGTGATAGATGCGTACGCCAATTTAGGAACAGTAATAGATAAATGATTCAACATTATTTATTATTTGGTTGTGGATTCAGTTTAAGCCCAACGATTTAACAGTTTATACTAAAATATTTTTTCTTTTGATAGGGTGATTGCTATAGTAAGCAGGACAGCTATTGTTATTGGACACTTCAACTATAAACATCCAATATAAGAGTTACATAGCATTTTTGTTGGTGTAAAGGTCAAAATAAATGTTTCTATTTCGAAATGACTGCAGTTTTGATTTTTTACCAATAAATGAAAAAAAAAGAAGTCATTTGTTTGCAATGTGAGTAGCGAAAAAGCGTGTGTCTTAGGATAAACATTAAGGAACAGTAAAATATTGTTGACATTTTTTCTATAAAAGTTTTTTGAATTTCGGGACGAAACTTTTCAGGAAATCGTGCGAAACTAAAAACTGCCAATTTCAATTGAGATTTAAAAAATCGTAGAAAAAAATAACCTAAACCTATTTTTTACAGATAAGGACTGTTTAGTCAACTGGGATGTTCTGAAAGTCTTATTAAGCTAAGAACTATCAATTAAAAAAGTAAATAAGTCACTAAATAATTTGTCAATAAGTGCTGCTGAAGCCGCTACTCTCACCCTAAACGCTCATTTTTAAATACATTTTTTTTAACTGTATTTTTTTCAACATCTTCACTTTAAGTATCAAACATATATATGTATTATAAAGCATTGCAAACTAATATTTTTTTTACAAAAACGCGTTCAGTCATTCGTTTGACCTCTTTTTACTGAAAAAGTGAGAAAAGTAGTATGCGGGAAGGATGAAATTATTGTAAGCTGGTTATTTTTTATCGAAGTTTCGTTTTTGAATTGAAATGGTAAAACGTATGAAAAGATGACGAAAAATCATGCATTTAGAAACCATACCATTTAAATAATCAAAAAATAAATAATGTAACAGCTTATGGAGTTCCAAGAAGTACGATTATTTTTTCGTATTTAGTAAACAAAGTATAATTTTAAAGCAAGTAAATATTCCAAAACAAGATCGTTTTTTTGTCAGAATGTTATAGGTTGTGAATAGTCGATTTTAATTTTACTCCTTACTGATACTTCTTTTTATTGACGCAGTATTTTTACTTTATAAAAAAAGGTGCCCAAACTCACTTCTTGTCAACTTTTTACGAATGTTTTTTCTATGTCCGTTCCTAATGCCATATGGCTAGCTAACGGAGGTATCTTAATATAACTTTTTTATGAAAACTGTTGGTTATTCAGTTGTTCAATCTCTCTTTTTTTGGAGGAAAGTAAGAATACAATAATATGGCTAGAAAAGGACTAATTAAAAAGTTGCTGTCGCTTTGTTTTGTTAATTTTAGGATTAGGATTTACGAAAAAAAAATAGATAACACCAATGCCTTCAAACTGAAATGGATAAATCAAATAAAATATATGCTGATCGTACTGAAACTCGAATCTGTGAGATCCGTCATGAAAGTTTTGTCTTACTTTGAATGATCACCGATCAACGTATTTTGTAGGTAAAAAAGCATCAAAAGTGACATTGCGGATGGAATCAATGTGAAAAAAAGCGCACTAAATCAAGCATTAGACCCTTGGTTCTGGTCACAGAGTAAGTTCTAGTATAGTTTTTGTTTTTATATTGACACTAGTTTATGAGTGTGACAGTACCCAGTGCATGTCTTTCAAAAGAGAGGTAAGGTAGAGACAAACAGACAATCTTGGAAGATTAAGTGTTCAAATCAAAATATAAATAAAATTTTGCGAATATTGATTTGAAACATTATAAATGTCAACAAATGCCGAGACGCCGTTCCACCGCCTTACGCGAGAAAAAAAAGCACTGTATGCGTATAATAAAGAAAACATAAATTGTTTTTTCATGAAGGTTAATAATAAAGTGAATATTTCAATGTATATTTTTACAGCAGTCAACTTACGTAAATTTTATTCAGTGGGTAGTACGCGAGTTTTGTTGAGTGGGGTTCAGATTATATTCTTGTTTAAATATATTTTTTTAACAAACTCACCATGGAGCACGTATGGATCATTTAAATATAATATCAACACGCTGCCGGCCACAAACGTTACATGTACAATTACCTTCGGATTAATGTCATACGTGAGACCTGACTCATTTAATTAAATCAAATTTATGGGAGAACTTTTTTCATTTCTTTCTCCGGTACAATTGTTTTGATAAAAGCTTTGCTGATTGCAATACTTTAAATTAAACAAAAACATTCGACTTCAATTTTTATAAGCAGTGGAAATGATACCATTGTTTTCATACATGTAATAAAGTACCCATAGCTATTTAAACTGCGTTTTATACTGTTTTTTTTTTTAATAATTATTTGTACTCTAAATGTGATAATCTAACTCTGGATTCCAAAAAGAGTTCTTAAACATTTATCGCAAAATATGTATTATAATTTTCGATAAGAACACACGACCAGAGTTAAATAATCGCATTCAGAATGCATAACACATGTTGTCATTGTGTAAAAAAGAAAGAAAATAACGTATTCAAAAATTTTACCAGAACCTTCGAACCATTATTTTTTTCTGTATCCATTCTGAGGTATAAAACACTGATCGTGAAAACGAAAGAGACATAAGTCCACGAGAGCTCATGTCTAAACTAAACGCTCCGCAATATCTGGTAAAGCGTTATTACCAATGACTATTAGAATAATTTTGAATAGAAAGCTTCGTAATATAAATTTACTATTATGATGTATAGTTAAAAAAAACTTTTGCTTTCAACTATGAAAAATAGTCTTAAACTTATATATTGATGTCGATTTATATCTACTGAATGTCAACTTGATCGGAGCAGTCACAATATTTTCTATAGTATTTATACTGACAGGCGTCAACCAGCAGATTTTTTTTTATTTTAACGTATTGATAGAATTTTCTTAACCCTTAAAACATTTTAGCTATTGCATAGGAATATAGAGACAATGTATACTCGGTTGAATTATTATATTAAAGACCATAAGGAAAGTAAATATATATTCTTCGTATTTTTATAGATATATTGCATTAAAGCATATGCGATTAAGTTGAAATTGTATTACAAATTATTTTACCTGGACTAGTAATTGCAATACTGTGATCTTATTTATTATTAAAACTCAATATCCTGACATTGAAAACTTCAAGATTAAGGATTAGAAGTGTCATACATGTAAAAAAACGGGAGTGCTACAGGAGGATTTATATTTCTCTGAGCTTGTAATAAATTATGAAGTATTTGTAATAAATAATTATCGATAAATCAATAAATTTAAAGTAAAATATTATCAATAGATAAACACAAACGAGTCGTCTTTTTGTTTTGAGCTTATCGAATGTGAATTAGAAAAGCAAAACATAATGATTTTGAAACTATAAACGATATTACAAAAATATGAATCAATTTAGTTTATCTGAGGACAGAATCAGTATCTTATCATCGAAATGTACAAGTTCTTCGATCTTGATGATGTATTTTTAATAATTTAATGTTAGTTTGCAACTAGAAAATAACAATTTATCTTAAATTAAAGCTATGAAAGCAACTAGAGTTTTTAAGCGTTCAATACTTTTATTTGATTTACACGATGTAGCTATAAAGTCTTTTGTATATTTTTATTACGTATTTTTTATTGTTATTTAGAGTTATGGATCCAATAATTGTACGGCGACTATACTTTTATGTTATTTAGAAAATTTAGACGTTCTTCTTTTTGAGCACTCTTTTTGAAATTTTCTTTTTACGATAAATATTGGGAATTTCCAAACGCCGAATTGTTTTTTTCACTTCAAATGTACACCGTTTTCAACACTTGTTTACATGTATTTATTTTTATTTACTCCATACGGCTCGTTTATATGTGTTTGATTTCTGTTTGTGCTTCTGCGAGCATATAATTCTCTGCTCGTATATTTTCTAGTCAGGTGGAAAAAGTTACTTTTGATTTACTTTATCCTTTGCTCTTTTTATATTTGTCCCCAGTATGATTTTAGCATTTTCTCTCTAGCTGAAAAAAATACGTGGAAATCTTTCTAAAAGAAAACATAGGGTTGATTTTGAATCGGTATTTTTTAAATGAATTTGCCCGTCATTTTGAGAAATCAGCTTCTTCATGGATAAATGAGCATCCCGAGGTTTTATTTGTCAAAAGGAAAACAATTTCGCTAATATAATAACGGAAAATAATTGTTGTTTACATTTTACTGACTCATAAACTGGCGTTTGTCCTTTGAAATCAAGATGCTTATTGCTAATCATCACCAGCCAATATTGTTTTTCTTTTGAACAGTTTATTGTAAAAATACCATTTAATGAATTAAAAAAAAAATGAATTGAAAAATGAGTCGAAAATATGCTGCCAAAATTTCAAATGGGTTCGAAAAAATATCTTTAAAAAAACTATACATAATATTGAGATGCAGGATTAAGAAGTTTTTAAAAACTAGATGAAAAACTGTTGCGATGAATTAGTCTACACTAGTTCTTAGCTAAATAAAATCAATTCAATGAAAAAAAATCTTGGCCTTTGTTTTATCAGTATCATTAGTTTATTTACAAACAAAATATAATGTATTTTTGATGATTTCATATTTTTATTCTTTTACGATTAAAATTTTCTGCTATCATTTTGCTCATTTAAAAGTAGTACTGCTTAGAGTCATTTTTTTGTTATTAAACTAATTGTTGTTGACATTATTAATTATTATATACAGGAAGTTTCCCATTTGTTGATTTTGTTAATGATAATTAAGAACTATATCATTATAGGTAAGTTTCTAACCTTTGTTTTTTTTTTAAATAATAATTAGTAGTATTTCTTTGAAAAAGGTTCTTCAAAACTTAGTAAAAGATAACTTAGTTTGATAATTTTATAATTATATATCACTAGCAATAAATCCGTGTCGCAGATCTTCCACTAATTGTTTGGTACACCTTGCTTTAAGTATTGCCTATGTTGTATAAATAAACCTGTATATATTTGTTACTTAATGATTGTATAATAATGCAAGTGATGAACGAAACTGGTCTTGACCTTATATACAAATAAAAAAAATCGTTCAAATAAGTATTTCATTCACCAAGAACTTAAAAGTGATTTCAAATTACTAATAAAATTTCACTGACAATGAAATTTATGAAAAAAATATATAATAAAATAATTCATTTTCTATTCGAAATGAATAACTCAAATATTTTTTATGGAATAAATTAAACATGAACTGAAATAACTTTTTTTTGTGTATGATTTATTTTCATCGATTTTTTAAATTTAATGTTGTTTAATTAAAAAAAATGGTGATTGTAGATGATTATGTGCTTGTTAATTTGCAATAATTATTCATTCATCAAAACACGAAAATGCATATTTTTTTAGAGCATAGATAAATGTTGAGTTAATACGAATAATATATGTAATGACTAAAAAAAAACTATTTAAATAACTACCATTTCAAAATTTCGTTGCATTCTATTATGTACTTTTGATCGAGCTTGTTTTTATTATTGTTAAGTGAACATTAAAAGTGTAAGAAAATTATTTTAATAAACAATTGGAGCAAATCAAAATGAAGAGCATATTGTAACCACTATGCGGCAACCCTAGAACTCCCTGCGATTCGCTAGTACTTTTCTTCTTTTCAGTGCTAGATTTTTTACTAGACTACTAAGATCCATGGAGTACAACAGATGGAAAAGAGTCAACAACCATTTAAGATACAGTATATAAATAAATAAACACAGAAAAATTACTCAAAAACATAAATTTAAAACATTACAGAATATATGCATAAACATAAGATAGGGATTAAATCAAAACTTTAAAAAGTTAAAAACATCTGCTTTATGATATCTAATAAAACACAACTGAGTGCTATTATCCTATAACACATACTATAAATGCCCATAAGGTGCACAAATTGGCCATAGATTTTTTTACTTCAAACATTTTGAACTACTTTTACTCAACCTTTATGTCAAATTTTGAAATTATTAAAACTCCACAGTCGCGTTGTATAATTGGATGTTTATTTCAGATTCATAAATTGTAGATTTGATTTACTTTAAAATCTCTCACGATTAAAAAACGGTTATGATAAAACATTGAAATTCATTTATGTAGGTAGCAAGTTATCTCTTGAGCCTAAAGTTGTTTACTGAACCCTACCTTTATTATTATTTTTTACTTTTACATGATACCATAAATAGAAAAATTGTTTGCATAAAAAATAGAAAATACAAAACGATATAGCAAATGGAAGTTCAACGTATTGAAAATTAATGCATTCTATTATATTTTTGTATTATCGAAAAGATAAAAATATAATATCTTCAGCACCATATAAAATCGTTTTTTGTTGACTGAATTATTATTCGAAACTCTCTGTGAATAGCAGATCTCTCAATATCTAAATCTACGGTAGATTACACATAGTTGTATTTGCTACTAGTATGGGCACATATTATATTATAAAGGTTAAAGGCTGTGGGATGCTTTGCATAAAAAACTCAGACCATTGTCATCGCCTTATCGAAAGACCTTTTTCACAAGTACCAAGCACTAGTTTTTGCTACACAAGACTAAAAAAATGTTGAATATGATTCATCGTTTGGTTAAGTTCATTCATTTTAAAATAGTCAAATGGCTCTTTAAAGAAAGTGACGATCACAAAAGCTGTAGTATTATAAATGTTTAAAAGTTAGTATTTTTTAAAGATATTCATTTTTAAGACTTGTTTACTTTTACAACCGATGTATTTACAGGATTAAATTATAAGGCACACAATATAAATTGTATATTAAAGTTAAAGCGTATGTTCTATAGTTTGAATCTAAACGATAATAAATATATAATTTTGATTTTAATTGCAAGTGAAAATAGGTATCATACATAATAAGATATAATAATTATTGTATTCATAATATCGTCGGCTTAATTCTAACATTGCGTTAGTCAGTTTACCCTCAGTGTTTAGGAGACAGTTAAAACTGATTTTTTCAACGTAAAGAAACAAATTCTTATTCATTTATTTTTTGAAATAGAATATTAAATATTTACTATTATTATATTAAATACTATTATTTATTAATTATTATTATTAATTACTATTATAATATCAAATGAAAAAAATACCATTATCAATTATGATTTTAAAAAAATTATATTTATATATATATATATATATATATAATGTAGAGAACTAACGTTATATTAGAATAAATAAATAAAAAAAAAGATACCTCATGTTGGGTTGTTTGCCTTTCGACTCTCTCTCAATTGCAAATTTTGATATTAAACGAATGAAATAGATGTGATGATATGCTTTTTAGCCGAAATCACCAACACATGAAATTACAAAAAGTGACCAACTGTTAAAAATTAAGCCGGCGATATATTCGTGTATAGTTTCAAAAGAATTTACTACAAAACTTTAAATGGCATTGTAACGTTTCTTTGTATGTGATTTAATAAATTTATTATCGTCAAATAGATTCTTATTACTAAAATAAGATATTGCTTGTTGCTAATATATATTAGAAAACAGAATAAACTTATGTTTACTTTTGTGTGGTATTAGGTATAAAAATACGCCAACACAAAAAAGAAATGAAAATTAGTTTCGGCTGTACGAAAGAGAAAATCTTTAAATACGAAATGGGTTTCTTTGTTCTTTTTACAGCTCTGATCTTTGCTACTATCACATTACTTTCTTTTGAGGTAGCCAATCCAATTAGTGGTTTCACTTTTACTCGTATATGACACATTTCTTTTACAAGCATCTACTTCACTGATTGTATGGACTTTTTCTATCAACGCGATTCAATTAACTGTTTGAAAAAAATCTAAAAAGTTGAAGCAAAAAAATATCCAATTAGACACTCAGTTATTTCATTAAATATTATATTATATTTACATTATAAAAAAAATGAAACTCAATCAGTACTTACAAGTATTATTCTTTCTTGGACCAAAAAAACTTTATGTTTTAATGAAAAAATCTATAATGTCAAACGATTAATATTAACTTCGAGAAGAGTAAAAAGTTAAAATGGATGTTTTTATTAAGAAGATATCAAAGACTAAATGATGACGACAATCTAAATGTGTATATAAATTAAAAGTGAAAAGTAAATATCTTTAACGATCATTTAGGGTTAAAAATATTGTCAACAAAAACGACAGAAACAAGACAAGACATTTAAAAAAAAATCCAGGCTCACTATTTACTACTATATTTAGGCTATGGAAAAGCGATAAAACTAAAAAAATTGTGATAAGTATCAAGGAATATTGACCATTTATATACTGGCCTACAATTTGATTTCAGTTGTGTTTCAAATTCTTCAAAATACTGAAAAAAATATATAAAAATCAGTGTAATCTTTTAAGGTCAATATTTGGTGGAAAAACATTATATTCAAAAAATAAAACACTCATTTTGTATAAATAGCACTATAATATTGTATTCTCTTATCAGTTGATAATGCTCGTCATGAGTGTTTTATTCTTTGTAAAGAAGTGTAAACGGCAAGATCTTTAATATAAAATTAAATATGATAATTTTTTCATTCCACTTGTTGTGTTACCTTCTGTATTACATACACAAAAGTAGAATAATAAAGTTGTTAAATTTATTTTTATATTAAAAATGAACACCCACAAAGTACCACCGAATCTATTGAAAAGAAAAGATTATTATTATGTAATTGTATTGTGCCCGATCTTATATTTTCTTCAAAGTTATTTTTGCTACAGAATAATTTTATGAATTTTTGGATTATAAAGCTACGTTATTTCATAATTCGTCGTAAAATTTTCAAAACGAACACACATGTCATTTTCAAGAATTAATGAAAAACGATAAACAATGATTGTACGATATAATTTCTACAGTGCTTTTTTATTCGTGATATTTGACTTCCAATGTCTTTTTGATATCGAATATTAAAAATAATAAAGACGACAGTATAAAATTCCTTGTAGCTCAGCTCAGTATGCGTCAGCAATAATGGACCAAGCCATTGTTGATAATCCCTCCAGAAGCGAAGTGCACTTTTAATGTCGTACATAAAAGACATTTCAATTGAAAAGATTCCTTTATGAACCAAACCTAACATATATAATATACGAACGCAAACTCTTTCTCGTTGGAACATTAAAATAACCATTCTACTTACTATCTTCATACAATTTAATATTATATTTCTAATACTACTATCGCATATAAAAACATTGATTAAGAGAGAGATTTGAGATTTGACTTAGATGTATAAAAAAGTTACAGCCAGATGTTGAATTTAAAAACTTCATATACTATTCAATACACTCGCTTTTATGAATATTCACAAAATAGTTTTCATATTAAAAAGTCACCGTTTGTTTTATCGAAAATAAAAAGAAATTTACGTGGAATGAATATTCAATACACATCGTTGTCACATTTGTTTTACAATGTAAAAAAACTTATGAATTAATACATATTCTTTTTAATAACACATCATTAGAATGAGAAGTTTGAAACGTTCATTTAACAAATATTTTTAACTGAGACTTCAATCAGTCAGTCAATTAAAATACCTTTTTTTATTTTGTAAAAATAATTTAGAGATTACGAGTTACTCTCCATACGTCCAGTTTTTATGATAAGGTAAAGGAAGAAAAGTCGACATTCATCATATATTATACACCAATGCAATTCCTAATAACAGCACGGCATTGCTTACAAAATATTATGTCGATACGACGATGATATACTTGATTATTTATAAAAATGAGTATTTGATATAAGTAGACGAGAATGACTTTTTTGGCTACGACAAAGAGAGATAATTTTATCACAAATAAAAATTCAATTACTGACTTATAATAAAAAAATCATGTAGTGAAAAAATCACACAGCAAAATGATTATTTGACAGAATTTCAGAGTTATCAACATTAGACTATTTTTTAAAAAAACTCCTAATTTTTTGACTCATTTTTTAGTTTTGATATTTTATTATTCTCAGATACAAAATCTTGAACACAATATTATTATCAATTATATATAATGCTATATTTAATGGATGTCATATTTTGGAACAAAACAATATCAAATATCGTTCAAAATATTGTTAAATCTGACATACTGAAGTGAGATATGATGATCAGGTTACACAAAAAGACCCATCATGATTTCTTGAGGAGTCTCTTCAAACGTAAGATAAAAAATGGGGTATCGCATTACGTTATATCTCTTATGTTTCGCTCTCCCAAGAGGATGCCGCTAGTGAATCTAAGTAATTTAAGATAAAGCCTCCTTCTGTAAGCCGATTGGAAGTAAAAGCTTATTTTACGTTGGATCCAAAATAATTGGTTGTCATTTTTATGGAATATTTACCAAAATTGTAGCATATAACTCAGAAATTATGTTTAAATTGGGAGAGAAAGAAGAAAGTAGAAATTTAAAGAGAAAATTATATTTTAGCGAATGTCGATTGGTAGAGTTGAATCTTTTGTTATTACTTTGCAAGTTAAACAAACATACAGTATGTGTATTTTTCCGACATACATATTATGTCACGACAAAAAGTTATGATATACGTGTTATTAACCTATTATTGAAATAATATATACATATTTATATTTTGAACTTATAGAATACATTAAAGAATAGAAATAGCTTACAGAAGATTTTACAATGTCTGTGGCAATTAATGGTAGTTTTTAATTAATTGAATTAAATTTTGAATAAGTAACTCGATCAATACAAATATACAAAATTTCATTTAAAAAATGGGATGTCGAGTCTGAGATTGTTTTGAGGATTAGCAAATAATTTGTACAAAAACTTTGTTTTAGTTGTCAAACCAAAAAATGTGGGTAAATTTCAACGGATAGTATATTTTATGTGTGAATATTATAAAAAATAGTTTCAGCAAATCAATCATTTTATTGATAGATTCAAAACATGCCGTAAAGAATATTTTTACAGATTTTAAAAGTAAAAAAATCAGGCATTGCTTTCAAATGTAATGAGTTTAAGTAAAATTTGCAACAAATGTTCGTCCAGTCGAGATATCATTTTCGTTGATATAAAAGATTTTAATTATGACAGTACAAAAATGTTATTTACACACAAATATAATTGTCGTTTTTTATCACAATGATTGGTATTTATAATACTTTAAAGATTTTTGGATATGTTTGATAAAATGATATATTTATTTTTCATTTTATAATAACAAAACACATATTTGTCTTTCAGTGGAGTAAGGTTTGGAAATAAAGCAGAATTAGTGGTAATAATTATTATACTGGTCAAAACCCAGTATTTTAACTTATGACCATATTTGTATTTGATATTTTATTAATTAAATAATTATGATAAATTAAAAAAAAATATAATTTTAATACAAATAAAAAAAGTCCGTTGTACGTACGTATGTTTGGAATTGAAATCGAGCAGAAAATAAAAAATACTTACATTTAAAGAAAGCTGATTACAAAACAAATGGATCATCTAAATTTTGTTATATTTGTCAAATTTAATGTGCATTTTTGGGTACCACATATGTATATTTAAACTGTGTTTTTTTATATCCATTCCTACTTGATTTTATATTCAAAATCTTTATCGGAGTAATCAAATCCCTAGACGAAAGCATGCGGTACATATGAATCTGTGCCTATTTCACCGACATTTCAATATTCTTTCAACGAATTTCCTGACAGTGGCGTATTATCTGCTTCCGGTAAAAGCCTGAAAATCACAGTACAATTCTTTCGCAAGAATTTTTAGACAGGAAATAAAATTCAACGCGTAACATGACAAAAAGTCAATAAAAAGCTCCCATAAGATGAATAAGATATTTTTGAAATGCTGTGATTATTATATTAGATTTTTGTACGTTTACGTCAAAGATACCAAAACAACACGTGCAGATATTTTAAAACATTTATTTATGTTCCTTTTCTTGTTTCCACAGATAAAAATAAACAGACAAAATTATAAATTATTTGCGTCATCATTTTTTTTTATTTGCGATAGATTTTTTAAATGGTTACAAAAAAGTTTTACCATTTTATCAATTTTGAAAGAAATGAAATGTTTTTATAGTAGAAAAATATTTTAAATAACATTTTTTCAGACTTTAATACGAAAAAGTAAAAAAATCGTTGTATTTTTCTATACTTTGATGATGTTCATCGTTGCTATTTATAAATTGCTTAATGTATCCCTCAACCAAATAATTTAGATTTGTTTGAGTAAGTGATTGAAATTCTTCTCTCACCAAATAACTCTTGCATATACAACACCGATAGAAATATGTTGGCTTTTAGCTGTGAATGAAAAATCAACTGCCTGTATTATTGACAATGTAAGACACCCGTGTCTTTAGCTTATAATTCAAACATTATAAATTATTGTTGAATTGCTATAAAAAATATTTTCAAAACATCTATAAAGATTGCTAAAAACTCCAAATTCGATCTACACAGATCATGATTTTTTTTATTGAGGTGGAGTTGTTTTAGGTGTGTAATGTGTAAAGCCCATCGTATTTTTTTTCTGTGAGTGTCTTTTTCTTTTTCAAGCTTTGCAAAATTCCGTCCCACCTTTCCAATTCTTTAATAACTGGACGTAGTGAGAGCGATTAGTTAACCACTAGTTCTGTCCTAGCCTTATCCTTTTATACCAACTACTCTCTCTGAAAAAGAGAGGTTGAATGACTGATTAACAAACAGTTCTTGAAGAAAAACTTGTTGAGATACCTCCATTAAGAAGCCACATGCTCCATATTGGGAGCGAACATTTTTTTTTTTTTAATTTAGTTCACAATAACACAGTAAAAAGAAAATACTATATTAGGACATATAATTTATTATCATATTTAAAAATTAATAAAATTCATGATAAAAATGCGAATTTAGCGACTACGAATGCAATGATAAAGCAACGGTTTATTAGTTTTAAGTGCAAGTATTAACTTAACATAAGACACATTTTTCAAAAATAAGATTATAGCTCAAAAGTGGCAATTTGATGTGTCAGGCCTTAATTTTTCAGTAACTTTGGAGTACCTAATATTGTCTACTTAGTTGAAAAAAAAACTTAAAATACTAAAGTTAATTTGTCAAGAGCAATAATAATTGCAAAATAAGTAAATGTGTTCACTTAACAAAACTAAATGATATTTAAAATAATATTGAATTTCGTATGAAACGAAGAAAAAAAATAATATGATAAGGGTTTTAAAATATTTTCGAGCGATAGCGGCTTAAATTCATCTTCATTGAAAACAAAGTTTGATATCCAATTTAAGCCACCCTGATAATATCACGTCAGGGAAAAATTAAAAGATTTAATGAACGCTGTGAAAATTCATTTAAAAACGATATTCAAAATCAATTACTACCATCGTTAAAGCAATTTAAGCGATGCGAAATATGCTTGCAATATGCAAATTTTGAATGCTTTGTTCACAGCTTAGTAAACATAACTACCAACTATTTGGACACAAAGAACTCTCACATTGGCCGAGCTCGAAAACGTTTGGTCATATACCTTGCCGATGCATTTGAAATACATTTTTTTTTAGTTTATGATACGGGTTTGCAATTTAATTGGAAATATTCTAGACGTAATGCATTGACTAAAACTGAAGAGATCCTAACATGTTATTTCGAATTGAGTAAAATTAAAGCCGTTCAAACAAAAAAATAGTTTTGATTATTTTCAGTAACCACCATAGCTTTTTGGTGCTGGATTAATTCGTTCTGATATACGTTTATTCCCAAAATATGAAACAGTTGAATAGTGAAAATATTCCACATTTTTTTTTAAATAGACCGGCTTATTTTTATAATGTGGATATTTATTTTATAAATATATGAGTACATTTATCGACTGACTCCATGTTACTTTTATTTAACAAGATTGGTCGACCAAAACACAAATCTTCTTCTCTTTGACCATATTCACTACCTATGTGGAGCATTTGACCGCCACGTGGTACCTCCAATTGCGTTGTTTTCTCCCATGACATGCCAGCATCCCGGTAAAATGAAAGCACAGATATGTGATACGTAAGATTATTTTTGTATATTTAAATATCAATTTTTGTTTATATTTATTATCAATATTAATTTATAAATATCAATAATTAATGGTAAATCATTACCATTAATTAACTTTTTGTCAATAGTTCGTGATTAATCCATGAATTGATAATTATAACAAAAAAGTACTCTTTATGTAAATTCTGTCACGCATCAAAAATATGTAAAAAAAATGAATTGAATTATAAATACATTTTTTTGAATTGCGCATTGTAAATTCATCTTCACACACATTTTTTCACTACATATCGTTTAATTTTATAAATACTATATTCCTTTCATATTTTAGAAGATTATTTATATATGATCCTGCCCAATGTAAAATAAAACGTAGATTATATGTAAAATTAATTTAAATTGAAATAAGTAATGGTTTCAAAAACAATTTACGTATATTTGTGTCAAATTAATTGTTAAAACGTTATTTTCAAAAATAAATATCACATCGCAATATCAATATTTCAACTAGGTAATTCTATTTTGATCAGTGTTGGGAAAATACAATTTAAACATTACTTTACTAACACACACCTATTCTAAAATCATCGTTTAATAAAATTGGTTAATGCTGTTTTGTATAATTAGTAAAAAAATATAGGAAGAAATACTTAAGTATTATTAAATAGCTACCTCAAAAGCACTGAAAATGGTGTTACCCTGTTATAGTACCGAGATGACAATACGTAATTTTAAAAAGTACTGAGAATAAAAACGAATAATTCAGGATCTTTATTTATACTATAATTTTGTTGGCCAGTAATTTAATGTGTATTTGAAACAATATTTAATATGTAAATAAAAGATCATTGTTGCTTAGTTGTGGAAGAAGTCGTCTAAGAAGGAGAGGTCGAATAAAATTTTCACGTGTGGATGAACAGATCTACGTTTAAATTACTTTGAAGGGATTTTTAACATTTTTCTTGTGATAGCTGCGTTATTTTAGGAAAATAATTTGCTTTAAGCACTACCATAACCGATGTATATTTATATAAACATCTATTAATATAATAAGCGTATGTTTAGTTTGGTAAGTAAAAGCATTATTGGGGGAACTGTAATAAAATACCAAGTTATAAACTCGGCCAAAGTTATACGCCTCCTACTTGATTCAACAAAACATTACGTTGGCATTTGGCCACCAAGCACTCGTGGCACTATTTAAAGACTTCTGTTATATTTGATACAAAATGAATAAACATTGTTAAAGCACTGAAAAGATTACCATAAATAACAATGAAAGTTTATATATTTTTATTATAATTATTATTTAGATAGGAACGCATATGGGACAAACAAAGAAACATTTATTTTTATACATAAACATAGGTAGATCAAGTTTAAATCGCTAAAATTATGTACATTCACACAAGTTTCGTCACTAGCTACCCGGGTTTTGTCTTTCGGCATCCTCAGGCGTTAAAGTTCACGGGTGGACTTAAACTGACGTTTAGTTAATAAGAGTATCATGTTTACATACTCTGTGGTGTCCTCCTCTTTAAAAATTGCATTTAAAATTAAAATATAAAATTTTAAAATTATTATCCGTTTTATAAATCGAAAAAGAGTTTGTTAGGAATAATCCGAATCTTGGTGAAAAAAGAATTGCTGACTTTGATTACATGCTTGGAAAAGATTTTTTATTATTTGGCGGAATTTTGTGATATTAAATTTTATTTTTGTATGACTTTATTAACTTTTTCTTCTATTGTATAAATTTATTTATTGATTGCTTTTTTTAATTCATGTCCGCTCCCAATGTGGAGCATATAGCCTCCTAATGCATATAGCCTCCTAATGGAAGTATCTAAGAACAGAAGTTTTTTTACGAGAACTGTTTGTTACTCAGTCGCTCAACCTCACTTTTTTTCAAAGTGAGTAGTAGGGAAAGAAAGATAAGGCTAGAGCAGGACTAGTGGTTAACTAATCGCTATTGCTACACCCAGTTATTAAAGGATCAGAAGGATGGGAGGAAAGAAAATATTGTGAATTGACATCACAAACACTTAGTTTTCAATCTCAACTTTGAATTGAATATTTCTCAAATTCACTGTGATCTTACCGGAGTCAAACCCAGACCTTCGTGATCGGTAAAGCAAGTTCTTACTAACTGGGCCACAGCATGCGACATTTTATTGCTTTGTTTGATGAAAAAAGGTTTTTTATTAGTTTTTTTTTGTTGATACTAACAAATACTAGTTACGATTACGTTAAAGATTTGAATGCAACACCTCCATGCATATGGTATTACATTTAAATACAAAAATGAGTACCAAAATAAGCCATAATGTATAAGGTAGACATGATGAACCATTTCGTCTAGCGGTCCGCAATAAAAAATATGATAGAATCGGGCAGGAAAGGAAAATATTTTTTAAGTACTCGTTTGAAAAAATGTCCATTGTGTGAAGTATTTATACATGTTGTATTTATAATAATATACTCCGAAAAGCAATGCGTTTGTTTTTGTAAAGTAAAAGCTAATTTTATAGAATTCGTTAAAGAATTGTTAAAGGTTATTGAATGTAACAATTTTCCAAATATTGTTTTATTGTGAAAAAGCTATCGAGGGCCACCAATTTAAAAAGAGAAGCATGCATCTCGCTAGCCACGGTCAATTGTGAAGTGAACAGTTTTACAATTTCGTAGATTGTGTACAATGCAAAACTATTTTTTACCCCACTCAAAATTTTAGGTCACGAACTGCCACTGATCATATGAATATTTATAATCAATATCTGATTTTTCTACTTCTAAGCCTGTGTGATAAATTCTGAAAAAAATAAGTCCAGAAGACATGTATAGCCATTGTGAAAACTGAAAAGGGTAAGAAAATGTAGTAAAACAAAATATGAAGAATGTTAAGTCTCCTGAAATGAAAATCTCCATCTTACCGTTCAAGAAAATGCGTTGTTTGTTAACGAGTTTTTTTTCAATACTTTTATTTAAATAATTTATAAATATGTCCCGTGCTCAAATAATTGAGGAATAGTTTTTGCCATTTCAGTACAATGCGTATCAGTTTTGTCGATAGTAATTTATACAAAGTTTTGTCATATTAGTATTGCCGTAATTAATGGCTTATTAAAATAAAACGTAGTTAACAAAGTTGGCCGGCGGATGGCGATGAATCTAGGAATCGTGTGAAATCCGGAAATAACACCTTTGTAAATACGTTATTGACGGTGGCCGGAATGCGATATCCGGAATCCAGTGCAGTTCCTGCGACTTTAGCAGGAGCGGCGGGTATAAGCTCGGTTAAATATTGCTCACTATATAATGATTATCTTCAAATGCACCAACCCGTTGCAGCAGCGCATTCCGAATTTTCATTAAAGCCGTTTTCCATAAGTGCGATGTAAATACGAGCTTCGGCAAGCACTACTCCCTGCATTACGAGAGAAAAGATTCTAAGTGTATTCAAACATTTTTTTAGAAGTGAACCGTGTGTTTTGGTTAAATTCCATGAAAATTGTGCTCATAAGTTATCGATTAAATTTGTTAAATTTTGAAGTATTAAAGAATTATAAAACCAACAGGGTGACGGGAGAGAAAAAAATAATCGCAAATAGTATAAAAAATCCGAATACAAAAGTGGTCTTTAACGAGTGATTTGCCGAAGTAATACGAATCGCTTAATCATTTAACTTGTATTTCATGCCAATTTTAAAACAAGTGCTGTGCACCTTGTTTTAAATTATATTAAATTACTTGATTACTTAATTGTATTATTTTTAATTACTTGACTAATATATCAGTTTTGATGTCATAGGATATTTTTGTGAAGTGTTGAATAATGATATGGATGTAAGTACATATATCTCTATACAAGTCATACTCAATCCTTTGTTCTTCCAGGCCGCATTCCGATTTTAGCTTCTCTACGTGGGCCGCAACATATTTTTAGTAAACTGTAAATATAATGAATACTATACTGCATACATATGTACAAATCGACTGTTGAAAGGAAAAAGGACGTAACCCACAGTTTTTTGAAAACAGCTTTTTTTCGATAATCACAATGTATCAAACTAATACATGTTCTATTAAAAGGATGTAAGCTGCAAATGCCGAATTAATATCTACATTGAGCTTTTAAGTTTGAAAAAAGACGAGCTTGTGAAAATTGAAACCACGAAAACAGACTGAAAAAAAAGTTTTTCCTTGACAATTTATTTAATTAATATTAAGTTATTTCAATAAAACAACAATTTTATAAGTCTCCGTGCAATTAAAGGTTTTGTATATTTCATAATTCGCATATGACCCAAAATCATCAAAACACGTTTATTGTACCCCCTATAAATTTTACTATGTGTAAGTTACGTACGTTTTCCTTTCCACGATCGATATGTATTATGATTTTATTTTATGTAAATATATACATTTACGTATTCATGTATTTTTCAAAGTAAAAAATAACAATGAACAACAAATAAAAAATACGTAAAAAGTACACAAAAATACCAATGTATCCAAAATCTTAAATCGTTTACTTGAAAATGAATGTACATTTTGATATGGAGTCAAACTTTAAACTATCTTCGTTAAAAATATTTGGTGATTATAATTATTTTGGGCCGCACATAAGAGCTGATTGGGCTGCAGGTTGAATATGGCTGCTCTAGCCGCTGGTGAAAGATAATAGCAAGAGAGAAAAATAGATTGACCTGTTAACACCGAACACATTCAAAATGTCATTTCTATTGTCAATTATGTCATTTAATTCTTGTTAATTATAATAAGTAAAATAAAAAACTTTCAATAATAAGCTTTATTGATAAATTCAATTATCTCTAGAAAAATTTAAATGTTTGTTGATCAAGAGTTGATTGTTAACATTCTTATTGATTATTTAAAATTATTCATTTCATTTTAAATCTTGCATATTTACTACATTTTTTAAAAATCCATGCCCGCATTCAATGTAGAGCATATGATCTCTTAAGGAGGTATCTCAACAGAAGTTTTTTCTACGAAAACTGTTTGTAACTCAGTCGCTCAACCACTCTATTTTCAAAGAGAGTAGTAGGGATAGAAGGCACCCATGCACCACAATCACAAGCACCCATGCCTCGAAAAGGAATCGATAAATCGTTCGAAAAAATTCTGTTCGTATTTGGACTCGTGAGGTCTGGTACGAAATTCCACAACGCTAACCGCTGCGCCATATAACCCGACATTTTTTTTAATACGGTTAATTAATTTATAATTTTTTATATTTAGGATTATGTTAATTTATTTAAAGATAAATAATTTCCAAATTAAAACAATTACATATTTTTTAGAAAGCTATCGATCATATCACGTGACTCGCTTGTGTTGTGAGCTTTCCTTAAATATGATACATAATGTGGGGTTTTGGTGGAAGCTCTATGATACGTGACGCGAAAGCAATGCCATGATGTGGCATTGCTTTCGCGTCAGCAATGCCAGTGTTTACAATAGGGAATTGCATAAAACATTATGTCCGTAATTAAATGCGTACAATATATGCGGCAACTTGTTCGGTTATTGACCGATCACTTAAAATCTCCATAAAGTTCTTCATGATAAAAATGTTATGCCTTTTAACTACAAAATAACTATGATTTATTATATTGTTATAGTTTTTTTAAATGTATAAACAAGGGAATTTATGGGTATGTATAGTATTTGAAATAATATTTAAATAACTTTATATTTAATAAAAATAAAAAAACATTTTTAGTACTTTTTCCACATAAAATTTATTAGATCAGGACCGGTTTTGCTCATGGTGAGCATTGTCAACTGATAAGAAGCACAATGAAACAGTGATATTTATCTAAAAGTTATGTAAGAAAAACAAGGTATGACAAACAATTGGTATTACAACTAAGCAAATAAATTGAAGCAAAATACAAAAAAAAACAAACTATAAATAAAAAGTTTAAGACCTCTTAGCAATGCAAACTATTACATCAAAAATCAATTAAGTATGAATTATCATTAACAAAGTAAAAGCCAAAAATGAGTGTATATAATAAATAAATAAATCTTAATGTCTGTCAACCATAATTAGATGTGGAAATTCCAGTAGAATTCAATCCAACGAAATTAATTCCTGCGAAAAGATTAAATATTTTATTAAACTGTTTATAGAAGTGGTTTTTTTTCAGTTTGATATTTTCACAATGAATAAAATCGATTCTTATTCATTAATTTGATTGTAAAGTGTCTAAAACAATTTGATAGTAAGACTTAACAAATATTTTTTTATTTAAAACTATTTTATTGTTAATGACCTTTTTAAAGCAAGTACATGTAACTAATAGCTAATTAAGAACGAAGGTTATTTTTAATGGATATCATACTTACCGTTTCGGTAAAGAAATGAAAGATACGAGAACAAGAATTCATTAACATCGTTATTTCACTGATATTTAATCAATCGTTATAAAATAATGATTTAAATCAGTCTAAGTTTTCCCTTCTTTCACAAATAATCATTAATATAAACAGTGAACATAAAGTTTTTTTTGTATGTCACTCGAGTATTGTAAAAGTTATATAAAAACAATGTTTATATTTAAAAAAAACAGCTTTCGATTGAACAATATTGTACTGCTGAAATATTGTACTGCTGAAATCAATATTGATATGTGATTAATACTTTTCTAAATTACTACTAAAATTTTCGTCAAACTTACCGTAACCAAAATGTGAAATACCTAAATTAAAGTTTTCTTAAAACTTATTTGTAACAAATTGCTATTGTTTAGTAGCTGTAAAACAATTTGTATTGTCTGCATTATACTACTATATTTTAAAACAAATAGCGATGCTTAATTAATTGGTAACAAATTGTAGGCTCAAAATACAATGCATCGTTATTCGTATCGCTTAGCTGAAACCTCAAAATGCCACCTTCAGGTTTTCGGTCATTGTGCAAATGCGCTACATTATTGAGCAGTAAACGTTGATTGGTGCAGTGGTATTGAGTTACCAAATATAGAGAGTGACAAATTTAATAACACTTATATTATATTATGTTCACGAAATACGTAAATTAAATTTTAAGCCTTTAAGTTGAGCTGAGAAGACTTAAGCAGAAAATTGAAACAGTTTTTTTTACCATTTTTAGCATCAGTCGATATTTCAAAAGATCAAAACGAATATTTTTTATTTCAATAAATCGAAAATCTAAAAATTGATTTATAACTATTGTGACAAAAAATAATTCTTCGTAAAATTATTATTAGAATTGACGTCACAAGTGATTGATATTAAACTTGAGATCGATGAATATCCGTAAAATTGTCGATTTAAAAAAACACTGCTCTTTTCGTTGGATTTTTTTAATACAGTTGAGGTAAGTTATATTGAAACATATTTGTAAAGTTTTATTGATCAAAGTTGAAAAACCTACATACAAACTGAGAAAAACCGAAACAAGCTGTTAAAAAATAATAGTCAAAGATGTTCCATGATTATATACTGAAATAGATTTCCATCAAGAATTTATTAAATAATATTAAATTTTATTGACAGTAAAACTGATATCAACGACTATAAATATTTACGTAAGGCAATATAAAATATAAGATTCGTCAACTTCTCAGTGAGTTACAATTTATGAGTTTCTTAGTATTGTGGATTCATTATAAAGTATTTCAATCGTTCAAATTAAATATTTGTCTGGGCTAAACAGGAAGTAATTTACTCGCGTATATCAAATAAAAAAATAAATTCAAATCGATCCAAATTTGTTATGCTTTAAAAGTTGATTAAAAATATCTTTCATTGATAATATAATACACACCATTCTAATATTTCTCTTTGACATATAAATATATCGTTCATTAGAGCGGGATGCAATTGGAAAATCTGTCAATTCGATTGGGCACTGGGAATGATTGAATGTGACGTTTATAGTTTAAAATACAATTATCGTTAAATTGATTTATCGAGTAGCTGTTTTATTAAAAAAACAAAGTTTGGATAATTGAGTTTCTAATGGTGTAGAGCAGGGTTGCAAAACCCACGGCCTGTGGGCTCCATTTGACTCTTTTGCTTTTTTTTGCGACCCTCGAAAGTTTTTCTAAAAATTGAAATACATGTCATATTTGTTTCAGTAAATTATTGCATTTACAATTCCATAATAAGCCTAAAATTGACAAAAAACGATTACGTTAACTTATAAATTAATATTTATAAAAACTTTCCAATACAACATTTTTTTATATGAATAAATAAAATTACCTTTTTCCTTGCGATCAGAACCCATTATATTTTTTCTATGCGGCCTTCTAAAGAGAAAAGGTTGTTCATGCCTTTTTTGGAGACTCTAGAGAATGATGTTTTGTCATGGTTATTCTGTTTCAGAGCGTCATGGACAAAATATTTTGGTAATGACATAATATTCTTCTTAATAAGTTTGTAAGATAAGCTATCTTGAACCTCTGGGCATTGTTACCTAGGAGATTGCTGTTGACCAATCCGCAGCAGGTCGGTTTAAATGTGTTTTACATTTTTTTTTAAATCATCTAAACAATGTTGTTGCATACGATATTCAAAACCCGCACCCGTTTATAACGCGTCATTATTTCACTATAATTTATGCCTACACGATAGAGCTTTGAAAACTATTAAACCCAATTTAAGCTGTTCATCAAATAAACGTTGTCGCGTACGTCATACCTTTCCGGCAAAATATTATCGAATATTAATTGAAATGTGAAGGGACACTGAATAAACAAATGTGTACGACGCGATCGGTCCATTTGGCAGTATCAAACCCTTGTATAAATGTTTAATGGGAAGCGATCACGGCTAGCAGTTATTGAAAACGATAATATTGCATGCGAATATCAGATTGCAATTGAATAGCTGGGCGTGTCGCAGTTGGCTCGCGGTCCCTCTGCCGGTCACCACCGAGCCAATATTACACACAGCATTGGACGCCAGGGTCTGGTTCTTTGACACGGCGCACACATGGGTAGATAAATATGTACAAACAATGGCGTATCTAAAGTGTTGTTTTCTTATAAATAACTTTCATTTATATGAAATCAAAGTGCAAGAGGTGACGACGCTTTGCTAAGTTCTTAAAGAACTTTTACTCATACTTTTTATTTACTCTTCTTTGACCATATTTGCATCCTATGTGAAGCATACGACCACCTTCATAAATTCTCATCTTCCGCCAATTGCTTTGATTTCTCCTTTGTCACGTTAAAGTCTTTCAAATTCGACGAATACTTCCCATGGATAGTATACGATGAACGTCCATGGCAATGAAATACATCCAGAAGGAAAAAGAAGCAGGGAAGTTTAAAACTACCTGTAGGCATCTAAAGCACGTGGCCTGTTCCAATTTGTATTAAATGTAGATAATTTAAACAAAACATATTTTAAATTTGTAGTTTTCATGGTTACTCCATGCATACATATTATATTTATAAGACACCGCGCCGCGACTAAGCTGAAACTAATCACCCAACGATCGATTTAAAACTGTCGCAGAATTCATCTACAGAATCTTTTTTTTGAAAGGTTATGAAATGTCGGGGGATTACCAACGATATTTTCCTCGGGCTCGATCGCGATGTTTGCTGGTCGAAATATCATCTATAAACACTTCCATTTATTATTTTTTATCCGATTGATATTTTTTTCTAAGGCACGAATCTCTGTTCTCCCCCCATCTGATCTTATATAGTCCTGTTCTTGCTCCATCATTATTTTCTTACTTTCTTTGATAAGTAGCACGTTCTCGTAGGTCATTTTCTGTTAAGGCAAGATCCACTAAGAACTCACATGGTCGACATTGAGAGCAGACTTGGTAGCAAAAAATACGGTGGTTTTATGAGATAAAATTCAAAAATATTTTCACTACATGTTGAGAAATGATCTGATCATTTATTTGTTGTTATTACATATTATTGTATTAGAAAATTTGAAATTTATTCATTATCAAAAACTTGATTTAATGAAGTAAGCTAGGGCCAAGAAATTCGTGTCAATTTTATTGAATGAGAATTTTGTCACTGTATATGAATTAAAAATTCACATTTAAATGTAATAAGGCTACGTTTTTAAAAATCTTAGTTATACAAGTTGCTTAATGTTTGCTTAAAAAAGATAACTAACCACCAACTAGCTTAACAATGTGCTCGGTTGTACTCGGTGGAACTAAAATGATGCTAGTATGAAATATGAAACAAAGCAATGTAATTGATGGATCGCAGAGAATCTTAGAAGAGCAATGTTAGTGGCCATATGCTTCGTAAATGAAACGGATATTATCGAGGAATATTAATTAACGCTTTTTATCTTTTTATAATGTATTACTATCAACTCATGTGGTATCTATCGTTTTGCGTTTTGTATTAAACAGATGTTTTATATTAAAATAAGTTGAAAGTTAGTCACCACTAGAATATTCGACTATTGTGTTATTGCAAATGGTTTAGTTATGAAGAAAGACAAAAACAATAATGGATTGAGGGTAAAAAAGCGGTGGTCTGTTGTTACACCCGTCGACTTAAAATATCTTTCCATGCCACTGAGCGTAATGTAGGCTGGCAGGGTCTCCGGAGTCAAATGGCACATGCAGCCGACGGCTTAACATCGGCACAATTAATTAAACGGGCCGGCGCACCCCCTTATCGTTAACATTTGACTCGGGCCGAGCGCGAGCTTTCGGTTATAATTCAGCGAAAGCTCCCGCCGTGCTCCGTTTCTCTCCAATTGCATGCACTGTGGAATGAATTGCACGAAAAACACCTCTGAGATATGGTGCGATCTGTTTTGTTTATGTGCTTTTTATGGCCAATATGTATACAGGATGACCGCAAAGTTGTTAACGCTTTTACACACGCAGACCCACTTCACTAACATTCTATTTCAGGTGTTAAAACACTGGCATGTTTAAAAAAAAGTTCACATCAGCACTGTTGCACATTATATGAGGTTTTTTATAATTATTTTTTTGATAACTGAAAAATTAGCTATTTCGTACATTTAATTAAGTTGTATTCACAGTTATAATAACCAAATCTTAATCTATCACTTGAAATCACTTGAAATTACTGAAAAACGACTGAAAACACAAATGAGATGTATGGTATAATTTAAGAATTAGAGCCTGATTTCGAGCCAGATTTCACTAACGACCCGGGTTTCACCTTTCGGCATCTTCAGGCGTTCAAGTGCATGGATGAACTTGATTCAAGTTCATCCGTGCACTTGAACGCCTGAAGATGCCGAAAGGCGAAACCCGGGTCGTTAGTGACAAAATCTGTGAAAATGTACATAATTTGAACGATTCAAATTTATAGTTGTATGGTATCAAATATTATGTTTCCTATTAAAATTGTGGAAGATTTTTTTTTAGAATTAGACTTTTACATATGTGAATACAACTTTGTGTAATAATGCTTTACTTTCTAAATACATGAGCATTTTTTGTGTTTTAAATGATTTTCAATTTATTTTGGCTCTAGGGTGCGTTAACATCAGAAGTTTTTCAGTCTCCTTCAATTATTGAATTTGAATAAATCAACGAATGCTCAATTTATAGAAGTTTTTTTATTTCACTTACATCTGGGCATAGCTTTTGTTTCGTATAATATATTGAGTGATTTTACACAAAAAAAACTAAAAGTTTAGCTAAAGTATATGAAATGAGAGTTGAACTTTTATTACGTGAATGTGGAATTACAATATGTTTAATTTTAGTTATGATTTTTTTTATTGAAACCATTTTTATTCTGAACTGTTTATAACTTTGTGCATTGACAACGACGTCGACACCTTTGATTTTATTGCAACTTAACTTAAAACTATCGAAACATGGCTCCTGAAAAGCTGTGATATTCTACGTTTCAGTTTACAATCATGGTGCTGACAGAAGTTTCAGAATAATACTAAGATAAAAAATTATAACCAAATAATATTTGCCTCTGTATCGTAAAATAAGTAAATAATAATCAGGTCTCATGACACAGTGATTGTATTTTTTGTATTTGCTGTAGCGACTAAGCTACGAAAAGGTTTTGAATTTAATAAAATGTTAAATGTTTTTCTTAATATATGTATGTACGTAAAAGATAACAATTGACTATACAATAATGGAATAATAGTGTGTGCAAGTTTCAGAACAGCATGTATAAATTACCCTTACAATACAGGATAAATATATGAATGCTGTATTTGATGATACGTTTAAATTACGTGAGTTTAAATGTTGAAAACATTTTTTTAAGCCGCATTCAATTTTTTTAAAAGTGAAATGAATATTGGTTTAAATTACTCAAGCGATTAATTTTTATTACAAAAATTAATAAAGCCACCTTAGTAATAACAATTGTTGATAAAAAAATGAAGTAATTTCTCATACAAGTAAATGCATTTTAAAATTTTGACCTTTTTAGGAATTCGTAACTCTGAATGAACGCTTTCATGCATTTATTAATCAATTGTATCGAAAAGGATATGTAATGCTAATTATTAGTCTTTTTATGACGTTTACTGACGCTCTTTAAGCAGAACGGTCAAAAAGGTTGTTTAAACAACGTAAGTTAAGGTGTTCAATTATAAGCATATATTTAAGAATAAACGAGAAAGAATCTATCAATTATTTACATAATAATATGGGTATAAGCATCAATATTTTTATTTTTACAGAGAATCAGTACATTATTTTTGTTTTAAGAGTTACACTACAAATGGAAAATATCCATGAATGTTTAAATTGCACAAAGCTTAGTAACGCAAGCATGTAGTTGGTGAAGTAATATTGACTTGCATAACGAAATAGTTTGTATTTTATTTCTCTTTATTGAATCTAGATTAACTAAGTAAATCTTCAGCAAGCGAATGAAAAAAGAAAGTTAACGAGGTCACGCTTCTCGTTACATTTATTTTTGCAGAAACATTACACTCTTTTTGTGAATTTAATTTTAGAAATTGATGAGTAAATTTTCCCTCAGCTTTTATAAATTATTTATGCCTTATCAATGAAACGGAAATTGAATATCGAAAAAATGCGACAGTACAACATCGATGTAATGTCGAGACTTGAGTGTAAATCAGGGGTAAGCAATTATTTTTAAGTGTCGGCCACTTTGCGAAAGCTTTGTTAAGCTTTTGGATGCGAAAAAATGAATATTAATGTGTTCCGTTTATTCGATACTTGTTTATGTTCGTAAAAACTGTATAGAATTTTATAAATTTTTTATTCATGGAAGTATTTGAAATATTTAGTGAAAACTATAAACCGCTTAGAAAAAAATAATACTGTGATGAAATATGTTCATGTAAAATTCTTTAAACGCCAGGTTTTTACTGTTTAATATTAATTTAGTGTAGAAATGATATACATTAATTTATTTTTTATTTTTTCTTACTCGTTCAATTCCACGCACATTCATTTACATAAAAATACCTTTATAGTTGTTATAGTAAAATAATTATTATTCGTTTTTATAGTAGCTCAATTAAAAAAATTCATGCTTTACGCGAGAAAATATTTAATACGATGTGTTCAAGAAGTATTTTTTATTCATATATTCTACGAATATATTTTATAAGAATTTTCTGTATATTTTACAAATGATAAATTTAAAAATTAAAATTCACGAAAAAATCTTAACCGAAGAGCTCATTTTAGCTTTGCATATTTTTTTTATGTAACTGTTTTTTGCGTTCGTCCTATTTGTTTGCGGTGTTTACGAGTTCGAATCTCAGTAAGTAAGGAGTATTTCATGAAATTTTAATTAAATCTATTTGAAGAATCATAGATTTTTGTGATGATAATAATGCCTCTTACAAATCGTATCATATTAATGGAAAAACTTCTAATCCTCATTTAAGTTAATTTCTTTTATATGTATTCTCATTCGATTCACTAAAAAACCTTTTATAAAGACTATTGTTGAGATATTTCATTGAAAGTCTTAAATGCGCGATGCGCTACACTGCGATTAGACATTGTTGAAAATGTATGTGTATGTTTTTAGCTTATCAGCTTAAAATTTGGTGAGCCGATCAAACTTTAATTTATCACACACTTCTTTCTATGAATTCAAAATTTCATAGTTAAATTGTTCAAAACTATTTTTCATTTTTATTTTAAGCAATAGTTATAGCTTAGATGTATGTTTATCATATCATATCAGAAGTTGATACGTAATTTTTCCAACAATGATATAAACAGCGTTACCATGTTGTAGTTTTGATGTGGTTATACATACATTTAAGTAAAGAAGATTGACTGTGTGAAGCTTTAAAAAAGCACAATGTCAGCGCGCTGATCGGTCGTCTAGGCACTAAATATCTGTCGTTTGAGACTAAAAGAGTGAAGATAATAATATATTTTTAAACAAGATAAATTATGTCCTTCTTTGCACACTTATGAGATTTTTCAGAAAATTCAAATCTAGAAAAAAGTAGTTAAATAACTTATTATAAAAAGTTAAGTAGTAGAAAACAAGACATAGAATTTGTTTAAGCATATTTTTATTTAATATTGTACTCACGTATTATATGTATATTCTAAGACACGAATCATTTTTTAGTTGTGAACTAAATTAAACAGATTTACACAGATATGTTATTCAGTGTTTGTTAAATATAAGATTACTATTAAATTATATAATAATGCTGCATTTAAGGTGAAATCTCCCAATTACGTTTATTTTAAATCCCTGGTGGAGATATTAATTATAATAAACTTGGATCAAATTAGAATGTTTGAAGATATTGAGTTTACATCAGAAACAGAAGCCGGTCTCTGGAAAGGGTTTTGGTTTTGCTGAAGCTTATAAAACTTATCACTATACATACACTAAGGCAGTTTGCTAGTTGAAAATGCAGGTTTATTGAAAATATTGATTTGATTTTCATAATAATAGAAGAATTTGCGATATTTAATTTCACTCATATGGTTTTACCGAAAGTAACTTTGGCTTTATAAAATAAATACTTGGTGTAAAATAACTTCACATTATATTTATTTTTGTAGATTTATTTAAGATATTTTAAACACATTAAGCAATGTATATCGTTAACACAATTCTAAAACAAATATTAACTTATTCAAGCTTTAGGTGTAGATTAAACTTTACTAAATAAACTAAAAACATGTGTACTATTTTTACACTCAATTTTAATGTTTTTTTTATTAAATTACATTTTCAGCTATAATAAAGTGACAGACACAGATAAAGAATATGTTTCAATAGTTACTTACTTTTCCCACCACCAGATAAAAATTGTGAGCAAGAAAAGAAAACTAACAATACTAACTATTTAATAGGTGTTTTATTTATTAGTTAAAATTTAATTTCATAATTTTTATTGTCAAACATCTAATAAGTTTTGATTCAGTGACTCGCTCTCTATATTTCAATTTGATTTTGTTGAGTTGAGAATCTCTGTAGTAAAATATGAAAAATTCAAAAAACCAAATACATTAAATAAAAAATCGTTATCAAGTATCTGATTGGGTATTTTTTTTTTGTTCTCATTGTATGATCTGGTGAAATATATCTCTTTTACTGAATGAAATATTTATATCTGAAGAAATATGTTTCTTCAAATGAATTTTATGAATAATGGTGTATGAATTGAAAGCAATTTTCAACAAAAAAGTGGCTAAACTAAATGCCCAATAACTGAATAGAAAATATAAATATTTGTAACTTTTTTGTTTTTACGAGTTATTTTATCTTTAAAAGTTTTTTTAATCTACGTCCACTCCCATTGTGAAGTATATGGCTTTCTAATACAAGTATCTTAACAAAAGTTTTCTACGAGAACCGTTTGTTATTCAGTTGCTCAACCATTCCTTTTCGAAGATAGTGGGGGTATTCGGATTATGCTAAGATTATTTTTACTGAAAAGGTGGGAAGGATTTTTTAGACGTCATTAACACCCATGCTTTCGAAGTAAAAGAATGCTGTTCATGCCGGGACCCGTGAGATTCGTCACGGAAGCTAACGACGCTAACCGCTGCACAGCGGATCCGAGAAAAGATTACGATCTTTCAAATTGTTTGAGGCAAATAAAGAGGTAATAAAAAACCGGTGTAAATATAAATTGTGATATTTTTTTAAAAAAGGTGTTTAATACGGTATTCATCATAATAATATGTGTTTATGACGATTGTAAAAATATTTTTACAACTTAAAATTTAAAACAAATATCATGTTGTGTACTTAAAAAGCATACGATATATCATATGTAAGGTGTTCAGCTCACGACGCAATTGAATGTTATTTGAAACTATTACGTGGTTACGTTTGAAATGTCACTCTCCTTTTCATCTGCACTGCTATCTCTATTTTCAAAGATAAATATATTTAACAACAGGCATGAAATAATAATGTAGAACTCCAGAAAAAAAATCAAAAAGGCGAAAAAACCTTATTTTATCAATATGAAAACGTTTTTTCTAAACCTATTTCATATATTACCTATATCATATCAAATGTAATGAACAGGATCGTTTTATAAAATGTAAAGTAATCACAAAAACGGGTTGATAATGCAATAAAAATAATGTCTTTTCTACAATAATTGAATGTTGACTCTTTGAAAGCTCATGGAATTTTAAAATAAAATTCATTTGTTTGAAAGACTATAAAGATAAAAACATAAAGAGTATGTTCTTTCGTATGTCACTATTTCATTATCGCATATTAAAAATGCAAATTTACAAACATCACATGCGTACACAACTTTTCAACACAAACTTTATTGATGATAAAAAAAATAGTAGTGTATGTTCAAACTTGGAAACCTTCATTTAAATTAATAGTTATTCATCGTAGATTGGTAAAAATAAATGAAACCACACTACAAACATGAACATAATACACGAAAATGTTAATTTTCTAATGCAATAAATGCTCCTGTAAAATGTTTTTTTTTTGATTTTTTCTAGTTGGTTAGAGCTTGCTTCACTGACCAGGTGAGTCTGAATTTGATTCCCGGTAAGGTCCTTGTCAAATTTAGGTTTTTCAATTTGTATTTCAGATTTAAGACATTTGTGTTCTCAATCGAGTTTTTCTCATTGGCGCAGTTTCGCATTGGCGTTAGCTGTAATGTCAAATATTTTTATTTAAAAAAAGAAGTATTATTTTTTCAGGTATAACTTTTAATATATACATATATATTAAAGGTATAAACATTAAAGGATCATTTTTTTCTAAAAGTTGTATTTCTTAATTTTATAAAAATAATATTGTGCATTGCCTGAGAAACGTGAGAAAAAATATTAGATTAAAAAATAGAAAAAAAATATACCACATAATGTTTAAACTATAAGCAAAAAACCTTGACAAGGGGCGGACAGACAGATCGCTTGAATAATAGATAATCGTAGGCCAAATTTAGATAACAAGCCCTTGCTGGCCAAGGGTTTGCTGAACCGATAAAATCGAAAAACTCTGTGAAAGTAAATGAGAAAAAGCAAAAGAGATGTTCTTAGAAGACAGTAAAAAACTTGAAATATCGTTATCCATTGGTGGATCAACATTGACTTCTTATTTTTATAATTGTGTATAACATATATTTAAGGAAAAGTAAATGTTTTTATTTAATTTGTTAGTTCTTTTAAAGTTTATTTTAAAGGTTAAAAAAAAGCTAAGTAAGCGCAAATAACATCTAAAAAAATATATTTATCGATGCTTTTGTGGCATATTTGAGCATTATAAAGATATGTCAATCCTTGATCTACGATTGTTGGCTTCATTATGAACATTTAACTTCCGATATTATTGTATTTCTATGTATCGTCATTTTTGGAGTTGATATTTGCTTAGACATTAGAGGTTAAGTACAAGCAGATATTGGATGTTAATAATAAAAATATAATTAAATTGTCAGTAAATGCTGTTATCATAAAGCCCGGTTTGTCATAACATATTGTCAAAGAAATATTTTCTGAATATTACGTGTTTTACGTATTAAGTCACGTATATTTTATTGTGAAACATTATAAGTGTTTTTGGCAATTCGCCTAAAACCACATGCGAGGATGATAAAAGGTAGATGTTTTCTTGTAATATATTGAAATATTTTTTGTCTTAGATCTTTGTTAACATTTGCAGCGTTTTTTTAAATGTTTTCAAATGTTTAAATGTTTTATTGTTATTATATCACCACTTCTAGCGTCTTTTTTTAAATTTCATGTTTAAAAAATGTAATTTGTCTGAAGAAAATTAATGGCATTTGATTTAATGAAACCATTTTTGCCAATATTGCTTGTTATTAAATATAAATTGATTACTGCGGTGAATTGGTATGCAAGGCACATACAAGATTTACACTTGTTAACTCACTTTCCCGTCGGGGCTAACAAGCGCTCAAAATTCAATTAATAAAAACACAACACGTTGCAATTTTGCCCCCGTTTATCCAGGCGGGCCATTTATTTTATTGCCTTGCAGTTTTACCCAGTTGAATTCAGCAACAAATTAAAATTCACAGTCACTTGAGCAGGGGAAGTTGCGGGACCCTCCGCCCTCTCGGCCCTCTTCTCGCCGGGACGCCCCGAACGGGCTCAATTGGCGTCATTAATTACAGACCACTCTGCGGCGGAAGTGGCCGCAAACAATCCGGATAACTTTTTCCCCGGAAACACTCGGAAACTTTTTAATTTGAAACGAGCTTTCGAATTGACTTAGTGCATCGTGGGGTTGTATCTCTTTCCCCTACTCTCGGAGGCTGTGTTCTGTATGTCGGTTAACAGGAAGGGCGGCCGGTTCAACAGCAATTACAGCCGCCGTGATGGCTGGCCTGGTGCCAGAACACGCCACGGGTTTCTCATGCTTGCGGTGTTTACGGTTTTTGCACAGATATTTGGGTTTGCGTATTTTTGTCGCGCACGTTCGTTCTATGACAAAAGCGGTAGAAACACTAACATTCAACATTAAAACATGGTTTGTTGAATAATGTTAACAAACTATGATTTACATCGTAAATAAAAAAAACAAGTTTCATGTAAAAATATCGACAAAAAAATAGTAATAGTTGATTTAACTTTGTTTTTTTTGTGGAACAACTCTAATCAAAAACTGTTATCAAATTTATTTCCATTCTAAATATTTTGAGAATTTATTCATATCTATCATTCATTTTAACACTTTATTTTATATGAAAAAATATTTTATGAAGAACTGTATTGAAATTCACAAAAATCTGTTATTAATTCACTTAGCTTATAAAGCAACATTGATTATGAACTACTTTTGAAAACGAGTTAACTGTTCGGAGAAATATTGTAGCTAGACTAATAAATCTAGGTAAATTTATCAAGCAAATCCCACTCGCAAGAAATCTTAAGTCTGTATTCACCCTGTGATCGAATAGTTCTGTACAGATCCGTATAGTATATGATTCATAATTGCATTACAGATGAACTAACTGACAGCAAATCCAATTGTGGCTATGTTGAACCAAGTTACTCCGGGATCGTTTGGGTGTTTTAGTTTCTAAGAAATGTAGTGTTGCTATCAAATAGTTCAGAAATAGGATCTTCACTTCAAGATGAATATTATTCGAGAAAATTACTTGTAAATAGTGAAATGCATACAATAGAAACGCCTTGATACATTAGTGGAAATTCGCAACAACAAACGCGCTGCTTAACATGCTTAGAAACTTCTGTCATAGAAACAGAGTAACTGACAATATCTCATTCTACTATGTTTGACAAACTTGTCCCGAAACTGTTTAAATTACTGCATATGTAAGTAGAGAATGTTATGTCCTTCTACCTTTGAATATATCGTAAGTATTCAAGATGATGTCAGTAAAGGACAATATATGTATAATTACCCAACCATTATATTGTGATTGGGTAAATATTAAAGTGTCATACATTAAGTGGTATGCAGCACTTATTCAATTATCCATTCACATCGATTTACCACATTAATTATTTTTTTATTATCAATATAGGTTTCGTTTCTAAGATACATACGTATTTTTAATGTGAAACACACATATTTTGAAGTTTATAAACAATCTTATGCCACTTAATTGTTAAACAAACTGCTCTTATTATTTGATCTCAGCATCTCTCAAATAAATATAAATTATATTATAATTTATCTCAATAGTACTAAAAATTATTAACGATGATTTTGAAAGTATTCATGATGATTCTGACTCGATTTATATTAATAAAAATGTTTACAACTAACTGCAACATCAAATCTTAATTTTGATATTACTATTTATTTCAGCCCGGTTTCATTTGCATGTGTATATAGAAAACTTTAAATTTGTCACATCACTAACAAAGTTTATTAAAAAATACTCTATGTGTTTATTCTTACCCGCAACAACTTCAAACACTTTTTACACAATGTTTTAACAGCGTGTTAACTATGTTTCAAACATTTTTTGTGAGAAATAACTGAGATTTTTTGGTCACAAAATCATATTAACTAATAATAACAGAAAATCTTCTCGCTTTGATGATTATGTCATATAAACCTTATTTAAATTTAGTATATTCACTTATCTATCAACTTAAAAGAAATTAATTGTCAAAGATTGTGATTGGTAATAAATTGGATAGACTAGAAATATGATGAAGTAAGATTTTGATTGTCTCAAATTCGCTTGGCATTGAATTGTTTTTTTTTTTTTTTTTAAATATGTAATTGTACTGTTCATTCGTCTACTGAATAATATACGGCATCAATTTCTTATGAGAGATATTACTATTTTTATAAGTTGATATACAATTACTTATTAAATCGTTGTAAGCTTTTTCTATTCTAATTTTCGTCTTGAAACCGTAAGTAAGAATTAATAAAATAATTGTAACAGTCAAAACACTTTGCTATTAAATAATGACTAATCCCACAAATGATACATTTTGGCGTAGCTGAACATTTTATTTATGCAGGATGAAAACAAAATTCTTGAAATTGAAATTAATTCTCGTTAAAGAGTAAGCTTTTAATTCCATTACTAAATTAAATGGCATTGTACAATTCCAGGTGAAATTAGCAAAAAACAGTATGCTGTCGTCGGTTTAAATGCGGTTGTCCCTTTTTTGTAGCGATAATTGCGATAACCATCACATATCGTTTGATCACCAACCGCTTTGCACACTGTTCAATAATTAGTTTTAAACAAAAGGATTCTGAATGAGACCTGAATTTTGTATGCCATTTTTATATTTAAATATCAACACGAGAAAAGGTGTTCTTTGTTTCAAAATACCTGTATAATTGTTCATGCTATTGTTCACTTTGAACATTCTCAATAAACAACGACGACAAAAGACTTTTTGTTTAAAAAAACCCACAAGTGAACAAGCTTATAATTTCGCAATACAGTTAATGATGCAACAAGGAGTTAAAAAAGAAATGATAAAAAATGATCTAATATTCTCTAGAGTTTTTTTACTTTTTGAATAAAAATACTCTAAAAGAAAATTAAAACTGATATTTTTTTTTATCCAATTATATTAAAATATATTGACCAGAGTTTCTCTACCTTTTTGGGCCCGTGACCCTTTTGTGTGTCTTTGTTTGTCTGTGGCCATACCATGGATTTGATTTTTGAATTTTGTTGTTCTTCAAAGGATTTCAAATGATAAATCTCAGAAACTTGCGGATTTGCCCAAATAAGCAGCTAGGGACCTTTTTTTTAGCTATTCCGAGGATTTCAAATCCTGGAATAGCTAAAAATTTCGGAATTGCAGAAATAAGCTGTACCGCGGCTCCTCAAATGGAAAAAAATCTGAGGCCCTTTTGGAACACGCTGTGCCCCCTTGGAAGATAGACTATCGAAAATTTTGAAATATTATATAAGAAGTATAATTCAATTCCGTCAATTGATTAAATTATATTGAAATGTGATTATTCAAAATGATGTCATTGGACGTGTTTATCTAGATGTGTTTGTTTCCTCGTAAACTCTATATATGGAGAAAAGATATGTTTTGATAAATATTACTAAATATTACAAAAAAAGTTTCTCGTGATTTAATTAACATAAGTAATACTAACCAAGCCACAGAAATACATAAAGATGTAAAAAACTGATTATTACCCATTTAATAACGAAATACGTTTTTGTAATAAAATATAACTTTGGTAAATGGAGACAAAAATCTTAATATTTTTCCTTTGTTAAGTTTATATCCAGGGCTGTGGAGTCGTGTAAAAAAAAGACGACTCTGACTTGGATTTATTTTTCAATAATTTCATTTTAACTTATTTATATGTATTCCAACAGATCATCTTTAGTCAGCCAAGCATGAAATGTCAACACTTTGGCCTATTTTGTTTGAATACACATTAAATATATTTTTCAAAAAAAAATCGAGCCGTTCATTTTTCACGACTCCAACTCCGGCCGAAATACCGCGACTCCGCGACTCCGACTCCAACTCTGACTCCACAGCCATGTTTATATCTAATGATTGGTAAGAATCGAATCACACTTACCAACCTATAAGATCTCGAAGTGAAACACTGCTACAAATAGCAACGTATTTAGTTCTAAAGTTTTTACAGTTCTACTGCAGAAGTAAATATGTTGCTTTTTTACCCTAATAAAATAGAATTCTACCAAGTAAATGCCAAGTCAATAAATACACTGCTATAAACCTTAATTCTTAATAAAAAGTGACGTGGTCAGCAGTTAAACTTGTATTGTTTTATTCTTTAAACGGAGTTTTTTTATGTTATCCAAAGCAACTTATGTTAAATATCATAAAATAAATTAACATCTGATATTCATCATGAAAACGTGACACGTGAAAAATTTTCATATTTTTAAAATATCTACATTTATGATATGTTGTAATTGTATTATAATTCAAATAATTACATACAAAACTAAAAATAAATAACAATGCAATAATATATATAATTTGTAATAAAGAATCGATGACGTAATCAATACTAAATCCGTTCATATATGGCCAACTTAATATATCCAAACTACGGATAAGCTAACCAAAGGATTTCTCGCATCGATGAGCCCTTCTTAAATTACAAAGCAATCGGTTTTAAACCCCGCGGCTTACGCCTCTAGGATCCTGATCCTGCAGCAAAGGACGATCCTTGGTTACTGTTGCCAGAAACACTGTGGAGTTTTCATTAGTTAACATTAGGTTTATCCCATGTGAGACGGGTGAGGAGTCAGAGGTCTCTTGTAAGATTTTGTATCCTTGAAACATATTCAAATTCCTAGTAAATATGTTCAGCGCATATTAAGACTCAATCTCTCACGAGATTTAGACTTATTTTAAATATACCTTTATTTATCCGATTGATTAGAAATTTAAAAAAATACTACTAGCCGCATCAATAAAATAATTATAACTTCATCATTTTGCGAGTTTATAATATTTTATTGATGGTATATATTAATAAAGTATTTAAAGAAATGTGACATATATAATAAAGTATTCAGTTAAATTTATATTTTTTTGGATATTTGATTTATAACAAGGTGCTTAACCACAACTTCAATTTAAGCCCTCAAGAGGTGAAGTGAGCGCCAAGTAGTAAAATGGTAGAACTTTTCTAATGGACTTTTAAGTACTATTACTACTTTACTTGGTGTTTTGGTGGATTGCATAGTTTTATCTTAAGAAAATGACAATATTGCAGTGTATATTTACTGAGCTCACTTCACTTTTACAATACTTTAAGATATGTAGAATATTATAAAGCATCGAACTATTTTTTTCCTAAAATACCACTTGACTCACTTCAACTCTCACGGACTCATTTAACCGTGAAACGATTTAATGACTGTTCTTATAAAATTTAACAAAAATGTATCATCTCTTCTTTATTCTGTCTCACAAATGTAAAGAGATATTTGAACGGTAGTAAAATATATGTTAATTCAAATATCTGCTAGCATGGATAAGATTAAAACTAATGCTCACAACCTTATTTAAATCAGTCATTTAAAGTAAAAAAAAAAGTATCGCAAGAAGCTGACGTCAGATAAAATATCGCATCGTAAACGATTATTTTCATGGAATTCGTAAGTAGTTACTGTGACTTGTTTTATCTGTTCTTTATGTTTGATGAGAGAACTAAAAACAACACAATAGTGAAGGGATAATAAAAAAATTGAAATTCAATTGGATCATCGGGACATATCGGCATTGAATTTTATCTTATTTTTTCGTGTGATTTCCGTTACGTGAGAAAGTTTTTCATGTTATGTTTTATTTTATATTGGGAAATTGATTTATAGTTTATTTACGTATGTTGTAACGCTTTCATACGCCTCTTGTAATTTAATAATATGGTTTCTCTCTTGTTTTCATTAACAAATGACCGCTGTATAATTAATAACAAACAACAAATAATTTTTACTCCGAATGCGATTACTAAATCATTTTCGTGGTTAATTTGTAAATGAATTAAAATAATCAAATACTAGCGGCCGGAAAAATATTATTTGATATTATTTTTTTCTGTTTTGCATGAAATTAACACAAATTATTTGAACAAAATTAGTGACCGTAATTAATTACAAATGTGAAAATAGAAATATAATGTTGATTGCTAATCTTTGAAAAGAATGTAGAATTTATAAAAATATCATAACTTACGTACTAATAATTAATAATACTTTTTTGTAAGGTATATATTATTATAATTATCATATTACATACATTTTAAATAAATTCTGTCGCTATAATTGTCAGTTAAATTTTTAATAAAAATAAATTTAAGTGAAATAAAGATCGCACCTGACACCTGTAATAATTAAAAAAGATTTTTTCACTTTGTTTTTTCCCAACTTAACTCAACGCCACGTGAATCCGCCGAGTACATCCAATGGATAATCATCAACAGCTTTACAAAGCGACGGATTTTATCCGGTTGGAAGACAAGACATGCTGGATTCCGGATCCCCTGGGCACATGCCCTTGCCAGGCCCATCTTCATTTTTTTAATTGGACGTCGTAAGGGGCTGGTTAGTTTGCTGTGTAACTTCTGAGTTCTTTAAAAAGTAAAACCAGCTTACCTCTAGTACTTGCAGCAAGCATTTATTTTACAAAACAAAAGGTAATGTTACCTGTATGTTATTTGCATATAAATATTTCTTTAATCCTTCCTTCTACTGTGTTTTATTTGTATGTACGAAGTCGATAAGATACATATAATGGTGATATCATATAAGTGATTCTTTTAATAGTTTAGTCAAAAATTACATCTAGATAAATAATCCATTACTCACCAAAATTATCAGTCCATTGTTTATCGGCAGCAATGCCAAATATTTTTCACTTAAAATATTGCTTTAAAAAGTAAATAAACATTTTTTTTACAATTTGCATCATACGAATAATGTTCAATAACAATTATAAAATTAATTCACTAAGTTTATTCGTAGTTAGAAATATTCAAAAAACAATGTTCGAATTCATAAAAAAAATCTTATTTTTAATACGCATTTAATAACTGGTTTTATTTAGGATATTTTTGCAAATACATTGTAATATTTATATAATAGAGGAATGTTTGAATACGCCAATATCCAATTACTTATTCGTTTTTGGTTGAAAATCTTCAAAGATATCTCTTGTCGAAATCTTTATTCGTAATTGAGATTGTTGAGCCAAACGTGATTACAGTTCAGGGAAGTGTCATTGCATTAAAATGGGATTTAACCAAAATTGGTATATTTCAACCCTTCCTCTGAGGACGAGAAATCTGTGCAATACTATCCCTCTCATTTGTACACAATGTCACAAAAGTTATATTAACTTTATGAATATGTGGATTCACAAAAAAGATTGTTTACTAGTTGCTATGACCTAGTTGTAACGCTAAATCTTGTATTTAATATTTTAAAAATCTAACGAACGAAATATATATTTAAATCTACGGGTTATTAATCTTATTGCCGTAACGTGTGAATTTGATTATAAGAAAGTGACGGGCGAACGCCGGATTTCTAAAAAAAACATGATTTCAGTAATATGTGTTACAATTACTAAAGTATTAGTCAATTATGTTATTTTTTTTAATCGGTAAATTATGAATTTATTTTCCTATGAGAGCATTTACAAAATTAAAAGAAATTAAATACAATAAAAAATACAAATATAACACTTTCGATGATTTCGGCGGTAACTTTGTGGCAGTTCATTTTAATATAAAATTTAAAATAACTTTGATTATTCCACGTATTGTGCTACTAACTGTGACACGTGTTTCGCCTCTTTATTAATCGAATTCACGAGTATTAAATCGGTATCAATTCATCAAAAAGTATATATACATACATATTAAAAACATTGAAATTAAACGGTTAAATATATCTGAATTTCCGCTTCGCGGCACAGCTGTCAACGTCATTGGCTTCCACGCCGGATGTAACGGACTCTAATTCTAATACGAACAGAATTTTTTCAATCGATTTGTCAAATTCTGTACGAAGACGTGGATTTTTCTGGTACCTAAAGTTTCCCTCCTAACATTTCAATCTTCAGCAGGGTATAGCGAGATTGATTAGCCATCCACTAGTTCTACCCTAGACCTATTCATTTTATCTATACTTTCTTTGAAAAAAAATGATCTTGAGAAACAGAGTAACAAACAGTTCTTGTAGAAAAAATCTGTTGAGATACCTCCATTAAGAGGCTGTATGTTCTTTATTGGGATCAGACATGGATTATTACAAAATATTTATGATTGATTTTTTTTAACCAAAAAACACGCATTTAAACTCTAGTGCCAGAGATTGTAATGTATCGGATGAAATTAAGGAATATTTTACATATGACATATACATAATTAAGTATAAATGTGATTTTAATCAAAACAGTCGAAGAACTAAGCATCCCAAACAATTTGACATCTAAAAATTTATATTTTATACATTTATTGTTTTTCTTCATAAGAAATATGTAAACCAGTTCTTGTACGAATTGAATAACCGTAAGCCTAATTCTTATATTAAAAATTGTATCTTATTAATTAATTAAAATAATTTACAATTGTATTGATCATGCATTGAAATTTTTGGGCTGGTTCTGTACTGATAGAAAAGAGAGAGGGTCGAATCTATTTTTGGTTTACCTTTTCACTTATATTCCCAATTATAAGCAATAAAAATGCACCAACGCGCGCGATCTGGGTCATTATCACCAATTTTGCCTTCAGCTTTGAATATTCTCGGTATTAAGATGTCTTGTAATTTTTTCATTAGTTAATTTAATTACGCTATTCAAAAAGAATACAAAAAGAAAATTGCTTTATTCTGCTATCAAAAGTTTAGCTTGCCAGTTAAGATTGAATTTTTTCCCTCTTACACTTTGTTTGTTTAATCTTAAGAATCTGGCAATCAAAAGAGAGTATAATTTCCGTATTTTTCAATTTTTATTTTTAAGTCACTGCAAAATTTAACAGAACAAAACGTTAATTTTTGAGTTTTTAACACTAACTTCTAATAGTATAGTAATTCGTATTTTATAAACGTGTAATATTTGTATGTGTATGTACTAAGAGTTGAAAAAAAAAAGAGTATTTTTATTCTTACATCTGCATACACAAACGTATCACTATTAGCATCACAGCATGAATAAATAAATAACTGTTAAAGATAATTATAATGATTTTTAAAATCCGAAACAGGGTCTTTGACTTTGATTATATCTACCGGTGAGATGTTTTTAAGATATAATAATAATTGTTGTGGTATGTAAATAATCTTTATTCATAATAAAACGTCGTGAAGCTTTTTAACAAATGAATTGAAACGATAGAATTTAATATACAAATATAATATTGCAGCTATGCTATCACAAGTAGGATGAAATGAGCCGCATCTGTTTGGATTGAACTCAATGTATGATATTAATTTCGCTCTCATCCACTTCTGTCAAAATAACTCAATTAATTCTCAAGTAAATCAATGTTGCTGAGGCCGAAGGTATATCTTCATCACAATGGTGAACAATATGATGCAATTTGATGTATATGTAACTTACCACCACCAAATAAACTGCTGTATGGTGTAGCTTTCGGATATATATGTCTAATTAGTCGAAGTAAATTGCCCTTGTATTTAAATAATGCGGGTCCTATGGCGCAGCGGCTAGTGGTGTTGGCTTTCGTGCTTCAGGGTTCGAATCCCAGTACGAACAGCATTTTTTCGATCAATTTATCGATTTCTGTTTAAAGGCATAGGTGTTTGTGATGACAGGAAAAAATCCCTCCCACTACTCCGATCCTTTAATAACTGGGCGTAGCGAGAGCGATTAGTTAACCACTAGTCTTGTCGTAGCCTTATCCTTCTATTCCTACTACTTTCTTTGGAAAAGAGAGGTTGAGCGACTGAGTAAAAAAAAGTTCTCGTAGAAAAAATTCTGTTAAGATACCTCCATTAGGAGACCATATGCTCCATATTGAGAGCGGACATAGAATAGGATAAAAAAAGTTTCCCGTAGTATATCAAAAAGGTAAATTAAACATTATAATTGTCAATCAAAAAACAATGAATGCATTTCGCATATTTTCCCATTTGTAGTTTGTCTTCAAGTTATTTTTGAGATAAGAAATTTATGATACATCAGTGAGTTTTTTGTGTTTGTAAGACTAACTAATTCGACGATTGGTTATTTAAGTCAATTGATTTTGGCACTAACCGAGATTAAAAAAAAGACAAGGCAAAAAAAAACTGAGAAAAACCAAATATCCAAGGAACAAAGAAAACCCATAGCAAAAGAGCGTGAATTTATTTAAAAAGTAAAAATCAACATTAGTTGTTAATGCAGACTCTGTTAAAACTGGAAATAATATTGTTTTCCCAATCGAAACAGAGCAATGAAAAAATATATTTAAAGCAATAAACTTAATGAGAGTGAAATTAAGTTGTCAATATATTTAAAACAAGACGCTGATAGTAACAAAATGGATAGGAAATTAAAAGTGTTTTTATTCAGTAGCTTTAAATTATTTTCTAAGCTAGTTTCTATTAACTATTTTTTGGTTTTTTAACGAAGAAACGCAACCATTTAAAATATAAAAACTATACTTGAAATACTTTTGTATCAATTTAAGACGCTTACAAGTCAAAAGAATTCAGTTCTGAGTAAATAAAGTGTGCAATTGTTTTAGAAGTTATATTATTCCTAATAAATCATTGCCCACTCATAAAAAAAATACATTTTACTGGAATTTCATAAAAACGGTTGTAAGTTTGACTTACAATATCGGACAAGTTCAATGAAAACATTCAAAATTATGATAATTTGAAAAAAAAATGAAATTTTGACATCAAAAATGTTAGCTTACAAGATTTTATCATTGGGGCACGTCTTAGAAACATTTTTCATAATTGAATAAAATTTACACCGAATAGAAAAAACACGTTTACTACAAAAACACTTTTGACCCCGTTTTTTATTTAGCGATTATGCTTGATTATTTCCTTTAGAGATCTTCATTTCTTTGTCTTCGTGCCTTGCATAATAAACTGAATTTACGAAATTTTCAAGGAAGGTTTTTAATATTTGAGTATTTTCTCTATTGTTTTTTTTCCTACATTATGTATGTATACATTTTAAAATAGAAAGATATAAATATAAATTTGAGTTATAATATTTGTTGGTGCATTAAACAACGTTAAAAATTAGCATAAACGAATAATAATTATTATGAATATCTTAGCAAATAGTTTGTGATTCCTGGTTGGTTCATGATTGATTTTATTAAATTAGATGGTATTTTTTTTATCAAAGATACGTTCCAGCGTAACAAAAAACATAAATGTGTAGATTATAATGTAAACAGCGGCTTAGTTGATATAGAGTAAACAAATACGTTAATTATTCAGCATGATTTTATAATTATTGAACATTTACTAACGCGATAATTAAGATATTATTTATTACAAATCAATATGATTCTAAAATTCTGGTAGTGTTAATTTTGATGGAACTAAATTAAATACTGTCTATCTTATACCTCGCATATTTTTAAATGTGCTCTCTAAAATAATAACGAGAAAAAAAATATTTATCAAAATTGATAAGCGCTCATGTAATGAAAACTTTCTTATATGCAAAAAGAAAGCGCTAATGGAGTGGCAATTTAATTAAGTGAAAGTATTTCTCTTTGAAAATCGCAAGCGCTTTTTCTGCGAAAAAATATGAAATATTTATTTGACATGCCAAAAATCTCGTTTCATATTTCATAGCCATGTGTATGTTACTCCTATATCGTTAAAAGCTCTCGTGAATAGTTTTCAACGAAGGAAAAATCGTGCTTTTCTCTTATGAATTATTGAAGTTATTATTACCGCCTTGAAAGAAAACATACATACTTTTTGTTATTGAATCATTTCTCTTCTTCATAAATTAAAAGATTTTATGCAAAACTCACAAAGATTATTTTTCTTGTTTTTGGTTTCCATTTAAGATACTTTTATAGCCAAAATATAAAATACCGCTATGTATAAGACCTTGAATCCGGGATCCCAACCAATTTTTCGATTCCGGGATTCCGGGATTGATAGTAAGCAAAATAAGGATTTACTATTCAATAATTTTACAATAATTGTAGAATCTGTGATTTCCCAAAATTTTTTAAGTCATCAAGAAAAAAGTGTTGAAAATTATTTTGAAATCTTTAAATTTCTCACTTTTATACCCAATGATCAATCTCGGGATCCCAAAGGCCCAGATTGAGAAAAAATGTGAATTCTGAAATCCTGGAATAAAAAAAGGGTCCAGGATTGAATGCCTTAGCTACGTAGCTCATTAAAAAAAGTAAAAAATCTTTTATACATAGATACACTGCTTATAAGCTAATTTTAATCATATTATTATTTTAGAATACTGACGAATAACACTTTAATAAGAACGACAAGTTTTTTAAACAAATTTTGGAATTGGAAGAGCGACTTAGTTTATATATGTTTTGCTGTCAAGACTCAGAAATCCTATAACGTGATTGAACATATTTATTTTCAAATCCTAAACGATACTGCTTAGTCTCGGGATATAGTAATAATTTCACAAAAGATTTGTGACGTGTATTCAGGCTATGTAATAAAACCCATGACAATCGTTAAAGTTGCATACAATGTGTTTCAGAATTAATTCGGAAATGATAAAATGATCACGCGATACGAGCACGCTACCCAATTTCTGAACACTTAGATTATACAAATAGTAATAAAATGGCTAAGTGATCAATTAATATTATTTAAATTTGTGGCTAAAAAGTGAATCTCGACTCAAAAATTACGTGGTTGTGACGTAAAACATGCAACAAGTATTTTTGGCGTCATATTTAGACTTAGGTTTTAGTTTTGAATGCCAATAGAAGGTACGGAATGTCGTTGTATTGAATTACGTCGATGTCAATTTTAAGATTTGATTGTATATTGGGGAGATGGGCATACATGAGTTCAACAAGAGTCACATTTGGATTTTCATATATTTAATATAAAAGAACACACCATAGTCACGTTATCATGTGGTATTAAATACACAAATTGAAATTTAATTACATTGCAACAAAAATCTTAATTACTATATAAAATATATATTTTTACTTGGCGATATTAGGACTGTCGCACTTAACCCAATGAAGAGACGACATTAATTAATTCCAATATATTCCGAAAATAAGAACAGACACTCATGACTATGGACAGAAAACAAAACATTTTTATTTTTTTAAGTGTGTTATTTAATATTTCTAGAGGATATTAATATTATCTCTTTAAATTTTATATTATGAGATCGATTTCATTTATTGCAAACATTTTCAATTGATTTTAAGTGTGTTGCATAAAATTGAATTGTAGAATTAGTACCTAAAAAATATGTTCAAGATTTTGACTGTGAAACTTTAATGTATAATACTTTTGTAAGGATTACATTATTATTTCCAAAAGAACTCACGAAAAATAAATAACTGTTCGTTCTGATAAAATAATAGACGAAGAAGCTTAATTTGAATATACGATAAGTGGTGTTGCAATGAAGCCGACGAATGATATTAAGCTTTGGCCATTGTTATCACTTTACATTGAGGTTTTCTTTGAATCAAGATGCAGTAAGTCCGTGAGTAGTGCCGTCATAAAAGTTTACAGCCACGCATTAAGGTCACGTTGATAAACTTACATACTAGATATGTCGACAATATTACGTTCTTTCTATAATATGAAGCAAAGTTTCTTGTGTTTTCAAAGATTTTGGAAGTCGCAAGATTTCTTAATCTATCTTAGTAAGGTAATAAATGATTCGTATTCTCTTTAAAACAAATAATACGTCCCAGAGAGCAATCAACAACATGCAGTGAACATGGAATAGTCGAAAAATTGCATCACTTCCAAATTTCCAAGTTAAAATTAAAACTGGAGTCGGAGTCGGACCAGTCGTTAATGTCGAAGTCGATTTTTTTTACGACTCCACACTAAGCTACAACCGTGGTTTTTAGATATGGTATAATTAATTGTTGAAATTATTTCTTTTGTTGGTGTTATATTGTGTTAGGTTTTTTGTTTATAAACGTTATGTTTGCTAAAAATATAATCAAAATATGCAGTCTCTAAAAAAATCTGATAAATCATGAAAGACTGTGAACCTTGTATTTTGATTCCGATTTAAAAAGCTTATTCTACCGCTTTTAAAATCTTTAATGTGTGTATGTCTATATGTTTTAAAATACAAAGTATGAAGAGAATTTGTATTCTACGAATATGAATTTGTTTCACTAGACCAAAGACAAGACAAGGAAAAATTGTTGTATAAATGAATCTATTACGATTTTTACATTTTTCTTTTTGCAAGAACGCAATGATTTTATGGTATTTCAATACCATTAAATGTTAATATTGTAGTATTTACCGAGCTTCTGAATAGGTGCAACGCTCTGTTAAATAACAAAAGAACATTAATATTCTTACCGAATAAATTATATTATAATGTTACAAAAACACTTGATAAGAGTAAAAGTAATTCAAAATCATAACTATTTAAATTTCAGAAGCAAATAAGCTTACTGACTCGGCAATCTTGGCATCTTTAGCAGAATAAATATTTTAATTAAAAATAACCAGATTTTTTAGTAAATCAATTTATTTAAAAATCCATGTCTGCTCCTAATAAGGAGCATATTTCTTTCGCATAGAGATATCTCACCAGAAAAAAATTCTACAAGAACCGTTGCTCAGTTGCTCAACCTCTCTTTTTAGTAGAATAATTGAACGTTTGGAAGAATAGAAAGGAATTTTTAGACATGTCAAACACCCATGCCTTCGAACAGCGGTTCGTACTGGGACTGGAGCCCGTGAGATTCGTCACGACGGTCAACGATGTTGACCACTGCGTCACGATTCGACAAAATGTTGATCAATTATTGCTTGAAATCTTTTTACGCCCATTTAATATCTTTTCCTACATTTAAGAAGTTCCAAGCTTTGCGTGTTCTAAGAAAACAATAACGACCGTATAGTTAGTTATCTATCGATTTCGGTAAATGTAATAAAAAATAAATATTATTTGATAGTGAAATTGATGAAAGCTATAATAAAATGTCCAGTGTTATGTATGATATATAAAAATATAAATTGTATATATGATGAAAGAAATATCAACAATGTAAAATACTTCAGAACTTCGACTGAAGGTGCTTGATGGAAATTTAATAATTCAAATGTTATATTAACTCAGTGGTATATCTCACTGTGCATGCATGTATATTCAATTTTAATCCGTTTTTGATTGAACTAAAAAAGTATGTGCTGGGCATAAATAAATTTAGTATAATATAAGATGGAATTCATTATTTTGTGTTCATTTCTTCAGGTAAATAAATATCAAATGGATCTCTATGCCAGGTGTAATAGCGGTATGACAGATTTTGCAATTCATATCAAAGCATACCCATTGAATATTCATTTTTCATTTTAATACTGAATAAAAAGCACAGCGTTCGGGATTGCTTTTCAAAAATAAATATTCAACGTCACGAAGAAAATAATAAATGGAGGAATATGCAAATAGTTTCAAATTCAAACGAATCTAATAGAATGTATTATACCAATGCGTTAACATTTTTTAATAATTAGCCATGAATAAAATGATTTTTGTGTAAAATAATTTCAATGTTTGATTCAATTTAATATATAATATTACATTCAATATTTTTCATAAATATAATCAAAATTTCATGTTTTTTTTTCATAAATTAAAAAAAAAATTAACCAGTTAATTTCATCTCAAGCATTTTCAATTAATTTAGTCACAGGCACAACTGGTTTGGATCGTAAAGTATAATTCATTTCCATTAATTTTACCATCATTAAAAAATTGAAAGCAGTATAATAAATCAATAAATATTTTTACCAGTGTTAGCAAAAGACGTACATGCATTTTGAGTAATAGATGTAGATCATAAAATTTAGATAGTATTTACGTTGACTTCATTTTTATTATACAATTTTCGTTCTAAAATCGACTGATGGAAGGTTTTAATACTAATATTATTTTGGATTGTCAATAAGTTTTGAGATAATTTTACAAATATGAATGGCAAGTCATAATTATCGTTCGGCGATTGAATCAATATCCTAATAGATAACATATTTAATATAAGCTGGACCATGATTAAAGCTCACTTATTCGTTTACAACCCAAACTGTTAATAATTTTATTCCACGAAAATCGTATAAGCTCATTTATTGATTGATTGTCAATTATTTTGTGAATGTTAAACATAATAAAAAAATCAACATAATTGAGAAACATCATTTAATTGAAGGGTATGTGGTATGTCGAACGAGAATTTTCATTTTAAATACTTTATAAAACATAATTAATCATTTTACATATTTATTTAATTGAATTTACATTCAAAATATAAAATTTATGTATGTTAAATATAATAAATATATGTTATTTTATATAAAATAAAATAATATAATTATTAGAATGATAAATCGTAACGTCTACTATTTTTCTTAAATTTAAATATAGATATCAGTAATTATTTCAAATAAAAGTGTTTTCTCAAATTTTGTATGCTTACTTTTCTCAAATTTGCATGATAAAGGTTTGTAAAATTTAATAAACCGTATGATTATTAATATAAGCAATACTTATTAGTTTTTCTCAGTAAGAACATAGAATGATTAAAGTTTAAGTACAAAATTAATTGAAATGAAAATTAATCGTTTGAAATATTAAAGTAATCTAAGCTGAACAAAACTCTTCCAATTAAAAAAACTTCATATTCTACACCATTAAATTAATAAGCATCAATAACGTAACAATGCCAAATATCTATATTCAAAGTAATTTAAATAATGTATTAGATAGAATATCAAAGAATTAAGAATTTTCAATATAAAATTAAAAGTGTGTTACTAGAATTAATGATGTGTTAAAATTATTATTTAAACTGAGGCAATAAAAGCAAAACCTAATACATTTTACGGATGAAAATTATATGGATAATTTTTGATTTTTGCAAATTTGGAAATATTTAAAATATAATTAACGATCATAGACAGAGACTTTTGGTCACTTTTTCTTAAATGATCAAAAGATCAACTATACGTATCAGTTACAAACGGGGTACATATAGTTTTATATATTTTGCTGAAACTGGTAGTTTTCTCAACAACCAACATTCAAGATAAGATAAGAAGGGAGATGGGGTAGTATTTATCAGAGTTTCAATTACAGGATACAAACCCGATACCCTGTATATAATAAATTTTCTGTTGATATTTGAAAATAATAGTTAGATGTGCATAGAATTTCAGGAAAAAAACGAAAACAGATTAAATAGTATAAAGTATAATTTTGTGTATTATTGAGAAAAATATGTATTATTCAACAAAAGAAAGATGAAATCGTTCAGAATATTAGAATAGTTTATTATCATTATTTTTTATAAATCAAAGTGATTGGAGGTGCGATAGGTGCGGGCGAGCGTAGGATTGTCGCAATCGTGGATATCACTTGCGTCACCTTTGGAAAGCTCGGCAGCCATGCATCATGTGGAGGAAAGCCGTGGAAATGGATCCGCGGAGCCATCGTGATAAATAGGCTATAAATACACGTCTGTCAAGCCATGTGCCCACGCCACACGTCCCACCCTCACCCCGAAACTCATCCTGCTACTCTTTATCGAATTCGTCGAGCCAGTAATTTGAAAACTTTTTTTAATTCTCCGAACCTAACATCTCGCGCATTTGACACATTTTTGGAAAACTTTTTCTTTGTCAAAAATGCTCGGCGAAATTGAATATTTAGACCATATTAAATTTAATGAACTTTCTGTTCTGATCGTAGTGGCTGATTCGTTAGGCTCAAAGTTACTTTTCTCCTAATAACCCGGTATATAATCAGACTTTAAAAATTCTTTAAAATTAAAAAAATAAGTTTGATATACGTTTAGTATTCTAAATTTTAAAATAAAGGATATGGTATATTTATTTTCAATTTGTTATTTTGACCTCCAAATTATTATCTAAGAGGTGTATAAATAAATATTTTCGTTGATTTTTCGTACTTGTAAACAAAGCAGTTTTTTTTACCATGCTTGAATTATTATATATGTAACAGTACGTACTTGTATTTTTTTTTTATTATAGCCATTGACCATTCAATTTTATTCTTACAAACCCTGAAAGATTGGCAATTGACTTACAATAAATTTATCATTAGTAAAATGGTAATTGTCAAAGTAGTTGAATTAGATACGACGTTCTATAAATCAATAGTGACCGTGGTCATGAAAAAATCTTATGTTTTTTATGATAAAAAAGCTGATTACGATTTTTGCCTGTATAAATTCCCGCATAAAATATAAAATGCTTTTATATCCCTGTTGTCTTAAGCTTCTTAGATAAACAAAACACGTGTCGTGATATGTAATAAGACTCATGAAATAACAATGCTTTCAAATTTTATTTCATAAACAAAATGTTTCTCCAAAATGTTATCTTTTATCAGCAGCACATATCGTAATTAAATTTAACAACGGCCTTAAATATAAAGTTTATAGTTGTTTGGCATGCAACAATGCATTAGCGATAAAAAATATTTTTTTAATGAGAGAGAAAATTACTATGAATAAAATACAAATTAATTGTGTCGGAAGTTTTCTCAAAAAACGTCTATAAAAACAAATACCCAGCACTTAATGAATAAATATTCGTGAGAAAATAGTTTTAATATTGAATGTCATCGAAATTAATTTAATCAAAACAGTCGTTAACGCGACATTGCATGCCGAACAACGTTGTGTAACACTAACTTAAACAATTTAAAATACAAGAAATTAAACAAATATAAAAAAAAACATTTAAAATTAATGAGAAAACAACCACAAATTATTATTTGCAAATGATTCCTTTATTTGATATTAAAATAAATTTCATTTTACTTGGTGTTTTCAACATGTCCAGAATGTGGATATATGGATTAGGTCGCTTAGAATATTACATTCTTTATTCATATTTATTGAAAAGTTCAACATCCCTGTATTTTTTCTCCCCTTAACCCAATTTCAGGTGTGACACCTCATCCTCGGTTCGATCACACAACCTTTTGGGGAACAAACAGTTTGGATTTTTTTACAAACCCAACCGCTCAAAGATATGTACATATTGTAGAAAAAGCAATGTTTGGATTAACGAACAAGAATTTCAATAGAAATCTCTATGCACATTAGAATTTATATGGATATTTTAGTGAGCGCTTAGAAACATGTTCGAAAAATCCATCTATATACTTATGCCTTAAAATGTATTTTTTTAAAAGATTTTCGACTACATGAGAAATTTATTGAGTAATGATGATTTTAAATACTTTTTCTAAGCGCGATTTATTCCTATACTGTCATTGTCAAATAATATTGCACGATAATTATCCAACTGGTGAAATGATAATAGTAAGTTCCTTATTCAGAATCATATAGAACTGTCACATAGATTTAGACATAAGTAAAGGTTCTATGCTATTTCTATAGTAAGAGAATAAAAATTCCAAATGTACTTGAAATGATTTTTTTTTAAATATTATTTATCATTTTTATAAATAAAGAAGCTAAATTAACTGAACTATTTCACTTTATAAAATATTTATTAATAAAATATTCTTGCAGATTACCTTATTAAAGTGAAAATTTATACTTTAGAATAAGTCACATACTCCCATTAAAAAATCCCATTTATTTATTTTCAAAAGAAACACATACATCGTAAGGACAGGTCAAATTAAAAAGTTAAATAAGTCATTTACGTCATCCTTGTGCTTAAAGAGATAGTAAATATTTTAAAAAGAGCGATAAATTTTGTAAAGTAAAACTCAAATATAATTTGACAATACGTTCATGACAGTATAAAACTGAATATAATGTATCCATAAAAAATGACATGAAATATCTCGCAAAAGTATCCTTAAATTTTAACGATGAAATTTGAATGGACGATATTTATCTTTGTCATGTACGCCAACAAGCACGAGTAGAAAAGTAGAATAGGATATTTTGCATTTTTTAGGGAGAGCTTTTTTTTACCTAGCAGTCAGTGATGGGTCTGAATTTGAATTAATGGCGGAATAACTCAAATAAATAGACCGAGTTATGTTCTTCAGAATTGAAATATAAATTATTTACCCAGGTAATTGATTGCTACCCTTGATAAATTTTTAATTTATCTTCATGTGGCTTGTAGATAAAACTGCTTATTTTCAACGATATCTGATCGCCGTGGTCAAGTCGTGACTCTCCAATGATTTGTATATTCATTATTCAGTAAACTGTGGTTTTAAATATATATGTTCATATTTATTTGATTATATTGGTTTATCGACAATATCTACATTGGTGGATCTACACATAATATTGGTTTTGTAGTCAAAATTATTAATTCGTATTAAAATATTTAGTCAAAAGCAGCAAAATGTTTTTTTAAATAATAAAGTGATCGTTGGTTAAGGGCTGTTGTAATTATATTAGCTCGTCTGTTTATAAATCGGAAATAGTTATGTTTCATATTTAAATCTATAATAATTGTGTGACTCCTCTTCCGAAGTGTATTTTTTTTTCTGACATATTTTGCAGTTAATAAAGTACCTATTATTAAAAGCAATAAGAAGGCTTTTTCTACAGCATGGAAGAATATATGGTTAGGTACTCCAGGGAAAATCATAAATGTTTATTTTTCATTTCCCTACCGGGAGAAACACGGCAAATGACCGTCCACCGTAACTCTATTAAGTTTCCCATTTTTTAACGTTGTAATGAATTTACCACTTTCTTTGGAGTCGCGTCGGCCGGTGTTTTAAATTTATTGCGACACTTTTTTTAAATTTGAAAATATTATCATATTAAAATTTGTTTTTGCGCCGTGGAGTAAACATCTCAATTCTTTTATTCCGCATGAATATTATGAATAAGTTGAGCAATAACTTCTGCTAAAAGGGTCTTCTTGCACACGTTTATAAGTTGAAAATTCATACTACTGGGCTATGCAGTAGGAAAAATACTTTTTCTATTTGGATAAAAATAAATATACAGTCGCTTCTTAAATTTTCATTAAATAAAAGGTACACGTAATGTTTAAATAAATAAGCTCTCCTTTTTATTTCGTTATTGTTTTTACTCTGACTGTAAATTATTTGCTCTTTAATTTAATGTCATCTTTATGAAATTAATGCTTGTAGTAATATAAAATACATTGAAATGCTAAGCTTAGATTCAAATTTAAATATACGGAAATAATGACTGTGCAAGTTACATTTAAAATGAATACTACGGTATGGAAAGATAGCAGTAATTTACTTAAATATTGATACTAAAAATATTTTTTTTTATGTTCATGAAATGCGTGATAGCAAAAATGAATTCCTATTTTTCGGTTTCAATATTTTCCATCCGTTAGTGAAGATTAATTATTTTCTAAAATAAAAAATATTTTCATAAATTCCACACGAAATTTTATTAACTGAGCGTTTCCGCACAAAAGGTTTTTTTTTTCGGATCTCAGTAAAAGTGTTTGAAAAAATACCTTTTATCAAAAAGATTTACAAACAACTGATCCCAACTTATCTGTAAATCCTTATTTTAAAAAAGTACGCTAAGCAACGAGCTCTTAACCAGATGGATTCCATGAAATACAAAGAAACATTTTGCACTAATATCAACTTCTTAACTCAAACTATATAAATACAATTTGTGTACAGGAATTACAATAAATAACCAAATAATGAAATAAGATTATAAAAATTAAGTATGCAATTTGAATTTTTGGGTGCAAATAAATTTAATTAGTATTTATTTTATTTAAAGAATAAGTGCACTGGTCTGTAAAAATGAATAAACAAAAAGTGAATAATTGTTAAAGACTTTGTTTGCTATCAACTGTAGCAAATACGGAAAGATATTCGACCTCTGGATTTTTTTAGTACACTTGAACACTTTGGGCAGTATGGCCAAGTTGATACAACATTTTCATGCGATTAACTTGAAAATAATACGAACAAGCGTAAAAACCCTCGTTCAAATTTATTTAAGTATTCTCTTGAAAAAGCATAATGACAATTACGATAACAATGCAATAAAGTTATTCTGAAGAATTTCCACTTACATTTCAAATAACATAAATTCCAGCATCAGCTCTCTGGATTTTGCATATTTGTCGACTGTTATGTTTTGAATGGCCGTAATATCTCACGAAGGCACTTTACCGGGAGCTTTTAATAACTCCAATTACAATACGCCATAGGGGAACCTACAACGACGAGATGCTATGACTTCCACTGCAGGGTTCTACATTGCTACGATTCATAAACGAAGAAGATTGACTTCGTTGCTATGCTAAAATTGCGATTAAAATTCAGAACAATCTAATAAAGACAGCATATTTGGAACTGCGAACACAAATGCCATTATGCTATGCAAAATAATTATTACTTTATAAGTCTTAGATAGATAAAGCACAATTAACAAAATCTTTCCCTATCGTCACTTAGCATATATATGAAGTAGACTTTACAAAGTTATCTACTCTAAGTTTGCTCTCTAAGAGTGGATTACAATACAATAAGGTAAAGCACTATATGCGAATAATTAACTAATTTCAAATATCTACTTATTTTAAAAAATATTTTGTAAAGATATTTAATGTTTTGTATATTGTGTTTGTTTTATGTAATCCCATGCATACAAACAGTTTTTTTTGTGAAAAATGAATGTATGTTAATTATGTGTCTAATTTACTTTTTTTGGAAGGGTCAATAGTGATCTATTTGATCTATTTGTGTCACCTTCAAAGATAAGAAGTTGAGCTAACAAACTACAGAGATAAATGGCTATACATATATTTATATAAATACGAAAATAAAAATCAAAACGAATATTGATTTGAAAGTGTCTTTTGATCACGTGATCTTGCAGCCAAGAAAAACAAATGTTCAGGATCGTTGACTTCTACTGTCTATAATAATATTAATAAAATGTTGTGGTAAAATATACAAAAAACAATAAAAAAGGAAAATTATAATATACAACAAGAATTTTCTAAGGATTTTAGCCAAGTAGTCAATGTCGTTGGTTTCATTTACAGTGCTTACGAGTTCAAACCCCTGTGAAAATATTTATTTTCATCGACCGATGAATTTGTTTTCGAAAGAATGGATGTTTGTGATGTATGAGATTCCCTCTCATCTATTCGTACCTAAATGTAGTGTAGCAGAAGCGATTAACTATCAACTAATATTGTTCTAGCGCAATGTATTTCTATCCTTACTCTGAAAAAAATAGTAGTTTAGCAACTGAAAAGAAAGTAGTTGCCGTGGAAAACCCTACTGTTGAGGTTAACTTCATTTGAAGTAAACTTATATATAAAACATATAAAAATCATAATATAAAGTAATATCGAATGAGTGTTTTTATTTGCCCATCAACAAAATTAGTGTATATTGAAAATACAAAATATCAATTAATAAATCGAAGTATAACAAAAAATCAACAAATATTCGAATATTCGATTGGAATCCCTAAAATATTATTAAATTTATGTAGAGAAGCAAATATGTTTACAATTTTGAACGAAATATTAGAGTTATCCAAGTAATTCACTATATCATAATTCACATTAATTAAATTACATTGATTGAATTTCAAATAATTACGATATTAATTTAACCTTCGTGTATTCGGTATGTCATTAGGCAGAATAGCTTTAATCGAATTCGTTCCCTTTCCTATATCAACTTGTATTTTCTGCGGATTTGTCAAGTGTACTTAGAGCGTTTTCATTGAATGTATCGTATTAATTTGAGTTTTTCTTTTAATTAAATTGATAAGCTAATACATCAAGTTATTATACCTTAAGTCGCAACGGAGCCTGTTCATTTAAAGATAACTAATTAACTAATTAATAAAAAACGTAATTTGATATACTAAACATAAACATATATGAAAAAATCCTGTTTATTTTTTCAAAAGCTATCAGTTTTTTAGGTAAAATATATTAATGAAATAGAGTTTTGTTATCAAAATATATTATACTACAAGAAGCCAGGAAAACTTTTTTATTTTTAAAATATTGATGGGTGCAAATTTTAACTATAAAATATTTCACTTTGAATAGTAAATATCATTTAAGATAATGTTAAATATATTATATGAAGAGGTTTTATTATTATATAACACTGTGTTGTTACACAGAGAAACTTTCATAAGCCACTAAGCAACAATAGCCAAGTAGGCCGCCAGACAACGACTTTAGTTGAAATACAGTACTTATTTAAATACTGTATAGTTGATGTTAGATTGGATATTGAAATTGAAATAGTGTGAGAGACGGTTTACAAATATTTAAAGATTACACAATGTAATGAATAAAATCACTAATCCATGTTAGGTATTGGTTTTATGAAAGGCCTGAAGATAATTGCATAAAATACAAAAACGATTTGCTTAGCTTTTTACCAGATTGTTAGAAGACAGCTGAAAGACCTTAAAAAAGTTATAATCATCAAGGAAAGGCGAGAAAATACAAAAGTGATTAGTGGACAAAGTGTTCAATACAGAATCCAAATAAAGACGATATTGCTTCTGGTAGAAAGAAATAGCCAATGGTCTCTTTAAGTAAAGAAGCAATGATAAAAAGTTCTCCAAAGATACATGATCGTGCTTATAAAATTAAAATAAGTAAATTAAAATAATTATAAAAAAAAAATTTGCCATTATTTTTTTTATCTAGGTTGTATAATAAAAAAAAAGTTGATTGACCCGATATAAATACAGTGGAAAAAGAAGAAAATGATTGAAAATATCAAACAATTAATAACACTTCAACATAGCGCAGCGTCATTTTTTTCTGGCTACCTTTATCCACAACAACATACACTGCTAATTTGACTAGTTAATATATTGAATGCTACTTGAAAAAATATGCATCAATTCATAGAAGTTTTATTCTTTATTATATTTCAGAGCCACTTAGATTATCTGTATTGATTAAATGTTATATTTTTATAGTAACAGTAATAATAAAAACTGTGAAACCACTAATTTTAAATGCTACTGATGCGATTATGCTTGTCAAAACTCTGGTAGAATGCCATTGTGGTTGATGGAAAAACGTATGACGGAAAAACATGGCGCAAGATGAACTATTTTATAAAACAGTATAACTTACACACTCGACGTCAGATTCCTATAAATCTTATCATATTTTTTCAAACTTGCAATTTTTGGTTCGCTAGATGTCGGCGGTGGCGAAAAAAATGTGTTTCAAACTATTTATGAATAAACTACACAGTTTTGAGCACATCTTTCGATTGGAAAGCACCACATCTGACCTCACAAATCATCGGGACCCCGGCAAGTATTTCCGGCGTCGCTATCAAAGGTTCCGCGGCGTCCCTTCCGGGAGCTGTAGCGTCGGGGCTCCCAACTTAAGTATCCGAACCAAGTTTTCGCTTCTCGCAAGTAGTTGAGTAAGTTGGTCGTGTTTTGGGCTCCAACAATGCTTTGTTATTGTTGCTATAATTTAACCGCAGGTGACAGAGGAAACTATACCACTGTTAGGAACATTTCACCGAGATGAATGGAGCGCTCTATGCGGGACATTTGGCGTTAAGTTATTTCAAAATAATATATATCTGTATCTCTGTCTATAAGTTTGACGTATTTAACTGCGTTCGTTAACTTAAATATTTCGATAAACAAAGATCTTGAGCTTAAGCGTAAAAGCAAATAACTGTTATAAGATAATCGCATAAAGGTTAAGAGCCAAGCTACAATTCACCATTATCTATTTCACATTTGCAAATCTAATGGCTTGTAGGGTGTATTTATTTGGATGGGGCAATTTACAGACATACTCTATTATTTTCATTATAAATAAATAACAGAGATTGCTTGTAATTAACGATGAACTAAAAAATGTGACCTTGTTTTTCAAATATTTATAGACTACCCAATCTGTGTAAGTATAACCTTTTTTCTTTTAGCGTGATACATTACAAACGGTAAACTATTTTGAATCTTTGCGCAAGAGAACGATTTTAATGAAATAAATTTATTTTCACTAAAAAAGTTTTTTGCCATTTTTTACATAAGAACACATCTTTTTTTTGTATAAAATATTAAACGATTATATTCTATAAAATCTGCCTTTGTTCTTTAATGACGGGTTAAGTATTCACTTATTTTTACATGGTATTTTTCCAAATGATAATTCGATGTAAAAAAAGTTTTTAACTATAATATGTAAAGCTTATTTTCCTTTGTTAGATTAACCTACATTAATAAATTTTGATATTTTGAGTGACAAGGAGAAGCTTCTTAAATACAAAAATGCTATTTTGTTCCAGCACATTATCGATTAGACAAACTATGTATAAAGTTGGGCTTAAGTTTTAAATACGCATATAATGCATTTTTTAAGGTTAACGAACGTTATGAATTCATAAGATACTTTTATAAATGTAAAAAAGTATATGTAAAATGAAACTAGTGGTAAGTATGTAAACCAAATTAATTTTTTAATGAAATTGTCGATAAAAGTACGTTGTAAAACTCTGATGATTATATTGTTTTCTCTAAGCAGGAAAATAATGATAGTCTGCTTTATAGTCGAAAAGTTTGATAGTATGCAATGCAATTTGTTTTAAAACTGTATCGCAAAATATTCCCGAACTTTGTTACACGGTAGAATATTTGACCAAAAAAACAAAGAGAGATTATTATGCACACTCACTACGCCGTAGTAGTCGCACAGCACCGAGCTACGAAACAGATCGTAGGCAAAGTGAACATCGTTCACAAAGAGAAACACAGAAGGTTTCGTACGTTACACTTTGGATTTCATCTTGTTTTATTTTTAACACTTTTTTTGCACACGTTTAATAAAACAGGTTGAGTGATCGGCCAGTTCACCAGTCTAGCGTTTTATCTGCAAAGAGGCAGGTGATAAATTGTTTTTATTCAATTCACAATACCCGAGCGAGCTGCTAGACGAAAATAGCTGAAAGCTTCTATTGGTTGGGTAACTTTTTTTGTTTCACATCGTTTCGGACTAGTCAAGTAAAAAATTAACAGTGGAAGTTTTTTGTGCATTTACGCGAGCGATAGAGCGGCTATAAAAATACAAAAGTCATAAAAAGGCCCACCTTGCAAATGGTCTCTATTGTTAAATTTGATTTATTCCATGACATTTCAAAATGTATAATAAACTTGACATTTTTAAATATCAACTTTTCAAAAAAAACCTTATGTTTTCGATACTCAAAACACATCAAACTGTTATTCAGAATATTCATTTATGTTATCGTTGTTTCAAATATCATTTCACAAAACATAAATAATAAAGTCTATTTAGGTCTCATGAAAAACTTAAATAATTTTTAGCTTAAAGAAAAAGACATACTATGAAAACACATATCAAAACAAGTCTTTCTATAATAGTTAATAGAACGTAAAAATCTTTTGAATATATATGTATCATAGGAAAGATATTTTAAGTCATAATAACATTGATATGTAACTGTTTAAGATATGTATATAATCTATCGATCAAAAGCGTCAAGCAAAATTAAAAGCTCATCGCAAATGGCGATTTATAGTCAGATTTTTTTATCGAATAAAAATATTGCTGAAATAGAAAAATAAATTGTGAATTATAATTTTTAGAATGAAATATAAGTGACTTCTGCAAATAAAAGTTATATCGATAAACCAATGAATGAATATTGGTATAATATATTGAAAGAGGAATGGGGAGGTCTTTTAGCTTCTCGTAAATTGGCCGGCCTCGACTAATGGCGCAACTTTATCCCATTAGATAGAGGAAAATAAATAACACAAAGTTTGCGGGTGGCTTCTCCAATTGATATTTTATGGCCAGCGTCCCTAATAACAATTAGAAAATGTTGTGGAAGGCAATGGGCGGAAGTTGTGTGGCTTAGATGTGGTTGTCGGTTCAATATTGATTTAATTGAACGTCGTTCTGGGAATCGATGAAACTTTCACAACTATTTTGATATTTTATTGCAATGGTTTTCTGGGACTTTCATTGCTTCAATGTAAAGTTTTTATAAGCTGATAACTATTTTAATTTTGACCATTGTGTTTAAATAAATAATAAATCATTTTTACATCATGTTTAAATAGCGAAATTTTTATTGCTAGAAAGATATTATATTAATTTTATAAATAAGCACCTACTACTGTTTTTTAGATTTTTTATAATTTGTTGACGACCAGTGTACAAGTAAGTGAGCACTTACATAAAATCCGTATACAAAATCAGATGCTGAGCAAATTTTTTTTTAGATCACATAACAAAATTGTAGAATGGTTTATTATTTGTTAAAACACTAAATATTTATTGTAAATAAAAAAAAATACTTCATAAATAAACTGCTCACTTTATTTTATATGTATTAAATGATTATACCAAATGGTGATTTGAATACTTAATTGCTTATTGAAACAGGTTCAGACGCTTAGAAAAAAAATAATAGTATGTAATAGATATTTTTTAAACAAAAAATGTCAGAGTAGAACACTTATTCATATATTATTCGGTGCGCACAAATCAAAAAATATCTCTTTATTGCTATATCAGCAAAATAAAATGAAATACATAGTTTATTTGTTTATTACCACATGTTTTGACAACAAAATGGCGCGAGTCAAGATTTGGAAAGTATATTAACCTTTTCCTTACGGTGCTAAAAATCTCGCGCGCTCCGGTGATATGTACTTACTACAACTTATGAAAAAGTGATTTCAAAATCGAAAAAATTAGAGTTTTAATGAATATTGATTTTATTAATCATATTTCAAGTAGAAATGTAACATTTTTTTAACAGGTGAATAATTATACATGGATTTTTTTTTGTATAATTTGTAATTATATTACGGAGAAATACATAAATTTTGAGCACCGTATCTATTATATTTCTTATCGATATTGACATTATTTGAGTCGAATTGTTGTAAATACATACTGCAGGGAAAAAAGGTTAAGTAATATAATTGCAATATGTTTTCTAACTCTGAGTTCCTTGTATACTTGTGACATATGTGAACGTAATTAAAATGTAGCATTCACTACGTTGTCAAAAGATAACCAAATAAAGACAGTATGAATAGGTTTAATTCACCTAGTTGATACCAATTCACTGTTAATTGTATGAGTGATAGTGTTTCAAATGAAAGATGGAGTGCACATCAAAAGAGGATGAATACGTAAACTGAATAATTTGTTTGCCGGATATAAATCAGAATCTCTTAACCCTTCATTCTTTCAAAAATACCTGCGCATATAGCAAACAATATTTCTCTCAATTTTCGATGGAAATCAAACTCTTTCATATTTAAATCGAATGATGATACTGTAGTATTTGATATATGTCGCCTGTGTGGTCGAGTAGTCAACGCTGTTGGCTTCGGCTACGGAGGACCCGGGTTCAAATCCCGGTACGGACAGTTTTATAAATTGATTTTTCAATTGATATATGAATTTCTGTTCAAAGGCATGGGGGTAGGGGATGTCTTTAATTCCCCCCTCTCAACCATCCCATCCTACGACCGGGGCCGATCGAGAGCGATTAGCTTACCACTAATCTTGTCCTAGCCGTATCCTTCTATCCCTACTCTCTTTGGAAGAAGAGAGGTTGAGCAACTGAGTAACAAGCAGTTCTCGTAGAAACACTTCTGTTGAGATAAACTCCATTAGGAGTCCATATGCTCCACATTGGGAGCGGACATGGTTTAAAAAAAAAAAATTGATATATAACATGTTAATTAAAAAAAATACATTTTCAATTGCTTAAGCGGTAAATATAAAACATGTTACTTGTTTTACTTAGTAATATGGAAAACCAACAAAATTGGGTCAATGCAATACAGATTTTCGGTAAAATAATACTTTATAATATACAAAAACGATCATATTGATATTTAGACAAATACAATACTAAAGATTCTGTGTTTATTTAACTATTTTATATTTGCCGTAGTTTGTCTGCCCAAAATTACTATTATTCGTTACTTTTACGGTTCATTATCAATTTTTGGTGAAAAAGAATTATATTCAAATAATACAACACCATTTTGCAATAATTCAAGAGCTTTTAATGCAAGAGCTATGCACACTAACACAAATAAAACTTATAAGGGTGAACGAAATAATTGGTAATAAAAATAATTTACAAATAAATATACAATATTGTATTAAATAAAATTATTATTCGTATGAATGTAAATAATTGTAGCCATGTGTGTAAATTAAACATTTTTTTGTTATTGATGGACACCATAAAAGAAAGCGTTTGTTTTGATTACGCTGTTAATTTTTTTATATTAATTTTAAAATCACTTAACACTTTTACAAAAATCACTGAAAAGCATTTAAATAAAATATAATAAACACTCTTTTGTGCTTACTATACAATTATTTGTCAGGATCAAAACTGGTTTCATTTATCAGTTGAAAATGCTCTTGAAGAGCAAAACCTCTCGTGATCTTAATAAAAAAATGTCAAATAAGTACAAAAAAGTGTTAATACAATCGTTTATTTAAATATTCAAAAGCTTGTTTGCTTAATTTAAGATTAATATCGTTTCAATCGCAGTTACACAAACCGTAATGAACATCCAAATGAATCCCGAAAACGAAGTCCCGTTTCAAAATGGATTAAGGTTCTCAGATTCCAACAGCCTTTGAGATGGTACAGCTTATTTTACCGAAATAAATACGTCTCTTAGATTCTACACGTTGCAATCAATCATTATCACAAAACACAAGTCTTGTGTTCCCTTTACTCAAGTTCAGCGCTTTCAAAACATACTCAGTCAACATTTAAATCATTAAACGAAAATATCTTGGAATTTATCGCTTATTTTATGATGCATCATATTGATTGCAAACCATTAGTAAATTTACACGTATTCTTCAAGCATAATAAAAGCTATGAAATAAACAACTACATGAAAGCTTAAGTGTGTAATTTTATTCATTTATTAAACCACTTTTTCAAATAATAATATTATTAAAATACAGTTAAATCATGATAAAAATATTTTATAAATACTTATAGCTGCCTCTTGTTTTATTGAAAACACAATACAAAGTAAAAAAAAATCATATTATTTAAAAAAATAGTCATATTGTATTAATTATTATACTATGTTATTCTATTATATTAAATGATCCTTTTTTATGTCAAGTAGTTTTATTGTTAAATATAAACCGTTTTTATCAAAGTTTATGTTTAGAGTGGAAAGATAATTTTTGTATAGACTAAGCTCAATCTGTTAATCCAGTATTTCAGAAATCATGAAAAAAGGATGAATATCATCACAAAAAAAAAATATGCGTGCAAAGCCAAAAACTTTACCAGGATTTAAAATTTAAAACCATTGATGACGAAACTTAATCTGATTGATGTCGATTAACACCACCACTGAGCTATAGCAATACGGGATTCCAAAGCTTTCAGTAAATCTTAGAATAAGAGAAAAAAACTCATTATTTGAAAGATTGTTTACCTGTAATATTTAATTATTAATTCAACATACAAAAACAATAAAAAATACGAACTGACAATGCGTTGTAAGGTGACGGGGTATAAATTTAAAGTGAGTTGAGTTTATTATAAAATTTAAAAGTATGTATTATAATAGAAAGCTTTTTTGGTCCAAATTTAGTGGGCGTAATAAAAAAACTACGAGTCATCCCGTGAGATGTTATGCGACGCCCTAAAGTGTCATGTCACCCACTTTGAAAAGCACTGAATTAGGCCCCCGTCGTCCCCCTAGCCCCTATACCCTGATTCATCCCGAGTGATTATTTCCTCTGAGGAGATTGACGTCTCAAACCCCGGTCGGGTGACGCGTATGTAATAAATAACTCACATGCAAAGTTGTTACCAACGTAAATTCATTGAAAATAGCCGAATACCATTTTCAATGGAAATTCTGTAAAGTGTGTATATCCGATTGACAGTTTACGTGTAAAAGCATTGGCGTTTTGAAAGCTGTTTGAAACTTTCGGAGAGAGATGTATTTACATATTTGAATGTTTAAAAATAAACGATGAAAAAATCTCCTTTTTTCTCTCCCATAAAGAAAAATGTTAATATTTCAAGTTAAAGTTTCGTAGTAATGTTTGTTTGAGTACGATTGACTGATAAGAGAAGATTGATCGGTATTTGTTTTGAAATTTGTCTTCGGAATTCTTTCTTAAAATTCCATCAAATACATGTCGAGATGTTGTAAAAAATACATTATTTCATCATTGATTTTTGATTACTTCAATCAAAGATAAGATTCACCAAACACGATATCACTATTTACAAACTTTAAAACTGTTTCTACTATAAAAGTCAAATGAATATAAACACCGTTTATCATAATTGTATTCAAGTGCATTTAATGAAATATGTGGGCACTGGGCACACTATCTGCTGATTCGGCTCTGTGGTAAAGTGGTCAACGTTGTTGGCTTCCGTGGTTCAAGTCCCAGTATGAACAGATTTTTTCTACATTCAAATTATAGAGTTCTGTTCGAAGGCATGAGTGTTTGTTATGTATAAAAGTTACCTCCCAATCAAAAAATAGCGTTGCTTAGCGAGAGCGATAAGTTAACTCTCTGACTCTCGACGACTTCCAACTGAGAAATAAACAGTTCTTATTTATTTATTAAAAAATTGGTACGTTCGTTTCAACATAATTATATAAACGACTTGCTGTTTTTTTGAATAAGTTTCCACACAAAGTAATATAGACCTTTCTGTCAGTTTCAGAAGGAGAAAATAATTAATAAAAACCCCTTAAATGGTTTAAATAAACAAGTAAATGTTCTTTAATTCCAATGACATGAGTGAAAGTTTTAACTAAAGATAAAATAAAACTTCTATTATACAGCTACATTGAAATCATACATATATTATACAAATAATTAATCAATAAGTTTTGATAAATAGAAAAACTGCGTATGTCTCAGTTTTCATATTTTTTATGTTATTTCCGTAAGAATTAATAGTAAGCAATATGAAACCAATTAATTATTTTCAACCAGCCGTACCGTATGTTATTTTTGAATCAATATTCGCTTACCGTTAATTGTTTTTTTACAACATTATTTTTGTTAAGGAAAGAAAATCTAGTCAGTCAGTCAGTTTTGACAATTTATTACTTCTCATCAATTAATATTATGATTAAACTGTTATTATCTAATTGATAATTGTCACTCGGTTACTATTTAAAATTTTGCAAACTATTTATAATAAAAAGCAGATATGCAAAAAATCTTTAATTAAATAAAAAAAATATTGCAGTCAAAGACGGTTAGTAATAACTTATTGCTTAATTAAACAAGACCTAAATTTAAATACAATCAATAATTTGTAACACGTTGGATTTTGTATTTCAAGTTTCTTATTTAACATGCCAAGTCTACTAATTAATTTTGTATATTTGAGTAGTGATTCTATGAATTTCTTTCATCTCTATTAAAAGATACGTAATATTTGTATAAAACGTATTTTTCCTTGCATGTCGTCATCAATCGACTACCGGTAATCCCGTCTGTGTTGAAAACTCTATTTCTGCATCGTTCCCAACTCTTTTTGCTAGCTAACATTTATTTTTACGTGTGTTTTTTCGCCCGGGTAGATTTTATTGCACACAGATGGACTTCGGCTATTTGCCATGCCCTTCTCTGCAAACTGGGCTACCGAGCAGGTTGGCTTTGGTAAGCCATGAATGCATAATGCGCGGGATATGGCACATGGCACTATGCCCACTGTAATTTAAGGTATTATATTTATGTAAGCTGGGAATCATCGCACCTTGGGTGGTTTTCAAAATTCAGAAACCATTATTTTCTAGTTTCAAAATTTTCTATCACATCTATCAAAAGAGTACGTCGTAAATCGAAAAGAAATGAAAAATAAGAAACAATGTCAAATAAAAAGTAATACATATTTTTCAATTGATTTTTTATGTAGGTACATATGTAAGCGATGATGTGCCTTAATGTGTGATTTTAAAGTTACCTTTTTTAATTATACATATATTATAACATGTTTGATAACCGTAACACGCTTCTATTCCATGTCATATAAAAAAAATAATAACACGGCTATGGATAAAACAAATTCGAATATTAATAGTAAGGTTAACTAGAAAATTATTTTGCATTCTAGGATTATAAGACAAGTTTAATATAAACTTCAGGTCATTATCAGATCTTTGTATAAATGTGATTTAGTTATATATATTGATTTTAACAGAGAAATTTTACACGATATCATCTTACGTATAAGAAAACAAATCTCACTGAATTATGAATTATTTAATTGAATTTTATTAAAAATATGTATTTTGTATGATATTTTTAAATCATTAACACCCATAACTCAAACAAAAGCGTTATATAATTCTTTGGATAAAATACATGTTTAAGTTAGTACAATAAATATACAGAAACAGAAATCCCATTAAAAAGTACACTCACAGCTGCGTAATGATAAAATATTTTTTGACATATCTTATTTAAGATTTCTACTTAAAGTGCTCGGTGAAATTTCAATATTAAATTTGAATAGATCAAATTTTGTACATTCAAACAAGTTTTGTTACAAACGACCCGAGGTTCACCATTTGGCATCTTCAGGCGTTCAAGTACATGGATCAACTTGAACTGATTGTATAGTAAAAAAATGTACTCTCTATTCAAACTTATCTTATTATTTATATGCTACCGAATAAATTAAATTTTCAAATAATCGTAACGAATTTTGATGAAGTAAATGACAGTTCAATTCACCATGAATAGTGATTGATATATTATAATTATTGCGAAAAAACAGCTTATGAAATAGTATGAGAAGTCGTTCAGTTCATTAGAAATAATGCTTTGTATAATTTCATTAAAAAATATCCGTTTACTGTTTTCACCATATCTTAGTCCTCTGATTGAAATAGAATAAAATAGTTTCAAACTCGTGTAAGCTCGGCACTCTTTTAGGCTTAAGCCTGGTATAGCCGGGTATCGCTTTCAATGCTACTACTCGTATGTCACGAAGTCGATATACTACATATTGAAAACAAAATGTATTCAATTATTTAAACAAGGATATATAAAAAAATATGTTCATATTTTTAAAATAAGTGTTCAAAGCCAGAGCTTTTTTGACAAAACGTCAGAAGCTTAAAATAAAAGGGTATTACAAAAAGCTAAATCTATTATTAAAAAAGACTACATTGAATAATAATTATTTAATGTGAATTTAATATAATTATTATAAAATGCCTATTTCCAATAAACGGTAATAATATTTTAGGAAATCAGGTATATAATATATATGTATGCCCATTTATTTTAATATTGTTTTGTTGTTTTACAGCATATTAGCAGATGACTCATTTAAACGTTTTTTTAATTTTTTATTTATCCATGTCTGCTTCCAATGCGGAGCATATGGCTTACTAATGGAAGTATATTAACAGAAGTTTTTCCACGGGAACTGTTTGTTACTCATTCGCTCAACCTTTCTTATTAAAAGAGAGAAGTAGGGATAGAAGGATAAGGCTAGGACAGGATTAGTGGCTTACTAATCGCTTTCACTACACCCAGTTATTAAAGGATTGAAAAGGGTGGGAGAGAATTTTAAAACATTACAAACACACCCACGCCTTCGAACAGAAATCGATAAATCTATTAAATGCTGCCCGTACTGGGACTCGAACCCGTGATGTCCGACACGAAAGCCCACAACGATAACTGCTGCGCCATAGAACCCAACATAATATTTAATGTTTATTTAAACATAATATATAATTATATGTAAATATTTGGAACTGAATATAGTACATTCTTATCATTTGATTCGGAAATCATATGAAATCTCTTTTGGTATACATTACAAATTGATAGCTTTTTTATTCCATTGGTTTGGTTTCTAGGTGTGAAAAGTGTTTTGTCTATTTGAAGAGCATCCTAAGACCCATTATACCGATGAAGATTCATCTGAAAAAATATTAACTGACTTATATATTATAAAAAGTAAATAAATATTGAATTTTAAATTTATATTTACAGTTACTTCACCGTTGATGTTTAGATTTTTTTTAAATAAAAAATGTTTGTTAATATAATATTCCTTTTCAACATTTTTGATGAAAGAATAATTACAGCTGTTTATACATAAAATTTGAATAATAAAGAAACTTTAAAATCCCTAAAATAACCAAGAATAACCTAAATGGGTAGAAGTTGGTAAGATCAACCAACCTTTAAGAGACAACATAAAATTACACGATGAAAAAAAACAGCATTCTTTTAATTTATCCAGTAGAAAATCGAGCAGAATTTTTTAAATACATTATTCTTATCATGCTGAAGATTTATAAATACAATATTCATAATAAAACCTTTGTAGATGATAAATATTAATAAAATATATTTTTTTAAATTGTTTTTTTAAGTATTGATAAGTTTTTTGTTAGGGATAGATCATTATTTTTATACATAACAATCGAATTTATATACCATTTTTTATATGAAGCTTTCAATAGACATAACGTATACATGAAAAAATAATGAAAAACTAGCTAATGAATATTTTATTCATTTAAAGTTTTCCGATCTTGAAATGAAAAAAAGTGATTAAATCTCATTTTCAAAATTTTGCAAGCTACGGTAGATTACTGGTTGTATACATTATGATGTTTTAATGAGAACAATAAAAATAAAAGGTAACACGTTTTTAATACGTTATACAAAATTATATCGTTTGGAAAAATATTTCTAGAGAAAGGCAATTTGTTTGTTTACATCCAAATAAGAATTTTCTCTACTGTAATGAATCTACGAATTCAGGAAATAGCGTTACATTCTGAAAAGCAGAACAAAAGGTAAACATAAAATGTACGGCAAGACTGTAAAAAAACTATCACAGCGAATTATTTTGCAATCGCAATTGCTACCTTAAATTGTATAAAGAAGCACGATGTCGGGGTTATCTTTTAAAACACACTTCACGATTCCTGGGAATTCCAGGGACTTTTCTGTATGTCTACGCCCAGCATTCTTTGATCAAAATACGTACAAAACAGAAAAAAAACTATACTTATTATACTTGATTTTGTTATTATCTGTAATAAATTAATAATGCATAACAAATACTGTGTGTTTGAAATATATTTTTGAATATTGTTAAAACATTTATTTTCATTAGTTTTCTCTCAAAATGTTAACTCTTCAAAGTATGTTATTTTATTAGATCAACTAGTAAATTAGTAATTAAAACTTCTTATTATTTGAGGGGTTAAAAAAATAAGCGTAACTCAAGGGAAAGTGTATTAACTAATCACTTTTGCTATGCTCGACTTCTAAGAGTGAATATGTGGGCGGAAAATGTGGAAATGAAATGTATTACAATTATTTGATAAACGTGATTTAAAGATGATTTCGTTACATATTATGAAAAATGAGTTACTTAAGGACGTATCGAAGACTGTTTTTGATACATGGTTCATTTAAGTTAAACCACTATGCAACAAAATTACTATCAAAATATTTCATATGCATAAAAATCCTGTACCCAATACTTGGACCAAATAAACATACCCATCAAAGTAACTCTCATACGCCCACGAGAAGAATATCTCGATTTGAAGACAGAATTATTTGAAGTATTTTTTCTTGCTTCGTTATTCGACTGCAACATGTATGAACTGCAACCTTTTTTGTTTCTTTAAAAGTCTAAGATATTAAATTTTACACTTGTCTAAAAACCATATGAAAAATGATTCTCTTATAAGTCCCCGTTAAGTGTCTAAAAATAACGTTGAGAACAAATATTTTAGATTTTTTTCTTTTAGTGTACATTTAATTAAATTACATTTATGAAATAATAATTAATATTAAACTTAATGTATGTTAGTTTAACATAATTATCTTAACTTGAACTGATTTGCTATGCAGACTTTTGAATAATTCAATATTTGTTACAGCTTCTAGAAAAACGTCAATTTATTATAATTTAAGATTTCGACTGAAGGTGCTTGGTGGAATTTCAATATTAAATTTGAATCGTTCGAATTATGTACACTCTCACAGATTTTGTCACTAACGACCCGGGTTTCGCCTTTCGGCATCTTCAGGAGTTCAAGCGCACGGAAGTCAGTTCAAGTTCATCCGTGCGCTTGAACGCCTGAAGATGCCGAAAGGCGAAACCCGGGTCGTTAGTGACAAAATCTGTGGGAGTGTACATAATTTGAACGATTCAAAAAAAAAAAAAAAAAGTCAATTTATTAATTCAAAACTGTATTTTCAATACATGTAAGTGAGGATGAAAGAATAGTTGAGAAAATGTATTGTGTATCTTTTCCAAGCCAGTATATAAGGCTGTGTTAAAAACACAGTTTTGAAAGGAGCATAAAGCTGAAAGAACGATCGACTGTATATTATATAAAAAAAATGTAAAACTAAAAAGTATTGGTATTTTTTGAGCTTATCACACTTAAAGTATGATAGTTAGATAGAATTATTTAGTTTATTATAATAGGAATTTTGTAGTTTAAGACAAGGTCCTCATCAAAGCGGACTTGGTTAAAAAAATAATAAAAAAGGTGAATCTCATGATTTTCTATTATCATAATAACTGAAATCATTATTGATTATTCCATCTAACAAATATGTGAATACTAAAATAAACGAAAAAGGACGAATGCTGAAAAAAACTGCTGGTGTTTTGGCAGTTAACTTATTCTTTCTGTTTGTCACGTGTTAACAGAGATTCCCGCGGTGTGGTATAATGGTTGTAAGTTGACAAGTCAACGTGTATAACTACGGCCAGGAATTCAACCCGGTCTGTAAATTCCATGATGGCGGTAGGAACGGCGGTATGTTGATTGCTAGGGCGGCCGGGGACCGCCCTTTGTGATTTAATAATGAACTATTCCGCCCTGTCGTGTTTCAGGAGCGGAAATCGTAATGAACTTAATTCGCCAGCCAAGTAAACGCCTTTCCGCTGAAGATTTCTTACGCCGCAGAGAAAAAAACGTACCGTCTCGGATTGACTGCGGTATGTTGGATAAATAGAAATGTTCCTTCAAATTACTTTGGATGTCGACAAATGTATGAACACAATCATTCGCTAATCAGTTAGCACAATGATGTTAAAACCATTATATTGCGGCATTTATTCACAAAGTGTAATCCTTCAATGCACTTTTCACATCTACCTTTAAAAATTAAAGATTTATTTCCAGATGGATTAAAAATATAACAATCATAAACGTATTACAATTAAGGCTTGTTAGGCACATCAACTTTAATAATATCCGAAACATTAACTTTTAAGATAGTTGCAAAACAATAATAATTAATAATCACAAGATCACATCAAATAGTTTGTTTTTCACCACCCGTGGACAATGCTTTTACGTGGGAAAGTCAAAGATTGTGTTTTCAAAATTTATTTTCTCTGTACGTTCAATTCATATAAAAAATGCTGTAGCAGCTGAATTATATTATAAAAAAAAACATATTTCATCACAGACCATTGGCCGTTATTGGACAAACTTTCAATTTTAAAAATACTGTTTTTAAAAAGTTCCCACATTTTCGTTTAGTATAAATAATATATTTTTCTTTTTAATGGAAATCGTAAACATTGTTTTTAAATTATATGAAAATGAATGATGGCCAATTTTTTTAAGTATTTAAAAATAAGATTAAATATAATAGTATACTTAAAAATATGAAACCATGTTTATTTATAGAGTTCTAAGCGTAAGGAATTCCATAAAATGATATAACTTTATTGATAAAGGTTTGCAAAGATGACTCTTCAATACAAGAACAGCATTATAAAAGAAAATCGTGTTATGTTAAGCTTATGGAAGCAATGCACTCTTTTATATTATCTTCAACTTTGCATTTGAATGTATATAGTCGTGTTGTCGTGTTACTCGATTCTGTCCTGTACTTACATCAAATCCTTAGCTCTCGTCTTGAATCAGCAGCGTTCCTTAAAAAGGGTTAAAGAATAAACCAGATACTATATTTTATAAAAGTTCTTTATTTATTATCCAAAATTATTATTATTATTATTTTTTTTTTAATTAAAACTTTAATTCGACGAAACAAGCATCAGTTTGCATTGCTTTTAAATCATGTACTTGGTTGCTTACAGATTTAAAAGATTTTTCCAGGGTGTATTTTTCTTTACCATATTTCAAGACCGTATATTGAGTAAAATAACAGAGTGATTCATGTAAAATTGAAATGCATAAACCGTTAAATCAATGAAATAATATATTTTTTTATTAAGATTTATTTATTTAAACGTCTATGCAAAAGAAAAATACAAACTGGAATATGAAAAAACGTATTCGTCTAAGCTCACTCTAACGCGTAATATGTTGACGTTCGAGGTAAAACTGATTGAAATCTATTATTATAAATAAACTATTTCAGCCAACAAGATAACATTTGTTTAATTGATTTTATGATATCACTATTTTATTTAATTAATTTATTTGTCAATATTTTCGCAAAATAATTGCATTGCTTTTGTATAATTAAAAAGCATTTTCCTATTATTTTGACGAATAGAAGTAAATTTTTCCATTTTATTCAAATAAAATAATAATAAATTCGTATTTCTACCGAATGCTAGTTTGCGGCGATAAACAATAATTCAATTCAAATGTTGATTGATTTTTTTTTCATAGAACTGATTTGTTTTGAACTGTTATACCAAACAGTAAAATGCTATTTACAATTGTCATTTTTCTGCAGCTGTTTTTTACCTTCAAAATTTTTGTTTCATTGAAATTGTACGTTTAATTGAAAAAAACAACAACATATAATAACAATACTCAGAAGACCTATAAAACATCGTTGTTAACAACAGAAAGAATTGTTATTTTCCTGTCAACTTTTTTATTTATTTAACAAAATGAACGCCACTGATACTAAAAGGTATAATACAAGAGAAGAAACTGAGGCAGAAGCAAAGCTATGCTGTGTCCAGTGATCGTGGTTGCTTAGAGCTTGAGCCTCGATCCAATTTCAATTGAGCCTAACAATCAAAATTTCGAGAAAGCGTTTTGCCCAGATTCAAGTATAAATACATTTATTTAATAAAAATGTCAGTTGTGTAATTTTTAAACGTCTTATAATCAAAGAAAAGTTTTTTTCAAATGAATGGTGAAATATATTGGTTTACATGTTTTAAAAATACAACAGTAAAATATGTTACTGTATTTTCCAAGTAAAAGTTATGACTTTACATATAAATATATATTTATATAAAGAAATAACACAATACTAATCATTAAAAATAAAGGTCTAAAAATTTAACTATGGCTTTATAAATCAAACATTATTGAAAAATTCATTGCATTATCAAAACCAATACAGTTACATTACTTTTCTCACAATATACTCGTATATTGTCTTATTTGAAAAATAAACAACAGTATATATTATAAGTAAAATTTAATACAAGAATTAAGATCAGATTTTTTATCGCAAGGTAAGAAAACTTCAGCGAAAAAGAATCTTTTGGAAATTATCATGTAATATGATTTTAAGCAACATATAAAATAAAATTATTTGAGAATGTTATTTTTTTCAACTAGCTTCGTATAAGCAAAATGAAGTCCTTGGGTGACTTTTATATAATCGAAATCGTAACTATGAAAAATTGTTTTATAAGAAGCTAAGGTTTATTAAATATAAACAAAGAAATCCGTTCATATATTATGAATCATACTTTTCACAGTACCATTTTGGATAACCCTTAAAACCACCGAAAAGTTCTGAAGCTTTTTAGTTATTGAAGCAAAATTGCTAATAATCAATAATAAGCAAAATTCAGTTTTTCGTTTTTAAAATGTATTCATAGTAATTTTGAAATATTAAATATAATAAAAAAGTACATTGTATATTAAATGATAAAGAATGTATAATGAAAGCATCGTTGATAATTAATTGTTTTTAATACTCAGTCCACTAGCATATAATAATTTATCTTGGGTAGTCTCGACTTAATTTATTTGCTGTTTCACGAAAAAAAGTTTTCACATTCCGCTTAGTAAAAAGATATTAATTTTCATTTATTTTTACATTAAACGAAAAACTAAGCAAGCGTATGATCAGAAATATAAAAATGTTTTATCACTACCAATGTCATTTATTTATAATTTTACGAAGAGAATTTACTCAAAGAAAATCTGTTTGTAAAAAGAATATAGAATTCTGGTGGTGATTTTTTGTAGGATTTGATATGTAACAGCAAATTTATTTATTTTCAGAAGAAAATACTTTTTTATCAATGATAAAAGATTTGAAAATTACAGAAAATTTTAAAAATATATGTTTTTATTTAAAATATAACGTAAGAGACTGTTTTGCGAAATTGTCTTAGTAATTGTATTATTTTGCTGTTTTTTTTTTCTTGGCCATTGTTTGAGTAAAAGTTTTCACAAATAATTGGACTTTTTTTACCAACTTGTATATTCTTAGGCTTAAATAATGAAAATTTTGGTTACATTTTTTATAAATAACTAACTTTTCATGTTGAAAAAACGCCAAATTAAGTAGGTCGTGGCCTATGTTCATTTAAACTGATCTGCTACGACGGTTAATCCAGATACGTCCCGAGCAATATCATTAAGTCTGTTTTTTTGTGAAAAATGTATATTAAAGCAAGACAAAAAATGAAAAAAGGTTTGGGGAAAAAGCTCGAAAAAAATTCATTTAGTTGCGGTATCTGTCTAGCGACACGGAGGTGACTCTGTTATCACGGATTCGTTTTGTACAGTGGACTTCCTGTGGCAGGAAGTGAGTCGCGCACCGCTCCGGATCTCGTCAGGCTTCCTGCTTCCCCGCCGCTAACTAACGCCAGATCTGTTTAACAAGACTACTTTACCCCGAGAATTGTTTTAGATCTTAGATAAGCGATAGGAGTTTTTTTCTCGTTTTATTACTGTCTACGCTCACCTTGGTATAGAAAATTTACTTTATAGAGGTTAATTACTTGGAGATAATAGATTATTTAGTAAGTTATTTTAAAAAGAGCAATAAAATAAATAAAAAATATTTTTTTTTATTATTTGGCAGTCATAATTTTTACGATAAGAGTTATTTTTTTAATTGGATGATTGATGTTGAATAATAAGCGTTAAATGACTTTACCTATAAAGTTTTCCTAAAATAATGTTTTTGTATAAACGTTTTATTAAAAAAATATTTGGCAATACAGCTAATACTGACAGATAAGTTTTTGTAAGTCATTTAAAATCAAATCAAGGAGAATTGAAAGTACAAACACCCACGTCTTCTTAGATCAAAAATTTAAATTGAAAAATCAAAATCTGACATTGACCTTAAATGGAGATAACTTCAAACCAACAAGACCACAGTAGGCGACAATTTGATTTATATATACCAAACACTGAATATCACTCAGAATATTATACAAGTAAAAAATTAGGAAAACCACAATACCGAGAGAATATCACTGTTGTCACAAAAAACAGTATTGAAAATAAAGCTATACACTGAAAAGAATCAACAACGATGGATTGCGATATTGCCAAATTTTTAATAATGAAATTTTTAGAACTTGCTACACACTTTAAAATGTGATCCGTAGCAAAGTAAGAGTAAATTGAAGACATTAGTGACATGAGATATTCTACTTTCAATTGCTTAGTAAAATTCCCTTACCAATGACACTTGAATTGAACACTTATCAAACATCAATAGTTATTGTTTTTACGATTTAAAATTATCAAAGAAAATAATATACCAGCAGTAAAAAGTTAGCATAGATATGAGAATTACAGTAAAATAACAAAAATGATCCGGTTCTAAGAATAGCTTAACCAGGAATTTGAGAACTTCCTCCGCGTGACACATAGATTTAGCGAAAAAAAAGCGATTCGCTTCATCGAAGTAAAAATATCGATGTCCGTCTTATAGGCGTACATCAATGCTGACCTTGTGGCCCACGCTTCGAAGAGAGAAGAGGCAAGTCAAACACCGCACTCCGTTTATGATTAACAGTTTTGATTTCGGCTTTCACTTCGCTTTACGAGTTTTTCCGACGCCCTATTATTGCTCGCGCGAAATAAATGGCGCGGCTCCTTCCCTCGGCGCTTGATATATGGCGAGCGCCCGCCAGTCGACTCTAATAATTTCTTACGTGGTGTTATTATTCACTGTGGCCGCATTAATCAGCCGCCACATTTCCTTCGGTGGCTCCGTTTTCTCGCAGCATAAAGGCGCTGAACTACGCGTGCACAAAAAATACTGTATCAGTACCTACAGGGCTTTAGAATTTGCAGCTTCTCAAAGCTTTGCACTTCAGACACCTCGTCCATTGAGTGACCAAAAACTTTTCGAAAGAGAAATTTAGACTTTATTTTTTACGATGTTCACTTTACTTTCACTTTTAGGGTGTTCACTACTAGGATATCCAATCCCGGAGCCTTTTTTCCAATCCCGGGATTTCGTGATTGATATATGTGACCGTAACTCCCGAGGAGTTGGAGATTGATAAATGATGACTCGTTTTTTTTTTAGCTCACCGAGGAGTTTAAATCTCCAATTTGGAATCGCCAATTTGCTAATTTCATCTCACTTTTCGAGATTTACTCAAAATTTCTCAATCCCGAAATCCCGGGATCTCGACCATGTCAATCCAGGTATTTCGGGATCAGAAAATTAAACGAGATCCCGGGATTGGATGCCCTATTCACTACCACTACTTGTTGAAAAAGCATTATATTAACATAGTAAAATACTCATTTGTACATACGACAATTATTTTTTTAATAGTTAAACAGTGCTTCAGTATAAATAGCACTGTACTAATGTTATTATCAGTTCAACATACTTTGAATATAAGGCCTTTCCACCAAGTATTCACAGTGAACGCCTTAAAATTGATCATATTTTTCTGTAAAATTATCTAAAACCTCGAAAACAGAAAATAGTTTTATTAAACATAAATATATATATATATTTTTTATGTAACAATTCGATGCATTGTCTCAGTTAAAAAAATGTTAGGTCATATTTAAAGTATTAAAATTTATATTTACCAACAAATTAGGAGAGAAAAAAAGTTTACAACAATGTTTGTAAGTTTTTTAATTAATTAAAGTTTCAAAACACTTGTGTGATGTGCCGAATTTTCATATTCGTTACAAGATTCAAATCTTGAACGAATGTTTTCGATTGATTAATTACTGTTGATATTTATAATGCTGTAAACTTTCCATAAGTTTTGACGTACCCACATTAAACTTGGAAATTGTTTTTTGCAGCGATAATAGAAAGTCAAACATGAGAAATGTTGTAAATTGAGATTATTGAAAGATAATATTTTAAAATAATTTATTACAACAGATTATTTGATGATAAGTAGTACCAACGTATTCTTAGATAAACATGGAAAGCATATTTTTTTTTATAATGTAATACATTTATTTATATAGATCACGTAACAAATAATGATAGTTTTATGGTATGAAAAATAAGAGAAACCAAGGAAAATTTTGTACAAATTTATATTTCTGAAGCTCGACTCTTTTTCATTTATTTATTTACTGAACATATTTTAAAGGCGGTTTTATTAAATTTGGCAGCAATATATAATATGAAAGTTAATTTCAAATCGCAAAATACAAATATAATCAACATGATTATTGTACTTGAATTGATTTAAATATTCTCCCTTTTTACAATATTCCATCAAAATGTAACAAAAAATCGTCAAAATAAGTAAAAAAAATACGTTATACATGGGTGTATAATAAATATGTAATATTTAATAAATGTTGACCAAATTTCCTAAATTTTTGTGCTGCTGGTCTATTGAAATAAAAATATAAACAACTATAAATGAAGCGTCTCCCATCAAATACAGTCAAGTTAGTTTTTGCTTGTGTACATTTTTTAAAGTTATTCCAGTAGGGAATATTAAAATCTACCATTCAATATATGTTTCACTTATAAAACCGTACTACATCTACAAGTATATGAGAATCAACTTTAAATAATGATTTTAATATCAAGTGTGGTTAAGTCATTGAGATCTAATCACATTAGAAAACTTGAACCAGCTGACTGAATGTCATTCAGTATTTTGCAGAATGTAAACGCTTAAAGTTAAGTAATGTCGTTTATTTTCTCAGTTTTCATGCGTTAAATAGTAGTCAAACTCAAAAATCTTTCGGCTCCATTGAAAAATATTGTAAAACTGACTTTTCCGTGTTTATTACTGGACACTTCATTAGTTATTGAGATGATTGCTATCATATATAAACATAAAATACACTCGTAAATGCAATGTAGAATTTCGAGAAACACTGCTATAAAATAAAGAAAAAAAATCTGAACCAAAAACTAAGCACTTTTTTGCGACGGCAAAAGGACCGGGAAACTTTTAAATCCGTTTCAGCGACGATTTTCAATCGCGGAGTACGCTCGCAGATTTTCATAGCTGCTTTTTATTTGTTGATTAGAGTTCAATTTTGTGGGACTGTCACCAGATGTAACGGAAAATTCCCAACGCATAATGTTATTAATTTCGCCGAAATTAATTTTGTCAACGTTACCCGGGATTTTCAATATTTTAAAATAACTTCTGCGGTTACTTTCTTGTTGCTGTTTTACGATTTTATTTGAATAATAAATTAAAATACTACAAGAAAGTATATTGTTTAGTATTTTTTAATAGATTATCAGATATAAAGTATTTATTTGTACAATATGCACTGTTTTCTATAATAATTAAGGACTTCCCCAATGTACAATAATTATACAACATTTTTTGTTTCTTGTATTTAATTTGAAATAATACGATTATAAAAAAACACTAATAATTAAATTTTGTTTTGAGTATTTTTTAAAAACTTTTGAGTGGTCAAAAATTCTAATTGTTATAAATTTAAAAAATCTAGCGAAAATTATTTTCAATTATAAAGATGTTTAATTTGGTGTTGAAAAAGAGCCAGCCCATCTTGAGCAATCTCAAAAAGAGGTGTGACATAAATTTTGAATGCAAAATAAAAAGTTTTTTATACATATTACATATAAAGTCTGACTCTTCGACTTAGGAAGCACATATGACTTTATCAACTTGTGAGTGGATTTATTTTGCTCAACTGTCAATATAACGTTAATTTTTTAATAACAAATAAACTCATATATTTTAAAAGTGCATTTTTTCAATACAACATATTCAAATCACATGCTAAAATTTTAACTATTTAAATCGTATGATTTTTTTCCATGGAATGAACCGCTATGTGCTGTGGCTGAAAAAAGAAACACGACAACTCTATTACTGATAATAAGAATTTCGTAAAAAAAAATATAATACAACTTCAAGAAAAAAGTCATATAAAATAAAAACATACTTATAAATATATATAACAATATTCAACTATATTATTCAATATTTCTTTTACCGAAAATCGTCATATAACGTTATTCTAACATACTTGGCACATCTTCAGGAAAATTTATGCTGATAATATAAGATAGAAAATGTATTTTTTTGTTTCAATAATATCTTCATAAAGTGCACTAGACAGTCTTCAGCGAAGAATAGTATGATGTTAAATGTATACTTATATAAAAAGACATAATGACCCTTCCCGCCTCCATTTCAAAACAATTTTGCTGTAAGAAATGACACCTCATATTAAGTTCAACGTTCATGCGCGGCATGAACAATGCTCGCTCTTATTTGCAAAAAACGAATGACTCTACTGAATCTTTATAAACCTTCTGGCGTTATATTCTTTAACACTTTCTTACCGAAAGATTGTGAAGTTAGCACGAAAAAATAATACAAAACTTTTTCAGAGTAAATAATTTAACAATTCTTAATATTTTACACGATCAAGTCGCTTGAGCTTTTTTTTAAAAAAAATGAAATTTTCACATCTATTCATATCCATCAAATAAAATCCTACAAAGTGTAATTGACTAAAAACCAGTTAAATTAATTTAACATTATTTTTCAAATTTTTTAGAGAATTCCTATTCTTACTGCAGAAAATGTACTTAATGTCAATAAAAAAAATGTTCTTTTAAAGTCATTCCCAGGAATCGATCGAATATTAATCCTGAGTATGCCACCAATTTAATAAAAAGAATAATTTATTTATTTCGATTGTGTTTTTTTTTACAAAAACACAATATTATCACATGAAAATGACTACCTGTTTAAGCTCAGCGCGACCAATTTCAAAATAAAAGCTAAAAATAATTTAAATAGGACTTTAATTAATTCATATAAATGTCATAAAAAAAATCTTAAAATTCAAAACAAACCACTTCGGTAAATGATAGTAAAGAGTTTTTCATTTACATGATTTGTGCCTAATTAAATATCGACATCAAAGTGAAAATTAGTTCACAAATTACAATATTATTATTTAGATTCGCCGTTTCATGAAATAACGATTAAAGTAAAAAAAATATAAAAAAACTTTTTACTCGCTTATATTGAAAACTGTAGACGTTCAAAAGAAAATATAAACCTTGTAGGTAAATATTTTTTAGAACGGTTTTGGTAGAAATCTGAATTGTGTCAAGCTCTTTATGCTTTTCTGGGGGATTATTTACACACGACCGAGATCTTCCGTTTCGTGGCATTATAAGATTTTGAGTTTTTTGAGGTTTTCTGATAAACTAAACCTTGCAAAGTAATCCTTGAGATTTCGTATTTATTACACAGCGATAAATTTTAGCAGAACACATTGTGTGCTTTATGGTAAAGTTTTATTACAGTAATACTTCCATTAAGGATTACTTACAACCGATTAAGATTCGTTTTGTGCGTTCGGAAAAGCTTTTTTGCAACATATGTGTGCCTTAAACTAAATCAATAATCTTTTTTTATTGACTTACTTAGTGGTTATTATAAAAGCCTGTAAAAATTTTCAATGCTATAAGTTATAATGAAAATATTTATGACTTATGCACTGTATGTTAAAATAAACCAATCCCGATAAAAACAAAGATCATATAATTATATGAAAATAAAATATTCGTTATCATTCGTGACTTGATAATAACTTAAAAAATATTTTATCACACTAGTTTTACATTATTCATAATTAAGCACATCTCGAACATTATAAATATTCTTAAAATTAATCCAAATAATGTAAAAACTGCAAAATAAGTATAACTAATGACAAATTGGTACAAGGAAAATGACAAAACTATAATATAACAGGTAATCATACAAATTTTAAATTAATAAAAGTTTGTTGTCCATTATTGTAGCTAGCGCTAAAGAACTCTCACCTAATTCTTTATCTGAAATAAAAAAATATGCCACACAAAAAATTAAATTAAATATTATAAGTGTGATGAGAAAAATATTCCTAATTATTCATTGAAAAAAGTGGCTAATAAGAAAAATTTACAGTTTAAAACTTTATTTAATACTAACGACCATAAAAATAAATTAATATAACTCATAACCGCTACGTTAAATATACATATATGTGTATATATATTGCTCTTGAAAAAAAAGTTAAAATCAACAAAAAATATAATACACAGTGGACAGTTATTTAGGTTTCACTTGTTATTCGATGACACATCAAACATTGATAGCTCTACATATGGCTTGAAGGCGAATAATTTTATCAACTGTGAGTATTTCCTCTTATAAAAATAATTATTTGATTTTAATTTATTGTAATGGCGTTTTACAGAGTTAATGCTAGTTTTATTATTAAGATCCTCGTAGTTATATTATCTGAGCAAACTTAACAAAAATTGGAACTACATTTTTTTTTATCTTGATTGAGCTAAGTATCAAAACCTTTTGAGTAGACAAGTTATTTTTGTAAAGTTTGGTGTAAACAATTTCTAGCTCTGGAGCCTCCACCTTATTAAAAAGACGTTAGTCAAATATTTATAAATACAAATGAAAGTATTGCATTTTTTAAAATAAAACTGTGAAAGAGCAAATATGTCTAAATAATTATGACTGATTTTAATATTTTTATTCTATTATTTTTATTCAACTATATTTTTTATGTTTTATGTAATGGAGTTGAAACTAAATACTTTAATAAAAATAAAAAGTAATCGATAATAAAACATAATGTTTGTTTGTGACATAATAATATACTCCCTGTCGGGGAAACATAGAGAGTGAAATGTCTGTAAACTATAGTTATTTACCTTTTGTATCTACAGTTAGATGATACCACACATACCACGAACAACGTTCCCTTTAATTTTTATATTGTGTGTGCGGACCATCAACTTCTATGAGCAGTCAATTTTTAGTAAAATAAAAAATATGCGCAAATATGTAGGGATGTACTTACTGACCTACTCATTGACGCTGGATGTGAAAGAAAAATGTGAACGATTTGGTGAGTTTAGTAAAAGTATTTAAGCAAAAATAAAATTTGGTAAAACAAACTTCTTTTTACAATATTTCTGTTTGCGGCTTGTGCGGGGTTGGAAAATGTGTGCGGCCACATTTTGGAAGGTGTGCGTGCGCCCACGCGCACACCTTGGCGAGAACATTGACCACGAGCCATTTTGTCAATTTAATACAAAGCCAAGATGAAACGAACAATTTGAAATGAAACTCTATTGTATTCAAAAAATAAAATACTCATTTTTACTAACACCACTTTAATTTATTAAAATTAATACCAGTTTTTCTCATGACAATAAAATATTGTGTTCAGTTGATAATGTTCGTTATGAGCAAAACCAGTCCTGATCGTATCAAATAAAAGTGGAATTACTACAAATGAGTATTTAAATTTTTGAAAATGATGCTTTTCCACCAAGTATGTATATAATTACAGTGAACACAGTTTGAGTGAAACTCTTGCTTTGTAGCCTAAAATAATGGATATTAATAACAAGGAGTTAAATTGTCAGGATGGCCATTTAAATTGTGTACTTTAAGAATATCGATAAAATCGAGTGTCAAGTCTCGGTCAAAATTATTCTGTGTACAAATTATGCACGACTGAGTTTAATATGCAACTATTTTTAAAGAATAACTTTGATGCGAAGTTAATATAGTGTGTAATGACATACAAACAAAAGTTTTGGCGTAGCGGAAAGTGGAAAACGGTTTTCCGGATGCGACCAGCTATGACAACTTAGTTTGTTTTTAAAGTTTATGTGACGTTCCATGTTCCCTCTTCTCTCTTCATTTCGCGTTACATGTTTCCTGCATTGTTACGACGTCACTGTTGCTTCCTGAACCAGGGTAATTTATAAAACAGGAGAATTTTTATCAAAGACAAATTGTTTTCTTCTGTAGAGAAAAAAAAAACAGACTACTACTGTAGTGATATAAAATTTCATGGATAAATCGTATTTTTAACGAAAATCAGCAGTTTTTATATAATGAAATGAGAAAACTAAAAACATTTTTAATAATATACAAAAATAAATATTTATTTATTAATAAACTATAGTTGATGTTTTGTTCTTTCTCCTGATCAATGAGTTGTAGTGATTGATGATTCTAATCTTGAAAGATTTATCAGCATATACAGTTTAATTGCGATTTTGGCTATCTGGATTGTTAATTTTGTTTTAAACCCTTCTTTCTACTGATTTGTAGTCATAGCCTAGTCTAGTGACTAGTGAATTATCTTTGTACAATGATTTCGGTACCCTAGTTTTAATGCTACTCTTATCCTTAGGATGGTATATTCTATAAACACATTTATATCGATGTCTTGAATCTTTGATTGCTCTACATTGGGTTCTCAAACCTATCTCTCGTTTTCTTTTGAGATATTATTTTAATACATTTTCTTCTCATTACAATGTTTATCTAAATGTAACAATTTGAAGTCAAGCCTTTTTGGCAATTTTCACAAGAGTTTTTAATGTCTATTTAATGTCTAGAAATTTTAATTTACTTTTTACTCGTAAGAATAAAACTAATCATAAATATACAAAATTCATAGAATAAAAATATGTATGTATTGTGAAATGGAAATATATATTTTTACGTAAACTCTATACTTGAGTTTAGAAGGTCATTTAATACGGAATAATATAATCAAATTACAAAATCACCAGTTAAATATTAAAGGATAACACTTAATTTATTCATATACAAAATAAAACTTGATAGCTTTATTTTTCCACTTGTTGTGTTACACATTGTAATACTGGTTTTGTCTTTTTAAGAAGCATCTTTAGATAGAATATTGCAAAGTTCACGAATAAACTGAAAATTGATTATAATTTTGAATAAATAACAAAATCAATATCGGATTTTTTTTCCTTTTTCACAGGACGCAAAGAGGTTCCGTTTTATTAAAAATTAACATTAATGAAATAATAAATTTAGCGCTAAATCCATCAAAATTTATTAATTTATGAAGTTCAAGTATAAAAAAGTATAGCTGAAAAATAAAAATCATTACATTATTGATGAATTTAAAATCATAAATTTTATCAGTTAAAACATTCAATTGAAAACGTTTCTCAAACTTTCCAAATGACTATATTTATTTTAGTATAAAAATATTTGAAACTTACTTGTCGAAAAGCAGTTACTGGATGAAAATTTAATTAATTATTACTGACTCAAAGTCTTTAAGAATCACCGAAGAAAAACTTTGACATTCTCCAGTGTTAAGATAATATCGAAACTTTTAAATCGCATTCCAAGTCAAGGCAAATTGTAAACGGCAGACTTGACTGTAATTGGATAAAATTGGAAAATACTCGGGCCTTTCAAACTGACACATCTAAAAAGAGAATTTTAAATTATGGTCATAGTTTCCAGATGCCATTTATATGTCTTAAATGTAAGAAAACGGTTAACAAAAGCACTCAAAAAGTATATAAAAACATTTATAGTACAAAAATCTAATTATCGAATGCCGAAAATTTGAGGTGCAACGCAATCTTTAGTATTTATTCTAGTTATTAAAACAAAATAAATTCTAATAATTCGGTTTTTTTGTAAAATCATTAAAGAAAGTCATGATTTAAATTTATAAATATAAAACATGTCAGCCAAAAACCAAGAGATAATACCATAACAACGATTATTTATTCGTGTGATTTATTATGTACATTAAATATGTCAAATCTAACAATACACATTGAAAATGTATATTTTATTAATAGAACTTGATGTGTATGAGAGTAAATGCGTCACAATCACTCATTTGTATAATATTTGATCGGATTAGTAAATTAATAACCTTTTCACATCTTTAATTAACTGAAATTATTAATTTTATCGGATAAATTTACTATCCGTAAATATACTTATTACTTTGTTTGAATGATATAAATCTACAAATTGATTATAAACTCATTAGTAAAACATATAACAAAAATAAAATGTTAGAATAATAACATTCACGTTAAATATTTTTACTACACACATTTAACACACACACTTAATTATTTAATCAAATGTATGTATTATAGATTTGCGGCTTCTATGTTCTTTTTCGAACCTAAATAAACACAATAAGTTAAATTTTTCTATGTTGCTGCTATTTAAAAAAAATAAATTAAATAGTCTATTTGGCTATATCCGTTTTTATGGGTAATACATTTCATTTGTTTTTCTAAATTTTAAATTTGTGTTGTTTTACAGTTATATGCGTATTGTTGAACTGACGATTAATGGTATATTTATACGTACAAATTCAAATTTTAAATTGAATATAATTTATTTAAATTTACATAAAATTAATTTATCCACACGAAAACTTTTTAAGTTATCAATTGTAGTGCGCTTGAAGCTGTCATGTAATATTTATGTACTATATGTTAAGTAAATTTAGCAATTGTAGATCTGTATAAATTCTCTCCCACCCTTTTTATCCTTCAATAACTGGGCGTGGCGAGAGCAATTAGTTAACCACTAATCCTGTCCTAGCCTAATCCTTCCATCTCTTCTATGTATTCTATTTGAAAAAGAGAGATTGAGAGACTGAGTAACAAACAGTTTTCATGGATTTTTTTGAGATTCCCCCTATTAGGAGGTCATATATTCTACATTGAAAGCGGACATGAATAATATAAAAAAAAAACAATTACAGTATGTTTCATTCTACCAGCGTAGATTACTTGGCTATATTTCTTTTCTTCTTCTTTGGCCATGTTCGCTCCCTATATGGAGCATATGGCCGCTACGCGGCACCGCCATGTTTCCCTGTCTCCTGCCAATTGCCATGCTTCCTCCCATGACGTGCCAGCATCCTTCAGTTCCGCCGAGTACATCCTATGGATAGTACCCGACGGACGTCCGGGATGCCGGAATCCCACTGGTCGAAAGAAAAGGCAGGCAGGATTGAAGCTTTCCGGAGGCATCCGCAGCACGTGACCCAGCCAGTTCCAACGTCTCTCCATAACCACTGACGTGACATGACGCTGTCTTGTACGCTGTCTTGGCTATATAGTCAAAATAAAGTTACAGGAAAATTGGCTACAAATTGAGTTACTAATTAATATAAGTGAGATTTGATTAATTTTCATTTATATCTTGAACGAAAAACACTAACAATCTATATATTTAATGCCCATGCTGAATTTTTTGAACAAATATAAAAACATTATTTGAGTATACCCATCTAAATTATATCAAATTTCTGCATCATTTTTCAATCATTTTGTATTTTTGCAAAATCATTATTTTGATTAAGATGAAAATCAACCATTAAAAATATAATCAATTGGCTTTCCGCTCTCGTCATATTTCTGACGAGAAGTTAAATTTTTTATTTATTAATTTATTAATTTTATGAAAATAAAACACACTATTTTGGAACTTATTAAGAAGATAAGTAGTTGTAAGTCGTATGTTGGATGATGATAAAACATCTTAAATTTGTTATTGCAGCAGTATTATAAATTTGAATTTTCAGCATTATTGAAAGAATTGAGAAGCACTCAAACATTAGTTTCGTTAAAGTGCATTTTTTAAAATGAAACAAACTTTCACTAAACTAGACAAAGTATCATCATATCAGTACCAATAAAAATAAGCGTACTAATTTTATTATACCAGTGTCAAATTATGCAGACACATTAAGCATTATTAAAAAAATATGTTAAATATTATGGTTTATTTGTATCCTAAGATAAAGCGCTAAAATATGTCACAAAATAAATAAATATTAATTTTAGAAGAAAACGAGTCAGTGTTTTTTCCCATTTAACGAGTGGAACGGCATTCCAACACCCTTTTCTTGGCATTTTTAATGCTTCAAATTAATACATATCTGCAAAAAAATCATTTTTATTCTACTTTTGATTTTCTGATCTAATCTTGATGTGTTACACTTTCCGAAAATTATCAGAACTTAGTTTAAGCCTACAAGATCTGAAATGGGATGTCAATTTGAACCTTTATATTAAAAATCAAAAAAGTTTTTGAAGAGAGGAAACATAATTTAAACCCTTTTACAAATGTTATACAGCTGCTGTATTGGATCCCGTTTTCGTTGAGTTACACTTCAGGAGACAAGAATATAGTTTGAACAACCTAATTAAAAACAGTTCTTGATCACATTAGAATCGGGCATGAGTTAGAAAAACAATTTTGGAGATGTGAGTTACGGCACCTTTTTTTAGAAATAAAAAGCACTGTTTTCGTCTACAGCTTGTCGAAAATTCTTTCGAGTGATAAGTTGGTTCCGGGTTAATATTCCTAAAACGTCAATCCTCCGATTGAGCATTTGAGATTTTATTGTGCTCGTGATGTCTTTACTCTTCAAGTGAATTTATTAACCGTCCATCGTTTAGTTTTGACAAATGCATTAGTAATTAAGCCTAGAAATATAAAAGAATTAATTAAAAAAATAATAATTTTGTTCACAGTAATCGAATAGAAGAATTTAACAAAATATTATATGTACACACGTTTATAACGTCATGATAGGTTTTTCCACCTATACTAAACTACGGAGAGTTGGATTAGTGGCAGTGGTCTTGTACTGAACACTGTCACTGACATCTGGGAGTGTTATCCGTAATGGAATTAACATATCCGATTGGAGAATGTAGCAAACTTGTACACGCGTGCACTATTACTAGACACACGCATACGTAACGTTCGTGTTCAGTATCGTTTAAATCGCTCAATCGATCAGATTTAACGAAGTTTGATGATTTGGGAGCCCGATTCGTGTATCGATTTTGGATTCAGATTGCGTTAATTGTCAGTTACTAGTTGAACATTATTTAACTTGTTAAGATAAATTGCACTTAATAGAAATATTCCTCAATTTTCAGTAAGTATTTTTTCTATATCTAACTATTTATATTTCATTTTTTATTAACTCTTTATTCGGACAATCTATCATTAGGTTATTTACAAAATGCTCTATTTATCGATTTTAGGATATCAAATTTATGGAGCTTTAAGTACAAGGACGTTCTTCTAGTCTCCTCCATGGCTAATGTATTTGAAAAATTCTATTTCCTTACCATCGTTGCAGACGGAAGGGTGTGATCGCTACAGAGATAGTAAGTTCACGGGAACTCCATATGCATTATTTTGCAAATCACATTCTATATGCTTCCCCTCATACTATATCCGTACATATACACACACAAGCGCATACATACATAAACACATACAGTACACAAAGAAGCCAACCAAAGTGAGTCATTTTCGTGATGCTAAGTTCGTTCTTAAATTGTTAATTATAACAACATCAGATATACATAAATCGGCTATAAAATAGTTTTTCATAGATTTTAGTTATCTTTCATCTTTAATTATGAAATTAATTATGTGCGTAGTGTTACACAATTTTAATGGAAAAATCTGGGAAGAAAAGCATTGTGGCTAAAAATGAAATTTCATAAAATTTAATTTCAGGTAAATCGATATTAAAGCTTGATTATGAAAATAACACCAACGCGTAATTTTTTTAAATAAATATCAGATAATGTAATGTTAAAAAACACAATTGTAAATGTGTTGAGTCCTAATCGAATTAAAAGTTATCATAAAAATTGTCATATGATTATAAAACCGATCATCATAACGATTGGAATCATTTCTTTGAATTTGATTTGCATTTAAAACCAAAAATACTGATACATTGCTTAACTTACTCACTGATTTATAAATTTCTAGAAATTATTGTTTTTTAATTGGTTATATTTTAATTTTGGTATTATAAATGATTTTCGACATATTTGATTTCAAAAAATCATTTTCATTATAATTTGTTCGTTGTCTACTTACTAAACATAATAATTTGAGGTCAACATTTTTCCTTGATGAGATTGACATATTGAAATATTTCATGCGCAACATGTTTGGTTGCATGCCCTTAGCCATCGCGTAGCCTCAAATTTACAAATTTAAATTGAAAATCAATTAAAATAATAATTATAAAAAATTCTTTACAATTTTCTATTTAACATACAATGTTAACACAGCCTAAACTTATTATACGAAAGAATTCTATGATAAATTAAATAATACGTATGTTAAGTATTTAAAAGATGTTTTTTGATAGAATATGTACGAGCCATTCAATAATAAATAATATATATTTATAATTTTTATGAAGTATGCTTAAAACAAAATTTGTTTGCGCTAGTTTTTCTGTATAAGTTATTATTGCTATTAACTATTATTTTGTTCATTATGGAAAAAATTCTAAATAGTTCAACGTAAAGTAGATATTTGGAGCAACGATTACTACCAAAAACTTTGAAAAGTGTCGCTTATCGTGAATCCTTTCGAATTTAAATTTGACTATATTTTACTGAAGGTCTCGCAAGAAATATTCATACATTAATAACGTAACGATCGAAAGTTTCATCCGTGGGTAGGAATAAGTTCTTGGCCGGATATTGAAGATTTAATAACCGGTAGTGGGTCTTGCGGCTAGAGCGAGCTTCTACCAAAGCTCAAGATATTACACACTCAGAATGTGTGCTCAAACATAAGCCGGGTTAAGAGAATCTTCAAACGAGGTCTCGCATTGATTGCGTACTTTAAGCCCTAAAATTATTGTACCCGAATGACTTCCGTCCAAATCACGTTCTCACATTTTAGTATAATAGAAGCACTGAAATGATATCTAAAGTATTGTTAAGCCATCTAAGTAATGTAATATAATGTCAAGATTTCCAAAATACCCGCAGATCAATCGTGTACTGCGAAGTAATGTTGAGATTTAATTTTAATTTAAAACTTTGTACCCTTTTTGTTAATACTTTAAGTAAAAACTACAAATAACATAAATATAACCTCTTGTTTCAAATTTTAAGTGAATCAATGAAAAATAAATCAATCAAACTTTGATTATTACAATTAAGCTTTTGCTATATGTATAGACAACTTCAAGTTTTGTGTATCTCAATTTGTCTATAGGTATATTTAAATTTATCTCTAGTGTTATGTGTTGTATTTATCTGAATTTGAGCATATCACTATTACGTGCCAGTTGAATTTGAATACAATTTTTTTTCTGTACTGATTTTTATTGGTAGCGCTAATATTTGAAAAGAATACTATACACTAATGAATGGTTTTTCTTTCATTTATGTTTTGTTCTAACCTCAAAATACCAATTAAAAAAAAAATGTATTACTAATCGAAGGGGAATAGTAATAATGAAGCTCGAAGTTGTTTAAAGTTTGACTTAAAAAAATGCCAGCCCACTGAATTTAATTATTGTGCGTGATATTGCTCCTACATCTTACTAGTAAATTATTGTACCGAAATCTTTAATTAGAGTTAATTGTAATAGTCGAGGCGCTTAATTACTGTGTCGGAGTGGTAATAATGACAAAACTTTCTTTGACATTGGCCATGCCAAGATAAATTAAACATTGACTGCGGCTGCCTTAGCAATTGTCTTGTTAACAGAATAACCATCGGCACTTTACCTGTCTTAAGAAAGAAATAGATTATACACTTTTGTAGGCGACTTTGGCGCTCGTAAATTAGAGAAACACATTTGCAGGTCGTTAGGGTGACTGGCGAGATGAAACATCGCTCCACTACTTGCCTTTACGAGCCCGCGTCTATACTGCTACGATAAAAACTTTCTGAACTTTTCACATACACCAAAATGTTAAAGTCTGCAAATAATACACTTAGCGCCAATCATTTTAATGCGCATTCAAGTAAAGTTACTGCACTTAGAGAATAAAAATAATCGCTTAATTTAGATAAATGGACTCTTAAAGAATACATTTTCCACAACTTACATTTCTTGTGGTTTATGAATTTAAGCTGATTTTTTTTATAATCTAATTAAAATAAATTATAAGACCTTCATAAATTTATTATTATTTATAGCCAGATTATTTAACATGTTATGTACGTATTTTAAAAATATGAAAAGATTTTAATTAAGGATTTGAAATATCCATGCCATCTGGTATCGACTACAGAAATATTGATTAATTAAAAAAAATAGTTTGACTAGACTTTTCTCGTTTTAAAAAAAATAAAGTTTTTTTTAATATTTTACTTTGTCTACAACAGCGTTTCCCAAATGATGGGTCGTGACCCGGTACCGGGTAGCAGAAAGTAAAATTCCGGGTCGCCAATTTCCAAAAATAAATCTGTATATTTACTTTATAATTTCGTAATATCTTTCATTAATAAATAATTGGTACATTTGATTTCTATATAGGTATATCAAAGTAAATTATTTTGTATTATAACATATAGGACCGTATGGACATAAATACACAGTTTTATTTCACCTATAGGTCGGCAATATAGACTAAAACAAATTTAGTGGGTCACGAAAGAGAAATATTAAAATAACCGGGTCGCGGGGGGAAAAGTTTGGGAAACGCTGGTCTACAATATAAATATCTTTTGCCTAAGAATATAGAATACAATAATTCATTTTATGAAAATAAGAATTTTTTGATTCGAAATGAGATTTCATCTAAGTGTATAGTTTTATCGGAATTCTCATGATTCGCCTTCTATATTTTGATTGAAATCATGATAATATTCTTTCATTACATAGTAGCTAGTACAAAATCAATATTTATTGAGCATATCTTTCTCAGATGTTTAAGATAACACAATATTTACTATTACTAACGTTATGTAAATAAATATACAATCCATAAAACTTATTAAATGAAAATGTTCTCGACTGATACTGGGTATGAATCGAAATTCGAAATTTTCTTTCAGTGATTGTTTTGCATTAAAACTACCAAAGAAAATGTTCAAACAGAACGTTCAAATAAACGAAAATCGTTCAAAGTAAACTTCGCTTCTTATCTCCTCCGAAACAGACTTCGGTGAACCGTCGAAGGAGTGATTATTATTAACTCGCGAGAATTTCCTTTGTTTAGTATCGACTTATCATGCTTATCAAACCTGTTATTACGTTACTTGTTGCGCGACAATAGTAAATGAAGCAAAATAAGAACGTTTGATTATTAACAACTTGTGTTTACAGAATTAAATAAAAATAAGTCAATAAACCAACCTACAAAAGTTGAATAAAACTACTCATTTAATAGGACCAAACAGATATCAACTCTACCGGCTCTAGGGGAAATGTAATTGCTTAGATAAAGGCTAGTAAAAATAATCCAAGTCAAACTGTCAAAAGAAAAGAGAACGGATAGAAATTTCAGTATTTTTATTAACATTTATTCAATCATTATATTTTCAAATGGTACGAATAATAAAACAAATATTTCGAAAATGAAGTCATTGGAGAAAATGAAATTATTTCGTAAAAGTAAATTTTTAATTTTTTTCCAACTCTGTAATACAATTAAACTGTTATTTCGATGATATTAAGTATTTGAAATGACTTTTTTATACTCGCCGTAAATCGTAATTTATCCACTTTAGTAAGAATCGACCTCTTTTCTAATGATTAAAGTTCACCTTGTTGTTATTTAAGTGTTTGACAAAATGTCTTATTTTAAAATTATTTGACTCATTTTTAAGTTACTTTTAAGATAAAGGTGATATGACCTGAATAGGCCATTTTTTTCTTAGCATATAATAATTGAACAGTGTGCTTTCTTGTATATACTAAGTTGTACAAAAATGCTGATATGTTTGAGCGGTTTCGTGATCTTTATCTGTAGAAATCAATCATCCAAAATTAGTCTACATTTTATATCAGAATTAATAATTTTTTGAACACTACAAATTGGAACCTTCTATTGTTCTGTCTTATTTATCTGGTTACACTTTAGAATTTGTTTCAATTTAAAACTGGAACACTTTACGACGAATGTGCCACAAAAAAATATTACTAGATTTGAATTGCAGCTTGTTAAATTGAGATTTTTAATCAAACTTAGGATTAATTCCAACGTTTCAGCATATTTTTTTAGGAATCTAAAACACGACAAAGAATATTTTCATACTCATTTATTTAGGATGTTGTGATAATAATTTTTGAAATATCGTAATAGTGAATATGATACAGATACTGAGTAATTACATGAAAACAAAATCATAATCATAAAACAAGACGTGACTATCTTACTGTCTTGTATTTTTTACTAAAAGAGATAACAAAGAGAAGCATTCATTTAGAGGCCAAAGAGGAACGCAGTGTGTAAGCTTGACTTTTACGCAATAAGCCCGAGAGGCTTTGTGCCATAATTGCATTATATAAGTGTCTCGGCAGGGGGTAGTTTTCCACGAGGGGTAGAGATGATTTAGCCCTCGACTTTCAGCTTCCGGGTAAAAAGCACACGGCCACTCAAGGTGTTATTGCGTTTGCGAGTAATTTATGCCTCTGTGGGAAAGTGTTGGTTATTTTTTCAGCTGGCGAAAAGTCAAGTTTCATTATAAGTTGAAGTGTGAAACCGTCAACATGGCAAAGAAGCGTACATTTTAACTTACTTTTCAATGTTGCTCTTGTTATATTATATTTTTCTAACGACAAAACTAATAAAAATGAAAAAAAACCTTCTTTATATTTTAGATTTTCTTTAGAACATGAACTAGTTGAGAATAGAAATCAAACTACAAATCGTGATGAACTATTTTACAGTAAATTTAGTAGCATTTAAAAAAGTTACAGGTTATACATTTACATATTTATTGATATGGAATGGAATGGAAAATGCCAGTCAGAAATACTATTGTTTCAAGTATCATTATTTAAGAGAGGTTTAAAAAAAAAAATTGGAAGAAAGAACAAGCAATTTTTTCAACATCATTTCAGACATGATATTTTTTTAAAAAGTTTTATCAATATTAACTGTCTGAAGTATGTCACAATCCTTTTTATCAATTATGTATATCAATAAATTATAACTGTAACTAACATAAAGACTAAAGATATTTTTTTATCCCATTCGTAGCCTTAGATCCAATCGAGTACTTACACGAATTACAAAAGGTGGTTGTAAGTGACGTAGGTGGCTCTAGTGAAAATTGAATGTATGTACGAGGGTGGAAAACTCAAGGGAAAGACGTGGGAGTGGACGGAACTGGGGGATGAACATTATCGCATAGGGGCCCGTGAGTGCAGAATCCGATTTAAATCGTAAAACTCGTTGAAAGAGTGGGGCACTCCACGTCGCTCATAGCTAGCTGCTGGTAATCAGAAACGAGATAACATCTAGTGTATCTATACAATGCCTTCACGCTTGTTTTTCAATTGCTGAAAGCAAAATATGCCATTCAAATAAATGATTTCGTTAAACAAAGGCAGTAGAAACGATTGCCATCCAATGAAAACGTTTTTATGAAACGGAAAATAAATTCATAGAAATAATTGAAATTTTAAAGTATAAAACTGTGTGAATTTTCATTTAAAAATAAAAAAGGGACTTTTATAAAATTGTTTCAATTCTATTTAATTCTGAAATTAAATTTAAACAATGAATAGTTGAACATTTTTTGAGCTACTAGTTAATCGTTATATTAAATATATATAATATATATAAAAAAAAAAATTATCACCAATTTTTCAATTTTTTTTTATAAAGATAATCATACTCATATAAAGTATAAAATAGTTGCAAAAAAGGCTTAAAAATAGTTTTGATGAATGTTAAACTAAAATAACATTTACATACTTAATGTATTAAGGCGATTTTGATTCAAGGTGTATTTGCAACCATCGTGCAAATATTCAAAGTCACACAGAAAATTAGTTATTTAAAATGTTTCACTGAAACATTTCTAGAAAATGATATTATGCAGTACATTATTTGTATTTTAAAGTTCAAATGGTGTACTGCTCTTTGATATGAGTGGAGCTCTTTGAACGCTTTCCCACTGGAGTGTAGAAAGGAAATTCGGGATTTCTGAGGCAACGTTTTAAATAAGCAGCCTTGAAGTGCATATACGAGTAAATTAGTATGCGAATGCTAAATACACTGAACGAAATTTCAAAATAGGAAATTTCGTATTCCGAATTTAATGATAGAGCTTAAATTTGGCCTCGGGATTTTTCTCGATTCGAAAGAAGCCAAAAAATTTGGAAAAAAAAATGTTTTCAGTATTTTTTTTTCTTTATCAGTACAAATAAATCACAGAAATTTCTAAGATGAGACTTTTGACTGATTGAAAATTTATTTCACTTTGCACCAGTCACTTTAACAATACTATATAGCTAGGTGTTTACTAAATATACACCCTAAGCTTTTTTAAGCAACATTACTCAATTGTTAACCATAATATTGTATAAATATATTTAAAAAAATGTCGTCTTCTCTTGAGCCATATTCGTTTTAAACGTACATATATATTATATATTATAATATATTGCCACAACGAAGAAATTCTATGATTTTCTGCAACCCAAAAATTGATTTGCTTCCTTTTATGAAATGCCAATATGCTTCAGTTTTGTCGACTTCATCTTAACGATAATTCTCGTTGGTCGTTCAAGATGCCAAAATCCAGCCAATCCTATCGGCCTAAATTTAAAAAAATCAAGCTTGAGTTTCACCAGTTTGTTATCCAAGCAGTTTTTACGTCTCTTCAAGAATTCTGACGTAACAGTATAGTGTCTGTTAGGTTTCATTATCACTGAGTTACTCACAAAATCAAACCAATAACTGACGCAAATTCTATTCTCGAATCTCGGAAACTATACTCTGCTATCGTAATTAAGCACTTGTAGATGATGAAGGTTAAACAAAAAGCATTTGGTTTAAGTCATCTAAGGCATTGCAATGTGACTGTAGGCAAATAAGCCCCCTTTTTTTGTTAGTGTCTTGCAGAATGTTGGTGTACATTGAATTCTTAAATTGTTTGATTTTGCCATTGATCTGCTTAGGGTTAGTCAAAGTTTTATCGGAGGCATTTTAAACTTGGAGAACACATCTAACTAGCCTAACTTGCGTTTTTTAGACCGATTGAATTAATTCATAACCCACGAGTGCTCTCCTGGATGCCCTTAATATCCTTGTGGAATATGTCAGCAATATTAGACCATTTAAAGCCACATAGATTCAGACTGGCAGTGAGAGTAATTACTCGAGTAAATGGAATAGACCTTTGAAGTTTTTCGTTGAATACGATGATAATCAAAGAAAAAGTAAGGATCCAATCATGTCTAATAGTTATAACCTTAAACCATTGATGGTTGAGTCTAGGGCTTCCACTTAACCGGACATAAACACTAACCGGTTTTCGGTTTTTTTTCTGACAAATAAACCGGGTAACCGGTTTAAACCGAAATATCATATATTTTGATAAGGTAGGTATGCAAAAAAAATCATTTTCATTAAAAAAAAAAATTTGCAATATTTGGTACAACAGCTAATACTCCATTTTCAAACAAAAAAAAGATATTTATAGTAATGGAACTCAAGTAACCAACCTGCTTGCCATGACGCTTGCTTGCGATCTTGAAACTAACAACATGAACACAGAAGGCAATATATGTAACAATCACTATAACATGTGAAAAAATATTTTATGATAAAAAAATATACATCAAATAAAAAAATAGAGCTTGATTATAAGGTCACCCTAAGAACGATTTTTAAATGCATTCATTTTTTTAAGCATATCACCTGGATAAGACAAGACATCCAATGTTTGGACAAAAATAATGGAGAATACCAATATATTATCTGTATTTATTATGTATGTCCCTACTCCCAATGTGGAGCCTATGAACTCAACACATATTTGTTCGGCGAGCACTCAGAGAGAAAAGATTGAAGGTTATATATTTGGTTATAGAGAAACATGGACAACTTTGAGACAGAAATAGATTATACTACAAAATGTATGTATAGATGTAAATGTTTGTTGTGTTTTGTGAATTGTTTCCTGTATTACGCAATAAATTCATTGTAAAACATTTTTGTAAAAAAACAATGAAAAACAATAAAAGAGTATTTTTGATAAAACGCGGTTAACCGAAGGAATTAAACCGGTTTTCGGGTTTTTTCAAAACACGCGATAAACCGGTTTGGAAGCCCTAGTTGAGTCGAAGATTCTTAAACAGCATAAAATTGTATCATTCTCATACATTACAGTGAGATAATACAGCTTTTTTAAACTACATAATAAAGTTTTTTAAACATTTAAGTAATTATAACATCTTAGAATTTGTGTATTTAATTACGATTTGAGTTGTTTACAAAGTCAAATGATCTTTTACATAATATCACTTAAATCACATTATGTCAAGCAATTGGAAACGTAAAAATTGATCGATTTTCTTTTACTAAATATACTAATTTTAGCCCCTCAGCAAAAACGCTGAAGGTACCCCTGCTGTGACAGTATTTTTATTATTACAAAATAATATTTTTCTTCAATATCAAATTTGAACCTTAGTTAGTATTGATTGAATTGACATTTAATAAGTATACTTCTATTATCATAAGGTCAAAAAGTACTGTATTTAGTTTCACAATTATGTTCTACAATTAATAGTCAAACAAATATAAATCTAGTATCATTACTTAAAACATAAAAACTAGCGTTATTACATATGCTTAATCATTTAAAATTCAACTGATTTTCTATGAAGATTATTCAATAATACCACCTGTATTTAACATTTCCTTAAGTAAAAGAAACAAATAAATTTAATTTAAGATTTTTTTTTTAAATAAGCAAGGATATCAAAGTAGATGAGAATATGTATTGTGTATCTTTTCTAAGCCAACATAATGTTTCGGCTCAATAATGTTCAAACATATGTAGTTTGGACGATGGCGTAAAAATCGACATTTATTTTTAAGGAACTTCTTGTGTTATTTTGAGCATATTATAATTTCAATATGTTGTAGAAGTCTGTATAAGCTTTAGACCTGAATCACTAATTTTATTTACATACAGTATTTATGTATTGCAACTAGCTTTATGCACGGGATTTATTGCGATTTACGCATTATGTACACAAATTAAAAAATTATAAAAAATACACTAAATATATTTTCGTAATACCCACGTCAAAATATGTACAATTATGTTTATTTTTTTGCTAAGCTTATATAAATATTTCAAAGTATGAACAAATATGAAAAAAATAATTTAAAAATCACTTGTAATTTTGGAGAAAATTGGATTTGATCGACAATTATTAATACTATTATTTTGGTTTTTAGTTGAATAAAATTTGAAATCAAAGCAATACATTTTATATTTATACCATTTCCGTTCAAAATCCATTCTCATTGCGAAGCGTGGCATTTCCAAAGCAGTTTATATGATTTTATTTTAGCAAACCGTTTCCCATAGAGACGAGTAAAAGATGAACAATCTAAGGGGACGCGGCGGCTAAATTGAAGACGGGTTTCCAAGACCAGCCTCCCTACAGACTATCTTAAACATGCAATATTACTTAAAGTCACCTAAAGCTCAAATTCCGAACAAGCAGAATGCACGAGAAACGCGATGCTTTGTGAATAAACGGAGACATTCCGTAGACAGTGGAAGTTTACATTTGAATCCACTTTGATAGTGAAAAGCACTTGACAATATACAGAAACGCCTCGCGTGCTTTATTTTTGCATTACTAATAAGCTATGACAAAACAAAACTATTGTATTGTATTAAAACGTTTTTTTTGTTTGTAAATTCGATTCATTTACGATCTCATCGTTTACGCTTTTGTACATAAAATTATATATTGCGCGGGATCAAGAAGATATCGATGATCCAAAATTGTCGGCGAAAAGTGTATAATGATACTATAGCTACATCACAAGAAGTTTATTTTATTAAACATTAAAAATTATAAAGACATATTTATTTTGTAACAGAAATAGTGTATATGTTGTTCAACAGCTTAGGAAAAGTTGATACAAATATTTCAGAGCGCGATTGTAGATGATGAGTTAACACGAACATTAAAATTATATATATTTTTAATGCTCTAGCTTGGCAACCGATTTGTATTGAAATTAAATCAATATTTATCTGAGACATTTTTGACTATTTGTTATTTTATCTTAGTTTTTTCTTAGAAATTTTCCAAAATTTTCTATGGTTGTAAAAAACTTTGGATGCGTAAAAAGTTCGAGCGTGCTTTAAGAAAAACAAAACCTCTGGTCTAACAGCTGTAATTTTAGTCTTATTTTAATAAATAAAAATAAAAAAATCAATTCAAGGTATCCATTTCATGGTTATAAATATTTGTTAATAAATAGTTGGTGGAAAAGAATTATATAAAAATAAAACAATCTTTTGTACTAATTCTACTTTTGTTTTATATATAAAGAAATAAATAAAACGAAATAAGTTATTATTTTTGACACTTTGAAAATGTAAAATAATAATTTAACCATACATTGAATCTAAAAATGTAAATTTTAGACTAAAGACTTTTTCCGTCATCAGAAATATCTGATTTTTTATTCATAAAAACTGACAAAGAATCAATTAACAGATTTAATTTTAATAAATTAAGATTCTTACTAATTATATTTTCATAAACATAATCAATAATTTTGAAGATTTTCTTGTAGGATAAATTTCGGAAGAATGAAGTAATGCGCTTGGTTTGAGTAGAGAATAAATACGCAGTCCGAAGCGAATGAACGGCCTCCGTAGTAAGTTGCCACTTAGCAGGCAGCCTAAGTGCTGCAGTTCTCAAATATTTCACGCTCGAGTAAACTTGCGCCAATATTGATAATAGAGCACTCGTCGGAATGGAAAGTTGGCGAGCTCCGCATTTGTAGTTGAACGCGCAAAGATTGAGTCACGTTTGAAATTATGTGACTTATGTTAAATTGAGACATTCATATCGACTGTGGAAAGGAAACCCACAGTTTTATTTAAACAGTTTTTTTTATCATAATGTCTCAAACTTGATACGCCTTCTATCAAAATGATGAAAGCTGCAAACGCCGAATCTAAATTGAGCATTTAATTTTGAAAAAGATGACCTTGTAAAATCTTAAAACCAAGAAAAAAGACTGAGATAAAGTTTTTTCGTTGACAAGTTTTCTTTAATTAATATTAGATTATGTCAATTAAACACCAGCTTAGAAGTCTCCATGCACTTCAAGGTTATGTATAATTCATAATTTGCATATGGCCCAAAATCATCAAAACACGTTTTTTGCGCCTCCTGTAAAATTTTATATGTGTGGGTTACGTCCTTTTTCCTTTCCACAGTCGATATGTATCCAATTTCTTTGTTGTTCTCGCACGAGAATTTACAAACTTCAGCCTACTATAACCACGAATCTGACTTGGTATCTATTTTTTTTGAAAAGTTACTGTATGTTGGATATTGGAATGGGGAAGTAGATTGTTCCACCCAATATTGTTGTACAGTTTGGTTGTCTTAGAAGAACTAATTCATTACTGGACACAGTGGTTTCACAGTCAAGCTTTATAAGCTTTGCCGGTTAGTGAAAATGCTAACAAAAAATGTGGTTCTATATCATACGAGACTACCGCATCCAAGACTTTTACAATAATACCAAAAGTCAAATTGCTTGAAATTTTACGACCTCAATAAACTTACAACGGTACTAAATTAATTTTCAATAAATATTTTGGCAAATTGAAACATTTGTCTACTGGTATTTTCAATTTGATTTTGAAACATCTTAGATGTAAATATATATATTTGACGGTTATCACAAGTAATTAAATTATTAATGGTCTTTAAATTTATAATAAAACTGCCGATAGTCTTTACTTAAAAACGTAGATAAGTAAATGAAATATTTTTTGTTATTTTGTCAAAAATGTACGTGTTCTTGAAAAATTTACAGAAACGAACTTTTTATTACTACTTGCACTTTCTATAATTTTTAAAGTATTAATACCGTTGTTTGTATTTTATATGGAAAATGCGTTGATGTCTTTCGAATATTGAATAAGTTTGAATTAATCATGATAACAATTAATGATAATTATGAAAACCCAGCAGCAGGGGATATGAAAAAGTCGTGTGCCAGATTTAAATATGTTTTTGTGTATTGCCGGTATTTTGTGTATCTGTTATGTATACGGAAAAATATACAATAAATGTGCCGAAAATGGCATTAAATGCTTGTTCCTTTGACTGTTTTTAAGTATCTCAAAAGATAGTATGTAAAATGGTCTAAAGTTGAAATTATTGATTAAATAATGTTTAATTATAGATATTGATGATAAAGTGTCACTCACCTTTCGTGCGGCATTCTATATGTGGGAAACGACCCGAAAATTTTGGCCGTTTCGCGACTTGATCGTGCCTTTTTTATGCTAAGGGACTTCTTCTACAGTCTAAAATTGTTCCAAAATCTTCAACCATCCATATCGACCACCGTTACTTATACATTAAACTTAGGATATAATAGAAGATATTATATCCTAGGAATGGCTCAAGTTTTATTTTCTTACTTTTATATAAATATTCATATTCATTCTTAAAATTTTCTGGTAAAGTTAAAGATTCTTAATCTATTTCTACACTTGAAACCAAGAAATTTTATTACAGTTGGATAATATGTTCCATTGAATTATTTTTCTTTATAAAAACACGATTTTAAATCTATAATTGCAAATCTTTTAAAAAATATTTTCCTAATTCGACTCAGGTATAATTTGTTTAATTTTTTAAATTTTCAGCTTATTTATTGACTGTCGATTGTTGGTGGAATGGCATATTATTAAAAAAGTTAAATACTTTTGTACTCATTCCAAAATATTTCTTAAAAAACAGGATCGGTTTCACTCAAAGCAAGTGTTGACTTATAACAAAGTGTGATAAACAATTGTTAAAATATACTAGAAATAATGATACTAATTATAAATGAATAAAACTCAATTATCTATAAATAAATTATTCGAGACCTCTAACAAATGAAAACAACTAGTTAACAATAAAAAATATTTACCAGATACATAATTAATGTAATAGCAGAATACATGTCTTTATACAGCTTTCAGATAAAGTGAAGAAGTGTTTTTTGCCAATTCAACCACCCAAGAATATTTGAAATGTGTTTATTCTTAAAACGCTGCACTTTTTAATTCTAGGATATTGTCAACAATTAACTATATAGCAGTAGCCAATGTGAAAACTAATACCGATAAAGTGTTAATTGTTTATAACAAATCAATTCATGAAGTTGATGCCAAGCAAAAAATACTTGAAACGGTGGCCGAGTTTTAAATCTCTACAATCTAAAAATCGATATAAAAATGTATCACTCTTTAATACCCATTAGGATTTTATTTTAAATGATGAGCTGTTTTTTGTTTACTTGCTGGTATTATTACTTTATCCTATAATAAATATTCAAATTTGCTTATTGCAAATGATTAAATGCTTATTTTTATGATATGCATTATTTATATAATATTAAGATGCCCATTTTTATTCCCGATATTGTCAGGAACATTGAAGATATGAAAAATGTTTACATATACATGTTTTGTGACCACCCTTGAAATGAAGCACGCGTCGCATGAAACTGTTTTATGCCACATGGCAACCATATTAATATTCGTATTCATAAAAATACTTTACAATTTTCACAAGGTGGAGTAGTCATTGAATGATGTATTGAAAAGTAATTGATGCGAGTCTATCAATGGTTTTCAATAAAGGTTCTGGATTTTTTTTATGCCGGCATATTTATGTTAAATGCTCTTTTACGTGTAAAATAAATGAAATAGTTTTGTGGTTTTCATGTAATGGAAATATTTTTTGAATGAAAATTATTTATGAGTACTTTTATTAATTGGCCAATAAAATTCTTTCAAACTTGTTATTTATTAATACACAGCAAAAATGGGAACAAACAAATATTTAAATAAGTAAAATTAATGTTTTGAACGACACGACACTGTTTTAAGCCCGTTAAAGATTTTATTTCCTAGTAACATAATAAATTAGTGTTTTTTTTTAAAATCACATTTATTAAACAATTAAGTATATTGTAGTCAAAAAAAAAATACAAATTAAAATCGATTTTGTTTTCAGAAAAAATGAACAGACCTTTATATTAAAAGTACCATGTGAAGTAATTAAACTAATAATTACTTCACAAACATATTTTTTAAATATAAACTTATAACCTTTCGTGGTGTTTGAGATTGTAACACTATAGCGATTATTTTTAATTTATTTTCATTAACAGGTGTTTTTTCCCTTTTGTAACTCATTTATTATCGTATAGCAGGTGTCAAAATTAATTATGCATTTTCATTAAACTATTCTAATAGCGCGCTGAATTTTTTGTGAGAAAATAATGAAAGAATGAAGACCTTATGCAAATTCCGTCTATCATCTTGCAAAGACTTTCAATTTTTGCACCATTTTTCAAAACGAAAGTTTTATATGCAAGAAAAAATGGCTCTGTTACATTTTTTGCAGCTTTTATTAAAAGGCGAACGTTTCGACGGAAATAAAATGTAATGAACTTGCCAACGTGAAAAAGTTCAACGCCCGCCAAATACATTCATGAAAGTAATTCATTAAATGAAATGTGAATTTACGCATTATCATGAGTTGTTTGATGTAAGTATTCAACTTCTTTCGCTTCGGAAGGAAATGTCTGAAAAAAATACAAACAACTTGACGCTAACAAAACATTCAATTGTCAGCTGGCGTACCTACATAATATTTATTCTTGTGGTCTGTTACAGTAATGGAAAATAGTACCGTTAAGCAAACTGGAGAAGAAAAACATTGTATTTTGTAAATTGTGAATTTTCTTTAGTAACAACATTTCATAAATATTTAAATTAAATATTTATGAAACATTTTAACATTTTTAACAAGGCGGTTTGAATTTCGAAATGAAAACACATTATTAGTAAATATAGTTATCCATCAGCTTAGAAAATCTATAAAGGCTAACTTGATAAGCAAAACCGGTCAAGATGTTTAGTTTATATAAATGTGAACAACCATAATTTACACATATTTTAATTATATGTATCATTTTACCAAAGATTGAAAAACGATGTCAAATTCATACATAATTTACTATGAAATTACAGTATTTTTATCTTATATTTTACCTTTTTAATCTAGTTAAGCAGAATTTTAAATGTTTATGATATTTTATTGATTGCGCTACGCAGTAATCCTTGAAAAACACGATATTATGTTATTTTAAATATTCATATGATATTGAAGTTAATCTCAAAAGTGTCGACTTAATTCGTAAATTAAATACACAAACAGTCAAGACTTTAGAGACATTTTACAATACTTCGACAAGCGTTTATAATATTTTATTGTATGACAAATAATAAAAAGAATGCCACTTTTTGAAACAATTGGAGTAAGTGCACAGAAAATCTCGCAAGCAAAATGTTGTCATCCTAATGTTTTAAGAAAACACTTTTGGTCCTGCTTACAGTTATTGCCACACTTGAAATTATTTTGTGTTAAGCAAAAGTAAAACAATTGTATTTATGAAGGATTTTTTCTTTAAATAAACTCTAGCCTGTCGTTGCTTTATAAATTCAAAAGAACTTTTAAAAACTGAAAAACCCAGCAAAGTTAAACAACGTGTCGGATGCAAAAGTATTTTTTATAATAATTACATTAATCAACTTTAAACTTAGAATATGATTTCCTTTTGCAAGAATACGAAATTCATCTTGGTGACTTATAAATAACAAAAGACGAAAAAAATATTTATATTCAAACTAAATAGGAGTTATTGGTATATATTTTTTGTACTTAATCAGAATGAACCCCTTCTCATAAGACCAAAAAACCAACTGTCAGTACCTTTCAATTTTCAATTTAATTGAACGAAACAATCTGACAATAAGTGTTAACCGCAATAATAGTCAATAAAAATGAAATATATAATTAAATTTGATAACTTTGTTATTCCGCAAGGGCAATTATGACTAAGCTGAGTCTAGTCGTAAATAAACTTTATAAAAAAAAGCTTCAAAAAGTTATCGCTGAAACCATTGAACACCCGAAAAAAAAATATTTGTTAAAACCACAGTCAAAACATGGATTTCATTATGATAAATGTCCATCCTAGGAAATACCTTTGATGGTATTATTATTTTCCGTCTATTATATTTATTTCAAATAATAGTTTATTATTAATTGTCGCGTGAACGTGGCTTACAAATATATAATTTTGAATTCTCGTTTCTCTCTACGATTCGACTAGTTTGAAATAGCTTGTCAAGGTTGAAAAACATATTCTCTAAAAGAATTACATCTTAAAATGAAATATAGTCAACGGCAAAAGCCTAATGAGAACATTTTAAAGCATTGTCAAAATTCAAGTTAACTTGCTGGAAAATTTTCTAAACAAAGTTTTCAATATCAAAACAGCCAAGATTAAAATGTTTTAATAAACATTCTTCAGTGATCAATACGATTCACTAAAATTTGAAATTTATCTGTGTAGTGGACATCAGTACTAAAGTTTTGGCTGAATTGCGTCAAAACAGTGTTGAAATATTTTACTCGGTGAATAACGTAACCTTGAGTTGTATTGATCACAGCTAGCAAGCTCTCTGGGCAAAATAATGAAGCTTCGGGTAACAAGCTCTCGCAAATCATCCCAGATTTAGAAAAATGTCTTTGTTGACATACCGGATGGCAGTGGAGTACCCCACAGGCGGGTTGGAAATAAAATTCGTAGACTCGACACTTGTTTTTCGGTATTGTCAGAATGAGATTGAAAAAACAATATTATCTCGTTAAAAAGTTATCCTTAACGCTAGTTTTGTTAAAAATAACTTTTCATCTTATTTTATTTAAGTTCATTAAATTATGTAGTAGCCTTTCTGTTACGTAAGTGATACGCTTATTTTGATTCAAGAATGTAAAAGGTAACTTTTTATTTTGAAACATTAAACAAAGAAAATATATGTTGTCAGTTAAGTAAAATACTCATTTGTACGTTATAGTAAACAATTGTCAACTTTTCCTGTTGATTTTCTTTCTATTATATATAATAAATTCAATTATTTTGTAATATTTATTCAAATAATGACATATAGTTGATTTTAGATAAACTTGAACTTAAATTCTTTAGACAAAAGTTTATTTAAAAAATCTTTTATACAAATTAAGCCTTGATAAGGATTTAGTTATTGAATTAAGAATTATTGCCAGCAAAAGAGATAAGCTTAAATTAAAATTCATAATTAATTAAAGTTGATAGAAGTTTGTCTTTAAAGAAATGAAGTTTAAACCCTAACTAAGCTTAACGCAATTAAAAAATTGGCGAGATAAATATTATGTACGCACAGTAATAATAAAAGAGATGAAGGGGTTAAATTAGATTTTTTCATTATAGATTTTACTTTCGAAATAAAGAAAAATAAATTTTAACGTCTAATAATACGTAATATTTACAAACAACTAGTGTTAATGTGAATACTTTAAAGTTTTAAGAGTCGATTATTAGTATAAACTATAGGGACACGAGACCTAAAACTGTCACGTTCTGGGAAATTCTCTCGTCCTAAGACTGTAGTGATGTGGTAATTTTTATGTTAAGGTTTAATGTTAAAAGAAAATTATTAGCAACTAGCAGAAAATGGCAAATAAAAGTAAAGAAAACATAATGTTTACTCATGATTTTCCGTGAATGTTCACTTTCAGCATTTTTTTAGACAAAATATATTCAACTTGAGTTAAAGATTGTAAAAACATATTGTAATAAACGCATGTTATTACTGCGCTTTGGGGTCAACAGTTTACTTTAACAAAATCAAACGTATATCACATTCACAGTATAGCCAAATTTTATATTAAAAATATTTTATTTTTTTATTAATATCATACAACTTGGCATAGAAAATATAAAATGAGAAAATCATTAATTATTTTCGAGTTTTGAAATCTGCATCACACTGTCGGAAACTTTGAAAATATTTTGATAACGGTAATGTTAACTTTACTATATACATTCGTTAGTTCCAATAAGAAGAAAAAAACATTTAAAGCCCATATAAAATATGTTTGATTTAGGGATGCGCTATTATAAATGATGGATAGGCGGCGCAGGCTGTTTCTATAAATATTTGTCCCCGGAGACTCGTTGCGGTATAATTCCGGCAACCTTTCCTATGTAAATTATCAAACAGGTCAAATGACGTTTTTTTCTGTTCTCAGGAAACGCTAAATTATTTTTGGCATTCTGAATAAATATCAAGGAAAAATCATAGTTTATTTTTTCATATATAATACAATGGCACTTGTCGATATGACAATTTATCGTAGGCGACATATTGATTTTCGACTATAAAAAAGCGTTTCACTATCTATACATTAAAATCTTTTTGTTTATTTGTTTCCATGTATTTTTTAAACTATTTTTTTAAATGTTGAAACATTTTCGAATAAAAATAAAAATCCGTATTACTTAAGTCTTAAAATAAAGTGGGTTCAATTACTTTGTTAAATTACCAATGGTTATGGTTGAAAATTTTGATTTATTAACTTGTTTTGCTTAATTTAATTAAAAGCCTAAAAATAACAATAGGTTATTCAAATTATCAAAAATAAATTTCTTTTGAATTATTAACAATTTACTAGCATTGCCAATATCTTAAGTTAAATGGATCCAGAAATTGATAAAATAAATTATGAAAGTGCTGATAATGAAGACATCATTTAATATAATAAAATAAACTTCTACCTACCTTCCATAACAAGTTTAATTCATTAAGGAAAAGTTATTTAAGAATGTTTTGACTTTATAGTTTTCAATGTCATAAATAATGAAGATTCCCACAGCTATAGCACGAATAAGAGATTTGATATTATAAGCTTTTAATTTTTAAGAAAATTCTAGAAGATATTAAAAGAAAGTTATATTATTTGATTGTATCAAGAAACTTTTTTTTAATTGAAATTATTAACAACTGTTTAAATCATTAAAGATAAACTTAAAGAGCACGCACAATTATTCGGAAGAAGCTAGTTTGTTTGTTTTTAAAATCGTGCTTTTATTTGATCTCGTTCATCAACTGTATTCATTTAAATGTCAGATGAAAACTACCTCACTCTAAATGCGATTTTTTTCTGTGCATACATAAATGTATGGCCAATGGCCATATATCTGTACTTTTAATTTTCAATGCAACTTAGTGTTACTCTAACTCAGTGTCTGTCAAACTTTTTTACTTTACGGCAAATTTGTAAATGGGATTTTTTCTACGGCACTCCAAATAAAAATGCCTTATAAATATGAATATAGAAAATCACGGTGTAGATAACATTTTATAAAAATATATTTCCATACGTAATAATATTAGTACAAGGGAAGGTCAAAATGCGGCTCTAAATTAGAAAAACAAACACTTTTCATCTACCATCTGTAACCGCTCTCGTTTTTTTATTATTTCATTTCCACGAGCGCTGAAAAATCAAACTCGCAAAGATACGACGATCCAAGAGGCAACAGAAATTTAATTTCTGCTATAGCTATTGGAATGCTGACAACTCTAGCTCAGAAAATGAGGCTTTGTGCACAGAACCGTTTTTAAGATCTATTAAAGTTTCCTTCTTTGTTAGTGCCAGGTGTGTTCCGTCGAATCTTGCAAATAGTTGATAGCCCACTGGTACATTTGATAATCAAGTGATGGAAAATAAGACTACGCTGCATATACAAATATCATCGTCACTGATTCCCTGTGTCGCGTCGACAACTATGGACGAATGTGAAAAATATTTATTTGAATATGTGGGTGTTGAATTTATTACTTTAATTAGTTGAATAATCAATTTAGAAAATTTAATTGTATAATAATTATTTAAAATTTTGAGGTTTCTCCTTTCGCGGCACACACTAAATAAAATTTGTATACGTAATTTTCTTCATGTTGATTGCCATCTTCGGTTTTTATTTTTAGTTATTACGTACAATACTTAAACTTTTTGTAATAGTTTCAAATATTGTATTTTTAGGTTTTACTCATCACATACATTACCAAACGATCACTTAAAAATGTTCGTCAGTCAAAAAAACCGTTCCTGGTTAAAAAAATGGAATTAGTACAAAAAATTGTACTATTTTTTAAATAAGCATTTATTTTCTATTATATTTGTAAATTACAAAACCATCGACTAAAACTGTCAAATAAACTCTTTTTGAAAAAGTAGACAAGTAAATCATATAAAATATATATGATGGAACTGTAATAAGCAATGAATTTCTTTAATTATTTTTTTGTTTTTTTGTAAAAAAGCATTGTGCTAACGAATGAAAATTTCTTACAATAAGCCAATTTCATAAAATAAATACAAAATTGCATAAACAAATTTTAATTGTCATTGGATCTTAAATATGAATTTATTAAATTTCAATAAATTATTCACTTATTTTATACAATTTAAGTAAAGCCATGAACGTCATACGGATATTGGCAATATTTTCCTATTATTTTTCCACCTCTACTATGAGCAAACATTTTACGCTTCTTATTTTTCTTTTAGACGTTTTCACGGCTCGTTTACCGTATGAAAATATTATTTTTGAATCGTTTATCACGCGTTTCTTGTATAGGAACCCTACTGTAAGGAGGTATACGGTTTGAACTCGTAACAATTTCCCAGTTTATTTTTATTCCATTACGCGGGAAGAAAATACACTTATAAAAACCTTATATAATGTCACGCATGCTTAATGTATCATACATCTAAATGATAACATAATTTTATATTTGAAGAGATAAAAGGATCTTATGATTTTGTATGCTAATAACCGTCTTCTCAGATTTGTATTATTGAATCCGTCACTTCTTTTAGAAAAAAGATACTCGCCCACATACATTATTATGATGCTTATGTTATGCTTATGAATAAGACCCCGTAACGATTTTTGATTTTTCTCTACTTATATTTTTTTTTGCAATTTTATTTTAAGTCCGCTTCTTGGGTTCGCATAATCTTTATCCTCAAATTGGATTTTTTGTATATCTTCTCAGGGCTAACTTTATCTCCAGATGAGCCTATTATGAAAATACTTTAGCTTCCGGTACGTTTGATACACGGCTTAGGCTATGTTCTACGCTAGAGCAAATATAGCTACTGGTATTGACACATTTTTTGGCAAAATAACTTATTTTGTACATGTATTAAAGTTTACGCAAAAACTAAAAAAACTATCTCTAAAGATGAAGAATATTTTAGCTTGATACAAATATGACCATTTTATTTGTTTAAAGTTATTTAATTTTTCACCGTGTATTCATTTGATGTGCATGTTATAAATTATACGATCAGTAAAAAAACTTAAATCAGTACAAAAATATACCAAAATAATAAGATTTGCTTGTAAGTGTGTTGTGAAGTTTTTAGTTGTAGATGTTTTAAATATATCTTTTCAATAACGAGATAATATAGTCATAAATATTTGAAAAACATAACTAATTGTTAGCTCAAAATACATAAGAAATACAAATTATTAGGAGATAACTTACGTGTTATATGATTTAAATAAATTTAAGAAGAAAACTCAAATGATGAATGTATATCGTATTATTTTTAGATATTTTTACATTTGAATGTGAGTTTTGATTATATAAAAAGAAATTAAGTTTATAAAGCATTTATTATTTATATTTTTACGAATCACAGTTCTAATTTTTTCCCTGAACATTACTATTTCTACGAACATTTGGGATTGTTCAAGAATGCATTGACAATTATATTATACATATTTTACAATGAATATACAAGATAGTTCAATTTTTAATTTAAGATTTCGACTGAAGGTACTTGGTGGAATTTAAAAATTAAATTTAAATCGTTCAAATCGACCCGGGTCGATTGACAAAATCTGTGTGAATGTACATAATTTGAACGATTCAAATTTAGTTTATTTTGTCTTTTGAGTTGAAAGATATTTTGATCTCGCTTAGGAAGCAACCGTTATTTTTGAGGAACTATTTATTATCTGGAAAATCACACAAAACAAGCTGAAATAGGAAGTCTCACTAAAAATATTTCGTTTACTCGACGCAAAAATTAAAAAAAAAAACTTTTTACATATAACTGTAGCACAAGGTTGTGTGTTTTTATCGTTCAACGGTTATTGCTCTGAACTTATTTATTTAACAATATATATATAAAAATATGTAATAAGTAAGACACTAATACTAAATAAACATAATACACACATTTACTATAAATAAGGAAAATAAGTATTTAGTAAATTACATAGCTCAAAGCTAGTGATTCCAACTAAATGCTGGTTTTACGTTGATTTTGTTTTAAAAAGTATCTACCAATAATGAACATAAAAACCTAAATAAAGATTTTGTCGTAAACATAGCAACTACGCATACTTTGAATAAATTCAAATATATCTTAATAAAATCATCTAACAGTAAACCATAGTTTTATTTCAAAAACTTTCAGCTATATATCAATGTATTTTATTCGCGAACGAAAACGAGAAACTGTGTGAAGTGCAAAATATTTCGATCTTAGCCAGAAATTCTAATATCTTCTAAGGTTCAAAGATCTCTTGGGATATGAAAGTTGATACTAGATAGCCCGAGCTTTTACAGGCTGCTGCCGGCGTCGGGTTTTCCGCACTCGTGGTGCGCACGTGCCAACTGGTAGATGCACGTGTGGTGCATGAGAATGCAGGTAGGAAAAGAATAAATAGGAATCGGACTGAGCTTTGCGTCGGAATTTAAGAGTCAAACGACAGTAGGATTTATATAATAGTGATACATATTTATTAAAAATATAAATCTATCAAAAAATCTTCAATGCAAAGAATTTTACTTGATTATAAATAAGGGTGTCGAAAAAAATTATCTACTTTAAAAAATGTACATTAATTTTTTTGTAGCTAAGATTGTTTTTATCTTAGACATAGACAATTAATACATCTTAATATAAGGTTTAATTTGACATCTAGATTGACTGTGCTTAGTGAAAAGGGGTCGATGGACTTAATAAATGAATATATTATTTATAAATCATAATGGCATATTTTTTCTAAGTATGTGTGATCGAAAAATCAATTAAAATTAGAAACATGCAAATTTTGTTCAAGCAAACTATTTGCTTCAAAAACAAATTGTATTCAATGTAACTATTTATGTGCATGGTAATTATTAAAGATATAATGAAACAGTTATGCATGTAAAGCAACTATTATTATCATTGATCGTTACTTTGAAAAATATGTTTTGGTCTATTTCTAACTCTGAAGGTACAGTAGTATGCAAAAGCAGTGGGATGCAAATAAAAATATTTTCTTTCGAAATTAAACCTTTCTTGTTTGACGTACTCAACCATGGATGGCTTATAACTTATGCAGCATATCATTATTATGTCAATTTTGGAAATCTCCATCCCACTTTCTTAGATCTTTGAATTTATAGTTATACTCAAACTGAAGTTGTCATTAGAACTATTAAATTGCATAGTTAATAGTCGGTCATATAGCCTAACGTTCATTATGAAATGTCAGTGCCCACCTACTAGTTATTACTGAAAAACATGTATTGAGAAAGTTTAAGCTGGCTACTAACTTTTTTGTAATTCCAATTCCGTTTTTTTACATCCCTGAAGAGAGAGTTTGAGCAACTGACTTTCGGCCAGTTCTAGTTAACACAAGTTTCATATAGTCCGTTCCCTAGAACTCTATGTGCTATACAAAAGTTGAATTTTATTTTCACCTTGAAAGGAAGTGGGTATTGATTTGAACGACAAATACAGAAAATTGTGTTTCTCCTTTTACCGAGAAAATACTATGCGATGGTTTGTATTTACCAAATGCATTGCATGTATTCACTCAGGTGTATTGTTGAACCGAAGGATGGCATACAAAGAATAAAAAAAATAATTTACATATTATCATCTCTAGTGCGATAATTCTTGACAACAATTTTCCTGTCGCCTTTTTATCACCTGCAGCTATTCAAAAAGTGCAAATATTTTGGCTCTCGAGAAAATTTATTTAAATCAATTCCGTTTCTAGTTATAAATAGGTTGAGCCCAACAAAAACATGGCGCCTTGTTCGATATTAATATTCATGAATTTTTAAGCAAAGCCTTTTATTTGTCGCACTTTGCATATTGCCACTTGGGTGCTTTCACTTCTTGCCCGGTGACACTTTTTTTATTTTATACTTTGTCACTTCACGTTGTGAAATTTTTAGTCTATAGTAATAATTATCCTGATTGTCAGATTTCTTTATCACAACAAGAAATAATAATTTTCTTATAGTCTATCAAAAGTATTTGTATTTTGTTATCTTTTTGTTGGGTAAAAATGTTTAATTTATCAAATCAATTTAACCGTCCAAATAAATTGTCTTTTGTGGTATATGAAATAAGGAAGATCTGGGTTTTATTCCCAGTAAACTCAATATGAAAATAAAGATATCAATCACAAGCAGTTGGGATTTATTTTCATCTTGAATTGATTTCGAATGAATACGTTCTCATCAAGTTTACAAAGTATTTGAAAAATTGCCATTGGAAATATTACCAACGTGCAAATTATAATGATATTGCAATATATACGAAAAACTTGACTGCTTATAATGAAAATAATATATCATAATATCAAAGTGGAAAATAAATTTATTAATTTCAATGGCTAAGAATCTTGACTGAAAATTATAAAAAATATCATGTTTTGTAGAGCAATAAAGTATAGTAAGCAAGTAATTTAATCATAAATAATTTCCAAAATCAAAGTTTTAAATGCCGTATAATAAATGAAATTTGATTATTAAATAATTAAAATTATACAACAATCAAACAACAATTTCATTACTACTTATATTATATCTAATAAAAGAGCTAAAAAACGGCGTGAAACAAATACAAAAAAAGGTGAAGACTACATCTCTAACACTTACTTTCAATTAAGGTCATTCAAGAGATTAAATTTAAGTGGTTATTTTATTTTATTAGTGAGAGACCTGAAATAAATTAAATATTTTTTTATATTCTTAGGCTAATTGTTTTAGACTATATCATGTACTTACTGTTTTGTGACTTAACTGAAAACCCTAAGACATTATTTAGCCGTTAGTTTAGTTCACAAGGCAGTCGAAATGTCAAATACTTCGAAATAAGACATGTAGTGTAACATTTCCCATATTATTGAAAATTTACATTGTTGAATAATATAAGTAAATAATAGCATGCCAACCCAAGAGCTCAACGAAAACCAAACTGGGGGCGTAGAAGGATTCCAAGACCCAAATTGAGATGGTTTGACATTCTAAGCAGAGATGCCATCACATGGGGTTTCACAAACTATAAATCTGCGTTACAAAATGGCAAAATGGCGAGAAATTTCTAGAGGCGGGGGTCATTGATGGTAAGTCTTCCTTTATTTAAAACTGATTTTAATCATTTAAACATTTGCACTTCATCATTGAAAGTAGTGAACAGTTTTGTATGTATCCAATAAAATATTGTATTATTTTTTATCTCGTCTTAATTGATTGTTATTGTCTTTAAAAAGAGGCTATCATCAATAATGATGAAAAGTAAGCAGCCTTACTTTTGATATCATAAAATAAAAAGAATGTAATAGAAAATAATTAATTTCCTTGTTGGCATCATCAAATACTAAAATAGTAATTTTCTTAAATTTATTTATGCGGCCATTCAATCAGAACTTACTGATTTTATAAAAACGATCAAAAACATACATTAAAGAATAATATTCCTCCACGAATTTTGGGAACAAAATAATATGCAAATTCAAATGTTTGTTTATTTTTTTATGCTTTAAAATAAACTAAATTATGAATTTTAGAAATATATTTTATGTATTATGAACTTTACGAGCTGGAGCGTTCGTGTTGTGCTATGTTGGCAACAGCAGCTATTTAAAGATTCATTTCTGTATTAAATTCCCTCCCTATTTTTTGAAAGAATACAGATATGAGTCGGTATGAATTTATCATGGCACTCAAAGCATAAAATAACATGTTTTTTAATGCGGCCGTATTTACATAAAGCACCGAGACATGCCGTCGTAAGTGGCGATAAATTTAGAAAACTAATTTAGTTGTCCTGGAGATTTGAATTGATGTTTATGTAAGAGCGCTCACGAATGATTGATGACTAACGAATATTATTAAAAATATTCCAGAAAATACACTCTAGAATTGTCTCTTTAAATGTGAAACAGCTGCATACTAAATTAAGGAAAATATCTATTATTCTTTGTCAAAATGCTCTCGGAGTACAAGTACAATAATATTGTTAACATTAAAAATTAAATGCCGTCTCTAAAGATGTATGAAACAACGACAACCAATTCAATCAATGTTATTTTAATATGTTTGCTATACTAGTTGCTTCCGTATAAGAATATGTGCTATGTTTTCCTTTTTTATTCTATTATTAAAAAAAATACTTTGAAGTTATTTAAATTTGATATAAATATGAATACAATAACCGTTATCTTATAAAAACATATAAGTACAATTTGACAGTGGCTACACATTTGCCAGTAAAAGAGAGTATAACAAAAAACAATAATTGGAAGTAAACATAATTTGACTATTCCATAGAAAAAAATTGTGCGTCATCTAAGTAAAGTAATACACTACTATAATTTGAATCTTGTATGGTTATGAAAAGTGTTACTGTTTTTAAGAATTATTATCAAAAAAACTATATAAACTATTATTAAAAGAGTGTACGTAACAACTGAGTTATTAAATGAAAGCATAAATCAAATTTCCGTTTAGTCGATTTGTAAAAAACCTGTGTAAAATAAAAAAAGACCTACTCTATGTCCAACGATTCATTTGTAGCACAATTAATTCACACCGGCCCGAGCAATATGAGAAAACACTTAGTAACAACAATATTACACTTTAAATGAATGTGAATAATTTTCAAAAATTGATATTTTCTTCATCTCTAATACGATTATAATGCTAACCGTTTTCTTCTTATTTAGATTCAACCTTGATTTATTGCTAAAATAATATAAATTCAACGTGCATGCGCAAAAGCTCCTACGCAAAAAATACTATTTTTTGATATTTTTGTTTGTGATAAATACGTAAAAATGGCTTTGTATTACAAAGCTTGTTATTTTTTTAAGTCTTAGTAAGAAGACTAAGTTATATTGATTCTACGTCTTTTCTAAACAAATGGAAAGTTTTAACAAGCCTAGCGTTGGTTTAAAAGGTTGAAACAAATGTGTGCGATTAAAATTGCGTCAGTGACAAAGCTGTTCTTATTGCATTTCAAATGGTATTTAAGGGAACAGTATTGTTTTTTTCATAGTTTGTTTTATTCAAGAGCGTCCTGAATTCAAATAAGCGTGCGTGGCAAAGTACACGGAAGGGAGGGAAAGGATAGGGCAGGAGACACTTGACAAATACTGATGGCACACAAGGCTGTTTCAGGCATTCTTGTAAACACAAAATATCGTCTACGATTCAACTCCCGCACGACAGATCTACAAATTTTGAATAAAAACTGTTTCTTTTAACGTTATTAATACACTATCATAACATACTACATGCTTCAAATTAGAGTATAAAGTAAGTGACTAGCTAAGCTATAATATATAACGGAAAGTATTTTTTTAACACAGCCAATAGAAACAATAATAAGTGGGATCGAGTGCCATTGTTTTATTTCATTAGCCAATTTGAGCGAAATATTTTTTATTAGTATACCATATATACAGAATTTAAAAAGTGCACAGCGAGTATTGCGTCTAAAATATCTCGTAGATTGTTAAAATATTGTGCTAACATACGGATTCTGTATCTAATATTTTTTGTGTGATATTGCACTAACCATATCAAGCATACATATTTTTTTGATGATTTATATCTACAATCAAACGTCAAACCTAAAAATACATATAGATTTTTTTTGGGTAAAATATGTACCATAATAAAAAAAAATGTTTTCTTATTTATCAATCAGTTTATTCCTACATAAAAAATATAATTTAGTATTTCTGAACCTCATAAAACAACGTAAATAAGAAGTATATTATATGTAGATTGTCCTACGTTTCTAGTTATATTATATTCGCTTTTAAGATTTTCACTGTCAATACTTGGTGAAAACGTATTATACTAAAAAACAAAAAAAATGTTTTGTACTATAGAGTATATATGACATTATTAATGTTTATTTATTTTTTTGTTAAGATAAAATCATAGATGTTTATTTTGATTTTTTAAATTTAAGAATTGATATGGTCTTGGGTGAATTCCTAAATATAAACCTTATGGTCGTTAGGTTTGAAGAAGGTATTCTTCTCCTTTTTACCCAAAAGCAGTTAAAAAATGCTTTTATAATATTATATCTACTAATTGTATTTTAAAACATACATTATATTCAATCTAACGACCATAAGGTACATTGAAGATTTTCAGTTTATTTACTTTGAATAAATCTTTTAATTTATTGTTTGTGACCACTTTTGATTGACTTTATTTTTATAGCAAATTGAAAATATTTTCTTGTGGAAGTTTGCAAACATTTTGATTATACTCAGTTTAGTATCGATTGTCCATATTTTTTACCATTGCATTACCCATCAATTCATTTAATATTTTCACAACTGATTGCTTGGATTAGCTTTGTTAGTCTTACACGGTTTTGTATGAATAATCAATATATATTGCTACAAGTTGAAAATCCTCTTAATGAGAAAAACCGGTCTTGATTTTAATACATAAATAAACGTAGAGCAAAAGAGTGCTTTATTATTGTGTTATTTTATTTATAACTCGTTGAAACGAAAATTACAATATGGTAATAATGGAAATAGTTTTTGATATTAAAAGTATCATAATAATTATAACTAAAATATAATAAAGCTGAAGATTGAATGTTTTGTAAATTTATGGGTTGGTTTTTTTGATGTACTGCTGAAATTATTTATGATGAAGCGTATTATAAGCTGTTACGATCAATATACCTGTATTTTTTTCACGTTAGTAGCTATTGATTGAGAAAACTTACGTACAATATTATACATACGTTTTAATAACATATTTGTGAAAAGCGCGTGTAAAAATATTTAACATTGTATAAACAACACGCGCTTTCATATTAATATCAATAAAAATAAACATTGGCAATGTAAATAGCACTGCGAAAAAATTTCATTCAACGGCATAATGAAAAAAAATCTCCTGACATTTCTATTAAGCCATTGCTAACTTAAACATAATATCAAAAGCTTGCTACCCGCGGGCCATTTTAATAATGTGAGTTCAGAGAATGTTGATTTGGGCCAAGACAGAATTCGTTTCCTGAAATGCAGCGCAATAAAACTGTCACTACCAAAATAACTCACACAGTAATAACAATAATACGCAGAAAAGTAATTTTATCGATGCAGTATTATTTGACATTTACGTTTGATACAACTATTGATTCGGTGAAAATAATTTTAAAGTTGATATTGTTAATCTTTATTTCATACAACATTTTTTATTTTTTTAATTTATCGACATTTTTCAGGCAGAAATTAATACGTGATAGATTGATAATTATAAGTATGAAATAGTAAGTAAAAAGTGGCAAACAAAAAATTCAGCTTTTATGATAAAATCTGTAGCACCGATATTTTATGTTACGATAGATTTCAAAGTGATACTCTTTTTTAAGTAAGTATTTATTATAAAAAAAATATTTGAATTTATTGATAAACTACAACAGCGTGGTGTGATTATTTTGTATCATAAACATTTGAGCGAACCATTAAGCGTTATATACTCTCAATTGAAAGCAAAACTCAAAACTAGGGCATCCAATCCCGCACATTTTTATTGATCCCGGGATTAATTTTTTTTTTAGAATTTGAATGATTCAGACTTTCAAGACTCCAGGATTGATCACTTATCGTTTTTTTTTAAAAATGTGTTAAAATGTGTATAATTAACAGATTCCAGAATTATTCTGAACCCGCAGACTTTTTTATCTGCATTATTGTGAGCTTGTGAGAGACCCTGTTGAGATTATTTTGTTTAGTTCTACTTAGAATTTTATCCGTGTTATAGTGGATTCCGAAATCCCAAGATTGGATCTACAACGATCCCGGGATTGCCGAATTGGTCAGTATCTCTGGATTAAATCACCTACTCACAACTACTTTTTCACTAATATTTGATACAATGAGTATTAGTGAATATTAGTTAACATACTATTGATATATGTAAAGTTAACAGATACACATTAAATAAAAATAACGTTTGTTTATATTGTAAATAATCATTTGAAAACTTTTATACTTTTTTACGTTTATATATAAAATTCATAGAATGAAAATAATAATTTGCTAATTATCATATTTTAAAACAACTTTTCAAATCGTCCTAAAATTATACTAATTTATGTATCTCCACATATAATATAAAGCAATAATAGTCAGCATTGAGGTATTTTTTATAAAAACAAACTATCCCCCAATAGCTAACAATCAAAATTTATTGTTATTTTTCATGTTTATATGATATAAAGTATCATCACTATTAAAAATATCTAATTTAGATTTATTCATATTGCTAGATAGGGGTTATAGAATAAGTAATTTTGAAACAATTACTTTAACCCTGTAGAGACGAGAGCTTTTATTCGATAAAAAAATATTTTTTAAGCCATATTGACACAATTTGACCTCATAAGATCAACATAAATTCAATACATATATATTAGCAAAATAACTGTTAATAATTTGATGTTTTAATAAAAAAATAACTAACAGATTAAAAATTCCATTAAAAAAACGGAAATTCAAAAAATCGCATGTGATTTTGGTGGCCGTTCTGTCCCCGCGGCTGATGATTAACTGAAGTCTGTACCCTTCTTAACCAAATATGAGTGAAAGCAACGATATTCAGCTAGAAAAAGGATGAATAGTGGGATCAATAAACAACGGTGTTTACTGTGACCATATGGTCACGCTCGTCCTTGGAGGGTTTTAAGAGAGCTTTGTCCTTGTAATGCGATTTCATTTAAACAATATTTTTGTTCCTTTTCTATTTCAGTACATACTAACTTCCCATTTACAGACTTGGAAAGAAAATAAAATGTATGGCAAGAGTTGCAGCAATATACATTTACTATCATAATAACTGGTTTTTCTTTTATTACATGAATTCAATAGATTATTGTTTCGATTGTAAAGACTGAATATAATCAAAGAAGTTTTAATAAAAAGAACATTCATTTAGTTGAAGCGCCAGTGCAGTTATATTAAGTTTATGCTTCAAATTAATAAATTGTCATCAACAGCAATAACGGGTGGAAGAGTACAAGAGAAATCGCAGTAATACGAAGCGGCATACACAGATTAAAGCCAACGTTTATTCGTCAGCAGTCTATATACGTATATTACTTCCCCAAATTTTCCTTTCATTATATAATTTTCCATGTCAAAAACGTTAAACACACTACCGCTCCCTACCAAGTAAGCACAAATGACATGTCTGCTGTTCAAATTACGACATTATTTAAACTAAGTTTGTAGAATACAAAAATTAAAACAGATTGACTTAATGATAAACATTGCCTACACGTTTGTTTGTTTGCGACATATAAGTGTTTTGTAATTTGAGTTTTAGCCTACGCCAGCTTTGAGAGACAAACTGATGACTGCCGCTAACTGCCAACGATTCATTGCTTCTTGCATGACGTACCATGCATTTGAGGTCAGGGTTTTAATTACTTGTAAAAAATAACATGCGACATATACTGTTACAAGCTAATACGCAATAAAATTACGACGGGAGAGAAATACCCGACAAAAGCTTAATTCCGATTGCAAAATTAGAATATATCTTGGTCAAAAACCCTCAGTCAGATTTAATTGATAACCAAGGGAATAAATAAGAACATTTACATTTTCCATTCAATTTAAAGAAGCATCGACATTTTTTTTTGTTCTGAATTTTACATGTTATGTTTTAAAAGAAAACCTTTATTGATATATTTATGATGTTTCAGAAAAAAGCGGGAAATTACTTTCAAATTCTTGTCATAAATTATTGTTTAAAAATTTACAACTTCGGAAAAACTATTGTGCGCTATCCGTCTCTGAGATTTGACGAGGGTAACGATAAAGCTCTAAGACGATAGGTTCGGAATACAGCCTTGGAGAAAGCCTAATGGCAGAAGTGTTCACTGAATAATAAGGTTACTTTTTTCTAAATAAATTGTATTTCAAGACAGATCCTGACAGAATAAAGAGTTTGTTATTTAAATCTTTTAAATGTACACAATTTTAATTAAGATTTTTTAAAAACAATTTACTTTCAGTGCTTGCTCCTGACAAAGACGCAATAGATGAAGATTTAAAGATGTTATTTATATTTGTAACTTGAAACCAAAATTATCTTTATTATTATATTACTTTTACATGTGGTTGAAATTTTTACATTGAATTTATTTTATTAGACTTTATTCAATTCCAAATATTATGAAAACCAACAAACATACATATCTTGGGAGTGGTGTAGCAAATTATTTTGACTCATTTGTCGCTCTGGTAAACTTTTCTTTACCAAAAATAACACATATCATCGCAGTATAATTTAAACATAGTATGTATATTAACTATTGCGTCAGTTTAATATATCATGTAAATTAAAGTTGGTTTATGAAATTCAATTTACCCAGCCGACGAGTGCTGAAAGTCCACGAGTAACTTTTTATGTTCACTTTAAAAAAGCAACCGCTTAAAAACGTAGCCAAACTTTGACTTGGTGGCATGGCAGTCATGCGACGTAGATTTTTAATATTTAATCGTATAAATTAGCTACAAAACACTTCTCGCCCCGTCGGAAGTAAGTTTCTGATGCACTAACAGTTCGAATAAAATTACCTTTGTTTATTTTGCATCAATTGTTGGATTTTGTTTTTCCGCAAAAAATATGCCATAGTTATAAAGTGTGAATAAAAAATAATATCATTTTTGACATAGTGAAAGAATAGTTAATACCCACAAACACACATACACGAAAATCTATTAAATGTCTAAGACATGTACATATACCTTATTTTATATCAATTATTTGAAACCTTGCAATAGACTGACTCAAATAAAATCGTTTTTCTTGACCAGTTTATAAAATTCTTATGATTTTCGTTATCTAAACGATATATAGGTTGAAGAGATTTTTTATATGGCAGCATTGATTCCTTTTCTTCCAATTCGTCTATTAGTCATTCCAACAATGGTGTCAGTAATTGTGTTGTCGTTTTTCAAGTGGTATACAATGGCGATTATTTGAAATCACAAAGAAAGTGGCCACAACCCTTTCAGAAGACTTTACTTTCTCCGAGAGACTTTTTGGCTGCTTAGACTTAAAGTTTTCATAGCTAAATGTAAGGTATACATAGGTACAACGATTGATTACTAACCATAACAATGGAACATTTATATGACTGCGGCGTTGATGCGTCTATTTTTGTTGTTACATATGTAGCATTTTGATGTAAAACATTGTGCACGCATTTACACAAATACCTTCCAGCCTCAGCAGCTTGAATTGTTTGTTGGAAACAATTATTGATTCTTGGTTATGAAAGATTTATGGTATTCGAATAATTAATGATTATTTAAAAAATAAAGAAAAATAAAAATTAAGATTTAAAATAGGCCAACACATCAGTTGTAGAAACTGTTGGAGACTTCAGATACCAAAAAGCGAAACCCATGCCGTTTGTGACAAATTATATGGTAAGTGCACAAATCGTAGCAGTTCAAATGAGTATATTGATGTAATAAACAAAACTGTTGAAATCCTTAATCAACAGCGATTAAGTTAGTATAATACTACCATGATTGTTTAAAAAAATTTGGTTTCATTATAGACGTTTTGCGTATTTGAAGTGAAACTCATCGTATAGGCAAATACGAGCTCATCTCGACGAACAAATTGAAACTAGAATTTATATTTAAAAATGTTAACTTCAGATAATATTATTGTTTTAAATTTGCGGTAAATTTTGTGATATAATGACTATCAGTTCATAGTTGGAAGCAAGGCGTTGCGTTGTAGCTTGGCGAATATTACTTTCCAACAGAAACTGCACTCAATGAGTTTTTGCAAAAAAATCTTATGAAATTTGACCAAAATTTTTAAGAAACTTTATTATGTCAGTTTTAATTTGAATATAATGTTATCTGTAACGATACCATCAAGCTTAAAAATGTGAATATTTTTTAAAACTGCCATCACAATCTGATATACATGCTGTAGAAATCTGTATTTAATTTACCAAGGAAAGTGACATGTTTTTACTTTTTGTCTTGTTTTATCGCAAGTGGGCTAACGGGATGTAAAATATGTTATGAACAATTATGTATAATTTATGAACAGATATTGCATCGAAAAAGCTGTTGATTTCGGTGTCGACTTACTGTGAACGAAATCAGCCGAGAGAGCTTGCGGCTCGAATGCTAAATAGCCCCATACATCTCCAGTGCGGGCCGCAACTGGCAACCCCCGAAGGCGGAGACGGGTTATTGAATACCTTGATATTATTATTTGCATAACTCTGCGACAGATCCCGCGCAAAGTCTACTGGGGTTGACTTCGTCCGGATCAGCATGTGCGATTGTTTTTTGAAATGCTATCTCATTTGTCGAATGAAAAATAAAAATAAATGACAAGGTAAATCTTTTACACAAAAATATGTTAATACGAGACATATTGTAACGTCCAAAAAATGTTTGACCATTGCCGCGGTGAAAATTACATTATTTTAACTCCACTCGAACGAGAGAACAGTGAAGAAAAAAAGTAGAACAATTTCACGTAAAAGATACTTATTTTCTGACAAAATGAAAATATTGACACTATTAAGGACTACAATTATTTTTAATTTTGTTCAATCAGTTGTTTTAGAATGATAACACATATTCTTTACTGTATGTAGTTTAAGGTTAATATTGATTATAAATATACTGGTATGTAATACTTTTTCGATATTGCGTAAAAAATAGTTGACTTGGTTATTATATAATGATTAGTTGCGCCCCAATTTCAAATAGTGATTAAAAAATGATGGCTCAGAAGAATAATAGACAGCCTTAGATAAAATCCGATTATTCATTTGTTCAAAAATTAATCAGTGTTTTCAGTGATATCTAACTAGAAAATTTTCATCCCTGATAACGAAAGCTTGGCATTGACAGTATACTTGATATCATAGTATATACTTTAAGCTTAGCTTCAAAATAATAAATTCGCTTTTTAAATACAGTGAAGTAGCAGTAGGTGACTACAAAATAAGTATTTTATCAGTTTTAGTTTTATTTATATTTTGTCCACAAAGAAAAAATATTAAATTGGTAAATTTAATGTCAAATGTATAACGTATAATAAGAAAAATGTTATTAAAATTTATAAAGAACTCGAAACAGAGAAATTTAATAAACATTTTTTGTATTTTCAGCTTATGTAGTAAGTGACGAATATTTTTTTCGTTTTTCGTAATATGTACAAAGCCTTTGAATTTTTAAATGAATAGCAATAAACACAAAGTAAATGACATATTTTTTGAAATATTCGTTGGAAAAACGTATTCCCAGAGTACCTATTTTGATTAACACAACATCCGCTGAAAAATGCCCCGTTTCAAGAACAGCATTTAATTTTCCTTTTAGTAAATATTATAAGAAACATCTGAGATATTCTCTGGCGCGGTGATTTCCCTCGGGCATCGACATAGATACCATTTGACGGTATTAAGAAGGCTTTGCAATGACATGAATATATACTACATAAAAAAGACAGTCCTCTGGAACAGAGTTACTTTGTTTCCCTTTTCCTTAAATGCGGTTGGATTTTTCTCCTCTCCGAGAGGTTACACATTTGTTTCCCGCTCTCTTTCAATTTATTTCCTGTCAGATCCGCAATTCGCGTCCGCGATACATGTAAACTTTGTATTATTAAACTTACACGGTCTATTATGTTTATTTACAACATAGAATAAGAGTCTACCATATTCTATGGAGCTCTTTTCTGGGGCAAAAAGCTTTCACCGAAAATTTTCCCCCAGACACCATATACAAAAAAGAAGTGGTTTATTATTTTGTAAAATAAAACAATAAGTTAAATATTTATAACGTGAAAAAATGATAATATCATCCATGAGAAAATAAAAATAAGTTTTATGAATTCTATTTTTATATTTTTAAATATTTATCTAAATATAACAGAAGGATGTTTTATTTTGGCTTATTATATCCAAGTCTACAATTAATTTAAGATATTAACATTAAAATCTATCAAATTATTATATGTAAACAGGAAAGTTAAACAAAAATGACATCTCGCATTACTGCAGACTTTAGTTATTATATGAGCTTGTGCAACAACGATTCATCTAATATTATGAATTGTGAAATATTTTAAAACAGAAATGATTTTCGTATAGATGAAAAAACCCTCAGCTAAATAATGCAAAGGTTTATTCCATGGCTGTTTTTATAAATGATTTTTTTTGTTGTAAATTTTGGAGATGACTTAATATACAATATAATCAATAACATGGATATGTTATCTTATCAAGTTTGATCAAATATAAAAGTTTCTGTCTACTACCACCATATTACCATGCTAATATATGATATATTTTTTTACGTTTCAATATTTATATTATAAAAGAACATTCATTTTATTCAGTTGTTTATAATTAAATATTGTTACTCTAAATTTAAAAAGTTACAATTTTTTCAAATTCAATCAAAATAGTTGTATGTTAGGACACTTACCATGAAAACTGTCCTTAATTTTGTAAGTAAATCTTTCGAAGACAGTCTCCTTTTTATTAAAACCCAGTCGTTGACATTCAGGGAGGTTCAAAATAAACGCAGTAATTACCAACGGTAGAGAAAGTTGACTAATATTTTAATTCTATATTTCCATTTGAAGATACACTCTGAAATTGTTTTTTTTTTATTTTCTTATAGTGGTTTTGGTTGAGTGAGGGCCGCAGCACTTTAACATCGTAGTGTTAAAAGTTTCTCGAAGGCGTTATTGTTGTCAGAAAACTTGGAGCAATTAGTGCATTTGTGCTATTGTATTTCTCGTCGAGAGGCAAAACTTTGCATTGTTTTCTTGCTACAAAGAAACGTTTACAATGTAAATTGTGGAGACCTTTCTTTTGTCCACAGTACATGAACACAAGACTAATGAGTTTGTTTTAACTGAATTTCAGTACAAACATTTCTTCGAAAGTGTTTCGAAAAATACGCACATCTCAGACGTAGCGCTGCGACAAAATGAACCGAGACTTTTATTGTTATACGTACACGGGTTTTTAAGTGAAACGATATTTTAAACATAAGACTGTTACAGGAAAGTTTTCGTCAAGTTAATGTTTTTCATGGTATTAAACTGAATATAAAAAAATCTTTAATACAATTATATATTCGCTTATTATATCCATAAAACTCTTACAGTAGTGACGAAGTCGTATACACAGTGGTCACTATTTTGGTCAAATATTTTCGAAAATTGAAAAACTCAGAGTTCGTGATACATAAAATTCGTCAAAATGAGCGAGTTTGCCGAACAAGACCAGACTGTTTTCTTTTTTCTACGAATATTTTTTGAGTAATGTATGATGTAAGCACCGTGAAATTCGTTATAAAATCCAATGATGTCGACTGATGTGCCATTAAATTGACAGATTAAAAAAAAATCGTTTTATCGATTTTTATTAAAAAACATTATTTTTATGTCGAGGTGTAGCGATAACGATTATTTAACCAATAGTTAATAATAATTCTAATAATCTATTTGAAAAAAAACTGAGTGACAGTTATCAAACTAATAAATTCTGCTAAGATAGTTCAATTTAATTATTAGGGGGACATATGACCCACTATGTACTAAAAAAACTTATTTTTGTAACATAAATATATTGTACGATTTTCATACTAGTGATTTAAAAAAATTGTGAACGAAATCCACAAAACTAGTCTAAGCAAAGCAAAGTTCAATAGTACGATATGACTTTCAGCAAATGATCCTGTTCTTTGTATTCTTGTTCTTTTTGTTTGACTTTTACTATCATTTTTTCATTCGTAAATGCACGCACAAAAGCATAAATTGTATACTAACATACGAAAACCATTTTTATATACATTTAAGTGGTATAAAAAGCACTTTCACATGTATAAGTTGGCGATTTTTGATTCTCCTTTGGTAAGATGCGAGAAGAGATTGCATCGTTTTCGTTCCCTATTTTAATACCTACAGAAATTGCAATCTAACCTCAGGCGTCTTGTTTTTATCAATAGTGGTATCTCACAAATATTTGTTTTCTCGACAAACTCGGTTATTTAAAAATATTTTTTTTGACTAAATCTTTTTCAAGTGTCACAATAAGCAATAGTTTTGTAGAATGTTTGGCATAGAATTAGCAACATCTTGATGATGTTACTCTAAAAATGAAATCCTTCAATCGCGTTCTAAGCGCAAATGTACTCTTGATCTAGCCGGAGCTTAGATCAAACAAACGAGTTCTTAGAAAACAATGGCGTTTCAGAGATCCAAATAGAATTTTCTTTTGCTTCACAGGAAACGTTTACATTAAGAAAATTCTGCAAAAGTAAAGAAAAAACAAGCATTCAATCTCTTGGTTTCAAGTTATCTTAACAAATTTTCATAAAAAAACATCTTCAATTGAACAGCGAGTTATGTTCCGTCACTTTCAGTCAATTGTGCAGGAGAGCAGTTCAGACATTTTCAAACAAAGCTTCTTATCTGAAATTTTGAATGTAAATATAAGTTTTTTGTCTATATCCAGATGCGGAAGATTAAATATATTTGATTTTAAGAATATTATACTATGCTGAAAACTTTGAGTACAATTTATTTCTGAAAGTCAATAGAAATATTTAAATTGTAATGAATTATCTTTGACACATTACTATTTCTCACTTTAATTTGTAAATAACCAATTTTATTTTAAGTAAACGTGTTAAAAACGAGGTCTACATTCATCTGACGACATGTTTTATCATATCATAAAAATAATTTGTTAAAAAATTTATTGGTCGATTTTCTTATTGACCAAGTGTAACAAAGTTTATTATAAAGTATTGTTTTATTAAGTTCAACCGAAAAATTTATAGATGATAACAATATATTTACGAGAAAACTCACATATTATTATTTGATAGTCATAAAATTAGCGTTTGTAAGAGGAGTGAGTATCTTTATTTTAGTATGTAATTTAAAAATTGTTATGTTTTCAGTTGGTAGCGATTAGACTGTGCTAAGCGTCCCAACTGCAGGTTTAATTAGGGTTAAATTTCTGGCGGAAAACTTTGAGTGCACTTAAATTTCCATTTTCGCTCAAGACATAGAGTAAGCGATAAAGCTTTTGTCACTTACGGAGCTTTTATTTTATGATTGTTCTAAGTATTCTTTAAGAAAGTAACGCTGCTTTAACTAATCCACAAAAACATTATAAGATGTGACATTATAGACTGTTATTTTTAAGTTAAAGTACTTAATTTAACTTTTTTTTGTAAAGTTTTTACAATCTGACTATTTTCTTTCTTCAGAATACCATTACAATGAAATTATCATATGAAATGAGTCTTAACAATTAACTAGCTAGATTGATTTTTCATTTATGATGTTTATTAAACGTTCATTTATAATATTTAAAAGAAATATAATTATACACCTATTTGATTAAGGATATGAAAAATGAAGCAACACATTTTCTGAAACAACGATCCAACAAAAGAAAATTCTATGCCTATTGAAAGTATTGTAATAAATAGTGGATTTTTTTATTGGACAAGTTTTTTTCACGACTTTGTTTTTTATCAGTAAATACTATGTTTATATAATAAAATGTTTAGATGTTTTGATTTTTTAAAATTCAACCCACTATACCTACAACTACAACAAATACTCTCTTAGCCTATGACTACTAAAATGATTAAAAATAAATTCAGTATTTGATACATAACATTTCCTTTTCATACATACATATTGTTGAAATATGGTCTGCGATAGAGAAAGCAAAGGTCATAAAAGAAATTTTGTACATGTTAATGTGTCTTGAATTAGTGATGATAGTGACACAGCAAATCCTATTGTTTTTGTGATTTTTTAAGACTTCAGACATTATATTGTGATAAAATATTATGTAGTATGAATTGTGCGTCACTCTGTGCGCAAAACACATTCAAGGCCTCTTTTAACTCGTAGTTTATTGCACCGGAGAAATAAAATGAACAATGTATTGTCGGTGGCCGGACGATGAGTAACAAAGAATTCTATTAGGAAGACATTGTGAACGGCACTCAAGGCCGGGTGCTTGAAAAGGCAAAACCATTCAGTCGGCATCTATCGCTAGCGGTTTTGCTTCATTCGTCCTCCGATGCAATTTCAAGTGATGAAGTCAACGATTCCTTAGAAAATAGCCAAGTCAGCAAGCGAGTTCTGGAAATCGTTGAAATGGTACCTTACGTTCAATTAGACGTCTTGTGAGGCAACTGAAAAGAACTGCTTTCAAGTGTATACGCTCATACCATGTCATTACGCTTTATTATATTTTAGAGTATTACAGCAAAAGTGTTACGTAAGTTTTTACATTTATAAAATGGAAAATAAAAAGTGTGTTTAAGCCACCATCAACATAATGTAATTTAAGAATTTTTTAAACTTCACTCAGGCATTATTTTCATTAATTAAAAAAAACTCAACCCAATCTTATAGGTTTTGAAAACAAAAAAAATCGAAATTAAAAAAAATACCATGATGCCTTTTTGACGTTTAAAACCACCAAAAAATTAAAAAAATAGCTGACATACACAATTTTTTTTTTGCTGAAATGACTAACTTTATTTATTGATGTAACATCTATAAATCTTCGTAAAGATACAAACATAAAATATATATCATGTCCATTTTGACCTCATGATTTACTTATTGAGTTTGGTAAAAAGTTTCTCGAGGTAAAAAGAACTTCGCAATTATCCATGCCTTTGAAATACAAACCTTAAATAATTGAAAATGTAGACATTTTATCTAGTTGAGAATCGAAACGTAGCTAACATCGTATTTTTAACTCATACCTAATATATCGATGGCTTAGAGCTAAAATATTGTATATTCAATTTTGGTTAAGATTAGTTTATTTGTCAATAAATAGCATCTTCAAACCTATTATTCCAAAAATTATAAACATATTAAAATAAAGTATTGTTAATTCTCCGGGCAATATATTTATGGGGAATTTTTATTTCCTTAACAGAATATTATATTTATGTTTTTAATAAATGAAAATTTTTATTTAGTTCAAAAAATTCACTTATTAAACACTATGCAGAAGGAACAAAAATATTTTTTTTATAAAATATGACATTTTAATAAATCAATTATAGAGTGATTGCAACAGTGAGCTGAACAGATATAATTACTGTACACTTCAACTTTAAACATTTAAAATAAGGATTGCATAGCATATTTTGCTTTTGTGAAGGAGACAAATATATCTAGTGTTACCATTTCTGTCACTCTCAATATCAATCTAAATTTAATCAGTCTTACAAAAACAGCCTAATCAGTGTGTCTAAATACTATATAAGATTTTGGTAGTTTTACAGTAATTGGACACCCTGTCCAAGTACTGTGTCTACCTCAAATTATTTAATATCTATGAATTTGGTGGAAATTTTTGATTTGTGAATAAAAACTGTTTTGAAAATCATAAAGTAAGTAATAAAAGGTTAAGAATGAAAAGCTTCAAGTTTTGAAAAATAAATAAAGTCATTGTTAGAAAGGAAACATTTGTTAATAACATATTAAATAAGAAAAGTGGATCACCATTGTTGAATTTATTCCCATTGAGATTTACTTCACTCAATTTAAAGAAGATAATTAGTTTCACAAAATCTAAATGCAACTTTTCGATTTCAGTTTTCTCAATTTTACGATTTGTGAAGATCAACTATTTTAGATTCAAGCCACCAATATGTGAAATACTTTCGATACAGAAAAAAGCCAGACAAATTTATATTCAATTACAAAAATTTGTGAGAACCTTTCACTTACACTTGAAACCTTTTTTATGGTATCATTCAATTAAAGTTAAAAGCATTAAATAATCCAGACTTTCTAGAAATAAATATTTATCTTAACCACTTTTCATTGGCAAGAAAACTTCTGCTAATGGCCTCTATCTTTCGCAAGTAGCCTGTTAGTTTTAACTAGCTTCATAACCACTGAACTGCTTTCTGTTATTTCACCTTTTCAATACAGCAAGCTCTTTTTGTTATTACCACGTCTTTTCCTGTGATACTAAATGAACAATGGCACAAAGAAAACTCAATAAAGTAACTAATTGGTTATTTTCCTTTTTTAATGTATAGACATTATGGTTCTGCAAACTCAAAAAAACTACTGGTTTAACCTGTAAAATTATTAAAACTTAAACAGTTAAAATTACTTTTAAAGCATTTGTGGATTATTGATTAAATTGATATTTAATTGTTTTTTAAAAGGTTTAAAAAAATAATACAATTGCAAGTTGATAGCATCATTATTTTAAAGCCAAAATAGTTTTCAGTTTCACTGACAGTTTCAGTCAAACTAACTCATATATTTTAAGATTTTTTTATAGACGATACAATTACTAAAAAGAGTGGCGGATTACACCATAAGCGTACAAGGCGCGCGCTTAGCGCTTTCAATCAAAGGCAGTGGTTTTCAACCTTTATGTTACTGCACCTCCCTTTGAAGAAAAAAATATCTTCGCGCCTCTCCATCCTTTATTTTATATAATAATAATGACATGTTTTAAAGAGTAAATACATATTTTGGATTGCTCGCGCCACCCAGGTTAGAAATTGCTGATCTAAGGGCTTTCAAAATAGCATATATTCTATAAAACTCAAATGATATTTTCAACTCAGATACAGTAATTTGAAATAGAGGGCTTCCAAATCCGATTACGCCTGGGGCCTACCAATTGATTGATCCGTCACTGCCTCATAATTGTTTTAGGCTGTAACCAGTTCTTTTCAACGACCTCCAATAAATTTTATTTTTCTTCTAAAAATTATTACAACGTATAAACACATCTCCGAGCTTCACGAAAATGACTTTTTCAGTTTACTTCTTTATGTATTGTATCTATATGTATGTATGCGCATGCGGATGTAAATGTATGGATATAGTATATGGAAGTATATATAATATAAATTACATACAAATGCATATAGTATTCTCTTGAATTGGCTTCACTGTGGATTGCTTGCCTCTAAAGCGATCACTCCCTTAGTTGGCAACAGTGGAAAAGGAATGTAAATCACCAAAAACATCACTGATGTAGAAGATTCGAATAACTTTGACGTTTACGCACCAACGATTTAAACGACTATCTATTAGATATCCAAAAAAATACAGATCTAAAATTGTATCACAAAATAATTTTCAATAATCTGTAAGTAAACAAATTCGTTTTGAAATATTCCTGTTTTATTAATATTATTGATAATACCTCGACTCTTTCTTCAACATGTTCAGTCAATAGTTTTTTTTACTTCATTTATTGTAATAAGTTTTATTCTTAATATTAAGTAATCATTTTTTCAATTTTAATATAAATGGAACCTGTTGTTGAATACTTTTTTAAACATTAAGTAAAAATGGTAAAAAATAATAAATATACAACTCATTATTTAGTCTAAACATACAAGTTCTTACTTCATATACGTACGTGATGATTTTGTTATGATGAATTATTTGAACAGATTTCAATTTTCTTCCTACGTAGTATAGCCAAGATATGTTTTTTGTCAAACTTCTATATCATCCATATCTGCCAGAAGACACTGTTCTTCACTTTAAATGGAACAAAAGATTTCAATATTTGTCGAACATGTTAATACATACTATAGCTTGAAATCCCGAAATTTCAAAATCTTGTCATTATGGCGATCTTGTATTCCCTAGAATGGCAAATACCATGCCAAATAGCTCGTTTACCTATGATCCTAAGGGCCCTCAAATTTGTGCTTTAGCTTCCCTTAACCTTACCTCTGTGGCCCTCTTGAAACGTGCTGTAGACGCATTATTTTATTCAAAAATCAATTGGAATTGATAAAGTTTACATTTTTACATTGACCTCACCTGTAAAGCTTTTGTAATTTTGTGGTTGATTGTTTTTGCATACACAATCAAGTCCTTATTTTACCGTTTATTTATTATTTTTGACTTTTTATACTTATGAGCTCTAATGAAGTTTATCTCAACAGACATTTTCAACAAGCACTGTTAGTTTCTGAGCTGCTCATCCTTTCTTTTTCTAAGAAAATAAAAACTTTCTGTATTTGGATTAGAGCTCATCAGCAATGCAACCAAAGTCAGCAGTATTGATCGCTTGACCACGGAGCTGACAAGCAATTGAATAGTTTTTCAATTACTGTGTGCAAAGCAATTAGTTTTCTTTATTATTTATGTAATTTTACTACTAATAAAATTGCTTACTATTAAAATTTATACTGAAATTACTTTATTTGACATCTTCTTCATAGATATTCGATCCCTAAATGTGTTATTTCATTGTCTTTTTTAAAGACCGTTTAAGGTGAAAACAAAAACTCACAAACATAAAAAAATCATAATCTTTATTACAATTTCAGTAAAAATAAATAATCTATTTTAAATATACATGTAAAAGCATTACTTGTTTCTAAATACTGAACTTCCTGATCCAGGTATTGAGAAATGTTAATCTTGAAATCTCTGTATCATAAAAAGGGTCCAAAATTAGATGACAATACCGGTTCAACGAAATCAATACGAACAAATATGTATATAAAAAAAAACAACTTATTTTTTTGTGTATTCAATAATTAATAATTGCGAATTTTATAATAGTCGAAACTTTTACAATGATTTATTTACTTGACTGGACGCGAGGAATACAGAAAAAAAATCGTAAAAATGCCTGCCTTGAAAAAAATATCTAGCTGTGATATCAAGGACGATTAAGACAATAAATAATCGTCTGATCGCCTACAAACACTGCGATTTATAAAAATATATTTATTTATAATTTGAATTATTAATATAACTGGTACTTAAGTTGTGAAAATAGTCTAATTACTGAGGTTCTAGTTTTGGTAATACTGGTATTGCAATTTAAAAATTAAATAAGATCAATGTTTGCTATTGAGCGGACTTTTTGTATTTGTTTAAATTATGTATTAATAAAAACACAATAATCCTTTGTACTTCATTCCACTTTATTTAATATGTCAGGACCGGTTTCGCTCATTACGAGCATCGTCAACTGATAAGAAATATAATTTAACAGTGCTATTTATACAAAAATGAACAGTTATAAACAACAATTGGCATTGAAAAGAAAATACCAATTACATTAAAAGTGATTCTAAAATAGCACAAAATTAAAATGTTTAACACATCTAACATATAATTAAAAAGTCATCTCAGATTAATAAATTTAGAATGGGAATTGAAAGTAATTACAAACATAATTAAAATTTGGGAATTCTTTGACAAAGTGATACAATAAAAATAATGACATTAATAATGACAATAATATAGTGAATAGGCTTAATGATAGTTAAGAAAATTTCCCCTCTTCCAAGTAGTTGGTAAGTGTACATACTTAAACAAAATCGACAGCCAGGAAGATTCTGAAAAAGAAATTTTTCAAAGACCATATCAATTCTAACAAAGATATATATATTTTAAATTATATAAAAGAATAGTTAACAAGGGCTAATGCAATGGATAAAGTAACGGGGAACTAGCAAATATTAATTGATCGTTCAAAAGATCTGAATCAGGTAAAAATTTGAATCTATTGATTTCTAGGATTTCCTGTTTGTCTAGTTTGACAGACTTTTTATTTAAATGTAGAACTTTAAAATTTCTACTAATATCGAAAGTGTGATTATTTTGAAACAGATGGTTTCCAAATGAAGACTGTTTCCAAATTTTAATTATGTTTGTAATTACTTTCAATTCCCATTCTAAATTTATTAATCTGAGATGACTTTTTAATTATATGTTAGATGTGTTAAACATTTTAATTTTGTGCTATTTTAGAATCACTTTTAATGTAATTGGTATTTTCTTTTCAATGCCAATTGTTGTTTATAACTGTTCATTTTTGTATAAATAGCACTGTTAAATTATATTTCTTATCAGTTGACGATGCTCGTAATGAGCGAAACCGGTCCTGACATATTAAATAAAGTGGAATGAAGTACAAAGGATTATTGTGTTTTTATTAATATAATGCCTTTCCACCAAGTATTGACAGTGAACACCCTAAAAGTGATAAATTATGTATGTTTTCTTTGAGATAAAAAAATAGGAAATGATAAAAACCAGAATAAAATCATAGACTCTAGTACGAATAATTAAAAAAAGACTGTTGATCGATGTTGACAAAATAATAATAATTTATTTTAATACGTGAAAAGCTTAATTCTACGAACAATGAACGCCTCGTTTTGAAAACTATTCTCTAAATATTTTTACATTTTTATAGAATAATCAACTGTTTTTATATTATATACAATTAATTCATGACTTTAATATAAACATTAGATCAGATAATATTTTGGCCACAATTCAATGAACTTTCAACACTAAATACGAAATTCAACGTACATGCCACTTGTTTTTTGGAAACATCTTCATACAAACGTAATTATTACAAAGAAGGTGTAATATATAGAAATGCAATAATTGTAGTTAAAAAAATATCATACGTTATTTGATATTAAAAAAAAATAAATATCAGTCACATTTTCTAAAAAATATATTAGGGGTACCGAAAATTAAACCATTATTTTTATTTGACACATATTTATTAACACAAATCTTACATACTACATTTTACATTACAAAATATAATCTCCATCATTGTCTACGACCGTCTGCCATCTCCCAGGTAGTTTCTCGATCCCTTTTTTGTAGAAACTTGCTGGTTTCGACTTGAAGTATGAATCTAAATAATTTTTGACGTCTTGCATATTTTGAATTTTTTTTTCCCGTAACGAATGCTCCATTGACTTAAATAAGTAAAAATCCGAAGGGGCAAGGTCCGGAGAGTATGGGGGATGCTTCAAAACTTCAAAATTTAAATAGGAAATTTTTTCACGGGTCATTTTGGCGGTATGAGGCCGAGAACCTCCTTGTTCATCTCGGAGAGCGCGTGCGGAACCCAAACACCCATTCTGTGGGATTTACCGATTTTTTGTAAATGATCTCGCACTGTGGACCATGGAGCATGTAACTTCTGTGACAATTCTTCAATACTTAAACGAGGATCAGCTTCCACTGTGGCCTTCAGTAGATCATCGTCTAAATTTTGTGGGCGTCCCGATCTCTGATCATCTGTCAGACTTCTATCGCCGGATTTAAATTTTCTGAACCAAGACTGACATCTGTTTGGTGTTAGCATTGCTCCATACACTTCACAAATTGATTTGGTCGTTTTGGTCGCATTCCAGCCTTGATCGAAATATAATAGCATACAATGCCGAATATGTTGTTCGGTTGCTTCTGGTTTGCTCATTTTATCCCTAACAATTAAAAATTAAAAATGAAACAAAAAAATGGCCGAGGAAAAGTACTTTAGAATGGAACACTTACAAAGATGTTTACTCCATCGTGTTCAGGTACAAACTGATTCCAAACAAGGCACGCAAAAATAATGGTTTAATTTTCGGTACCCCTATATTTAATTTCTTCGAAACGACGGCAATAAAACTAAATATAATAAATAAAAATAGTACATATGGTTCTATAAACAAACACTCTTATGTCACTTAGCTATAAAATAAATAATTTTAAATGTTTTATTTTTAGTATGGCTAAAAATTTATCTAATTATGTATATAAAGACTTTATCACTTATCAGCAAATGACCTTCGTAGAATATTGAAACATGAATTTACAGTTGTTAAATATACAATAATATCGTTTTCTTATATTTTTTATATAATTTAGAATTTAATTTAAGCAACTTACCAAGGTCAATTGGAAGGAGAAAAAACAATTTTAATATCCTTTTTTAATATATTTAATAAAATTATACAATGAATTGATAAAAACTCTGCTTCAGAATTTTTAATTGGTACTGGCGTAAAAGGCATCAAACTTTGCAACTCAGCAATAGCAATCGGAAATTATAAGTCAATATTCAAATTTAAAAGTGTTGCTAGATAATTTTCAAATGCCGAAAACATGCACGCTTGTTGATGAAAACTTTTTAACAGATTAATTTAACGTATAATTTTCGTGTACATAATTTAAAAGTTTTATTCATGCATGACCTGCAGCTGGCACTGATTGATTGGCAGTACTGCTTCTTTGAAAGACCATGGTTCACACAATATGAACACCGCTAGCAATATTGATTTATTATTTCAAAATATAAAGTGCATAGATTTTGTGATACTGTTGTGTCAAATAACATAATAAAAGAAAAATTGACAATGACTAACCGAATATGAGTATATTTTTTTTTCTTTTTAGAAAATATTGTTTATTTTTATTGAAATGAATCATGTAGAAAAATGAACTTTTAATTATATTTTGTTTCTGACTTATTTAATTGCAAGTGAATCAAGTATTTTTTTTGAATTTTCAATACAAAGATGAATTTTAATAGTATTTCTTTAAACTATAATCAATACAAATAATAAAATAATCCTCTGATAATAATTTTGTTTAATCTCTTCGGTGTTTCAGGTTTTTGAGTGGGCTACTTCATAAACTTAAATTGAAAATGGAATAATATATAGTGCGTAATCTATTGTTTTGTCGATAAATTTTAATTTAATTTAAATGCCACAAAGGAAAAGTGGTTATAATGCACAAATCTTCGTAAAATATTGATACTTTAAGGTCAATATTATAATTTAAATGTTACATAAAAAATCAATTATCAAAACAGCAAAATTTAATATATCATGCAAATAAATGTATAAAGGTGTGATATATTACTGTTTGTCGAATAAAATGTAATTTTTTAAACTGTGTTATAGATAAATTGTGACTATCACTCAAAAAGTTGTGCTCGTATGGTTTTTCATTCCGAAATTATTTTTATGGATGGTTCTAATAACTAAAAGTAAGAGTTTTTATTGTGATGGAATACTACCGAATAGTTGAAATTGTAAAGCCGGAAGTATATTCAGTCAGCACTGATTAGCGCTGTAATCCACAGGCGTCGGCCGCACTGTAATCAATCTCCGGCGTAGACGGTCTACGTTCTACTCTACGGCGTAGCTTGTGAAGTGTCAGCTACCGTCAGCCGATGTCAGCTGTGACGGCCGATAGCACACTGTCGGCACGTTGCAAAGCACAAGGGGTATATGAAAATAATATAGATGGAAATATTTCATCAAAAAACCTTAAACAAACAACATGTACGGCATCAAATAAAGTAGTATTAGTAGGTTTTGACATTATATCAGTATTCAAACTAATATATATTTTTTCAAATTGTATATGAGAACATGTATTAGATATTTATTGTGGTAGGAAAGTTTTGCGTGCATAAAATAACAATTATGGTAATAAAATCTCACTTATGAATTAAAACGACAGCTGCTGTTGATAAGCATATTTAAATAACTGTTTTTGTTGTATAAAAACGGTCCATTATTTTACTCAATTTTGATATTAAATGTTTTTGCGTAGTTTTTTTCCGTCTTAAAGACACTCTTTTTATAAATATTTTTTGAATTTTATAATTACCATGATAACATCTGTTTTATTAAATAAACATATTTCGTCGTTGTGGGTAAACATGGTTCCATCTGCATTTTTTTCACAATTTTTTTAATGCAGTTTTATTCGCATTCAAAACACGGTTATATCTGCATTTAAAAAGCTTCAGATTCTCATTAAATCCATCAATATTCAAAAAAGAAAAGTTTTCAATCAGAAAAACATACAAATTTTTATAGAGCAAAAATAATTTACTTTTAATCTAAAATATCGTTTCCACAAAAAGATATATCTTCTGAAATCTTAAATTGCTTCTCCTGCACAGTTTTAGTTTTTTCAGATGGAACCATGTTTACCCATGACGACAATTGTCTAATGCAACTGATGACTGAATGTTATGAATTCATTCTCGACTTGTGCATTGAAACTAAGGCTTTCAATGCCGGGATCGGGATCCCAGGATCGTCTTTGTACAAATTCCGGGATTTCAGGATTCACTACAACACGTAAAAATAGAGCTAACATAAATCATAAATATAGGATAATGTCACCGATCAAATAGTTTTTAAGTTATTGACTTCACAAACATCAGATTGGTAAAAATAAATTTTAAGCCAAACTATTTTAAAACATCACAAAAACTAACGATTTTTTTTGTATTGACGTTTATTAGTATTTTATAATATAAACATATAAAAGCATTAATCATAATAAAAAACCAATATAGAGATTAACTTAACTGTATCAAGAAACTTGTAAAATTTAAGACTCTTTCTGTTTTAATGAAGTTTTATCAGTAAAATTAAATGATTATATAACAAATGTTGTAAATTTACAGTGTAGTGAACGCAAATAAAATGTAGTGTTGAATTTATTATCCATAAATAAGAGTTTTTTGATGAAAATTCTTGTTTTATTATTTAAATCCAGCAAAAATTGATACCATGCAATTTCAAGTAGATAAATGATTGCTTGCACAACTAATAAAATATGATTTTTAAGTAAAATCTTTAAAAGTGAAATATTGAATAAAAGCATGGAAAATCTAACACCTACGTTAGTAGGTGTCAAGGAGTAAGTACATTATTTACGATATTTTCTTGTGTTTGAAAATTCTCCCATCTCATGGTTAAATAAAAGTTAGTAAATAGACTGGCAGACTTCTTCACAAAAGCTCGCACTAAAAGCATCTTGCGAAAGCGACAATATATTTTCATGAAAGCAGGAACAATGCCCTACTATTGTTCGAGTCCGAGCCGTGATACACTTGCAGGGCGAGACCGTAAAAAGCGCCAGTCGATACGTGATGTATTAGCCGAGAAAAAAAGAAACGTAAACCTACGACTGTTTTTCTTTAAATTTACGACTCATTAGTTAATTCAAAGGAAAGAGACATTTTCCAATGTGCGGCTCAGCACATTTTTCACGAAACTTCTATAAATTGCTAATCTCGAATACAATACAGAAATCTTGTTTGAATACAAATCGTGAGTATTCTATTTAACTCAAAGAAAATAGACTATTTGGTTCAATATGTAAATATAAAACAAAATTTTTAATTTGAAGGCAAACTATTATCAAATTAAAGGTTGTAAATTTATAAGAACGATACAGTTGATAATTATTAATAATTTAAAACAAAAGTGTTAATGTTACATACAATTCGTAAAATTGTGATTTTATACTTGCCAGTGTCCTCTTGCTTGGACATAGTATTAAGTAATTAAATATATTACATTTACAACTAACATCAAACTTGGAATACTTTAAAATATATGTATAGTTAAATAAAGGGTATTAAAGTATAATATTACTATTTTATGAAAACGAATGTCCATATTGCCGTTACTATAAAAATATTATCTTTACCAAACCCACCCAAAAAACACTGTTAAAGAATTTGATACACTGACACTATTATTTTCATCTGTATAATTCTCCGTAAACTTGTTATTTGATAGTATATTAACAACTTTCATCTTTGTTGTATTGCAGAAATAAAAGTTGTAAAAATATTAAGCATGTTTCAAAAATCTTTCATGTCTAATGCTTTAAACGTGAAATGAGTTTTTCGTATATTGGAAGTGTATTTTTGTACTTAAAAAAATACCTTTGTATTTTCAAACATGTAGACATTCCGCTATTGTCAGACTATAATAAAACAATTTTCGCCATCGTTTGTAATTTTTGTACGTACTGACTACTAGCCTGTAATGAAAAATAGTCGTTCAACTTACGTATTTTATTGTTTTTAATTTAATTGTTTCTTTCATATAGAGACGCAATCGTGGTTCAAGATATTTTAGGTAAAATAATAAATTAATAAAAGACAGTTTTTTACTATTACACGCATGACAAACAATTTTGCAATTTTAATTGTCAACTTGGTGTAAGCCCTTGCCCCAACGGGAGGATCAAAAATCCAAAATTCACTGGGGTGATCAATAAAATGCAAACTTAATTAATTCTCCAAAAAAAATGTTTTAAGAAATATATAAATATTATATCATGATTGGAATTTGTTAATATAACAAAAAAATAAAACAGATTTGTAAAGTATATTATTAATTTAAAATTTGCCGATTCTAATTAATTATGAGAAAGAATCGACAGAGATAATTGACAATAGTGAAAATGAAAAAATTATATCTGTTATTATAATTCAAAAAATGCTCCAAACTTTTTTGCTAAGACTCACAGCGAGTGTCCGATATGAGTCCGATAAATTCTTAAAAATGGCCAATTACATGACAGCAGAGAGTGTCTACTTCCCCAATGCTGGAAAACCATGCATCCGTAATGTGACAATAAACCTTTGAGAAATAAGGGGTGTCTCGAAATGTAGAGAAACCATGTTGTTAAAGTAGCATAAACCATATAGATAGTAGAAGTGTCAACTCGGAAACTATGATATAATAAAACCTAATTTGTAAATTTTAAAAATGAGTTTTCTCAATTTCATGATTTATGGAGATACAACATTTTAGATCTAAGACAGGAAAGATTGCATTTTTAAACGATTTAGATATACATACAAAAATTATCGGCCATTAGAATGACATTTGAAGCTGTGTTGTTTCATGTTAACTTTATCTTGCGAGCTTTACAGATATATCACAGAAAGCTGTCATTAGCCAAAGAGTCCGTATAAATAAAAAATAAAAGTTTACTAAAACAATGCCCTTAGCATCTACAGCGGGTCTGGCCGTCTCTGGAAAACTTTTCCACGCGTTTCTCCAGACAAGAAGCAGCAGGACTCTAAGACCAAGTTAACTGGGGAAAGGTAATTCAACTAACTTACGTAGAGGCTGCTAACTTAGACTTAAGTTAACGATACAGTAGCGGGTGGCAGCATTAAAGCTATCATTTAAATTACACGCCGTACGACGTGTTATAACACAAAAGCTTGTCGAGACCTGCTTAACGCTGCATATTTATAATATTGTATGCACATAATGACAAAATTACCCTGCTAACGGCGCTCACTCGAACTTTTCGATTTAATTACAAGCTCCAAGGCAAATATGAATTAATATGGGTGTCTAAAAGTGAGAAAATTTAAATTTTCGCAACATATTAAATTCAAAAATTTGTAAAACAAGAGAATAAAAACTTTTGTTTTGCGCGTTTTGTATATCTAACTAAGAAGTAACATATTTGAGTATGATTTTATTAAAATTGAGTGTTAATATATCGTACATATTAAAAAAAAATGTTTTTTTTACGCAAAATTTTGAAAAATATTTTTAATCTACAAATTGGAACAGATTAAGTAGTGTACATTGAATGTAAAGAATATATATCTAGTGTTTTTTATGGACCACTTAGTGTCAATTTTGACTTGCAGCTATCAAAAATATATTAAAAATTAACAACTAATTCTAGAATAAAAATCTTCGCGAGATAGAAAAACTAGTGTTGTAGAAAAGCTTTAGAATTAAGCCAGTTGCTATATTAATGCACAGTTATTTAAAATGCGAATATATAAAAACATTATTAAATCTTATTTGCCTTTCAATACATAAAGAAGAATTCAATCAATGTTTCCATTGAGGAATTCAAGTTCTTGGTTGCGAAATCGATTAGACAGATAACTTAAATCGGCAACAGTCAGCCAACAAAAAAAAAAAAGTCTTTCATATTAGGAAAACGTAATAATAAAAATCATTTAAAACTAAAATTTCTATTTTACTCCATAGTTCATGCTTCTCTAGTTAGACAAAATTTAGTTTTAATTAATTTAATTATTATTTAACAAAGCGTCTTCGTATAGATGTAAGAGTGTATACATTCTAACACAGTTACCCTCGTAAAAACTTCTATCGAGGCTCGCCTAAAAACTCATTTCGCAGACCTTGTAAGGAGTCCCGATTTTCATTAATGTGCCCCGCAGTGCGACATCGCTCCTTATTGTGAACCGTAAAAACATTGATAGTTCTTGCAATAGTCCAATTTACATGTCCATAAATCTCGCCGGCGTAATTAAGTTGAGCACGCACTTGCAAACAGTCGTCCGCCGGCTCTTGTCACCAGATGTGAATAATAATTTAATATAGGCGCTACATTCAAAACAGACGCGCGTAAAAACTGAAACTGTGGCGGAAGCGGTAAACCGGATGCTACGTTCGCTGGGAACGATTCTCTGACTGCGCTTTTTTTCAGAATGAATGATGCCAGATTTCGTGCGAGTAAGATTTTTGATTTATTTTGTTTCACTTGACAAACGACGTGAAACAAAACTATATATATGCTAACATGTACTTCTTATATAAAAATACAATATACGAAATGTGAAAACTGCACTATTTTACTATATATATATATTATAAAAGAAGTATATTTCATTAGGACAACGAAAAAAATAACATCTATTTTGGCACCTTGCCCATTGGTTTTGAATAATTCAAAAATATTTTTCGGGTAATTTACCATGAATATATTGTTTGCATTTATATCAACTTAAAAGACTTCCTCAGGATTGGGCTCGTGGTGCAGCGGTCAACGTTGTTGGCTTCAGTGACGGATCTCACGGGTTCGAGTTCCATTATGTTCCAGCATGTTTTTAACCGATTTTTGTTCAAAGGCATGAGTGTTTGTGATATTAAACTATTCCTTAATACCTTTTAAATCTTAAAATAACAGGGTGTAGCGAGAGCGAGTAGTTAACCACTAGTCCTGTTACAGCTCACATCCTTCTATGATTATTTCTTAATCTCTTCTAAAAAGAGAATTTGAGTGACTTAGTAATCAAATGTCTCGGTTGAAATAAATTTAATAGAAAACCATAATATACTTCATTTTCAGATCGGAAATGAATTTAAAAAAAGAATAAGAAAAGAAGAAAAAAAGAAAAAAAGAAGTGAAAAAGCAATATATTATTTATTAATACCGGGGCCTGGTTTCGCTTTTCGCGAGCATTTTCAGCTGACTAAAATAAATCATTGTATAGAATATACAATATGTCATTGACACAGAGTTATTTAAAGAAAAATGCCATTATTTTCAATTGCAATAAAAAAACAATTGTGTTAAAAAGTTTAAAAACAATAAATTATTATAGTCACAAATAAATGTGAAATTGATAAAAATATTGTTTATTTGTTGTTTTGTTTTAAATATGATTGTCTTACATTTAAAAATTTAAATTGTTAATTTTCTTTTTGAATTTTAATAATATATTTATTGAAGGAAATTTACAAAACGTGGAAAATTGCAAACTATTAAATTATGCTTAAAGCTGACATTCCGTAAGAAAAAAGAGTTGCATAAAACGTGTATAAAGTATATTTAGTTTTCACAAAACACTATCATAAAAATGTCGCATGACATTAAAAAAATCTTATACATTTCAACGATGTCTGCAAACCATCAAGCGCCACGCGCAAAACACAGAAGCAATAATTACTTTGTAAATAGTGTAGTGATAGGAACATTTCGCGTCGCCCTCAGCGTCTGCTAATGTGACCACGCCCCTTGTCACTACAAGTTTCGAGTTACGTATAATTGTAACTTATAAACGAGCATTTGCATAATTGCGAAAATTTTGCGCAAACAATAAAGCACAGTCAAAATGGTTCGCCGAAAAAAACTGTATTGTCTATTCTACTGTGAACAACAGTGATATATCATGTTGGAAAATATGTGATTATTTCAGATAAAAAATATCGTGTGTATGTATGAAAGTTTATACTAAGAAAATGTATTTAAAATATGTTTATTAAAACATTCTGATGTAAAAAGTTGTTTATTAAAAATATTGAAGTTGTAAGCAGATTATTTTTTTCCCATCTCTTTTGTTAAACATCGATTCAGGAAACGTATAATTTGAATCAATCAAATTTGTAGTCAAATTACTGTTTTGAATTTATGTTAAAAATATGAATAATATAAGAAACACAATAAATAGTTTTTTTTCTGATGTTAAGTATTACGGTATTGAAAAATAATAGCTGAATAGTTAAATGTTCGTTGTCCGATCATATTTGAAAAAAATAAAAAAAATCAAGATTTAGGACAGGCCAAAAGCAAATTACAAAACATATGCAAAGAATAATCGTGTGCATTTTTAAAATTTAATTTATTTTAAGCATATTTTGTTTTGGAAATAATTCAGAAAGTATCAAAAAACTGAACTAAAATCTTTATAAAGCATTCAATACTTGTCAAACTTTGGTTTTAATTAAGTTTTTTTCAAGCGTTAAAACAAAGCCTATGAGTGACAAGCATTTATATAAACAAACAAACTTTAAATTATTATCCAGTTCTTATTAAAGGTTCCTGTAAATGTTTCTTAGCCTTCTTCCTGGAACAAACTGAAGGCTCTAGCGGTGACAGAACTAATCTCCTGCTGTCAAAGTGCACAGTAATTTATGCTTCGGAAATTGGGGGAAATGTTGTCAGGACAAAGACCAAGTCTATTTATATTTATATATTTATAATGCAGCTTTTGAAAATTACAGTCATATTATAGACACACAAAATATATGATCCTCGATAAAATTTAAATTGTTGGCGAATAATATCTTTCATATAAGTAAAAACATACTTTCTTTTATATTTCAAATCGTTTCAGATACAAAAATGCAACCAAAACTGATTTTTTTCAACTAAAATACAATACTTGCAGCTCCCAATACTTCTCTAATGTGTTTTTTAAAAAATTTAAGCATCTAATATTCGAAATATGTTTTTTAAAAATAAATTAAGAGTAAACTATATTTTACATCTATTTAACAAAAACATATAACGAACATATTATTACAATATTACAATCTCCTGTTTATTTGTTTTATGGAACTGATCATTTAAAATTAGAGATTTTGATTTTAATTTGGAGTGGCAAAATTCTAGTGCAATGTCATTAAGAAAGCTATCAATTTTATTTTTCTATATTATTTTACGAAAACTGTTGGGGAAAATAAGTCGCACATGTAAAAAAGTATTTATTGTTGAAGCAAAAAATAATGTTTTCATACATGTATATTGTTTGTATTAAATAAATAAAAATAATTTGCGTAATAGTAAAAAAATATAATATGTCTAAAATAACGATTTTTGTAACGGTTTCTCAACCGGGGGAGACATAGAAAAAATAATTGAGGGGAGCCACAGTACAGCTTTAAAGGGCCATAGACAAATCCTGGAAGAGCTAAAATAGGTCTTCCGTCTTTTCATTTAGGGATATCCGTAAATTCCTGGGTAACATTTTCCAGCCATCAAAATTTTCAAAGAATTGAAAACTATTTTGGAATCTTTCAACTTCTCACTTCGTCTCGAAAACCTAAAGACGGATATGGAGGCCACGAAAAAGTATGTGGCTCGAAAGGGGCCACGGGTCCAAAAGATTGAGAAGTTATGTTGTAGATCAGGGGTTCCCAAACTTTTTCGGTTTCAGAAAATATCAGATTTTTTTTGCGGCGCCCCAAGTCAAAACATTGGTTATCTCATGGCAAACTTTATGTTACTTATAGTTTTTCTTCATTTCCAATTTAGAAACTCTGATATATCTAAACCTCCAATGTTGTCTACAATTTTATTTAATAAATAACCAAAACTCCTGATTTTCTTGTGAAATTAAAAAATTTACCCTTTGAAAAGTGATTACACACTTAATAGGGAAAAACTAAAGGCAAATACTATTTTCTTTGCAACAGTATAAAATACACAATTTCAGCTGTCTCGGCAATATCTATATTGAGACAGCTATCAGGATGCAGGTCTTGGCTAAACGCATTCAATACGGCCACGACACGCAGTTGAAGCGCACATTTGATGTGATTTGGTTAGTTTACAAATAAATTAAACACGTATTTCAAATTCACAAACAATTTATTGAACAGAGATTATTAAAATAATCTTACAATATAGTCTTGCTAATAATAGTCAAGATATTTAACAGTGTTCTCAGACTGTATAAAACGTGTTTCATAGAATATTAAAAAAAGTTTTTTTTATGTAAAGAATAAAAAAAGTATCAATTATATTATTTGATCGTGATGCTAAGTTGTTAAGCCGCAAAAAGAACTCAAGAAAGATAAATTTAAAATTCCAACTGGTTTTTAAATATTGAAAGTAAAATTTATACATAATGTGAAAACATTTGGGAAAAAAAAGCTCTCGAGAAGAATTCTTTAATAAAACTTTTTGTGTGCTTTACAAAGAAACTTAAAGTACATTTCAAAGCAAACCACATCAAACGAAAAAATCTTGAGTCGTGTTAGAAAAAAAGAAATTGTTTATAAAATACATTTATAAAGAAGGAACTATAATTATACAAAAAATGTATAATTCTATTTTAGTAAGCTTTATTATAATATTAATAAAATATAGCTCTAACATTTTATCAGTTGTTTAATCAATTATAAGTAACTACTTTAAAAAATCTACATAATATTTAAAAAGTTTTTTTTAAGTGCTTTTGTAAAAGTTTCATTTCAAAAATATTGTAATAAAAAGTTATATGTTATGTAATATTTTCAAATTTTATTGTAAAATATTAAAACTGGACTTGAAAAGTAACTTAAATTAAACAAATAGATTCATACAAGATTTTTATATCTTAGACTAATATAATTATAAAAAAAATTCAATAACATAGTTACGAAGAAAAAACACAATTCAGTACAGCGAAGACAAATAACATTCCAATGGTAGGCATGTTATTATTAGCATTTTGCAATTCGTATAGAATACCATATTATTTTTGCCCGTATATTTATATATAGTCTGGAAATATTTTGTGTGCGGCTTCGGAGCCAATTTACTATCGCAAAGATGCCTGGAGGGCATTTGTGAAATTGAAAACTGCCAAAGCCTGTGAAACGAACTGCGTGAAATTTTGCACTCGACTATCGTTTTGGATTTCAATAGGAAAAAATCGAAAACAAATATGTTATGATAACCGAAAATGGGTATCGAATAACTGTTCTATGTTATCAACCGTCTATTTCTGAATATATTTGACATAAAAAGGAAACTGAATAAAGTACTGTTTTTAATTATTTCATTAAAAAAAAAACTCAATTGTAATAATTCTACTTTGATTTAATATAATCAGTTATGGTTTCGCTAGAATTCACTCGGTTTCGGTCTCATGACGATCATCATCAATAATTTACATCAGCATACAAATATCATTCTTTTATGAATGGAAAAAATATAAAAATCGATTCGCTGTTTAACCAAATTTGAAAGCTCTATTTCATTTCATACAATTGTTAAATAAGTACAGTTGTAGATTTAGCTGCTTTATAATTCTTACGAGTAATTCAGAATTCTTAATGTTAGTGTGGTATAAATTTGGTTACCTTTATGTTAATAGTTGTAATGGCTACGTAAGGTTGTTTAAGCAATTAATATGAATCGTTTTTACTTTTAATCTATAAAAAAAATATATAATTATTAAACGACGCTAACACGAAAATTTCTTGATGAATGGTTTTTATAAACTTTAATATTATTTTATAAACGAAATTACAGTTGTAAACAATGATTTTTTTAAACTTTTATTAAGTTACTTTGCATTTCTGTTTATCTGTAAGGTTGAAGCTAAATAAGCATTCAGTTTTACATTCCAGGCCTTGCTAAATCGATATTGTACAATTATATTATATTATCATATACAATATGAAATGTAAATGTATTTCAGCTCATAGCTACGACGGGTTATTAAAATTAGTGTTGGAAACTTCAACGTTTCATTCATTAGAGAATGAGAATGGTATTGAGAAAACTAATATATGATATACAGAAATTCTAAACCTTTTTCATGATAGGGCTCCATCAAAACTAAGCTAACATCAATAATGTTAGTAATCAATTCTTTGTCGAACAAATACTATAAAAGTAATTTCAATAAATGAAATGTGTTTCTCGAATTAAAAAATAGTATTTAATATTAAATTTCAGCTTTGGCGACAATATTTTTAAGTCTAACGATAGAGGTCTGCATGGGCCTGGCCATTTTTTGACACAAAAAAACCTGTCACTTTTTTAAAATTACATTAAATCATGATATTGTCATGAACTGTTTTCTTATGAACAGTGTTGCCGCATGGCTGACTCATGTTCCGAACATAGTTCAAAATTTTTTTAAAAAAAATAATTTCTTACCCGGTCCTGGCCCAAACCCGAACATCAATCGACCTTACCCGCCCCACCCCGGCCCAAGAGCCGGACCGGGTAAGGTCCCGTGCAGACCTCTAATTTATATGTGAACATATTATGAGTCGTATACACCTGATTAGGGCTTCCAATTAACCGGACTTAAAAACTAACCGGTTTTCGGTTTTTTTCTGACAAATAAACCGGGTAACCGGTTTAAACCGAAATATCATGTATTTTGATAAGGTAGGTATGCAAAAAAAATCGTAGAATTTTTTTAATATTCGACATAACAGCTAATACTCCAAAAATGATATGTATCTTAATGTGCCTCTAGTAACCAACCTGTTTGCCATAAAGTAACGATACTAGAACTTGAAACTTACAACTAAAACACAGAAGGCAAAATATGTAACAATTACTATAACATGTGAAAAAATATTTTATGATAAAATATACGTCAAATAAAAAAAATTGAGGTTTATTATAAAACTCACCAAAAGAGCGATTAAATGCATTCAATTTTTTAGGCATTTCAACTGGATAAGACGAGACATCCAATGTTTAGACAAAAATAGAGTAGAATACCAAAATATTCACATTATTTATTATGTCCCAACTCTCAATGTGGAGCATATGAACTCAACAAATAATTTTTCGGCGAGAACTGCTTGTTACTCATTTGCTCAACTCTTTTTTCATGCAAAGAAACTATTTAACTACTAACAAGCATACATAAGCATAAAAATAGGTAGAGAGATTTAAATTATTAATCATAAAATTGCATACGCTTAAAAATGGTACATGTTAATTATATGGAATTAATAGTTTTTTAGAGATTTATTAGGATGTTTTTTTTTAAAATCAATAAAGGATATTGAGTGACGTGCATATAAGAATCATTCGTATCTTAATAAATAATTACGAAAATATGTTAAATTATTTGAAAGAGTCATTTCTTTTTGCAACATGGACAACTTTGAGACAGAAGTAGATTATTCTACAAAATGTATATATATATATGTACATGTTTGTTGTGTTTTGTGAATTGTTTCCTATATTACTCAGTAAATTAATTATAAAACATTTTTATTTTTGTAAAAAACAATAAAAATCAAGAAAAGAGTGTTTTTGATAAAACCCGGTTAACCGAGTGAAATAAACCGGTTTTCGGGTTTTTTCAAAACTCGCGATAAACCGGTTAACCGGTTTCGGTTTAAACCGGTTTGGAAGCCCTACACCTGATGTATAAAAAAGTACAGATAAAACTGATAAACTAGAAAAAATCCTTACCGATTCATTTGGCGGTTACTTGGTAAACGTATTTTTTTAATATAACTTATTTTTACAATACTATAAGTATACGAAAAATAAATATCTTCCATGAGTTTTAGGTCATTAATTGATAAATATTACAGAGATGTGCTATATTTTTTGTTAAATGAATACTTAAATATTCCTTTTTTAAATACCTTTTACTTGCTGAATAAAATATTTTAAATATTAGTCACTCTTCACCATAAAATCTATTATTTTTAATTATCAAGACATTAATAGGCAATATTCATTATTATTTTAATGATAATAAAGTTGTCTGGTGTCTTGAGAAAAGCAATCTATATAACATGATCAAAAGGTCTTACGTGATTCTGGAGACAGAAGTTTCCTACCACAGCGCTATTTCATGATGAAGTTTAAATGTACGTACACTTCACAGCATATAAACACAACTTGGAGTTAAGTGCCTCATCTTCAGAGAATGAAGAATGCCTGAGACGTTACTGTATACGTGTATGAATTGAAAATCAAACATTCCATAGAGATAACTGTTCACATATTTGTGCGAGAAAACAACTTCAGTCGACATTCCATTGGAAGTCAGACGTCTAAGAAATATCTTTCGTTGGCCTCTCTCTCGGCAAAAGTGTATCGAGACAATTTTATGTATCAGTGACCATATGAATCATTTGATTTAATAACTATTGAAACAATTGAACGCAAGCACGTGACTGCTTATATTTGTTTTGCTAATACACTGTTATCCCCAGAGATATCGTTGTTTGTAAATATAATACAATCAAGCCAATAAGATTTATTTTTAAACTTAAGTCACTTAAATAAAAACCAATATACTTTTAAAATGAACTATTCTCTCAGTTAATGTGAGAAGCATTTTAACTATTCAAAACTTATTTTATTATTGTTTATTTAGAGTATATACAATAAATTGAATTCTATCCGAAAAAATAAACAAAATGTGTAAGATAATTATTTGAACTTTTTTCACAAATGTATTTGAAAATCATTCTATGAATAAACTATATTGACCATGCCTGGTATTGATTCCGTTCCTTTTTTTATCGATAATTTTTTTCTTATTGCAGGGATGCAGAAGTCGACAAATTGAACCCTATGATTTGAATCACGGTTATATAGATCATTACCTATTTTTCATGAATTGAAATATTGTTTAGATATCCTATTTTAATAATATAATATTTATGCAAAAAATATTAACAATTAATTTAACTAGTTTGAAAATTATCTCTAAGAATCGATTAATTTTTCTTTGTGATGCTTTATGATTGCCACGCATATAGTCAAGTTTTTATATATCTCTTTGCCTTTAAAATAATTACGACAAAACAAATGTGTTGTTATTTATGATTTAAAAATGCAGACTGATTCATTGAACAAGTTTACACAATTGATATTATATTTAATTTTAATACTTTCGATGGATTCGGCGGTAACTTTGTGAAAGTTCATTTTAATATAAAATAAAATAACTTATATTATTTCACGTATTTTGCTACAAACTGTGACACGTGTTTCGCCTCTTTCAGGGGCATCCTCAGACAACTACTTTCGCAAATGCTTTGCGAAAACCACAATACGTGGAATAATCTAAGTTATTTTATTTTATATAAGATTTAATTTTATTTAACTTTATTACTTGTATGATGGTTATGATTTTTTTTATATCCATGTCCATTCCCAATGTGTAACATATGTCCTCTTAATGGAGATATCTCAACAAAAATTTTCTACGAGAACTGTTTGTAACTCAGTCGCTCAGCTTTTCTTTTCCAAAGAGAGTATAAGTGATAGATGGCTAGAAAAGGACTAGTGGTTAACTAATCGCTCTCGCTTCGCTCAGTTATTATAGGATCGGAAAGGATGAGAAGGAATTTAAATCGATAAATCTATCAAAAAAATGCTGTTGTACTGGAACTCGAACCCGTGAGATCAGGCACGGAAGTCAACAACGCTTATCACTGCGCCATAGGACCCGACAGTTCGATTCAATTTTTTTCTTACTCATCTAATACTAAAGCATTCTTTACTTCCATGAACTATTAAAGAGTTAAAAAAAGCATTGAATTCACCATAGTCTCTATAACTAAATAATCCACATGCTTTTTAGTGATATGATACTATTATATATAATATGTAGAATTTGATAGATTATTTTTTTTATTATTATTTAACTTATTAAATCCTAATCAAACTTTCGATACACATATGTACACGCTGAAGAACTAAAAGTTACTGTGACACCTCTCAAAGCAATTAAGTCACATTTGTTTGTTTGTTAAAAATGGTAAATAATATTATTAGTAGTAAAAATTAATCACAGATGGTTATTAATTATTTTGAAGCATGTTTCCGTTCCAGTTCATTGTCCATATACTTAAATAGCTTCGTTCATAAAACACACATATTTCCCCCTACGATTTATCCATCATTATGTCATTTAGTCTGAACGAAAAAAATGACAACGCCTGGCATGAGAATGTCTTGCGGAAGCTCCTCAAAAGCTCTCTGGTAGCAAAGCTGCACTGAATTAAGCGCATGGCTTGCCGTAAATTATTATGAATATTATGTTTAGGCAGACCACCCAAGATGCGAGTTAAGCTCGGCCATAACCGTTATCGTGCGGTTAGCCAAACTCTAAATTAAAGACGGGGAGATGATGTTGTTATTTTTAGGCTAGATTTAAGACGCTGTCTTTTTAATAATGTGAATGCGATGCGGTAGACGTATAAATTTAATCGCCTGCGTATCTTACTAACTCTGCATTTGAAATGTGTTTGAAAATATTTTGGTTTGTTTATATAATCTGAAGAACTAAATATGTTCTTGTGTTTTTATTTTCATAACATATCGTAATTTTTGCGATCATATTGCATGATTAAAAAATATTTTTTAATCACTACTATTTTAAGATTTTGACTGGAGGGCTTGGTGGAATTTCAATATTAGATGACTTGAACGCATGAGGATGCTGAAAAGCGAAACTTGGGTTGTTAGTGGCGAAATTTGTGTGAATGTGCATAATTTGAACGATTCAAATTTACAACTATTTGTCAAAGTTTCTTAAAATATTTGTAACAAATACATATATACGAGGCTGAAATGAGAATTCCACTATTCTTGAAAATGTGAAACTAAATGTTCCTGATTATTTTTTGAGAAATCAAAGACATAAATTGTTTGTTCTTCCAAGATCTAAAAATAGCTTTGAGAAGAAAGCTTTAACAGTTTTCAACAATATTGTTTTTGATGTCGACATATTCCAAGTAAAGGTGGGTGTGTCCCGACGAATGCTATTTTTTTATGTATTAAAGTAGAGTTTGTCGGAGCTTGCTCGTTGACTTCCTTGTCAATTAAAATATTTAATGTCTTCATTGTTAAAGCTTTAAATTTAAAATTTGACAATCTTTTGTAATGTCAGTGTAAAAAAATAAAATAAATATAAAAACTTAAATGTAAAAAAATGTATCGTTACGAATAATGACATCGTGTCAAATAAAATATTATTTACGTAACCTTGCAAAGTATATATTTTTTATTTTATTTTAACTATATCATTATAATATAAAATAAACAGTCAGTCACTCACGACGGAGTAAAGAATTTTTCTTACAAGAGACATAATAAAAAATCAATATTTGCAATGCTGGAAATAAAAAGGCACTGAGGAACAAAAAAGTGAGTATGTAGAAATGTAACATATGTCACATTTTTTTTGTGCTTATTGTATTTTTTATTTTTTGTATTCATTTGTGCAAAATATGGAATATTATCATTGTTCTTATGTAATGGCTTTTTATCTACATAAAAATAATCAAATCCATCATTGAAAAGTCCATATATAAATGTGGCCACTTTGAAATGAGAGTACTTGGCCGAGCAACAATATACATAGTGACTCGTATGATAAATAATTAATTATTTATAAATAAAAATAGATTAGTCAAGAAAGTCAATTTTTTTTACAAAGATTTTACAATAATTGTAAATTCTATGACAAAAACTATTGCTTTTATTTACTTTAATATTTATCTAACATTCAAACGCCGCATTCAAGTCTGTTTTTCAGATTTTTGAAAAATCAGTAATTCAAGTTAAAAAAATTAAAAAGATTCTTTCATATTAATTTATAATACAATATTTGTATGAAAGAAGGAGGGAAAGTTTGTTTATAATAAGAATAAAAATCACACAATTATGTATATACAATATGGCTATTTAATATATTTTTTTAAACCTTTTTTAAGTGATCGGTAATTTAATAATGATGTAAATTATATTTTTTAAAGTATTCAGCGAAGAGCAATTATAATCACTTAACATAAAAGTAATTGTTCACAGTAAAGATTGTTCTCAGAGAATCACAAATCAGAAAAGAAATACAATTCTTATAAATTATCGTTATACTGAAAGATATGTTATGATATTCATTGATAATAAAATTAACTCAAAGTATATAATGTAATTTTATATGAAAAAAAAACACAAAAAAATACCTAGATTGTTTTTCGGAAATTCAACCAAACACTAATTCTATAATCTAAAAAAGCTTCCAATTTCCACACACTATGCCAAGAAAATGTTTGGTTGTTTGTGTACAATCTTTCACTCAAGAGAATTTTGTCAATAAATATTAAATTTGTTTGAGAACAGATGCCGCAAGTCAAGGGCTAGACCAAATGTACGTAAACTTTTACACAAAAAAACGGTTATATGGCAAGAAAGAAAATCAAACTGTCCACAAAACACACGCTGAAAAGAAACATTTTTCTTATAATACATTGTCTAGTGACATACCATTATATTCTGTTTTATTCTATGATACAACTAAAGTAAAGGGTAAATAATATTTAAAGTGGTATTTTTTCAATTGAAACATATGAAAACTGTGGTAAATATTTGCTTAGCGGATTCTTCCGTACGCGAAATCTCTGCAGAAGAAAATTCCACACGATCATCATTTGTTTTTATATTTAGCGTATACCACTATAAAAACATTATTTTTTGCTGACATAAGAAAGCATGATAGAGTTTTTTTTATTTATGTAATGTTTTTGAATATAGACAGTTGAATATACACATGAAAATTCGTGTGAAAAAATTCGTAAACTGAAAAATTACCTAGCTAAAATATTGAAATTATTTTTTTAAGGGAAGGAGTGTTGCCAGTGTGCAAAATGACACATTATCGAGCGAAATTTGTTTCCTTAATAAGAAAAATGCATGAGACAACATTTTTCGAGACTAAGGCTTCACGGAGCCTGAATATGCACTCGACAAGCTGTCTCGGATCAAGATCAGAGCACTTAGACACGCTGTAATACTATTTTCATAGAGTTTAAGCCACAGTCCCTGTTTGCAGTTAATACTACGTGACGTCATTACATTGTAGCAAAATTTGTGTTAAAATCAGTACAAAAGACTAACAAACCAATTATTGTGTGATATGCTCTTACAATAGTAACAAAGGCAAATAAACTGATTGTTTTTTGTCGTGTTTTATATATATAATTGTTATAACTTCGTGTAAATAAGTTATGGCGTAGCGGTTAGCGTTGTGGGTTTCCGTGCCAGGCTTCACGGGTTCGAATCTCAGTACGATATTAATATTTTCAGCATATCAGCATATTTATGATTGATTGACGGATTTTTGTTCGAATGCATGAGTGTTTGTGATGTCCCTTCTACTATTTCCGATCCTTTAAAAAACTGGGCGTAGCGACAGCGATAAGTTTACCGCTAGCCATGTCCTAGCTTTAACCTTTTATCGTTACTACTCTCTTTGAAAAAAAGAGAGGTTGAGCGACTCAGTAACAAACAGTTCTCGTAGACAAACTTCTGTTCGGATACCTCCATTAGGAGACCACATGCTCCGCATTGGGAGCGGACATGTAAAAAAAAAAATATTTGCTGATTTTAAAAAAAATGTAGATATTTAACTTAAATTAATTTTATCAAATGATTTAAAATTTAAAAAAAGCTTCAATATAATTGTTGGATTCGGCGGTAACTTTGTCGAAGTTTGTTTTAAATATAAATGAAATATGATAAGTTTGCGGGTTAACAGAGGTTAAAGTAAAGGTTGCAGAGTACGTGTAACACTTTATATAATATTAAATTTTGAGAGAAACTTATTTCGTCTAACTTTAAAGTACTACTATTGTATAAGCGTTTTTGTTTGCCGATATATTTTGAATGTAACAAGATTATTTAAAAATATCTTATATTCAAGCGCTTTATTCTACCTTTTGAAAATATTTTTTTTTATAAAAATAACTTTTTAATATTAATAAGACATTTGCATACTTTATGGCAATTAAGCTTAAGTTAATTCGATTGATGTAGATACTGAAGAGAAATTCAATTAGTGGTGGACAGTATTCAAAAAATAAAATACTCATTTGTACTTATTCCATTTTTATTTTGAATGACTAGAACCGGGTTTGCTCATGACGAGTATGATAAGAAAATACATACAATATATAATAATAACAGTGCTATTTATGCACATTTAAAGCTAGTAAAGGGTAGATTGTGACTGGGAATGTTTATTTAATATTATAAATACAGTGTTGGATTGAATGGGTTAATATTTTAAAGAACTTAACAGACAGGCTAATAGTAAAAACTTGCCTCCTAATCGTTTTTAACCATGTCCGCTTATAATATGGAGCATATGGACTCCTAATGGAGTTTATCTCAACATAAGTTTTTCTAAGATAACTACATGTTAATCAGTTGCTCAACCATTATTTTTCTTCAAATAGAGTAGGAATATAAGGATAGAGCTATGATATGACTAGTAATTAACCAATTGCCTTCTAACAAAAATTCAAAAATCGATTGAAAAATCAATTAATAAAACTGTCCGCAGTGAGATTTAGGCCTGTGACCTCCGTAAAATAAGGCAGCTACGTTAACTACTCAACCACGCAGGAGGCATTCTTCTTAGTGTAACGATAAAAAAATATTCTGATTTTGTAATGTATTCGTTGTGCGGGCTGAGCCGATGGTTTTGCATGGATGTTTGACATTGAATCTATCGGGGTACCAAGAAAAGATAACCAAAAGTTATGAAAATAAAATTTTCGCAAAATATTTGAACTGGTTAAAAAAATAGTCATATGAAAAAGGTAAGTCTTATAAGTAAAATATATCAAAGAGAGCAAAAGAAATATTTGTGGGCCATGTTGAAAAATTCTGTTTGAAAGAACCCTATTTGGCAATCAACTACCTGGTCCACCCCCAGATGAGATAGGCAGACATCATCAAGAAAGATGAAGATAAGCGGACGTAGATGATCGAAACAAAAGAGAGTCCGTGATAAGTTACCTAAAGAGTAGGCGTTGAGTAAGCCATGGATCCTTATGGACTTTTGTGCTAGCCCAAACACTTACATACTAGACGTAATACACTTTCTTAAAAAATATGTGGAAGCATGTGCTGATAAAAGTAAACCATAAAGAATAAATTGTTTATGGAAACGATTGAGTTAAAAATATAAAATAATTTTGTAAGCTACAACCCCTCAATTGAGTTAAAAAGTATGTCAATATACGAATGACTGAAGAAGTAAACTTTTTTGACACCAATAAATCTAAAACTCTGTCAATTTTCTAAGAAATAATAATAAATCTTTATCTCAAATATGACATACATCATAATAAGTGATTCATTATTTGTAGGGAACATGTCTGATGGAAATAGATTTTCGTAAATATGTATGGGTAAGAAAATATTTACTCTTGATTAATGATGAAATATTGTGACAAAAATGATTAACACTGACAGTGATCTCATGCAATGTTTATGTTTGGTGGGCTAAATAAAGGAATGAAGAGTTGTTTATATGTATTTTAAAACAAAAATTAAATAAACTTAACGTAGGAAATTATGATGCATATCGACTTTGGAAAGGTCAAAATTTCAAATCAGATGTATACATTTTGATACATGTTCTGCCAAAAGAATGTAAGCTGAAAATGCCGAATTAGTATCTAACTTTAGCTTTTGAGTTTGAAAAAAGAAGGGCATGTAAAAATTGCGATCAAGGAAAAAAGCTAAGAAAAGGTTTACTTCTAAAATTTTTTTTTGATTAATATCAGATAACGTTAATTAAAAACCAGTTAATCGGTCTCGATCCACTTTAAGAATTCTTATATTTTATAATTTGTCTTTGGCCCAACGTTTTTTTGTGTTTCGTGTAAAATTTGTGGGTTACGTCCTTTTTCCTTTCCACAGTCGATATATACAATATAAAAAATATTTTGGTATAGATGATTTACGAAGACTAGTTGTGATCCTTAAGTAAAGTTGACTGCTCACCAATAAAAAGCATGCCGTTTTAAAAAAAAATCTAGCACAAAAAAATATCATTTTGTCGGGTGACACACTTCTTAATAAAAATAATGCCCCATATTTTTTCAATCCATATCCGCTCCCAATGTGAACCATATGAATTCCTAATGGAGGTATCCCAAAAGTATTTTTTCTACGAGATCTGCTTGTTATTCAGTTACTCAACCTCTCATTTTCCGAAGAGAGTAAGTATAGGACAGGATCAGTGGTTAGCCAATCGCTTTAAATACAATCCGTTATTTTAGGATTGGAAGTATGAGAAAGATTTTTGACTTTATAAACATCAATTAATTCGAACAGAAATAAGTGAAGATCAGTCACGAAAGCCAACGACGTCGACCACTGCGCTACGGCCGTATATTATTTTTTTATAACCGAATAACAGGCGCAAAAAATCAGTTTATAATAAAAAAAACCGTAGAATACGAAAAACTAATTATTGAATTAGCGAAAGTACACACATTGAATTTCATTTATATTTTATGTAGCTTAGAATATTTACCAATATTTAGAAAAATACTCGAATTCGTATATAATGCGTGATCGTTTATTTGCTTTAGTGGTTCTGACTTCTTTGGTATTGTAATCAATCAGCTTATAATTAATAAGCCTTTAATGCAAATAATCCATTTCATGAAATGTTTATACACATAATCGTCATTTGTATTAAACATATTAAATATCAATGATTTTAATGTTGTGTTACTCGGATAGCGTCTAAACATAGTATTGCGGTAAAATATAATAATAATAAAACATTGGTCAATATCATGTGATATATGATTATACTTACCGTGTGATAATTTTATTTAATAAGCCAACAAAAAATGCTTCATGTTAATATATGGAATAAGCATAACGCTTATTCCTTACAGATATTCTAACGTTGTTATTACAATGGGAATATATTTACTTAAAAAACATACTACTCTTGAATATATGAACATTTTTGTAATGGATGGTATACAGGTCATGTTTTAAACAAAGTGATAAATCATGCTCACGTCACTATTGTGAGGGAATAATAATATTTGCTGATACACATAAATCTAATGCATGGTTGTCTACTCTCTTAAACTAGAAACACCAAGTCATTGTTATTTTCATAATATAGTTTATTTGTATATATTTAATGTTGCCAATCTGTATAATATCTCAGGATGTATTCAGTTCTTACAAATCTATAACGTATAATTAATAATGTTAAATTTTTAAAACTAATAACACCAAAAAACTAAAAAGTCTGTTGGTATTGTAGTCGAGTCAAAATTGCTAGGATTTATTTTGTTTTTTAATGCGAATACGCTTTTGAATCTCATAATGGAATCTTTAATGTGTACATCGAATAATAGATATAATATAAAAGCATGGATATCAGTGATGCTCTCGAACATTTCCATAATATTTCTATTAAATCCTGATAGAGAGGCTAAGAGAAGTCTAAGAATTTCTCATCTCTGTAGCGATCAAGCCCTTCCGTTGGCAATGCTGGTAAAGAAATACAAATTACCAAAAAATAAGCGATGAAAGAGACTTATGAAACTTTGAGGCTAACACGACGCTAACATAAAGCATCACCAAAAAAACGCTGCCAGTATTTTTTTAAATGTTACTTTTTCTTTCATCCTATTTTTTACAGAAACTGAGTGACTAGTGAAATGTTCCACATTGACGGTGGAAATAATTAAAGAAAGAAATACGTTTTGCTTGTTTTCTTAAATGTTCATAAATTATGTGTATTTTCTTCGTTTGTCTTCTGTCGATAGTTGGTGACTGAATTGTGTTTTACGACGAAAAAAATTTAGTGATATTTTAATATAAAATATTAAATAGCTAAGATTATTCCACGTATTGTATTAGAAACTGTCAAGAAAGTATTTCGCCTTTTTCAGAGGCATTCTCAGGCAGACTAACTTTCACAAATACTTGCTTAAGTATGAACGATTTTAATTTTACTATTTTGATATATTATAAAAATAAAAAGGAAGGGATGATAGAAAAACAAACAAACAGTGATGGTAATACAAATGAAATTTACATTAAGAAATGATAAACTAATGAGTTGCATCAATTGGGACGGGTTAAACCGTCAGAAAATAAATTTAGCCGTGGCGGACAACCTGTTTTATTCAAGATATTATTTAATAATATTTCTTTATTGTTAATACTTTATTTATTTCTAAAAATCTTAAACTATTCATTTTTGAACCTTTTTTATTTACTCGATGGAGTATTTCTATGTTACTATTCTGATTGAAATTATTCTTGTTTTCTATTAGATGATTGGCAAACCCTGAAAAAATGTTACTTTTTAAACACCTTATATGTTTTAATAAAAACACAATATTCCTTTGTACTTCATTCCACTTTATTTAATATTTCAGGACCGGTTTCGCTCATTAAGAGCATCGTCAACTGATAAGAAATGTAATTTAACAATGCTATTTATACAAAAATTATCAGTTATGAACAACAATTGGCATTGAAAAGAAATTACCAATTACATTAAAAGTGATTCTAAAATAACACAACATTAAAATGTTTAACACATCTAACATATAATTAAAAAGTCATCTCAGATTAATAAATTTAGAATGGCGATTGAAAGTAATTACAAACATTATTAATCTGAGATGACTTTATTAAACATTAATATAATGCCTTTCCATCAAGTATTGACAGTGAACACCCTAAAAGTGACCTTATATAAAGTTTCTACCTGTCTTTTTTTTTTTTTTTTTTCCCATGTCCGCTCCCAATATGGAGCATATGGACTCCTAATGGAGTTTATCTCAACAGAAGTGTTTCTACGAGAACTGCTTGTTACTCAGTTGCTCAACCTCTCTTTTTCCAAAGAGAGTAGGAATAAAAGGAAAGGGCTTAGGACAGGACAAGTGGTTAGCTAATCGCTCTCGATACGCCCCGTTCATAGGATAGGATGGGTGGGAGGGGGGAATTCAAGACATCACATACATCCATGCCTTTGAACAGAAATTCATAAATCGACTGAAAAATCAATTTATAAAACTGCCCGTACTGGGATTCGAACCCGTGCCCTCCGTAGCGGTAGCCAACGATGTTGACCACTCGACCACACAGGCGGCATACCTGTCTACTTTACATAAAAAGCTTGGCAGTCTCCACAAGAGAGGCGATAAATACCAATCTGTGACAATGATTCTACGCGATCTCCATCGAAAGTATTAATGAAATTTGTTTGCTGTTTACTTTTGTCATTGTCTTTCCTTGTGTTTCTTTAAAGATGGAAGGATTTAATAATATTGCAAGTCTGTACTGGTGATGATATTGCCATTTTTCAATGATATATTATGTCCACAGTCAATACTAAATGTGTTTTATAATTAAATTTAGTAACTATTAGTAATCGACTGGAGTCAAAACTCACGAAAGTGGTTTTGTAGTACACATCGTAAGAAAAATGTTTTTCTTTTTTGTATAAGAGCCAAAATTTTAGTTCTCAAAAATGCCAAAATTTCTTGATATTCTTAATCAAAAATAAAAACTGACTCAGATAATTAATATTAAAATAAATATACCATAAATGCACACATTGGTGAAAAAGTGAGATTCCTTTCAGCATGATTTTGAATTGAGCGTTTTGTATACATGTTTCACATTATTGCGACTAGCTTAGTTCGATTTTTGAAAACCATACGTGAAAAAAACATAGCATACTGAGAAAAGTTAAAGATTAAAATAATAACAAACTACGTTAAAACCACCCCTTTAAACAAAGATGTGTGTTTTAGAAGTTTGGATGTATACCATAGTATTAATATAGAAAAGAAGACGAATGTGATGCTATAAAATGTACCTTTTTTTCTAATACATTGACCAGATGCTTTAAAATACGACTGTAATTCATGTAGTGTAGAAGAAAAATATGTATTTTATAAGAGTAAGAACATAAAAATATAAAATTGAAGGTGAGATATGATAATCCAAGGATAAACGCATTGTTAAGAAAAACAATCATTTCTGAGAGAATCCTTATATCAAACGATGCGTTAATAATTTTATTAATAATGAAACAATGATTTATAAAAAATATTATGATTTGTTTATATTCATGATAAGTTTATAAGCCTATTCAATAAATTGCAATTTATTTATTCTTTACTTAAGTAAAACAGACGTCAATATGCAATGAGTTTTTTTATTTAAGATGATATTATCAGAAAGAAAACGGAAATCAGTATTTTTAAAAACTATTAACGGACATTGTACAATATTTATTGTAAATTTAAATAAAAGCTTTTTAACGAGTGTTGAGAAATGAGATATTGTGAAGTATTAAACATCATTACTATGTTTTTGTAATCATAAATTATTTTTATTTCAAAATGATAATGTTGGTTGTTTCTCACGATGATATGTGATAATCGATTATTGGTTTATTTATATATTAGTTATGGATATTTTTGTATGAATTATTGAGAAATCTGTGGACGAGTATCCAACTTGTTAATATATTATGTATATATAAAACTTGCCCGCAATCATATCTCACGTAGTGACAGATGTCAAGTATTTTCAGGCGGACATCCTTATGCCGAACTTTTCCGCTGGAAGACAGCCGCGTGACAGGTGACATGTGTTGGAGAAGGCTGTCCTGCGGTGGGCGTCCTTAACTTGAATACCCCAAATCCCAGGCCCTTGGGTAACATTAGGGCCGAGGGTTCGTATAATTTGTTCCACTTTGCAAGAGGTTTGTATTTTGGAAAAAAAGGATGGATTCTTTTTTGTGTGAACGCATAGTTCAAATTTTTTGACGACTTCTTGTATGTTATTTTGCTGAAAATGTCAAATTTGTTGTGTCGAACTTTTTACTTATCATGAACAAAGATCTTTAGCCAAAAAATTGATAAAAAAGGATTTAAAAAATAATAAATGAAGATAGATTCGATAAATATCTTATCTTATTATTTGATTATGGCCTGTCGGAAGAAGAAATGCCTTTTTTAAGCGAATTGGTTTGCTTAAAATTTATTTCTATTTAGTTTTATCATAAAAATTACCACTTCGAGTGTCATTTCAACAAAAATAAAAACGTTTACATGTTTCGTAAACAAATCGAAGATCAAATCCTATATGAACCGCAAAATTAATTTGAAATATCATATACCTATTTAAGGTCAGCTATCAGCAAAAAATGTCTTAAAGTAAATAAATTGATATTCATACTAGTTCAGTCTACGGTATAAAAATCTTTGATTAGTTGACAACAAAAGTTATACGTATTTCGTTTAAAATTAACTTAAATTTATTAATTCCATTGTATGAATAGAACAAACAATAAAATTACACCTAAATAGTTATTCTACCAATTTTATCGAAATATTTTTTTTTATTTAAATCTCTGTTATCATAGGAAATATACAACAGTGAAATAATTGAACTATAAATAAAATAATCTATATAAATCGATCGACTACTGTATGTATTATAATAATGTTATCTTGTATTAAGTGTATGCTATAATCTGCACAATAATATCAGAGTTATTGAGGTAAATACTCCATGGGAACCTCTGTGTTAGATATTAATTATGACTTGATATTATCTGGATTAATAAACGATTCTATTAAATGATAAGTTAGGAATGGATTAATTATAACGAATATCAAAGTGTATTGAAAATTATTCTACATGCCGAGGCTTCTATTGCACTATATATAATGGATTACGTAACTTAATTAATAGTTTAATCAAAATGATTTTAGCGAATATAATTTATCCCTTTCAAATTTTATTCATATTTTATCTCGATAACGCTTATTAATTTTTTAAATAATAAAATTAAGTAACTTTCATTCATAACTGAGTTTATTTTTTTTATGGAATATGTATTTAGCCTGCTATTGAAAACCATACTATAAGAGAAACAACTGTATTAATTTAAATCAATTTGGACAAGGGACTTTTTTGTTTTTTCAATGAAGTGAGATTTTTCAAAGAATATATAAATAACGATGACTTTTGCGAAAGCTTGGCAAATTGAAATAAAAATATTCAAATTTTTGTGATGCCTAGTCAAAGACAGCTATGCGATTAAATTGAAGGTATATTTTGCACACAGTAAAGCAGCCATCTGCCAAAATAACGACGTTCTATAACGACGATATTGGAGCAATTTGCATATCTCCTTCACTGAGTGTGGACCTCCTGCCAGGTCAAGGGATGTTTAAGAAAGCTCTCTTTCAGCGAAAGCTCTATTCTGTGTACGGGTTATGGTCTTATTGGGTCCTTCATTGACCCGGCGGCATACCTTTGGCGGTGATTGCCACGTTAGACCCTCAGTTATGTTTTATGTTTGCCTTGGTCATTATTTAAATTTAATCTGTCACCTACTACGCTTCATAGTGAAATATAATAATTTTAACACATGGGTCAAACAACACCTAATGAAGCGGCAAAGTTTCTTGTTTATGAAATGTAACATATTTTGAATTTTGAGTTGAAATAAAATGTTTATCTTTTAAGTTCAGCGAACTGTTATTGTTGGTAACACCCACAGAACAACGATCATAAATTTATTTTAATATAAAGAAATCTTCTGATTGTTGTCAATATATTTTTTATTAAGTTGTAAAACTAGAAACTTTAAGATACATGTCAGAAAAAATTCTTGTAACAGTTTCAGATTTAAGAAATATTTTATAATGAACGTTATAGAAAATCGTCATGGAAACTCTGAGTAAAATATATTTTTTTTTATTTATATTTAAAGACCAGTGTAAAAATAAAATTGGAAAAAAACATGGAATAGTACTCGCATAGTAAAAATATATTTCGGTTTCGAGCCATCGTAATAATTATGCCTAAACAAATTGAAACATGTCAGGTCCGTGGTGCAGTGGTCAACGTCGTTGGTTAAATTATAATTATTAAATAACTCTCTTAGTGATTTATCTCACGGATTCAAGTCCCAGTAGAAAAAGCATTTTTTAAATCGATTTATTGATTTCTGTTCGAAGATAGATACAAGACTCTTAATTTATTTTTGAGCAAGTTTCATTTATTGTGAGAAATTTGTATTTTTTTTCACGACATTATACCCTAAGAATAAATATTGTTTTTTTTTACCATTATGATGTTTTGTATTCTTGCAGTGTGGTATTATTACATTTTACAATTTTAACCCAGTACTTAATGATATCAAATACAAATTTTAAAAAACACCTTTTCCTATTTATCCTCCATTTTTTTATATATTGTCTCCAATAATAATGATCACATTAGATACCTTCTATAGAATTCTTTTAATTTTAATATAAAAAGCGTAAGTCTGTTTTTTGAATCACCTGTGCTTTTTATACAAATTTCAGTTAGAACCTTGTAGCACTGGCGGTTTGTTTGAATTTCAGATGGAAAAGGTTCTAACAGAAGTGTAGGTATTTCTAATTAACTATGAAGAACTATTTTTAGCAATATTTTATTAATAGTTATATCATGCCAGTACTATCATTGATATATACAATCAAAAAGAAACTTGAAAACATTTACAATTTTCAATATTTCAAATGCCCATATCTTTTTTGGTGCAGCTAGCTGTCCACATAAAACCTTGTAGTACTTGGCTCGCGAAATGGTTTATGTTTAATAATAATTTATTAAGGAGAGATATTTCTGTGTACAAAATGACTAACTCTATGATATGAGTATAATTTAAATAGATTTGTCCGACCCATGTAGATTCTAGTTCAAGTTGTTTTAGAATAAATATCAAACGCATATTTATTTATTATGTAAAATTAGATATTATTGAATGACCTTCCATAATGGCTTGATTAGAGGTGATGTATAAATGATAGTCTGGCCATTAAGTAATATATTCCCGTGAGTATAAACAAGTTTTTGCTTGTAATTACTCTCGTGCATATACATACATATATATTCACAGTACTGTTTTAACTATGTATATTGCGCTTTTTTATATGGTCAAAGGTATCTTTTTTCAAATATATCGTTTTTACTGTAAGTTTTTAATATTATCATAAATTTACCAACAATATATTTTTTTCATTTGCTCAGACACATTTCAAACATTATCACTGTCATCCATTTAAAAATTATTATATTTTTACCCATTTTTCTTCATAAGATAGAAGTTTTATAACAAATAATGATAACTAACATCGGCAATTCAAGACACATATTTTTTTTACAATAATCATTATTAATGAGAAACTATTTAAATTATCATTTTTAGCAATTTAATTTTGAGTTTTTTTCAAATAACCTTTTAATAATTAAATAATCAATGAAGTAGAAACTATAATGTTGATTTACCACTTTTTTGTAATTTTACCTAAATTTATTTCATTATCAAGAATAATCTTCTTTACTAGCTTGTGAAAATGTTATATTTTAAAACATAAAACACAAAACAAATACTTAATTTAGACTAATTAATCCAATCCCACTTGTGATCCTCTCAAATTCCAACTGAAAGCTTTCCCCAAAACTACCCTTAGTGAGGTGGGTAGCTTTACTTGAGTTAATGACTCTTCCCTCGATCCGACGGTGAAAAAAAACTTTTGGGGTCCGTTTCGGTCCACCAGAACGGGGATTTATTCAATCTTCTCGTCACAGACGAGTGCTTGTCGACTCAGGCACGCTTTAACTTTTTCGACTTACAAAAGATGTGAAAAATAAAATTCTGCAAATTTTCTTGTGTTTATTACTATCGGAACCCACAACTACTTTCAAGTGAATGAAAATTTTAATTACAGTCTATGGAAATTTTATGTCGTTTCAGAGCAATGTGCTTCTTTTAAAATAGACGAAGACGAAAAGTATTAAAATCAAATCTACATAACCGTCAAATTTTCCACCTTTAATTAGACGTACGTGTTTTAGCAGAATATAAAATAAATTTTCATAAAAAAATATTAAATATATAAAGCTAAGATCTAATAATTCAAATAAATAATTATATTTATAAGAAAAAGTAGTTTTTCGTTATTTGCTTGGCAAATTCATGTTATTTGATAAATAGAATTATTCAAAAAAAGATATTAAATGCTGACTATTTTCCCACTTGTATGAATTTATGACGCACTGGTATGCGGAAAGACTTGAGAAGGGGCGAAAATTATATTGAATATGTCAGTATTTTTATTTATTTTTGTAACTTTGTTTATATTTGGATCAAATTTGCCCGAAACATACGGATACCACGCACCGCCTTTAAGATTTTCTGTCACCTGTCAATTTTTTTCCTCATCCCAGATTACAAATAGCCTCCCGATCCAAACTGCTGCCAAACATATTTTTAATACAATATTAGGCAAATTTTCATGATGCCGAGCGAAAATTCAATTGTTTCAAACACAACAATAACTTTCCAGACATTGTGTATTTTATAGTAACTATCAAGAATGTATCCAAATACCTAGCAGTTTAAAGAAGTTGAACTGTAAAACTTATAGACCTGTAAGACAAATGATAAATTTACAACTTCTTCTAGATAAATTGTAAGGCTTTTGTTTCGTTAATCTTAATAATGATTTATTTTTCGACCCCAGTTTCCAAGTGGTGAGATGTTTACTTTAGCAATAAGATAGTTTCTGTTTCATGTTTTGGCAGTTCCAATTTTACATTATCTATCCATAGAGTTTATTTTATGTATAATTAAATTTTATAATTTTGTTACTCCACTTGTGCTAAAAATTGTGACACGTGCTTGGTTCGTTTAAAGAGCATCGTCCGACATAATACCACAAGGTTTGCGAATTTATCTTATGTTATATTTACTCATTAAATATCGTGAAATATTAGCTATGGTAATTTTTAATATTTGGATTTTTTGAAAATCTTTCTCTATTTATCCAGATGATATATTTTCTACTGACTTCCAGATTAAAATATACGCGATCAGTGAAATAAAAAAATCCTCTGAACATTTACTTCTTATATACGTTGAATTATTATAATGAAGGGTTTTTATAGATAATTTACAATAATTAGTTATATGATATTTCTGGCATACGATTCAAAGTTTTAATTTGAATAAATTAATCACTTTTAAACTTACGTATTTAAAATGTTAGATGTAATCCAATATAAAAAGAAAAAGAAAAATAAATAAATCTAGCTTGCGGATCACATCTTGAGAACTGGTAGAAGCCCCTTTTATTTTTTTATCGAGCAAAGTTGTTGATGAAATTATGTTATTTTTTTTCGTTCCACTCACTCGAGAATGCCACTTGATGAGTTTGTTTATTTGCGGTAGAAATGTGGCTTTTTATGTCAGCCATTTTGAGTTTAATTCGTAAAGTTATGATTGAAATACATTGTATATGACGAAATATTTTCGAGCTGCTGACTACTTGGGTCATAAATTTGAACCAATGAAGGAAGCGATATAACTTATACGAGTATTTTGATACTTACAACATCTAAATTATACTGCAGCATATAATATATATATAAATGAGAAAAAAGATGATCATAAGAAATAAAAAAAACAAATAAAGTTCACTTGCAAAGTCCGTTGTTGTAATGGTTTAACTTATTTGCTACCAATATAAAGCATGTTGACTTCTCATGATTAATGGATGCCATATGATTTTAGAAAAAAAAACACTTTTTGTACTAATTTTATACATTTAAAATAAGATCAGAAACGGTTTTGCGTATCACTTATATAATATATGGATAATATAATATAATAAAAGTTATTAAAGTGCATCTGATTAACAATCGATTTATATTCCATCAAATAATTTATATGAGTTATAAAAATACGCATTTTTTACAAGCCAAAATATCAGCCTCAGTTTTTTCATATAGTATTGCAAGAAATTGGATAAAGGTAGAAAAAGTTTTCAAAAAAGCAATACTATTGTTAGTCTGTTACTTAATATCATATTTTTGTATTAAGGTTAGGGTATGAGAGACCGTTTGTTTTTAAGAGCTTTATGCCACCTTTTCATTAATGCATTAGATACCGTGTCTAAAATAATTACACATTTTTTAAAATCTATGTCCGCTCTTAATGTAGAGCATACCGCCATCTAATGTAGGTATCTCCACAGACGTTTTTTTCCTACAAGAACTGTTACACAGTCGCTCAACTTCCCTTTTTATTCGAGATAGTAGGGATAGAATAATAGGACTTGCCAGGACTAGTGGTAAACTTATCTCCCTTGCTACGCACTTAAAAATGTTGTTCGTACTAGGAATCGAACCCGTGAGATCTGTCAAGGAATACAATGACGTTGACCACCGCGCCACGGACCGGAAAAAGACACTTACATTAAAAAAACAATTTCATACACATGTTTATTTGTAAATTCATACTTACTTGAAGGCGAGTCTCAGGCCACTAGCAATAGCATAACCACATAATATATATTTGTATATTTTGAAGGCTGAATAAATTTAAGAATATTTAAAAACAAAATATCAATAGCACGATATATTAAAGCAATAAATTCGCCTTTAGACAGGAAAGTGGAAAAATGATGTTAATTCCATAATAAATAACACGAGTCATATTTTCGTATCGTTTTTTTATACTTGAGTTACGGCTTTGAAAAATGTCTGCTAACACTATTCAATTTAATTATATCAACAGCAAAAAAAAAACAGTAGTAAATGTACGTCTGTTTGCAAACATATAAACAATTGAAATCTTATTTAAAAAATATATATATTTATACAACTGTGTCTACTACTTATGTGGAGCATATCAAATTTTTATAGTACTTACCTAAACAGAAGTTTTCTTTTGGATACATATATTTTTTAAAAGAAGCTCTCATATTGTTATTTATTATATTTTAAGCTAAATTATCGATTCGCTCTCAAGCCTACTTTAAACTAAACTAGTGATTATCAGTATTACAATTTCAACTCGTGTCCTACAAAGCACATTGTAGTATTTATTATAGCACAATTACTTATTTTGCTATAATAAATACTACATAATAAATGCCGCCTGTGTGGTCGAGTGGTCAACATCGTTGGCTACCGCTACGGAGGGCACGGGTTCGAATCCTGGTACGGGCAGTTTTATAAATTGATTTTTCAATTGATTTATGAATTTCTGTCCAAAAGCATGGATGTATGTGATGTCTTGAATTCCCCCCTCCTACCCATCCTATCCTATGAACGGGGCGTATAGAGAGCAATTAGCTAACCACTAGTCCTGTCCTTGCACTTTCCTTCTATTCCTACTCTCTTTGGAAAAAGAGAGGTTGAGCAACTGAGTAACAAGCAGTTCTCGTAGAAAAAAATCTATTGAGATAAACTCCATTAGGAGTCCATATGCTCCATATTGGGAGCGGACATGGAATAAAAAAAAAACTTATTTTTATTCTACCCTAAAAATATTCGTCAAGATCATTTGCAAATGTAATTAAGGAGAAGATCGGTAAACTAAACTTTTTGTTGTTTTAAATACTATAATTATTTTAATTATATATATCAGTATTGAAACTATTATAAAAGTAAAAATATTTTACTTCTGAGCCTTAGACTAAATCCTTCTAAATGACATGTAAAATGGTGTATACACAAACTATTTATTTTTCAACTCAATGGAATTATATTTTTTCCAAAAACCAGACGTGTCTGAGGATTTCGTATTGATTGGTTGCCAATATTATTTAAGAAATAATTGCTTAAAGTAATACCAATTAGCTTTCAAAGCATTCATCAACTTTCTAGCCGAAGTGAGCTTGTCATTATTTGCTTAGGGTCTAATCAGACTTATCTTTCGTATAAACATACAAATAGATATTTTAAACATATGCCGAAACAAAGTCGTAATCAACTTCTCAAAACACATTAATTTAAAAGGGTTAAGTTCGGGTTGTCTTTCTAAAGCTATGGTTAATTTTATTTTGTCTAGACGAGACATCGAAAGCCTTTTTTGATAAAAGAGCAATACTGAGAAAAGATTTTAGAGAAATAAGATCCAAAAGAATAACTTTGATGTGAATGTAAACTTCAATTAAAATAATAGCATGAAAGTTATCAATAAAAGGTCAAGTAAAAAAACTTATCACCGGTAAATACATGTTCTAAAACGTTTACAGTGTATAATAGCAAAATAAACGATTAAATTATTTAAAAATTGTCTGTTTAGTATACTTATACACCGTCAAAAAAACAATTTTATTCGTTGTTCCTCGCCATGAAATATGTCTTTCAAAACACGAAACAAAACAGGCACATCCATTGATGTATTTATTGTTCTCGATTAATTCACTTATTTCATCTTGTTTAATTTGTAGCCACGGCAGTTGCAATTTAACATATCTAAGTGTTTAATTAAATAATATTACAAAAAATATTAAGTTAAACTTTGAAACGGGCTTAACAAATTAGAAAAAAACAGACTTTCGCTTGTCAAATATTTAGCTAGAAACGGTTTTTAAAAACTGAAAAGTTTTAGTAGATTAATATAAGTTTCAATAATCAAAATAGTATCCACCCTAATAGTTAATTGCATATTTTTTGATGTATTTGCTTATTAATTATCGAATTATTGTCATGTCATTAAGACTTATAAGTGTATTATGTACAAATATATATTTCTTATTACTTTTTTGTAATTATTTTAATCAAAATTTGTTTGGACTTAACGGTAAAGGCATTAATGGATAAAAATTAAGTGGGTTATCATTACTTATAATCCACATTTAAATCAAAGCTGTCTTAAAGTATAAAATAATTGAACATTCAAAATATTTAAAAACTTGTTTTCCAATTAAAAGTTAACGATGAATGACAGGATGAGCACAAAAAAATAAATATTTTTTTTTTACAGATTTAAATGTTATGTTCTTAGAATATGTATGAACGGGTTACTATCGCTATGTTAGACAGATCTTATGAATGAATAAAGTCCACAACATATATTACGTTTCAGACAAAAGCAAATATATTTTTTTATTTAATAAATTACATTATTTACAAACAGTTTTTCTTTTAGTACAAAAAACTTTAAGAATACTTTAAAAAATAAAACCGAAAAATCATAAAAATATTCTATACATTGGTTTGTTCATCCAAAATTCGTTGTAGATACTACGATTTTTAGTTTTGAATATTTCATCACTAAAATTCATTATGTTTTATAATATAATCTTTTATGCTAGCTTTCAAAAAGATTTTTATTTCTGGCACTCGATTTAATTCCAAGTACCTAATTAATTATAAGAAAAAAAACGTGAAATTTAATAAAGCTGTTCAAATGGAATATAATAAAACTTGACTGGTATTATTATATTCTCTCTCTTATCTTGAATATGAAAATGAGTTTTTTCACACGATGTTTTTGTATTTTTACCATCAGAAATATTTATACACAACAATACGACGCCCTAACAATGATCAACTCGTTATGTTATATAAAAACAATCATAAAACGTGCAAATAAACTTTGAATCACATAGTTGTTGTTATATAAAACTACGTTAAGACGGCACTACTGGATTTGAGTAAATCAATATAATATTCTTTGAACATAACTATACATTTAATTTGTTTTTTAATATATATAGAACATTAAAATAAAATAAAACATGGAAAAATCTTCGTACTCGTTATAGTTTTGAGTTTATTGGAAAGATTATTTTATGCCATTAGTCTTTCAATTTATGGCCGTTTCCGCATTTATGTAACCAAGACAAATCAAGTGGCGTATGTTGGTATCAAATATATCTCTACTATTCTTAAATTGTAATCGAATACTAAAAGATTCTCAAGTGAAACAATTTCTAATACAAGTCATGTATTTTAACACTTCAGTGAACGCAGTTGCTCTTTTACAGATCCCATTAGGTCACTTAAAATCAAAGACGTGCTTTATCAATATGACAGCGTAATAGTAATACTATATGTTTGACCAAAAGTATTTTCATAGATATTTAGTCTTTGCTTTAGTTTATTGTATTATATTGCACGATATTATGTATACCACTTTGCTTTCTCAATGCGCGGAAAGTGGAGCTTATGTTTTCACTTTCATTCACATGCGAAAATCTTAGAATATTCCAAGTGAGATTGTTTCTGTTGAAATGGAATATTTTAAGTCACACATACATATATAGACAACTTATGTGTTGAATATTGTATAAAGAGTTTAAATAGTAAGAATTTTTCAAAGAAATTTCCATATTTTTAGTTAATTGGTTAGTTAGTCCTTGTGTGTAACATTAAGTAAAGAGCATTCAAATTATTAAACATGTTTTATTACATGTAAAATATTTTTCTTTGAATAGTAATATTGCTCTAGAGTTTTCAAATTTATTGTTTCTAATAACAACCGGTGGACCGACTTACATGTTAACCAAATATACCGTATTAAAATTTCAGCTGGCGAGACATCAAGATAATATGTTTTGTTTGTGTTACTAGTACTATCAATTATCTCTAGCGTTAATGAAACATTTAAAGATGTTTCAAGTGAAGAAAAAGCGTTAATAATTGTATCATTTAAGTCATATTTTTAACTATATTGATTTCTTAAAGTTTTGTTAGTGATTAAAGATACTTATTTAGTAAGAGCTAAATATAACAGTTTTTTAAATACTATATTAAACCAAAGCGTTAATATTTCTACCCATTTTAAGAAACATAATTCTATTATTTGTTATTTAAACACTAACTGAGCTTAAAAGAAGCCACAGTCATAAGTTTTCATTTTCGATATAATATAAAATGATTTTTGAGATATTTCAATGAATCACAAACTATTTTACAAAAAGCATGGTGTATAATAAATGACATTAATTGGCTTAAATCATTCCCGATAGAATATAATTATAGGATGACACATAAAAAATGTAAACTGGTCTAGTGAAGTAATATAAAAAGATGAGGCATGGATAGCTAAGTTCTTGTGGAAACCAAAACTGAACGAATAAAATCCAGTCAACATAATTCTTGCAAATATTAGCGTATTCTATATACATATATCATTTTATTGATACAATTTTACTTATTGTACTTGAAACACTTAATAATGCGAGTTTTTATCGCAAGAAACACATCAAGTTGGGATTAACGCAGTTTTTGTAGTCGTGAACCTATTCTATCGACTTGTTTTGATTGCATGTTTTTTTATTAAAATCAAGATATCGGTGTGTTAATTTACAATGATATTGTGGTGAGACGTTTGAAAACTACAATATATGATTTGTAACGCGCTCTCATTTGTTGCAATGTATACGAAGCGATATTGGTTGCAGCTTATTTATTTCCACAAATGAAAGTGACTACTCTATAACTGACCCAAACAGAGATTTTCAGTTGCTTTAAAACGATTTGATTGGTGAATTATATGTATTAATGACTATCTGCTTATATTAAGCAAATCAAGTACAACTTACCAATCTGATAGATTAATTAAACATTTAGATTATCTTTGACGTTATTTTACTTTTCTTTGAAGCTTTCATGCGCGCCAAGCTTTATCGTAGCGAGTAAGCGGCGGTACATTTTCTCTTTTGCCACTTTGATGAAGAAACCCAAAACACTTCCGGAAACAAAAATGACAACAAATCCCGTGGCTGCAGAAGCAGGAAGCGACGTCTTGCCGCATTAATGAAATTAAAGGGGCCTACTACACAATGAGAAATCCCCGCCTTACCCATTGCTCGGCTTAAAATATTACTCGTTAGATGATGGCAATAACAAAACGAACAGAAATTAAAGTATTAAGATTGAAAAGAATGAATTAAAATTTGTATTTTATCAAGCGTGTCAATAGAACAAAATATGTTTTTTTTTGTATACTTACTTGAAACTGGAACTCCACTTGAGCTAATGCTGTGAAGTAATAAAAAGCTTTTCTCTTATAAAACGATAATAATTATTTCATAGTATTCAATTTGGATACACATAACTTAATGTCATAAAATATTGAAATCTAAATATATTTATTTGTTTATCAATTTTCTTAAAATATTAAATAAAAAATCAAAACAAAGAAATTATTTTTAAGTTATCTACAATGAAATAAAAACCAAGCATTTGTTAGTAGGAATGATTCTAAAAACATATATGTTGTCAATTAAAATTTTAACCAATTAGTTATGTACTTTTCTTAGAGAATGTGTTTATTATACAGATATAAATCGTAATTTTACCAATTAATACTTCATAATTAATAATGATCACGTTCCCCTTCAAAGTTTGAACATTGTCAAGAATTCATACTGTTTACATTCGGTCTTCAGAAAATAAAATCACATTATAAAACGAACAAATTAGTTCGTATTTAAATAAAATTGGCTGTATCTTACACGTAATCTTTTAAATATAGCAAAAATAAGATAAACCAGTAAATTGAATCGGCTTACATGAACTTTACAGAAATTGAGTGTGTTATAGAAAAATGATACAAACAAGGATTTATTATTGAAGTCAAAGTAGCTTACACTTAAAGTGAAAGTTCAAATGGTAATCAACTTTTACTTTGATAAAACATGAAAGCAAGAATCTTGGGGGAATGTAAGATTTCACTTTTGTTGAATAATAAAACAGTTTCATTAAGTTTTAGCAAAAACATAATACTTATACGAAATGTGTCAAAAGATCAAGAGAATAATTTGCTTATTAAATGGATTTCTAAGCACTCTCATACGAAGTTTATAATCGTCGCCTTAAAAACAAATCGCTTAGAGAGAACGGTTACTAAATCACGGACCGAGAGCCATTAATTTTTTACTCTGTCGATACACGCGTGTGGTTCTTCAATAATATTTAATATTAATAAATTCAATAATGTTTTAGGCATTTGTATATGGTTACGAAGTAACCATGTACATACTGACAAAATTAAAAAAAATACTTAATCATTCAAAGGATCACCTATATGGCAAGCAATCAGTTTTTTAGAAATGACTGCAAATTGTAAGTCATTTATCTACACTTGCCTCAATCACTTTTAATGTGTTGATTATCAATACTTGGTAAAAAGCTTTTATATTAAAAAGCTAAACATACAAAAAAGACTTAAGATAAAAGATATAAGATTCAGATACTTTTGGCCATTAGAGTAGAAAAATATTTATCCCTACACCTGAAAGCAGTAACTTTTATGTTGTTATTATAAAAAATGCTTTTGGTTTTATAAATTATTTTGTAATAGTTATTTTATAATTTTTGTTATTTTTGTAATTTCATAAACTTTGAATTTATTATTGATGACATGATTTCTCATAGTTGATAATGCGATTGTTAAATCAGTAGCAATTGTATATAAGGAGTCTTGAAGTCTTGATAGTGAAGTCAGTGTCACAACTCTATTTTGTCAATCAAATGATTGTTTTTATACCTTATTTGGTGTTACTTGTTTTTTAAAAACTATTCTGTATCAATGAATATTTTCATAATTTAAAAATTCTCGTGATGAACGAAACCAGTCCTGATCTTTAAAAAAATAAAGTGAAATTAGTACAAACAAGTGTATTTGTCAAGTTTATGCGCCTATTTCTCTCTGAAAACTTTATCTAAATAATAAAAATATAAATTATTTTATTTTGTCGCCAAAATCGATTGTACTTATTAAATTATTTTTACAGATATTAAAATCGTATCAACTCGCATAGTCAGCCCTTTCGGACTAAACATTTTACAAGCCCTGGCCATGACTTTATAAAAAATACTCGCGAGATGAAATTTCAGTAAATTATTCATAAGGTTATATAATTTGATTCTTGGCTTACTACATAATTGGGCGTGTGTAAAAGAGAATATTTAAAATCATTAATTTGTAAGTTAAACAAATATATTTAAACATTTTATTAACCATGTAGAAAATTGCAAAGATATAGATCAGTGTCTGCCTAACCTTTTTACTTCACGGCACACCAGTGAATGAGATTTTTTACACGGCACACCAAATAAAAATGCCTTACAAAAGGAAATGCTTATAAATAAAGAAAATCATAGTGTAAGTATCATAGTGGAACCCAGCCGTCTTTTTCAGATAATATAAAACCATATTACAAATAACTATTATTCTATTTTTGTTTTGACGACAAGGAGGTGTTGAATTCTTTTAAAATTGAAGAAAATTTAAATAAATTGGCATCGTTTAAACAGTTTTTAGGCTTCTCCCTTCGCGACACACCTAAGACTTCTTGCGACACACTAGTGTGCCGCGGCACACAGTTTGGCCTAAACTAATATAGATAATGACATATAGTACATATTTTGTAAAAATAAATTGATTCAAACGTTGGCTATTTTTATACTCAAAGATAAAAAAGGTTGGCTTCGAATACATTGATGAAATTGTTTTAATTTACAAAACAAGAAAAAAAACATTTAGGTGTTTTCAAAAACTCTTCAAAATAAAAATAATAATTTCAAAGTTCAGATGATTTCAAAAATAATAATAAATTAATAAATACGCGTATTTCATCGTTTTTGATAAACATCGATCACAAAAAACCGAATACCTCCTACGTAGGAAACGATAAAATAAACAAGAAATCTATTAAACCGAACAGTTTTTTCATGAAAAAGGCTTTTACATACATAATGGGAAAACAATGGCTTAACAAAACAAGCGCAATGTATTGAAGGGTTAAAGTGCCCTAGGGAAAAGAGAAAAAGAGTTAATCGAAATAACACTCCACCCAAACAGGCAGATGGTAAAATACACCAGCCACCAGCCATCGACGCGTGATACACAGAGTGTTTACTTTATCACAATATACTATATTGCTAGACAAAAAGAACTCTAGAAACGTTTATATAATACTAATGTTTGAAAAATAACTATATCATATTCCCTTCAAATGTGTTCAATGATAGTTCCTGGCGGGAAAAAGTACGACAAAAATATGGTTTTTCGTTAAAATTAAAAAAATATAGATCAGGCAGGTTTCAGTCATTACAAGCATTTTTTTTTTGTTTAAATGCTGGAAATTTTACTTTATTATTATTAATAGTACCTGCTAATTGTCAAACGTCTAGTCGTCTAGTACGATCGTTTTCTGTATCTTAACAACGTTATGGGTTCGTTCAGTTTTTCTGCTGAGCTTGTCTTTGGAACAACTACCCAAGACTCAAATGTTTCCACTTAAGTGTATTGAATGTCCACAGCTTATGAAACGACAGAGCTCCGATCTGTGCAGATCTTTACACTCGCTGCATAAAGTCGCAAATTTACAAACTAATAGAAAGTTTGTCGTGTTACCTCTCTAGTTAGACTAACTTGAGTGACTCTTCCCGTTCCGGTGACATTTAAGAACATCATTGATGATGTGGTCAAGATTCTGCTACTTTAACATGTTGGTTCATCCACTACCCAGCCAAGCCTAAAGCACATGACAGACAAATTACAATGGCCGGATGTGAATTGACTAGTCCAGGAATTTGGTTTTAGTCCATTTGTGATTTCCATACGTCATTTGACAGTGGGAAATAATTTAAGTTTAATTTCGAAAACACTTTAAATTACTCGACTAACCAACTCATTTTTATATACGGAGAGCTTTCTTCAAAACTGTTTTTCAATTTATGGATTTCTGTTCGAAAACATGGATGTCTGTGATGCCTCGGATTTATTCCCAACCAACGAATCTTTAAAGACGTGTAGCGAGTGTGATTGGCTAACGACTTGTAATGCTTAGGCCTTATTCTTATATCAATAAACTTTTCCTATAATAGAGATTAAGCAACTGAGCAACAAGTAATTCTCGGTAACTTCGGTTGAGGTAAATTCCATTAAGGAACTTTATGTTACAAGTTAAAATTGTATTTAAAATAAAATTTACAGTGGATTTACTGCTGATCAAAATATTATGTTAGTCAACTTAATAAATATCACAATAAATCTAAAGCTCACTGACTCTTTCTTTCATATAATTGGTATAGTAAAAACTTTCATATCGTATTTATTCAAATTTTTGCCTCAAATTTATTTATATCCGTGGTATTCTGAGCAGATATTTTAAAATATGTATATATTAGAGCTATTTATTTATAAACAAATATTTGGTTTAGATATAAAACATCGGAGTTGTAAATGGGCCCTGTACGAAACTTTTCTACTTTGTCCTACTCGGTTAAACGAACCTAGGTCCCCTAAAAATATTTAAATTTATTATTTTTTCAATAGACTTATAAACATATTTTATTCTTCTTCGATAATTTCTTGTCCATCTTTAAAATAAAATCACGGTGGTCAGCTAACAACCAACTCTTTTCATAAACTTTTTTCAAAAAAGAAACTTTTAGAGAAAAACAATAAACCTTTTTATAATTTAAAATGTAGCCGGTAAGTTTTTAATGGTTCCACTACCCTTATTTGCAATGATAAAAATCAATAAAAATTGCAGATAATTAAATAAGTAAATATATTTCTTAATGGCTGTACAATTTGTAATTTATGATGATTTAAGTTTAATTAAAGTAACTCAATAGTTGAAACATCATGTATACAAAACGATTGCCGCTATTGACCCAAAACGAAACTCTTTTTTTTCAAATGTACAATTTATTCTCTTTTCGCATTATTGTTTCGTGACGCAGACCTTTAAATTCGTATTATTAAAACATGGCTTTGGGTATGCTTAATTATTTGGATAAATTAACCAAAACTAATTATTTTTGTTAAATAAGAGCATGTCATGTTGATCCCTTACATATTTATTTGATAATTGGCACTAAGAGAGTCGATTATAAAAGGCTTAAATAATTACAGGTTATCACGAATTATCGATTTCTGTACATGTCGGCATATGTATTTGTGATGTCTAAAAATTCCCTTCTACCTTTCCGATCCTTCAATAACTGGGCGTAGCGAGAGCGCTTAGTTAACCACTGGTCTTTTCTTATCCTTATCATTATATCCCTACTATCTTTGAAAAAGAGAGGTTGAACGACTGAGTATCAAACAGTTCTCGTAGAAAAAAATATGTAGAGATCCCTCCATTAAAAGGCCACATGCTTCAAACTGGGAAAGGACATGGATAAAAAAACACTTTTTATAATAACATTAAAAAAGGTTTAAAAAATATTACATTATTATTTTAGTATTTTTATAAAAAATTATAACAATTCAAAATTTGTTTTAATTTGAGAATGTTTCTTTGCAATAATGCATACAATACATTCTTGTTCATTACTTAACCTAAAAAACATTATAGTTAACAAAAATATCAACGAACTGCTGAGATAAAATTTCTTACCTTTTCACTTTTGCATTATTTTTCTTACCACTTCTGTCAAATTGAATTGCTTACTGTTTTGAATAAATAGAAATTCCTTGTGTTTTTTTTTGGACATGAATCACTTTTTTGATAGTGTTTGCTTCTTTCATTATTTTGAAAAAATAAACGATGTTAATCGTTTTAACTTTATGAATCTCGCATTAAAAGCAAATGCTCTCTCTTCAAACACTTAATACAATAATATATTTCGGTTTAATCGATTGTTATTTGTATGTATGTAAGGATATTTATTTATTTCTTAAACAATACTTTTATTAACTAATTCCACGACTATTGTGAAGCATCTGATTAGAAGGGGTATATAAATGGCTGGTTCTATATTTGTCACTTAAATAAATATATTTTAAACTGTTCTGTTACGCGAGTATTTTGAGTATAAATATTTAGTATACTGTTAACTATGGTAAAGTAAGAGAAAAATTATTGTATTAATGCAAATATTACAAAATTTTGAAGTTAATACAGTTAGTTTTAATAATTGAAAATAAAAGTACTTACTGTATTTTTTTAGAAGGGAACCGAACAAGATAAAACCCAAAATCTTTCACCACTTGACTTCGTTGCTACGTATCATATTAATAATGTGTATATCTGTTATATTTGAAATTGAAAATATCTGAGAAATATAAATTATTCTCTGTATTTATTGCTGGTGTTTCATTTAATATATTATGACCACGCAATCACAAACGGTTAAATTGGTTTCGGCCGTAAACTATCGGGTGATTCGATGCCTAGCGAAACAGGCGGCCGATGTGTTTTCTGGTGTGTCCCTTTTAGAGGTTAATTAGTTTTCTTCTGTGACAGCCGCCACAAAACATCTGCTGTAGATAGAAGACAGAGAGCCCAGCGGCTGTCTCCTAGAAAATGGACTAGTATTTGCCCAAAATTATTTTATCTTAGGTATTTGATTACATTATATTAATAGACAATTTTTTAAATATTTTTATCGATTTCATAGAATCAATTGATAATATGAGAAATATCAATTGTGGAATTAATTAAATAGCTTGTGAGTTGTGTTATCAAATAAAAAATATTATAACTAAACTATATTAATTTAAAAAAAAATGTCAACATCTGAAGCAATATTGCTGAAAAATGTTAATGTTTTCCACAGTAACATCCCCAATGGCAGGCTGATTCTACACATTGGGAGAACAAACAATTCATGCCCACGATTTCTCAAAATATAATCAGGAAAATTTAGTTTCACATTCTCAAGAATGGCGGAATTCTCATTTTGGCTTAAGACGAAAGAAATATATGGCCCAGTATATTTCTCTTAGAACTTTCAAACTATTAAATTTTACAGTCCTTAGAGAAAGTCAGTTGTATAAGGCCATGGGTAGCACCCTCACACAGAGAAGTCTCAAAATGAGGTCCAATATTTATTAGACAAGTAATTAATTAAGTAGACAATAAAAATAATTGAATGTCATTAAAATTACATGTGATCATTAAAAATTCGTCATAACCTTAAACTTAACTTGTGTTAAAATATTTTAAAGAGCTTAAAATATGCAAAAAACTGCCATCGGAATAGTAAAAAAAACGAGGAGAAATAAATATGTCCCGGGTGGTGAGTGTTGAAAAAAATTAAAAATGTTTTTAAGTATGATAAAATATTTTTATTTCAATTTGAATTGATGGACTGGTGCTGAATTTATTGTAAAGCCATGAAATAAATAAATCATGTAACTACATAATTAAAATCTAAAGTATATCGTTTGATGATTTTTTAAACAAAAAAAAACTTTCCATGTGCCCAACATTATATATATAAAATATTTATTATAAAAATAATGCTCTATTTTGATTAACTAGTTGGTAAGATAGTTTTCTCTACGATTACTTACAAAACTAATGTTATCTTCACCTACGCCGTAGCGCTCAACATCGTATCTATTTAGTTCTATCCAATAGTGGGCATGTAAGGACATACCCACTGACACGGCTCATTATAAATGCGTTGTTGTTTTCATCTTCACCCTTTCCTCTCCCCGTTTTCCCAGAGAAAGCTTTCACACCCTTTCAAAATTAGCTTATTCAATAAAATGTCTTATTTTTATAGATAGTCATAAATCTTTATCTCAAAAAAATGGTTTTCATATTTTATAAATATATTTCTACATAGGTATTTTTTTTTATTATTATTTTTATAATAATAAAAAAATATTCAAAGCTTTTGCTTTGAATATTTTTTATAACACACAAATTTGTTATCAATAATGGTGACAGTATCAATATTTCGTATGATGTATACAATACCTGCAAGAACATCATATGCTTAGAACTGCATGAGGGGATGGATAATGTCCATGCACCATCTTATCTTCCAGTATTTGTATCAATAATATTATCCAATATTTAAAAAAAAAAACTATTAAATTCATTGAAGGAAAACAATAAATAAATTGGAACCCTTTGAAAGATCTTCGAATCGCTTATCTTTGAATCACATAGTTACACAGTGATGGAGCAAGTATTATCACACTTAATCTTGTTTCTAAATAAATACTTACAAATAATTTATATCAAAAAATATTATTTTTTCACTTAAACTTTTACGTTAATGGGTTTTAATATACCCACACATCATTTTTGGCTTACAAAATATTAAGATTGAATGGACACAAGAAATTTAAAGTATGCTAATGAAACTATCTGTGATATTTAGTATTTTCTCGCGACGCAGGCAACGAAAACACATTGTTTCTTAACGCTGAAGTATTTAAAATATTGAAAATAATAAGCATACGAAAAATAAACAATGTCACTCACAAGTAACTGTAGAAGAAACGATATCATAAACAACCTTGTCACATGTGACTTAAAACAAATGTCTAGTAAAATATTCAGTTGTATATAGTAAGCAATCAATTCCGACATTTTGATTTCAGTGCAATGTTTTGCCGTTAGGTTACACACACAGACAAAAATAAATAAATATAAACTTACGCCACTTACATAAAAATTAACGAAAAAAAATGATTCATTCCTGTAAAGAATAGGCCTTTTTCGCCTTTATTGTAGTAACTAAGTTTATTGAATATTAACAATACATAAATTTTGTAAAATATGTTTACAGTTATAATTTATGAATGATTTGAGATAACATAGAAAAAAAGAATATTAAATTATGTTTTAAACTTTATTTTGTACATACAAATTAACAATTTCGTTAGATTTAGATTGATAATGAACTATTAAAACATATACACTTGCGTCAACAAAGTTACTAACAATGAAATTAACATTTTAAATATTTAACAATTGTGTGAATTAAGCCACCACCATTGTATTTTTTTACGTTTGGTTAATAAATTATAATAATCACCTAACTTTAGTCATTTTGATTCAGTTGGAGGATAAACAAATAAGTTTGCTTACTGTGCGGCTTAAAATGTTTACAAATTTGTGGATTATGAAAAATAATAATATTCTAAGCCCCAGACAGAAGGAAAAATATTATGAATTTCATTTAGTCGAAGGGACCGCGATACACGCTTGCGTAAATAAATGTTTTGCGGTTTACGGTTGGTATAATAATAAATCTTTACGAAATGCGCCCGAAAATAATATACAGGTCGGCGTAAAAACTTTTAGAGCTAATCCCCAATGAAGACAAAGCGCGGTGAGATAATAAACAGGGGAAAAAACGGTCGCAAAAAGACGCACGACACGTCAACCATAATTGACATATCGCTTTTTTGCCAACTCCGCCGATGTTTCGACCTCTGTCTTCCGCAGTAATTAATTTACTAGGCAAAATAACCAACTTATTTTCTACCCAACACTTTTTGTAGACCAAAAGTCGTTTGGAATAATATTTTACTTAATTTTCCAAATTATGCTTTGAAAAATCACTCGATAAACATCTATAATACATTATTTAATTCCTGGCTGTCGATTATGGTGGAATAAAAAATGATAGCCTTCAGAGAATGACAAATGGAACATAATTTATTTTGCGATAAAAAATGTTTTTTCATAATTTTAAACAACTATTTTTTTACCAACCCCTGAAAGAAAAAATGTATACGTACATGTGAGTTTGTCTCTTACAAACTTGCAGATGTTCGATAAAGTCACTATGATATTATATTTTTTTAATATAACATCAGAAATGCGCACCACTTCAATGACTATGAAAATTTTTAAATGTTGTTTTATTAACAACAACAAAATTGAACTGCACGTAAAAGTACTGAAATATTACTCAAAAATTCTACTCAAGATGAAAGAATCTATCATCATAGTTTTTAATGAAAGTAATAATATTATAATTTAATTAATATAAATAAGAAAATAATGTTAATAAAAAACCAAAGAATATGTTAATTGGCAAAACTCTCGACTATATTAATTAAGTAATTCCGTTTTTCACAATTACATCACATAAACTAAACAACAAAATTTTCAGTCAGGTCAGTTATTTGACAAAAGGTCAAACCTCATTTATAAGCAAAATAAGCTGCTCCCAGGAAAACTCATCATGTAGTCATTTAAATTAAGTAGGTTTATTCCCTTGCGGAAATTTGGATTTTCACAATATCTTTGTATTATGTAACAATTTATGTAGGTATACAAGTATTTATCATGAAAATATAAATAAATTACGGTGTTATTTTACTAACATTAGAGGCAAAAATAAAATTAGATTCATCACCACAAACGTATATTTTTAATTAATATAGCTAACTAGGGTTGAAATAAAGTAAAAACTTGTGCTGAATTAAGAGTTATGTTATATTGCAACATTTGTGGACTATTTTTAAACTGATCTATGATAACGGTAGTTGCTTTTTGGTAATAAAGTAGATTTTAATTTACATGAGAAACGGTTTTAGAGATATTTCTTTTATAAAAAAACTTAAATTCCTTGCATTTGATAGCATTGCTTCTTCTTGTCTAATAAAAAAAACAGTTGGAACTTATACGAATCAAGTTATTATTGTTAATTGAAAATAACTTTATTCATAAATTCATGTGAGATTTTTTTTTATTGTCATTTGATGAAAAAGTTCCCTTTTATAGTGTCTAAGCCAGTGCTCAGCAACCTTTTCTCTCCCACGGCACACCAAAATTTTCTCTAGATTTCCGCAGCCCACTTCAAATATATATATGCATAAGGATATATGCAAAATAACATTAGACATCGTACTCAATTGTGTATTGCCACCTTAGTAATACAACTAGGCTACTCTGATTTGATCATTGTTTGAACAAATTATTTGATATTTTCTTTGCTGAAGTAATACGCTGCGGCACACTTAGCATCGCCCCACGGCACACTAGTGTGTCGCGGTACAGTGGTTACGGAGCACTGGTCTAGGCAATGTATTGATCAGCCAAACAGCTGTCTTCTAACATAACCAACGATAGAATAAGTTTTTAGAAAATGGTTATGGTTTTGGTTAAGTAGATACAAATTGGAAATATGTAAGTTTATATTATTGAGGTTATTAACTCGATTTCAAAAAATAGTGTTTCAAAGTCAAAAACGATCTTTCAGCTTTAAATTATTATTAAATACTGGATATGTTTATATTCGGAAAAATCTATCCATCTATATATTCTATTAAATACATGTATAGATTTTTTTGGTTGCTCCCCCAATATTTTAATAATTATTTTATTTGACATGAGTCTTAATCCAACCCACTAGTATTGTTGCTCCTGATAGTTTTATCTTTTTCTTTTCATAAATTCTGTTTTTTATATACTTTTCATGTAAATGAGGGTAATTTCGGCTAAATAGAATATAATAATTCTACAAAAATGTCATAGAATTATTAATTAATAACTACTATAAGAAAACTTATTGAATTATAACTCTGTTTGGTAATATGATACATCTAGTTATGTAGATATGTATGTAATACAGTTGTTATTTACCACACTATTAAATGATTTCATGATATTATTAAATTATCAAATTACTTGTGGTTTTCCTCAGAATAGTTTCAGTAAACTCTTAGTAATTGACGGTTTTATCAAAGGCTAAGCTTACATATATATACGATAAATAATATCGTCTTACGTTAGTAATCATACAGTGGTTCTAGAATATATAATAAGTATTTCCTGGAAACTGAATTAAGAAAACATATAAAGCTTAAGCCTTAATATTTCAGGTGAACATACAACTATATTTATTTCTTTTGAGATATAGATAAATATTTTCTATATGAAACAATCAGGCCTTTTAAATAAATATTATACTTTGACCGAGGGGTGAGAGGGTGTGTGAATTACTCATATCAGTATTTTATGTCATTATCTTGATACGGAATTGAGAATTTGTTTTCTGGATTTTGGGTTTATTACAAAATACTGTTTATTTATAAATTAGTTTTTTTTTTAGTGTGGACTTCTATTTGTTTTGACTTAGTAGCATGCAGTGGCACCTGTTTTGACGCTTGTCACAAACTTGATGATTTGTATCGACAAAAGATTAAAAAAGGAGTCGGAGTCGTTAGTATTTTTCCGACATTGGTAAAAACAGCACAAAGACTCCATTTTTCCCCACTTCATGTAATATATGTTAATCAGATAGAAGAAGTCCTGGTTTTTTTAAAATTTGATAGGTCGGTCGTTATTTATAATACTGTTTGTCGTACATGTAATCGATATATTTCTCTTTTTAATTGTCAAAATTTAATTCTGTTTTCCTTTGAATAGTAGTTAAAGATTTTAAACATGAAAAATTGCTTAATGAAACCGTAATAGAATAAATGTTTAACATTTTATATAATTAATTACATACCGGCGCATCTAGATATTAACGGCTATGCGGTCTCACAGTTTCTCTGAAATTTATATGTTTTAGGACAAGGATCGTTGATATTAAAGCTAAAATGTGAAAAAAATCACATTATTTTCGATAATGCTTGTCTCCAAGGATGTAGAATTAAAAACTGTGGTTTTTCATACCTGCATAAATCTTTATACGCCCGTATGATATAAATTTGTGTTTTATTGTTATAATGGTTTCATCATGTTTCAAAATGAAATTGATGTTCACTGTCAATCTGTGGGTTTAATTATGCATTTAAAAAATAGTCATTCATAGCAAAGCATGTTTACCTTTATTTTAAGCAGATTGCGTGACGGTAAGATGAAAATAAATCACTATAAAAATGAGATAAAAACCATAATAAAGTTTTAATTTAAAAATAAACCTACTAAATCAGATGAACTGCTAAAGTCGTCTTAGAATAATATTTAAAAAAAAACCCATGAAATTGTATAGAAACTCAAAAAGTATTAAATGTTAAAAAAATGAAGCACTCTTTTGTAGTACATAATGCACATTTATTTAATAAAATGAGAACCAGTTTTTTTCATGAAGAGCATTTTCAACTAAATATTTTTTTTTAATATAATGTCTTTCCACCAAGTATCATTGAACTCTCTAAAGATGTATTCAAGGATAATGTTAACAAAATTATTATATAAACGTAAAAAAGACATTAATTCACTGATTATTTGATAGCGGATGATAATCACAGTTTTCGGTTAAAATACAAAAAAATGAGCAGTATTTTATAATATCACATAATTAACAATAAGAAGAAGCTATTGTTATTTTAGTAAAATACTATTAAAATTTTGAATATTCAATTAAAATATACTTTGTGAGAGAAACATTGTTGTCACTGTTAATTTTGGCTAGGCTTCGCGTAATATTTTTTAAAATCGACATTTTTAATTTCGCAATACGTGTCTCCAGTGATCCACGTGTATTATAAAATAGCGGCGTGCAAATCTCAAATAAAACACCAATAAATGTATCAACTCTGTAATCCCTTGTGTGCGGCTAATCCTTGGTATCGTTGTACTGGCACACGGACTTTTCAAAAGCAAAAAATACATTTTTCATCCACAGGCAGCAACAATGTATGGCTTGAGAAACATCATGAGTAAGCAAACAAACAACCAATTTGGTTCATTGTAGCTAAAATTGATTATATGGATTTTTATATATGTATTATCACCCCTCATTACTTAATCAACTAGGTTTCATGAAATGTTAATGCAAACGTATTTTATTTCTTATAATAAATTAAAATTGATAAAAATATATACCGTTAATTGATAAGGTGTGTCTGTTTTGCCTCTTTGAAAATATTTTACTTTGCTTCTCATTTTTAACTTTTATATGAAAAAATGAAGAGTGAGATCTTATTTCAAATAGACAGAATTAAACACAATTTATAACAATAATAATTACTGCATCACTCCTGCTTAGACAGAATATCACATAGGGATTAAATTAAAAAGGCAAGAAGTCACTTGTCCAATTTTATGTATACTTTCAGTTTCAGTTCAATCAGTAAGCAAGTACAATCTTATCAAACCTGATTTTTTGTGGATAAATGTGTTAGAAATGAGTTTTCGTTGTATTAAATTTATTGCTTATGTTATTTTACGTATTGAGAAAAATGGATTGTTATTCACAAATCACTTTGACAAATCATGCCCTATCACAATCCGTAGGATTTAAAGTTTCTCTGGATGGTCACAAGTAATCCAGTTGGCTGATACGTTTGCCTTGGGTTGTACAAATATCCTGGCAGATATGTTATGCGTAATGGTTGTGTTTTTTGTTTTGTTTATCACTATACAAATATGTCATCTGCCATTCATATCATTGTCAAAAAAAATGATTTTATAAAACATGTTCTATGCCAACATTGAATAGCCTAGTAAGTATATGTTATACCAATGATACAATTTGCACAGTCAAGTATTCAGAAACTCTTATCAAAAATAATAGAAATACGAGAATATGATAAAGAAAATTTTTGCGAAAAACTTACCTTTCTTTCTATGTTTATATGATATTCTAGGATGAGTCAAAACATATAAAAACACATCATAAACACTCATTAAATTAGCAAAGTACCTTAACTACCATGCTTATATAGTAAATCCTTGTGATTTCAATCCAAAAAAAAAATACCTATATTTTAACATAGGAGATATCCTAATCTAAATTTTGAATACTATCAATGATTTCAAGTCTTGGCTTTGAATTGTTGTAAAACTTCACGAACCATTAAACGTACATACGTTAATTACAATTACATTAAAGTATAATTTTAATTTATGATTTGAGGTCACGTTTTTAGATTTAGTGCGCTGTATTATATAACTTGACTCGTGCCAATTCCGCAAAAGTTTGAGAATCTTAGGGAAATTTGACAAACTCCTTGAATATAATGGTTTATTTAACAACAGAAATAATTGACTACGACACGACAACTTCATTTAATTGAACATATGTGTAAATTAATTCCTCTTGTTTCGATTATTGTTTCTTATGAGAGGACTTATTTTGTCACTAATGTTGACGATATATGTGCGTTATTGTGTTTGCTTAAATCTTGAATCACATTGTTGTTGCGGTGACTAGAGGGAGACAAGGAATGTCTTTGCCAAGTATACAATTTGATTAAGTCTCAATAGAACTAAGTTAATATCGACTCAGGTATTTAAGTTTAAGGTAACCACAAGTTTGCGTACCTTATATTATTAGCTTGTCAAACACAACTTATAAGACTGGAGCTATCACATACATTTTAACTTATTTAAATTATTTAAGATGTTTCGTGTTTTGCAACAAATTTAAAAACTGTAACACCTTGATCATTTTTGCTCATAAAATCTCAGCGAACACATTGAAATTTACAAAAATGAGATTGAGGTAAATGCTGTTTTAAAACTTTCATTAAAATATTCGATGAATGAACAATAAATGTTTATTTACATTACTAAACTCTTTTCGATTTTCAGTATTTACATTTAAAAAAATAAGGTTCAATCGTTATTTTTGATGTGTTCATAATATTTTGAGTATCCAAACTTTTTCTTTAATCTTTGTAAAAACAATATTTTTTTTTGAGATTTTAACATGGGTGTGTCACCTATAGAGTATAATTTTTTTGTAATTTACAAAAAAACCTAATATACAAACAAATTCTTTTATTTGAATTGAAACCGCATTGCTAAAACATTATTATTTCAAAAAAATTATCACTACTATTTTGGAAACTCTGTAAGCATTTGATTGTACTGGCCATTTGATACTCTCTACAGTGGTTGTAATTTGACAACCATTAATATCAAAACAAATTAATATAAAGTATGATATCCTAATCACACAGATTGCGCAAGTAAGTAAGCGTTAACGCTTACTTAGGTTATAATAATTTCACTTGGTTATTGATGTTGATGAAAAGCAGCGTTTCTAACCTTTATTGAAGTCATTTTTATCAAAAAAAGAAATACATATTCAATGTCTCCTATAAGAAAAAAAATCTAAATGTTATGTAAAATGTATTTTATGCAATATTTTTTTTAAGAACTTGGATACACTGACGAAATAATATCGACCCGCCAATTCCACATCGATTTACATAATATATTTACGCTTGGATTACAGCAGTACCCTCAAATTGTTAAAAATTTAAAAAGATATTGGTTTTTAAAGGCGTTTACGTAACATTTTTATCGTTTATTAATGGATTAAGCATTTTTTCAATACGATTTATACATTTTAGTTCACATACATATTAAAAATAAGTGAAGAAAAAGAGGTTAATGATAATTTTTTGCAAGCAATCATCAACAAATACAAATAATTAGTGGGAAAAAAATGAAAAGACATTTTTTTATTGTTAATTTGTGATAGGATCATTCTATTTAATAGTAGCAAAATAAAAATATAAAGTGTATATTGTGATATGATAAATTTTATTAAAAAAATTCAAATAAATATACTATCTTTTAGAATGATTGTTATTCGTAGAAGTAATTATATGTATTGTCCATTAGATAATCTTACGTTTTAATTAAAGATTTAAAAAAAAATAGTTTTTAAGTGCTTTTCTCAATTCACGTAAGTTTAACTTCACTTGAAATACCAGTTTGTATTATCGACAGCATTGAGAGTAATTGAATCAGCCTTATTTTTCTTTGTATCTAAAGGATAGTCGAGTTCAATGAAAAGGTCTGTAAAGGTTAAATAAATATGGCTGAAATGATATATAGAATTGCTTCATTCTTTCTATATTATGATATGCTATTCAAGCTTTTGAAAGAGATTGAGAGTTGAATCAATCAAATTAGTGTTAAATCAACACACGTTTCGTGAATTTTGTATCACGAATGTCTACGAAATACTTACTTCATTAGAGTATCAAATAAATTTAACAAAATAATAGTAGTGGTTTAACATAATAAATAGATGTTCAATGAAAAATTGTGTCGTTAAAAAATGCCTCATAGTGACATAGTAGACTCCTCATGGAATGCATATCAACAAAATTGTTTCTCCGAGAACTGTGTGTTACTCAGTTGCTTAACCTTAGTGTAAGGATAGAAGGATGGCGCCAGGACAGAACTAGTAGTACGCTAATCGATTTTCAATTCGCTTTGTATGAAAGAAAAGATGGATGTGAGGGAATTTGAGATATCACAGACGCTTTCAAACAGAAATAAATAAATGGATAAAAAAACATTTTTTGAACCTGCTCGTACTATGATTCAAACTTGTGAGTTCCACAGACGAATCCAATGACTTTGACTATTCAACTGTGGCTTTTTTATAAAACATTAATAATATACTAAGCTAAATTAATAGTCGTCTACGCGCCAGTAAAAAACATTTAAAGAACTGCTAATTACTGTGTAACTTGAATAAATTTGTGCGGCATCCACAAGTTCAATCTTCTTAATGAGAAATCCCATTCAATATCCTTTTTTTATATAGCTCTTTATAGATCATATACTTTACTAATGGAGCACCTCATCAAAGTTGTTTTTCGAGACCTGTAAACTATACAGTCTCTCAACCTAGTTTTTATTCGAAAGGGTAAAGATAAAGGGATGGGATGAAAAGGATTAAGAATTAGGTGTTCACTTTATCTATGCCATGTTTGATTGGATTTGTGGATGAGGAACGCAAACGTCACAAATTTCTATAAATTTGAAAATAAATGCATAAATCAGTCGACAAATTAACGATGCATTTTCGTAGACACCGTGATCAAATGAAACAAAGACCCAGTGTTTGATTAAAACTAATAAAATGAAAGCTTCGGTATGCAAAATGTTATTGTATAACGATAAATATAACGGTATATCGATAAAATATATTGGTCATGATATAATTTTATAATAAGAGAAATAATAAAACTCTGATAGATAGGCGTGAACAATAATTACGTAAATAAAAAAAAATCACGTATCTTCGACGAAAAGGAAGTATTTTCGATAAAATCTTATTATCATTTCAATTTAATAAAAACGTTTTATTGTATGTGATATTATAACAACTACTTCAAATCTATGTCGGTAGAACAACGATAACAAAATCACAGGTGTTTCTATATCAAGTCGGGGGAAATAGTCTTGAACCCCGCTAGTAAAACGGGTCTCTGTAATGTCCCAATTTATTTGGACCGTGCTGCAAATGGTGTTCCGGGACCACAAAAGAACCGAATCAAATACATCGTGGACAGCCACACAAAAGATTTTCATTGTACTGTCAAATACAGTGCCCAAACTATTGATCTTTGTATCTATTTCAATGCATCAATATTTTATATGACAATACAAAAGAGATATTAAAAGATGCGCTTTCATAAAATCGACGGGCAGATATATCTTGTAATAAAAGGCCCAGACATCACGATAAAATGAAATTATTTACAAATGAGAGCACTATTTGATGTAGGGTAGTACTTTTAATTTAATGTTTTCATCGCAGTATATTGAAATTTGTAAAAATAAAGATATAACTATGAATGTTGTCATTAAAGAAAATTTGTACGATTACCTAAGCGGAAGTCTCATAAATTTACGGGGAACCAATACAAAATTATTTTATGAGTAAAGAAACAGAATTTATCGTCTGACTCTAATAACAATGTTGCCTTCTAAGCACAATACGTATAGTCTAAAATATTATTTAAGGATATGAATATACTATTATTGAGAATATGTGCGTACTACACATGCAATTACAACGTTTTGTATTGTACAATAGCATTTGATAAATTGAATCAAAACATTTTTTTTTTCATTATGTGTAGGTATTACAAAATGAAGTGCTTATGTTACGTTAGAAGTTGAATTATAAAAAATGATATGTATAAATGCGTTAAAATACTTAATTATCGTGAACTGGGAACTACTGCGTTGTAAGTGTTGATGTTTTGCAAAACAAAAGTTACAACGGAGGAGTCAAGTAACTATTGTTATTAATAGTACTTGGAAGACTGCCTCATAGTAATGTTTGTTTGTGCCAAAAATTGACACTCAGAACCATGCAGTTGTCAAGTCACCGTAAATATAAAATTGTCAAGTTTGATAATATCATCTTGATGATTTCGAAATGCAATAAATAAAACAAAATTTATTTCTCTACATATCTCAATATATTTCACTTCAACTATATTCATTTACATAACACAGTAGACGATAGTTAATTATTTACAGGAAAACAATTGAATGCAAAGAAAATTCTCAAAAACTAAATAAATATATTTTGTTTATTCATAGGTTATAAATATCTTAATTTTAATATTTTATCTACATACACCACATATAACACAATGACAAATTTATTTATTTTATAAATTTAATACCTGTAAACTACATATTAAGTTATTTTATTGTTTGGAAAATAACACCAAATAGATATTGTTTACACCGCAAGCGATAAAAACTTTTACACGAAACTGAAAAAAGGATCATGTAAAAAAATTAAAAATAATTAGTAAAAACATTTTCATTATTATCTTGATTATATATACAGCTTTTTTATTCTATTAGATGAAATGATAATAATCACAGTGTACCTAATTTGGGAAAATCTAATATTATAAGACTAATAGTAAATTTAAGTTGGCTTAAGTCAAATGAAAAGATATTTCTAAATGTTCATTCTAAGTCGTTAGCTCACCAAATGCTGCACTATAAAAAGTAATATGCAAAATAGAGTTGCACCTTTAGTTGAAGTTCCCGCACCTGTAAATGATAACAAGATAAGTCATAACTTTATTTACTTTCTTAAACCGAACGAGAAACTTGATACTTTTGTTTTGTTTTGTATATGAAAAGAGAACGTATGCATTAATTTTAAAAAAATAGATAATTTGTGTTTGGTTACGTTTCATGCTATAAATATATATATTTTTTTACTAACATTTATATGAACAAATGTAATTTTAGCAAATTGAAAAATATTCTCGTAAGCGAATAAAGCATACAGGTTTTGAGAAAGAAAAAATACAAATAAATCTAAGCTCTATCGATATGTTATTTCCATTATATGGTTATAGAATTATCACTCATAGAAAAACTTCACATTTTCAGTATCAAGCTAATCAATGAAATATATTTAAATGAACATGCAAATGTGTTAAAAAAGAAAACTTATACGCAAATTAAATTTATACTGAAGATGTTTTAATATCAATAGAGGTAAATAATACAATTGTATCTTACCCGTAGGAGTCAGTTTATTTCCCAGAATTGGTGCAATTTGGGGCTTATCTTCTTCCAATGAAATTTGCGCTTCTGCACTATACAACGTAAATACTGTTGCACGACAGCTTATTTTTATCAACCCATCATCGAATAAATCCTGACTAATCGGTATTGAAAAAATTGAACGGCTTCGTTTCTTATATATTTTGTCATGTTTTATCGCCGTTTCTGTAACTGGCTTAAATTGAAGATTAAAATCTTCTCGATTTGCTTCGTGTCTCCTTGAAATATCATCAGCTGTTTCAGATGCAGGTAATCTTTCATGTAAATTCGAATGTTCACTTAAAGGTTTGTTGGTATGATATTTTTGAATGGGTTCACTTTCTAATACCACGCTATTAAATTGCTGATCAATATGATGATCTTTATTTGTGTCTGCGTTATTTTCAGTAGTAATGATCTGTTTACTCCAGTTTGGAGTGTTGAAATATGGTTTTTTAGTTGTTAAATCAACAGCGTCTAGCTCAAAAGAAGTGCCTTTTACCTAGCAAAAAATAAAAATTACGGATTGATTTTCATGTAATATTTTAACAAACACGACGAGTCGTAAAATATACGACTATATCAAATAAGAAAATAAAAAAGCGCTTAATAGTAAATTGCATATTTAAAAATATTATATAAAAATATAACCACGCGCAAAATAAAATCGATGCATATTTAAACCATTTTTATCAACTTCTTTTTTTTATATCTATTATATTTTATGAGAGAAATTCAACTAGAGATTATTAGAAGTTAAATAATGTTAACAATTTTGTATGATTTATTTATAAAACAATTGTGACCAAAGATTTAATTCTATGTTAACTGAATCATAAATACTAAAATATTTAAGACGACTTCTAAGGATACTATAAGACTCATTTTCCATAAGTATAAAATTACCTTTCATATTTATACATAATCAAATTTATTATATTTCATGTCATATTGTTTTGAAACAATTATGTTTAACTTGTGTTAAAAAATACTTGTAAAGCATAGCAAAATATATTCGATTTAAATAATTTATATCTGATTAAAGTATTGTTATTATTCAATGAAACCTTTTCGCTTCATATAATGATGAAATAATCGGATTAACATTTTTTACCTGCTTTCCGTTAAGTTTCCAAGTGAGATTGGCAGGTGGATGCGAAGGCGGTGCAGTGCAAGTGACCTGAAGGTTTTCTCCAACAGACACGCGGTTTTTCTCAGCAGAGATTGTTGGCGCAGAGTCAGGAAGTTCTGTACAGAAAAATATTACAGAATTGTTACTTTGGTTAAAAACTCGTGTGGTAAAAAAATCAAAAAATTTGGCAAGCGTTTGAAGTGGAGTAATAATAATGTATACACGAATATTCATGATATGTCTCTTAAATGTAAACGATATAATTGACTTTATCGTGAGAGTAATTTTATGTTGACAAAATCAAAATATATTTCAAAGCTTGTACCTGAGCTTGATTAACAGTAGTGTGAAATTTACACTATAATATAATATTACTTATGCATGGTATATTTTAATAATGTACGTGAATTCTCCCGACTAGATAACCGCTAACATTGTGCTGTTTAATATAATATATAGTGCAATAAAAAATATGGAAAATATAAAATAATGTGTAAGCAAACTCTTACCGACAACGTGCATATAACTTGTCTTCATGACTGTATGGAATGATGGAGCATCGGCAGACACTTCACAGCGATATCGACCGGATAATGAGGGCTGCACAGCTCGTAGAACTACCGTCAAAGGACCAGATCTACTTACCTGTAAAATAATTGAGTGTTAAGATTTTTTTTTTTTTTTCTTGAAAATCTTTTTCGAGAAATTATAAGCAAACTCTTTTAAAAATCAGAAGCTTTGTGTAAGGGTATTTATTATATTGTATAGTTTTACCATGAAAGTAACTTATGTCAATTAAAATGTCATTTGTACACTTTGTTCGAAACAAAAGTAATAAGTGGTATAAATACAGTTTAATTTTAGACCCAAAACAAATAATTTCTTATCAAAAATACAAAAAATATTGTTCAAATAAAAAAGTTCATTTCGTTTTATTTGATTGAAATTGGTACAATTAAAAAAAAATATATAACAATTCATCATGTGATAAATAAGAATTGTAAGTTTTTTCAATAATAAGTCAGTGTTCACTTTTAGGGTGTTTATTGTCAATACTTGGTGGAAAGGAATTATCTTAATAAAAACACAATATTCCTCTGTACTTTATTCCTCTTTACTTAATAGGTCAAGACCGGTTTCGCTCATTGCGAGTATTGTCAACTGATAAGAAAAATATTTAAACAGTCCTATTTATACACCTTTTTATTTTTGTATAAATATCACTGTTGAAATATTTTTCTTATCGGTTGACAATGCTCGCAATGAGCGAAACCGGTCCTGGCCTATTAAATAAATTTGAATAAAGTACAAAGAAATATTGTGTTTTTATTATAATAAGTCAGTGTGTTTAAATTGAATTTGAATATTTTTAAGTTCTGTAATCTGTCACTTTATAAAATAAATACACATCTATATTTTTATATGACTTAACAGTTATCTTCAAATAATCAAGAGCCGACATAAAACAATTTAGAAGTATTATCATATTTAAAAATTGAAGTATTGGCCATATTTACCTATATATACATATGTATAAAAATATTACAGTATATCTGTACGATTAAAAGAAAAACTTACTTCTACAATGGAATTTTTATAACAATTCAATGGAATAAGTAGAAAATGCATAAATGCAAATATATTCATAAATATTTATGTATATATGCGATATGCGATACTTCCTGCAATGATGACAAAAACTTAACTTATGGAGATATTTTCAGTTTGTTATTTGCGGAAGGTCGTAAAGCAACGTAAAATGGCCAATTATGTCACCAAATCTTGTGAATAAGTATCAAAAAACATCTGGAATAAAAATTAATGCTCGACAGCCAGAAGTTGTCCAAAAAAGATCGTTACAAAAAGTACATTGGCTCCAGAACGACGCAATGCTCGGAGACCAAATACTTAGCGAGCTTTTGGCAAATGCGACTCAATTTGGAGTGAGCTTTTTATACAATTTTTATTCAAAGCGGACAATTAAATTTTTACAGAGGTTTGAATGAAAATGATGAGAATTTTTATTTGAATGGAATAAAGAATTTTATTTCATTGTTAAAATGCAATTTTCAACTAATATCAAGATATTAAGTAGCGATAAAAAATTTAGCACAAATTGACCATCTTGAATTTAATTTAAAGAGCAATTGTTATTTACCCAACAAAGAATTTGTTATTATAAAATGTCAATGTAACAAACAAGTATTAAATCTTATCTTGTATTTGAAAGATGTAACTTTGGAGAGAATTTCGATTAAAGGAACCGAAAATTTCTAGCTACTTTACGTTTACTAGAAATATTTATCGATTAGGACTTAACATAATAATAAAATATTACAACATATTTGATTAACCTGTAATCTAGTTATGTTATCCAAACAGAAGTTATTAATTTTGTACTTAGTAGTGTTGTTAATTATGATAAGCACTAGTTATGATTAGTATTATTTTCTGGTCCCCTCCCTGCGCCCAACGAAAATATATTCGAATAGTAATTTATAGATAAATAACCTTGTAATACAATAAGTCTGAAGATGCTTTTCAAAGAGACAATATACACGTCACAATAATAAACACAACCAGCGAAATGACGAATCAATCAATTCTTATTTATTAAATGGTCAATTAATTACTTTATATGAGAAATAAAAATATGAAAGATAAAATGATGGAGTTCTTTATAATAAATATATTTCAATTAACTTATGATTTTTAATGTAAAAAATATGTTCATCGGCAGAAATCAACTAAAATGTATGTACTTGTAGGTGAGTGGCAATGTAAGAGAGAATCACATTTTGACACTTTGATCGATACTTTGTTGTGTTTTTGATTGAATTTTCCGGCAAAGGAATTCGAATAAAATTGCGAAGCAAATATTTATCCCCGCATACGTGAAGTAACTTGGCGTAACGGACCGTTAAAGGGCGGGTTGAAGTGAGGCGTCTACCTTCCGCCCTTGGTTTGCCTGCCATACAGCCTACCATACCGTCTACCCAGAGATTTGCGAAGGAGCGTGCTGATTTGGGTGTGAAGCCTGAACAGGGGCAAAATAATTTTAAAAAGGTATTGCAATCGCCGCTTTGAAAGTAAATCCAAATACAAAGTCCCTTTTACAGCTGGATTTCGTTTAATACCCTATTGGTATTGCCAAATTCTACGAGACATGATTAAATTTTTGTGTGTTTCACAAATGGAATTTAATAGTAGAGCATTCAATTTAGAAGAGTTTTCATAAAATTTGCGACGCGTAAAATCTTTACATATTATTTATATAATACTTTGATAGTAAAAAACTTATTTTCATTGCAAATATTTTTTTATAGATAGACATGATTCTACAGTGGTCTCTAAAATCTTTTGGCTGTTTTTACCAAAACTTTTAAATATATAACACGAGCGTATTATAAATTGATCGATGACGTAGGTTTTTATGCTTATTTTAAAATAACCATTTTATCACATAAAACCTTTTAATCACTTAATTTTTTATATTTTACGTTTTCTTTTATATTTTTATGTTGAAATACTATATTATTTATAATAGATTAATGAAAAGAGTTTTTAAGTCAAAACTGAATTATTTAACTATACAAATACAATAGTATAAAACATATTTTTTAGCAGATTAAAAAAATCATACAACTAATAATAAAACAAATATTTAGTCAACAATTATAAAATATGTTTCGTTACAAAACTATGATTCTCCGAAGTATTCTTTTACAGTTTTTTTTTTAAATATATTTGTAATATATAAAATGTCTTGGCTTTGAAATACATAAATAAATTTTTATGTTAAATATTTTAAGAAAATGAGTAATAGTAACGCTATAATAATTTAATGCTAGACCAAAATTTTCTTCGAAATATGTCACAATAGACCAAAGTTCGAAGGAAAATTTTTCCGGATTTTGAATTCTATCACTAGTGACTGACGGACGTAACGTTAATAATTAGTTGCCATTACCCACAACTTTCTACTAACACTATTCTAAAACCACTAATAGGATGACAAACTGTTTTGAATAACTTTCATCAACTAATAAAAAATAAAGGCAAATTAACCTATTGACAGAAATCTTCTTTAAATTTGTTAAAAGAAAAAAAAAATGTTCCACCCAAAACTTTTTATGAATTTTGTTTATGACATAAAAAGGTACTATTTTGCCAAAAAAAAAATCACTTTATTGATAATAAATTATTTTTTATAAAAAAAAAACTATTCTCCTATTCGACATTTCCCATTGGCCAATTTTGATTAAAAAATAAATTTCATTTAAATTCAGTAGTATTTTAATAAAAAAATATCTTTTGATGCATTAAGCAATAGGTTAACTTTGGGAGTCTTCTCTAACTATTGAGGTCTTACCCTGCAATGCAGGAGTAATAACTTCTTAGATGCGCCACTAAATTCTTACGTATGACGTATGTAAAAGCTTCATAACGCTTTCTGAATTCAAAATTTATTATTTTTTTAAAAACATCATAGCAATATATTTTTTATGTCTCAAAAACTTAAAGATAATATTAAGTTAAGCGTTTTTTTGAAAACTGTTAAAATGACTTGAATGAATGAATATGAATCACATTTAATCACAATTTAATGCAGTATTGTTACGTAATAAAATGTATTACTTCCTTTTTTAAGATTTTTAAAGAAATAAATAATAGAATTAAAATTTGGAATAAATAATGAAGTTTGGAGCAAATAGTACAGAAGGTTAGTCGAACACTTAACTAAGTAGTCGTTCTTCATAATATGTTTTAAGGTTCAAATAATTTGTTAAATACAGTAATATTTTGATTTTTCGGACAACTAACCTTTCCAAAAAATAAAGTGTTATACATATGAATCTTTTAACTGTTAACCATTCTCAACCTATCATTCTTTTCTAATTCTCTCCATAGAAAGCAGTTAAGCAACTAGACTTACAAAACTAGTTTTAAAAAATTAAAATAAAATAGGATTTTTTTATATTCTGCGAAGATTATTTAAAAAATATATAAATTCTATAATACTGTATTTATAACGCCGCAAACCTAATGGTGCTAAATCAGTTAATGGCTATTGAATGATATCATAAGTTAATTTCACCTGTCATATTGATGAAATCGACATGTAAACAACTAAGCAAGCGCAATAGTCAATTGGATACAATATCCAATTGAATATTTCAGACATATTTACGATATTCAATTTTGAAATCTGTATTGTTTTACATTATGTAATATTTACCACTAGTGTTTGTGAGTATTCATACGAATTAATTTATTATTAGAAAATATAACACATTACACAATGTTCATTAGGCTGTAAATTTGTTTAAATAATAAAATAGATTTAGAAAATATGAGAGTTATAACAATATCTAAAACATATTCATGTTTGTTTGTGTTATCAAAATAAACGTAAATGCTAGAAACGATTCAATTTCTTAAAAATAAAAAAGTACTATGTTAGTCAACATTCATATTGTTGCATGACATAAAAGATGAAGAGTGTAAAATGAAAAGGTTTATAGCTGTCAATGATTGTATAAGTTGAAATTGTAATGTTGGTAAATTGTCATAGAACAGGATGTAGCCCATTTACAATGTGTCTCAAGCGATCGTGAAAGCCAACCGGTTGCATTCAAAGCATTGAAAAAAAAGAAGGTTGAACAAATTTTTCAGAAGTAAAATGCAAGTTCAAAGAAAAATGATTGAGGAAGAAGCTGGTAAACAAGTTATTTTGAATCAGCTATTATTTTTCGTATTTATTATCGGTCCATGGAGCTCAAAATGGTGAGTTAAAATCGCTCATTTTATATTTTTTTCACACAATCATCAAATTTTATCTCGAGATTGATATAAAAAAGTCAGTCAGAATTTTATTTTTTTCAATATAAGATCAAATTTCTGTTTATCAAAATGTTTTGTTAAATGGAATATACAGTAAAACTATTTAAGTATTTGCGGCTGATATCCAAACAAAACATAATAATTACGCATTAGATTATGTGGGCGACGTTTAGTCTACGCCATCTGTTGTATAAATAAGTTTAACCCTTCGGAAATTCCGGAAAGGTTTTCATATCATTGGCGTAGAGCTGTTTTCGTTAGCTTTATTATTTATCAGACAATTAAAATAAACGGTAGACCTATAATAATGAATAACAAACGTACCAATTTTGAAAACAATGCATTCTTTTAAGCCTACTGCAAATTTCAACGGTTGTGGCTAGGTACGATATGGACGTCGGCAAGTCAGTTATGAAATCTGGTAAATTTGGTTTAAAAAATATCAAATACTTGCTTATTTACAATATTTACTTTCCTTGTTCATTTTTGAAAAAATACTTCGATGTAAAGTTTTTTAATCTTCATATTATTTTCTTGCGTGGACTGTAGATAAATGTATTTAATTTATTATGAATAAAAAATATGACAAATACGTTTAATCTATAGTAATAGTAGCCGTATACTGTAAATTCTGCTTTGAATAAATTAAATTAAACGTCATAATTACAATCACTCATATACATTAAAGTAAGTGGAATATCATATTTTTTACGACCCCAAATCTCCAATGCCAGCATGTTCACTCCTAAATCATTTCCTACCATTCTTTTCTACCCATTGTACTCTAGAGAGGTCATTTGTCAAAGCATTACGTTTCCTAAGTGGGCAATATGAGATTGATTGATTTATTCTGGAATACAATATTTTTATATTACAGTTGTATGAAGTACACTGATTCAATATATTTTTTGTCGTAAAATAAATCTATTTTTGTTTTGAAGGAAATATAACAAGACAATATTTAAGAGACGTTTATATTTTATCTCAAATAATATGACGACTTTGTTGAAATATAAATAGTTTTTCTATTTGATATATTGACATCCCAGAATAGTAAGAAAAATAACACATTTTTTTTCAAATGATTATTCCACAATTGAATATAAAATTAAGGACAGGCTTCATTCATTGGTCTCTTTAGCAATTTTTCTCGCATATACGAAATATTAAAAATAAAATTATATTAAATGTTATTTAACAAATGACAACACTCGGGTATTTTTTTACCAGAAGATGTAGTGATTGGTTGACAGATATTAATTTCTTTCATATATTGTTTATACAATGTTATTACAAACATGAATGTGGAGTCGTAAAGAAATAAGCCGACTCCGACCTTCGCTTAAAACACGACTTTGATTATTTTTTAGGCTTAGTAGCATGCAGTGGCGCCACTTTTGACCCTAACAATTTGAATACACATTTTTTTTAAAACGGACTCAAAATTATTAGTTCTTTTTGAGCAAAACTTCAGTTAAAACAGTTCAACTCCACGACTCCGACTCCGGCTCTGACTCCACAGCCTTGGATACACATAATTAAAAAAAATCTTATGCATAATATGTATACACATATAAAGTTATTTATTGGTATATATAATTAAAGGTCTGTCAGTTTTATTTAGAAAAACACAATTAAAAATGAGTAACTTAAGCACACTTACACATACTTATTTGACAATTTTATAAAAAATCAATCGTCTTTAGTCTCAGTGCTAAATTGCTAAGTCACATGTTTACTAACTCTTAATCCACAAGAAAATTAATCATATATGATTATATAAAAGGATGTAAAAAAATGTCGACCTTTGTGGTCTAGTGTTAAGAACTATTTCTTAGCAGTCAGATGGATCTAAAGTAAAATCCCGGCAAAGTCAATATTAGATTGATTTTTTCAATTGAAATTTGAGAATTTGGTGTTTCTGATATAATTTCATACCGAGTTCATCTCAACCGATTTAACAAAAGTTCTTATTGAGTTTATCTTTATGCATTTTTAAATTACACATATTTTTAATTTACTGCAGATCATATAATTTGCAAACAACTTATTCTTATAAATGCAGTGCTCTGCGTCGGAACAATCACAGTGAATTAAATAAGTTTCTTGATTGACTCGGCATTTACTTGGAAGAACTCAATTATAATAGAGTAAAAATAGCAACGTATTTAGTTCTATAGTTTTTAAATTTATTATTTGATAGCTATTTCGGCTTTCACGATCGTCAGAACTAGTTCTCAACTCAATAGCTATCAACTAATAAATATAAAAACTGTAGAACTATTTTTTTTTACCCTATTAATTAAGTTTTTTTTCTTGTACGTTATTGCGTTATGAAAGGTGGTTGTAAAAATAACATCTGGATACATAAAATCAACTTTCTTTAGTGATAAATACTTGACGTAAGTTTGATCAATAAAAGTCCTTTTGTGATCACATAAATTCATGCTTGAGATATATGAATATAAATATAATATTCAAAGAATTAACGGGTAGTTCTTGAATAACCGACCCACGATTCTTATGAAAGCCAAACAAATATTTTGTTATAAAAGCTAAACTGTCTACGGAGTATTGCTAAGAAAATCATACAGAAAAGTTTTTCGTAGTAAAATCTTCTGATGGAGGCTGACGCGTTTCTACCCTATTTGTACGCTACTGTACTTCAGCAGGTCGTTTTGTTCTTAGAGGAAGGAACGTGTGATGTTTATATATGGATATTTATCCAGGTGATGGTGTGAAATAAGGAAGCGAGAACAAAGACATAGACCGACTGAAAACATGCCATAATAAAGCGAACGATGTTTTTATTTTCAGGAGTTTTGAATTCAGCTACCGCGTCTGTTGTGGACTATGTGATGTCAGTAGTCTACAAATACGACACGAATGATACATATAAAGTTTTTCTTATATTTTATTATTCTATGAAACATAATTTTACAATTGAGTCAATGCAGTTCCCGCATAGATTTATCTCCATTGAATATAGTTAAATTGAGCAGCGCGAGTATGCGGATTTTCCGAAAAAATACCAGTGTTTAACAAGAGTATGTAATGATTAAAAAAGACAGCAATTACTTTGATTAATATTAATGACTGTACAAGTCAACTTTGAACAAACGATATTTTTTATCTTTGATTTGATGATAATGATTAAATTCTTAAAAAAATATAATTAAATGCATGATTTTTTTGTCAAAACAAATTAATGTCTGTACTTTTTTCTTCTCATCCTAAAGCGGATACTAACAGTCTAGTGTTCGTTGCAGCGCTTTCATAAAAATACGGTGCTAGTACAAAAGTATTTGAAAGTACGCAATTTTCGTAGCGATATAATAAAATTAAATATTATTATGTGAACGTCAAACGAAGCTCTTATTAAGAGTGATTTAATGTGACTGTAAAATATAATGTCTCTTGAATATTCGGGATATTGAAAATCTTTTCATTCCTATGAGATGAATCAAATATTTGGTATCATTTAACATATCTTTATAAAAAAATGTAGAGATCAAATATAATGCTATTCTACTAATAATTTAAAGTGAATTAGCAGTAAATTAAAAAAAAAATGTGAAACGCGATTATACCCTCATTTAATATGATCAGATTAACGCAATTAGAAATAAAGAACGCGTTAAATAGTAAAAAATAACACTTCTACTTTTCCTATAATTAAACCAAAAAACGACACAAAGGAAAATTTTACCATGGAGAAATAATAGTCAATAATTTATTTCATTAATGCATATTGTTATTAAAGCTTCTTTTAACTGTGTTAGAAATAAGCTTACATTTTTAACCTGTCGTAAAAGACACTATTCTGTATACATTTGAAGTATGTGACTGTGAATAGATGTGGTTGTTCGGAGCGAGAAGCGGTTCACAAAATATTCGTGAGTTATTTGTTAGGTATAAAGTGGAAGCGCCAACCACCTTCCAGATTTGTGGGAGCATTCGTTATGCGATTGGCCGTTGCGAATGAATGTGGTTTATTGAGGGGTGTTGTATTGAAGCGAATATGACTGTACATTACTAAAGGTAATAACATTCCTTGGAATTTATCGCACAAACTGTAATTTCGCATTTACGATGAGGCTTCGACTAAAACACACGCAGTAATACAAGATAAATACTAAAGCATACACAGGATCCAACCCACCGAATTTTTATGATGTCTAATAAAATACAGAACAATTCCACTGTTGTTACATTAATCGTAAAAAAAATGCGAGAAACTTTTCTACGTCAGAGAACTGTTTCTATTTTTGGTTAAAAGTAATGACTTTTTTACCATTTTCGTTTGATGAACTAATATTACTTTAATATCGCTAGTTAACTGAATAAAATTGTCTGTCATCAAAGAAACAAAAGTAATTGTTTGCTACCATGAATGTTTTTAAAAAACGACATATCTGATGTTTCTTTTAAATTTTGTAATTAGCACCATAGTAATATTGTATATAATATACTTAAAATTAAATTGGTTCTTATACAAATTCAATGCAACTTTGACACGATCCAAAAGCAATATAATTTTAACCGCTAAATAAAAGCACTTGAAAGCTTTAAATGATGTGTACAAAACAGTATTCTCTAAATAAAACTACATCTAATACGATTTATTCTATTTGTAACATTAAAAAACAAACAGAAAAACAAAATTGTAAATAGTATATCCTTTAAGCTTACGTCAACATCGATGCCCGTCAAAGGAAAAACTCTGGTGTTAGGAAGCTCTTTAGGAATATATCTGAAGAACTCGCTTCGGCCCATGTACCACTTGACGCTGTAGAGTTGATCATTTTCGAGATCATAACGGCATTGCAGTGTTACAGTGTCGCCAGCGGCGGCTGCTTCTGGTACTGAAATCTTTACATCTCGTAGAGCTGGGACTCCTGTAACAAAATGAGAGAAAGTGAAAATTTTGCTGAATACATCACAATGAGAATAACATTCAGTAGAGAAGAGAGTAAAGATTTTTTTTGTAAACTGGATATAAAAGTAAAAGAGATTACATATTTAAAGAATTTAAAAAATACAAAGTGTTCTAACAGAATTTCTTTGCTAAAAAAATATATCAATCAGTTGTTTTTTCGTGTTTTTGAAGAAAGTAATAATATAATAAAAGAGTTAATAAATAATTATACGTCAACCATTTTTTCTATCTCCGCCATTTTCTCATAACAACAAAAGAGTGTCGAAAAATATTTGCATCGTCAAAGATTTTGATACCAAATAGTTTATGAATCGAATAAATATTAATAATTATTGAAAACAAAAATACACAATTGTATGGAAGATGTATTTTCCAGGCAAGGTTATTGATTATTATCACTCGGTTGCAGTGATAGTTAAACAAGTATACAGTGTAATTGAAACATTAAACTGTGTTGTTTAATAAAAAAATAATTTTTAATCGATTAATGCTTTATCTTGAATTCTGTTATGTAATTTATAGTTGAATTCGGAAACCATAATTAGTAACCACATTCCAATTAGTATATATCTCAATAAAATTGAACATTGCGTATTTTTGTCGTAAATATTTGGAATTTATACAGTGATAATTATTAATATGTTTCATATAATTAATTGGTTTGATCCCGCCAGATGATATTCACTCATGGATACATAGTTAAAAAGAGATCTTAATTATTATTACTGTTCACCAATAATTGATAGTAAACACTTAATGTAAGTAATGTTACAAAACTAAGTGATTAGTAAAATTCGGGGTAAATCTAGTTGTTTTGTCTATTTTTCATTTCCAAAATTTTGCACGGTGGTCTTTTAGACTGCTATTGAGCGGTTTATTCACAATTTTCGTTAAAAGTATCTAGGACATTAGCAATGAGCCGATTTTTTTATACATACTTTTATGAGTTTTATATTTTTTTTTATATATATATTAATATTGAATGGAAATCAAAAATTATCAATATATTTTTAAAAAATCTATCTTTGGAAACTATACATAATCGTATTTTAAAAAATCGCATAATATAGAATAAATATTTTTTTGTGAACATAGAAAAAAATATAAATGGTTGATCTCTTTGTGTCTAAAAAATAAATCAATGTAAGTAAGTACCTTTGTTCTTCATAAAAATTCAACACTCTTACGATGAGTTTATGACAATTTGATAGACCCTTTTACTTCCAGAAGAGAGGTTGGGGTAACGTATTTCATTAGCCTTATTTTCAAAAAGGTACGGTGAATAAGTAAAACCAAAGATTTCATTCCTTTCCAATGACACTTCTAAGATTTCTTCACTCAAAAATTTTAATACAGAAAAAATACGTTGTAAGTCCTGATTATATTAAATAAATGTGAAATTAGTACAAAAAATATTATTTTTAAATGATGCCTTTTTACCATGTATTTGACAGTGCACACCTTAAATACGTTTTACGTTTAATTTTATATCGATAATTATCACTTAAATGTATAAAATAGCCTTTATATGTTTATTAAATAAAAATGTATGGATAAAAAAAATAATTGTCTGTTAATGACATTGTTTTTTTCATTTTATTTCAAAAATATTTGTTATAACTAAGACGTTATTTGGATGAAAATACAGCCGCATGTTTATTTTTTCAGTCTAGCACTCACTGTAAAACGATAACAAACAAAATTAAGATTGAAATTTGTATTTTTTTTACTTCTACACAACAGAAATTGTTTTACGTTTTACCAGCCCGTCTTTTTGGATGGAACAATTATACATGTTTGGCGGTAAGAAAAGCTCGGGAGTATCACTCTACGTCTCCTTTTATTGGACAGGATGTAGGGGGAATGATTATAATCATCTAAGACATGCATTCGATTGAATAAACGTCCAATTAAAGTTAAAGCTCTGAAAAAATTTAAAAATAAGCCAAATTTTATTGAATGAAATGTCAGCTAAAGCTAAACCAAGAAATAAAATATTTCAGAGATATTTGCTATAAAATATAAAAGGTACATTGAAAAAATCGTTTGATATTAAATATAAATAAACCATAACTTTACCTCGAAATATTCTGATTCTCAAGTGAAACGAAAAATCATTTGTATGCCACATGAGCCAAACATAATATGTCAAGTACCAAGAAGAACATTTTCATAAATATTATTCGATCTCATATAATTAATAGCATTTAAGTGATAGATTTTTGTTTTTGTTTTCATTCAATAATTTTCTGTTACTAGTAAGGCAAAAAAAAAAGATTTATTTTCTATATTAAGTTAGAGATGATTTATTTAATAAAGCAAACACAAATAATTAATAAAATAATTCCTATTACAACAATAGGAATTATTTTATTAATTATTTGTGTTAAGTATTTGTGTTTGCTTTGTTCTGTAAAACTAAATTAATTTTCACGAAATATATTTTCTCTGTTGGAATAAATTATGCGCCGACTACTCATCAGATTTCACAACTATGCGTAGAGACTAGAGATATTGTCTAAGAACAATGTAAAAACAAGAAAACACCACCAAAATTTGAGTTGTAATAATATGAGGATAGCTTAGTTAGATAAAATTATATTAGGAGATTACAAATGTCTTCATGAAAGATAAACAATACATTCTATTTTATTTTTCTAATTTCCTTCAAAGAAGCCCTGAGAAACTTGTTCTAAGTTATCTTTAAAAAAATATTCAGTTAGTTTTATTAAAAACATATTTTTTGTCTTAAATAAATTTTATGGTGACATTTTAAGCGATTTTACCACACATTATATCGTAAAAATTTGATATAATTCAAAATTATGACGGCACACGTTATTTATCGCTTGTATAAAAGTGTGTCATTGAAAACGATTACAATAATCATTATAACTTATAGCTTTATGTTAGAAATATACAAATTCCCCGTAGAGTTATTTCTTGACATACAATTGAGTTACATTTCAAAGATGTTATAGGTTATCAGAACGGAATAATCCTATTCTTGCACGTTTTCCTCGATTTAAGTGTGAGTGAGATAGCGAGGATGTTGTATTTTGGAACATGTTTGTTTACAAACTTTACGCACCCCTGCACAAAGTCATATTCAAGAATACTGTTTTCTGTAAGCGACTGAAAATTAACATGCTCCACACTTATCGTAAGTGCTCCGCTCCTGGCACCGTGAACGAATATTTGGCAAAATTAACTTTTCCTTAAATATAATTTTAAGTATATGGATAACATTGTAATTATGTTTTTAAATAATTTCGTTCGAGAAATGATCGTAATTTTGAAAAAAGAGATAGTTTTTCAATGATCTTACTCATTTTAATCATTTACTAAAAATTCTAGAATCCTTTATACGAATAACTAATAACTTATATTGTTTATTATATAAATAAAAAAGAAAAAGATTTTGTTCCCTAAAAGTCATGAGACGAAAATGCTTTTCACTCAAAAATATAATCATGCAGGTTTTCGGGATGCAGAATGAAAAATTCTTCTTTAAAAACATTAAAAAATCATTTTTTTGAAATCGAAAATAAGCACATTATTATCACGTTTTTTTTTTTTTTTTTTTTTTTTTTAATTTTTCGACTTACTCACCGGTTACAAGATTAACAATAATTTATTCATAACCAGTCTCCTGTAGGTAGAGATCTATTCAGTTCAGAGAGCCGCTTTTTAAATGAATTTATTTTGAATCGTCTTGGGATGCCTGTTTTGAAAAGAATTGTTTATTTGGAGTTCATATACAATGTAATTAACTATTAAAGATTAAATTTAACTATCCATTTGATACTTTAAGTGCTTTTTAATAAAACGTATTTTTTAAATACAATTATGAAAAGTATATTTTTTTAAATTATACTTTGGTCTTCTTTTAGTTCTATGATTGTAATGATAAACTATAAAGCTTCAGCATATAAAATACGCTTTATCTTTATTAGAAAATGATCTAAAGTTAATCTTTATAACCATCGTGAAGAGCTCATATCAAAGGTGATGTGATATAAAACTCAGGTGGATATCATAATGAACACATTGAATACTACGATTAAAATATTCTATAAGCTGGTAACATAATACAACGCCAACAAACACGTCATCCATTGTAACATTTACGACGTCTTAGCAGTAACATATTTTGATGTGATTTCTACTATCGATACACAATAGCGAAATATGATATCCATCACCGTTCAAATGACACTAGTAGAATTCGCTAATAAATCTACACTCAAAACATTTAATATATTCATAAACATAATAGTATGAGAAAATTTTGCTGAAATTATATAATTTAACAAAATATTACACTCGAAAAGAGAAAATCGTATAAGATACGATTGCACGTAATACTAGTAGTTTATGCGAAAATATATAATTTTTTTAATATTTTGAATTAAAAAATACAAATAAATATGCTGATCTCATTCATTTATAAAGTATTGTCAGTTTTTTTAACGAATTCAATACTAATTTGTTTTCTTATATATTCTGTTGAAATGCTGAAAATCTGGGAGTAAAAATAGTTAATAATAAACAGAATTTGCAGTGATAACTTTTATTTGCGTTCCTAAAATCTTTTCATTCAAAATAACGTTAAAATAATTTATAAAATTTTAGCGATACTGTAATAAAAGTAATTTTTAACCTTAATTTATTAATAATGTGATTTATGAATATTTGACTGTGTAAAACAGGCACGAAAATTTGAATAGTGCTATTTATTATGTGGTTCTATCATTTTAAAAATGTTCCTTAAATATACATCGTTAATTTCAATGACAAAGCTATTCCATATCATTTATTTCGGTTCGTTATCTATCATTATCAGAGTCCTCTCCTTGCCTGAAAATTTATGTCAGAACTGGTAGATAACTGTTTAAGTGCGGTTGGTCTACACTCTATAGGGTGGAATGAGAGCCTGACCTTTTCACCGTCTGCGGGTAAGATCAATGGCGCAGAAATAAAAAAAAATGTTTTATTCATAACTCCATATTATCATTAGTGTTGAGAAAAAATGCTACGTAGACAAACATTTCAGCACACTGTTATTGACTCGTCACATTGAAACCATTTTAATCCCCATTAATAAAATTTGGAATGAGTAAAAAAAACCTCTGAAAAAATTTTGTAAATGATATTTTATACGTGTTGGCCTTTCTAAAATAGAAAGTCAAACAAAGTTGTTACATTGAAAAAATTTTCAATTTTCTTTTACTGAAATGTTACCAATCCGCCAATCCTAATAATAAATGTAACTATTTTATTATTATTTAACAACTTTAATGGACCCACATGTTGAGCCTCTGCCTTTTTGCTATCATATTCAAAACTAGAATTAAAGTAATTACTCATTACTATCACACTCAAACACAGAGATAAAGTGATTGATATAAATTTTTTTAACAATATAAAATATTTGTTAACTTCTAAAAAGAAAGCGATTGCTTATGTACAATCATAGTTGAAACAAACAATACTTTATCTTGTTCTTAAATATAACACAATATGCATGTGATGTTCAATGTCCGAATATCCAATGTAAATATTCAATATACTATATAATGTCAACGATTCCTCGTCTTCATAAGAGATTAATCTTTAACACCGAACACTAATAAAGTGTTTTCCTCGGACGTCCTTAACACAATGTGTCATACACAATATTAAAGTATGTAAAATTAATTATATGTTTGATAAATAGTAAATAATCTTTTTTCTAATAATTAAAACTTTTACTATAAAACAGGGGTTACCAACCTTTTCGGATCCTAGAGCACAATCTAAAATACTGCTAGGGCGGCGAACATCACATTTTTTCAAAATTTCAAAACCCAGGAATTTACCGATTTGCCTAAAATATCACCGTGACTTTTTTTTAGCCCACCGACAAATTTGAAATCCTCGATTTCCTATACTTTTTCCCCAAAATATCTCCGAAACTCGTTTTTTTTTTAGCTCACCGAGAAATTTGAAAATATCAAAACAGTTGGCGGGTGCATCGGAATCGGTCGGTGGGCGCCATGGCACCCGCGGGCACGGGGTTGGTAACCCCTGCTATAAAACAAGCATTTCGCCGACATCTTTTACTTGTTTTACTGTACTTCAAATAGGGCTATCAATTGCTTGGCTGTTAATTTGAGTAAGTAAAATCAATTAACTTAGAACATATATCGTTTTGCTGCTTGTATAAAAGCTGAGTATAGTATTTTAAGAGAATGGTAAAAAAAATATTAGCTCGTAGTAACGTCACTTTGTATATGAGTAGCTTAGAATCATATATTACATTCTACAAAAATCGAGTTATGAGAAAATCGAAAAAAACCATAGGAACACTATTTTTTGTAGTTTTAAGAAAAGGAATAAGTACTACTCTACATATTTATGCAGAGTGAAAAGTAAGAACTTTAAATATGAAAAATCTACTATTAAACTATGAAAAATACAGATCGCCGATTGGTTAATTTTATTTATTTTAAAATGTGAGCTCTACACCAATAATAATCTTTGACATTAGCTTTACCATTGCATAAAGTATTTATTATAACCCAAATATTTTTACATGCATGTATTTATTGATGCATTTAGATTCATTTGGCATTACTTGACTAAAAAAATTCAAAAAATGCATAATGTGAGTTTTCATTCTAATCGCTACATGTATTGTAATATACAATAAACTAATGTTTAACAATCACATCTCTACAGAATAACGAAACATAAAATTGTCATTTTTACTAATTCCAATTTTATTTAATATGATCAGGACCGGTTTCGCTCATGACGAGTATTATCAACTGATAATATAATACAATAAAACAGTGATATTTGTTAAAAACAAAATAAAATTATTAGGGTGTAACAAACAATTGGTAATGAAAGGATAAAATAATAAAATAAAAATGAAACAGTGTTAAGCGTGTCAACATATTTGGTTAAATCTTAAATGTTTTCGTCTTAGTATTTTAATTATAGTTGATTTAGTGTCACTTAAGTGGAATTAATATAAATGAGTTTTTTTTAAATATAATGGCTTTCCACCAAGTATTGACAGTGAACTCCCAATAAGTGATCAGATACAAAATGAATAAATTAATCAGGTGAAAAATAAATTACCACATAATATACGCATTAAAATATAACCCTTGCGTCAAATAATTCTTTCTAAAAAATGACTCAAACATCAGAGCATGCCATTGCTTAGAAAACTTTTAAATGAAAGAGTTTTTATAAAAACTAAAGTTTTCTCGCAACTTTAAAGAAAATTATATGCATTCTTCAGAAATCCACTCGCGGAAAACTGCAGAAAGAATTTTACCAAGTTCAAAATTCTATAAAAGTTTTCTTGGAAATTCTCTTTTTTCAAAATTCTTCACCGGAAACAAGCGCATCAAAAAAAAATCTAGCATGGAAGAAAATACTCAACATATTAATTTTATATATATTTTAATAGTCAATTAATACAAAAATGTTAAATTGTTTTGGTAGAGGTTCTTCATGCGGATACAATGTATGAAATTTCAGAGATGGGGAACTTTTTCGGTCTTTTATCAACTTAACTATTACAAGCTCCCTGCTTAATCTCAAACCACCCCTTTTAAAAGCAATACACATTTTTATTTTTTTGAGCAATATATTAATTTAACAAATTAAGTACGCAATAGTTTAAAGGATTCATTTTTAAATTAGAAAGAAGTTTGATTTTTTACATCTTGCAAAATGACATTTTGTCATACAAAGTTGATTATAATTATTTTTTAGGAATCGTAGATATGAATAAGTTAATCGCTAAGGGTGTGTTAACAGTTAATATCAGGAACGTTCAGACTAGGAATTCTGAAGTCTCGAGGTTTTCGAAGTCCCGGGACTCAATGCGTGATAAAGTCAAAGTCCTGGGACATCCCGGGACTCGAGAATTTTATTTTCCATTCAATAAAACTATAATTTTATTAAAATTAAATATTTGCATATATGTATTTATGTATTACACACACTCGGCGCTTTTTGAAAGTACGGACTAGTAAAAATCGCCTTTTTTTAATACAATGTGTAATGATTATTATTTTTCTTATGTAATGGATATGTCCAATGCTTGCGGCTAATTTTTACTAAGAGGGGATGGTAACGGTACATGTAATGAAAAAATATCAATGACGCCACTGTCAGGAGTAAATTTATGACCGTAACTCCACAATACAGCTTTTAGACCTTTTTTTCCTATTGAGAGATTGACGTTGACGTATCTTTGTGAAATAATGAAAAAACATTTGTATATAAAACAACATCAGGTGTGAACATTTAATTTTAATATTTTGTAATTTGCTTTTGCTACAATATTAAACTATATTACAATATATAAACACATGGTATTTGAAACTTCTACAAAAATCTGTTTTTCTATCTTGTTAAAACCCCGGGTAAGTTTTTTTCAAAATTAAAATGTACGTGCTATTTTTTTTTTAAACCATGTCCGCTCCTAATGTAGAGCATATGGACTTCTAATGGAGTTTATCTCAACAGAAGTGTTTATACGAGAACTGCTTGTTACTCAGTTGCTCAACCTATCTTTTTCCAAAGAGAGTAGGGATAAAAGGATAGGGCTAGGACAGAACTAGTGGTAAGCCAATCGCTCTCGATACGCCCGTTCATAGGATAGGATGGGTGGGAGTGGGTAATTGAAGACATCACATACATCCATGCCTGCGAACAGAAATTCATAAATCGATCGAAAAATCAATTTATAAAACTGTCCGCACCGGGATTTAAACCCGTGCCGTTCGTAACTGAAGCCAGCGCCGTTGACCACTTGACCACAAAGGCGGCTATTAGCACATTATAAATTACAGTCATAATCCCCAGGACATTTTCCAAAAAAGTCCCGGGACTTAAGACAGCAAAAAACCCGACAAGTCCCGGGACGTCTCGACACAGAATCCCTAGTTCAGACTAATATCGCACTGTATTACTATATATGCTTTTAAAAATACTGACAAAATTATGGTATCCTCAAAAAGGAGACTTATTGCATTTGTTATAAATCATTTTGTCTTCTTTTACAAGCCAACGATGTTGACCACTTGGTTAAAGACCCGACCAATATATATATATATGTTAATTAGATACAATCGTTTTTTTTATTTGTAAAAAAAAATCTAAATAATCTGACGTTCTTGATACCCATATTGTATACTTTATATAAAACAATTACGGCATCAACATAACACACAAATAATCTTATTTTAAATTAAAAAATATATTTTTTATTGGTAGGTATGCAATATTTTCGTTAGTATTTTATCAGATAGGTTCGTACCGAATACTCATATCATGTTATAGAAATTTGTAAAATATCTGTAGATTTGATAGAAAAGTCAGTGAAACGTGAAGTTCCACCTAAGGACCACTTCCGAGTATTGTTGTAGAAAGGCCACAAGGTCAAAAACTTACCTCAAGAATAACATTTTAAATATAGTTTGACACAATTTAATATATCAAAGTATTTTTTACTTCGTCAATTTAATATTGAGAAGCTATTGAGACATAAATAATACTCAAATATTCCATAATAATTAAATAATTGTTTAACATTTTAGCAACAGCATAAGAAACAATATATAAATTAAGTTATTATGAGCAGCAAACTGTAAAATAAAATTCATTTCTGTTTTGGCAAAAATTTTCCAAAATCCAATTCGTTAAGTATTTATTAAAAATATATAATTTTTATCAGGAATTCAATTATCTTGACCGGGTATATTCTCATATTATCTTCTATGTCTGTTATTATTTCGTTTTGATTGCACATAATGACTTTTTTAAAACTATTATTGATAAATTGAACTTATAAACATTAATGAGTATATTGTGTAATATTACTTTTTTTCATATGTTTGTGTTTATAAATATTAATTAGTCAGCTACTAGTCGTTTCCAAACATTTTTTTACTACCCGTATTTATTTTTTGAAAGTAATAATGCAGTTGATGAACAAACAAGTTCCCATTTGCGGAACCTTGGAAGCGGACATGATTTAAGTCAACGAGAAAATGCATTCAAAATTTGTAAACATTTTAATTTCATTTAATTAAAAATGTACGCTTTTTGTTTACTATCGGAAGTTATATATCCTTTTTATTAGCTTTCCTTTGTAAATGAAATGTTTCTTTGGTATCAAAGCTATAAATCAGGGTATGGCACCACTTACGATCGTGTAATGCACACTACCGACATCTGTTTACCGTGATGAGAATTACGGTTCTCGTTTTGTGATAGACGCACTCTAAATTAAGGACTTTAATCTAATTTCTCCGTTGTAGTCAAAGGACGGTCCAATCGGCCTTAGGTCAAACTGTTTTCCCCGTTTTATGGGATTAACTTGATTTTGTGACACAATGAAGAAAAACATAAAGCTAAATGTGTTATGTAGATTTAACAGGAGAATAAAGAAGTTAACTGTTTACTGTTGTTGTTCGAAAAGAGAATACCGTTAAATTACTAACTGTATGAAACAACAGTGGAACGAAAATGATCACTTATAGATATAGTAATCACTTTTAAGGGTTCACTGTCAATAATTGGTGGAATGGCATTATAATAAAAATAATAAAAGATTTTTAGTACTTTTTCCCATTAAAACCACCTAGTACTTTCCATCCTTTTCATTGTTAGTCATAGTAGTTGCTTACACCTTTTTATTTCAATTTAACTTGTATAAATAGCACTGTTAAATTTATTTTTCTTATTAGTTGATAATGCTCGCGAGGAGCGAAACCGGTCCTGATCAAATAAATTTTAAGTGGAAAAAGTACTACATTTTTTAAATTATTTTTAAATATAGAAATGTTTATATAAAAACGTTATTGTTGGTTTTATGAAAAATATATTACCTTATTAAATTCTACAGAGACTTTTCAATATGTTTATATTTATTTGAGTAATATTTTAAGAATAATACGTGGAGAACCGATCACATTGTTATTTGAAATCGCATCATGATGGTGTTTTAGAAAGCCAGTGACAATTTTGTGAAATGAAATTATTCTTAGTAATTAATATAAATTTCATGTTGTTTGTTATTGTAAATCTAATATTTTTGAGTACATTGTCAATTAAACATCTTAACAATTTGCGGTACTTTTAGTTTACTTCTGGAAACAGGTATGTATGTCATTTTAATTTGTCTGCACTAGAGTATTTTAAGCGTAAATAAAAACGATATTTTTTAAGTATTATGAATATTTACCATGAGCCACACACACGTGAGCTATTCAAAATGATCGTCTACAAATTATAAAATTATTTTTCGAAAAGAAAGTATAATATTTAAATTCCATTCAGTGATACGAGTAAATTATATTGAAATGTATTAGAAAGGCAAACCATCACCGTTACTACTTGGATACAGTGATCAAAATCAACATTTTAAAGCTTTTAAAATGATTGGGGCTTATACTTAACGATAATATTCATTTTAATTTAGAGAAAGTTAACAATGTTATTTTAATGTCAAATTTTACTCAAACAAGAATAATATCATTTTAATATAAACGCAATTTTTCTTTTTGAATGCAACAATCAAATAACGAGATTTCTTTGTGTCTATAATAATCCGTCATAATATATCACGCGGCAATATCTTTTTTTGAAAGTGGCAGGGGAAAAAGCTCAGTGGTCGTCAAAGTCCTTCGTGTGATTGCTCTCCCTCATCGTACCCATTATTCAACACTCTATCACACCATGCTACGGCATCTAACAATAGTACTCTATCCCCGCCGAATTTATCTTTTTATCTTTTCTTATAGCCATCTTTTTAATACGATTACACTTTAACCAAGTAAAAGAAATTCACTTGAGATTTGGATCTCGAATTGGATTAAAAGGGGATATTCTGTTGTATTGTTATCCCCTATCTCTATATTGCACTGTTTATAAAGATATCAATTCAAATATTCAAGGTATTTATAATAAACGGTTTAATCATCAGCTTTCAAAAAATAATGTATTTTAACATTTTTCGCACTGAATAAACATAGTTTTTTAACAAAAAAATATATGAATAAGACAGAGTTAGCTCGACGGGTAAAAAGATAGACCAAATACAAAAACCGATATATCCTATAAAATCGTAAAAGTTAAGTCTTAATAAAAAATGTAAATAATTGAAATCAATATATTTTATAATTAAAATGTTTTTGGTTTGAGAGGTAATATTTATTTTATATTTTATAATTGATGTCGTATTGTGTTCTCCATACCTCCTATATTTAATCTAATACTTCGAATTATTCAAAAAAAAATCTTTATAAAGTTTGGATTTAAATTTATGTATTCTTAAAATTTTAAAGAAAATATCTTAATAGAATTTGTATGCCATCTATTTTTTATATATCTGAAGCTTTTGAAATTTTGATAAAATATATTTTAAATAAATACGCAAGTTAATCCTTAAACTAATTTTATATTATTTATAAGGCTGATAAAATTTGATTTACCATAAAAGTTTTTTCATTATTACGTAGGATGTTTTTTCAACGTTATTTAAATTAAAAGGCGTTTTATTAAAATTCGATATTTTCTCTAAGTAAGTCAAAGTGATGGACTAGAAGTATTTTTTTATTAATTAAAATGAATCAATAGAATCATTCCTAAATTTTATCGTTACTTTTTAATTTGAATACTCGACTTCTTATTCTTGACTGAAATTGTATCATTATTGTATGTGTTTTTTATTTAGGTAATATGATTTTTTAATATAATTTGAATATTTCTTTCTTATAACAATTATTTAACAGTAACTTTATTTATTATTTGTTAGACATATTAATCCTTCTACTTGTGTTGCGAGCTTTAATTTATTTATATAGTTTTTTTCATAAATTAAAAACCATTTTATAATACACTCATTAAAATCACAGCAGGAGAAGATACGAAAAACATTCTAAACGTCGAATTAATAACACAAAATTATGCCAAATAATCAATCCTGAGTATATTTAAATATTCCTCTGGCACCACAAAAACCGGTTGAAGTATTTTATTATTATTGACGTCCAAATAGATTATAGAATATGTATATTGAATAATAAATAATAAATTAATCTAAAAATATCACTGAATTAATTAAAGTATGAGGGGCGTGATTACGTTTGTAATAATGTTATTAAAATGGAGGAAGTTGTTTTTAAACGATTTAATCAGGGAAACATTTAAATGATTCATAAATTACCCTTTTGAACAACCTTGTACCACAAAACTACCTACTTGCTTTCGGTGACTCCCTACAGAGTAGATTGCTGCCATACTGGAGAATTACTGCAGTAAATAAATAAGGTTACCTTGGTGAGCTTTCGAAAATAAGCCTGTGTTATTAATAGTCTTATTGCAACAGTTAAAAATACGCGCTCACAAATTTAAAAACTCGCATTATGACAAAAATGCTGTTTTTTTTTTGCAATAAAGATCATTGTTAAAGTTCCAGTTATATAATAGCTTAAGGATTCTTTGCAGCATTATTTCATATTAAATCAGCTATAGAAAACATATGCAAAAAGAAACATCACGAATGATTTAACGGATTTTATAATAGGTTGAAATACTTTTTTATGAACTTCATACACTTTTTTAATAAATCCTCAATTAATATAAAACTGATAGAATTTACAAATATGTATGAGGGGTGTCTTAAAACACATGCCACGCATCCGGCTACCGAAAAAAAAAATCCAAATACTTCAAATACTTTTCGCTGATATATCTCATTTATTTTATTTTATGGTAGGTAATAAATTAGCATTTGTACTGAAAGAAAATTTTCTAGCAACAATTTTAAAAGTAAATTTTTTACTGTTTTTAGTTATAAAAATTGTGTTTTAAAAAGTTTTTTTTTTCCAGAGAAGAAGAACGCTGGAAAAATATATTCTATTAGAGTACAATTAAAAAATAAAACATATTTTACAAAAACTAATTTAAACCTTTATATTAATAAATAAATTTCAATTAAATTTTATACCGTCAAAAATATACGCAAGCATGAAACTATAAAATGTACTGACCACTAAAGTAAATTTAAATAAATATGATTTTAAATAAAAAAACTGTGGAGTTATTTATAATTAATAAATTAAATGACTTAAAAAAAAGTAAATTATTTCTCTGAAATAAATACTGGCAAAATTTTCCAATGACTGATTTGCAATGAAATTCCAAGAAAGGGTACGGAAAAACGTGAGAAGGGATACTCACCAGCAGCCGACAGCAGCAGAAGCAGGTAAAGCAGACCGGCAGGGTTCGGAGGGCTAATTCTCTGCATGAATGATCCCTTTAAAGCCAGCCCCTTGTTATCGGAAGTCGGCTCCCAGTCACTGGCGTGAAACATATGCGAGGATGGAAATAGTCCGCGGTATCTGATCGCTGGAGCGGTCACTCTTCTCTCCCTGTCACGATCTCCGATTTATACACATTCATTTTTTTCGCATCCACCAACCCCTATCCTATTACTCAGAGGGTAAGTGTCACTTCACTGATTGATTGGACACGTGCTCGTTCGACTGATTAATAAGGTTCGATTAGGGCACGGAAATGAAGTGACCAATCCTGAATGTAGAAGATAATTTTTATGGATTTCTTCTATTTATAATCTGGGATCACTTAATAAAATGGGGAATGTTTTTTAATCATTATTCACATTCTAAATGAAGTGTTTGGTACAAATTCTCATTAATGGGCCACGCTTACGGAGTTTATTGTATAAATTTATATGCATTTGTAATATTTACTTATATATTTACTTTATTTTTTAATATTTTTTTCAGTCAGATAGTTTGGCCTACATGTAACCGATTCTTTCACGCTTTTGATTCGATTTTGGATAAAAACCGTTTAAACGTGTTTTTTTATTTTGTCAAAAAGTGAATGTTTGTTAAAAAGTGGAAAGTAATTTTGGTATCTAATATTTTTCCAATTGTTAAAAAGTCAACTGCAGTAATTTATTATTTTTAAATGTAATTTTTGTCATTCAGTTCTAACATAAATTTAGTTTTAATATATGACCTTAAAATGACATCAAACATCAAGTGTCAGATTTAAAAAATATACAAATCCTAAGTGTCCGATGAAATTGAAAGGCTAAAAATGTGTGAGTGATATATTTGACCTTTCAAAATTTTCAAAAGAAAAAAATGTAACAAAGCTATGTTTTATGTATTTGAAAGAAATATTCAAGCTAGCGAAAGCCGCTCTGCAGAAACTATTTCATTCAAATAGCTTGTCACATTCAAAGACTTTGACAAACAGGTTTGAAGGCATACATTTTGGAATGAAGAAATTCCCAAGACCTTAGAACAAGGGCACGTAAACAATATTTGAAAACCTTTTGTGTATCTTTACATTCAATAGGTACTAAAGTTATTTTTTTTTAAATTTACAAAGCGCTTTTTTAAATATTAAAACTAGCAACCAACTGAGTGTAAAACTTGTAACATAAAAAATATGAAAGCAAGATTAAAAAATTTTTTAAGCAAGAATAAAAAATTAAAAATATTAATTTCGACTAATTAATTTGCATTATCTTTTTGTTTGGCCAAACTCATTTTTTCAATAACCAAATAGCTGCCCAATTATACCACTTGTATACAAAGAAATGCTGAAATTTTACAATATATTAAGAAATACGGCAATCAAATAATTTTGTATTAGTGGAGTTTATAAATTATGACAATATGGATAACTATATTTTATTGAATTCTCGTCACTACAATAAACAAAAAAACGATTTAATAAAACTTGTTTTCATATAATTTTTATACTAGTAAGTCATATACTAGTGTTGTTGTTATAAATTTATATCTAAGACGTGTCTACCTCCGTTTTGACATGAAACTATTCCAATTTAAGATTGCTTCAAATTGCTTTGCAATTGAACCAAAGTGAGTAAGTGCAACGTAAAGACGTTTACATTCCACCCGTTATTTGTAGATACAATTACGGCTGAGGTTAGCTCATGGCTATTACTCATAACCATAATCAAGCGGCCTCAAACATTTGTATGAAATGTTTAACGTTGCAATGTTCCGTGACATAAATAATTGTTTCAAAGCCTACGCTTTTCACCAAAATCATCAAACCGTGCGAACGCTACCCAACGTATTTTTGCTTTAGCTTGATTTTAGAACGAATAACAGTATCATTCTATAAATGAAGATAAAATTGTGAAACCAGTTCAAACATGTTTAATTTTTTAGCGAAATGTATTTTAAATATAAGATTTTTCCATATGGTCACCGCTGCAACTCTGAACTGTTAAAAAATGAGTTTTAAAATCATTTTTATTGAATGATTTCATATTTAAGAACAAAGATACTAAAATGTGTTTTTAGAAAGCAAATAAAAATATTTAAGTCGGTGTTTTAAACAATAAAACCATTTAATAACTAAGAATCCAAATATCTTAAACAGTATTGATACGCATTAGTGAATGAAATAACCATAGCTGAATTATTTTTTAAAAATGCCTACAATTCATTAAAAACATTTTTTTTACTGACCGATTGTGTGATATCGCAACCATCTTAAATTTCCGAAAAAGTATTCTTTTTTTAAATAAATTAAAAATCTTTTATGATGAAATATTTTTATTTCTGTGATTGTTTATAATGAAAAGGTAAAACACTTTTTGCAATGATGTTATTTATCCTCGAGAATAAAATATGTTTTTTTTATTAAAAACTATAAGTTATACTGGTTTACATGATGTAAAATAATGAATTATCAAATCAATTGCTCAAGTTTCTTAATTTTACATATTCATTTTAAAACGATTTACAATACTAAAATGAAAATGAAGAATGCGGAAACCTATGAATGGGAGGATGATACATTATAGCTTTACTTTAATCTTTTGATGAAAAGTTAGAAATTTTACTTTACAAAATGTGATAGTAGTAGTGATCATAAATACACATGTTTTTGTCAATCTGTCAATATTCTCTGTATATATATAGATAAAAATAAAAATCTAACATTAAGGTTTGTTGTGAGTTAATTTGAATAAATATGTGTTGCCAATTGAACACAATTATGTTGTGTTGTTAAATGACAGTGAAATAATGTTCGCAGATATATACAGGGAAAAAACAAACATACCTAATTTTTGCCGGACCAACACAAAAAGACATAAAGTTGAGATTTAATTATAAAGATAGCCAAATCACTCCATGAATCACCCTAGCGGCCGCTAAACGAAACAAAAAAGTAAAACAACATCACAACACCTTTCCGCTAATATATGACAAGGTATTTCCGTTATATGATGCCAGTATTAACAACGACGGCGGTTGCGACGCTAGACGCGTTCGGCGCCACCAAACGACGCGATGTACTGAACAACAGATCTCCCAACGCAAAGTATCTCGTCGAGCTGGATGCAGAAGCTTGCAAGTGAATAAAGAAGACAACAGCGCATGCTCTGTCTTGCTGCTATACATAAGTGATGTATAAAGTAACCTAGGCAAAACCTACAGCGCTGTGATTCACATAAAAATAATTATAATATATCGTTAAAAAAGTTTCCCTAACAAATATTTTTTTCAATATTCTTAAAATTTCATGTCAAAACGGTGATAATGGTTGTCAAAAAAATATTTTGAAATTTATTGAAACGTCCTTAGAAAAATATCCACAACATTGACAATTTTATCTATATTGGAAGAATACAAACAAAATATAGAAAAAAGCAATAGGTAAGTATAAGTGTTAACTATTTATTTATTGATTTGGCATTTACTTAGTAGAACTCCATTTTAATAAGGTAAAAATATCAAGGTATTTCAGTTCTACAGTTATTTATATGTCATATGTTGATAGCTATTTCGGCTTTCGCCATCGTCAGAACTAGTAGTTCGGACGATGTAGAACTGAAATAACTGTAGAAATAAAATACCTTGATATTTTTACCTTATTAATAAGTGTTTACCTTCAATTCTGACGGCGGTTTCCAAATTTTCAAGACCCACGGAATGTTTTTTTTATAAAAGTATCATTCCAAATATTAAATAGTACTTACACGTTTTTTCACACTCAGACATGTAAATAAAATTCATTACATAACGACGAAAAGTCTGATATTTGATCGCTCAAAAAACCATTTAAATCGCTAGTAATTCAAATTGCTCTTCAGACTACCATAGCTATTGGAAGTAATTATCTTTTGATTATTGAAATGGGAAAAAATTAATAAATACTTATTAGTACATTACTTATTACAAAAGTCTAAACGAATACAATTGTTTTTAATGTATTTTTCAATAATAAAATACAAAATCGGTGCAAAAATACCCTGCTTATTGCTTACCATTTTACAATATTAAAATGTATAACACGTGTAGTTTATCTATATGATTAATGAATTGTCAAGAATGTGTGATATTATAAACAACCTAAATAATCTCAAAAAAAAAATTGATCACTTTACAATAATGTTGACTCAAAATGTCTTGGAATGATTTGTCATACAATTTACTAATAAGTTTACGGCACTAGCCCGTTTAAGTAACAACACGTACAAACAAACAAAAATGTATTATGTATATGCTTTTCTTTTAAATTTGAAAAAATACGACTGAGTAATTTTTCATATTCAAACAAGGCAAACGAACAAATAGATGCATTTAAAATGATATTACTTAGAATAAGTTTACTTGGTAACTTCTGGTTATCTCTCCTTTTTAAGCATCGCGCGAATGTACCAATAGAAACTCCCCGTTTTGAGTAGTGTCATACCTATTGTATCTTGGCACAAATAAAATAAAATAAGGAAAAAATGTGTTTGTATATTGAAAGGTATTTTTTTACACCCGATCGTTGCAATTTTCACAGAAAAGTGTTCATATTTTTTTTGCGTAACTTCATTTTGATGAGTTTTAGTATAATGTTAAATTTTATGCAAAATGTTTGATTCGATGAAGAATGAAGAATACGTTTATCAATTTCAGCACTTATCTTCAATGTTTTAATATTTATTTTATTAAGCACGTCACATGTAAATTGAAAACAATAAAATGGGATGCAAAAAGAACCATTTTTTATGGAAAAACTTGAAATAATCATTAATCTAAAAAAGCACTCAGCTGGGAAATGGGAACAAATTTTAATAAATTTTATGTGATTTTTGAAGAAAATAAATAGCCCTTAAAAAAGTAGTAAAAAAGGAAAAAGTGTCACACCTACAAAAAATATATAAACCTCAGACGAAGACATAGCCATAAAAGATTTACGACCCGATTCTCGTTCATTGTTTTTTAATGCGGTTATATTTCAAATGGTCGGCAATGAAAGCTCAAAAGTTTGTGATAGTTTCGAATTTTCAGGACGCCACATTTTGCAGGCGCCGACGCCCCCGAGCTTGGGAGCTGGGATGGATGTAATGCTGGCTAATTGAGGCGCTGAAGAGGACTTTGCAGTGGCGGAACAATCCTCTCATATTTCAATTACAACAATCAGACTATTTCATGCAAACATGTCATGATTTTGAATTAATGAAGCATTTGTATTAATAATAGTTACAAATAAATATTATCAATACGAAGTATATTTTATTAAAGTAACTAATCATTATTTTCGTATTCAGTTGCATGTTCAAGAAATTGAATATTGTAATGCCCACGCTCATGTAATGAATTTCATCCATTTTTGAAAAAAATAAAGATGTTTAATTTATATGATGATAGTCTATCCATAGTCTAAATATGTATTGAAAATATCAACTAAATAGCATTTGAAGTACAAATAATAATTGTAGGAAAACATGGATTATTATTGTGATGTATATGTATACCTTACTGATAATATTTTTATATGAATTCATTGAACAGCAAACATTTAAAGTTTGCCACATCGACGAATTATTTATATTTTTTTTAGAACCAATAAGTAGCACAGTAAGAAGCAGTTCCAAACAGACGTGATAAAATACTCTTCGGAGTAGTCACAAAAAAATAAAATATAGAAATATTGAAACCACTACATACATTTGTCAGATTCGATATTCGTCACATTTTGAAGAACAATTTTTAATATTCGTTAATAATTGTCACTAAGAAGATTTAAAGGAAAGAAAAATATGATTGCAATCAAATAAAATGATATAAATAGTTTAATAAAGCATTTAGCACGAGAGCACAAATGATCAACAAAAGAAAATGTTTTTAAATGTTCGACAAAACAAGTGTATTTAACTTTTTTCGTACCACAATCCTTATTTATAACATTTTATGTGTCGATTTTTCTATTTTTATATACTTACAAAATTACAAAACTTTTTAATATCCTTTGTTTTAATAACAAAATTTTATATTAGAAAGATGTATATATATCTGAGAGCTCGAGAAACAAAAGCGGCAGTTTTTATACTCCTAAAAAGTTGACAAATCCACTAAAAAATATAGATTAAACGTCCGAAAAAAAGTACTGTTATATTATTTTATATATTCTTTATACTTTATAATATATATTCTTAATATAGTTGGAATTGCCAGCGACGACATGAATACACAATTACATATATAACTAATTTTGAAAAAACATGAACTATGCCGTATTTAAATTTTAATCGTTCAAACTTTTCACAAGTTTAGTAGCTGAAGTCCCAGGTCCCGGGTAAAAGCTTGTTAAATTTAAACTCCACCAAGCATCTTCAGTTGAAATATTAAATTGAAACATAAGTTTTCAAGGCTCTCATAATCTATTACAGAAACATATTTTTTGGTATCAAAGTAATTGACTGACTAACAGTATTTATAATGTACTAGGTAGTATGCATGTATCTGAAAGAATTTAAAAGTAAGGATTTTAGTGAAATCGATACTTAATAAAAATTGCAAACCAATAATTTTGTTAAATTTTATCTTTAAATTACCAGCCATAGCTAGAAGCAAAAAGAAACTTTGATATTATAAAGCAAGAGGTTTTGCTGCAGTTGAAAGGAGATTTATAAATTTTTTGCCGTAGGCTAAAAATTCATTAAGCAATAATCAAGAGCCTGTGTTATTTTTACCGAAGTTTGTAATTTCTTTGTTCCGCCCCTGTGCTTAACATACATATTCGCAGAGCTTAAAGCTGTAGACTTTACAACCAAATGCTTACCTAACTTTGCCACAGGCCATGTTTTTAATTGATCTCATTAATAACACTTACGTTTGGTATTTTCAATATGGTGCTTTTACAAATGTCTTTAATAACGCTTTCAAATCAATTTTTACTACAAAACTTTCTCAAAAATAAAAGTAAATCAAACACATATTTTTATAAAATTAATTATAAGCGAATACAACAGTTACTCTATCATTTTGTCAATTAATATGTCAAATTTCTTGAAAGAAAAGAATGCTCCTCTTTTTACTGAACAAGAAAGAGTTTTTTGTTAAAAGTATCTAACTTTTTTAGAATTTTAAGTGGAATTCAAAGAACTTGAAAAGATTTAATATAAGTTAAGAAGTCAAAAACTAAAATAATTTTTTAACATGAGATAAATATTTCGACTTAAAAAATATCCAACGTTAAATTTTGTTTCTTCTTTCAAACGAGTGATAAAAAAGTTATTTTATAAAAATTTCTACCTGGAGGTATTTACTAAGGGTCATTTGAAAGTTGTTGTTCAATTTCAGAATAGCTTTTTTTATGTATTAACTTCTTTTATAATATACAGTGTTTGCTATTTTCTGCAACATTCAGTTTATGGTGATTTTAAAAATGTTTGCTGAATATAGTTATTACACCATCTATATTTTTATCAGAAAAAAATGGTTTTGTACTAGTTTTGATTTATTAAAACAGAATAATCTGACAATGTCTTTATATTTTTTATTACGAAACCATGATAGAAAATAAACGTCTTGTTGATAACTATGGTGCTTTTGATAACTATACTCTCAATATCAAAAGTAACATACGCATAATGATCTTATTACTTATGAGTATAAAACATTTATTTATTACACTCTTGGCACAAACCATATTTTATTTTGATAAACGTAATGATTTTCCAAACATGATTCCCACTTGACAGGTTTTCAAGTATTTCCATTGCACTGACAACAGCCGTTCTGCTGTAACTTGTCAAATAAATACAATGCGTGCGTCCAAAAAAAGACACACAGACAGTTCAATTAATCACAGAGCCCAGAACTAATTTTGGAAAACTAGTTGTAGTTCATAATTTTATAATTTTAATCGTCATATCGCAGCGCTGACGTCACCTCTTACGTAGATAACCCGTATTCATCAGTCTGACGATTCGTTTTTGAATGGTGCATGTGTTTGCAGTTTTCTCTATTTGTTTTCCTTCCTTGCCCTTTTTTACGCGGGTTTCTGAATAACGTATATACCGTGTACGTCGGGGGATGACTGTATCTTATCTTTTGAAGAAGCAGATTTTTAATTAGGATCACTGAAATATGTTAAGATATGTCAAGGATTGAATCAGCAATATACAAAATTATTTACAAAATTTAAAATTATGAATGACAAACAAATGATTGGGTTTCTTGATTTGAAAATGTATGAATTTTCTTCATCGTGTATCGTATAGACCTGGGGTTGTCAAGCCTTTGCACCTAGAGATATTTTTTTGTGGATATAACAAATATGTGTTTAACGAATAAAACATAATTGAACGTATAAATAGTTTCTGTAATTCCCTCACAGGCTTATAAATGTATGATATTACAATTTCTAAATTTAGAATTCGCCCGCCAATATTTTGTTTGTTTTTAATCTTGAATGTGATCTTGGGCACAACTGTATGGGTAGCAAATAATTAAAGTTGCCTGATAAATATACCTTAGCAAGCAGAAACTGATAGTTGATTTTTTTCACATTTAAAAATGCAATAAAAATTGTTCACCTCATTTTAATTAAATCTGTTTGCGATTGAAAAAAATGACATATATTTACGCTGTATGCTTCTTGTTTTCTTTACTTACAGTTTGATATATAACATCAAAATAATATATGGCAGATGGGTAATGGATTTAAAGCTACCTGTCACTTTGGCAAACTGTCAAAAATAACGCTGGAAACGGATCATTTTGATGTCTGCATTTCTTGTGACATATTTATATATGAAATACTAGAACCGGACGTGAATACTTCAAAATTCAAATGCATAAAACGAACTGCTTAACTTCGCGTTATGAGATATCCGGTCAAGCACGCATTTAGAAATCAGCTATTTAGTGACTGTCACCATAGCTATGCCGCAGCTAATAATATATTAAATCATCTTCCTGTTATGAATATCATAAAGTTTTTATAGAGTTGTAATATTAACGAAAGTGAAATATTATTTTTCATACACACTATTGAATCCATTGCGTTAATAGTATTTTGTAAATATTTAGCCATGATGTTGGCTTGGAATAATAATTTTATGCCACTAGTGTTTAAATATAATTTCAGATATATGAACGCCGTGGCTGACTCGAAGAAAGCGCAATTTGGATGTCCAATTTCCGACCACTTTTTAGAGCAGTTAGAACCGTATGTCAGCAAAAACGTGGCAAATGTTAGTTTCTAAGCAGTTTATCATCTCTGATTTATCAGCGTATATAACCCACTTCACACATTTCCACAGAAAATAGTCCAAGGTGTTAAATCAGACGATCTTGGAGGTCAATTCATATATCAATTGAGGCAATTATTTGCAAACCCGGCTCATTCCATAATTGGTGAAACGTGAACCATAAATTTAATTAAGTATATACAAATACATACATTTAAAAGAATTTTTGAAGGCAATCTCAAAACTGGCTTGATAACATGCAAAATATCATTTCAAAGTAATTTAAAACTGAAAGTACCTTTATAATTTATGTTATTTTACTAAATGAAATTCCAGTTTTATTTTTTAACCATTTTGGAATGAGCCGGATTTGCAAGTAATAGCATCAATTATAATATATTCATTATGCGCTCATTGAATGTTTCCTTCAATTTATTGTTTGTGGCATGTTGCGCCGTCTTGTTGATACCACAGCTTTCCACATTGATGTCATTCAACTGGAGAACGAAAATATCTGTAGCGCCTTTTATTGACTGTAACGATATGGCCTGCATAAATTTTAAAGATTTTTTTTTATAACAGCGTTTCATTAATGGCTTGGAAAATTCTTTACTCCAAATTCAGCAATTGTGCTTATTGACGTTACGAAAAAAAAACTACGATATTCAGAATAAATGTACACAATTTGCAAGCGTAAGTAAGTCCATTCATGGCAAACCAAAATGAGAAATCTTTAGCTGTCAGGCGTCAAATTGGCTGTCACTGGAAAATGTGTTGCTTTTTCAAAAAATAAGCGTGTAAAAAAACTGTCTTTACTTGATGTTCTAGCCAAGTTCTCGTTGTTGTCTACGGATATTTTTATAACTTAATTTATCAATAGATTTATAGATTTAAGATTTAAAAAATAACTGTTATATCGTTATATATTTAAATCCATCCAATTAAGACAAAGGGGCAAAGTAAAAGCAATAAGATAACCACTAGTCTTAGCCCATTTTTTTTTATCTTAACGTATTGTCTCCAAAAGAGATGTTAAGTGATTAAGCAAAAAGCTGTTTGCATAATAAATTAGAAAACATCGATAAGATAAGTTCTATTCGATCAACATTGAGAGTTAGCTAGGTGTACAAAATATACATCTTGATTCAACAGTAAAAAGATTTGCTGTAAATATCACGATATAAAGGTTTCGCGTTATTAAATACTAGTTTACCATGTAATGTCTTCCTATATTTAGTATTAAAATACATTTGAATATCTATTTAAAACATCTGTCAATATAATTGTAAAGAAAACCAATTTAAATATCGGTCAGTCTAAAAAAATTATAGGTGGAGTTTTTTAATAGTGAGTAACAACTGCACTTTCGTAAATACTGTTGTTTCTAAATCCATTATAATGTTAGCATCATTATAGGGTTACTTTTGACAAATAGAACGATATTAACATAGCAGAAAGTTTGACGTATTTGAAAGCTGATATATATTCAGGTTTACCATAATACTCTTGACTGCTCTATCGCTGGCTAAAGGATAAGCCACTGACCGATGAACCCTAAGCTGTTTGTACGCTTTTGAGTGATTCGTCAAAATATGTTAAATAAAAGGTCCTCATCAACTTGTTCCTCTTCAGAATAAATAGCCACAAGAGAAATTAGTCACAATTGTTGGTAATGTACCATTTTTTAATTTATTTATCACGTATGTGTATAAAATTGTTTTAAGGCAAGATTTTCGAAAATAATCTTCTTTATTTAAATATCAAGAATTATATAAATATTTATCTAAAATAAAATTATAAATAAAATTAAAATGTCAATTTGATATTTTGTAAATGCAGTTGATGTGTATATTTCTTACAACTGAAATTATTTAATTCTATGAATATAAGGTAATTGTTTACTTTTAATATTATATAATCAAAGAAAATCAAATAAAAATATTCAAAATAACATTATTTTAAAGAATACATCTTAATTTAAATTTGTAGTATTAACATAACTACGCAAATTGATAAATAATAGAACACACAAAAGCTCGAAAATTCTCTCTAAGGTACACTGAGTACGTACACGATGAAAACGCTTTTAATAATGAATTTATTTTTTTACTTGAAATACCCACATGTGGTTTTTTTTAAAATCAAAACATTCAATAGAACCATTTTAATACATGAAATGACAGCAGCATGTTTCAAATGATTACTGAGTATTAAATTGCTATATGTATTGTTTTCATAAAAGGTAAACAGAAATCATTGGAGTTTTACTGGCTCGAAAAGTGCAAAAAAGCGTTTTTTTCTGACCAAAACGTTGTAAAGTTTGGAATTTACAACTAATTGTAAAGTACATAATTGAAATAACAGGTGTCAACCTGAAACTTTTTTCAAACACAAAAGTATGTTATATTGTCTATTGACACCTTGTTGGGTGTTCGGTATTTGTGTGGAAATGTACTCCATCTATTTGAATTTATTTGAAAAAACAATATTTCCCGAAAAATGAGCCTGCTGGCTTTTGATTAGATTTATTTATTGCATATATTTAAATATATGCAATACCTAGATATTAAAAAGTGATTTTGATATATTTTTTTTCAACTATTTACTAAACGTGTTTTTAAATGGACATTATTATTTAATTTCCATCACTTGTGCTATTGAGAAACTTTCATGCAATGCTGCTGCTTGTATATTTAATACTTTTTCATGTGTTATACAAAGAGCGCAGTATAAAAAACATAATATTATAACAGTGTTGGTTTTTACCAGTTCTTAATAAGTATTTAGTTTTGTAACATAAATATTTATCGATAAAACACATTTGGTTTTATAATAAAGGATATAACTTTATTTATTAACAATACTTTTTAATTTATTTTCAATTTTATAAAAAAGACTAGTGTATTGCAAATAAAACGTTCATACGACTGATGTCAATATTAAATAATAATAACAATTTGTTTTAAAATCACTTTGTATAGAGATGAACAAATATGCATAGCTTGGTACTACAAATCATTCATATTTGAATATAAACATAAAGATTTTAAATGCAAATCACAAACACGTCACTTTTTACATACATGTGAATTTTTCAAACACAAATAGAAAAATCTCCCATGGCGAATGTTTGAACAAGATTAAAAGCTTGTATGACAATAAACACACACGGGAATATTCATGAAAGCCTCAAAGTGGAAAGCAGTAGGCTTCGGATACGGTGCAATATATTCGACGTGAGTGCTGTTTTCTTAATATTTAAATAAAAATTAACAATATCAAGTCACTATTGAAAATCAGAAAAGGACTTAGTAATTAAAAATAAATGTTTAAAATTGAAAAACTACGAATAATTCCTGATGTTTTGTCAGTGTTTCATATTAGTTTTTCGTGTAAGCGGTGTAATTGGTGTAAGAATAATTAATTACTCAGACCTTTGCTTACAAATATAATGAATAATCAAAGAATAGAATATTTTAAAAATAAAACAGTAATCAAACCGAGAGCTAGAAATTTTTGGTCTCGATTAGTTAAGAATACTAATCAAAATATATCAAATGAATAATGTATGATTAAATTGATATTGAGAAGTCAGTATTTCATTTAACAGCGTTCATGTTGCAAATTTTCCTCACACTGAATGACATGAGGTTATCCCATAAGCGTTGAGTGGCTATTCGTTTGGACTTTACTTCGTACCTTGTCGAATGAAAGGACACCCCTAATCATTTGGGCTTAATCAGAGGGGTGCACAAAATTATTGCACGGTATAAGTAGAGTAATTAATCATATTCAAATATTTATCAATTTAATGTGTTAATAAATTTATTATGAAATTTAGTTGTAAGGGGTTTTCAAACATCGTGTTAATGAAAGCAGTCTGTCGAGTGTAATTATCAAATAATTTATAAGTCATATATATTACAAAAAAAATAACATAAAAGTATGTTGATAACTAAAATAAACAAGATTGGAACGAGAGACGGGAATTACGGGAAGTATATCAAGTGTAAATAATCAGTATTTATTTAAAAATAGAAATAAAAAATATGTTGCACTAATAAGTCTAAGCGTATACTGAGACACAGGTGACGCAGAGCAGGGCAGCACATAATTAGCAGGTGTATAATAATGCCCTAGAATGACTCATACTTACTATTTTTAAGGTAGTCTACATGAGGAGTATCGTAGAAAAGAAATTCATTTCACACTTATTAAATTAGTTGCTCGCTCATTTCCACGAAAAATCAAAAGAACACGTACACACGAGCACGCGTCACGCAGGAATCTGTGCCGGTACCAAAACGGAGTGCAACGTACGGCAGACGAATGCAATATAAAACCTGTGCTAACCTGATCTGCATCGTAAGTGTCTCAGCATACGCCTAGCTTATTTGTATAAAAAAAATAAATTATATCGTGGCCGTGATAAAATCAAGGTACTTATAAATAAATATTTTGTAATAGTGCCGTGGGGTAAAATGCGCTATACATCAATATTATTCCAATCTATTAAGGTGAATCGACTCATTATTTTTTAGTGTGGCACTGGTTTTGTTTGCAGATTTTTCACCGAAATCGAATTAATTTACGTGTTTATTCTGGCCTCGTAAGCATAATTGGGCGTGTGTGAATATGAAATGTTAAATTTTTTTGGTTATTTGTTTGTCTGTTTGGCCAAATGTCGCTTCCATAATTCCATTTAGAGATATTTGCGCAATTCTGGTCGGACGAGTTCTGTTTATTGAACATGTGTACCAGCTACTCGCATGGGTTAAAATGTAAATATGTCATACTTACTGTTGATAATATTATTATTATTCTTGCCATCGTAGAAGCCAAAATCACAGCTACCTTTAGCTTGAATTTCACAAACTTTCGTTAATACCGTTGTGAGGTAATTAGTACTTAGTTATTTTAGCTACTCACATAAGTACATGTTATTTTAAACATAGTAACGAAAAGTTATAATTTAACGTCTCTCTACAGATAGCATAGCGAATGTCTCAGACTTAAATAATCTCCAGGCAAACAATATCCCAAGTGTCATATGCGGCCTGCCACGAATTTGTATGCTGCTCGCAAAGTATAACAATTACTACATACTTAAATGTTAATGCATAGTTCTTCTCGTTTTAAAATTATAAAAGAGTATATTTCCCTAAGCAAACCGTGTTCATATTAGTAAATAGTCAATAAAATAATTTTCATATTTGTGAACAACCGTATCCCACCTATTTTCTCATATATAATATGTCTAATCTCAATACATATTTTATGATCTTAAGTGAAAAAACTCGCGAAGAAAAAAAATACAAACATGTAATTAATATTCGGGACCGAGATCAAGTGGTTGAAGACATTGGCTTCAGCTGCGATGCTCATATATTACAATACAGTTTAGACAATTTTAATTTTTTTAATTAATCAATGGATATCTGTCCGAAGAAAAATTCTTAAAACGGGTTACAGCGAGTGATTAGTTCACCAAAAGTCCTGTCATAATTACATTTTTAAATCCTTTCTCTCATCGTAAAACAGAAGTTGAGCCTAGCGGTTCTCGCAGAAAAGCTTCCGTTGAGATAAATTTCAGTCCATTAATAAGTCCATATTGAAAGCGAACATGATTAAAAAAAATATATGTATGTATATTATTATACAGAGATCGGAGTTAATAATAATCACTTAATACTTCCAATTTCACAGCTGTTTTGTGATTTATATCCCACATGAGGTTTGGAATTATTGTGTGTTTTTGGGTGCAAATTTATGCGGCACCCAAACACAGAACTTTGACGCCATGAAAATGTCTATAAAAATGCTGTATAATTTTTGATAGGATAAAATAAAAAAGGCCCCTTTTTTCTTGAAATCGGCCGCTATCATTTGCAATGTTTTAATTATGCTTCTCAAAAACATATATGAGGCGTTCAGTGCAGAGCAGGGTATGTCCTTTAATGATAGATTTAATTTATAGAGCCAAACTTTCTAAACAAAAATGAGAATTTCGAGTTTTTGATACATCTTTGCCATATACATTAGACTGGGATGGGGCAAACGCCTTTAGATATGTTTAGCTACGGGCAGCAATTCATTATTTGAGTTTATAAAGCATGTAATGTCAAAAATGATTTTCATCATCGACCATTGCTCTTCTACCACTTTTAATATGTGCACCGTTCGTTTATTAGTGGTGGAAAACACTTGTATATATTATTTATAATAGATCAAGAACTTTTTCAATCATCGCAAGAATTATCGACTAGTAATTATGCTAGTGACGAGGGAAACATTTCCTGGTATATATGTTCTTAATAATATGAAATTAGTGCAAAAAGTGTTTTATTTTTTAATATTTCTTAGGTGTCAAAACTTATGGTTTAAAAGTCGAAAAAAATTCAGAGAATACAACCATTCACGTGACGTGTAAAAAAAGGCTTTAAAAATCAGTAGTAAAAAATATTTTCAAAGTATTTTATTTTTTTACATTAATGTAAAGGAATAATGTGAATGTATGTATATGCTACTTTATCTCTGCTGGTTGACACGTGCATCGAAATGTCGATATCGTATTGCAATAACAATACAATGCTTCAAACGACACGAATACCCCATTTTCTTTTGGTTTTAAAGCTGATACTTCGGCCATTGTCTACGCCAGTGTTTCCCAACGCGATAAGTATGCCCCACTGTGGTGCAATTGGAATTATTAGAGTGGTAATGCGCAAATCATAAATATATTACTTTTTTTGTAGTTGTTAAGAAATGCAGATTTTCAGATTTAAAATTAATTATTTTTCCCACTTTTTCCACAAACTAACCCGATGTTAGTAGTTAAAACTGATATAGTCATGCTGTGTCAATATGAATTTTAAAATGATTAATCTTTTAAAACTCTAATTAATATTTAAAAAAAAAAAAACAATGGCATGACTTTGTGTCGAGACAGAAACAAAATACGCAATTATGACAAATTTAAAAGAAAAATGATGTTGCCATTACCATCACTATATTTAGTTAAATGTTGGTAAAGTCTCAAGCGCTGTAAACATTCTAATATTTAAAAAAAATGTCTGTTATTAAAAAAAACTAACTGTCAAATGAGTAAAAACATAAATATCTTGGCAGCTCACATTAAGTATCAGGAATTTCCTTCATTTGAATATTATTTTATTCTTAGTTGTAAAAAAACATGTAAATACATATTTACATAAAAAAATAAAATTATTATAAATAGTATTGACTAAAGCCAATTTTTATTTAAGGCATTTCCTTCCATAACATGTCACGTAACTATAAAATATTGATAGAGTAGAGGAGGAGATTTGCAAAGCATGGGACAAATAAAGTTGGGAAACATTGGTCTATACGCAAACATGTCAGACGTACGTGTCAATATAAGTAATTGTGTAGAGTAGGTTGAAAATGCTCTCACAACTTTTTCTCTTCAGATAGAACATTAATATTTATCCTTCATCTGACGATGTTTCGCTTACTGTGAAATTTGACACTAACTTGCCAGATTACATTTCGCTTTGACGCACATATTTACTATTGGTGTCGCGTCGCGTTGCGTCTTTTGGTGAGCTCGATGTTGGATTTTGCTTTGTGGATTTTGAAAAGCGACATTGTGTATCAGATTTCACTCGCCTTGTGCGAACCGGCGGAAACATAGATCATGATTTATTAATTCATATTTGTTTCAAATTATATTTTTTAGTTTAAAAAAAAACCATTTTTACAAACCAGGTGTATTTAATTTGTTTTCCAATTCAACACAAAAAAAGTATTACAATTTTTAAATGCGTCTTTTTTTCCAGAATGGTGTACAAAAGCTCAGCGGCAGGAAAAAATCTTGATATTATTCTTCTTCCTCATTCTGTATTCGTACTAATTACCATGCTAATAAAATATTTTAATCCACTGGTGGGTTTTCATTAGGCGAGGCGGTTCGCGTACGAGGTATGGCATTTTGGCGAGTTTACCATAGCAAATTTAGGCGCATCACACACTTTCTTTATTGTATTATAATAATATAAAATATACAATTTGCTATTTTATTTAAATACTTCTTACCTAGGCTGTTTTACTTATAATAAGGTACCGTATTATTTGGATTTCTGATTCACTTTTTGTTTTAGACATACTTCAGGATTTCGACTTAGTTACTAGTACTTGGTTAAGCTTTGAATCATTCAAATTTTGAATCTTTTTATAACATTTATCATTAACGACTCGAGTTTCACGTTTAAAATCTTTAAATATTCACGTGCGTGGATAAACAGTAGTTTTTATTGTGCATAATGTATAAGAATGATGGAATTTAAAAATTTAAAAACTATTGATGGAAATCTGAATTAATTTGAATTTTGTTTGATATTAACGTACAATCTTAATTGTGGAATAAATTGCACAAAGAATAACAATATCTGTTGGTCTTTGGAAATGTTTATTTTTAAAATCCCTATTGAAAAACTTTTCAGCTCAGTTGTAATACTTTTTCTCAAATATTATTATATTTGTACACGAGAAAAACTTCTCACTGACTGTCAGTTAAAAATTTATCCGTAAACTTGAATACTTAAAGATGTCAAAAAGCAAAGCAGTGGTCGTTTTTGGTTGTAAAAACTAGTGAAAATGTATTAAATTTAAACGATCTAAGTTTGAAATGTATGTATGTAAAGTTAAAATATATATGAAAATTTGACCACCTGTTTGACTTTTTTTAAGGTTTGGTAAATTATGCCAATTGGTTATTAAGATCGACAAAGAGAGAAAATTAAGACGTTAAATAAAAAAATACAGAGGAGCCTTCGTACGCCAAACAAGTCGAATTATGGATTTTTGTTCAAAAAGCATGGATGTTTGTGATATCTAAAAATTCCCTCTCACCCTCTTTCAATTCTAAAAAAAACTGTGTTTCACATTAGAAACTGTCATTTTTATTGGCTTTTTTTATAAAGACAATATATTATTTGTTAATATTTTTTTATGTATTGGAAGCACAAGTATCTGTATACCTTTCTATCTTATATTTTTAACCTTTTCTCTTTGAACTCGAGAGTTCATGTTTCTAACGAATACACAAGAATAGAAATAGCCAGTAGCTTATTATTATTTACAAAATTGAAGTGTTGAATCTCAAGTTATGTATAATATAATATTGTGATTATTAGTTATGGTTTATTATGTTAATTTCAGATTTGTGTGAGAGGCGTCTTAGTAATTTTAGATATAGGGTTCCCGAGGGGTTTTGTGGACCCCGTGTGTATTAATGAGGGTACACAGTGCGGCCGTTTTAATGTGTTACGGAAGAATCACAGCCCTCCTATCTGTTATCACCGCCGCTGAACGGATCACACCCTGCCATATTTATTTGCTTGATTATTATATTCACACTCGCAAATCTACTCAGTTGATGGGATGTGGCGATAAGACTGCGACGAAGGATGCATCCTGCCTAATGTCATTTTAGTTGCTCTCAAATTATCACATGGGCTGTAATGCTACCAAGTTTAATTAGTAATTTGATGTGAGGTCAGACATAACTACAATATATGATATTCATATTGAGAATACAATATAACATACAAATGTATGGCTTTATGTATAATCATAAAATTCAATCCTTTGTGTGAAATATTTACTGTTTTTATAACACAAAAAAATGAAATATTCACAAAAAAAACTCAATTATTTTGAAAAATATATTGAAATTTAACATTTAAATAACTGTCATTTACTTGGAAAAACTCTTTTGTGATAAGATAAAAGTAACATAATTTTATGTTCAGTAATTTAAAAATTAAGTAATGTCAAAATAGCTGTCAACAGTATTCTATGTAATTTAGAACTTCGACTGAAGGTGTTTGATGGAAATGTAATGTCAAATTGATAAAACCAAAAGATGCTGAAAGGCGAAACCCGGGTCGCTATTGACAAAATTTATGGAAGTGTACAGAATAAAAATAATTCAAATTTCAGTATTCTATATGTTTTTTTTTACTAAATACTTTCACTAATAAAATAAATACACAAAGCTTCACCACAGTTGCTAAATACATTTTCAATTTTAAAGAAGTCTTAGAATTGCAAACTAATCCTTAATGTGAATTTTCCCTTTTTATGAACATTATATTTACATTAGATTCGATGGTGTAACATTGTGGAAATTCGTGTATAATTGCATTTTCAAAAGCCGAAACACGTACCACATAAAGTGGAATGACAAAAGTAATCAACTTTCGATAAAATAACAAATATTTTCACTTTTAATTGCATGAAGTCCGCCACTTAAATCACTGGGTAAATCTTCAACACAATCATTTACAAAAAAATCTTGCATTATTGCTTAGTTGGAATTTATGCAACATAACTTACCGTTATTATATTTGTTTAATCTCACTTTCAATTGTTTTAATAGAGTTATAATAAAAATCTTTTTCATTATTTCACAAAAAGCAAACTAAAACAACAAAATTGGGAAAGGAACACTAATAATGTTTCAAATTTTTGAAGGGAAGTGCATTTTTTGCGCGTATTAAAAATACGCAAAGACTTGCGAGACTGCATAAAACCTTTATGACGGGTCTTGCGTGTCTTAAACTTAAAAAGTTTACTTTTCAAACAATCATAATAAATACTTTGTACCTTAGGTTACTGTTTAATTCAATGTTTATTCTAGCTACAGATTTTCATGACTAGATAATATACGGAGACTGTTTTGCTGAAGCAATTCTTATCTAGCATAATAAATAATGAAACATTGTGTCATGGAATAAATATTTTAGGTACTAATAATTGTAAGCCACCGTCATAATATTTATCTTGTATAAAAGCATCCATGCGTATACACATTTACGTAAATACGTGATGACGCACTCTGGTAAAATTACACAAATAGACTAAAGTATACAAACGAACCGCCTTACAAATTTCGCAGCGTTGACAAAATATTCTAAAAGCAAGGCTGCTTAAAAATCGTCGAGACCAATCAATTTTGTATACATAATGAGACAAATTAACTTTTGGAGTCCGTTCACGAACTTGCGTAATGTTTCTTTACAACTTTTAGGTTTTCAACGTAAGTGTTGCTCCAAAGGCAAGAACTGAACGTGTGTGGAATATTCCTGGAAAGCGCGTACGAGCTATTTTGATATTATTTATTTCAAGCTTTTAGATGTTACTTTCCAATACTTTCTCTTCTTCCTTTGTTGCCTAAAGTAAAGTTTTTGAGCGCTTCAGACATAAAGACCGAGAATTTAACTGAAACATAAGCTTTAAGCTACCACAAATGGGATGTAAAAAAATCTCCAATTTGAATTTTTTCCGCATCAAATTGTCTAACAATAAACTCAATTCAAAGAGAACATATCTCCAGTGGTCTGTAAACTTTAAATATATTTTAGAAATTTGATCTTCTAAAAGCTTCTAGAAAATAACTTTTTGGAAAAATTTTCAACGATTTATATCCGAAGCAACATGTGCAAAAAAACTGCTTAACCAAATTTTACTTTGTAAGATAGAGTCAATATTTCTAAGGCATTATTATTAGGAGTTTTCTGTATGATATGTGGTTAATGCATGGCCCTTTAGCAACTCACTCTTTCCATCGCTTTAAAGTATTTCTTTTATACTTTTGAATACAAAAGCAATTTTACTTTGTGTTTTTTTTGCGTATGGCAAATTAAATATGTATATTTTTGCCACCTGTGTGGTTGAATGGTCAACGTCATTGGATTCGGTTACGAAGGGCGCGGGTTCAAATCCCGGTACGGAAAGTTTTATAAATTGATTTTTCAATCGATATAGGATAGAATCGGTATCAAATATCTGTTTATATATTCGTATTAGAACCACTTTATCGTTAGAAGCGAACATGATATTATACATATAATTATATAAATGCGGTTTTGTAAATACATTATCGAGTAACCGAATTTTATAATTGAATTTCTACAGTCACTGATATGTTCAACTGGTTTCGTCAAATTTGTTCAATTTAATAATGAAAGCCATGAGTTTTCCGATTCATCAGTTGAACTCTTCATATACTTACGATATCCGAGATGTACGCCTGAGTACCATTTGACCAGAAAACTGTAGCGGTCTATAAGATTTATATATTGAATAACAAAATATTAAAATACGTTCCGTTAAATAACAAGATAACATTTAACTGAAAATACAGTCAAGTACTGAAAGTGTATTTCTAGTATATTATATATCTTCTAAGACAGCTGAATTAAACGTCAAAAAATATTTCTGACGATGATGCAAAGTAAAAAAAGCTGGCAAGCAATTGAATAATTTTTGTAAAACTAAATCCTTTTGTATAGTTGAGCCCATTAGAGGTAAAGTGAGCCAAATGGTAAAATGGTTCAACTACATCATTTAATATTGAGCATTTGACTTCCAACTAATTTTCGATAAACGTTTTTTTAATAATAAGTCGATATGCTCCAAATTATCATTTATATATTGGTAATATTGATGTAGCTAAACCAGTGATGGTAAACCTTTACCTCCTAGCGGGCCGCATAAAAAAATTTATCGTGGGTACGAGCCGTAAAGCCACCCTTCCTATCCTATGAACGGGCGTATCGAGAGCGATTAGCTTACCACTAGTTCTGTCCTAGCCATATCCTTTTATCCCTACTCTATTTGGAAAAAGAGAGGTTGAGCAACTGAGTAACAAGCAGATCTCGTAGAAACACTTCTGTTGAGATAAACTCTATTAGGAGTCCATTTGTTCCACATTGGGAGCGAACACGGTTTTAAAAAATAAATAAATATCAAGTCTGTAGTCCAGTGGTCAACGTCGTTATCTACGGTTACGGATTTGAATTCTAGCGCGGAAAGCTTTTTGTTGATTTAGTTTTGAATCAGTTTATAGATTTCTGTTCGAAGGTATGGATATCTGAGAAGTCTAAAATTATTTCCCACCAATCCCACATAAAAAAAATGTAGTGATAAGGATCAGCTTACAACTAGTCTTATCCTAGCCATATCCTTCAATCATTTACTTCGTTTGAGATAAGTTCTAGTAGCAGTCAACATGTTTCACATTTGGGGCGGGAATGGTAGAAAAAGTTAAACAGGATTTAAATTGAATTCAAATTGATTAAGCATTTTGTTTTAATATAAAATGTATACCGCTTATATCGTATATTCGTGAAGATTTAACTATGTAATGTTAAATGATACATTTTCACTGTGTGAATAATATCAATACAATGAAGATAATCTCCTGCCTTTATTACAAGTACGTTCCGTGATGTGATGGAGATAACCATTAAAGTTTAAATAACTACATATTGAAGTAACCCTTTGCATCATTCGTAGTCATCCACCGTTGAGTGCTTTGATAAACCAGGCGGCTGGGAATCTTTGGCATGTATCGTTTTTCAATAGCGATTTCTAAGCTAATCAAGTTGAACAGAAAGTGGTATCTGCAAGTATAAAGTGAAGCTATCCAATTAAAACTTGGTCCATTCAACTGGCGCTAGTAACCAGTAACACAATCCAGGCCGGCCCAACCACCCTTGGATTTTCGGATTAACCGCGCAAAGGTTAAACACAGCCGCAATCGTGAAACCCAACACTGCGAGTGTGTTCCCAAAGAAGCACAGTTTCCAATTAAAGCATCACTAATTTAATGAAAACGAAATACCGGTCAAATAAGCACAGATGGTAGGCTGCTCATAGACAACATGAGAATATTGTTAACCGAATTTTGGAAATCTTGAGCAAAGGTAGAAATCTTGAAAACAACATAATATTCTTAAAAATATTTTTTGTAGTATTAGCACATTTTTTTTTTGATTAATACCAGTTTTGCTTATGACGGGCATTAAAAAATGAGTACAAAAAAAAATTTGAAAGATTTTCAGTTGATAATGATCATGATTCATGATGTCATGATCATATAAAATAAAAGTGGAATTAGTAAAAAATAATGTTTTATTTTAATGCTTGTGATGAGTGAAACTAGCTCTAAACATAAAAAATAAAAGTAGAATTAGTACAAAAGGGTGACCTTTTTTAATATAATGCCTTTCCATCAAGCATTTACAGCTTACACATTTAAAGTGATGAAATCATCATATTTATTTCTAAATAAATCCTTTTAATGTTCTACTAAGCTATTGATTATTTCATATTTATGGAATCAATTTGTTATAAAATTACACACACATTGCAACGTCAAATTATTCCTTATATGATATTAAATTGCGCATCAATAAATTAAATAAATTTCAACTATATGAGTGACAATATAAATAGCAGTTTTTTTCTTAAACATAAACAAAATATATGCTAGAATTGTTTACACTTGTGAATCTGTTAAACTTATCACAGCTCATTTTTTATAAGGTAATAAACTCAAAAATATTATGAAGAACGTATCGATTATGAAAGTAAAGAGAAAACTAAGATAAGAGATTTTCGTTGCGATAATTTGTCACCAGCTTGTCACCAACTGCCGTCAAGTAAACACATATATTTTGGCATTATTTTAAAACTCTTGATGTAAAACGATTTAAAATATAAAAAAATGCTAAGGCCATGTATTGAAGAGTCGCATTTACGAATATCTTTGCTGTTTTATTCTTCCACAACAGGTTAAAGGAGAAATAAGTAAAAAAGAAAATTTGCAAAATTTGAGTTAGAGGATATACAAATACCGAGAAGACTTCTGTGCTACTTAAAACTCATATAGTCCAATCAAATTCTTCTAAAACCATTAAGGAATTTTCAAAAGACCAACTATTCCTGGTAAAAGACTATTTGTAAAAAGTCGGCAAAAATATAGACAAGGAATTTGGGTACCGCACAAACTGCAGCACGACAACGTAACGATGCTTGCAAATGTGGCCTTCACTTGCAAGCATCAAACAGGGAAATATCAGAGAGCTGAACTTAAAAGTTTTGCAATATGCACTTTGTTCACCGGATATTACACTTTCGTTTTATCAACTTTTTAAGTATTTATAGCATTTGCTTCGTATTAAAAAAAAAACACTTCAGGATAAGACCTCACTCACGAAAAGAGATATTGAAAAATTGCCCAATCTGTGCAGAAACGTTGGAAATTATGTTACAGAATAATATTTCTATGTTTTTTTGGCTATTTTTTTTAAATTCTCATAACTTTTCACAAAAAAATAATTAATCTCTTGATTTTTAATTATTGTAATGTTAATTAATGTCAAAGTAAGATTAACTTCTTAATCATTTAAAAAAAACTTTAATTTCATATTTATCTACATAATAGGTACGAGTGGCATGAGATAATTTTTATTGTAAGATATTTTACTATAAATTTTAAATATTATACATTTTAGACAAAAATAGATTTTTTGCTTTTACAAATAGTTTTTTTACAAATATTTTATTAACAAAAACTATTTTAATCTTTGAATTTATTACAGTAAAAAATAAATTGAGATGTGTACTGTTTTAATACAGTCTGGAAGTGTAACAAAAATATGAAAACTATTCTAAAGGCTCAAATTAGTTATTATGGTAAACGTATTAACGAGTAAAATCTTTGATTTGGTTCTTTGGCATTTTTTCTCCTTGTTGATCTTTTTGAGATAATACACAACGTTTCCTTGAAAAATAATGTGTTTTGCGTTAACTTAGTATATTTAAACTTACTGTAAAAAATAGTGTTTGGAGTGAGTCGATGGTAACAATATTTTTTTCATAATATCAACAAGATAAAAAAAAAATTCTAATTAAAAAAAAAACAGTACAACAAAAAACGTTTGAAAACGTACAATATTTAAGTTGTAATGTTGTATTCTAAATTTGTCGACGTGTAAAGACATGGGTATTATTTCGAACGCTAACCAAAATTATGGCAAAGTGCTGCTCCAGCAAATAATTTACGATTTAATGAAGTGAACGGTTTAAAATTGCTCCCCTCTGCTGCAGAGTCTTAGATCACTTGCCATCATCGTGAGAGCTACACGCTACGACTTTCGTAGACGCCGTTGATTCGTTAAGCGAAGAATCCAGTCGGACATTAGGTTACCGGCAGGAAGTGAGCCGAAATCTCCTCGCAGGATGTAACGCCAAGGGTGAGACATTACGAGGGAGGAAATGCGAGCAGTAAAATTATCCCTTTACGAGAAAAAGGATGAAATAAAGCTCTACTGTAATAATATGAATGTTTAACAATTCAAAAAGGCAACCTTTTTATATTAACGCAGTACACAAATAAAATTCTCTAGTTGCTGAATTTCTATTTACACACACACTTTTACTATAGCTCTTATTTTAGGCAGTTTCAACGTGAATAATTTTATCATAAATTTAATATAAACCCACTATGAGTTAGTAAGACTAATAAAACGGCATAATTGATAAATATTTGATTAACAATAGCAATATGATTTTAGTTTCAATATACATCAATTTCTACTTCTTGATTAAAATTTAAAATTGACTGTTGCATTTTTGATGTTATGGAACTTTTGTATTTTTTTTTGCGTAAACTACGAATGGTATTTAAATCCTATTTGATAACTTGCCATCTACATGTGTATTTTTATTTTTATGATTTTTTTCTAAAGAACATTTCCTTTCAAGCTGACATATAAATAAACACTGCGACTGCATAGTCTTGTGTCAACGACGTTGGCTTAGAATACGGAAGTCACGGTTTGAATCTTAGTACGGAGAATTTTTATAGATTGATTTTGTTCATAATTTTATGGATTTCTGTTCGAAGGTATAGATCAGTGGTTCATACAGACTTCCAGGGGTCCGTGACAAATTAGATGTCATTTGGGGGTGCGTGGGTAACTTTAGGGGGTCCGCGGAAGAATACATGTAATACATATTCCTGTTACCTTGTTTATTATAACGAAAGTTAAAATAAATAAAATGGTAACATTTTTTTCGTCCTGAGTAAAATATAATTAAAGTAACAAGAAATGACAATCACCCAACGTACAATCAAGCCGATTACGATAGTAATTGCAATTAAGTTCTGATTTGTACGTCATGTGAAGTGCATTAAAAAATGTTTCTTGTAAAAAATATATCATTTTCAATGAGGTCAATTTACAGGTCAGTAATCATTAGGGTATCCAATCCCGGAGCCTTTTTGTGATCCCGGGATTTCGGGATTGACTAATTTTCAATCTAGGGATTGGGCACTTAACATGAAATCGTGTATAAATTGAGAAAACTTTTGGTGTCAGGGAATTTTAAAAAATATTTGAAAACCCAGAAATTTTCCGATTTGTCTAAAATACAAGCGTGACTCTTTTTTTTCACTCTTTCAAGAATTTCAAAGTCTCAAAACCCAGGAATTTTTACAGCTTAGGTTAGTTTATATATGTTGAACAGAAAGAGGGCGATAATGAACTAAGAGTCGGAAAGGGCGATTTCAGAGAACGTGCCTCAATCAGATTGAGGACTTTTTAAACAAAAGCCAGCTAAGGAATACCATCATCAAACTAATAAAAATTTACCTTGCACCTTTAAAATTAAAGTTTAAAAAATACGGCTCTCAAAATAAATTTGTATTTGAATATAGAATGATGATATTTGGCAAAAAAAATGTCCAAAATGGGTTTTGTAATTTTATGATTTATATCGTTCTCTCTCTCGTGGATACTGTCACTCATAGTTTCTATTTATATTGTCATTACCTATAAAAAAAACTAGGGACCTCAACGTGCTTACGGGTACATACTCTTCCTATATGCCGCAGCGTTACAACGTCGCCATATCGTTAGTAATAGGGTATCCAATAAATATCCATATACCAATATATCCAATAAGTATATTTCCGCTCACAATATGGACCATATGGCCGTCTTATTTTTTTTATAAATGCATTAGGTACCTCTGAAGACTAGAACTAAATGAGTTGATCCTGGTAAAATCTAAGTGCGTCGCCTGTGCACTTGTGAGCACGCTACGAGCCAGCCATGCACACAAGTCTTTGTCCATCTTGCCTGGTAGTACCGATGTTCCGCATAACATAGCTTGGGAAGCCATGTGTTTACTTGTTCTCACCACCAGATATTCAATATACAGCGAATCAATCCGTTTAAAGTGATATCAAACCACGGTAATAAAAAAAATATGTATCTGCAAAAAAATGATCAAACAAGCGTGAGGCCGATAAGTCGCAATAAGAGTTCATATTTACTAACCACCAGTCCTGTCCTAGTCTTATTCTTCTATCCTATCTTTCTTTGACAAAAAAGGGTTGAGCAACTGCGTAAGAAACAGTTCTCGAGGGAAAACTTCTGTTGACATACCCATAATTACGGACCATATGCTCCACATTGGAAACGGACATGAATAAAAAATCACCATTCAAGGCATTAAAACTAAATTTATTATTTTATTATTTCACTTGGGGTTCCATGGTTCCGTTTTTGCTTTGAAAGGGGTCCATGAGCATATTAAGTTTCGGAACCACTGGTATAGATGCATGTAATCTCTTGACTTTCCTCTTCCCACTTTTTTATTTTTAAAACTGGTGAATCGAGAGTGATTATCTAACCATTAGTCCTGTCTTTGTCTTATTCTTCTATCCATACTCTCTAAGAGAAGTTGAGCAACTGAGGTTCTCGTAATAGCACATCTGTTGAGATAAAATTCAAAACAAGTTCATATGCTCTACATTAGGTGCGGACATGGTTAAAAAAGGCTTGTTATATAATATAATAACTAGCATGAATATAACTTATTTTTCGTACTTAATTAATTTGATTGACAAAACTTTCGAAATAAAAAAATTTAATCAATTAATTTCATAATATGTTTTTCATTACTTCTATTTTGTCCTCATAGTATATGTACATACAGAAAATAAGACTATTATCATTTTAAAATTGGGGATCGTTCAGTTTATCGTTTTGTTAATAATCATTTTGACGCATTTATTCAAATTAAATAAATTGTTTGCATATGTGATTGATTCATTCATGTGGAATTTACTTAGATGCAATTGCATATAAACATATTTTTGTATTGTATTTTTAAACGTGATTACTATTCACATTTGCTCTTCAAATTTCTAAAATATGAGAATATATTGTACCATAGTCATACTTTAGCTAGATAAGAAGCTAATGCTCAAATGGTAGTGGCTTAAAGTGTTTGCTAAATATAATCCAGCGTATGCAAAAGAAAACAGCTTATCGTTTACGGTAAGACTTTCAGTCGCGTTTTAAAAAGAAAATTTCTTGCTCGAGTTTTTACAAAAGTATCTAAATATTTGTTAAAGCAAATATGTGCGGGGCAAAATAATTGTAATATTTATTCAGAAATTTTACAAAGTATTTGCTTATTGATAATATGGTTGATGGTATATTATATTCATTAGAGAATAATTGTAAGAAATCAGTTTTGATTCTCGACTCATGGAATAATACATATAGATGATTCATCAGTCAATACATTTGTCTACTTTTCTTTTTTAATGAGGTATGATTAAGTTCCAGGGAACTCGACACATTTTGTCAGTCTCGGTTTCTGGAACATTTAAACAAAATAACTCAAGACTCAAGACACAAAATGTATATAAAGTAGATTTTATTCATTCTAAACAAATATGATTTGAGAATTTTTATACGCTGAGTTAAATAGGAGAATATAAAAAAAAGATTTCAACGGTTAAAAAATATTTGTCCTGTTGTTTATTCTTAGGATTCTGAAGTCTCGGCTTTTTTCATGTCCCAGGACACGACCAGACATCATTTTTTCTTGTCCCGGGAAATTTTTGCAACCCGAGACCGAAGTACTGTAGTATTTTTTGCTGTTGTTGATATAAAAAAAACATAAATAAATTGATATGTGGTAGAGTAAACTTATTTAAATATGTACATTTTTTTAAAAACAAAATAATAAATAAGGTTTCTACACTCCTACAGCAATCCAAAAACTTGGTATACCACCATTATAAAGTAAGTAGAGAGTTAACACTCTAGTAGTATCCAAATAATTAAGTAGGAGGTTAGGTAGCATTCTGAAAACGTGCTCAACTCACATGTTGATTTTTATTTTTTTGATGGTAATTTATAGCTTCATTGGTGAATTTTTTACTCTATTCGAAAGCTCTTCAAAAATTCTTCGTTTGCATTTATCTGCAACGCTTAAAGGTTAACAATAATCTGTAAAAAACAAACATAATACATGCATTAAAGATGAATGAATATTCTGAATCAACACAATATTTACATACTTACAACTTATATTTGTGAATAGCCAGCAGTGGGCTGCTAATACATTAACAAGGGGCTTGCCTAACCTCCAAGCAATTCTCGGTGTTCCGGGGAAGGAGTGAATTTTTAAGCACTTCTATGCATTTTTTTCAATTTTTAAATAAGCAATCGATTGTTACTTAATACACTAATAATATGTAACAATATGCAATTTACCGTAAACTTATCAGTGTAAATGGCTAAAAATGTACTACTGTGTCTACTGAAGCTGTCGTAGATAATACATACGTCAAAAATTGCAGTTATATACTAGTTTGATCTGAGAACATTTTTTTCTCTAAAATTAACAAGGGGCTCGCCGGCCTTAGTCAAATTTAACAAGGGGCTCGCGCGAGCCCCTCTAGCCCACCCCTGTGAATAGCTAGTTGCCTGAACATTTATGATTATAAGAGAAAATTGTAAAATTAAATCTATGTCAAATGACAATATCTAATTTTAAAATGATATTGTACAATATAGAAGAAACTAGAAGTCAAGTGTATACTATTGGATGTAGAAAAATATGAATGCATAATACAATTGAAATGAATGCAATTTATTTTTAAAGTTAGAATAATCTCTCATCATAAACAAAATTTAATTATTGCCTGTATCAATACAATAATGCCTTATTTGATATTGAGGTATCCAAAATATGCATAAAACATTTATTAATATCCATAAGATTGAATACAAACAACGAAATACGAAATGTAAGCTGTAACTGCAAAACATTTAACTTTGCTTAAGTGTTTACCAATAGTAGAAGTTGATAGTATTATGAGCGTGTGAACCTATACGTATTTTCAAGCCAATCTCGACAGGAAATTTCCCTGAGTAATTTCCTCTGTTGGAATACCAAACTTCATCTTACAGTTTAGCGAGTTTATCTCTCGCGGATTGGAAATAACTTTGCATCGTGAAAACATCTCATAAAACGGCAATAGTCTTTTTCTCGAGGAATCGCTGAAGTTAATGTTGGACAAAATACTAAACATTTTATGAATTTAGCTCGTTAAAAATCAACAGCTCACAGAAAAAGTTTTCTTCACTACGTAATAGAATTATAAATTGAGTTAGAAGTGAAACATCAGATAAGAAACTTTAAATATGTATATGAAATCAGCATCAACGCAAAAACACAATGTTTCTTATATCAAATAAACAAAAATAACAGTTTTGATTTAGAAGCAATATAACAATAGGCTTCCTTTAAAATTTTATTTCAAACATTACACAACATACTTGTATAATAGTATGTGTATCATGACTATAAGAAGTTATTTATGTAGTTAATATGTGTGCTTTTATTAAATATTGATAATTTTAATGTGTCAGAGTTGTTACTTTTGTAATATGGAAGTAAATATGAATTTATATAATAACATGTATTTATTCTAGCTGGTAACCGTATCAAATAAAATAAATAATATTTTGTTTAGCAGCGAATTAGTAATTAACAGAATTTTTTTAATTTCAGTCACTCAAAGATAATTTACGGAGAAAGCAAACCATGAACACCTCCGCATAATTCTAAATATGATTGTACCGGAAGATATTTTTGATATTAGTCATGCCAAGACTTCGGTTAGAAAACTTTTTGTCCCTTATTTCAACGCTTAACGCCAAAAACCAGAGAGAAAAGTAAATCGGTAGGTCCAACAGGGTTTTTTTGATATATTTGAAAGTTATTATTTAAATCTACTATTCTATCAGTAGTTCTGTGAATGTATATAATTTTGGAGTAGTAGTTATTATGATTTTTTAAATATTGATTGATGGTAAATACTTAAACCAATCTTAGCTTCTATAGAACTTTTGTTAAACCAGGCTACTAATATAGTTAAATTGGTCTCAATTATTAATATATATTTGTTGCAATATTTAATCATTTAAAATAAGGCAGTGAACCAGAAAAAATATTCGTTAATAATAAAATATAATACAGCTTCTCAACATTCATTTGACTATGTGTAAAGGCCCATTTTTTCATTACCTTACGTATTCAGAATATCAGTAGGTGTATCTACGCTTCGTGTTTCCGACTTTCTCGTGATTTTCTTTGTTCAACAATTCCATTACCCCCCGAAGGATTTTATTGCAAGTAAGTATTCTCGTAAAGGGAACATTATTAAAATTTCCATTGACTTACGTCGATGAGACGGCATCTACCTTCGAAAATCCGCATACTCTACTCTCACAGGGTAAAATCTTGATGGCTCTATTCCGAAAGATTGGCTCCCTGTTTTATAGTCACCATGCGAAAATTAAATAAGAATATTTTTTCACGCAACGGTCTCTGAAAATATTCCTTATAGGTGTTTGATATTAGTTTTTAGAAAACTTTTCAAATTGAATTGTTAAGAGTTTACCAAAAGGGTACTTTAAGCAGCATATTGAACGAGGATGTGTAGTACTTACAATAACTCTGTTATATATTCTCCCAACTTGAAGTTATTAAGTCAAAATAAATCTATTGTATTACTTCATAAGCCTTTTACTTGATATTTTAGGCAGGAAAACTGAATCTGAGGTAAGTATTAAGTTTGTCAAAACGAATATAATATTAAAACTACATCGGTTAATTCGACCACTAGAATTTTTTTTACGATTGAAAAGTTTTTATGTCTAAATAAATGTCTATTTTAATTTATATCTGGAAGGAGAATACAATATTTTGTTACTTATTAGTTTTTCATATTTTTTTATCTCACTCAAAACTTACTTAAAATAAATATTTTAAGAGATTTAAAAAGTTAGACTTTTTCCTGTTTTAACATTGAATTAGCTATGCAACTGTACACCTACTTATTGATTTATATTTACAGAAAAACTATAAAGTTATAGCAATAAACTTAAGCAAGTTTTATATTTATTCGACAAGATAAAAAATAAGATGTAAAATTATAAAAAAATGTTGGGTGGTGTTTATTTTTGATTTTTTGTAGATTAAAGCATTTTTCATCTAAAAAAAACTTTTAAGTACTGATTAATTTAATATACCAAACACTTCTGAATATACTCTCAAAATCAGCGGTATTGAGAATTTGTATGTTGTCTTGCGCAGTGGAGAGGAACATATGGCCTTAAGGCTGCACGCGACCTCTTGGTTACTTTGATGCGGCCTTTAGACTTGATCAAAAAATTATACGCAAACGTTTGGAAAAAGAGCGTAATCAACTCATTATATGTTTGAAAATCGAAAAAAAGGTGGGGGTGTCAACGTTTTCTTTACTGCGGCCTTATGTAGAATGAGATAAATGAATTTGGCCTTTAGAAATGAAGAGGTTTCCCACCCCGGCTCTAGCGTGTAGCTAGCTATCTTCCCCAAAGTATGATGCATTGTTATATTTGATACTCCATATATCTTGTTAACTTTTTATTCTCAGACGATTCGGAATCGTTTTGGTTACTTTGATTTGTATGCAGATTTATCTAATGATAAACAATTTATGGCTAAAACAACGGAATTCTTGTGTTTCATATAGCCACATTTTAAATTAATTACAAAATCTACTTATATAAAATTCAAACGTGTGGTCACCGCATTTATCCTTAAAAAAGGTAAGCCTTTCTACCCATTACCGTCATACCGCTAGTTATATTGAGGTCTCGGTAAACCCACGTCACAGTATGATTTTCAAAAAGGTATAAATAAGTCGTTACTACTCAAAATGCAGGTAATATAATCCTTTGAATAACACACTTGAATATACATGAATAAAGTACAGGACAATCTCTATGATGTAATAATAATATTTTTACCGTTTTGCTGTGGCAAGATCACTGTAATTTGAAAATGGTAAAACCTAAAACGACTATCTAGGAAAATATTAAATTTTGAATAGAACTCATATGAATCGATAGAACAGATATCGAAGGAAACAAAATTTGAAGTATTTAGCCGTATAATTAAATTTGATACATTTTACTTGTTGTGCTACAAAATGTGAAACGTGTTTCGTTTCTTTAATTATTTATTTATTTATTTAATTAACATTGCAAAAGGTTGACAAATTATAAATTTAAAACTTTTACAATGGAGAAAAAAAATAGTACAATTTAATATTAAAATCAGTAGAAAAAAATGGCAAAGAAGTCAACTGAGTAAGCTCCAACGAACTCTACTTTAATACATAAAAAATAGTATTCGTCGGAACTCATCCACGTCTACGTGGAATATGTCGACATCCGAAGCAATATTTATGAACAACGTTAAAGCTCTCCCCAGTGGCATCCCCATTGGCAGGCTGGTTCTACACCTTGGGAGAACAAACAATTCATGTCCACGATTTCTCAAAAAATAATCAGGAACATTAAGATTCACATTCTCAAGAATGGTGGAATTCTCATTTTGGCCACGTATAAGTCGAAAGAAATATATTGCCAGATACATTTCTCTTCGAACATTCAAACTATTGAAGTTAAGCATGCCTAAGAGAAAGTCAGTTGGACAAAGCCATGGGTAATATCCATACACCCTCATATAGAGAAGTCTCAAAAATTTCTTCTGAATCTTCTCCACCATAAGGGTATATTTCGAGCATCTTGGGGCCCAAACAATTGACCCACTCTCAAGTCTGCTTCGAACCAAAGCGTTGTACATTAATATTAGAATTTTAACTCCCGAAAAGACATAAGAAACATCACCAGATTAGTTTGATAAAATAATTTAAATTTTAAGAAATCGCTTTGAAAAGCATACTCAATTTATTTCTTGATTTATCTTGATATGAAATAAAAAATGTAAAACTTATTTTACTGTGCGTATATCTTCTTTTATATCCTTAATGAAGTAATAACGTAAAGAAAAAAATGTGAACAAGTAAGCAATTGAATTTAAAAAAACAATGATTATTTTGTTAGTAGTATATACAAAAAATATTTAATAGTATGTCAAAATATCGAAAAATATTTTTATTTTTGATTTTATAACCCCTTTTATACTCTGAGTTTTGAACTTTTGTCCCAGGGGCTCAAGGTTAAAAGTATATCTATCGCCCGGGCATTTTGCTTACCATATTCTCACCGGTTATGGATAGTTATGCGGTAAGTTACGTATTTGGGCTGAGTAAGATGATGTAAAGGCCGGACTGCAACTGTGGGCACAAGGCACAACCAAGAGGCCACTAACCGGTAGCCGGTAAATTGCTCGAATGGAAATTGCTCGAATTACAAATTATTCGAATTGTTTGGTTATTTAAACGATTTTTCACGACTTTTTCTACGAGTTTCATTTTTATCTTGAGCGATACTTGTTTAGAGAGTAAAATATAAAAATAATATTTTATCGGATTTTGTGATAAAACTTTTTATATAAATGAGAAGTCTTAAAGCAAATTTAAGTTTCAATGATAAAATAACAAAAATGACTAGTTTGGTTTAATATAAATCAAGAAACATTTAAAAAGCACGCCAAACCGCCAAATAACACAAGAATATAGCTCCAGTGAAATAAATAGCCTTGTTGTTTATACGATTTTGTTTTTGTCTTGGATATTTTAAAAAGATGATTTCTTAAAAAACAAAGATATAAATAAGGCACGCCAAAATTCTGAATAGAATTGTTGATAAAATAAAAACAAAAAACAAGAATGTATTTTCTCATGCGATATAAAATAACATTGATTAGTTATTACGGGCGGAAAAAAACTAGTCTGGCAGTACTAAAAAAATGTTCTCGGCAAAAAGAGAAATCTTTTCAGTGTCAAAAAATCTACGAAAAGCATTCAGTATTTTTAAAATATTGAAATGCTTTTGACTCTTTATCAAAGCAAAGCTACCTTGCAGTGAAAAGAAGAAAAAAAACATCGTGCCACGTCACTTTATTTCAATATTTTCGCCGTCAATAGGGTGAAATGTATTATCGGGCTATATCTGTCATATCGTTAGGAATCACGAGCGTGACGCTTCTGTCGAAGAATATTAGGCTTTGGTGCCAGCCTAACGTCGGCAGATAAAATGTCTTAGATACTCAGGGTGGTTACTAAAGAAAAATAGGGAAAAGATAGCGACAAACTACACATATTTCCTTTTGATTGTGCCTGTTTCTCAGGCAAAAAAGTACTGAAACGATAAAAATTTTGCCATGCTTTGGATTTTTACCCAAGTAGAAATATTTCATTTTTGCATAGATGCTTCTACCAAACTATGCAAAATAAAAATGTTTGCGGTCGTTACAATACAGCAATAATAGTTTATTATGTTTTCTTTATTTTCGATATTTTTTTATGATTACAATAACGAAATTAAATTAATATCCATAAGTCAAACTGAGTAAACTTATTACTTTTATTATATAATTATATTTTAAGAGAAATATTATATAGATTTCATTTATATGCTAGGTAAAAATAAATTAATTATCTTATGAATTAGGTATTTGAATAGAATTGTACAAGAAATCAAAATTACAATAATTAACAATAACGCATTTTTTCTAAATGTGATGTATAAAACATTTTTTTTCAACGAAAGATTTTTCAATGACTTTTGCAACGGGTATTCAAAAGGCTGATATTCAAGTATTTAAAAAGAAGAATTTATCAAAATATTGTGCTTTTCATGTTTATTGGACTGTTTACTCGATACTAAAAAAGGAAACGGCGAATTAACTGTATTTTATTGAAAGGCGCTAAGAATAAGTATTGAAGATGATTTTAATACAAATATGGATAATGTTAGTCAAATTATGAGCGACATATTCTCTTTACAAGAAAGTTCATAATTTAAACATGGTATATTGGCAATCATTTCACTTATTGAAATACCATTGCTAAGTTCTTATTTTTCAGTTTGTTTAATTATATCGTTTTTTGATGTGCACGATATGCAGAATAAAGAGAATTTGTGTTTGTGCAGCATGTGTATGTGCTGTGTTGATCTGTGCTACAGAAAGAAAACAGTGAGGTATTAATAACAGCTTGAAAAAACATTCATAAAGCGATATGCTAAAATCAAACTCTCTGTTAACTAATAAAATTTAAAGTGTAATAGTTAAACTTGCTGAGATAATCAATAAATTATTATAAAAAAAGAAAGATTGCCAATGTAATACTATATTTTTGAGTTTATATGTTTTTTATTGAAACCTACATGATCTTAAAATGCAAAAAGTAGAATTTGTCTTTAGATTTATAAAATAAGATTATACAAATTGTATTGACTGAACATAAGTTATGTCAGATACAATACATACGTGGGAAAGAAAAATTCCATGTCGAGTGCAATTTTATTAAGCGTGGAACACAAAGCCCAGGGGCGTATTGGTGAATGTTGCAGTATTACAGACATTGCTTTTTCATGACAAAATGTATCACAAGTAAGGCTTTATTACATTTTCTCGAGAAACACAGCAAAACAGCAACAAAAATAAATACGTTCATATGTTGTCCGTTACTGGAAGACCATAAGAATTCATACGGTTTAAAGAGTTTATAATTTAATATATATATGTAAGTATGAAATTTTACAATATTTGAAAATTGATGGCAACTTGTAATTAGATCAAATAAACATGATGATAAATTCACCATCAACTAGAGTTATACATTCGTCTTAAATCAGCCGAATTAGAATTTTTGTTATATTACTTCATTTTTTAATAGATCATTAATGTTTATGATTTTTTTTAAATGAATTAATTAACACACGTTTGAATGGCTATCTGATTGCCAGCTTGGATGTTTACTGTAATGATTAGCTAGAGCAAGCAAAAATTCTCACACAAACACAAACTTGCATCACACCATACTAAAGCCATGGGACCAATCTTTCTTACTATCACTAAACAGCTAAACGGCGAAGGAGTTTCGTTGCGCGACCATTTTATTTTAGCACCAGGATTGTAAAGTAAAGACTAGGTAGTAACCAGTAGATTTATAAACTATTCTACAGCCCTGCCACCTACATGTTTGTTTGGAAACTTTTTTTTAAACTGAAAGTAATATTAATAAAAACACAATATTTCTTTGTACTTCATTCAACTTTATTTTATAGGTCAGGACCGGTTTCCGGACCGGAAAAAATAATAATAAATTTTAATTTTGTTTAAAATTACTTTCAGTCACCACTCTAAATTTATTAATATTGGATGACTTTTTAATTATATGTTAGATGTGTTAGACATTTTAATTTTGTGTTATTTAAAATCACTTATAATATAAATGGTAATTTCTTTTCAATGCCGATTGTTGTTTATAACTTTTCATTTTTGTATAAATAGCATTGTTAAATTATATTTCTTATCAGTTGACAATGCTCGCAATGAGCGAAACCGGTCCTGACCTATTAAATAAAGTGGAATGAGGTACAAAGAAATATTGTGTTTTTATTAATATAATGCCTTTCTACCAAGTATTGACAGTGAACACCCTAAAAGTGATCTGAACGTAATCTTAACATTTTTACTGACAAGTGAGTATGTTAAAAAATATAACAGACTTTTGTATTAATTCTACATTTATTTAATATGATCAAAACCGGTTTTGCTCACCACTGTCATTTTCAAATGATAAGAATACACACCAATACAAGGCATTTATACTGAACCAAGTAAAACTAGCAGTTAAAAATATTTGTAATGAGAAAAACCGGTCTTTATTAGTACAAAAGAATGTTTATTTTTTATGAATAGTCTTACCACACAGTATTCATATTGAACACCTAAAAAGTGATAGGTGAATTATCCATTATTGAATAAACAGTGCGGGTTAATTGAATCAAATAACATTTTAATGAGGTGAAAATACAGTGCTATATTTAGAATAAATTGATCTCTTTTAAATATTTTTATCTCTTAAATATTGGGTAAGGATGCGTCTCGGATTAACTTTATTATTAATTGCATAGAAAGCGTTAGTTAAAACGACGTTTTAAGACTTAAAATCAGGCCTGTGGAGTTGTAGTCGGGAGTCGTGGACTCGGGGGCTCTGTCCGGGGTTGGAAACATCTTACAACTCAGACCCATTAAAAAAAAATAAATAATGATGTGTATTCAAACTTTGATAGTCCATATTGTTGCCACTGCATGCTAGCTTGACTAAGGATGATCTGATGGTATATCTACATATGTATAAATCAAAATGAAATGATTGAAAAAATTCTCTGGAGTCAGAGTCGGAGTCAGAGTTATCATTTTTACACGACCCCGCAGCCCCGCTTAAAATACCACTTGTTGTATCAATAGGTGTATGCTCGGTATTTCACTCAAAGTAAAAAAATACACAAAAAACTTAAGCGTTAGATATAGCAGGAATAAAAAAAAACGATAGATGTAACCCACATAATTTATAATCTATGAATCTATAATGTATTTCATTGATATTATTCTGATATTGTAACACACAAATGTTGGCTTTTAAGTGAACCATTATTAACTGTTTGCTGGCACAACGGAATAATAGCATTTTTTCCAATATTTAAGTCAACACAAGACACATCACAAAATGTGCCAATGCGATATCGAGGAGGCTCTATTGAAGAAGAAATGTTGACATCGTTATCTTTTGACATGCATTGTCGATTAATGACTGCAACAAATGTGTTCAATATTCCATACAATCATGGGTTAAGATCAAATTTTGATAACTAGCCAATTGATTTTTTACACACGACTTCTAAACAACACTTTCCGCTAACATGAAAAAATATTAAACGATTTTTTATTCCTACACGATTCTCAGGAACAAATAAAAAAAGTAAATCTATTTTCTTATACCAAAAGATTGAACAACACAGGACGATAACAACAAACAAAAGCCTGCATCAGATTTTCAAATTGTAGACGTGTCAGAAATTTCTAACTTTTCCGGTTCTAAGCTCAAGAAATGCGACCCCAACACCCACATTTTCTTAAATATCTATTTTAATATGGGTGATACAATGTTTATAATTAAGGTATTCTTATATCATAGTTTTTTGGACCTTTTGTAGTTTATATAAATACGATAAGATAAGAGATAAGCGCCCGCTTATCAGCGATCGTTCGTAAGATAATAGGCTGAACGCCGCTAAGCAAAGCGCGCCAGTAGCACATTGATATATACACTGAAACGACGTATATTTTACGCGCAACTTAAAATATGATTATTTATTAAAAAAACACGGATTTTTATAAAAAAAAATGTATGAGGAATGATGCAGAGAGATATTTTAAAGCCCTTAGACTATTTATTTTTTTGAAATTCATAAGAATAAGGCCAATAATGAGGAAACCACTGGGGTCCCTAAAAGACCCCCATCGGCCGAGAAGTATTTTTCTAGTCTCCGAGCCGCGAGAGCTAACTATGATGACGATTAAATTCCAGTACCTCATAAACGTGTGCGTAAAAATCAACGATGTAAAGTTTTTTTTTTCTAAAATAAAAAACATATTATGTAAGGATAATATTTTGTTTTTTTTTTTTGCACGGCTTACTTTACCACAATAGTATTATTTTTTCAAATAATATGTTTAAATTAGAGAAACAATATTATTTTTTATATGTATTCTATCATGCTTTAACACGGTGTGTATTGGAAACATCTACAAAGTAAAAAAATAATCTAATGGAAACAACATTAACATTTATTTACATTCTTTCATTTGAAGAAGCTTTAAAAAAATCGATTCAATAACTACTTAATTAAAGTTAGTATCATTGGACTTGCGATACTTATTTTTAATAAATATGCAATTAAATATTTTAACATATATGGCTAGAAATAAACAATGTCATTATCAGCTCTTTGGACAAAGATTAAGTTTATGCGTTCACATAGTATCCGTAAATAAATAAAATAAATACCTACCTTAGTCCGCGGGCTGCTTTATGGTGAATATAATAGCGGTGAGTGATGAACGATAGGAAAGGGAGATGAATCCAGATCAAGATGTAGACATAAAACTCCACCGCCGTAATTCCTCTCTAAGGATTATGTCTACCACCATGCGCATTTTTGGGTAAACGCAAACATGAATCAAAGAATTTTCAAGCGTTAACGCAGGCGAAAAGGAAACAAAAATCTCCAGAGAGAAATATTATAATTTGCACTGAATTACAATAATATTATCAACTAGCTATGTTTTTTTTCATTACAAGTTCTTTTTGTAAATACTTTATTTGACACGAGCAAGATGGTTTCCGATCACAAATCCATAGTGTATAACATGCAACCGGTAAAAAAGAGAAAAAAACTTTATTCGCTGATAAAATAAATCAACGTCTATGCATGGTCCAAAGAGAGCTGTAACTAGATTTAAAACTAAAAACCATGACAACTACACCCGATCGAGTCATTTAGATACAACGCACTCTTATTGTGTAAAATTATCGATGGAAAAGTTTCATATGCATAAATATATGTAAAGCATTTTTTTTTACTAATTTCACAGTTTGATAAGGACCGGTTTTACTCTAAGCTGTTTGATTCGTTGAAAATTTTTGTGGTGTGCAAAAATGATCTTGACCGCCAGCCAGCACACATGATTAACTAGTGAAAAAACAAGGTTTTGGCTATACATATAAACAAAATGTGAAGATAGCCTTCGTTGAATTAATATCAGCATATCACTTTTAGGGTGTTCACTGTCAATACTTGGTGGAAAGGCATTATATTAGTAAAAACACAATATTCCTTTGTACTTCATTCCACTTTATTTAATATGTCAGGACCGGTTTCGCTCATTACGAGCATTGTCAACTGACTGAGCGAAACCGGTCCTGACATATTAAATAAAGTGGAATGAAGTACAAAGGAATATTGTGTTTTTACTAATATCAGCATAGCCTATTGACCCCATAATAAGTGAACACTTTTTTTTTTTTATTTGTTGACAAAGATTTTTGAAAATATAACATACGACTGATAAATTTACTAAAAAATATACTGAAAGAAACCAAATTTTAGTAAGATTAAACAACAGCCGTTAATTTTCTCTAGTTTTGGAAAAAAACTTCCATTAGCTTAGAATTTGTACTGCTGTTTGTCTTTACCATAATAAGCTTATGTTTACGTACTTGCCTAGTAAAATAAATTGATTGAAATGAAATCACCTTTGATAAGTCTTTTTATTTATAAATAATTAAAGACTTCTTTTTACGTAAAGAATATATTATGTTAAATTGTATGATATTCAGAAAAAAATCTTATATCATTATAAATATAAAGTAGAGTAAAAGATAAGCTCAGTGAATTGTCAAAAAAAGAAACACAATCGTATAATAAAAACAATTTTAATACACTTTGAATTATTTTGACAATCCTGAAAATGGCAGTTTCTTTTTCTTCTCAATTTAAAGTAGCTCGATGTTTACAAGTCGTAGGTACTCCATTAGGTCGTCAAAAAAACGCTTGTTTTTTATCAAAATGTTATAAGGCCTGGGGTCACAACCAAAATTGAATTAATTTTATAAATTAAAAATGAATTCTCAAAAGCAGTCTACGCCAAGGACGAGGTATTGCTGGAATTGTTTTATTTGTTAAAAAACGATGGTTTCATTTGTAATTATTTCGTAATGTTATATTTTTCCCAAGCTTGTGGTCAGTACAAATTGAGTTGCTTCTATATCCAATTATAAATCGACCCATTGAGATCAGTTGAAATCTTGCCCGGAAGACCGTTGTATGTTGTATGCCATTTAAATTAAGAATAATGTAATAGTACCTAATAAGATTCATTTATTGTACATATATCGCTTCAAAGTTACAAGATTCTGTTAAGTAAAATTAATATTCCATCAATTTTAATAGTATTTTCTGGTAAAAAATACTTTTTTCTCGATCTATTATATTAGATATAACGTTTTTATGTTCACTGATGCATAAGTTGTTTATTATTTGGAAGCTTTATGTAATATTTAAAATTCTATAGTAAACCATCTATTTTTTATTGATTTTAATTAAAACTACTGATTTTTTCAAATGGATCAAAATGAATCTTTTCTATTTCAATTAAAAGTAAACATACTTTTTTTTAAGTGACAAATAATGATATATAGAAAAATAATTGTTTGAATTATGAAAAAGCTATCGTATTCATTCTGAAAAGCAGATTTATTTGTTATCAAGTAATTTGAACAGATTTTAAGCTTTACACTAAATTTGACCCGTTTTCATTTATATTGAAATTTAATTTTGTCTCTTATTAATTAAATATGTTAATAAAATGACTAACAAACAATTAAATAATCTGCCAATAAAATAATATTTTCATTATTCTGTTAATTTCGATTAACAATACTTAAATAGAAAACCTTTTCTACGGAACGATATCATTTCATGATTTTCAACCATTCGTAATGAAATGATTTAAATACAGATCAAAGTGATTCAGCCAGAAACGTTGTCGCTTTGAGGATGAATGCCTTCTTTAAATCGCTTGACAATCTTTGTAATTTCCGTTAAAATGAAATTTTATTTCTTAGTACCTGAATATATTAATTTTTCATTTATTTTAAGCATGAAAATTTTTGTTAATAAACAATCTCATTTTCAATTCACGATAATTAAAAAATAATTAAATAACGAATAAATAAGATTTTAATTGTAAAAAACATAATTGCATGAATTGTGAGAAACATGTATGTTATAAACACAACGTTATTTTCTTATTTGACGAAAGTCTTTTAATGGATTTTATGTACGACTCTCAAGCAGGCAAAATACGTGTCACACTTAATAGTAAAAACAAGTAGGATACAAAAGTTATTAAATTGTTTAAATTGAATCACCAAACTATCTTATTTTTTTTTAAATATCAAAATGTACACGTCTAACACAAATGATTTCTGAATCTAAAATGAAATTATAGCGCTAAATAATTTTAAAAGTTTGCATTTCAATAAGTCTTCCTTCGCAAAGCAAGATTTTGAAAACTTCAAATGATATAAAATTTCATTTTGATATATGTGTGTGTATTAAAATGTATAAATTCTTTAATATTTTTCTATTTTCTACCCTTTCCAATTCTGAAAACGGTATGTAGCTAAAGCGATCAAATTACCCCTTGCCACATATTCTCTTTCAACATCATTATATCATAACTCTCTTAGAAAATAATATTTGAACAACTGATAGTTAGTTATCGTTAAAACATCAAGAGTCAAAGAACCCAATTATGATTTTTTTGGCTTCGTATTAAAATAGAATGCTAGATCTACATTATGTCTCTAAGAAAACTTTATAAGTCAAAATATTTTATATATTACAGATATAAATAAATAATCGATATTAGCTCTATACAAAGTCAAATAGAGACCTAATAGTTTATAGCTAGGTTTTTTTGTCCATAATAAAAAAATATTTAATTTTCTCGCGCATCCGAGAAAAGGGCTTTGATCGGTATAAATAGTTAAATATTCTCTTTTAAAATATTTAGTATTCAATGAAACGACTTCCACCTTTTGTGCCACAACATCAGCGCTCAGCATTTTGCATTTGATTTTGAGACTTAATTTAAAACCACTTTGCACAGATTTCGACTCTCATTTTATTTTTTACCCCCCGTCATTCTCGACTCGGGCTTATTCAATGCAGAGTTCGCGAGTTGAACGGAGTGTTATTGCATGAACGTCTTCGACTTAATAATCAAAACTTCTAATTGCCAATTAAAACAATCTGCATACCGTCGGGAAAACCCTTTGACAGCATGCCCCACGAAACATTCAGATACTGGTTTAAGTCTCTTTTCCCAAAAGCGAGACGCTTTCCTCATAAGCGTATTCGTAAATTGACGCAAGTCGACGAAACAACTACAAAAGTTAGGAATCACAATCAAATATTTTTAGACTAACAAAAATAAAATATTACACAACTGCCCCCAAGCACATGGTATATTTTAAGCTAACATACAAATACAAGCGGTATTTTTTGTTATTATTCATGGATGCTACGTATATACCACATTAATAACAATTGTTCTGCACTAATCAAAATATCCCTTACTATCACTTTATCACTGGTAATATTCTCGGCCTTAATGTTTTATTTGACCCTTACTTACTCTAGTAATATTACATTAATATTCTGTTAAATTATAGTCGTATAATCTTAAGGTTTTTAAATTGCGTAATCATTTAAGACATTACGCTTTCGTCAACAAGTATATAAAAATCTACTGAATAATGCGTATCTTTTTTGACCTTTGTTGATTATTATTATCGCTGCCTTTTGATGTGTGCAATTTTTCTAAAAAGAAAAATATTTATGACTTTTGAAACCCATCGAAGACTTTATTGAACATTGGTTTTTCTCGTCATTGATTATAAAGGCATGATATACTTGAAGGATTTTTAGTGTCAAGGCTTATAAGGAAACAATATTAAGGAAACGATTTTTTATTCCTAATCAAAACCATTTTCAAGCTTTCTTTCATCCTGTTTGGCGAGTACATTCTTAGAAGCAACAATAATCCTAATTTAGCTACGGTGTTAGCTGAATGGGAATATTGCTTTTATAATATAATAGGAATAAGAAAAGGCTTTGGAGGTTTTCGAACAACAAAAAAATAGTGTGTTTGGATTTAATGATAAATATCTATTAAAGAAACGTTAATCTGTTTTTTTAATGTGATAAATATAAATATATCGTTATGTTTCGAGTTTGTTTTAAAAAACAATGTGATTTTGTTCACTAAGTTAAAAAAGAATATAAAGTTATGAAATTAGAATTTATAAATAATAAAATACTTATCTAATCATTAAATTTGTAAACGATAACAAACCACTGTAAAAAATATTTTAAATTTGAATACAATAAATTATTTATAATTATTTTTACGACAATTCCAGAGAGATTCAAAAACCTTCTAAGTGCAGTGGTATTAAAAATAATTTGATTTACGCCCATCAACGTTTATTACTGAAAATAAAAAAAGGAATTTAGGTGCTGCGAAAAACTTTGGAAATCAAATTTAACTTTCCACTATTAAGGGATTAAGGAGATAATAAATTTACATACATTAATGGAAATGAAGGTTCCATTTGTTAACAAACAGGATTCGGTTTTCGAGATTTTCAGTTCGCAATTCTCCATAGCGCTTTAATTAAAAAATCTTTGGTATCTGCTTTAATGATTTTTTATGAAATTTATTTTTTAGCTCATAGCCGTCTTAAACGCAGAAATAGTTTTTAAAAATGTAATTTTAATAAAATCTTTAATATTCTTAATATGTTAATAATTCAGATTTTCGTCAGTTTATATCACTTTAAAGATAAATTTTCATTTTATGCTTAAGTTAAAAAAATAATAAACAAATAGGTTGGCGCTTTAAAAAAAATATTAATGTAAAAAAATGTTTTTTTATACATTACAGGAATTATAACACATGTGGGATAGCTTTATTAATACTAAGTCTGTTTCCAAAAATAACCAGAAAATTGAGACCACACCACATAGCATTCGCATAATTTCAAAAGATACTCTATGTAAATAAAAAAAGTATTGGTACATGATTGTTTTTAAAAATAAAATTGAAATAAAACGGAATTCAACAATAAAATTAATATATTAATCATAAATCATCCTACTGCGCTTTACAAATTTATTGCACTACACGTATAGTATTAATAATAACGTGCCACAACTTTGCTATATTAAACATATCACCATAATTGTACAACAAGGGATTGCAATGCCACATGAGTATATCACAATCGGTATTTTAATATTTTATATAAAACGCTGATAGTGCACATATCAATAATATCGGCATTTCAAAAAAATAATAAGCATTATGTGTGATGTTTACAGAAATCAAAAATGAATTGTTTATTTATATTGAAATAAGATCTTGTAAATGTAAATTCATACTATATCCTGGAAATCTTAATAATAGTAATTTTAGCTGTATATTTAATACCCTCTCCGATACCGATTATCGTATTTGGTAATACCGGTTGTGCAACCCCTATGTACAGATATTTATTCTGTTGGCAGCTTCGGTAGTCGTTATGAAAATTTGAGCAAACTGATGAGTGTCTTCAATAAGTTTAAGATACCAAACGCAAGTACGTGCGCTGTACATCTATTTAGCGCACTTACTGGATACATACCACCATGGTTAAAGCGAGTATTTGTTATTAAGTTCCCAACACAAATCAGGCACATGCTTTATGAAGAAATCTTATATGTTCTGAGTGATGGTGCTTATTACTGACAGAAAAATGTGTCGCACGTACGGCCGACACATTCGTTTCGTAGAATTTTAGCTTTTAATAAAGCCACTGAGAGCTTTTTATATACATTTCCTGCCGTGGATATAAAAGACACTTGATCACTTTGGTCATTTTATTTTTTGCCGCAGTCTGGACCAGATAAAAGGGTAAACGACACCGGCCATTTCCACTTTTTCACCTTTTTCTTCACACGTTGTGGTGTTTTTTTCTTCAAAAGGGTTCACGCTTTCCTGGAAATGATTAAGCGACCTCGTTTTTGAGCTGAATAGTTGCAGTATTCATATGGTCAGCTGACAAACTTTATCTAATGAAAAAAAATATTTTAAAATTTCTTATGTTTAAAATCTTTGTATTTAAATGGGAGCTTGAAAAAAAATATTATTGAATCTTCGTATAAGTTAAAATTTTTTAATATATAATATGTATATTTTCTGACGTATTTTTTTGTATTTTAATGAATACTTTTTCTTATTTAAAAAAATACGAAAATAATATTTTTGTTTAACGACGAAATAATACATACGTTCATATTACTATAAAATAATAAGTTGTAGTAAGAACCCCGAAGTCGGGTTCATGATTAAATGGTCAATGTTGTTGGCTTCCATTTCGGAGCTTACGGGTTTGAAACCCAGTACGGCTTTTTATCGATTTATAGATTTTTCCTCGAATGCATGTCTGTGATGCTTAAAATTTCATCTCCTCATCAATCTGATCCTACAAACGAGGCGTAGTACGAGTGTATGGCTTTCAACTAGTTATGTTCTAACAGTTTGAGCAACTGAATACTAAGCAGTTCTTGTAGAAAAAAAATATTGATATAACTCCATTAGGAGTTAATATGCTCCACATTAGGGTAGACATGGTTGGAAAAAGGAACCATGTTGGGTTAAGCAGACAACCCACTATGATAGCTATTATCAGCCATTTTGATGTTTTTCCACATTAAGTACGTTCAATTAATAAATGCCACGAGGAGCATAAATATTTACTATGGTTTTATACTATTTTTCAGATTCAAAAAAAGTATTTATTCAAATAGACTAAAACTTAAGATGCCACTTTATTCACTGTATATTCTTAGTGGAAAAACAGAATAAAACAATCTTACTCATTTGCCGACTATTTAAATTCTAAGTTTTTGTATGGAATGCACAATTTAAGTATAGTAATTAATTATTTTCAAACCAATTTCAGATACTTATTTTAGTAATATAATCATAAAATTGAAATAAATTATGAGTTGTTAATAATTTTCTCCAATATTCACCACTAATCGACAAAGCTATCAAACGAAATGATTAATTGAAAAGATTATGAGGTAACACGCTCTTTCTTAAAATCGACCCATATCATAATGGCGTGTTAATTATTAACAACAATATTGGTATATTTCATTTCAAATATCTCTCTCCAGTATTCAGAAGGAGCGCTGTACTATACTTGTCATCAAAAGAAATGAGCTACTTTTTAATATTACAAGGATACATTTAAATCAATAATACATAATTTAGATGTCAGAAAATATTAATTTTTAATGTATTCACTGTCAATACTTGATGAAAAGGTATTTTACTAAAAACATGTATAAATTTATTTCATATTTCTATTACCAATTGTTTGTTACACCTTCATAAATTTTATTTATTTTCGAGTCCCAATACCAACAACATTTTTTCGATCGATTTATCGACTTCGTTTCGAATGCATAGGTGTTTGTGAAGTCTCAAAATTCCTTCCCACCCTTTCCGATCCTATAATAACTGGGCGTAGCGAGAGCGATTAGTTAACCACTAGTCCTGTCCTAGCCTTATATCATATCCCTTCTACTCTCTTTGAAAAAGAGGAGCTGAGCAACTGAGTAACAAAAGTTCTCGTCGAATAAATCTGTTGAGATACTTCCATTAGGAGGCCACATGCTCCACATTGGGATTGGCCATGTATAAAAAAAAATGATTTTTTATTCTTACTAATCAAAAATGTTCGTGATGAGCGAAAGTGGTCCTGATCCTATTTAAAAAATGTTTAATTTGTTATAATTAATTACAAAAAAGCGTTTAACTTTTTTAATAAGAAAGCATTATTAAAAAATGAAGTAATAAAGATTTTTAAAAATATGTACATCATATTTAAGTAAATAATTCAAGAAACACTCAAGCACGATATATTGGCCATCTGACAAAGTTTAAATGGTAATGTAGTGATTATTTTTAAAAGTGCATGTGAAGGTATTGTTCATTCATTTTTTTCACAAAAAACATCTGTAAGGAAGCTTGTATTTGAAAAGATTGCTTAGTAACAATGAACACTTAAAGCAGCTCAAAAAAAAAAATAATGTCAACTTGAAGTGGCGAAAAAACTTAATATTGTATAACATGAAATGCATCAAATAAACACCAATATGGAGTACGAAAAAATCATAGTAATCATAGTAAAAGCTTTTAGGTATGGCATCCCTTAAAAATATTCGACTAGTAATTAATGACTTTGTCGCCTGTGTGGTCAATGTTGTTGGCTTCGGCTACGGAGGTCACGGGTTCGAATCCCAGTACTGACAGTTTTATAAATTGACTTTTCAATCGATTTATGAATTTCTGTTCGAAGGCATGGGATGTATGTGATGTTTTGAATTCCCACCTCCCACCCATCCTATCCTATGAACGGAGCTTAGAACAACTCTATAAGGAGTTCATATGCTCCACATTGGGAGCGGGCCTGGTGAAAAAAAAATGATATTAGAATTGAATATTAGCTTATTTTATAATATTTTTACATTTTATTTCTGAAATTGTGACCTTACTAATAATTGTAGATAGTGTAATAACTTCTTTAAAAAAATTGTGAACCGCTATGATATTTTTAATAATATAGTATTTTTGGTCGACGAAACTCTTATTTTTAGATATTTTGGTTAACGAAATATCTAAAAATAAGAATGATTATTTTATTAAAAAGTCTAGCAAATATAAGACTTGACTAGCTTTAAACCCGTTGCCCTCAACGGGGGGAGTTTTTTTCATTTTTGATAAATCAGATATTTACTGGCGTGGAAAATCAAATGCAAACTTATTTATTGAATAAGCCAGAAAGTCTTAGCTTAATTAATTTTCTAAATAGTTTTTTTAAGAATACACCCAGTCCTCTTTAAGAATTAAAATAAAACGAGATTGTAAAAAAACACGCAAATATTGGGAAAACGTGAAATCTGGACATGTTTAAACAGGATTTCACTATAAATAATCAAAATTTACGTTTGAACCAAACTTAAATTAAATGTTATAAAAAAATGTTAAATCTAAAAAAAAATGTCTGTTATGACAAAAGACAATGCAAAGCAATCTTGGAATAGGTCTTGATAGAATGTAGCCGAGGTGAAAAAAGTAATTACTTAAGTTTTAATTGTAAAACAGTTTTGATATAGCATAGGTACATTCCTAAGCACTAAATCGTGAAATTTACGAATGTTTTCAGAAATGACATAGCAGTCTGAGCTCAACTGTCACAAGCACAGTTAAAATAGCGATATCTAACGTTCATAGTCGCTGTCAGCTGTCAAAACATACCACTTCCTATTGTCGTCAGAAGTTTGTGAAGCGTGGATTGTCTGCAGTCGCGATGACATTACTTCATGTGAAGCTGACGCTGGACTTAAGCCAACCATTGATTTACCATCCAAGAACTGACGTCTTGTTTTCTGAGAAACAAAGGATTATTAAATAAATACATTGCGGGATCGGCATATTTGCCATGTTTTTAATTCAACTTTCATAGAATATTTTGTCCTACTTTATCTACTCAAATATTCACTTCCTCAAAGTCACTTCTGTAGATCATTGAAATCAAACAAATGTAGTGATTTTCAAACTTAGAATCGCAATAAATAATTGTAAACATTTTACATGCAGTGGAGCAATTTAAAAAGTGGCGTACTCTTTGACTTGCAAATACATAAAAAATTAAGTTATAGAAATCAAATTTACAAAAAAAATCTGAGACACAGTCAATATTAAAGCTAACAAAAATCTTTTTGTTGAATACTTGTATAGTCTAGTGCTACACTATGCAAATGATATAGAAGATCGTGATTTTTCTATCTTTGTCTGGATACAAAATCCATTTGTCGATAAATACGATGATGAATTTGAGCTGACTAGGAATCCGGGATTTTGGGATTGATAAATTTTCAATTCCGGGATCCCGGGATTGGGATTAGTTCACTGAGGAATTTGAAATCCTCAATTCCCTATACTTTTTCCTCAGATTATCTGCAAACCTTGTTTTTTTTTTTTTAGCTCATCGAGGAATTTGAAGTCCACGATTTGGATTGGATGCTCTAGAGCTGACAACCATTGTAAAAAGAGTTTGGTAGAATTATCATGCTTTTTGGCACTAGCTGCATTGACAACCAATTATCGATACTATTACAATACATATTACAAGTAGCACTCACCTCGTTGAAGATTTCATAAACTTTGTGCTTATTATTAAACTAACCATACACATTGTAAAAACAGTTACATATAAAAATAAAAATATATTAAAAAAAAAACCTTGTTGTTATTTTGTCAATTGGATTAATTTATTTTTTACTATTTCAGACGTGTTATATGAAATAAAGGGTGAGAAGATGCGAAGATTATTATGTTTGAAAAGTAGGCGTACTAACATAAAGCTTGGAAAGCATTATAATTAAAACATTTAGTATTGCTAACATTAAAATAAGACTAAAAAAATATTAATGGGATATTATTTTTATCATATATTACTGAAATTTATTAAAAACACAATCTAAAGTCTAAATACTTATTATATAATACCTTATTTATAAATAGATTTAAATATTTGGTCAGCGTTTACAATGTTTGATCTTTTTATAGAAAAACATTGAATTTTGGGTCACCTTTTGAATCGCCGTAGACTGTAATTAGTATAAAGTACATTGTGTATTCATGCTAATTTATGAAAAAAATCAAGGAATTAAAATTTTCTGAATAATTAGAAACTGTTCCCAAATAATACTATACTACTCAAATAATGTTATTATTTTTTTATCACCTTGTTCAATCCCAATGAGAAGCAAATGGATTCCTGTGAAGCTTATCTTAACAAAAGTTTTTACATTGCATTACTCAGATGCTATTTTCAAACAGAAAAAGGAAAGAAGGATAAGAGTATGGCAAGTCAGTGGCTAGCTTATTGCTTCAGTTAAATCCCTTATAACGATCGGAAAGGTGGGAGGGATTTTTATGCACCATCGAATGCATGCATTCGAATATTAATTCATAAATTGATTGAAAAAAAGATTTATGAATTTATGCACACTAAGATTTTAGTTTGTTAGCAGTCAAAGCTCACAACGCTTAGCGACCAGAAAATAATTTAGCACTGTATTTTTTTTATAAAAGTCACTTCACAACACACGATATCACAAACTCAATGATGATTATTTCAAATATTAATTTTGATTTTGAAAGCACCCATATCTCATCGTCAGGGTTATTTAGTTATTAACGTAAGTCCACATGGGACAAATACAATTTAAATATTTATTATTATTTTTCCTCATAGCAACCGCGACAAAATAAAAAATGTTAATTTTTAATTAACTAATTAATATAATGATAATTATTGTTTTGGATTTTTTTTGGTGATTTAAAAAAAAGGTCATATAATGTGATGTCATAAGCGACACCAACAATCAAATCACTTTTTATAAACGGATCAAATTGCTTTTCTTTTCCTAATTTTTTTGGTTTTTCCTGTCAGTGTCCCTTTTCACTCTTTATTTTATCACTTTAGTCCTCTAAAAGGCTTATCTTTTATTTCCACTTGCCTTCACCCTTCTTTAACTTAAGCCTTCGTCACTAATAGCAGTACCGTACACAGATGGGATTATAACTCATAATGAATTTTAAAGCTTTTTTTTATTTACACAATGGAATATTATCTGACATTACATTACCTGAGTTTTTGACTCAATGTAGAATAGTACAATTAAAATTCTCATTTAAAAAACTGTATTCATGAAAAATAAAAATATAATTTAATTCATAAAATAATATTATATTTATTGATTTGGGTTATGGAATATTAGTATATGCATTGAGTCAGGTTGATTTGATATCCAAGGATAAAAAATCTGCAACCATTTTTTTTCAGAAAGATTCTTTTTCGATGGATTCGGCCGTAACTTTGTGGATGTTCATTTTTAATATAAAATTAAATTTGATAACTTTTTTATTCCACTTGGCGACATACAAAATGTGAAACGAGTCACACGATTATGCTTCTCAAAGAAGCGAAACACGTGTCACGTTTTGTAACGTAACAAGTGGAATAACAAATTAATCAAATTTAGTTTTATATTTTTCAAATACAGTAAAAAAATAAATAACGTAAGCAGTTTGACATGATATTGAATATTTATCAAACTTTACATCTTTATAAACATTTTAAAAATAGTCATGGCTTGAGTTATTAAAAAGAATATTTATTCGACATTTAATCACCAAAAGATGAAATCATATTAGAATGCAAAAAATATGATGCATTATGTCAAAAAATATATTTTTTTAAATAAAAATTGCACAATTGACACAAATAGTTGAATTTTAACGCTTTTTAGACAGAACTACGATAATATTCATAGTTCTTGCATTACTTGACACTAAATACATGTCTATTTAAGAACTTTCATAATCAGTAATTAATATTTTAAAATTTTGGTGAATACCTGCTCGATATGTGTCATGATTTCTACACAGAAAACACCTTTTCTAATTATCAAAACGTTCGATTGATTTTTTATTTACTTTGTAGATTTTTATTGTTATCGTGTAATAATATCAAATCACTAGATTCTATAAGAAATGAATTTTGCTATTTTTAAGATAATTATAATAAGTGAAGCTGAAATAGCTTTTAAAGGTCTTGTGAAACAAAACACTTTGATAATATTATTATATAAAATTCATGCTAAATTTCACTATGAATTTCTCCGTAATATGGAAAAAGTTTGATCTAAAGTTGATAAAAACTCAGAATCATTTTCAAAGCTAGGTTATTGAAGTCCATAAGCAATTACTTCAGTGAAATTAAAAAAATATTTTGATTATTTAACAAGATTAAGTTTGTATGAGGTTTTCAATTTCTTAACCAATAAAAAAATAGTGCGCCTCTGATTACCAAGGTGTGGTTTGAAAGAGAAAATTCTCTCTTGTGCTTTATTGTTCTGTGCTAAACAAAAATAATTTAAATCACAAAAGCTGCTGAGCACGACATCTATTTTTGAAATATTTGCTTTCGATTGTAAGATTCAGTTTAATTTAATTAATTAAATCGTATTTTACGTCTCTTTTTTGGAACCTTATAAAACAAAGTCGTAGTAGGTCGTAATGGTCTCAATTGACATATTATTGACTGAAACTCATACATTATAAGAACTATAACACATCTTACTCTTAGTGTGTTCACTGTCAATAGTCGGTGGAAAAGCAATTTATTATAAATTTTGAACACATTTTTGTACTTATTCCACATATATTTATTACGATCGGGACCGGGTACGCTCATCAAATATCAGTCAACATATTTTGTTTCATGATTATAGTATTACTGTTGGTTTATTAATGAAATTATTTAATCACCTGCAAATATTTACTTGCTAAGTGAAATTTATTCTTAATATTCTGATGGTTAAATTAAATATAAAACGCTCACGTTACCAGCAGTTATTTCCATTGTATTCTTATGTGATGTGTATTGCCGGTTTTAGAGTCAAACGGTTAAAGCTCATGGAAATTTAGTATACACGTTTGATGTGGCCATGTGCTTAATTCTCCGTACACACAGTTTGGTAAATTGATATTTAAATGAATTTATGTTAAAATACATAGATTCTGTTTTGTTTGGATTCACTTTCAACTTTACAATTCATTAAAGTGTGCTTAAACGAGAGTTATAAACTAACTGTGGTAAATGGTTTCAAGCCTCGTCATTTTTTCTTTTTAAAAAAATGATCGACCAATAACAATCATTTATCGTTAAATCACATATATATATACTAGTCCATAGTATTTGTAACGTTGAGACTGAATAGGAAGATTTGTATTGAGAATATTTTATGATATAGTATATCGGAGTTTTAATTTAATATTTTGGCTTCATCTGAACAATTTATATTGTTTATCTAGTTATTATAACTTTGCTGAATTCAGTAAAATTATACTCTAGTTTAGTAAACGTTATCCATTGGGGCACATATCTTAGTAACAAAATGCATCAAATTATTACGTGCATCGGAAAATGCTCCTCTAAATTATGTATATTAGATGGAGCTTAAAGTTTCTGAACACCGATGGAAGCAATTTTGTAGGATAATCCTCAGCTGTAATACTTGTTACTCCAACTGAGTCATGCCTGACCCACTTTCCATGTTATTGATGCAGCAATGACGGCACCAAAAGGTTTTTAATATAGTTGCCATTTCTGTTCAGATGTCGCTAATCCCAAACACTTTGACAAGGAAAAATTGATATGAAGGATATTGATATATCTCGGCTAGACGAACGCAATATCCTGAAATTTCTCAGCAACAATTTTTATACTGAATAATGTTATTTCATCTTACAAAAATAACCAATGAAGACATAAATAAATAACTCAAACGGTTATTATTAAGAAGAGTTAAAAAAAATGTTTTATATATGTTTGGCGATTATTACGTGGACCGTTAAAATATATATTTTATCCACGTTCGCTCCTAATGTGGAGCATATAGCCAAATAGAGGTATCTCAACAGATTTTTTCTACGAGAACTGTTTGTTACTCAGTCGCTCAACCTCTATTTTTTCAGAGAGAGAAGATAATGCTAGGACAGGACTAGTATTTAACGAATCGCTCTCGCTACGCCCGATTATTAAAGGATCGGAAGAGTGAGAGGATTTTTTTTTAGAAATCAAAAACACCCATGCCTTCGAACAAAAATGGATATATCGATCGAAAAATGCTGTTTGTACTGGGACTCGAGCCCGTGAGATCTGGCATGGAAGCCCAAAATGATAACCGCTGCTTCATAGGGCTCGACAATGTTATGATGAAATAATTATAATATAAACATTCTTATCATTAAATTTAATATAATTATTTAATTATTTAATCATTATAAAATATTAAACGCGTTCAACAAATATTTTTTTTCTTTCTCTCTCAAAGTTTTCTCATACATACTTTTTCATACAGTTTCTTTAACACTGTATATGTATAAATTCAACAACATAAAAATATGATTTTCATTAATTTTGTTCGTGGTTCAATTTTATTTAAATCTGTAATATTTTGTTCACAGCCAAGAATTCAAATTTCATACGTAAATTTTTAATCGATTTATGGATTTGTGTACATTCGATACAACATTTATATTCTAACCTTAGCCAAAAAGAAGAGTTTGAGAGACCCAATGACAATTGTTTCTCGTAAAATAGTCTGTCGCCTACGCCAAGCTTTATATAATTCACATTGGAAGCAGATATGGTGTTTTAAATGGGCTACAAAATTACTCAAAAAACAATAAAGTATGTATTGTTCTTATCCCACAGTATTTATTTATCACTTTAAAGGTGTTCGCTGTCAATAATTCGTGGAAAGGCATCATATTAAAAAAATGAAACACCTTTTGTACTATTTCCAAAATTATTTCATATGATCAGAACCGGTTTCGCTCATGACGATCATTTTCTACTGACATTCTCGGTTGAAAATGTTTGTTAAAAACAATTATAGATGTCAATTGTATAATAAAAAAAACCAAAAACCAGTTTTATTTTATAAATATCCATAATTTAAAAACTGTAAGAAGTCCATAAATTCAAATGAAGATACTTTTTAAAAAGGGCAAATAACACTATCAAAGGCTTATTTTTAATATAAGAAAAAACTTTTTTAGTTCTTGTAATGGATTGTCAATCATGCCTCTATATTGTATATTTAATTATTAACTTACTTTATGACAGGCTAAGAAAATAAAAATGACAAAAATAAATGGGAAATAATATTGTTTACGTTTTTATTACGTTTGAAAATAAATTATTGTATTGGAACAATATTAAAAGTTTAACATAATAGCTTATTAACGTCAGCGATTGTCTATTTTCGATAACCTTTATTATCCAATGTTTATTATATTATGTGAGATAAATATGCGGTTAGTATTTCATTTCAGAGTGTATCGGTCGTTATTGAAGGTTTCCCACAAAATCAATCATCCCTTTTCCAGTGTTTACCCAAACAGTAATCATCCAAGTCCCGCATGTGATGTTATAACTTGACACTTGAGCCAGCGTGTAATGTAAACATTTACACTAAATTTACCAACGGATATGGCTTACCAACCGGAAGTCTACGAGACGAATAAACTTAAGAGAGAAAATTTCCCAAAGTCATATTTACAGTTTGCGCTCGATTATTTTCTTTTGAAACAACTATTATTTTCAAATTCGAAACTTGATACTAAGTAAACATGACCACTTTACTAGTGAGCACAATTATATAGAAAGATAACAACAATACAAATTGTAGCAAATATTTTATCGGTAAACAACAAACTTAGTTAAGCTTATCAAATCAGAATTTTCAATTCATCGAAAAAACACGGTGTAATTATAAAAGTTAAGAGATTTTTAATGAATCTTGCTCTTTATATTTTTGAAAGCCCTGTGGTCATTTACTTTAAACAAATTTATTCCGACTGGATATGATCGAAATTACAAAGCCGGTTTGCTACTGTTCATAAAAGTGCGGCTTATACGAAATTAAAATGATTTAACTTGGTAATTATCTTAAAACTTATATCATAAAATCCTTTAACTAAGGCATATCATTATTGAGTTTAAAGCAACGTAAAGATGGCAGGGTCTTGAAAATAACTGTTGATTAAGTGAATGAAATAAATCGATCGAGCAGTATTAAGTTATTCATGAAACTTTAATCGCCTTATTTAAAAATATATTGAATAACAGTTTATTCTCATTTGGAAACATTACTAAGAAGCTCTACACTGCTTTGATATGAATCTTATCTTTCGCAAGACAGAAAATACCTTTTGAGAAAACTTAGTTTTCTCTTAAAGCAAAATGATTTATGTTTTTATTCCGTCTTACTTAGTTTTTAAACGTTTAATGTTTGAATGAGTGTAGAAATTTTCTTTTTTGTCATTTCGTACCTCATTAAATAAATTCTAATCCACGTGAACTTGGACTTAATTAAACATTTTTTTAATAACAAAAATTACGGTTTTTATACAGTAGCTTATGTAATAATAAAAAAAAACAATTAAAAACACACTACAAAAAATAAAATAACTTTTTAGTCATGAAAAATTATTTTCAAATAAAAAAGGGTTTATATTAAAAAATCAGAATATCACAAATCCGTTGAGATTTGCGCTTGAAAGAATCGAGAAATAATCTAGTTAGTCGTTTATTTCATAGAATTTGTTATTTTTTTGTCCAGATATTTATATTTTACTCTCAGCTTTATATTGAATTATAAAATAATCACTCATCTGAAAATAGCAAACCGTTTTTCATTACGTAAATTAATGTTTTATACACGTCAAAATTTCTGTGATGGTTTGATTTTCATATTTTATAACATCGTTTTGGTTTATCGCCGGGATATATCTGACCTTTAGGGTTCACACGATTTTACAATATACAATTTAAAAAAATATTACAGAAAAATGGTATTAGAAAATATGTTAAATACAACGATTATTTTATTTTTGAGCGTATAAGGTTGAGTTAATTTTTATGGGTACTTTTCCAATTTGCTTAATATGGCCTTAGTTGTTTGCAAGCTCTGAATAAAGCGTGCGGTGCCGAAATTATTAAATCGTTCTCTGCGCAAGAAGCACTTAGCGATGAGGCGCCATATTGGATAATTCGCAAGAGCTAAATGATGACTCAGCGAAAAATATCCATCAAAATTATCCACTATACAACTCTTAATGAATGTATTGATTCTATAGAAACATTGAATAGATTTCTCTTAATTGTTGTCTGTATGCTCTTATCCATGATCACGTTCAATATAACCACTCATTCCAACCACTTAATGCATCAAAAATAAAGTCTTAAGCAACATAATACAAAAGATTCATTTCTCTCTTGTTTTTCATCAAAATATCGTTAATAATACTTACACTAGATTTGGTCAAACAAAATATCGATGTTAGTATTCACTTGACTGGTGACTGGTGTCTTCCATCTTTCACAGAGAGAAGAGCTCTTGCTCTGTTTCTCTTTCTTCTCTTGTATTTCGATGTTTTTTTTCCTCTTCTTTACCTTTTTTTCCTGCTTCGGTACTTATTTTATTCATATTATAAGTTGTGGTCAGTGTTCTTTTCATCTGTCCGGGGTATGACGTCGTCAACCAGGTAGGAGAGGTAGGGAGTGGTGAATTCAGTATCCACTTTCTTACACTATGGTGATATATATGATCACCTTTGTGGCAGAAGTTGGTAAGTAACAAAACTAGCAAATATGAGTAAATTATACAAGAGATTGTTTTGTAGTCTTTGTCTGGAATAAATGAATTGATATAAAATACCTTGAAATACATATATTTAGTGACACCTTTGTATTTTAAATTTAGTTCATCTTTTGAATAATTAATAAATCAGATACAAATATATTTAAAAAAATATATATATATTTCGAAATAAATCCATATTTTTTATTTTTTCTATTAATCTTACGCTAACATATAATATTTGAATTAAAATAAAATATAATTGGTCATATTAAAATATACTAACGAAAAAACAATTGAGTATAACGAATCAATTTTTTTTTTATAATTTTGCAACATTGATTTTTATTTCATTACGCTTTTGCATATGTAAGGAGAATACAAAAAAAACTAATTAAGGAAAAAGCAAATGATTATCTCTACATGATAATTGTTATTGACATTTAAAACTATTATTTTTTATGAAGTCATGCTAGTATATTCTTATACAAATAATGTATCAAAAAAATCTCCTGCACAACAAGCTTTCCGCCTTCGTTTGACTATCTGTTATACTTGTCTTGTGTATTAATTTTGTAATAGTCAGCTATCGGAAAAATAATGTTAACATTATGTGTGAGAAATAAATTTGTTTTGCTTTACTTCAAAATAAGTTAGCTCTCGTAAATTGTCTTAGACAAACAAAAGCAGCTTGAGGTGGGAAGTGTAGGTTATTTGGAATTTCGGTGAGACGTGTGCGATAGCCGAAGTGAGAGATTAGTGCCAACTCCCTTGCGCCTTATTATTATATAAAATATAATAAAAATGACGCAAAATTAGTCGATCCTCGCACTGAAAAACACCGCTTTTTTGCGTTCAGCAGGTTTTTGTTTACTTTTCAATAATTAAAAAATATTGAAAAAATTATCGCGATGATGTAATTTTGTGAACATTGGCGCAAAATCTCTAATGGTTGATAAAAGTAAAGCCTCAATTTTTTATTTCATAAATATAAACTAGTTTAAAAATCCGATCTAAAGCCTGACAAAAAATGTTTGTTACAACGAAAATAATTTCAATCAATACACATGCAGGGCCACGCATATTTAAATATATCGTGAAATTTATAAAGTGTAAAACGGTTACAGAAAAAAAAATATTTCAATTTCACATACATTGCAAACAATGAAACACTTCCAGAAACAAGGGTATGTAAAAATGATTTATTTTCTAACTTTCAATTTTATTCGCAATCTTTCTTATAATATGCAATGCAGTCTTAGTAACGGTGGAAGACAATTCAAAATTATAATTCTATATGCTCAAAAACATACGGGTGTGTCTAGATTTTTGCCGTTATGGGACATCAACGTTTTACTGAAATGTACATCTTTGAGGACTAGGATTGTTGAAAATAAAGTTAAATTTATGCACAATTTTAGATCATTTTCAACAATCCATGCTTTCAAAGATGTCAAATTTTAATATCTCACAATTGAAGAAGTCTAGATATGCTTGTACATATCGACTGTGGAAGGGGAAAAAGACTTAACCCACAGTTTTTTCCAATAATCAAAATGTATTAAACTTGATACACGTTTTATCAAAAGGATGTAAGCTGCAAATGCCGAATTAGTATCTAAATTTAGCTTTAAAGTTTGAAAAAAGATGAGCTTGTGAAAATTGAAACCAAGAAAAGGTACTTAAAAGAGGTTTTTACTATACAATTCCTTGAATATATATTAGATTATTTAAATTAAACACCAGTGTAGAAGTCTCCGTGCACTTCCAGGTTGTGTATATTTCATAATATGCATATGGCACAATATCATCAAAACACGTTTTTTGTGCCTCCTGTAAAATTTTCTATGTGTGGGTTACGTCCTTTTTTCATTATTCACAGTATATATCTTACTTAGCATGAGATTTAATAGATTTAACTCTTTTTAGTTATAAAAATAGATATTTACATATATATATATACATATATACAATATAACAATAATACATTTTTTAAACTCTATATAAACATATTTTTGATTCTAAGAATCAAAAGTATAAACTAAAATATATTATATTGTCATTAATTTCGTTGTCTTGACGGTTATTACAGATCTATAAATACCACCGACCCGTACATAAAGCGGATCCCTTTGTCCGCCCGTGCATTTAATTTGAGCGAGAACTCAAATATAATTTATTTGCCTAAATATTCAAAGCACCGATTAGGCGATAAAGTTATTGCTTGTCCAATAAGCAGCTTTCAGGTTGTGTCGGTAAACAAAAACAAACATTTTGTGTTTATTTCGCACAAAGGGAACGAAAGCGGGTAGCCCAGCTAAAAATGATGCCCGAATCGTTCAGCGCCTCGTGAGAATTTGCTTATTTACATGTTTTCAGAATAATTTTGCTACATGTTGAGATTTAACATTAAAACAGAGATGATTTTTCGGTCAAATTATTTGTTCTTATTCAATAAAAGCTTAATAAATCATACGCAATATAAATCATACTTTTTATTTAGTTTTGTTGAATAAGTAATTATTTAAATTTAATATTTACACATTTATTACAACGCCATTTACATATTTATTTATATGTATCTTCATATTTAAAGCATATATTTTTTTTCAGAAAGCTTTAAGCTTTGTTTTACATTCCTATGAATGTTAATTAGTTTCAATTATCCGTGAAGAGATAATAAATGTATGACAACAAAAATAAAATAATATTGCATGGTTCATTTTTTTTAGATATCAAATTTATGAAGCTTTAAGTACCAGGACGCGCTAGCATCTAGGTTCTTCTAGTGTCGTTCATCGATAAAGTTTTTGAGAAACTGTAAATTGTATCCCCTTACCATTGTTGCAGACGGAAAGGCGTGATCACTACAGAGATAAGAAGTTCACGGGAACTCCATATGCATTACTTTTCAAATCACATTCTATATGCTTCCCCCATACTATATCCGTACACGTACAAACACATGCGCATACATACATACACACATACAGTACACAAAAAGTCAAACAAAGAGAGTCATTTTCGCGATGCTAATTCATTCTTTAATTGTTAATTTTAGACGAAACATAAGATCAATGGAAAGTCGTCGAGCAGAACTGCTCTCCGTCAAACGATTCTCAGGCCTGAGAATTCCAAAGATACGGCGAGATTCTCAGGCAGGTCATAGTTGTGGAGATTAGAGATCGTTGGGTTAAAATGTTTTCCTACCTCGCTGTGAAACTTTTGAGATATTTTACGAACAAACTCGCGGGTGGTAGGTATTTTCGATAGTTACTACGTTGTATTACGTACCCATAGAACTTACGTATTTGTGTAATTTTACAGGATTAACAAGATGTTTTCTCGGTTTTAAGTAATGCTTATTTGCTGAGCAAAACTGAGCACGGTTATAACATACATATATATTGTTTTCATCTTTTTGCTTTATCAAAACATTTTAAAAGTACGCGTTATTAAGGAGAACTTAGTTTTTCCTTGCGAAAAAAAGAACAAGGCTTCAAAATGATTAAGTAGTCGATATCAAATTGCACTCTGGATATGATACAGTGTATGGCGAAATTAAATTAAAACACCAACGAGAATTAGTCGGTTGATTTTTTTTTTTTTTAGTTCGTTGATAATGATGTGCGTACTTTTTTTAGGAAACCTGTAAACATTTATCACTTTTTATACAAAAAAACCATTTTTCGAATTCCTATACATATATCCTAAATCTTGGCTTAAACCGGTTTCCGAAGTTTTAAAAAAATGGTAATTCAATAAAAATAGCGATTTTTTTTTGCGTGATTATAGCGTGATTTTTTTAGCTTTGTTAATAAGAAACAATTTAACGAAAAGATACTTTGATTTTTCAAAAAATCAGTGTTACTATTTGGTGGTGGAGTAATTATATATACCTTGTACTTGAGAAGTGAATCCGAGTCAAAATGCGCATAAAAATATTGGCAACAAAATAAATGGTCAGAATTTAAATCAATTTCTGATTAGAATTTAAATCATCTTTTAGTCATAATAAAATTCAATTTTTATTCAGAATAAAAATGTTAACGGTCAGAATAAAAATACTAACGGTCAGATTTTCATAAACATTTCGATTGCGTCGATTTTTAAACACTTTATGAGCGAAAAAATTACTGCACATTCGACATTATTTTATTTTTTTTGGGAATAAATACAATGTGCCCAAATATGCAAGACTTATTCTACATTTTTTTTTCAATATTATCTGGACCGATTTCGACGAGAAAAATGTTTTAAAAAAATATTTAAAAAAAATGTCGAATATGCAGTAATTATTTTAAATTAAAAAAATATATTATCAGATATTTTTTTTAAATTTCGAATAAGTACTGCATATTTGAGCACATTGTATTTATTCCCGAAATTCACAGCAAGAATTCGAAATTTTAAAAAAATATATCTGAACCGATTCCACGGCGAAATTTCCATCGTCCTCTTAGGTTTTACTTTTAAATTAAAAATTGCCTATATCTTATTTTTAATGTCATCATTTGATTTCATAGTGTCATTTGCTAATGTTTCATGTGAATGTTCTTCTTCTGTTTTAAATACGATAACATCAGGTTTATATTAATGCAGTATAAAATATATAGTCCAGTATTACATTGCTGTCCTCTTCTTTTTACAGTACTACAGCGATAATAATCCTTTTCCACGTCGTAAAGAAGATCCGTGAAACGTTGCCAAAAGATGGGAACTAGTATTGTCTCTGATGGGAACTGTCAATTCATCCTTCGCAATACTAGTGATTTATTCAATGGCCGTGGCGCTGGTAGCATCTCTCGCCCATTGGACGATTTGCCGTAAACAACTTCACTTTGCAGTTTTGCACCAATAGCATCGCAATACGATGACATCATTATCACCAAAAAAATTAAGACCATTTGTCAAAACAAATATGACCAATGTCATTTAGATTCTGACCATTTAATATAAATTCTGACCACTTAAATATAAATTCTGACCACTTAATATAAATTCTGACCATAAATTATTTATTCTGCCTTTGTAATTCTGACCGATACATTATGACCATTTAACATAAATTCTGACCGATACTGAATTAAAATTCTGACCGTTTAAATACGAGTTTAATGTGAAAAATTGACCAATCCTAGTTTTACAGTAAAATATTAAATTTGAATTGTTGGAATTTTATACTTTTCCATGAGTTTTGTCATCTTCAGGTATTTCAAGCTCACGTATGTACTTGAACTGGCTAAAACTCATGGAAAAGTACAAAAACCAAACAATTCAAATTTGATATTGAAATTCCATCAAGCACCTTCGGTAGAAATTCTAAATTAGTAAAATATTATACAAAATTCAGACCGAAGTTCATTTATATGAGTAAAATTTAAACATAACATTTAAATTTGGACATTTTCAATACTGTGCGTATCAAGTGTAGGTATTATACAGTAAGAACGCAATACATCAAATTATTAAAAATTAAACGGCGCTTGGCGAATGGCGCTTCTTTGTGAATTCAATCTAACCGATAGTAACAAAATTATATTTCTACCTTCCTTTTGATTATTAATGATAAATATATTGTAATTATATAACACTGGCATGATCTCATAACCTGAAAAGTTTCATTACCGTCTATATTGATTCGATACTCATATAAAACCACCTATACGCCACTTTCCCTCGGTTTAATAATGGACTAAGCAAACTGCGTTGTCCAGGAAAATTGATTTATGATCTTCTTTAAGGGCTTTCCATCCCTTATCTGACACATTTTGGTGTTATATTCTCTCAATATTTAGTAGCGAACAATATCGGTTCATTAATTTTATATACTGAGTCCGTTTTTGTTATATTATTTTAATAATGAAAAAAGTAAAAACGTCAAAGAATACGAAATATTTTTTTAATATTTTAAAATACTTGATTATTTATACTTGACAATCAGCGGCTATAGAGAGACTTATATAAGTAAATGAATATACTGTGCATGCTTCAAAAGAGCCTCAGTCTTGCTTGCCTCGTCTTCCGACCGGTGGGATTCTGCTATCCCGGAAGACCGTTGGATATGAGACATACGGTGCACACACAGTAACTTAAGGATTTCGGCATATCCTAGGAGGTAGCAAAATGATTGGCGGGTGTCAAGGATTACCAATAGTTCCGCTACTAAAATATATAAGATTAATTACATGAAGACTGTTTATTAAAATAATTATTTGTAGTACTTACTATCGATTTAAAAGATCATTAGAGTGAGTGATATTTTTTACCATACTGTATATAAAAATAATATAAGCAAATGTAGAAACCTGTTAACTTTTTAATGCATGTAGTAGGATACACCGTCATTATTAAAACTTTTTTTTTCTAGGAACTCGTCTTTATGAAAGTATTATATGAAATAAATAGAGAAACCAGAGTTGTAAAATAACACTATACTACCTAATGGAAAATATAAGAACTACTGGCTTGCTGGTCTGCGATTTTTCAATATACATTTCGCTTGAGGCTGTTCTTCGTATAAAAAGTGGCTATCTTAGGAACACACAATATAAACAAGAGTACCGTCCAAAGGCAAATATTCCCGCAGAATATATTCGATGGTATCTAGGGGCAAGTTTTGAAGTCAACATTCATATTTTTATCCACTACAAGAAAAATAGATATACAATGAATGTACGCAATGTATCTACTGCGGTCTATGTATATTTAATCAATATTCTTAAACTGTAGTATTTGGTATTGTTTTATTATATCTACTTATTCTTGATAACAACCAAGTCTGATTACTGTTAACATGTTTTTAATGTTGATTGCTTAGTCATTCTTGCTATCAAACTCTATGAAAATGACAAACAAATAAGTTGTTGCTTATTAGAGGACCAAAAGAGTGTTTTTTTAATGATTAATATTGAATTATATATATCTTAACAAATTTTACCTTTGTTGTAAACGAAAATTTATCGTTAGCCAATTGAAATATATATTTTCATTAACGCTATTGAATTTACCAAAAATGTCAAAAAAATAAGTTCTTGGTTATTAGATAACCAAAGATGTGGAGTTTTTTTATGTTATATATATTTTTGACTTACATTTTTTCAAAGAAAGTAAGACAATAAGACTAAAAATATAAGACCATAAAAATATGTTTCCATTTATATCTACGTTATTTGCCAAATGAAGGAAAACAATATAATTTTAAAAAGGTCAAAATGCCTTACTTAAGGTTCACCATCTTTGCCTAGGGCGTGGTTGGCTAAAGAACTGGCGTCTGAATACCATTTATGAATCTTAATTATCGTTCAATTAAACATTCTTATTTAAATATGTTTCATTGAAATGATGCACTGACAAAAAAACAGATTTGGGGAACGACAGAGAAACATTATTAATAAATTTACTACAAAATTTTAATAAAGAAACTGATTTTCATTATGCAAATATTCCCATAATGTATTATTATTGATGTTTCAACTAAAATATATCTATGATAAAAAGAATACAATAAGAATTACAAAGTTGTATTGAATGTCATTTTTATTTTATGTTACGCTTATACAACATGAATAATTGTGATTTCTTTATCATCAGCATACAATTAAGAAAAATAACTTAATTACTTAAAAACTATAAGTGTTTATTTATGCATTGGACGGGCTATATTTAATAATGTATGCGCTATTAATTGCTGTGGGTAATACGCCAGAGCAGCATTATTTAAACACAGTCGACAACGTCGATAATGGACTGCCTTTCTTCACATCTCATTTCTATAATCCCCCGGTCAAAGAACTTATAATTACCAAGATAAAACTTAGGTTTTTCCCAACGCCATGGGGCGGGAAGCGGATAAAACATAATTAAATTGACGAGAGATCATGTCATAGGCGTACGCGCTCAAAAAGTATTATTCTTGACTCATAAACGATTTTGAATTCAATGTGTCATTGTCCACGATCTAAAAACATAAGTCCAAAAGATGAACCTTTGATGTCATAAACAATTTTAATCTTCGTCATTTACTGTCATCTATTCGACGACAGTTTTATTTCATTAAAATGTTCGATAGTGCTAAGAGCACATCGGCTTATTCAATCGGTTTGTTTTCATTTTCCTTCCATCAAAATAACGTAAACCTTGAATTTTATTTAACATAGTAATTAATCCAAACATGCTGCATTGCAATCGATGATCAACACTTTCGAAAATCGAGGTCGTATTTATTTTTTAAATCTCTGGCTAAAAAAGTTTTAAATTGAATAAAAGGAAAAATCGTTTACTAAAATAATTCAATTATAAAATAATAAAAAAAACACTGCCCCTCTCAAATAAACATTGATCGTTTTCGTGAAAATGGCAAAAAAATCTTTCGGGCTTATTGTAATCAATTTGCCATTGTATTGGTTTAATGGTGCGTTTTATCAGCAACGATGGAAATGGTTATATTATAAATCACAACTTGAAAAATAATAGATGAATGGGATTTATATTTATGACTCTGACGATAACTCACCTTAAAACTCAAATCTTAATTTTAAAATTATTTTAAGCATTCATAAAGATGATATGATATAAGATATCGATTGAGAAAAGTTGAAAAATTTTAACAATATAATTTCAAATCCAATTTTTCATAAATTTAATATGAAATATTTTTTTAGTATTGTAAAATAATTATACTTTTATACATTTTTGATGTACGATAAATTGAAATCCATAGATTGCATTGTTTTTGACTTGATTGGAGTTGAATTGAATATAATGAATGTCATTTAATTTCTACTAGAACCTGAAAGATTACATTGCAGAAAAAAAAGTAAGCCAATGCTTTTGCAGTGAAGCGGTGAAGGGCGGGAACACCTCCCACCCTCATTATAAGATTAAAGTCATCAGGTTGTTGGACAATAGATGCGACAGGCGACGCTTTCCCTTCACCTCACACCCTTCAAACATTTTGTTCTTCTATTTTCAAAAGCACAGAAAACGCCTAATGAAATTTATTTACCGCCTCGAAAAAAAAGTGTGTTATAAATTTATAAATTAATGTTCTCTGATATAAAATACTTTCAAAAAAATTTTATTGCCACAATTTTAAAAATTAAAAAATTCTAATTAAAACTTTGCGTACAATCGTTTCATACAATTCGTTGCTTTATTTATGATAAAAATAGATGTATTATGTGTGCACGTTAACAAAAAAGTACCCGTTCACAGTACCTTTATATATACATGATTTATTTTGTCAAATGCATATATAAGTGTTGTCGGGTCCTATGGCACAGAGGTTAGCGTTGTGGGTTTCCGTACCAGACCTCACGGGTTCGAGTCCCAGTACGAACAGCATTTTTTCTATCGATTTATTGATTTTCGTTCGGAAGCGTGGGCGTTAGTGATGTCCCTCCCTCCCCCCATAACCGATCCTTTAACAATAGGGCGTAGCGAGAGGGATTAGCTAACTACTAGTCCTTTCTCTTCCTTTAAGTCTTTTACTTATATCACAAAAAATAAAGGTTGAGTGACTGAGTAACAAACAGTTCTAGTAGAAAAACTTTTTTTGAGACACCACCATTAGGAGGCAATATGCTCCACATTGGGAGCGGCATGAATAAAAAAAAATACTAATATTTTTTTTTTATCCAAGATTGTCAGTAAAGCGTCAAGAAAACTTTGATAATTAAAAACTGTCGAAAATGAGAAACTAGGGAAAATGTGAATTGAAATAATGAAAACGTTTGGTATTTCTGTTTTATGTAAATTGATTAAAAATTATAAAGAATCTTATACATTGACCATTGGTCTGTTACCATAGTGGTAAACGTATCTCGTCAATCGGTGGCATTGTTTGCTTATTTATAGATTTGGGTCAGAATGAATCGATGTCTGTGCTAATTTAAACTTTACTAAGCGTTTCCCTATCTGATTTTGAAAACTGCAAAGAGAGAAGCATAAGCTCTCAAAGAGCGGACACGCGTTCACCAATACGAGCTAGACTCACTTTTTTATTTCAGGACCGGGCATGTTTAATACCGACTGTGGAAAGGAAAAAGGACGTAACCCACAGTTTTTTGAAAACAGCTTTTTTCGATAATCACAATTTAAACAACTTGATATACGTTATATCAAATGGATGTAAGCTGCAAATACCGAATTAGTATTTAAATTTAGCTTTTAAGTTTGAAAAAAGATGGGCTTGTGAAAATTGAAACCAAGAAAAAAGACTGAAAAAAAAATCCTAATACTCCTGTAAAATTTGCTATGTGTGAGTTACGTCCTTTTTCCTTTTCACAGTCGATATAAATGTTGAGAACTCTTCAATCTTAGCCCAGTTTTTTAAACGACTCTTTTTAAGAATTGATTTTTATTAGTGATTCCATGACAATTATTCTAGAAAATGCTTTCCCCTACACAGAGTCTTGTCAGAATCTTTTAAAAAAGCAATACCTTATTATCTAACATGTAGGAAAGAGAAAGACTTAGTGAATTCCAATATAGCAAGAATATTTGCTAGGAAACAACGGTAGGAAGAAATTGTATAGAGAGAGAGAGCAATAAGTAAACTGCTGCTCCATTCTAAGCTCTATCTTTCTTAAGAATCCTCTACAAATAATAAAGTAGTGTGATCAGTAACAGACTAAGCACTTGAGAGACCTCAGGAGCAATCGAATTTTGAAATTACTTAAAATGAATTTAAAATATTTTATGAGGTTTAATATAAAATATGCTATTTTGAGGCTCCTAAGATAGAGGGCCCCAAGAACGCGCCTCGTTTATTTATGGGGTAATTGTTTGTATAATACAACGACAAAAATGTAATATATTGTTTTTTTACAAATGCAAATTGAAATTACGATTAATTTATTTTTAAACCACTTTTTAAAAATTGAATTTGTTTTCGCGGCTAATCAATTCCACTTTCAACTTTGAGGAACTGCTTAAATTTGGTGCAATCTAAAAAAAAAAAATCTTATTCACGTTTTCTTTCATTGGATTAAAATATCACTAAGTCGATTCTTAGAATAAAGAAAAATTGACCCGGTCATCATTAAAGAGAACTTAGAATGAAAACAATTATAAAACAAATAAGCTTTTCGAAAATGTTGCAGAGATTTGTATGTTAAGCACATCTTTCTACTACAGTCCTGGTTTTAAATGTGATGATAGATGAAGTATTTTGAAATGAAAAACAACTTTATTTCAATTCTAAATTTTCGAATAAATAGAAAAAATAATCCAATTAGATTATTTAGAAACAATTTATCTTTGAATCTTTAATTCCTAATAAATAAATAAATAAATTCCAGTTAAGTATTTTCTATTCTAAAATATTTGAAATCATGTTTACAATATATTTTTAATGAGCCTATACTATAAGCATTTAAATTTTAAAAAATACTTAAATTTCGTTTCTTTTCGTAATAACTAACAGTTTTTTATTCCACCGTTGTACTATTATAAAATAGCAGTGTATTGATTTATATTTTGTTTTTAAAAAAAAATGAGAAACTAAACATAATATCATTTTTTTTAGATCTAAAAGAAAAATGGGAATTGATTGATAGATATTTTGGCTTTAGGTTAACCATGTTTAAACCATTTTTTTTTGTTACAGGCAGTAAAGTTATATAGTGACTGTATTTTTTAATTCACTGCATATTGGTAAATATAAATCTTTTTAAACATATTTTTGACGGTGCGAAGCTGAAAAAAAGCTCAAACCATTCTTACATCAATTTAATCAATGTATAAATTTGCCTTCTTCTGATAACAATGGTCTTCTAGAATGATTCACATGATTGGCTGTAATGTTTGTCTCGAATTTTTTAGTATAAAAATGTGGTTGAAATGACAAATTGGTTGAAACTATATTAAAATAGTGAATACAATTTCATAATAGTTTTGAGAAAAATACGTTTTCTCAGCAACTGAATAGTCCTTAAATTCTATTCAGCCTACATCCCCAACGCGTTTTGCATTGTGTAACATTTAAAAGGATGATTATAAATAAAATATAATATTCATTTATGACAGTTTACAGGTTTTTTAGTAACCGCTCCGGTTAGAGCGCTTACAATATAATAAAACGTTTATTTCGGCGTTTTCTTTTTGGCTTAAAACAATGCACGTTTTAATTACAATCCAAGCGGGAGACGACCGCCTGGAAGCGTAAAATGAAATCAAAATAATGTTTTTTAATTATGCGTAACGCAATATTAAAGTGAATTACAAAACTTAAGGCTTTCACACAATAGTATGGTTAGGAGCATTATAAATTTAATTACATTTCTAAGAGACCGTCACGACGAATTGTATTTTTCTCGAACAAATTTTTAATAATATAATTTGACAACGTTTTAATGGCTAAAACTAATTTAAAATTAATCATTAGATACATCACGGCTAGATAATATTAAGAACTATTGTGCTTTAACTAAATTACAGATTTTCCTAAAATGTATAACTTTAAAACATATTAGGTACATATCTATTCTCTTAGTGCTAGTTTGTACGTCTCTCGCATGTCTTCACGGATTTTTTTTTTTATTTAAATTGTTTTATTTCAATTGTATACTGCATACTTTTTTTCAACCAATTTTGTTTTCATCTATCGAGCTTTGAGTCTTTATAATAAAACATAACTATTCTTGGTCTACCAAGAGTTTTATCAAAAAAAAATACCTGAAACGAATTCTACCTTAACATGGCCACCTCAAATTGGATGTGATCATTGTTTTTGCTACGCTATACGGTCTTTTGGGGATCTAGATGAATGCTAGACCTAGGTTTTAGTTTGTTGAGCAAAGGTGCATCGATTGTCACCCCATAATATGTCATTGATAACAAAATGGTATGAAGTAGGTGACTCTCAACAAAACATTTTAACGCTGACCTGTCAAGAGCCAATGAATAAAGCATAGTTTAGTTATAATCATTACAATTCAAAATTTTGCAGGCTAATGATTAATAAAACAAAATAGGAAATTTGTTTTTTTATGGTTTTTCATTATTTTAGCTACGGCATTTTAAATTTTATATTTTTTTATCGATGTTGATTATAAACTTTGTTTAAATCAGTGCTACTAAAACTGGGGTCCATAGGTTTTTTACTGAGGTCCGCGAAAATTTTCAGCTATTTTTCTTAAAGAAGAATTTAATGAAATAAGTATTTTAGAATTTTGGATAAGGTGACAGCAAGAATATTCGTCTATTGCAAAAGAAGCCTTGGTTATCCTTATTCTTTTTTCAACTGTATACCCAGGTAAAACAGCATTTTTGTCATTTCTTTTACTAAAAAATAAGCATAGATTGTTACTTTTTGCAGGGACTTTGAAATATTGCTTGCCAGTAAGCATTTCTGACATTGAAGCAGATGTTGACATTTATATTTAAAAACATGCAACCGCATCCATATTATTGAATTGTTCGTGTATATGTGTAGTTTTATTTCATTTTAATTTAAAAAAAAACATAACTCGTCTTCTATTTATTGTGATTAAATAAAAGCATGTATGTATTAAAGTAATAATGAATGCCAACTATTATATTATATATTTTGACGACTAAAATGTCTGAATTATTTTTTCAGTTTTAAGGTTCCGTGGAATGAAAAAGTTTGGGAAACAATGTAATGAAGTATCCCAAATCTTAAAGTTTATACCAATAAAAATATTAAGTAGTGATTTTCCTACCAATTGATAGTGAAATTGTTATTTTTTTCGGTCTGCTACTGCTAATATTTTGTGGAAGAAATAAATTGGTAATAAAAACTCGTCAAAAAATTAAGCTTTCATATGACGCGCTTCCAATTGATCGGTATTTAAAGGGTTAAAATACATTATTTCTGTTTGTTAACCTTTATGTTTTGTATTATCGCTGTGTTAATCGCCATCTAAGAGAAATGCATTTTCTTTAAACGCTATTCAGCAGATAAGATCTTATCTTGCACGGAAAAGTTTTTTCAGTACTTTCTGAAACTCCATCTAACGGCCAAGTTAAATGTTTGAAATAGTACAGAGCCTGAGGCGGGCTTTTAAATCGACGAGGAAGTAAACATACGTAAAATATAATGTTATGGATATAAATGCATTGTTATGAAATCATAATTTGCAAAATGTTGTTCAATTAAAGCAAAAAGAAGTTTGTTATAATTTAATACAGCTGTAAATATTTATGCGAATCTGAAAACAAATATTTTGATTTACAAATAAAAGTTAAACTGGAAATCATTAAAGAAGATAAAATCATTTTTTAAATACACAATATCCCTTAGAAAAAATGTCTTTATACGGATAATGAAATATAAAAGGCGATTAAAACTAACGTATTTCTTTTTATTATTTGATTAGGATAATACATGTAGGTTGTTTCACTTACAGCCACCATGTGCATACAGCTGATAATTTTCAATTGAGAAAAAACATAATTTATAATATGTTAATTTACTCCTTATAGTTCCACAGAAATGACATTAAAAGCTTGGATCGTCGTGCTTAAAAAGGAAAATAACGTTGTCATACGACGTTGGGAATTTTTCATTACCTTGTTTGAATCAATTAATTGTAGTCTATTGGATTTTTTATTCAATCATTTTATAATTATTAATAAAAATAGCCATATTAATTAAATTTTTTTTTTGTTTGTTCAAAATGTTGACGACACTTGTAGTGAACTGATTTTAAAAAGAAAGAGTATTTTTTTATTTTGAAACATGTTACATTCTTTAAATATAATCCCAAGTGTTTGTTTTATATAGAGAAACAGACCTTTATATTGAATTTGATTTATATTTATGAATGGTTTTCCATGTTTGCCATATTTGACTGGATTCCCCGAAAACTTTTTTACTATCCGCAACATGGAAATAGAACCTACATATTTTTGAATAAAACATCGCTCACGCTATGTACCTACAATGACAAAGGGATCGGACAAAATTCCTTTTTTTGTGCAAGATCAATGGAGTAACAATACTGAGCCTAAGCTGGCCTAAGCCAAAACCCTCCACCTTGGTATGTTACAACGAGGGTTGTACGCATTCAAATCTTTTTTAATGGTTAAACCTAGTATCCTCTTGACATTTTTTCTTTTAACCCTTTCGTATTTTTTCTTCAACGAAAAGTCAGTTTCCGTCATTCAATATTTGATATAATATTGATACGGTACCAATAAAGCAAATTATTTCACAATAGCACTGAAGAAATTTTATTTTTACAGCAAACACTGCATTCAAAGAAAAAAATATAATGTATGAGTTTAATTTAATTTAAAAACCTATTCATAACTGCCCAAAATAAGCGTAGTAACTATGTACTAGGTGTACTCATATGTAAAAAGTTCAGGAAGAAAAAATAAACAATCATTATATTTATTCATTAACCACGTTGTTGATTTTTTAAAATATCTATTTTGAGATTTTATCTAGAAGAATGTAAATTTTACAATCAATGTAATCAAAAAATAAACATCCTGACATGAACGAAGTGAATCTAAGTTACATTTCTAATGGATGAAAAAATATAAAATAATATAATATAGTACCTATAATCGGCAAAAGAAGTTAAGAGACACAATTTGGTAAATTGCGCTTTAAGCAATAATTGTTCAATATCGCCTGAGGCATCAGTGACAAAAAAATTAGAGCATTATCTCATTCGCCTAATCTATTTTTAGGCCTGTGCATTTTCGTGTTTTGACATGTTATCGTTTGTTCCACATGAACCCCGGTTGAGAAACGCTGATCTATATAGCTGAAAATAGTCAGGCAATTTTATTTTAATATCAGGATAGGCATTGACCATATCTATTTACTAACCGGACTTAAAGAATTTATTAAAAAAAAAAACCTCCTACATAATTTATAAATTTTTCGGTTACGATTTTCTGCCTATGATAAGTCGATAGAAGAGGAAGCTTTGCAAGTTTTTATTTTAAATTAGTCGTGTAACACAGCAAAAGAATCGAATGTACTGTGAAAAACTAAACTATATTTTTCCCGTCAAAGAAAATGAAAAATTTATCAACAACTTTTAATATAATATTAAAATTTCAACATCATGCTTTTGTAAAAAGTTGTCTACCGTCAAATTATTTTCGATATAAAAAAATAGCGAATTTAAAAAAGGTCCTATGAGGTGAATAGTTTTTTTAGTGTGATTTTTATGTGATATCAGCAGTACTTCGAAGAAATGTAACGTAAAATGTTTCCGATAACACTTATACGACCATTACGTCATGGCAACTATTTTTTATGGCATCCAGTAACAATAATTATTTATTATGAGTCATATACGTGGCGTATAAACTGCCACCGAAAGTCAGCGCGCTTAAAACTTTGCACACTGAGAACCATGCACTAAAAAGCGGTTCGAATTGCTATTATGATAGTTCCTGTATTTTATAAAGTTTCTTGTATTTTAAATCGAAATATTAATGCTATTGAATTCTGTCTCGATATAAAGATTAGTTAGATTTTTTTTAATCAGTATCACAACGGCCAGTGATGATCAAATTCTAAAAGGCTCTTTATAGAGAATATTTAAAAAAAATGATGTTTGCATTTTTTAAATAAAAGTTGTGTAGAAAAAAATATTCATATTTTTCTATGCTAAAAAATGTGTTTGATTTTGTTTTTCATCGTGGAAAATATTTGACTTTCTTTCTACAAAATAGTTTATTCTGTTTTGTGGAAACGTTTTACTTGTTACACTTGCTGAAGGTTGTTAATTATGACACAAAATTTAAATCGACTCAGGTTAAATCCTAAATCACTATAGTCTTTGATTTTAAAAAAATTAGAGAAGTTTGAATAAGCTAAATAATTAATTTATAAAATAAATTTCTACGCTGAAGCAAAGATTGTACTAGAATAAATTCAATATGTCTGTATTGTTTTGAGCTTTCTCAGTCTTAATAATAAATAAAACATCATTTTTCTTTAGCGAAGGCGTCGGTTAAATGTACTTGATGTATCAAATGTGTAATAAATTTTGACACTCCTTTCTTGGTAAAAGAAGTGTTATATATAAATTTCTTTAATAGAATATTAAAATAAATCAAACTATTATTGGATTATATTTCATAATTTGATTGAGTATTTAATATTAATTTCTAATAAAATAGTGTTTCTTTTATGTTTTGGTTTTTTAGAATTTAATATGATCGTCACTACATTTTGTAGAATTTAATAAAACTATATAAGAAATATGTATTTATACGTACTCACAAAAAAAAAATGTTTAACCGATGGCATCGATGTTGTCAGACAACTCTCCTATTTATCTGGACTTGATCTTTTATTTCACATAACAGAGTATATAACGACGTTTTTTGAAGTAACATAACGTTATTATTGAAGTAATTAAGAAAGTTAATCAATTAAAAAAAAAACTTTTCTCCATAGGAAGTGATTGAGTTTATGATGAGGATAAGTATTTTATGTTTATTTATAAATATTTGTTTGATATCTATTAATGTATAAATATAGAATATATATTCTTTCTTATTGACTGTGTGGTCGAGTGGTGAACGTCGTTGGCTTCGGCTACGCAGGTCACGGGTAAGAATCCCAGTACGGACAGTTTTATAAATTGATTTATGAATTTCTGTTCGAAGGCATGGATGTATGTGATGTCTTGAATTTCCCCTCCCACTCATCCTATCTAATGAACGTGGCGTATCCAGAACAATAAGCTAAGCACTAGTATTTTTCTAGCCTTATCGTTCTATTCCTACTCTCTTTGGAAAAAGAGAGGTTGAGCAACTGAGTAACAAGTGGTTCTCGTAGGAGTCCATATGCTCAATGAATAAAATTTCAAATCTATATTTTCTACAGATTGATTGCGTTGACATTCATTAAGAATAATTTACTTAAACAGTGTAATGTATATATACCTCAAACTGTAGTGAACTTACAAACTTTCGTCTTAAAATTAAAATATAATACTACAAGTTTACTAATTTTTAAATATATTTTTTTAGTTTATTTGAAGTTGTTTCCTTACTTTTCAAATAATCAGTAATAAATACTACCGAAATATTTTTCAAAAATTATAAATGCATTACAAATAAAAACATTCAAGATTTCTTAAGTCCTTAAGAAGCGCTGTTATTTAATACTGTTTCGGAATTAGTATTGAGTATTTTTGTAGCTTGACAAAACAAAATTTACTACCGCAATAAACTGTCCAGGGAATACAGATTGTTATTTTGTTATTTACTCGTGAGTGGCAAAAAGGAGTTATTTTATTTTTGTTTACTCGGCAAGGAGTATTGTTGAATGTTGGAAATCGAATAGTTTTGCTTTTCCCCCAAACTTTTACCTACCGTCATTCTTTGGATACATTTGGAAACTGTTGACATGTTTTTTAAGATGTCACATTTTTATACTACCTTTTATGCATACACGAAGAAGACTTTATTGTGATGTGTGTCCTATTTTGTTTCAATAAAAAGATATAAGCATGCACACACTTTAACATTTCATATATGTAGATACGATTTCATCATTTTCATCAATTTGAACAGATAAAACTATTTTTCAAAATGCATTTTAAAACTATTCATAAACCTGTACAAAAAAACTAGTAGGTACGATAAAGCTTATATAAACATGTCTCTCAAAATAAAGAAACACTTTTTAGATCCATCTTATCAACCAGTGGAATAACACAGTTGACAAAAATGTATGATAATGAATAACCAATAAAAAGCTGCTAAATGTATCAAATAAATAAATATTAATTTGAGAAACTTTATTTGTATGATAAACGAAAATTCTAAATACAAATTCAACTACTTTTCAACAAACCATGTTTCCTGAATTATCTGATAAATATATTGTATTATGAGAATTCCTTCATAAATATATAAACATATTTTTGGTAGCTTAACGATGAAAAATTCTTAGAATAAGACATTTTTCCCGTAACACGTATTTGTTTAATCGATTCTGTTAAACATAAATTTGAGACGAGATTTTTTACCAAAATGTTTTAAATAATAAGTAAAAACTTACGTCAGATGATTTAAAAAAAATTAAACTGTCTCAATTATATTTAAGTGCTTGATTATTATTAACATCACATATTTTTATTAGAACTTTTGGCATGTCATTGCAAATGCTAACTAATTAATTTCATTACATATATTCAAAACTTTATGCCCAATTTACGTGTCCATTAGTTTTCACTTTCATAATTATGATTTGATTATCTTATTCAAAGCGATTTATCAAATCCTTAGCTGCCATAATGTTTTTTTTTATTATTTTAGCAAGCTGTGCGATAATTTCGAAGAACGCTTCATCAAATTATTACTGTTTGACAGGCTCTCGTGTATTTAAAGTATGTCGGCGCGGTTTCTGGGGGAATTTTTAATTTCTCTTCCACTCTCTATTTCTTCTTCACTGCGTTCACGTAATAAATATTTCAAACTTTAAACCGATTCAAAATCCCCGGCCGCCACGTAATCGCAATACGCTTCAGGTAAATCCGATTACCCAACAGAGGTTACTTGCCGTAAGTAATTGCCACACAAAATCCCATATGCTAGAGTTACGCGTGCCAGGGGCTTGTGCCAATGGACGTCTGAGAGGTCTTGACTCTGCCTCCCATAAAATTATCTCTTACTATAAATAGAAACATATTTTCCATCGAGTTAAAAGTTCGCATTCTCTATGTAATAAAAGATACGTAAACAAATATAAATTAATGGACTTACGGTTAAATAAATTCATAAAGACTGTAATAATTTTTTTGTGAATTGATGATTTATTTTAAAGAAAAAAATGTAATAAAAGTTGTCATAAATTAGTGTTATACGTGTTTTTCCTTTTTTAGTTTGTCAAAATTTGAAAATTAATCAGTGGAATAACAAATATATATTATATAACAAGTATATTTAATATCGATTTCAATAAACGTCATATTTAATCATTCGATATTATTTTATCTTGACTTAATTTCACTTAATAATCAAGTTTTTAACCTATTATTGTTAATGTTTCATTCTAATTGAAATTATCATTTATATATTATTTATTCAAACCGTTATTTTTAAGCCGGTGTGAGTCAAAAAATATTTGAACAGATTAATATTTTTAAATCAAACATAAAAAACTAAGATAAAACAAACGAACCGAAGATCACTGGAATGGTTGATCAAAATTGTAAATATAATGTAGTTTGAGAACGATAAAAAAAATCCACCCAGATATTGGGCTGTTTTTATCAAAGTCGAAGTTATACAAAATAACATATATCTTTAATGTTCATTTATTGAAAATAAATTAATGTACAATCATAGTTTATTGATTAAATAAATAAAAATACAATTACTGCTTATCTAGATATTATTATAAAACCTCGAAAGTTTACTTGAACATTAGGGCCTAACATTCGTAATTAAATTGTTAAACGCATAAAAAGTGGTCAAGCTTTTAGTATATCATCATGGCATCAATCCAAAGATTCATAAAAACCTAATAATCACCATTTCGTCCATTGTTGGTACAGGAACAGTCTCTGAAGGATTGATTAACACGACGCAAGAATCAATATTTGTGATGTAACAAAGAGTACGTATGGACAAAAAATCTTTGACGCAACGAATGCGGTCCGTATATGAAGCAAACGTGTTGAAGAAGAACTTATTTAAAATATAAATACTTTTACACATACTATGTAAATTGTTAGAATGTTAAGTTAACGTTTGTTTTATCAAGTTTTGTGACAATTTAAAAATAAACTCTAAAAAGAGGAAAAAATATTGTAACGAACAAATGTTTATTTATTTAGCAATATTGATTGCTTAATATTGTTTGAAGATTTTATGATATTAAATAAAAATAATCATGAACTTACTTGATTTTAAATATATTTAATTGACAATTATGACTGACGGTATGTTTCTACACGAGTGCTGTGTGGTGATGGTTTACTTTAATGTTTATTAAATAATACGATCCCTATAGAAACCACTTTCATAGCATTCCTAATATGTTTACTTATTTACTTTTCCTCACAAAATTTTCAACATTACTGTATTTATTATGGGAAGGCAATTATCAAGCAAAATTACAGCTAATGTTTATTTTAATCAAGTAACAGTGGTCCGCGCAATTACTTCGTAAACACATTTCGAACCGGTCTCAATTCCACATAACATAAGCAAAATATTCCGTTCTCCACCATAAAAAATCATTGTATACAATAACTTGAAAGTTATATCGTTAAACACTTAAATTTGTCAAATATTAATCGCAATCATATTTAATGTTTCATATTAAAAAATTAAAATACTCATTTATACTAATTCCCCTATTATTTTATAAGATCAAGGGACCGGCAAAACTGCTTCTAATTTTATTAAATAAAAGTGGGAATTACCAAAAATGAGTATTTTATTTGTTGAATATAATGCTTTTCCACCAAGTATTGGCAGTGAACATCCTAAAAGTTATTAATGTTTCATATTTGATTTTGAAGAAGGCGCCAGAAAATATTTGATGGGTTTATGGAACTGTCAATAAACATATCATGCTTGAAATATGTAACTAAAAATGGGCCATCTCTGAACGAGACAACATCTGATAAATAAATGCTTAATGCTTCAAAGTTTTTTTTATAGATTTGGAGAAACTGAACTAAAGTAGTAACAATCAATTTGTATTGGTATAGTATTTTTTTTACATTTATACACATTTATACATTTATATTTTATTTATAGCGGTATCAAATAAATATATTTGTATAACCTTCAGACGGGGTGACGCGCATTTTTTTTTTTAGATTATTTTTAATAAACTATGGATGGGTGTTAGTGATGTTATTTATTCTCATTATTCCAAGTGGCTAACAAATTCGCATCAAATTTATGAATGAATATTTTAAATGCTTAGCACAGCTGTAATTGTCTAATATATTTAAATGCGTATGAGCCACGCGTTATCTATTAAAATGAAAGTTTATGTAGTATATTTATTTTTTTAATTGTCTGGTAATAAATCTGACATGGTCTCATAAAACCTACTTTTTTCTCTAGTTGTCGATTAAAACGTTATTTTTTTAAGCATTCAGACTATACAAAGACTTTAGAGCAAATATAAATAAATCAATTGTTTATATTTTTGATTGAACTATTTTATCATGACGTCAGACACAAACGTATTATTTCTTAACAAGACTTATAATATTAGGAAATGTAAATTTAACAACTCAGGGAGCGTATTTGCGCGCATTTTGCTCCGTATTTGTTTATCATTACTTTTTGCGCAGGCACACGTTTTTGCCATAAAAGTGTTTACTTGGAACCACTTCAAATAATTTCACATTAGGGACGCTAGTCATGGATAGCACCCTGCCTAAATTATGGCTGGGATCACGGAGGGTGTGCGGACGATCTGGCTAAAACCACGTGACGGGACCAACCCCCAGTGGCTGTAGCAACGCCGTCTCGCGGAGAACGGATATGTGAGACGCCCGTTTCTCGACGTTCTTGATCTTGCCTGATGGATCTTGTCACGTGAGAGATTTTTTAAATCACCGTTGTCGTATTATAATCCGAAGTTATTTTATTAAAGAAAACTGATATTTATTTTGAGTTACATCTGTGCAAAGTCTTCGTGTAGATTTTGCGTAGTAAAATCTTTATAAAATTAAAAAAATAACTTTAAATTTTCCCTTTTAAACTTAAGAACAACATACCAACACTCATAACGCTGCTAGATCGACCAGGGTGACATAAATTGACTTATCCAATTAATTGCATTGAATTATATTATCAAGCACTTCAAATAATTATAAGATATCTAAGAATGTCAAAACATGTGTTACATAGAGGATTCCTTAAAATAAGGCTACTCTTTGTATTTTTATTGAATCAAAAATACATTTAAATAAAAAGAGTAAACAATTTTGTTTTCCCTCAAAATTCTGTTGAAAAATAGTTGTAGTTATAGTTCAGATATATAAAGAAATCTTACTAGCACGAAGGCACTAAAACAAGTAATAATTATGAGAATTAGCAAAAAAAATAACTATCGATTATTTTAAGAATTTTGTAATTGGGTCTCTAACTTTCGATAATAAATTTTTATCAGCCTTAAAAAAACTTTTCCGTTCCATAAAAAGTTTTATATCAAAGCTCACCGCGACCTATTTTTTAAGTGGTCAAATTCTGTGGAAACATGATTTCGTGAAAAAATTAAAAAGAAAAGGGTTGTTTTTTCACCATCATATCTAATTATACACATGAATGGTTTTTATTCAAAAATAAGGTCAGCAATATTTATTGCTATTTTTGTAAACACTTTTTTAACCTACGTAGACTAAAACAACAATGCTTAAGCACTATGGCTTAATCATTAGTTTGTGCAATAATAAGAATTGTTAGTCTCTTAAGATAGTTGTTTAAATGATGCGATATTAACTTTTTCTTAAAAAAATAAAAAAGAATCTAGAGTGTTACTTAAGATAAAATCTACGTGACATATTAAATAAATCAGGCAGAAAAAAGTTTAATATCCAGAAAAAAATATTTTGAAAATATTATAATTATTATAAAATTTAGTGTAAGTATAATTTAAAAAAACTTGATGTTTAACATCTAGAAGATTATTTATTCAATTGGTATTATCTTCATCTTCAACATACGTTTCAAGCAATTTATTTGAGTTTTCTTCACTTTTTTTTTAATCATATAAGAAAACTGTCTTTCATACTTCGCTTAAATACTAAATTTCTCAATGTAATCGAGTTTTTTTTCAAAATTTGTCATGTTGCTATTTTTTTCACAAGAAATACATTTATCCTTTTTTAGAAGATGAAATCCCAAATTAACATCTCGTTTAAATATACTTCAAAACACTTAAAGGTAAACAGGCTCTGAAGTCTGAATAAACTTCATTCAAACAGTGCTTTTTATTAAATTTATACTGAAAAAAAACATTCAATAATTCTGAGAGAAGTTACTTAAATAAATTATTTAATAAAATGTATTTATTTATTTATTAAAATATAATCACTAGGCTAAGATAAATGATTTTTAAGCATCTTTGAAGCACGTGGCTTCATTTTTTAATGCTTATGTTGATGTTTTTCGAAAATTTATGATGTGACTATTTAACCGTTCCGATATTGATGCACTTTGATGTATTGTTGGTGCTATAATTGAGAAATTAGGTCAGCTGAGGTCATTTATTAATGCATAGCCTATATTCATGGTAATCAACAACATTTGGTTGAATTAATTGCATACTAGTTCATTAGAGGTAATTAATGACACATTATATTGTCGGGTCCGTAGCGCAGCAGTCAATGTCGTTAACTTCCGTAACAGATCTCACTGGTTTAAGTACCAGTACGAATAGCACTTTTTAAATCGATTCATCATTTTTTTTCCAAATACATGAGTGTATGTGAAGTCTAAATATTCTCTCACCCTAAAAATCTTAAAATAACGGAGTGGAGTGAGAGCGATAAGTTAACCACTAACTCTGTCTTGCCCTATCCTTCTGTCTCTACTACTCTCTTCTAAAAATATGTCTTGAGTAACTGAGTACTAAACAGTTCTCGTTGAAAATACTCCTGTTGACCTCCATATATTATGTTCCACATTGGGAGCAGACATGGATTAAAACATATTCTAAGAATTATTTTGTGTATCAGAAATTATGTTAGGCTTTATTTTTGGAAATATTGTATTTTATATCTTTTTGTAATCAAAACAACCTTATATGAATGCAGAATATTAAAAAAAAACATCGCCGTATATACATGTCACACCAAAATCTCTTAGTTTTATCAAATTCGTCCTACGGTATCTTTAGAAAATACTTGACGAGAGTGCCGAGAGAGTGCCGAATCTTTCTTCTAAAAAGAAAAGGCAGTGAGGGTTGAGGGTTGAGATTCTCCCGAGGCATCCGCAACACGTATTCTGGCAAATGCTCGCAGAATGACCTTTTGAGTTTTAACCCTTCTCTCATCATTTAATTTTACACTATCGTTATATGTACTGCCTACATAGTGAAATGATTTTTTTATACATATCTACGCAGTGAACAAATTGAAACGATAACTTATTTTCTATCTTAATTTCAAAATCTGTGCGTTTTTACGCTTATTTTATTCTATGAAATTTATTTGTATCTGAGAATGTATCTAGTAATGTAGTTTTTTCTTACTGACCCGAACTATAAATAAATGGTTTTTAAAAAATATATTTTTATAACAATATAAACCTTTACATCTATCTACTCCTTTAGTATATAAAATATGAAAAAATAATAAATGTCACTAAGTAGAATCATCTTTGCAGTTAATAAATTCTAATTAAACTTTATAAATATAATAATTTTTTTCTTCTAACAATAGTTTTTAATCGAAAATAAAAAAACATTAGGTATTACTTGCTAAAAATGCACGTATTTTCATTTCCAGCGGAATAATCGCTATATCCTTTCTTTTCCAATAGACTTTTACGGACGTTTTCTTTGCATAAATTATTGATGTTCGTAGATGCAGCATCTATAAAGCCAACCGCTCATCTGAGCTCAATCGCTTATAAGCTAAAATAATGAATGCATTTTCGGCCATGTATGGCAAAGTAATTAATACAGTTTTTACTAAAAATTAAATATAAATGACTAAAAAGTTGGTAACCACAACATTTATTTAAAAGATACCTTAAAATTAGTTTAAAATATTTAACTTATTTGCATGTTTTCAACATATTATCGACTATCATATTTTTCAAAATTGTTTAAAGGTTTGAGCTTTTTATCTTTTCAATCGATAAATATTCTTTTACCGTAACAAAAAAGAAGAAAACATTCTATTCTTGTTGAATTTGATTTGTTTTAAAAATATTATTAAAAAGATTAGCAGTTGGAAAAAAATACGAATAAAATCTTTTTAATCGAACTTTACCAACTATTTTTTTAATAGTTCGGGGCTAGATGTGATGTTGTAATATAACAATGACAATATGGAATATAACTACGAAACGCTTGAAATTAAATTATTTTATTCTTAGTCTAAATTACAAGAAATTATTTTTTTAAATCATTATTTAGTCTCTTACAATATATTGATAACTCTTAATATTACACATATATTAATTTCCAATATCGATTTTTAGGTTCAATGCTATCAACTATCTTTGATTCATTGAGTTGCAAAAACCAATCTGGGCGATCTTTTATGAAAATTACCTGGGAATGCTATATTTTTCTTTAGCTTAAATCTAATCTTCTAGTAAGGCGGGAGAGAGCTTTAAATTCCGTTATACATGTTGAAGAAATCATTTTGAAAATTTGGGTGATTTAGAAAAAAAAACAAATGAATGATTTATTTATAATTATGTATATAATATAGTTTATTCATAAAATACTTTGATATCACATATTTTTATTATATCAATTCTCTGTCGAAACAACGACGCAAGTGCGAACGAATTTTGAAATATTTCAGTTAATTTAACCGATGCAATTAAATTGACATATGTATATATATATTTGAATTACACAGAATTTTCAATAGTATAAGAAATCAGTAATCAGTAACCACCAGCAAAAAAATTAATTTACATATTTTAAAATATCACAATTTTGTAAAAAAAGCAATGAATACTTTAACAACACCAAACGACCTAGGGAAAACTCATTCTGAAGCTATTCCACATCGATTCAATTTTATAAAAAAAACTTAATCGCGATTTCCGACGAACTATACATTCGTCAATTTATTGCGACATTGTTCTTCCGCAGAAGCGATATATATATCACTTTTAAAACATTTATTTACAACTATAATAAAGCGGTTTAAATAGTGTGCAAAGGTTTATTTTTTTAAGTAATATATATACGTAAAGTTTGTTTAATATAAGTTTTTTCTGTAGCAAAATAAAACAGCGCCAGCCTTATATCAAAGTCAGGGATATTCTTATACATCCATTTGCATAAAATGCGAAACTTTAGCGTCTGACAGGTGTGTTTCATGCTTCGATCTCCCGATAGAGTTTTCCATACTTTATTATTTTTACTATTCGCCTAGCGGATTTGGCGCCGCCATGCCGAACGGCTATTTCCAACCCGTCGTGTCTTATTGACTGAGTCCGAAATTCGCGTGCACTTCTTGTAATGGATTGTTTGACAGGCGCAAGTTTTATTCAGAGAAATATTTCAATTTGCTTATGAATAAAATATTTGTCTGCACTTATACAGCACTGTAGGTGTGCTAAAAGTGTTTCCTTTCATACACTGTGCATAACACCACACAACTGTCAAACTAGATATTTTTAAATATCATAAATTATTATTAATTAGTTTTTCTGTAGAAAACCTTGTGATTTTTCCATTTTTTTATAATATTTAGAGCTGTGGTCGTTATATTAAACAATTCAATGACATACAATCTTCTACAATAACTTCTCTGCATTTCTGTGGCGCAGTTGTCAGCGAGTTAAGCTTTCGTAATTGATTTCAGCTGTGATGTTTTTTGATGTTTTTTATGTTTATAATTTCTCTCCCACCTCTCCAATCCTACAATAATGGGGCATAGTGAGGGCGACTTGTTCACCACTAGTCCTATCTTAGCCTTTTATTTCTATATTAGCAGTTGACGAAATATAAAAACAGAGGTTGAAGAATTGAGTACGTTCATACAGATGTCATATGTATCATTTTGGAAGCGGAAATACATTAAAAAGAAATACTTGATAAAAATATAGAGATGCACTTGAAATAAATATAATTCTGACAAAAACTTTTCTTCTTAATCGTTATCGAGATCTTAGTCGATTTTCCGGGTCATTATATCAATAAACACTTAACCTGTCTTACGCCCATCATTATATCGTTACGCAATCCAAAATAAGAGAGATTGAGTAAAAAACAGTTCTCGTAGAACGACCTTAGTTGATAAAAGCTCCATAATGGTTTCATACGATCCACCTTGACAGCGAACATTTAAAAAAATTGTAAGTGCATTAACATCAACTGGATTCACTTCACAAGATAAATATGAATCAATAATATGTTTAAGCAGCTGGTTGGTTCTTTTTCCCTTTCTACAAATAATTATATCAAATTAACCAATCATCTGCAGTTTGTGGTGGAAAACAACACAAACAAATTTTGTAATAGAATAATAATTATCATAAGTAATAAAACATTAAATGTGTCAACCCCAAAAAAATGTTTTCTAATACAATATAACAAATCTCACTGCACTTTATATTATGTATTCTAAATATCTTGTGAAAAATTGTATGTCGGATATTAATTACTATAAAATACTATCCAATTGAAGAGAAGGTATTTATTTTGTTCTAATAATTATCGATCAAAAAGTATTAATTCTTTCACATTGTAAATTGATCTCAGTCATAGATACACTTTAACATTTTGAAACTCTAAAATCCTATTGATATTGAAATTTTCGCAAAATCTTTCATATTTCCAAAATAGCTGATGTATCGGTAAGCAAGAAATTTTAATATTTTAAAAATACTAAGGAACTTTTTATCAAATTGTTGCCATATTCTTTACGAGGAAAACAATTTACAAAAGTCCCAAATGCAAAATGCTGGTAAAAAAGGAAGAAATATCTAAAGAGGGTGGGATTAAGGGAAAATAGACTGAAAATGGAAGGCTTGAGGGATTAAGCAATTTCCACCCTTATCGCATTATCGCGGGAATTCACTTAAAATGTTTGAGTTGTTTTGAACTGTGGCTAACCGAAAGGATTTTTTAGTATTAGTACCGACGATCTTGGTTAGGCTTAAAAATTTAAGTCTGGCTGGTCACATGTTTATTTTGCTTTTTCAAATACCGAATTCTCATGGTTACTTTTATTGTTACGTACATAATCAGCAACTTAAATGCTGCACTGAAACCATTTCTTCGAGTCAATATATTTATTTCATATATTATTCACTCATTCGAGTGAAATAAAAAATCGTTTGCGAGTCAGTCACCTTTGAATTTTTAAAAAATAAATGTTCATTAAAATTGATCACATCATGATCTACATTGCTGGAAATTATTTTCATATATAACTAACACTTTTTTTATCCATATCCGCTTCCAATGTGGAGCATATGGCCTCCTTTTGAAAGTTTATCAAAAGATTTTTTTCTGCGAGAACTGTTTGTTACTCAGTTGCTCAACCTCTCTTTTTAAAGGACAGTACGGATAAAAGGATTAGACTAGAAAAACCACCAGTGGTTAGCTTTTGCTCTCATTACGCCCGTATTTTATACATCCGTCGGAGGTGAAAAATTTGTATTCTTATTAGCATAAAGTATATAATATTTGAAAATAAATGTATTGTCGATTATACTAATTAATAAATCAAATAACAATTATTTGCTTATATTAATAAAACAGCAAGAAACAAAAGTTTAGATATTATAACTTATTTAAGTATATTACGTAGATACTTTGTCAATTAAACTATCCACTTTAAATAATTATTTCAATAGTCTGAACCACGCGCTGTAAATTGTTTTTGAAAAAATATTTCCAACGGATTTTGCCTCTGGGAAGATTTTTTTTAAATTCTTTTAAAAATCAAATTTTGTTTTTGTTTAAAAGAGCATAATTATTTGCAAATCATAGGTATAACTGATTTTTTAAAAGTGACCTAACGTTAAATGAGCATTGTTAAAACTTAATATAATATTATATAACACAGGTGTGGCAATAAACGTTTCAGTAAAAGTAAATCATATTGGTATTTGGGATACTTTTGGCATATTTAGGAATTCAAGTGCACGGATGTACTCGGAAAGGATACGTCAAAAATAATAAATAATTATTTATTTTCGGAGAGGCAATCATTCAACGTGGATGAAGCGGTTGAAATATTAATCCAAACATGAAGATTCATTTATGTTATTATATCAATAAATATTTATTAAGCAGCTAAATATAATATTATAGTTAACCAGTTTTGACCAAGTAAGATTATCTCTTTATTATTATAATCTCAACCTGATAATCATTTCAATACTTGTAGAATTTCCAAAGAATTTTAGCACTAAACGGAAATTATTTTATTTCTGAATAAATTTCACAAAATCCATTATCTGATATTTATCATTCTAATATAATTTACGACACAAAAATCATTTATTGTATGTTATACAAAGCTATCCTTTTATTTTTTTAGTTATTAATAATTCATATGCTTGGAAAAAATGTAACAAGGAATTGATAATATATTTTTTTTAAAAGATTTAATCGTCCCACTTGTCATTATTATCAACCCAGTATTTAGACCAGGCATGCCCAAACCTTGGCCCACGGGCCACATATGGCTCTATTGAAAGCTTCGTATGGCCATTTTGAGGTTTTCAAATATCTTATTTGAAGAATAAATAATAAAAATAAATGCTTAAAGTATTTAAAAAAAATACTAAAACTATTTAAATTTTGAGGTGTTTCTTGATTATTAATATAAAAATATCATATTATTATTAAGGCTTAAAATATGTATGTGTAGCCCAACAGAAACTTGAATTATTTTATTTGGCCCACTAAGTGATTTCAGTTGGGCATCCCTGATTTAGACTAATTCAAATCAGTTCAAATATACCTTCACAACTATTGTTGACTATGTTTTAAATTATTTGTTCAAAAGATGTCGAAAGGTGAAACCCGTATTGCGTGAGAAATATAATGGAAATTCAATTTTAATGATTCATTTTTAATTGGTTCTACTTTCATATTATTAGTATTGGCTCATGTAAGGTTTGGTTAGATTAGGTTTATGCAAATTAAAAAAAAAAAATTTTTAGTTCTTGTATAATTATATTTGTACATATTAAGATGAATAAAGATGACTTTCAAATAAAAAAATCTATGGTCGCTTGTGAAAATTCACCACAAAAATTTACAACGTTGATTTACTTTATTCGAAAAACGTCAAAGTGAATAAGTATTCGCTGTATCGCGTTGGAGAAGATAAATCTTCCGCGCAGCATGACTTTTCTCTGTTTTTGCTTGTTTTTTTACGCAAAAGCTTTATAAAAAGCGATTCTATATGTTTAAGTTGCACACTGGAGTCGTTATTTTTAAACATTTTTACGCACTATCAGCATATAAATGGGATGTTATGTTCTCAGATCCTGATATAAAAATATCTCATTACCAACTACAACCTTAATCAACTTTTCACCAAAATTTTTTTAATTTATTACTCAGCATAAAAAAGTTAGTTTTATTTATGCGTTTGGTAAAAACAGTTGGAATAACGGAAGAATCATCTTTTGTTTAGTTTCAAATCACACGAAGAAAATTTAAGAAAAAGCACAAGCACCTAAATCTTAAACGACAATTTAAAAAACGTTTGTTATGAGCTATGCCAAAATTAAAACCACTACTTTAAGCTCAGTTATCATTGTAAAGTTTCAAAACAATTTGGTGAAAACTAACTGTAATATTTCAATGTGAAGATTAAATCATGAAGACTTGTTTCTTTTTGTTTTGAGATGAGTAAGCTAATATTTTTTCGGTAAATATCCTACTATTTTATAATTATAAATATTTAAATATTCAGCAAGAGATTTTCAATTATATCTGTGTGTCAATATGTGTTCTTGTCCTCCTAACAAATAGAAAAAAAATATTCAACTATCTTAATATACAATTCTTGATAATATAATTTTTATTAATACTTATAATCTGCCAGGTACACCAACAGTCAAAACTATAGCAATGTTATGCTTATATTAAAAGTATAATTTCTATCTGTACTTCAAACGTATGCAAGATACAAAACGCTACTCGCTGTTCCTGTAATAAAATAACAAAAGCAATATATCTCACTATTATTTTTTCATTTTAACTCTCTGTGGAGTAATATAGAAAGCCCAAACAAAAGCTTCAATTTATTATATCTAAGCACTATCTATAGCGACAAGTTATCGAGCTTGGGGCTATAATGGCAGAATTTCCCAAAACATTGTGTAGGTATTTATACTTCTGGCACATTAAAGTATGGCAATATAAAATTAACCTTTGTTAGTAGATACATTTCAGACATATCAATATATAATTATATTCACACTAAAATATAATAAATATTTTGGTTTCACACCAAAGTGCTAATTTTTTTCATATTAATGATTTAGTTATCAACTTTCAATAAATAAATCTGTTTCGTATTGTCTTCTATTCTGTACAAGCATATTTTTTTTACATGCCAAATAGACATTCTCATGGTATATTATAAAACAATTTAAACTATATTCGTTGATATTGGCACATAATAAATTTAAATATTTATTTATTTATCAATATCCTGCTTCAATATTTCAAGATCTATATTGAAAAACAACAGTTAAATTAAAACGACAGTTAGACTTACAGACAATAGTTTCAGATTGCCGGGTTCGTGGTGGAGCGGACGACGTCGTTGGCTTCCATGATGGATTTCTCGAGTTCAAGTACGAACAGCATTTTTTCATTAGATTTAAAGATTTTTTTTGAAAGGCATGGGTCTATAATAACGAGGCGTAGCGAGAGCGATTAATGTTCCACTGGTCTTAATATTTCTGCCCTTACTAACCAACTTCGAAAATGAGATGATGAGCAACTGAGTAACAAACAGTTATTGTAGAAAATTTTCTGCTGAGATATCTTTTTTAGGAGGCAAAATGTTGTGCATTGGGAGCGGACATCAAAAAAATGTTTCAAAATTATATATTTTACCAAAAAACTTTTGTTTTTGTCAATAAATGCAAAATATACCATTGAAGCTTTTTCAAATATGTAGTTGTTTTGTGCTATTTACCAAACGTAATCAAGAAATGTTTTCCACCTATTACAGTAAGATATATTTTATTTGTACTGTTAAGTACGATTGAAACTAAAGAAATTTCTTAGCCGTCTTTCAAATATAACTATTAAAAATAGCACAATTAATTTTGTAAAGTAATATTTTTTACCCGCAATAGTTAAACAGATGTCCAGCATGTTACAAGATGTAATTAAAAAAATATAATACGCTGTGTCTGAGAAGCTCTGGTGTACAGAGTAAAGAGAAACTGCAACATGGACGCGCAGGTAACGCTGCGGGAGACAAGACACACTCCAGTGGCTGGATTGTTCATATTCAATTTAATGGATGACGCTTCAGACAGACTACTTGTGCAACAATATTGTTAGCCGTGCTACCAGTAGGGTGAAAATCGAAAGTTTACAAATGGGTTTTTAAAAAAAGTACATCAAGCCTAGTTGACGTGCTTTGAAGTAAAACGAAGCAACTTTCATTAAATAACATTTAAAAAACTAGATTATTAACATTTTTTAGTAAGTATCGTGTGATTGTTTTTTAATTCAGAAAAAAAATGTAAACTAATCATACTACCCGCACAATTTTGTTTTATAATATGATAATCATAAATTATTTATTCTTTTAAATAGGAGCATTTTAAGCAATTCCAGTCTTCTGGTAATAAATATTATTAATTTTATGTCGTTTCATCAAAACTGAATTAAATTAATATTATTTAAATTTATTGTGACTATTTGCATTGTGATTCTTACATTAGCAGTCATTTTTTTCAGGATAGTTGAAAAGCCTTCAGTATTGATAATAATTCTAATTGTGTTTCATTTACCTAGTTTCTGGATCATGGTACCCATGTTTATGTATCAAAAAATGTAGAGCATTCATATTATAATATGCAGTTTAACTGAAAAGAGAGAGCCATTCCAATTTCTAAAAGCTAACATACTTCCACAAATGTATTTCATTATTTATACGATAAAGTTTTATTACAATAATAAAGATCGGTTTCATTAACCGCAAGCACGTTTTGTTGATTTTGATATAAGCGAAACTCATTTTGATCATTTAAAAAAAAATGTTGAATTTCAAATACAATGCTTTGCCTTTATTTTTTCAAACTATTTATTTACTAAAATAACGCCTGAATATGCTAAAAGGTGAAACCTTGGACGTTAGTGACAAAACTTGTGCGAATGTACAAAAGGTACAATTCAAATTTAATATTGAAATTCCACTTAGCACCTTCAGTCAATATTTTAAATCATAAATAATTTCATGAATAATGCTGATGATTTGAATGATTAAATGTTGAACAGCAGATAATATCTTTTGTAAAAAATAGTTTCACAACTATTTAGGTACATTGTATATACTTATTTTGCGAGGTGATATATCTATATTCTAAATGATATAATACCCCGTTTACTAGATATTATAAAACGGCTTTTTTCTTTCACTCTAGATATTCATTTTCTGTATCATATTGTGATTATAAGTATGTTTTTGGTATGATTATTATTAAATTTACGTAAGCACGCCAAAACATGAATACCCAAAATTGATATTAAATATAGTTTTATAAATCAATCGAATAAAAATGTAACTTACATTGTTATTTACAAAAAATAGTTGTGGTTATCGTCACTTTTATGGTTATCAAAGTGTTGTTTTACAGAAGAAAATGTTTTCTTACACTAAAAAAAAAATTAAATGTATAATATATTGTCGTTGGAAAATTTTAAAACAATATTTTCATTTATTTGTAGTTGAACGATTTCTTATTTATTTACATTTATACACAAAATAGCTTAACTGTACTGACGAGTGGCATTTATGACACTGATGTATAAAAAACTAATAATGGTAACCAAAAGGACAAATTAAATGTGATATTAAGTTTGATAATTGAAAAAAACTTGTTGCAGCATTGTTTTGATTTTAAGTTCGCATGTATATATTCAGAATATAGCCGCTGACTTGCAGTAAAATTAACAACTAAACAAATAGTATTGTAAACATATAGAAGAATTTATTTTGTTCGTACATATGATCAGCTGTTTATGAAGTAAATTTAGTTTTGAACAGTGAAGTATTAAATGAATTACACGACAGATATAAACTTCGGTAAAAAAGCTAGCGTTAGATAAACAATTGCTAAGAAAGTTGCAAATAAAAAAAAGGTTAGAGAACTTGAAAACACAGGATAACAATAAAGTTGTTGCTCTGTGAGAATTTTTCTGCGATAACATGTTTACAGCTGAATAAGCACTGCAAAGAGTTGCGTAATTTACTTGCAGGTACAAAGTATATTCCAGAAGCTTGTACCTATCGCTGTACAGGAAAACTTTTACTAGTTTCTAATGTCTACATTCTATTCTGCCTGCCAAGATTTTCGGAACTTGGTGAAACAGTAACGCGGCAAGCACATAATGTGGAAAATTTCCTTCAAACTTGAGGAACTTTAATCTGACTATCGCGCGCCTTCAAATATATGTTAATATATGTGTGAACTAACTTTCACTGAAGTATTGTACACACACGTCACATGCGAGGAAAATGTTTGGCAACAAGAATAAATAGATGATAGTTTTGTCACATTATGAAACTTTGAAGCAGACTCTCGCTCTTGATGATGGAGTCATTAATGGGACCGTATGTTGCACGTTAAAGCATGTGACACTTGAACGACTATGAACTTCTATTAATATGCATACACTTATAAAAAAAAATCACTATGAAAACAATAATGGCACACCAATACGACAAGTCTCAGTGAATGAGTAGAGATTTAGTTATAATATATTTTTTTTAACTACTTTAATGACAGGTATTAGGTATATAGGTGTTCGGTTCCGTAGCGCAGGGGTCAACGACGTTGGTTTCCGTGGTGGATCTTAAAGATTCGAAGCTCACAGAATATTTTAAATGATCACTTTTAGGGTGTTCACTGTCAATACTTGGTGGAAAGGCATTATATTAATAAAAACACAATAATCCTTTGTACTTCATTCCACTTTATTTAATATGTCAGGACCGGTTTCGCTCATTACAAGCATCATCAACTGATAAGAAATATAATTTAACAGTGCTATTTATACAAAAATGAACAGTTATAAACAACAATTGGCATTGAAAAGAAAATACCAATTACATTAAAAGTGATTCTAAAATAGCACAAAATTAAAATGTTTAACACATCTAACATATAATTAAAAAGTCATCTCAGATTAATAAATTTAGAATGGGAATTGAAAGTAATTACAAACATAATTAAAATTTGGGAATTGATGCTGCTTTGACAAAGTGACGATGCTCGTAATGAGCGAAACCGGTCCTGACATATTAAATAAAGTGGAATGAAGTACAAAGGATTATTGTGTTTTTATTAATATTTTAAATGAATTTATCGATTTCTGTTCGAAGCTTTTGGTGTTCGTGATATGTAAAATTTCTCTTCCACCCTTCCAATTCGAAAAAAAGAGGCGTAGAGAGAGCGATAAGCTTACCACTAGTTCTCTTCTTGCTATATCATCTCTATCATTACTCTCTATATAAAACAGAGGGTTAAACAACCGAGTAGCAAATACTTCTCGTAAAAACAGATGTTGATATGTCTTCAATGGGAGGCCATATTCTTCATACTGAGAGCAGTGATGGGTAGAAATAGAAGTTGGAATAATTTTGTATTATGGCTGACGTGCGGTTTATAAATTTATTTCATTCTTTAGTAAATATAGTATATTTTGGCCGCCTAAGCAAGTTTACTTTTGAGAAAATTTAAAGAAGCTCAAATTATTTCATGAATTGGGAACATTCTATTTATAAAATGTTTCGACGCATCATTGTTGCATGGTAAATCTACCACTGCAAATTTGTATCGATTACAAAATGCAGGAAGAGAACATAATTTAAAGGGTGTTGATAATTATTTTATTTATTAATATTCCTACATGAATGACAGTGAAGACGGTCGATAGGCAATAGCAATGGTTTTTGTAAGGCCAACCAAACAAGAAGGCGTTCACTTATTTAATGGCGCGCTTAAGAAAGCCAAAGATCGGTAAGAATGGAGACGAATCGTGCTGGGAATTCAAACTCATTTTAATGCTTACACGTGAGCCAAAAGTTTGTGAATATAAATAAATACACAAATAATGAAAAAACTTTCTCCAAATCTCTAAAATGGGCTTACCAAGAAAAAGGGAAAGCTTAAACCGTCACATAATCTAAGCTTAAGGTGAATTCGAAAATCTTAAGAGTGAAAAATTCTTTCTGAATGAAACTTTGTAGTTTTTTTAAACACTGTTTAATAAAATGCCTTTGTGCCATTTAGAGATATTAAAATAAGAAAATTCCAGAATTTCACGGGAAAGAGACAAGCCATGAATTTTTTCACTCTACTTACACATACATAGACTAACCAGGGGTCGCTTTATTTCACCCCCTTTACAGGAACCAACCCTTGTCAAGTTGCGACGTCGCTTAGTAGAATTTTATTTTCTTGTTTTGGCAGAATTTTAAAAATGAGACCATGAATGGGATTTTGTTCGGGATGTTTTATAGCCAAGACTTTCGCGCGTTGATGCCGGAAGGATAAATGGTCCGCAATCCTGCTTTTACTTTTTATCTTTCATTATACGGATTTTTTTATTTTTATTTTGCGAATATATATTTAAATGTCTTGTCTAAAGACGTCGGTTGTTTAAAAGGAATTTTATCTGGAAACGTAAAATTACTACACAGGAAATAAAAATTTTGTCAAGTTTTTATTTTTCTCAAGTTTGCCTGGTTATTTTCATTCTTGTTGTACACGATGTATATCTCAATTGTCGAGATGAAATATTTATTTTTATTTAAACAAAAAAAACAAAAACATCTCGTATCTTCCGATATTTTGTAGCTTAATTTAATTTACACCGCGTCTCAAGTTGCAAAACTTTGCACAGCTATTTCAGCATATTCCGCCGAGACTTCATCAAATTAGAGTGCATTATTAATTTTAAAAAATTAATGACTACAAATGAGACCTGAAAAATTAACAAAAATTCATACCCAGATAGAGATAAAAAAAAATTAATTATAATATTTTCATTGAATCAATTCATTCTTAACTTTTTTTGATTGCTTAAAATTATAATGCCATGGCATCAATACGAAAAAAAAAACTATTGTTTCAATTTAACTTTCACTTAATTATTTTGTTTACCAATCATATATTCAATTTATTTATACCAATACATAAAAAAATATCCGCCTCTACAATTTTCAATAAAATTAAATACATTAAGTTAAAAAGTATACCAAATTGTATTAAAAATATTAACCCTTTTTACAATGAAAAAAAAGTATTTAACGGCTATGAAATACACCAGCAAAACCTTTTATTGTGGAAAGTACCGATAACAAAAATGTAGGTCTATCAAATAAAATCAATACTCAATCAATATCGTCATTCATTTATAGACGATAAGGCTATGAATTTGTAACAATGCATAAATGAATATCTCCTGAAGTAGCACTATTTACGTGCTAGCAATCTGTTTGTTTCTGGTTCGTGGCTATGTTTGCTCTTTGATTACCTTGAAATCACAACACGTTGCTTAGAGGAATCGCAAAATGATTATTTGCTCCTGCCACATAATAAACCCTCCGGTATAATCAAATAGAATGATCTTATTTAGGGCACGCAATATTAGACAAATAAAATGATACGTTTACCCTGTGGTAGATGTATCATGTCTCAAAGTAAATAGAATTGGATCGGCGCGTACTTTAAATAAAATTTAGATTTTCGTTAATTTAAATGATTTTTTTAAACGAAGAACGAGTTTAATGATACGGATATGAGCTTTTCAAGGTAATAACTAATTATACGTGAAATTGTGGGAATATTTAAGTTGTTTCTCTTCTGTCAATTGGAATGCTGGTTAGGGATTAAAATACTATTTTCAGTGGATGTGAGTAACAATAAGAATAGCTAAAAAAATGTTTTCGTATAAATGGTGTCAGAACAATCAGCTGGTAGGTTTATTTTTGTTGTACATTGTTGCTATCTTTTTAAATTCAGTAAAATAAGTTTATGTAAATAAATAACATCGGAAAATTTCAACATACAGAAAAATAGACATTAAAGTTATTTTTAAGAAGAAGAATCAGCACTCGACATGTTTTTTTCCATCAACTTTTATAGTGCTTTATTGCAGCTCAGTATATCTAAGGCATCCGATCCCGGAACTATTTGTGATCCCGGGATTTCGAGGTAGTAAATTTTTTTAATCCAGGGATTGAATATTCACCATAAAATCGTGTATAAATTCTAAATTGAGAAATTTCTCGGCGATTTTGAATCCTGAGTTTTTAGCTCTCGCAGGAATTTGTCAAAAAAGTCCATTTCAAAAACCCAGGTATTGACGGAATTCCCAAAATGAAAATAGCGAGACTATTCTTTTGTCTCTTCCCAGAATTTCCGAAACCAAAAACCTAGGAATTTTTGGAATTAAAAAAAATGTTAACTTTTCTTTCCCTCGCGCAACTTTATCAAATTTTCTCAATCTCAAAATCCCGAGATTAGTATTATCACAATCCTGGAATTTAGGCATCACAAAATAAGGTATATAAGCATTTAAGTATTTTTAAATCATAGTTTTTTGGACTTTTTGCAGTAGAAAAAAATATGTTCGATCGCTCGTTAGGTCTCGATTAAATAATAAAGAAAAAAAGTCAGTGTTTCATGTTATATAAGTTATATAAGTGGTCGCGCGTGAAATAGCATTCGCAATGATTGGTCGGCTTAATTTCGTCAGTTTCGATTTCATATATATGCTGGGATGACGTCTTTTTTATGTTCAACTTAAAATATTACTATTTATGAATTTAAAATATTACAGAAATGTATGAGAAATGACGTAGAAAGATATTTTAAGACCCTTAGATTATTTTATTAATTGAAATTTCTAAGAATATGGTCAATATCACTAGGCTCCCCAGACAACCTCTGTTTGGACAAAGTTTATTTTTCTAGTCTCAGTACTGTAAATTTTGACAACAAATAAAAAAATAATCTTGAAATTAAAAAAAAATGTTTTACGCCTAATTCCGTAATTTCGCTACCACTGTCAATTACCAGTGAATTATTACGAAATGTTTTTAAAGCTAACGTCTTTAACGTGAGAGAATCTGTCAAAGTACCTTACAAAATGTATTATTATATTTTGTATAGTAATCAGTCAATGGGCGTCGCGGCGCACCGCCTGGTATTTTGACACTGTTCATTAGTCGTTCTCTCATCACATAACGACGCCAACGTCCGTTAAAATAACTCCAAGATTCATGTTACGGGTGAGGACGCAAAACTTTCAACGGTTAACCAAACCGTAACAATGGTGGATTTTTTTAGACATTCTTATGGCTTTGTATCATGATTATGAGACGCTTAGAGTTGAAGATACAATAATTTAAATGCTTAATCTGTTTGGAGTCATATAATAAATAATTTATCAGTCAGATGTCGATTACGGCTTAGAAAAATATAATTCAATTTTGCAATATTGTGAGTTGACATCAAAATTTATTAAATTTGAATCGTTCAAATTATGTACATTCTCACAGATTTTGTCACTAACGACCCGGGTTTCGCCTTTCGGCATCTTCAGGCGTTCAAGTGCACGGATGAACAGTTCAAGTTCATTCGTGCACTTGAACGCCTGAAGATGCCGAAAGGTGAAACCCGGGTCGTTAGTGGCAAAATCTGTAAGAATGTACATCATTTGAACGATTCAAATTTAAAATTGAAATTCCACCAAACATCTTCAGTCGAAATCTTAAATTATATCAAAATTTGTATTTCAATATCCAAAAAAAACTTCTACGGTGAAGGCACGTAGACACAAAAAGGTAGATTATCCATGCATAAAAAAAAATCCAATATAATTTGAGATTTATATATTAAATGGATGGAAAATTTTTGAGTAACATGATTTGAATCAGCGATATTTTAAAAAAAATATTGGATTAACATTTTCTTATAATACTGGATATGTTCTATCATATTTTTTTAAATGCATAATTATAAATTTATCTTCTAGGGGTACGAACACATCACATAGAATACCCAATAAAAAATTCAACATAAGGTATTACTGATAACATACACGACAAGCTTACAGCAATTAATTACTGTAAAAAATACTAAATTTATAATCGTACAGCATTTTAGTATCACATGCTTGAAATAATGGTATTATTTTGCTAAAAAAAATATTAACTATTGTCAGAATAATGTTATTGTGTGAAAATTAATCACTATAATATTTATCACTTTGTATAAATTTGAGTAGAATATACATAGCAAACAACTGTGGCTATGTTTTAACATAGGATTCGCCACAATTCAGATTGAAAAACGTTCATTATTATAACATACGTTATAATTTTTTCAATCATGTCTTTCAATCAACTTCTATTTACTGAAAATAAATCATTATTTTTTTCCTACTGCAAAACCTGTCGCTTGAAAATTGCAATCAATTTCTCCTGGTAGTACTGAAATATTAATGTAATCAATCTACTTGGTTGCTGGTCTCGCTTCGCTTTAAAACTCTGCAAAGCTTTCCTTTTTCACCTGTTGTCGTTTTTTTTTGAAAATACAATCTAACCACTGCCACTTAAAGTTGGCGATAAAACATACAAAATTAATAAAAAAAAAACTATCTTATTAAATAAGGAGCTTGAAAAAATGAATGTAAATGTATTTTAGTTGTGGCGTTGATGTTATACAATAATGAAAAAAAGAAAGCAATTCATTAAGTTTCGTTGGAAACCAAAGATTTACTTCTTGAGTATCAAAAATTTGTTCAGCGTCATAATAATATTATAACTCTTTTCGAGGATTTGTCCCTGCAAATGGAGCGTCAGGGCCCTTCCGACGTTGGCGTCGCTTGCTTTTTGTGGCGTCGGCTTTATGTCACCGGAACTGGCGACAGAGACAGTCGTCATTTAAAATGGTAATTAAGTTACTCCATCCCTTTTGCCTCCCGGAGAGGGATGATATCATTATTTTTTAATTCGAACTACGCAGTTTAATGTAACTGTTCATTGAATTAATTTAAAGTTTTCAAAGCGCTTAATTGAAAAGGAGCGAGTTATATTATATAATGCGTTTAAGCAGAGGACCCTTTGTTTACTTTTGTACTTATAATTTATTTTTCCGGCTTGGATAACTTCATTTTAGTGAATTAACTCTTTTAGCATTGTAAATTAGGTTTATATCATTTTTATAAGCTGACAAGCCAGCTTTGAGTTAATTTTTAGTGTTTACTGAAACTAGTGAATAACAACTGAGAATAATGTATTCATTAAAAATAAAATGTTCATAAGATGTATTTTAATATATTAGTATACTCTATAAATAAAATAAAAGAAACATAATTCTGTAATACATTTATGATAATGAACATAACTCTAGTTACGGTCAGTATACTACATATATTATGAATTGATTCCTTGACGAAGAGTAAAATATCAATTCACAGCCATCAGTTAAATTAGTCAAATTATTGATTATCTTTTCTTATTAGTTTATTTTTGAAGCCCATTTTTTTGTTAAAATTCATATGTATAAGTACTAACCTACAGTCTTCTAAGCCCAACTATTTATTATTGCCATATCTGAAAGCGACTGTTAAAAAAAAGTTGTGAATTATAAAAATAATAGTAATAAACAAGGAATGCTAAAATACCATTTGTTTAGCAAATTCTCGTATTTGATACTTTATTTGAATATGATAAACTATTATGAATTTCTTGCTCATTTAATTTTTTTGATTCATAAAATCAATAATTCGGTGACGAACCACTTATCGATGTGATAATCTTAACAAGTAACAAATTCTGATTTTATTTATCCTCTAATGATGTTATAAATATAACTTTAATTTTTAGCAGTACTTGTAGCTTCTACTTTCAACAGTTAATAAAATTATCGGAACAAGGCTATGGAAGATTAGTTTGTGAAGTTTAAATTTTTTTATTTATCAAAATACTATTTAACAATGTGTCACCTACGTGAAATCTCTGATTTGATTATATATTTTCATCTGTTTATTTAAACTTTAAATATAAACATCAAAAACTTAAAGAACATTCATAGATATTATGCAATATATTTTATGTTGATAATCGAGATTGCTGAAATTATAATATTCATTATGAAAAATTCGGTATTGCACTAGTCGTGCTACAAAATAAAACACAGGCTTCGTCTCTTTTATAAGCTTCGTAAACCTTACGATGTTACGTCTGATGATGATTCTCAAAGAGGCAAAACACGTGTAACATTTTTTTCACACAACGAGTGTAGAAACAACAAAAAATATATATTTTATACTAAAAATAAACTTCCACAAAGTTACCGCTGATCCATCGAAAAATTATTGAGAATGTACATATATAAATGAATATGTAATTGTACATATGACTTCATTTTACGTGATTTTGTTGTAATCATTTTTTTATGTAAGATCTACGCTACAGTGAATGCATTTTTTTTAACCTATCTTCCAATTTTGTACGTTTTGTATTCCTCGATTTACATGAATTCATTTTGCGTAAAATTTTGCAGAACATATCTACCACGCTAATCAATGTGTGGGTGTGTTATGCAAAGTTAAAAGTGCATTTTTCTTACAGTGTTTGCTCTCGTTCTGCTAAAAAATATAAAGATAATTATCATGTATAAACATTAATTTGAGAGTTTGCATGAAAATTTGCATAAGATATATCATAAATACAGCAATAAGAGTCTTAAAATAAAAATAATAATACAAAACGGTTGGTTCAAACATATTTTCTAAAAAGAGAATTAATGTCAACAAGTTTTGTGTTGTTTTACCAAACTTTATTAATAAATTCAAAAATAATGTACATCTGATACTTTGTGTCTTCTGTATATAATGTAATTTCGTATAAAAATAAGTATAAATTTGAATTATTTATTCTAATTAATACAGTTATTTGACGTTTACTACAGGATAAGTGAATTGAACGTCTTAACAATACGGTGACTGCTTTTCCTGAGAATCATCGCCACTAAGGCAAAGCTGTTTTGATCACATCAATGTGGCATAATCCATACGTTCGGTAAATTCAATTACCTTGCCAAGTGCTGGTGTTTACCGCCAGACTATCTTGCCCAAACACTTCTGTGCTAGAGATCACAAGACGTGTCAGGGTTGAATAACAGTGAAATATAAAAACAACTTCCGCAAATATCATTTTATATAAGCCATAATCATTTTTTTCTATGATAAAAAACATTCAAAGTTTACGTCTTAATCTTTTGATAAATATTCCTCATCATAAAATATAGAAACCTGCTTTATTATCAGAATTAATAGTATTAATTAAAATATTGAGAAATAATGAATTTTAAAATTATCTATTAAATTTTAGTATGTTTTTTTAACAAGTACTTTTAGACACAAAAATACTTTACCCGTTGAATATTGTAAAGTTGACATGCGTTCGTTCTTTATGAACAATTTTGTATTTTAATTTTTAAAATAAAGCTCGGAAACCTTGTGTTGTTTATGATGTTCATATTTCATTTCCTTTGTATTTTTACCTATATCAAATTGAATTCATAAATCTCAACCAAACCTTTAAGCTCCGTACATTTTTTTTCGTGTAAATGTCTGGTTGCATTCGTATCAATCATTTCCCTGTATTTTATATTCTTTCTTAGGAATGCTTTTAATAAAATAAAACGATTCACGAAAATATTAAAAAGACACGTTTAATGTATAATGTCAGATGCCAGATGCCTGATGTCAGATATATTATGAAAAATAAATTTTATAATTTGCACATTTTTTTCAGTAAATGACGTTGATTTTACTTAAGACTTGAACAATAACTTAATTATAGTTGATTCCTTAACTGAATGCGATCTTATGTTCCTTTAATCAGCTTTTCTCAAACTTGTTTAATTTTGTAAAGCAGTGACTGTTCATGCAAACAGTCGTCTTGTATTATATAAAAGACAACAAGCGGAACGAACTTAAAGAGACAACCTTTATGAGCGATGGGTTTTAAAACAATTGCAAGTAAATTAAATATGTACCTGATCATGATTCCATCAAAGTTTGGCAATATTCATTCGGTATTTTCTAACTTACATGAATAAATAATACAATTTTATAGGGCATAAAAAATCCCCATGTATTTTTTTTGTAAGACTTTGATAGTTAATCGTTCTATAATATTGATTTTTTTTTAAATTGTTACTGCAAAATATAAAGTTACCACATATGTTTTTCAAACATTTTAGTGACTTTTTCAAAAAAATATTACAATTTTTACTAAACTTAAGCAAAACAACTTTTTACTTTTGCAAGTAAACAATCCTCCTCAGTGATTTAATTAAGGCATAACAACGAAGTATTTATTAACCCATATTATGCCAACGTTATTTTTTAAATTATTGAAATATAAGTCCTGTTCCACCGTATAATAAAAAGTCCTCTTTATTCGTAAAAACTATTTCTACAAAAACTCTTATCGTGTACTCCAAATTTCAACGATCAAAGTCATGACTGCGTATTCATAAGCCCGCCGGATTTTTCCGCTGAAAAACGGACGGAAGTACATCCGAAGAATTTCAACTCGCGTCTCCCCTCGAGGCAATATTAGACAGGAATCGTTGTGGAAACGTGCGCAGTTTGTCAAGAGGCAGGCAAAGAAGACCTCCGGGGGTAGCTAATCATTTATCAAGAAGAAGGCTATTGTAAGCGCCACTCGTGGTCAGACCTCACTGCAACTGATCCTCCTGATAAAGCTGTTCTGTCAGACTGATCCTTAAGGATTCCTTACAATATGTATAGTGAAAAAAGAAACAGCGTCTTGTATTGCGATGCTGAATAATTGCAAGGCTATTTTTTCGTTATTCGTAAAACTATTAATATAACTCGTAAGATAATCTACTTAAAGCTCATTTCGTTGTAAATATTTTTATTGTTATAACATTATGCAGGGTATTTTTGAAAGTTTTATGTGGTCAATTGCTATTTCGATAAAATGATATCTTAAAATATTAATACAAACAGCAATAAGCTTAATTGCTGTAACTACTGGATTTGATGCCTAAAAATGCATTTATTATTATTATCTTTTATTTTTATTTTGATACAATCTTAATTTGATTAAGTGAAAGGTAGGAATATTTTTTCAGTGCATTGGCAGTAACTTGTTAAAAACCTATTGTTTTAAGTTAAAAAAATATCAATGTATTTTAGTTCTACAATTATTTTTAAGTTAAAGTTGATGTGATATTAATAATTATTCAGGCATTAAAAAAGTTCTTTACATTTTTTTTTAATGAATTGTTTATTCAAAATATTTCGTGATTGTTGAAATTACAAATTGTAAAACTTTGTGATAGAAGTTGTCACTTAAATTAAAATTAATACCATGAATCTCTCTTTTATCGAAAAGGTGAGCCTTACCAAAAAAAACTTTGTTACGCTTGTAGTAATAAATTTCCTTCATGAATACTCGAGCATTTTGCTAATTTTCATTTCGATAACTCTAAAACTTTACAAGGGAACTTCAAAATCAGTGCCAAGTTTTGAGAGGAAAATAAAAAGCAACTTAAAGTTGAAAACAAAAAATGTTCAGCTGACGCCAACTTTTAAATTTACAAAACAAAATGCTTCAGCTACTCGTGACATCGTCCAGCAATATAACATGTATTTTGACATGCCTTAAAAAAATGATGTATTATCTTAGGGTGGGTTAGTTGGTTTGGAGATAGGAAATAAAAAAACTATATGTATTTAATATTTTAAAATTATATTTTATTAGTGTGACTGGTTTTATTCAGCTATTGTGTATTCTCAACTGTCAATAAAAAATATGTTTATACATTTTAAAAAACAATATAATACAAAACGTAGAAGTGTTGATCTTAGTAATATAGTAAATGTCAGCAAAGGCAATTTAAATAATAACTAACCAAAAAGATTTTTTAATTTGAGATATTTTTATAATTTTATATATGGGTATATTTGTGAATAAGCAATCATACAACTTTTTTAATGTTTGGCCAAACATGAATGAAATATGTGATTGATTTTATATTGATTCTCGTCAGTTTTTGTATATAATTATACTTATAAGAAAACACAATTTCTTACACATTTTTTATTAAAGATCAGGACTGGGTTCGCGTATTACATTTGTATTTAATGAAAAAAATGCGTAATCAATCCAAATTAATTTTAATATAATGACTTTACACCAAGAATTGGCAGGGAACACATAAACATTTGTATTAATAACTACTTGGTAAAAATTAACAAAACAAAATTAAATTTTCGTTTTGTTAATGATTGTAGAGTAAAATAGTTAGTGAAAATAGTTTTGAGATAGTAAAATTTTGGTTAAGAAATATTTCATGTCAAATTTTTGTAGGTTTAAATAAAATTATTTTAAGATTAGGTATCTTAAAATATAAAAGCATGATTTTTTCTAATATATTTCAAAATATTTTCGTTGTTCATTTCAAGTATTTGGCATTAGAGATAATACCAATGCACCACATATTTTGAAGTTGAAAATCTAAAATACAATGGCTACTGCCATTTTTAAACACGCACAGATTACCACTTGTTACATTTTTTAATTCTCACTCAGAATATAATTTTTTTGACTAGTAACATTGAGGTATCGATTAGATCTATCATGAGATATTGTTTGAGTGACCTATATCAATTTGAACACGTCTTAATTTATTCAATTTTAATTCACATCTATCTTTGCAATATAGGTTAAACAAAATGTTCATCAGTTATTTCAGTCAGGCGTGAATCCAATGATACATAAATATGGAAAGGAATGAGCAGTCAAAAACCTATTACGGACCTAATATAGCGCTGGGTAGTGTGCGGATCTCGTAATATTATATTGTATGTCGACCATTAATAACACCCTTTATTGTGATGTCACGTTTTATTCTCTTAGCGGAAAACTTTTACGTTATTCAGCTTGGGATGTGTATCTGCGTATAAATTTACATCGTATGATGGAACTTTATTTTCTTTCCAACATAGATAGAATCTTGATGTTCTATTACTATTCTAAATTATAGGTTTATTTTACCTATTCACTTCTCCATAAACAACGTGAATATTTCACATATTAGAAAATCCGATGAATTACGATAAAGTTTTAAATTAAAATTACGGAACGTTTTATGTTTCAAATCCTAATATGTTGGAAAATTGTAATGTATTAGTATGATCAGGGCTGATTTCACTCATCCCGAGCATTATCAACTGTTGGTGATTTTTTGAATGAGCGAAAACGGTCCTGATCATATAAAATAAATATGGTATTAGAAAAAAGATGGTTTTTAAATGATACTTTTCATCCAAGCATTTTGACAGTGAACACCTTAAACACTGATTTATGAAAGATATTAAAATATATGCTCTGCCGGGCATAGCCCGTTTAAAGAGAAACTAATTCGTTCGTAGGCATATTTTTGAGACTTGATAACATAGCAAAGATAGAAAAGACAATTTCTCGGTAAACTGGCATCTCTAAAGCAACAAAACATAGCCACCTAAGGGATTGATGAAATAAGCAAATCAGGCGGAAAAAATGTAATAAATACCCAAGAAATGTATTTTTCTCCACCCAGAAGTAGATCCAATACGGCTGCTAGTAAAACGGTTTTATTGGTATTTTAGTTTATGCCAAGAATATTATTTTATCTATTTTTAATTTTTTATTGATATCCAATGAAATGATTTTTTTTTTCCAATGAAGATAACATTATTTTATGAATATGATTCGTTCCCTTGAATGAAAATATTTATTTCTTATCTCACTTCGGCACATAAATACTTAATTGTTTGTTAAGTGTGTGTTTGAAAAAAAACAATATTTTCACTCTCAAGTATCAACACGAGCGCATTATTCTCTTGAAATTATTATAGTGCTGTGTTTTATTGGTTAATTTATATGGAATTTAATAATTAAGCTTCAGCAGCAGAAGTAAATACAAATATTAACAATATAACATAGCGCATAGTCTTGAGATGACTGCAGTCTCGGAGCTATTTCATTAAAAGAAAATTCAATTACGGCAAAGAAAACATTTCTAGAGGAGTAGAAGGGAGAAACGAAGAACATTCGACTACCCAGGCTCTGCGAACAAAAAAGTTTACAATTTCAAACTTTCCACGTAGACTAAAAGTTGTAAGTCCTTGGGCGGATCTTTTGGAGTAAAAATTATGTTTGGTGCAGCTAGCATCTAACCTCCCCAGTATGATCTTCCATGCGAAAGCTCCACCAAAAATTTCATCCCGAAGTGAATTTTGATAGCTCCATTCAAAGTTTGCGAATCATTTTTTTTTCATTATGGAAACTTTGGAGTGATTGAAAACATTGAAAGCTGCACCGAATATTGGCGAGGTCTATATGAAAGCTGTAAGAAAAGTTGACTTTACAATATAATGGTGGTTAAAACTTGCAGTTAGGTTCTTGAAACTTTGTATATCATGTCATGTTTAAGCATTCAAAGTCTTGAACAATGTAAGTTGGTAACTCTAGCTTGAATAGATTACTGTTTACACTTTAAACATGAAAGGCAGTTTATGATTATAAAACACTGTTACCACCGGCCGCAGAAAACTTGCTAAGTATTTAAACCATTTAGTTTAGAGAATTTCCAATATAAGGCTACCCACAGTAAAGTTAAATATATTTACCATAAACATTGAGTGACAATTTTAAGTTTTAAAGATACTCAGCAATATTACTTACAACTCAACAATGTCCAAACAATGTTTTAATTTTAATTTAATTAAAAATTCATTCAAGTATAAGTTCTCATTTGCTTCAACTATTTACTGGAAAATGAAAGATAATAAATACATTTTAAGTATACCAAAAATGAAAAAAAAACTTTATTGACTAGAAAGCAATGTCATTAAATGCAAGGTATAATTTTTTAACGATTAGAAACTATTTTACCAGTGATCACTTTTTGCTTCGTTTTATTCCGGTTTCGTTGCAATAAAAAGTAATATTGTGGTCATTTTAAAATCAGAGCTCAAGTTTACTTTTAGTACAGAACATAACACTGTTGGCATTTTCAATTTTGAATCTTCTTTATTACATATTGATTCTGAAAGAAAACGAGACAGAAAACTCTTACGTAAGCAATTTCTGTATTCAAAAATAATTATGTCTCTGCGATCATTTATCAAAGTGCTTCTATAAAAACATAATAAACGTATAGTTGTGTATTAAAGATCAAAATATGACGTGTATTGTCAAGACTTTCACTGATTACACAACTCATCAAGTAAATACTTAGTGTTACCTACACAAATACAAATGTTTAAATTTCATATTAGGAAAATGCGTCATAATATTGTTAATAATTTACTTTTGATTTTACAAAAAAAGAATCATTGCTTAGTGTCACTTTTTAAATATACTGATTGAATTGACATTAACTCATTAAAACTCTATTTTGATGTAAAATAAATGAATCGATTTTTTTTACTGTTCTGGATAAGTCTAAAAGTAATAAGGTTAAAAATATTAAAGCATTTATTTCTACATTTCTTATCAAATAAGTTTATACAATGCATTAGTTAATAACAAGATGTATTGTGTATTTCTTCTAAGCCAGTATAAGTATATAGCTGAGTAAATGCAGGTTTAAACATAGTTCTGATGATGGCATACGCCGAAATAGCTAAATAATTTGTTATGTTTAACCTTATTACGCTTAGACATATTTAAAACAGTAAAAAAATCAATTTCTCGATTTCTCTTGTATGATTTAAATATTCTACGTTTTTTAAAAATCAAAACAATATGAGTTGTTAGAAACAGAAAAAAGTTCTTACTGTCGAAGATAAGTAATAAATATGATTTATGGCAGATTATCTAAAAAACACTTTTTAAATGTATCAGTTAATTTGCGTCAAGCGTGAAACTAGATTCAAAAAATATCCTTGACTAGTCAGACTATTTTTAGAAGATATTTTTAAAAGAAAAAATGTATTATTTATTATGTTATGTTGCTTCCGTAAATTATTATTGTAAATGTTTTAATCATTATCACCTAAATCAAATTTTAGTATTTTTATCGTGTGTTATTTTCGTTTTCGTAAATTATTAATAAAAAAAAAATAGGTATTATGGCAATATTGTAAGATATGGTGGTTAAAATAATATTTTCGAACATAATTCTTGATAAAGCATGGGCAAAACAGTCTCCATGGTTTTAAATAAGAACTTTAAAATTGGAATTTATGTGTCGAAACTTTTTACAACTTCCAAGTACAATATAAACTAAGCAATATAACAAAGCTTCTAGATTTTGATTACTAATGCAAGTAAACTCAAGACGAAACTTTCCTGTTCGCGTCTAAAACCTTATTTCTGTATCATAAGCAAAACAAATAAAGGCTTGCGATGAACCGTGAAGGCTGTTGCCAATAATTTCCCATTATTTCCCTGCCTCGGCGAGCGGAAAACACATTTCCCTCGTTTTATTTTCCAAACCAACGTCTTCTGCTCTTTGCCGAGCGTTTGTAATTCCCCCTTTGAATTGTAGCGCCCAACTCCTTTTTATTAAACATTTAAATTTTTTGACACATTGATCTTATCATAATGTAAATTAAATTAAAGAAAACGGCGAAAAACTTAAATAGTATGCCATTAATGTATGTCATTTTTTAATTTTTAGTGGTTTGTCGACCTAGAATAGAATTTAAAATTTCACATTCTGCTACTGTTTAACAATTTAATGTGATTTTAACTACTTTTTTACCTGGGACTGAACATGTAGAAGATTTACATTTAAAAGTATTAATAACAGTACTGACATAAAATGAATAGGTACGTTAAGATATATTTTTTTCATATATTATTCAATATAATGATTGTATTTTTTTACCTTACTTTGTTTTTTTCCTTCTATTCGCTTTTGTCACTGACAAATAGAGTTTAAAATATCGGAGAAATATATAAACACCGGTATTGCAAATATTGATACCAACATTATTATATATTGATTATTTTATAAATGTTTGATTTTAATAAATTTATTGTTTCTTTGAAGTTAAATTTGACCTTAAGAGACTGCTTCATCGGTGGTGTTTTTGTAGTGGAGTAAAAAAAACCATTTAAATCCAACGCACAGTTTTTCAATAACTTTTCACTTATTTTAAAGTTTGCAAAAAAACATTTTTTTTTTAAATAATATATTAATGCGATAATGATGAACTTCTGTTACGACAATTTGCATTTTAAGTACTGCTATTTTGATACTGAAAAAACAGTCAAAATGCTAGGGTACTGGTATCAGTAATACCGGTTTTCATTCCCTATAGATACGTTTAGTCTCTCGAGCCGTCTGCAAAACATTTACCGTCCCCTACGGATTCTTTTAACTCTTTACTTCTGTTTCACCTATGTTGATTATTATGGGTAATAATAAGATCCACAACTGAATACTTTTTTTAGAAAACTTTTTCATTTAATTGAACAATCGAAATGTCGTGAGCGCTGTCGTAAAACTTTTTTTATTACTTGATAACGTTTGCAAAATTATGAATTGATCTGTTATTATTAAAATCTCTCATAAACCATAAAAATGTGTTCGGGAATTTCTTCTGCTCGCAACTTGACACTCATATACGTATTTGTATCTGCAGTAAAATGAATAGTGATATTGTCTCAATTTTTATTTGAAATTAATTGAAAAAATAGTATGTCTTTAGTTATTTCTGTTCAAATTTCCAGTAGAAAGTTAATACGTGAGTAGGAATATTATAACATAAAAAAACAATAATAAAATACAATTATTAACATCAAATCCATATTATAATATCATTATTCAATGAATGAGTCGGTGAGCTGTTGTGAACGCTATTTAAAATTAATTTCACCATTCATTAATAAACTTCTATGTAGATACAAACTAAAATTGCTTGTATTGCCTTTGCTCACAACGCGTAACTACGACTCGATGCGTTATTTTACCATATCGAATAACGAAAGCACACAGTTGATGATAACGGCATATTAAACGGGAGGCAACGACCGTTATGGTCCAATCTACAGTAGGTTTCAAAACGTTCATACAGTGATTTAATAATTTTAATGTTTAATAAAGCACTTGATATCAATAAGGGGTGAGATGAAAATAACTTATGTACATTCCCATTTTTTTTCCAGACACTATGTTCTTTAAGAAAAGCACTTTGAAAATAATGTTAAATTCTGTGCCATCGATGTAGTCAGTAAACTTACGCAAGAAGTAAATCATTCATTTTTTGGTTACTAAACCAGTTGTCAATGACCAAAAAATGATTTTGTTAAGATCGTATATTATAAACCGAGTTTTTTTAAGGTGATGTCTAAAAATTCCCTCCTACTCTTCCAATTCTAAAATAAAAGGCAGTAACAAAAGCCTATAGTTAAACACTAGTACGTATTTAGACCATACTCTCATCTAAGAGGAGAGGTTAAGCAACTAAGTAACAAACAGTTCTCGTAGAAAAAACTTCTTTTGAGATACCTCTTTTCATAAATTTCACCTTGGGAGTGGACATGGATTAACAAAAATATTGCAAAATTTAGATGAAACTCTATAATCAAGTATTTCATATATTTTTTTAATGGGGTATATTATAATGTAATATATGTTTATATAAATATACATATATTAATTATTCTACTATTCTCAATATGTATCACACATACTACCACATAAAATTTAAACATATATTTTTGTATACATCTTATTAAAAAAATATATATATATTTCATATTTTTATCATAATATTGAAATTATTTGTATTAGCAATAATATCGAATAAATTTTGAACAGTTTCTCCGTAATTTATTATATACAATGATGTTTTTCGTATGTTGGACCAGATTTGAAATATTCATAAATTTATTGGAAGTTATATGAGGTTTTTTTAAACATATCAAACAGAAAAATGTCAAATACGACTATTCAATTGATATATGATTAAATCGCTCTTATTTTTCAATCAAATCCTATGTTTAATACCAATAAATAGTAAAATTAAAATAAATAATAAAAAAAATACCGAATACGCGAGTATTGAACGGATTGTATTGCAGAATAACAGCATATTTACGGTCCTAAAATAATCCTTTGTGGGATGAGCTGGTGCTTTGAAATGGAAAACAATTTACCAATGAAAATCCACCGTTAATATGGCGTCATTGATTTCATATCACAATGGACGCTCATAAATATTTTTAAAAGGCTGCAACTCGTGTTTAAAAATGCCTAAATGTAGGTACATCAATGTTTAAAAAACAAAAAATATGTGATAACCATTGATTTCGATTTTAAATAATAGATAAATAACACCTAAACTTTTTCCGAGACAATTAAATATATTTTTTTAATAAAAAAAATGACTATTACTTCGAATACCAACAAATTCAATGATATCGTGAGTGCGTTCAGATATGTACTGCTTTACAATTTGATATTTCAAAGAAGGTTTTGTTAAAACTTTCTTGGTTGAATTTCTTGCTAATGTTTGTTGAATACTTTGTCAAACATCTAAATTGATTATTTATCTTTGTCTGGCGATTTCACAAAGAGTATATAAAAAGTTAAATAGATATATTATGCTACAACCGAGCAAATAAATTGTTTAAAAATATGAATCAACACATAAGTAGTTAGACAGAAAGCTTTTGAAAGTGAACTGATTTTTTATCTCTAAATATACAAATATAAATCTAAGCATGTGTCTTGGGCCATCTTCCAAATCATCCCGAATTGATTTGTCAATCTAAATATCAAGTTTACATCCAATAAAATGCATGGGCCAAATAGATTTGATCTTAGTTTATTTTTTATATGTAATACTGCTAGATAACAAAGAAATCTTTATTTTTTAATAATTAAAATCTTGGGATACAAACATTTATGATTCAATCAAATTTTTTTATTTTTTTATAATTATTCAACTATAACTTGTTAAGTGCTCACTGTCAATACATTTTGGAAATGCATCATATTAAAAAAAATGTTTAATAAAAGACTTTTGTACAAATAACACGTTTATTTAATATGATCGGGCTGGTTTTGCTCATTACGAGCATTTTCAAATCAGTTAATGTTGAATGACTTTCAACATATTATGACTAGCCTTTTTATGAAATTGAGTAAATATTCGTATTTTCTTTGAATTTATGATGTATTGAAGTAACTTTATGCAAATAATGTTTTAAACGTCGTATGCATGAGACACTTAGCAGAAACTTTTACTATTATTATAGGATTCGAGCAAAAAGCATCCCAAAGCGCCCGATTTGTCTAAAACAGGTACCCAGTTGATGAAACTATTTATTTGTCCAACAAAGGAAGCGTGAACCCTTTTGGATTCAAAAGTTACAGAACAAAGAAGCTTTATGACTGAGACATTAGTGACAGTTTAACGTTCAGATCACGAAAGAAAAACGAATGAAAAAGATACAGAAACTTACATAACGTCCAATAAAGGAAAAGACGTGCTTCGAATTGTGTAATTTAATAATCATTTTGGCCACCTATGTGATAAAACTAATAATACTTGCTTTAAAAATAGAAATTGTTATCATTGAAAAAGCACGAAAATAAAACAACAACATATCAATATATTATTATTACTATATATATATATTTTACCATGTCCGCTCCCAATATGGAGCATATGGACTCCTAATGGAGTTTATCTCAACACAAGTGTTTTTACGAGAACTGCTTGTTACTCAGTTGCTCAACCTCTCTTTTTCCAAAGAGAGTAGGAATAGAAGGAAAGGGCTTAGGACAGGACTAGTGGTTAGCTAATCGCTCTCGATACGCCCCGTTCATAGGATAGGATGGGTGGGAGGGGGGAATTCAAGACATCACATACATCCATGCCTTTGAACAGAAATTCATAAATCGACTGAAAAATCAATCTATAAATCTTTATAAAAATTATATATATATATGTGTATATTTATAAAAGTGTAGGTATTGTAAAATATTTAATATTATTATTTGAAAGATTTTTTATAATTTGTTTTATATTTCACGAAAAATAAAACTGAAAAACTGTTAAGAATAAAAACAAATATCAAATATGTGTTTTTGTAGAACGAGTATTTTTTTATATATTTTACAATTAGTTTTACAAAAATACTTATATTATTATAAAAACAAGGGAAATATCATTACATATATGTACATATAGTAGATAGCGATAAAGCTAAGGGTTAAATTTTAACGGAATATAAATGACTGCTCGTCAAGCAATGACAGTTTTGTTTTTCCTAAAACGGTTGCAAATCAATAAAAACGTATTTTAGAATGTTATTTATGTTAGGCATGGGTGACAGTAATGTGATGTTCTTTTAATTGATATGAATGTGTCTAATTTTCAAGATTAGGGTTTGTCATCAAAAAATTCGGAAAATGGTGGGAATAGAAAACCCCGTTCTCAGAATCTGGTATTGTCAAGGAAATAGTTAAAAATACTTAGTGTACATTCTTTTGAATACACATTTGTTTATCGATTGCAAAATAAATATATATAGAAATGTCTATTTATAACCAAGAAACCTCAGTGATGGTTAGGCACTATACATTTGACGTATTTGGTAGAAAGGTGATTGGTTAGTAAGAACTAGGAAAAAAGGCACAATTGGCATTCCCAGAAATTTCTGCGTATTAATATATTTTGTACAAAAAGGTAATCGTAATTGTTTTTATTTATCTATTTATTAATATAAAAGTTTTTAGTTCCAATTGAATGAAGATAATATTGTGTTATTGTTAATGTTGGTGATTAACAAAAATGTTAAATTATATTCAAATAATATATTACATATTATTTCAAAATATTTCCTATCGACCAAAATGATCGTTTCCACCTTTTGTGTGCTTGAATTATTTAGTGTAAAAGCTCCATCTGCGCATATGAACCAAAAACAAATAGAATAAATCAGTTGAATAAAATAAGCGACAGATATCCAATGCTTTTATTTACAGAGTTTTGCATAACAATGTTTGCACCGATCAATTTTTCATGTCAGCAGGAAGTATGGATTGCGAGAGGATATTGAAAGGAAATGGGTTTTGCTTTTATTGACTTACGAACAATTTAAAAAAAACCCAGAATTTTACAAATACAGGCATTTCGGCGCAATATTTAACAGGAAAATTAAATTGTTTTTTTTTTAAATAATCTCTGTTTCTAATGTTGAGCACGTGAACTTTCACGTTCTCACAAACATTTTAACAACAAAAAAAATCAGAGCGTACTCGGTTTACTTATTTGCCAATTTACAAGTTCTTAAATATATCTTTACTATTTTTACCACAGTATATTAATCTTTTTACACTGAAAAAGAAACACAATTATAGTAAATAAATAAGTACATACAAAACCGTGCTCGTAGAAGCCCTGTTAAACGGAAGCACAATTGGAATTAAAACTTCGTTGAAAACAAACTCACGGATATAATTGCCTCACATTTCACTCTATATATATTTTTCAATATTTATTTTCTAATATATTCAACTACCATACAATAACACTGAACATCTCAAAACCTTCACAACAAAACAACAACAGGGATGTCGGTCTTTGTATGAATACTTCGGAGCTTGCAGCGCTTTCCGAGAAATCTTATGTTTTGTCTAGGAATTATTTTTTAACAAGACAACCCTTCTTTTTAAGAACAACGATCTGTTAAACTTTGGTCTTCTTCACATTCGATAACTTTTTCGTTGTTTTAGTTGTATCCTTGAACCTATAATGTCTGTTAATTTATCAATAAAAATTGATTGCATTGGAATTGACTTGGTAGAGCTTCATTATACTATAGTCGAAATAGTGATTTATTTTAGCTCTTCATTTTTTTATTATAACGATGGTGGCTAGCAGATTTGGCTTAACACTTTCCTTGGAGCCAAATGTCAACAAAAGTAGCGTAGCTATATATAAAACTTGCTTAACCTTACTTAAATTAGAAATTAAAATTTAATAGGCTGAGTTTTTTCTAGAAAATGTGGTTAATAAAGAACATATTAACAGTTTTCAAATTAAATTAGTTCAAATTTCAATAACAATGTTTCACTTACCATGTTCATTTAAATTTGTAAATTGAAAGAAGAACTAAAATACATTACCATTTTTTTAATCTTAACACTAATCATTTTTACGATGTCTTCCCAAAATAATAACTTGATGAATACAAACCGTGGAAAATATGATATGATAACTGCAATATGATATTTATATTCATCTATATATTAATACTCGATAATGTCCGTCCGTCTGAATGATTGTCCGCGATTTTCCCTCCCCCTCCTCCGCCCCAGCCCCGCTGTCACCATTTTTTTATTCATACCAAATACATACTTTTTTCGTTTGTATATGGTCGCGATTTCGCCTTTTCGATGACGTCAAGAAAGACGGTCCTCCTCCCCCCCCCCCAATCCTGCTCCGCTGTCGCCATTAATTATTTTTTTTATTCATACTAAAGACATATTTTCCAAATACACTGTTTATTATTTGACGAAACAAATCAAATAGCTGAAAAAATTTCATACAAAAAAACGCCGCGACCGTGGATCGAACACAGAACTCTGGATTACCAGTCGAGCTCTCTATCAACTGAGCTAACGTCATAAATATCAAGGCGATAAAAATAGTGTATTTAAAATAAAAATTTGAAAATGGAACGATATTTGCGATTCCTACTGACTTCGATTGTTTGTATAAAAGATTCAAAAATGGAATATTGTCAAATAATGAATGACGAGGTAAATTTATGCTCAAATAGTAATATAAATAAAGTAAGCGAAATAGTTTGATAGATTGGGGTCAACGAGATTAAAATACGGCAAAGTGAGCTAAGTTAGGATGATGGGAAAAAGTGAACTGAACCCACCCTTTTTATTGCATAATTTCAATCATTTTTTCTCTAAAATACATTGTTTATGCTTTCGATGGATTCGTCGGTAACTTTTTGGAAGTTCATTTGAATATAAAATAAAAAATAACTTAGATTATTCCACGTATTGTGCTACAAACTGTGACACGTGTTTCGCCTCTTTCAGAGGCATCCTCAGACAGACTTACTTTTACTTACTGAAAGTAAGTCTGTCTGAGGATGTCCTGAGCGTTTTTTTTTGGTTTATAACATTATTTTTTTTTGAAAACTTTCTTTTTAAATCACATTACATCTTGATCGTATGAAAATAAATGCCATCAAAATAACAAAATCCGATTGACTAGCCAAGTAAGTTTTTCAAAAAATAAATATAAGACGCAATTATTTCAAGATTTGTTTTTAATCTAGATACATACGTGGTATAGTTAGTTGTTGGCGAAAGCATAGTTTCAGTATGATTAGTAAAATAACATCAGTAAAAATCATTATATATATTCTAAAAAACAAGTTCTATTTGGAGAATAAGTCAAAATTTTGATAATTTTGTTTTGATAAAATGTCCAATTAATTTATAATATTTTGCATGTGAAAATTGCATTTTTTATATAAATATAATTTAATTCTTTGTCCATTTATTTTCCGACTTTTTTCTCACATTCCATTGAAGTGAAAAAAAAGTTCAATAGATATTAAATTATTCTAAAAATTAGAATATTAGATTATTCTAAAAATTCCAAAATCTATATATTAATAGTCGATAAAATAATCACTTTTCACAAACCACAATTAACAATTCACAATTCACAAATGTGTGCGTACTGATGTCCTCGGGTCTTATTCTTTTTCTACGAAATATTTTTGTTAGCATACTTGAAAATTAGTTGAATAAAATATATATACTACGAAAAATGATTGTTAGCAACCTTGAACATTATTCCAAAAATTTAATAATTTACAATTTAAAAACTGCAGGGCTGTCGATATATGCGCCGAGATCGATTTATGCTACTATGAAAAATGATTGTTAGCAAACTTGAACATTATTCCAAAGATATAATAATTTACGAAATTTCTGCTACTTCGAAAAATAGTTGTTAGCAAACATAAACATTATTCCAAAAATTAGGTAATTTACGAGGTCTATTTCTGCTAATAGGAAAAATAATTGTTAGCAAACTTAACATTATTACAAAAATTTAATAATTTACAATTTAAATACTACAGGGCAGGGCTGTCGATATACGCCCCGATATATTTATTTTATTTTAAGAATCTCTGGCTTATTCAATAAATAGGTTTGTAATTTTCTGACTACTTAAAAATGCAACAAAAATCCCCCCGTTGAGGTCAACGGGCTTACAGCTAGTATATTATATAATATCACTTATATCAGAATAACTTTTTATAACTGTAGAATAAAAGCAAGATTCAACTTATTACTAAAAACACTTTCCTTCGAAATGGGATATCTTTAGTATAAAGTTGATATAGATTAGTTGATCATCGATCAACATTTAACGATAAACGTTCCAATAATAATTGACACCAGTATGATGTCAGTCCATCTGAATTCGTCTGACTTAGCCGAATTAACTAAATGCGTTTCCTTGAACCAAACGTAAGCTCGAGTAATGAGCCATTATTTGCTTCATTATCTCTGTAAAACGCTTAACTATGATAGTGCTATGTTATTCCTTCACTAAAAGACATAGGATTTGTAAAATCTATACATTATGGCTTGTGTTATGTTTAATCATTATTTTTACATTATAAATCTTACGAATAATTATGTCATTAATAATCCATCAATAATAATTTTAATACTCAAAGCGGCAATTGGCGTTAACTGAAAATTTACTGAGCTAATAATAAGCCAAAAACCGTAACGAAGTTGCAAAAAAACAGCAAAATTCGATCACATTTTCCGTCTGACAAAGTAAGAACACAACACAGATGGTAACATAACTGCAGGTAGATTCAGATACGCAAGTTACACAATTGTTCAATGTCTAAGGAAATGATAACAATACTACCACTTACTCTAAAATCTAGTTCAGTATCTTTCACAAGACAACATTTAGTCTACAACAAATTGAACTAGAAGAGGACAATAACATATTAATTGAATAAAGTTACGTGTATTTATTGAAATACGTGTATTAAGTGAAATATTTTTTTTCTAGCATTATAATAACAACACACATAGTCTGTGTTGATAGGTAACAACTTTCTGATAAAGAATGAGACGTCTGTCGATCTGACGCCGTTTGCTCTTTAGTTCTCTACTCACTCTGTAGTGAGTTCTGTTTTGAGGCAATATTGACACTGGTGCATCACATCAAAGGCTGTTACACTACGCGCACCGTGATACGTCACCAACCAAACGAATACCTACTCTATGACTATAACGCTATTTTTCAGTATTCTTTATCACCACGTTACAGTATTATACAAAATTAAGCACAGCAAAATAAAAATTTAATGAAATATTACACATTCATCATTTGGTGAGGATCATGTTATTCGATGAAGATATAAATGGGTTGTTTTCGTTTATTTGAATATAAAATAAGTTATTTTCATATTTCAAGACCGTCATAACCAAAATATTCTTAGAATAATTTACACTTGTCTTTCTCAATCATCTCTTAATTGAGAACGTTGCTCTTCATACAAATAAGCCACGACCGTAATATCGCAACGTCTTATAATGTTTATATTTCATAATAAATAGACGTAACTAAATAATAAAATTTATAGTAGTTTGTTGAGGAAAAATAGAGTTAACCCTTAATGTTACTAAACACCTTAGATTTAATATATGTTGTTTTTGAATGTACAAATACAAGTATCAAATTTAAGTCAATTTTCAAATTTCTACCTGAAATTCGTGGAAAGAATATTAAATATTTCAAACGAATTGATTACATTTTTTTTTAAACCTCGTTTTAAAAAAATCTGGATCACTTTATTGTTCATTGACGTCAACTCTTGTGCGGTAAATACTGTAGAGACCTGGTGCTTTTTTACTTGAAATAACTTTTAAATAACTGTCAGACCATGAAAATAGTGAAAAACAAATCTTTTTTATTAGATGATCAAAATGGTACAGTAAGAATATTACAATAACGTTGTTAAAAAACGGAATTACTGATAAAAATAAAAATATAAAATATTTTGGTAAGCATTCGTTGTTCATACAATGTTGTAAGCTTTTATAATTTATATTTGTTTTAATTTAAAAGTTATGGAAAATTATTTCTTTTTAAATTTCCGCTGAAAGAACGACGTCTTCTTAATAAGATCAAAACCCAGATTTTAGAGTTTCAAAAACTTCTCTTCTCTTGCTACGTTTAATGGTTAAGAGCCCCAGGAAAAATTTTCTTGACACGCAATTACAATCGGATTAAAAAGAATTGTTTAGTCGTGCCCCGAGGATGATTTACTTGATGAAAAATTTCCCGATATTTTATAGTATTTTTGGAGACTTTTACTTTCAGACGAAGTTTTTATCATATTTGAATATTATAGAATAGCCTTGAATAATCGTAAAAAATAAAACATTTCTTATATTAGTTTTCAGAAAAATATTTGTTGATATATCAAATAAATATAATGGCTTGAAATTTGATCATAAATTTACTTTGAGAAAAATCAATTTATTATCCATCAAGTTTATTGAAAATTTCACTTTACTGACTTTATTTGACTATTCTGACCTACTAGATACTTTGGTTTAAAACAAAATAGCAGAATTAGTCTTATGTTTAAAACGAAATGAAAAAATCTAACACACAATACAAAAATCTAAGAAAAAGATGAAGTCAATATCTGCTCAAATAACTCTTATCTATTTTGATTTTGTCAGAATAAAAACTGATTCCCTACTGAGCAATGGGTCAGAATTTATGCCTTAAATGACAAAGTTTACATTCTTAATTATAATCCGGATCCATGGTCAAGTAATCAACGTCACCAGATTTGGTTAAGGTGTTGAATACAGACAGATTTGTTAATTGATTTTGTATCAAATTAATTTGATTTTTGCTTGAAGGCATGTCAGACTGTGATATCTGAAATCGTTTCCTACCCATCCAATCGTTAAAAAAGCACGTTGTGAGACTGATAAATAAGCCTCTTGTCCTGCCTTAGCCCTATCTTTCTATTCCAATCAACAAAAAAATCTTGGTGAAAAACTTCCGTTAAAATAAGTTTCACTAATAATCAATACTAGCTGTAAGCCCGTTGACCTCAACGGGGGGATTTTTGTTGCATTTTCAAGTAGTCAGAAAATTTACAGGCGTCAAAAATAAATTACTAACCTATTTATTGAATAATCCAGAAATTCTGATAGTAAAAGAAATATATCTGGGGGCGTATATCGACAGCCCTGCCCTGCAGTATTTAAATTGTAAATTATTTATTTTTGGAATCATGTTCTAGTTTGCCAACAACTATTTTTCGTAAAAGCAGAAATTTCGTAAGTTATTGAATTTTTGGAATAATGTTTAAGTTTGTTAACTATTTTTCGTAGTAACAAAAAAAGTCCTTGTAAATTACTTAATTTTTGAAATAATATTTAAGTTTGCTAACAACCATTTTTCGTAGAAGCAGAAATAGACCTCGTAAATTATTTAATTTTTGGAATAATGTTTAAGTTTGCTAACAACCATTTTTCATAGTAGCAAAAATAGTCCTTGTAAATTACTTAATTTTTGGAATAATGTTTAAGTTTGCTAACAATTATTTTTCGTATTAGCAGAAATAGACCTCGTAAATTATTGAATTTTTGGAATAATGTTTAAGTTTGCTAACAACCATTTTTCATAGTAGCAAAAATAGTCCTTGTAAATTACTTAATTTTTGGAATAATGTTTAAGTTTGCTAACAATTATTTTTCGTATTAGCAGAAATAGACCTCGTAAATTATTGAATTTTTGGAATAATGTTTAAGTTTGCTAACAACCATTTTTCATAGTAGCAAAAATAGTCCTTGTAAATTACTTAATTTTTGGAATAATGTTTAAGTTTGCTAACAATTATTTTTCCTATTAGCAGAAATAGACCTCGTAAATTATTTAATTTTTGGAATAATTTTTAAGTTTGCTAACAATTATTTTTCATAGTAGCAAAAATAGTCCTTGTAAATTACTTAATTTTTGGAATAATGTTTAAGTTTGCTAACAATTATTTTTCCTATTAGCAGAAATAGACCTCGTAAATTATTGAATTTTTGGAATAATGTTTAAGTTTGCTAACAACCATTTTTCATAGTAGCAAAAATAGTCCTTGTAAATAACTTAATTTTTGGAATAATGTTTAAGTTTGCTAACAATTATTTTTCCTATTAGCAGAAATAGACCTCGTAAATTATTGAATTTTTGGAATAATGTTTAAGTTTGCTAACAACCATTTTTCATAGTAGCAAAAATAGTCCTTGTAAATTACTTAATTTTTGGAATAATGTTTAAGTTTGCTAACAATTATTTTTCGTATTAGCAGAAATAGACCTCGTAAATTATTTAATTTTTGGAATAATGTTTAAGTTTGCTAACAACCATTTTTCATAGTAGCAAAAATAGTCCTTGTAAATTACTTAATTTTTGGAATAATGTTTAAGTTTGCTAACAATTATTTTTCCTATTAGCAGAAATAGACCTCGTAAATTATTGAATTTTTGAAATAATGTTTAAGTTTGCTAACAACCATTTTTCATAGTAGCAAAAATAGTCCTTGTAAATTACTCAATTTTTGGAATAATGTTTAAGTTTGCTAACAATTATTTTTCCTATTAGCAGAAATAGACCTCGTAAATTATTTAATTTTTGGAATAATGTTTAAGTTTGCTAACAACCATTTTTCATAGTAGCAAAAATAGTCCTTGTAAATTACTTAATTTTTGGAACAATGTTTAAGTTTGCTAACAACCATTTTTCTTAGAAGTAGAAATTTCGTAAATTATTTTATTTTTGGTATAATTTTTAAGTTTGCTAACAATTATTTTTCATAGTAGCAAAAATAGTCCTTGTAAATTACTTAATTTTTGGAATAATGTTTAAGTTTGCTAACAATTAATTTCCTATTAGCAGAAATAGACCTCGTAAATTATTTAATTTTTGGAATAATGTTTAAGTTTGCTAACAACCATTTTTCATAGTAGCAAAAATAGTCCTTGTAAATTACTTAATTTTTGGAATAATGTTTAAGTTTGCTAACAATTATTTTTCCTATTAGCAGAAATAGACCTCGTAAATTATTTAATTTTTGGAATAATGTTTAAGTTTGCTTACAACCATTTTTCTTAGAAGTAGAAATTTCGTAAATTATTTTATTTTTGGTATAATTTTTAAGTTTGCTAACAATTATTTTTCATAGTAGCAAAAATAGTCCTTGTAAATTACTTAATTTTTGGAATAATGTTTAAGTTTGCTAACAATTATTTTTCTTATTAGCAGAAATAGACCTCGTAAATTATTGAATTTTTGGAATAATGTTTAAGTTTGCTAACAACCATTTTTCATAGTAGCAAAAATAGTCCTTGTAAATTACTTAATTTTTGGAATAATGTTCAAGTTTGCTAACAATTATTTTTCCTATTAGCAGAAATAGACCTCGTAAATTATTTAATTTTTGGAATAATGTTTAAGTTTGCTAACAACCATTTTTCATAGTAGCAAAAATAGTCCTTGTAAATTACTTAATTTTTGGAATAATGTTTAAGTTTGCTAACAATTATTTTTCCTATAAGCAGAAATAGACCTCGTAAATTATTTAATTTTTGGAATAATGTTTAAGTTTGCTAACAACCATTTTTCATAGTAGCAAAAATAGTCCTTGTAAATTACTTAATTTTTGGAATAATGTTAAAGTTTGCTAACAATTATTTTTCCTATTAGCAGAAATAGACCTCGTAAATTATTTAATTTTTGGAATAATGTTTAAGTTTGCTAACAACCATTTTTCATAGTAGCAAAAATAGTCCTTGTTAATTACTTAATTTTTGGAATAATGTTTAAGTTTGCTAACAATTATTTTTCGTATTAGCAGAAATAGACCTCGTAAATTATTGAATTTTTGGAATAATGTTTAAGTTTGCTAACAACCATTTTTCATAGTAGCAAAAATAGTCCTTGTAAATTACTTAATTTTTGGAATAATGTTTAAGTTTGCTAACAATTATTTTCCTATTAGCAGAAATAGACCTCGTAAATTATTTAATTTTTGGAATAATGTTTAAGTTTGCTAACAACCATTTTTCATAGTAGCAAAAATAGTCCTTGTAAATTACTTAATTTTTGGAATAATGTTTAAGTTTGCTAACAATTATTTTTCCTATTAGCAGAAATAGACCTCGTAAATTATTGATTTTTTGGAATAATGTTTAAGTTTGCTAACAACCATTTTTCATAGTAGCAAAAATAGTCCTTGTTAATTACTTAATTTTTGGAATAATGTTTAAGTTTGCTAACAACTATTTTTCGTATTAGCAGAAATAGACCTCGTAAATTATTTAATATTTGGAATAATGTTTAAGCTTGCTAACAACCATTTTTCGTATATATATAAATAAATAGTTAATTAAATTATTATATATTAAATTATTATATATAATTGAGCAGCCTTATATAGCCTCTCAAAACGCTGCAGAACGGTCAAATTCGTTTAGTGCAAGATTTCACCCACAGATGTCATTATTAGTTAACTAAAACTTTAAATAGAGTTTTTTTTTCGTAACCATCAACTGGACTGGTGGAGCAGTGTGTTGGGTGTCCGAACGTCGCGCATGAAAATTGGGGCATGGTATCGAATCCCACAGCTTGAGAGAATATTTTTTGAAAATTAATTGTTTTTACACATAATAAAATAAAAATGTCATGATTTCAAAAATTCACTCATGACGTCAGAGAAAAATGAAGAAATGAATTAATGACGACAGCGGGGCAGGATGGGGGGGAGGGGGACCGTCTTTCTTGACGTCATCGAAAAGGTGAAATCGCGACCATATACAAACGAAAAAAGTATGTATTTGGTATGAATAAAAAAATGGCGACAGCGGGGCTGGGGCGGAGGAGGGGGAGGGAAAATCGCGGACAATCATTCAGACGGACGGACATTATCGAGTATTAATATATAGATACTCCATATTTGGAGCGAACGTGATTAAAATAAAAGTCCACGCACAATTTTTCTTCTACGATAATAATCAAAATTTGATGCTTGAAATGCAGAGCTGCCTTTTCATGTCTAAATAGAGTTGTTTTTTTTAAATTCGATTTTTTTCCCCTAGTTAGATTCATTCACGCCTTTCATCGTACACATATGATTATATTTATTATTTCACTTTTATTACCATCTATTTTAGTATTATCATTTATCTATTTATCTATTTTAGTACCATCGATTATTATTTTATCAATAACTCTTTTAGACCATTATTTCCATAGCATATGTAATGTTTTTCGTAGTATAATATAAATATTGAAAGAATAGAACTCTGTAGATAAGACAACAGCATCAAGAGGGCTAGGAGTGAACGACTGGAGAGAGAAAATCCGAGACCAAACTGTATGGAAAACGGTTAAAAAGTCGACCATGAACCAAACAAACAATCCAGTAAGTCATTGCAAAGATTATCGACTTAATTCAAAACATTTTCAAACTAAAAAACTGTTCCGCATGTATATACTGTAAGACACAAAAAATGTAATATGTTATTCGATATAAAAACAGAGGCAAAATAAAATCCTATTTTTGTAGAAAACCAATAAGAAATCATTTAATATTCGTTTTGTATTACTGTTTCCGTTCACTGTGTAACTGCAATAACTATTTGCCTTAATGTTTTTTTTTGTTTAAATGAATCGACTTGTTTTTCTATGTAATAAAAGATTTTATAAATTTGGTGTCATTTATTGGGTAAGGATGCATTATTGCACTCCTGTATTGACATTTAAAAATTATGAAGACTGCTGTGTTTCAATAATATAGATCACATAAAAAGATAATAAAGATAACAAACAAATCAATACCAAAAAACAATTTGAGACTTAAATCTTTACTAATCTATCGATTTACCCGTTGAAATATTTTTGGCTGATTAACCTTCAACGTTGGTGGTATCAGAATAGCTTGAATAACTTGCTTGGTGGTATTTTTTATAAATAAGAAACATCGACTACAGCGGCGTGTGCAACCGTCACATATTAGTGTATTTTTCTTCTTGCGGTGATGTATTTCCAAAAGTTTTATAAAAAACGATATAGCTGGATGTCTCTTTGGATTGACAATTTATTTATATAACGTCTAGGCTTAACTGTTTTATAAATATTGCTGTCCCAATGCAACCTAAGACAGCTAGCAACATAGAATACTTTAAGTCATATGTCTTAAAAATTGTCGTAAATTGGTATGAAGAATTCGCTAAATGATTTGTAATAAGAGTTTGATATTGTATTTAATAGTATTTTAAGCTGTGGTAAATGTAGCGAATTACGTCTTAGAAGCGTTATTGCTATTAAGTATAGTAATCAAAGTGATATAATGAATTACTTTTTTGATAAATACTTAATTACGTATTCATTGTTTTAAAAATTTCATTTAAATCATTTCAGATCAAAGTTAACTCTCTGTTATATTTTATCAAAAAAAATTCAAATTAAGACAATATAGAAAAAGACTTGTTTGTCGGTAGAGTTATCTTTTAAAATATTCTATGGAACATAATGATGAATTTTCAAATTAAATATAATCTTCGAGAAAGTATATTCCGGGCTCTGCAGTAATAATTTAAACATTAGTCTATAAGGCTGTTTATCAACGCGTTTCGTTTTCTCACCATTCCTCTCTGTTTGCACATCTCGATCGATGCAATACGTGAGGAGAGAACCACAACCGGTTTGTTTGCGAACACAATTATTTGAGTGAGGTGAAATAATTGAACTATCTTGTTTTCTTAGTTTGGAGTCTTTGGCAGGCGTTTGCACCAATATCTAACAGAAGACGTGGCGTAAGTTTTAATCAAAGCAACGACCATCATTCCGGGGTAAGGCTTCTCCAGTATCGCAATATGTTCCGTCGGAAATTAATTAAACTTTTCCACACAGTCCTCACGACAACATGATTATTTCCAAGTTTGATATGACTTTGCTGAACACTTGATAAGATTATTTGAGTCGTATGATGAAATACCTGGATATCATCATGTTAAATTATTTGGAGAGAAAATTTCTTAATTAATATTCCTTAAGCAATTTCAAAATAATTGCTTTTCTAATAAACATCATTATCATTATGGCTCAAAACTTAATTTAAGAAACAAATAAAATCAGCTTTTAGTGTCAAAAAATATTATCGGCAATATCACGGTATTCTATTAATTTAGCTTTATTTCTTACCCAATTCGCTAATTAACTTGACAATGTGTTTCGGTAATTTACTGCTTGTTTCATGTCATCTAATATATTACTTGTACATACGTACATACAGATAGTATTTTTTTATGAAATTCCATCAACATTAGAAGTTAGTATATCATGGATTGAAATGATTATTTAACTTAAAAGTTCTGACTCTCGCAGATGTATTGGTATTAAAGTGTCACCATATTTCTTTTAAAGCAGATAAAATTCTACAGACTCATTTTTGAAAGATATTTAGACATTCATTTATATAATGTTTGTTTCAGAGATTTAACGTTGATTTCAAATAAAAATAAAAGCTTTTCTAAAATTATTTCTACCGACAGGTTTTTGGCAACGTAAAACTCATAAATGGATGGATTTCACTGATTTTAAATTCTCAAACTGTCTTTCAAGCCGTCTAAAACAGTCCAGTTGAAAAAACAAAGAACGGAGCTGTGAGGGTCACTTTGGTAGTTTATTTTGTTTTTATTCGCAATTAAAGAATTGATAATTGTTTCTTTATTTTCAGAAAATTATTATTGAACATTTTTTTTGTTAAAATATAAAATTAACATATAATCCACTGAAACAAGCATATTATTTAACAACTTTTAAGGTATTCACTGTCAATACTTGGTGGAAATGCATCATATTAAGAAAAACACAATATTCCTATATACTTACTGTTGACAATGCTCGCTATGAGCGAAACCGGTCCTGGTCATGATTGATAAAACTGGAAATAAGTACAAGGAATACTGTATTTTTCTCGATATTATTTTATCTTAATAGCTCTATAACATAATAAATCAGAGATGTCTCTTTTTTTGCAAAAAGCAAAGATATTGAGATTATAACAATAATATCATGTAATAAACCTGATACAAATAATATCGAAAGGTCAAATACTATTTTTAAGCATTCGATTTTAAATATATCAAATTAATAAATTATCATAAATATTTATAAGGGTTTTCAGATTATAATTAATTCAATATCTGTTTGAATTGAATATATTGATTTTATTTTCATATTTTGACTAACGCACTTGTTCTTTTTAATTTGCGCTTACTGATCGGAGGATATGACCATGACACGGTGCCTACAAATTTCTCGGTCCTTTGTCAGTCATCACGATTTCTTGAGTTCAGCCAAATATATCATATAGAAATGCTTGCCACATAAACATTTATTTTACAAACATTGTGTTACAGATCTCCATTAAAATGTTTAATATTTTTTTATACCGTGTAAACTCCTTAATGAAGAGAATTTTGTCGACGTACTGGAAGATATTTATAAATAACAAAACTCTAGTTCTGAGTTAACAGCAATTTTTTTTATAGTTTTTATGATAAAACCTCGATATTTTTACTGAACAAATAATTTTTGGTTAAAATACAAGGATGATTATATTTAAATTATAAATAATACCCAATAAAAAGGATATCTTCGCTAAGTTGGTACAATAATGCACGTGTAGCTGAGTTATTCCAGACAGAACTGATCTCCAAGAATTTCATTGTGTGCTTACCTATTTTTTTTTCTATGCCGCTGCTTATCGATTTCTCCTAGTGCAGTAACCATATGGATGAAGGAATCTCAACAAGTCGTTTTCTACAAGAAAAAGTGGTATTCAGTCACTTAAAATAATATATTATAATACTTTAAATGTTCTAAGATTCAGCGCTTTCCACAAATGAATATGAAAGTGAAGATGTATATTATTAAGATTATATATTATTATATAAGACATATATATTATTATTACGATAAAAAAATCAATATGACATATTTATGAAATTCTGTGATACAGCATTTTATAATAAAACAATATCGAAAAATATTTCTTCTCTAAATATTTGTGTCAGCTGAATTTACTATGTCGTCCGACGAAAGCTTTAACGGTGTTTATACAAAAAAAATGTCCCATCCTCTTTCACATAAACCTTGACGTCATATATTCCATCAGTGCGTTACGGATCACGCTCAGGGTACGTTTCGCCTTCCCATCGACAGATTTCCCCTGTATTCTCCCACACGCACAAAATATTTATAGAAGGTCCTCTCGACACGTGAAAACTGTGAGAGCCAACAAGTCGACCGGTCTACATAATTCAAGCACTTTATAATAGAGGAGGCTTCTTCCCGCCTGAAAATATTCCAAGCCAGTTTCATAAATTTATTTTTTCATCTACGTTAAATTACAATTTAATCAATGAAATCATGAAAATTGAGCTCTTATAAAATATTATCTTAATTATTATAATAATAATGTTGAAATACTTATCGTATAAATAGTTATAGATTGGTAATAAAATATTATAAATTAACTTAATTACTTCCAATATAAATCAAATTTAAATATTAGCTACTGTTATGTATCGCTTGTATCTCTTTCATATTTGAATTAAGTCATTAAGTAAAAGAAGAAAGTTTATGTCAATTTCTTATTTATAAGTAAAGAGTTCGTTTTCAAAGATCTAAGTTTCTTAATGATGATTTTTACTAGACAACCACGTGTCATATCTAGTAACAAGCTTTACCAGTTAGCTAAAAGAGCTTTTTACTAAATATTTAATAAGTATACATCAAATAGTCAGTTTAAAGTATACCAGCAATTGACAGTTCAAGCTACTAGTAGAGTATATTAATATTTAAAACAAAATATTATTGTATAAGCGTTTAAATTCTTGTGTGACTTTACGATAACGAGTCACAAATTTTTGTGAAATTTTAACGGTTGGACTAAATATAAAGAAAATTTTGAGATGATCGGGTTTATACAAAAAAAATGAATAGTAAATTTATTTACAAAACTACCCTTAGTGATTTATTATATTCGTTTTATTTTTTATCATACCAGTAAAACATAAATCTGTAATATAAATAACTTTTTAAAACCTGTTGTCTGAACTGTCGATTAAAAAAATAGTTTTTGATTTTCTGAAAAAGTATTCAAGCCTTACACGGTTTCAAAATAGCTGTTTCTGTTTTATAATTATTTCTGTTCTCACAAAAAGATATATTTTTTATGGAACAAAATTTGACATTACATTATGTAGTTTAAAAAAACAATAGGTATATTTCATTGAAAAATATACCTCTGATTACCAGTGGAGAATTACGCACTTTGGAGGACCCAGGCACAATACAATTTGGAAGCTTCGTTGTTCGAATAACATATGCAAATGTCAAAATTAAATAGGAAAATATATTGAAGACTAAATGCTGTCATATGTATACATTTTTGAGGGTCCAAGTGGGTGCCTCCTGCGAGTATGGGGTAATCCGCTGTTTATTACTAAAACTAATTAAAACAAGTTAAGGGGCAAAGAATTATATTATTGGTTGTAGATTGCATGCAGTATACAAAAAATATCATATACTACAGAAATAGCACGTTAATATTTTGGTTTATTTCTTTCTTTTTTTAAACGTATACAATCAAACAAATTGGTTGCTTTTAACTGCTACAACGACATATCTTTTATTTTATGTGAGGTGTTTATTGCGAATGTTTTTTCAAAAAAAAAAAACGGACAACAATAACACAAAGACAATAAACATATCGAAGGTCGTTCTTCCCTGGGGGCAAAATACCTTTGAAAAATCTCATATTGACAAGTTACTACCCAAAATGTACGTACCTACGCTCCGAATATGGAACAAGTTTGTGGAGTTCGCATATTGGCAGCATTCTGCGGCCGACGACAGATGGCGCCCGGTATTTGCTGCGCGGACCGACTACTGTGCGACAAAACTGAACCATTAACAAATATAATATAATAATACAATAGAAGTAATCGGAAAGCCATGTGACCCAACAGGAATGTTGGCTTAAATTTAGGACCGTGTATTTCATTCAGCAAAGCTTTTTAAAATCAATGTGCTACAAACATTTGTAATTTTTCTCTGTACGTTCATTTTTAAAATCTTAAAAATAAATCTTTACAGTGTTTATAAGGATTGTAATCTCTAACAGTTTTCGTGGGCGTTTTTTTTGTTTATTCTTAGTTCCCAGATTATAACTTACAGATACACATATTATTCTCATTTTCAATTCCATTATCTTTATGTTTATGTACATAGCGTATGACAATTCATTTTTTTAATAGCACGTAAAAGATTTAAGAGATGTATTTAAGATTTTATTGAAAAACTCATTAATTCTTAATTCATTATTATTTCTAATTCAATCACTAATTTAATTACGGAGTTAATATGAACGCAGCACAAATAGACCTTTAGAGTTTCAACTGTCTTCTGATGTATGATATCGTTAATATTTTGAATATACACATTATTTTGAGACAATATTTACGGTATTATAATTGTATGCTTGAAGCATTAAAATAATTCTTAGCACTATGAAAGTTTATAAAGAGTCTTTAACACACGATAATGGTTTTTAAGAAAAATAATGTAATTTAAATAATTAATCATTAAATAAAAGACTCAATAAGAGATTTAAGACGTATATTTAAGTTAATAACCTTTTTATTAAAATTAAATTATTTTTTTGTTAATTTATTTCTTAACAAAAAAAAATGCTTATCAAGATGTTTATACAAATGAACAAGAAACTAAAAATGTATCGCTTCTCTAAATTGCAAGCACAATCTTTTAAATTATGTTTCAACTCAAAAAACATATTTTTTAAAGTCATTGTGAGTTAATTTTTCAGTATGTCTTGTTTTATAAAATTTTTAGGTAAAAATTTATACACAATATCATAATGTGTTGTTACTTTAGGAAACGTATAATAAATTTTATATTTTCGTGATATAAATTTGTCAAACTATTTATTTTAAAGATGAAGAAATTTATCTATAATATATTTTTACTAAGCACAAATAAATAAGTTAAAAAATAAAATACAAAAAATCAAATTGTATTTGTATTTTATATGACACGTGTTTATGTTATGTTTTTTCAAAACAGAATAAAACACATCGAAATGGAAAAAAAAACAACAGAAACAGAAAACATCTACTTGGATATCGTTTTTTATAAAAAAAAGATATCAGACTTTGTTTCTAAGCGTCTCCGCAGATAAAATCTTTCGATAGTAGGTAATTTGAAAGCCTACAATATCCTTAGCCTATTATGGAGTATATAAACGGAAGAAATCTTCCAAGATAATATCATTGTTCAATGCTAATGGGTCAGTTGGCTTATAAATATAGCTCTTAGAGCCTTTACCGAATAATCTTTTTATTTATAGGATAATTCATTTCCAGTAGCTTACGACAATGTATGGCATTATCCTTTTACTGTCACAAACATTTTCTTGTATATTCAAATAATAATAAGCATAACGTATTATCCTTTTGTATCTGAAATAATACCAAGAAATAAATATTTTGATATACATATTGTAGGTATAAATTATTTAATCTATGGTAGTTTTTTTTTTGGTCTCTGGGCTAAGCACTTATGAACTTTAGCTTTAATCAGTTGTGAAGTCAAAGGCTTGAATACTTAAATTAAGCTATTCATGCATTGGTGTTTAAGTTTATTGATATTTTTTATCTAAAAGAACAAACGTATGTGATACTTTTATTCCTCAACCCACATTTCTTTTTCTAGTTGAAAACGGGGCATAACGAAAGTTGAATGCTTACTTACTAGTACTTTCATCACCTTATACGCCACAGACATGTACATATGTTACAGTGAAAGTGTCTTTTAATTGAAACAACATTTTTACTGGCGCACTGATAAAATCATATCCAAGCATATTTGATACGATTAGAATCAAAATTAATAACTGACAATGTCAGTTGACAATGCTCGCAATGAGCGAAACCAGTCCTGACCTATTAAATAAAGTGGAATGAAGTACAAAGAATATTGTGTTTTTGTTAATGTAAAAGTGGTGTTCAAGCTTATATAATTAAATAAATATTACGAGATCGTTAGAAAGAACCACTCGTGACTCGACGAACATTATGTTTCATGTTTTGTATTTCGTGTCTTAAGAAAGTGCTACTTTTTAGTGTGATAAATATTCATTTTTAAGTTTTTTTATTGTTATTAAATATTTATTTTCTACGATACACTCTTTCTTAAACACAATTTATAATAATTATTATTATCGTTTGTATCTTGCAGCCTTTCCTGCCAGAATAATAATCCAAGTTTAAATCATTAGCACCCTCAACTATTTTTTACACGTCCCACTGTGTATTAAAAAACCGTTCAATATTGGTTTTCATAATTTTAGAAACCGTGTTGTTTGACAAAAGAATCACATTGTAGTAAATAAAATCGTGTAAAAAAGGCACTTCATAATATAAACCCAACAGCAAAAAAATACCAAAATTGCGTATTTAATTTAATTTTGATTGCAATATAACTAAATTAGAAGTATAATATATTAATTATAATATTGGTAGAAGGAAGGTTCATTAAAAACAGTTCCTCCACAATGTTCGTTCAACACAAAACATATTACAAAATATTTCGTCACTTCAAACTCAATTTCACAAGTCAGATAATTGATGAAAAATATTATATGATAATACGCTTTGATGTTTCCACTACACTATTTGTTGCAATAAATTATTGGATATTGATTTGTACCTGTTTGATATAAAATCAGTGATACGCATGTTTTTTACTATAGAAATTTATCAAAAGAATACATTTGTTTTTATATAGTTTTTAACCACTCTTGTTTGTATATTACAATTTCTGTCGCTTTAGGGTAAAAGTTTATAAGTCATAGTTTGTTAAGAATAAGGTTTTAACGTCGATGTATCTTATACAATCTTCTCTACGTGTGAATGAAAGTGCTTATTTCATTGACAACCACAAAAAATGTAATATCGGGTGAAAAAATGGTCTAATGTTAAAATCATGATGTTAATTTTTGTAGTCAAATTACTATACTTAGAAGCTATAAATTTTATAAATAAAATTTAAATGAAAAGAACAATAAAAACACTATTATAAACTAAAGTAATACAACCGAAAAAAAACAATAAATACTTTTAAATAGTAGCAACAGTTTAATGCATATTATTTTTCTAATGCCAATGTCACAATTTCCGTAAAAATGACTGAAGACATTTAATACTATAGTCACATTTTGTTTTTCATCGTATCATTAATATTCCTCACATTCTTTGATTTATATTATCAATTAAAAATACTCGATCAAAATAATAAATGAAAGGTTGCATAGAGTATTTCTCCTTTATGTTATATTAAAAAAAACGGTGACGAATTCTCTCGAATCTCGGGATGGGGTGAAGCAAGGTTTGCATGATCTCATTAGATACTAACAGTTTCTGGTCGTCAATCATACCCCTTTCTCACACCGCAAACTCTGTATGTTTATATTCCGAAGTAATTACTGCCTATGCTTCCTACACTTCCAACCTATGTCAATTATGCGTTTTATAAAAAAAGAAGTATCATTATATGTACTTGATGAATAGGTTGGTTTTTTTATGAAATAATTTAATACGGTCGTCTCATTTTAGAGAAATGATTGAACATCATTTATAATTATTTAAATACTGTTTTTTTCAAACACCATAAGAGCATTAATGTACGCTAAGCTTATATCATTTTCTGTCTTTACATGTGTTGAATTGGTAAAGTTAAAAGATATAAAAAATTCTAACGATTTATTTCGGACAATTTTAAAGTGCTCACTTTAAAGTGTCAAATGAAATGTTTTAAATTAAAAAATATATCGTTTATGTTTTCGGTATGTTTATAAAGTTATTACTTTAGAACTGCATATTAATCAGACGTTACGGGAAATCAAAGAGTGGTTGTGAAAGTAATAGAGAATAAAACAAAACACGATGTTAGCATTGTTCAAAACTAGATGGATCCTAATAATGCTTACAATTTTTTTTATAAAAAATACATGGCCGATACGAAGGTTTTTTTTCGTGGCTGGTGAAATAAGGTTAACAAAAAAAGGGCCTTGTTTGAATGCGTTATTTTAATGCTATGTTCGGTCTAGAAATCATTTGGACAAGATGTACACTTTTTTTAGGAGTGAGATATAATTCCATTGAAGTTCAGTTATTTTTTTTATAACTAGTCTTATATTATCATTTTGTATACATCTTATATTTATATAATCTAATCTGAAATTTAATAAAATACAAAATGATTACCTACAGTCAAAACATTGCGTCTTCTTCACAATAGTTACTTTTTTCTTTTTAAATAACTAACCAGGTATTATTTTTAATCTATTTGTATCTGGAGAATTCATGCTGATATTTACATTTATTCTGTACAAAATAATAGATGGTTATTTATTTACGTAATTGTTTATGTATTGTTCTAATGTAATATGTAATGTAATATTTTTGTAGTGCAATATAAATCTTTGTTTTTGTATTATATTATCATAACAGAAATCTATCTAATATTAAGTATTTTCAATTTTAATTCACTTGTAATGAATACAAAGAAAACGGAATTCAAAAAGAAAGACATTACAAGGCCAGAAAGAAAAAAATATTATTACTTAAAACTTCCATTTATTTTTCATTTTCATTACATTTTATTTAAAGCCATTTTTTAACATATGAAAATACATATCCACCTAAATGAAACAGGTAATTATCTTCAATATAATATTTAAAATAATTTTGAAAAACCATTAACTCTAATACATTTTTATAATATTTATATTACAAACTTTAAATGTTCTTATTTTCCATACACATAATAGTTTAATATTTCACTCCCCGTGAGCATGAATATAATATTTAAAAGTAGAGCTTTTTTCCCATCAGTGAAAACTGAAAACGCAACCTAGTGAGTTTTGAAATAAATTCAATGACACGAATGATGCTAATATTTTATTTTTGATTTTTTTATAGTTGTATGCTTTCGTGAAAAATGCATTTTTTGCCATTGCAATGAATTCTCTTTTTCAGAACTAACGGTGGACATCATCAGCTCAGACTTTTAGGAGGCAGCTAGAAGTTTATTAAATTGAATAGAAATTCGTATTACAAAATTAACTTTATCGACCGAATATATTATGACTTAACAGTAAACTTGAGCTTCGTATAACATGGTACTTCTATAACTCGGTTGATAAATTGAGACTTTTTTTGTATGACACTTTTTATAAAAAAACTATCGACTAAAAATATTACATGTTTGGTTAGATCAGCAGTGCGCATACTAGAGAATGCGGTATCTTAGGGGTCCGCGAAGTGGTTTTGGTGGGACCGCAAAAATTATTTAATTATTTTTAAACAAAGCCTAAGTAATTGTTGGTCAAAAATGTTTTATTTCTATGTTTGTGGCACCCTTGTGCAAATTATTTGGCGTCCCTTATGTTAATAAAATAATACTGATTTTTATTTTTTAATGAAAGGGCCCGCTAGCCATCGAACAGTTTTTAAAGGGACCGTCAGGTGAGAAATTCTAAAAAGTTTGCGAACCGCTGGGTTAGATCATTTCTCTGGATGAGCCATCAAAAAGCATAGTATATTTTTAATAATCGACATGTCATGACATGTTTTAGCGTCACAGAAAACCATTGCAGCGAAGTAGTAACGTGTATCACACTAAAAAAAAAAATACAGGTATGAGATTAGCTTTTTATTAGTATTTCTATAAAAATAATCTTTCAGTGGAAAGTTTAAAATACTGTAGCTTATTACAAAACTGCTCGGTGCTTTACTATGCAATAAATAAAATCGAGTTTTTGACAAAAATTTTGAACCCATTTTCACTCCTTAGTGGTAAATATACGAGAACTGTTTGTTACTTAGTTACTCAACCTTTCTTTTTCGAAGAGATTAAGGATAGAAGCATAGCGCTAAGACAGAACAAGTGGTTAACCAAAAGCGTTCGCCACGCCCCGTTATTTAAGGATCAGAAGAGTGTGAGGGAATATTTAAACAACACAAACAACCAATCCTTCGAAAATAAATCGATTAATCATTTAAAAAATGCTGTTTGTACTGGGACTTAAGCCCGCGACGTCCGTCACGGAAACCAAAGGATCCGAAAATTTGAAAATTTAGTCAAGAAATATTCGTCCGGTAATTAAAACATTACATCGATCTTAAATTGTAATCTAAGAAATAAGACTATAAGTGATTGATATATTTAAAGCATTTTTGTATTAATTGCCTACGTTTTTTTGTATCGTTTTAAAAAATAATGAAATAGTTCAACGTGAGATTTTTAAATAATTTCACTCTTTTCACTTAATACGTTTTCAGATTTGAACCAAGTGAGTAATAAATAAGGTAGTAACCATTATAATAAATTAAATAGTTGAATAGTTGCTCATTTCTCCTAACTTAGCCCATAGCACTCAACTATGTCTTCAGTTTTCGCTACAACGCCCTTGTAACGATAACTAACTAGCTTCTTGTACGTAAATGCATATACTTTAAGTAATTGGAAGGTGCGCATAATAATATAACGCTAGATTAAATGACGTGTTATACTTCCTTAATAAAATAGTATTGTAAAATGATCGCTTAAAAGCGAACATATGAAACAGTAAAATTTTATAGATTGATAAAATACGTCAAACTTTTCACGAATTATATCACTGACGAGCAAAATCCATATCAACATTTTAGAATACACACATAATGAAAGTCAAAGACATAGAATTCGTCATGTACTAAAAATATGCTTTAAAATCAATCGTTAAAGACATTTGAGCTTATGCCGTGCGTTTATCATATTTTTCTTAAAAAACTATTATTTTGTCAACCCATTCAAGGTGTCATTATGTAATTAAAAGTAGCTATAATACTGGTAGCAAAAAAATTAATTACATTCGTCTTTTCCTTTCGTTTGAAGTAATATAATAATACATTAAATAGTTTTTCCCACTTAGTGTTACGTATTGCCTATGCTTGAAAATCCGGTATTTGAAAAGAAAATACCAATTACATTAAAAGTGATTCTAAAATAGCACAAAATTAAAATGTTTAACACATCTAACATATAATTAAAAAGTCATCTCAGATTAATAAATTTAGAATGGGAATTGAAAGTAATTACAAACATTATTAAAATTTGGGAAATTTTAATTATGTCAATGCCAATTGTTGTTTATAACTGTTCATTTTTGTATAAATAGCACTGTTAAATTATATTTCTTATCAGTTGACGATGCTCGTAATGAGCGAAACCGGTCCTGACATATTAAATAAAGTGGAATGAAGTACAAAGGAATATTGTGTTTTTACTAATATAATGCCTTTCCACCAAGTATTGACAGTGAACACCCTAAAAGTGATAAATACACATCATTAAATATATTTTTCAAAAAAAAAATCAAGCCGCTCATTTTTCACGACTCCGACTCCACAGCCCTGGAAAAAACACAATATTCCTCTGTACCTATTTCTACTTTTATTTAACGAGATCAGGACAGGTTTCACTTATGATTAGCATTATCAACTGATAAGAAATAAAACTTTAACGATTTTTTTAAATATAATGTCTTGTTCACAAGTATTGACAGTGAACACCTTAAAGCTGCAAATAATACAGGCCAGGATTATAATGGCATTGGTCATTGTCAGAAAACCGTGGCCGCCGAATAAATTCATTACTGTAGACATGAATTACATTTACGTATAACAAGAAGCATGGCGGAAACAATACTTTTCATAAATACTTTTGAATGCAATAAAAAATTAAAACGGTAGAATCATTTTAATTACTTTTCCGTGAAACTTCTCAAACTCTCTGCGTTTCCATTTATCCTATTGTGCAATATTATTCGTAGGTTTTGTCAAGAATAAAGGATGCCGGTTAATATTTGCTGTAAAACCAACACCTTTTTATGCCTTTGTCTACCTTCCGTTGTATTTTTGTTGGATTGTTTTGTGGACAGGAGAATTTCCACGTGGGCACACATAAACACCCGCGGCAAAGACTACGATTTCCCTTAAGCTGACTTGTAGAAACTTAAAAACTCAGTACAACCAAACTCTTTGTCTGAAAATAATGAAGTGGTTGAAGTTTTATACATCATGAAAGTATTTTTAATGATTTGATTTTTTTTTAAAGGAATAACCAGATTTTAAGAATTCCTACCAAGAAAAGTTTATAAACAGGTCACAACATTAAAGAATTCAAAAAAAAACATTCTTATTATGAAAGTGTTTTTTTTTAATAATATTAATCAATCAGTAGAAATTTATTGTCTTATTCAATAATATGTTATGCTGTTTTCAAAGAGGTTCAAAATGTTAACATTAAGTGAATAAATAGTATGACTAAATTTCTTCTCTGTTGAGTTATTCAGTATGTTTAGTGCAAATAATCAAACATGACAAAAAATCTTTAATTTTTTTTAACTTGTTCCACATGGCGTGAAAATTGACAATCAATGAGTTACGAAAAATGATTGGTTCATCTTTCCTGAAAAACTATCTTATGTTGACAGAATCTCTTTATTTTAAAATTTGGAGAATAAAACTATTGATTTTTTAAATGGCATTGCGGTTTCAGTGTTGTTTGGTATTATTATCGTTATATCACAAAAAAAGTTTAAAAAATTTCAAATGAATAACATTACCGGTATCCTTTATTTTTTTTATAATAGATTTTTTTTAAACTCAAATTTAAAAATAAATACAAAGTAAATTTTTATTTATTATATGTATATTCAACAATATTTATAAAGTAAAACTGTCAATATATTTAAGCAAGTTTGTATATTCAGGAAAAAGAAATAAAGTCGACCGAAAACGTTTGTTATATCAGTCAGATTATATTTTGAAAACAAATATCTATTATGGTGAAAAAAATTCAACAAAATATATCGTGCTCAGCACTAAGCAGAAAAACCAATTTCCGATCACAATGGAAACAATTAGGCCATCCAATATCTAAAATCTTTCGGTGTGAAAAATAACATGTTAAGATCTATTTCATCAGATAAATGGAGCGATACTGGACGCTATAGGTATTTTTTTATTAATCGAATTTTTTCATTGTATTACACTCTAATAAGAAGAAAAAAACAAATCATATTTGATAGTAAAAAAATGTGTAATTGATTTGTTAAAGTTCATAAATTGTATATGTGATGAAAATTGGTTTTCTAGGAAATGTACTGTTTTCAATCACTCAATCGTTCTGTAACATATTAAGACGTTCATGCCATGTTTTGAATACGTTATAAAGTTATAGTAGAAGGACCTACATACCTTTTATTGTCTAAGAAATTAAGAAAAACATTTTTACTATGCAGACCGAAAATTTGGTAAAATAATTAATTAACGTGTGTAATATTTTAACCTACTACTTTCTTTGGAAAAAGAGAGGTTGAGCAACTGAGTAACAAGCAGTTCTCGTAGAAACACTTCTGATGAGATAAACTCCATTAGGAGTCCATGTGCTCCACAATCGGAGCGGACTTGGTAAAAAAAAAAAAAAAACAACATACCTAGTTTTAATCTTTATAAAAATTGATGTAATTATATTTTGTATTCTGATTCTAATAAAAAAAGAGGTTTTTAACATTTTCTTATTATAACATACTTTTTTTTCTAATGTGTTTGTATTTTTTAAAAAATTATATCAAATATTTTTATTTGTTTTATTTCGAGCTTTTGTGTGATTTTTTTCTACCAATAAATATTTAAATGTTTACTAAGAAAAACGTTATTTGATGAAAATTTAAATATTTATTAATTTAATAAGACAATAAACCTTTGTTGGCTTCATAGTATTTTTTTCTGTATAATTGAATCAGTTGAAGATACCGAGCTCACCTGTACAAATAGATCTATATTGCCGTTTTTTCTGTTGTTTTTTGGGCAACACTTGTTCGCGGTGAGAGCTAATTTTGGGGCGGGTGTTGCTTTTAGCTGCTCGCGCAAGTTAATTAGATCCAGAACAAACAAACAAAGGATGAAAGGAGGGGAAACAACAAACGCCCACGGAGCAGGATCCGGAAATAAGAACCTTACGAGGCCGATTACGTAAAAGATTTTTTTCGGAAATTAGTTTATTCTATATTTGTCCACAAACATCGAGACATATCACCAAAAAGATAATTTGTTTCCGAAAATAAGATAAGCATAATCTTTCACCAAGAAAAGGGTGAATTATGATAAAAAAAAGTAAAAAAATAAGAATATTCTTTGTTTATTTGTCAGTTCAGATAGTCTATACTTGCCTAGGTAGTAGTTATTTGTATTACCGAATTTATGTCATGTGTTTATTAATTCGTTTTTTGAAGCGTTAGCAACTATTTTCTATTTCGAGTTAAACGTTTTTGAAAAAAAACCCAAAATTCATGATGATGATTTAGAAAAAAATCCATTTAAAAAATAATCAAATATAAACAATGGAACGGTTACTAAAGGAAGAATCTTTTCAGAAACAACACTTATTATATTCAGATATCGAACATTTTTTTTTTGTTCGCCCGATGTGGTCTAGGTCACGACCAAATTGAGAATTTTTAATTTAAATTTGAGACCAAAGACGTAGGTGTTTGTGGTGACAAATTACTTCTTTTAAATTACAAAACATTCTCATTGAGTTTTTCAACTTTAAAATATTTAGCGCATTGGCATTAGCTGTAATGCCAAATATTTTTCTATCGGAAAAAAATCTTTTAAAATCAAACATTATGAAAACAAATAATTGTTCTATATCGTATTCCACTAACCTTAAATAAGTTATATTCTTTTGTTTCAAAAAATATTTTTTCACGAAGATTAAGTTAAGTAATAAAATACTCTGACAAAGTTTTATAATAAATGCATTATTAATAAATCAATAAGTTCCTTACATTTTCCTTGAGTAAAATACGTCAAATGGCAGTATGAAATACAGAGGGAATAACTTTTCCTGGTGCTGGGTGTTTTAATTGCATTAAAACTTTTAACACGTTTCCTAACTACCAACTGCAACTACTAACTGCAAAACACCTTCATAGAAGTGTGTTTGTACAACTATTATGAAAGAGAGTTTCAAACATTTAAGGAAAACAAAACTGTGAAACATTTTAATTAATATCATAGTTTATAAGAGTTAGCTTTGAACTGTTTCTTAAACTTATAACGCATGAAAATATTAAAGTGGAAAATCAGAAATCCAATATACATAGTTAATTTCCAATAAACAAGATTTTGTATATCGGTTGCTGCCTTGACTAATGTATTATTGATAACTATATTATTTATTCTGTTTCATCGATTTGTATCTTTTGCTTAACAGATACGATCCGTTAATGGAGTCAAACTTCATATTATACAAAGCTACTATACTAGAAAATATGTCTTTGTATAATATATTTAAAATGACATTTCTTTATAATAGCGTGTACTTTTAGTATGACATTTTTTCCAAATGATATCCATGTAAACACTTCACCAATAGTAGTGTTTTTTCAATTAATTTGATACAAATTAAACTTAAAAAATATTGATTGATACTAAAGATAAGATTTACCAGAGATAAAAAAAAGCAAGAGGACTTCGTCAAGTAAAAACGATTTCATTTACAACTTTGAATGTAAATAAATTATTGATGATAATTATATTCACACGATGTTTTTTTGATTGAACTATACACAAATAATGGTTTAGCGACACTTAAAAATACTCAATCAATGACATATTTATAACAAAAACACATTCATTTATTAAAATAATACATTACTATTTATACATAAATTACGAATATTTTACACAAAAATTACTTAAAACACTTTGCGATGCATTTGTTATTGCCAATATTGACATACAATTATTTTTTTTGTTTCAAACATATTTCTGATCAATTACACTTTTTATATTGCGTATCCTTTTACATATCTCAAACTTAAATTCATTTTTTTTTTAAATAAGCCATTAAAAAGCTAATATGCTTACAAAAATAACATTCCTTTTTGTCACGTATATTTCATAGTAATTTGCTTAAAACTGATAGATACATTATATGCGCCCAGTAAAGGTGAAGCGAGTCATTTTGTATTTTATAAAAAAATATTAGATGCGTTGTAATATTCTACACGTAAAGTATTGTAAAAATTAAGTAACCTCGGTCAATACACATTTCAAAAGTGTTATCTACGTAAAATAAAAATATACAATCCACCAAAACACCAACTAAAGTCGTGATTGTAATTAAAAGTCCAAGAAAAAAGTTTTACCATTTTACTAGTTGGCTCACTTACCCTATCGAGGGCTCATATTTAAAATTGCATGTACAATTTCCAGCCACTAACTGGACGAATCCTGTCGTTTAAGTCATTGTAATGTGTAATGCATGAAAATATTTTTTGAACACAAAATAATTCGAGGACTAAGAATCACATGGTTCTATCAACAGAAACAAAGTTTTATGTTCAATAAGGTATAACAGGTAATTAAACTTTGTATTTCTAACATTATAATATAAATTGTAGATAAACCTAACTGTATATTGTAAATGGTTATATGTTTGTACGAAATATAGCTTTGTGTGACTAGTTAATATGATTATGGAATTACTAAGACTTTTCATTTTCTTCAGCATGCACTATTCCGTTATATGTTCGAAGAAACACTTTCAGCCAGTATAAAACAATCATTAGTATACATACATACGCCCATTAAACTGTTTTGGCATTTGTGATACAATTTCATACAAGCCAAGTCAGCAATTCATAAACCACGAAAAACAAGCAACTTGGAATAACTGTTATTCACATATAAACAACGAATGCTCGCATTACTTTTACAACTCACTTTCATTCATAAAATCGATGATCCCAAAAACATTGTGTTAAACATATTGGTTTCTTTGCCAAGCCATAAAATAAATATATCTTGTGTTTAGATGTCGTTTTTCTAAATTCATCGTTATCATCATCAAGATTTTATAAAAAAATAACATCACTGCCAACTGCCAATGTGTCAAATATTTTTTCATCGTCTGATTAACTTATGGTGACTAAATAGTATATTTTTGTCGTAAGATATTCACTTTTAAGCAATAATTGAAATACAGAATATAATTATATTTAATATAATATTTTTTTTTCGTTGCACTTAGTCAATGTATATACCAACTAGTTAATGTAAAAATTCTCCATGTTATCCAGTTACAGAATACACGAAAGAACAAATTAATATTTGAACTAGTCGATGTGAACATTAACTACACTGGCGTAGTTTAGTTGTTTGCAATCTTAAAAATAGTCACGCGTGCACTCAGTGTTAGTTTTTCATAACCTAAAAAACTTTAACGTCTTATTATCATTATTGGCCACTTTTTTTCAACATATCTAACACACTCAATGGTGAATAGTCATATATTGTTTTATAAATTTGGACTGTTAATATGTAAGTTTCAACTAAATCTGCTGGTGAATGGTTTACACTGACAAAATTCTAACTTTAACTTTGACATATTCATATAATATGTATATGCTGTTTATACATATAAATATATCTATATACATTCAACGCGATGTGTTTTCAAATAAAAGTCTGCTAATTCTGAGACATCGAAAATGTTATTTGTTCAAATAGTAATTTGATGATAATGATCAAATGAATTCATTGAATTAGTAGAACTTTTAGACGGTAGTATTTAAAATTTTACAAGAAAATTAAAAATATTTTTGATTTTGATGTAATGCCGGAATAGCTGTCAACGCCTATAATTTTACTTCAATTATCTACCATTTTATGTTTACTTTTGAATGTTTGATTATATACAAAGCACGTCCTGTTCTACCTTATAATTAGCATATTAAATAATATCTTTGTGTTCAAATTTTTATTTTGAGCTACTATCGATTTCATTTTGATTAAAATGTGCATCGTCACACGTACAGTATAAAAAAATATTTTCATATTAAACAATTCACCGTTTTTCTTTAGATTCAATAGATAAAGCTTAATTTAATCACGTTTCCATTACAACTTGGCAAAGGAACAGATAACCTATTCAACATCTGATACACAAAACAGACAATTTACCCAGCACCACACCTTTCGTGCGAGAAGCGGTGTTATCGTCTTGTTTATTGTGAAAATACTTTGTTATGAAATACAAACGACATACAAGCATTACTCTGTGTCTTTTAAGCTAAGTGCGGCGTAGACTCTTGAATTACTATATTTGTACCTTTGATTTGATTTTCAGTGGAATATGTATCGTAAATAAAGATATTTGAAACAATAGTTTCAATATTGAATACACTATTTTATGATTACATAGTAATTTGAACATCTAATTTATCGAAACTACTACAAAGATACCACCAAATCCATCGAATATATGTTTTAGTTATTTATGATTACAAGCTTAAACATTGTTATTGTTAGTATTAGATGTAAACAAAATAAATGTATCACGTGCTTGACCATTGCTCTACGGAGGTTTATTTTAAGTATCCTAATTTTGCAAGTGTGCCAATGCTTGCGGCTATAAAATAAATTGTTTTTTGTTTACATTGCGTGAGCCGTTATGAAAATGACTTTGGGTCTACACTACTATCATTTTGTATTCAATAGATTTTCTTTATCGCCAAAAAGCCAAACGCATATCGTTTCCGAGACAAAACAATCACTTTTGTAGTCAGCAATAGCCGATAGAAACGAGACACAAAGCAATGTACTCTGGATACAAGTACCACCTATATGTGAATCATTGCAATAAGAATTGAAGCAGATGTAATTTCAAAGATGAAATAGAAAATAGCTATTGCTTTATTGAGATTAGTTTTTTAAAACACCCAAAAAGCTTGTGTCCTAGTTATCTTATAAAATTGTATAAAGATGACATGTTTTTGAGTTTGTAAAAGTTCTATTTTTTTTTGTACTTACGCTGGTTATATTAGTAGACTATTTCTATGCTCCGATGATAATTTTTCAGATTGTTTACATTTATAAATGTATGAGTTAAAATACAACAGTAACTAACAAAAAACATCACAAAAATCTTTGTTTTGAATCATGATTATAAAAATAAGTTCGCTGTTTATGCTGGTATCTAATTGAGAACGTTTACCATTTTTTAAATAGCAAAATCTAAAGTAGAGCAGAGTTTCAAACGGTTTTTAAACATTTTTTTAATTCGAAAAAAAAAAGTTATTTCTTATGAACAAAAAGATTTCTCATTTTAATCATCAAACGAAGTATGCTTTTATATAATTAAATATTATTTTGTGTATGTCTGTTCAGGAAAATAATAAAAAATAGCAATATATTTAGAAAATATCTTAGCTCAGTAAGGTGGATCTTAGAATCTGTAATTAATGTGTGAATACAAAAAAAATATCTTATAGAAAGGTAGTTTTAACAAATAAGTGTCGATTCAATCAATGCTTATAAGACATCCAGGAATGATCTTTGCGTTCATGTTTATTTGATAAAATATGTTTTTTGAATACTTTCGATTGAAAATTTCAATTTAAATTTTATACACAAGAGTGACGATATTCTTCGAAACGTTGTAAAACGTTATTTGAACGACTCGAATGTACGTTTGTCCGTTAGGATTCCGCAATCGAACACTCAGTCGTATCAACAATTGCCTTCGCCGAGCAAAGAGCGCAATACGAGATGTTTTATTCAAAGATCGCAAATGGCAAGCGAAGCAAATAAAAACGATAGCATGGACCACTCCTCCGAAGATCTTCACTCCCGGCTTGGGCGCATTCCACCCCGTTTCGCCCTAGCGTCCGTCGGGGTGAGAATACGCCTTCGATGCTCTCTCTTCTTTGTTTTGTAATGATTCTCCACCAGTTTTTAAATATATTTACTAAATATACACTGCACTATTGTCAACCATGTCTTCTTTTAGTGTGAAGAATATATACTGCTAATAAAGCATGCTAACAGAAGCTTTATATGATATCAATTAGTTGATACCTGTCGCACAATTGTGTATTTTGTTACAATTTTCAGTAGATAAGGTAAAGACGATGGACTAGGAATTTAGTGGAGATATAAGCAAACATTTTTTCTTTAATTTCGTTAAAATGATTGCATAAGTAGGAGAAATTTTCAACATCAAAGACATGCACACATTACGGTCGAAATCTTGAATTATATCAATATTACTAGTACAGCAAGATTGGCTGATTTGTATAGTAAATTACTCTTAAAGTTTCATGTTGTTAGTCAAAATTTGTGGTTTAATAACAGTTGTTTTAATCTTTTTCGCTAGCAGTGGCTTTAAACTCAATGAAACATGTATTTCTTATATAAACACGAAACATTCATTTACTAGGCGTCAGTTCAAGTTCATCCATGCACTTTAACGCCTGAAGATGCCAAAAGGCAAAACCCGGGTCGTTAGTGACAAAATCTATGCGAATGTACATTATTTAAACGATTTAAATTTAAGTTCTTTAATATTTTTTTTCCAATAAACTTATTATACTTTACTCGACGAATTGTCTGATCATTCCTATTTAGACTCACGGATCACACCCTATACCCGTGAAAGTCCAACGTTTATGGGTGCTTCGTGACGAAGGGATACAAAGGACGCAAAATCAAAATACTTCCCTGTGAAAGGCATCCCTAAATAGTTTTTTTTTTCAATTAAATTACACGAAACGTGTTTTATCCTTTATTTCGAAACATCTGCGTTAGTTTCATAGATTTTCATTCCGTAATGTAGCCTACATAATTTACATCCTTACTTTCATTAGTTTGCTCACAGGCTATTTTACTTAACATTGGCCGTGATATAACAGAATTCAATTTATTAAAGCATAAAATTAAATAGTGAAAGTGGTAGGAATTATGTGTTACGCTGTGTAAAATTAAGCACTAATATCCTCTTAACTAGCCTAAACAAACAAGCGCTCCTCGTAAAATAATAGTTGTTATTATACATCACTAGTTATCTCGTCAAAAGCCAAAAGTGTTGTCAGATTTATAATTATTTAAAGCATAGCTACCTATTTAACTTTAAATAACAAAGAATTTAAACTTTGAATGATCTTAAAATTTATGCGTTTTGGCTATGTGTATTTGAAGATCTTAGTGTCAAAACCTACCTAAGCACCGTTTTTTTTTTTTTTAATTTGATGCCAACTTGTTCTCTTTATTTACACCATCAATAGATTTTAAATTTTAAAATCTCTCTAAATACAAAAAAAAGTATTTTAAAAAACATGTTTAGTTTCAAAACCAACTCAAATCCAAAAAGCCCACAGCAGTTTTTTTTACTTGTCCAATAATTTTGGTTTTTGGGGTTAAGTATGTTTTGAAACTAATACGCTCATTTCTCATATGCATTTGGTATAACTTTTTTAGAGCGCTTAGTAAAGCAAAAGAAAACGAAAAATTTCGTTTCGCTGCTTTTGTAGTGTGCCATAAATCTTTTGAATCGGTCAGTATACAATCAAAAAAGAAATATACAATATTATGTGTAAAAAAATGACAAGTACGTCTATGAAGCGAGGAAGAAAGAATATTTTTTTTTAATTATTTCGTCCTACGCTCTCTTCATAACTATGTTTAGACTAGGGCCTCGATTCCCGGGATCCCGTCCAATTTTCTGATAGTAGTAATCCTCGGATTGAGAAAATTTGGGAAAGTTGCACGACGGCTAAAAAAAGGGCTCGCGTCGTTTTATTTTGGGATTTCCGTAAATTCCTGGATTTTTGATAACTATTTTTTTTTTGAAAAATCCCAGGATTTCAAAATCACCGAGCAAAAATTTACTACCCCGAACACGGAATCCCGGGATTGGAAAAATTGTCAACCCCGATATTCCGGGATCACAAAAAGGGTTCAGGATTGAATGTCCTAGTTTAGCCATACATTAACTTAGTTAGCTATCTATACTAGCTTAGAAGAGAGGCTCAACAATAACTGTAGAACTAAAATACATTTATATTTTTTCACCTTATTATAATAAAGTCATTTTTAAGGATTATATGAGTTGCATCAGCACCAATAACCTAAATGATCCTCTTTGAATAAAGAAGCAGTCCATGTCCACAAATCATCTGGAAAATTGTCAGGAACGCAAAGTTTGACAATCTTATTAACTGAAAAATTCTCGTCATGGTCTTGATTTTTGTGTTGTACAGACACAAAAAAAATGCTTAAAAGTGATTGTTAGACATACTTTCAACATTAGTGCATAAATAAATCATTAACAGTATCCGTGTTTTATGATCTAAGTCAGTCAAAATCAACATTTTTTCCCTAGGACAACATTTCAAATTGCTGCAACATGTTGATTATAAGCCTTAAATATACCACATAACATATTTCAAAACAAGCTTATCTTATTTTTTTAATTTATTTAAATATATTATATGATGCATACGCGCAGGAAAAACACAAAAGTAAAATGGTAAATACGTTTAAAAGTGTTAAAACTGGTGGAAAGGCAGTATATTAAAAGATAAATCACTTTAAATCACACAAATGCTTTACTTTATACATATATAAAACAAAGAGCGTTGTGTGTAATTGCGTTTTCATTGGTTGAAGTCTGAATCTGATTGGTCCGTTTTTAAATTTTCATTTCTCGAGTAGTTAATTTTTAAAATTCAATAAGGGAACAAATGAATGCATGCTTTGTTTGACGTTAAATAGGTATTTACCCATTATTCTAGATTCAAATAAATTCAAACAACAAATAAATGCTTATAAACCGAGTTCAAGTGAAAGAGATCGCTAGAAGTGGATTATTATTAGAAAACGACAATCAATGTTAAGAGACATTGCAGGAAGCGAAGAAACCGGATTCACTATTAAAAATCGAAACTATCTTTGCAATCATTCTGTCGTTTTGCGAACTTTCAAAACCCTAAAGTCTTTAAAAGAGTTATGGAGACTGCACTTCTAAAGACATTTTAAATAACCTTCGACGTGTAAATCCTGAAAAATAAAATCCATTACTGATGGTATCGTATTGAAGATCAAAACAAATATTTTAAGCATGAGAGTTCATTGTTTTGATACAAATAATAAAATTGTATGATCATTTTCCTACGGTTTTTAATTGCAATGAAGTTACAAAAAAATCTGGAAAAATCAAGCTTTAATTTGGAAAAAAATATTCTTGGGCGAAGATTTTAGTTGAGTTAATTAAGATTTTGATTTATGTATGTACATTAATATCGAAAAAAAAATGTATAAAAATGACTTAAATGTGTAATTATGTCATCAGCCAAAGTTTCTAATCATTTATAATTTCTTTAATTATATTTTCTCTCCTTTTTTATTTAAAATAACTTTTTTTTTCGCTATATGAATACTTCAAATGAAATAATACCCTCAATAATTCATGATGAAATCCCAATGCAGCGAGTTATTCATTTATTTCTGTTTTCATGTACCAAGGATTCTTTACAAGCAACCGATATTTCCTTGATCCTGAATGAAGGAAGGAAGTTAAATAATCTAAGTGATCGTACAGATTTTTGGAGAAATGTCATATATTTTTTTAAGCTTAAATTGAATTTGATGTTAATACAAGTATCGGGTGACTTTGATTTTTTTGTGCCGCATATACAAATTAGATGGACTGCAGATTGTGTATGGTTGATCTAAATAGTCTGTAGTTCATGACACTGCTTAAGAATACTGGCTACTAGGCATGACTGTAATAGATTTTATATTGGCAATTCTTCCATGTGTTCATGAAAAAAATCTTAGAAAATTCTGTCTTAAAAAGAGTCTTATCTATGTATGGCAATATGTTTGTGTATATTACATTACGATCAAAATGAGATCAATTATTAAGATTCAATTTTAGTTATAATCATTAAAATTTATTATTTCATTAATTAATGATCGAAAAAGATATGCTCTGTGCTAGATACTAGTTCAAAGTTTGCAGATGCTTCCATAATATATGAGCATCTATTTCTGTAGGCCTTGTCATTGCAGATTAGGCTTTGTAGCTATCAAAATTAATGTTGTACCAGCTTGAGCGTTTTCAGTAAGGTAACCTTAATTTGTAACCCACCCTCGCACTTCAAAGATGCCGATACTAACTATCTTATGGATAATTACGACGTCATTATCATCTGGCATTATTAATCCACTACTCGGACTATCCTCTCACAAAGTTTCTTGTATGAGATATAATGCTATCATACGTTTACTTTCAAACTTCTTACTGGATATAAAAAAATGTAAACGCACACTTGACTAACCACATATGTTTTTAAACAACAATAACATACTGCAAACGTCAAAGAATTTATTAGAATTACAAAGAATTTTCGAGCTAAATGTCACGTATGGAATTTGCAGTTACTAATCTATTTAAACATGTGAAGATAATTCTATGAAAGATAGCTGTATGTGACTCAATGTAATATTATATGTTCTAGCAAACATAGAATATGCGACTGAAAAAAATATCAACCGCAGAAAATATTCCACAATCCTCCATAAGCTGCAAACCACAGCTTTACTCGAACAGTTACAAAAAAAGGCGTGAATTAATAATGTTTTTTTTTCCTTAAAACTTTAGGCATGCTGAATATTACAAAATTATGACAAAATTTAATTCAACATGACGTTTGTCAGAGTAAATACTAAGACGTGTTTGGTCAATGAATTGTATTTGGCTGTCCAAATCGATCAAAAGTATTGTATGAATAATGTGCTATTCAACAATCTACCCATTAGCTTTTCTTTACTACTTAAAAATCATGATTAATCAACTTACAAACAAAATAAGTAAACAGTTCTTTACTTACTGTAATTGAGAAAATATGGACCAATGTGTAAAACACTCTGATAAAGTTTTTTGTATATTTAAACATTTTTGGGGTTTGAAAAAATCGTGAGTAAAGTTATAAGTTGCATGAATACTTAAAATTTGAACTCAATACGATTAACTTTATTTGTAGTAAATGTCATGTGTAGTATCATTATTGTTTGTTTGCTTTTCTATCCTCCCCTCCTTGCTTCCAGTTTTTATTTTTATAATATGTTAGAAGAGTAAAATTAAAATCATTCGTACTTCAATAAGCATTGTGAAAGTAAGGTTGTCTGAGGACGCCTCTGAAAGAGGCGAAACACGTGTCATAGTTTGTAACACAATACGTGGAATAATCTAAGTTATTTAAAATTTTATATTAAAATAAACTTCCACAAAACTACCGTCCATCGAAAGTATCAATACGAATAGATTGATTATGCTGTGAGTAACGAAAATGGAACTTCATTGTTTGTATGTATAAAAAACATTTCATAAATGTAGTAAATTATTAAAGAAATAATATTACTTTGTTGTACATTGAACGTAGTAATTCAGTAATATCTTTGTTTAAACTGGCCAATGATTATTCATATAACAGAGGAAACACCGGTGCAAATAATTCATCACCAATAAATTAAAATCCCGATTTTCCAGCTCACAGGAATCAAAGTAGACTTTAAAAACCAGAATTTTAATTAAAACCTGTGACAGTGTGCAACAATTATTTCATATGAATCGTTTTATAAACGTATAATTGAAAATAACGAGGCACGCTGTAATCCATTGTGCGCAATCCACTCTTTTCAATGGCTCCTCGTTATAATAGAGGCTGAGCTACTTTACACCGGTGCAAGCACAGATAGCTCTGTTAATAACATTTATATTTCACCTATTCCAAATGTATACGAAATAATTATGTAATTATTTGTTTTCACAAACAATTATTTAAGCACATATTAACATGGGCTAAGTAAAAGTATAATATATGTAGTATTTAGTTCCTGAGTGTATCAAGTCAATATGAATATATGAGCTGCCTATAATCAAAACTAACTTATTGATTTTTGTCATTTTTTGAGTTTAGCATGAGAAGTGATTCTAATTACACCAATCTATTTATAAAAAAAACAGTAACGTGTACAAATCACTGTAAACTAGGGGTTCTGAAGTCTCGGAGTTTTCAAAGTCCCGGGACTCGAGGCGTGATTATATATAATATCCCATTCAATAAAATTATAATTTTATTAAAACTAAATATTTGAATTTATGTATGTATTTATTTATAAGATACACTCGGCGCCTTTTGAAAGTACGCACTAGTAAAAATCGCGTTTTTTTAATACAATGTTTAATAATTATTATTTTTCTTATATGTCTTAATGGATGTGTGCAATGCATACGGTTATTTTTACTGGAATGAAAAGATGATAACGGTGCATGTAATGAAAAAATATCAATCAAGCCGCCGTCAGGAGTAAGTTTATGACTGTAGACAATAAACTCATGGGAAACTTAAGAGTGTTATATGAGAATAAAATACACCAAAATCACCCACACCTTAGATACCATCGATTAACAATAAAAAAATATCAGTTCAAGTTCATCCGTGCACTTGAACGCCTAAAGATGCCGAAAGGTGAAACCCGGGTCGTTAGTGACATAATCTGTGAGAATGTACATAGTTTGAACGATTCAAATTTAAAAAAATATCGTTATAATCCAGAAATGATCTTTAAACTGACAGATGATTTTTAATAAAATAATGATAACTGACAAGACGACCTCATGAAATTTTATTGTCCAAATTAGGTACATGTAATAATATAAAACTTTATTAATTTTTTCAAATATTTTTTTAGAAATACCATTAACTAAACTTGTTCAAATAATCATATTTTTGTTTTTTGAGAGCAAAAAAATTGCTACTGTGGATTTCTGTGCTACTGTATATTGAAGTTATCATTTTCTTTTGACTAACTATAAACCGGGACAGAGTGGAAGAAATGCATTTTAATAATGGAATCACATCAACGCGAGGAGCTGTAATGCACCAGTTTAAATTAATTGCATTTTTAATTAAAAATTAAAAGCACTCTGTTGCTTAATACTCTCAAGATAGAGATTTCTAGCATTTCTTTCCAAGAACACCGGTAAAACATCTCTTTACAAAACAAAGAGTTACGTAATTCACCTTTAACATTTTGTGTTTTTTATTTGTATTCCAAATATAAAACGTAAATTAATGATGTACTGCTGCATTTAATTATTTTCCATTTAATACTCGGGTATGTAATGAAATATTTATTATTGCATTTAAAAGGAAATCAGGAGGAAAAAAATATTGGCTTAAAACTGAATATGGATATTTTATGAAGGCCAATTTTTACATATTATGAAATCATTTATTTGTTCAATATAATAAATAATATATGATTTTGATAATATTGATATAATACGTTTCAACTAGGGAAATACATTTTTACCAATAATAATCTTGTTTCACGTTTATTGATTTTTATGACATTTTAAAAATAGCGTAAGAATAACTAAATTCACTCGAAATATTTAAAAGGTTCATAGACTTCTAGTTGACAAATTTAACTAAAATTGCTTAACGACGACTAGGTGTTAGTAAATTTTTTAACTTTTTTTAAACTCATATCAATGATTAAAAGATAGGCTTTGTTTTTATCGTTTTCTACTCTCGAAAGTTTAGAGCATGGATTAAAAGCAATGTAAAAATTCATGCCTTTGGTACAATGAAAAATACTGAAAAAAATGAAGCATCTATTTATTTTGTCAACCATGTCATGTGACAAACACTGAAAAATGTTAACCACTCAGTCACGAAATAAGCAATTTAAAAATATTATTTTAGAAATCCCAGAAATACACATTTCCAGTAAACATTTTGATGTGTGTCAAAAGATATTTAATATACATTAAAATAATAGTCAAACTACAGCTAACGACATCATTCATGAAAAAAATATCAATAAATATGGATAAACTGAAATATAATGTATGTCGATAATGCTTAAATCACGATATCAGCATTTCGACTGCCTTTTTATTATTTGATCGAGTGATAACACCATGTCCTGTGGCACGCCGTCAAATACACCGAAAAGATATCTAGGGACATTTTCGAGTAGTTTGCTTACACAAAAGGCCATGCTGGGCCTTTAGTGTCCCTAAGTCAAGTCCCTAAGCCCACGACCCTTCTTTCTCGGAGCAACTTAGTTACCAAATAAATTACAATAATTTTCGTTAATGGGACACAAGGAGGTAATAGTAGATCACCTTGTTATGTGAAATATTTTGTCAAGCAATTTTACTTTTAAGGAAACTTTATTCTTGTATTATGATAACAAAGTCAGCATTATAGAAAACATATTTTAGTTCTTACTTTTGGGTGGTTTTTCTTTTCTTCGTGCCATTCATAAATTTTATGAAAGTAATTTAATTTTATTATTCATTGTAATATAATTTAGATGTCTATCAATCACTACTGTGGTATAAGGATAATAGTAGTAACTTAACGATCATAATATAGTTCTGAGTTCATATCCGAGCAAGGTACCAACACAAATGGTAATTTTTCTCAATATTACATATTTAAGATTCTGGCCTTGGCTGTTTGTTATGTCTCTTTTCTTCAAGACAACCTCAAATTTACCTATAAAGTTTAAAAAAAAGTATAAGGCTTAAACATAAATATGTTATTTACCATGTCCGCTTTTAATGCAGAGCATATCTCTCACACTACTAATGGATTTTATTTTAACAGAAGTGTTTCTACGAGAACTGCTGGTTACATAGTTGCTGAAGCTCTCTTTTTTATAGATAGTAGGAATAGAAAGATATGACTATAACAGTACTTGTGATTAAAATATCGCTTTTAGGATAAAACATAGGATTTTACTTAAATAGTAAGAAAAAAATACTAATGAGCTTAAAATAAACATTTTTCACATATCTGATTTTACTTTATAATCGATAAACATTGAAACATGGAACAGTCTAATATTATCGCTATCCATAAACACTTTTATTAAAATACATACATTAGTATTGTATGCATATTTAAATTTTACAAAAGAAAGAAAAGGTTCAAGATGTATTATCATGTTATGGTTAATAATGTATGCTATTTAAATATTACACACGACGTGTTGAACTTACCAATAAAGGCCAATGGGTTAATATCACCAAAAACCACGATGGTAAAATCGTAAAAGGGTCCAGAAAGCACTTTCAAATGAAAATTTCCAGTAAGTCGTCTTTACGACTGGGCCACGGAACCTTATTTCGTAGATCAAGTAGCTAAACCCTCATATGCTAATCGTGCCGGCTGTCGATATAAAATGTAGCAGCTTGCTTTTAAGGGTGACCCAAGCAAGAGCATTCTCACGGCCCTTTCGTGGAATGTAAAGTAACCGATATTGAAAATTTTCAATCACCTTACAAAGTCGATACATCGCAGATGATTTTATTTTTTATTCAACCGTACCGAATAATCACTTTCACGCCAAACTACTTTTTTTTAGTTGCAGCGTTATTTTAAACAAAAAAAACATTTTTGTTTATATATGTATATCTACTGCGGAAAAGAAAATGGACCTAACCCACTCACCAAAAAAAATACAGAAAACACAAAAGGTTACGCCCTGTTTCCTTTCCACAGTCAATAAACAAGTTAAACAAATGAAGTACTTTGTATAATTAAAATTATTGTGTTATCAAAGTAAACAATGTTAAATGTTATCAGTTATAAAAGCTTCGTTCTTCTGCGTATTTCTGGCGGTTCCCACACCGTCAGAAGTACGCAGAAGAACAGAGTTAGCTAAGTGTTCACTGTCAATACTTAGTGAAAAGGTATTATATTAAAAAATAAATCACCGTTTTGTTTACAAATGTCATTTTTGTTTATATGGAGAAGTAGTACAAAGAAGTATTTTATTTTTTAATATAATAAGCTATGTTTGTTTAAGATGAAATTTACATCTCGGCTTAATTCTGAATGTCTACATTTTATAATTCTTTAATAAAGGATTACTTCGTTTTTGTCTTTATTTGAGTACAGTTGTATCAACTGACAATCATTCGACTCTTTTGAAAATCTTTAGTCAACATTCCAAGGGCAATATTCATAGTGATATATCTTTAACTTATTTACCAAACTTAAACTTTGTTACACTACGGAATACACCTTGTGAGAAAGAGGTGAAGTCAACGGGAGAAACAGTTGTAACTTTTTTACCATTGTTTGTAAAAAATATACTATATTAAACTAGAATAGACTCTTACATATTGTATGTAGCGAAAATCATAAAAACTAAACCAAAAAATGTATATATTTAAAAGACATGCCCATCGCGATTGATACGACTTGTTATATACACCTTGAAAGATATATATTTAAAACAACTTTATTCTACTTATTAAAACCACTCTGGTCATTTTGAGAGTACCTATTTAACTGCATTAGGGTTTGCTAGCTATTTTTTCTGTTACTTAATTAATGATTACCTCTTCAACAGTATTCAACTAACGGGCAACATATTTCAACAACAAAAATATTTTATCAATAAATTCATTATTCTTAATTCAAAAAAATAGGTAAGGTGTTGCAGAGGCGGACTTTTACCGAATCTGAAATACACCCAAATTATTACATTATGTATGAAAAATGACAAGTTGTTCAATAAAAAAATTAAAAGGATCGTGGAAAAAATCTTGTAATTCTTAACGAAAGGGCATTTTTATAATTAATTTATTTTTTTTATTTCACATAGTTTTATAATGATCACTAAACTTTATTGGTATTTTTTTAAATTTTAAATAAAATCAACACTCATAAAAAAAATCTCAACACTACTAACACGAATCGGAAAAAGATCCAATGCGAAAGTAAACAAACAACAATTTCCCAGTTAAAAAGCTTTCTCAATAACTCATATTACAAAAAAAATGGTTTGTGATTTTATGTGCAAAGAAGGGTAGATTAGCTATAAAAAAGTGAAAACAGTGGAATAATATTTTTAACACAAATAGGTATATGTATTTATAAGTAAAGAAGCTTTTATTAAGTCATAACTACATTGGTTGTGAATAATTATAATATCAACAAAGATTAAGTTATCGTATCAATTCTGTTGAAATATGAAATTTAATCTGCATACTGTGTATTGGGTTAGTCGTATCTGTCAGTTTACCACTGTCACTTAATTGCTCAACTGGTCTGCCGCAAAACGAATTTGGCACATGTCACACGTACGCGAATCCCATAGCGAGCAATTAGGAGCACTGTATGCAAAAATAGGCTGGGTGTAATTAGTAGGGTACTAACCCTCAACGGTTTACTGTAATCGGTTAAAAAAATATACCAAGCAAAAGGCGAATACACAGGTGAAACACACATCTCTGCGCTCATTTTTGGCAATAATGAAAACCGGGGCCTAAGCACCCGAGAAACTTTTCAGTGACCTAAATTCGTACAAAAAAACCCAATAAATGTGGTCTTTGTTATAAGTACAGTGTATTTTTTTGGATTAAAAAGGAAAGAAATCTTTTCATTTTATATATTTCATTGAAATTTCGGGCCCAGTTTATAACATTTTTGGCACCTATATTGATTATTTTATAAAACACGACTAAAGTCAAAGACGATATATTCATTGTTCGATTTTATCTCAGTAGTTGCTAGTAAAAACAAATATTTGAACCCAAAAAATTAATAAATTGGTCTATTTACTAAGACTTTCAATATACATAAGTACTAATTAATTTTTAATATATAAATTTTATTTAAAAATATGGATGAGTTAAAATTTTTCTTTTGAATAAAGTCATTTTTTTAAACAAAATATCTTAATTTTTTCGGAGGAGCATTATTTTATTTATTAACAATAATATCGTTAGTCATTTGGGAAAAAAAACAAATTATTCAAAGTATAATATGCCGTATAAGTAATTGGTATACGAGCTTATTATATCAAATACATACATAAAATATACGTGCAATTGATGTCAATTGAATTCGAAAAGTTTTAAATAGAATTTTCGCATAATGGAAAAGTGAAATTCTTGCCGAATAAAAAACGCCAATACGATTATAACGTATTATATGTTGTAAACATTTTTAAGAGGGGGCTGGAAAACGACTTTGCGTTTGAATATTATACACTGGAGATTTTTATCCCTACTCAGGGTTCGCACAAAAAGTTGCTTTGGATTTATTTAACAAACATTCGTACATCGTCAAACGATAAAAGTTTGGATATATCGAGGGAGATAAAAAAGAAACTTTCGGCTGTCGCTTGTTTACGCTGAGCTTATAAATGGCATACATGTTCGAGAAGATAAAGTTTCTGCCTTGCCGAAAAGCTGCGAAACCCTTTTCCAAATAATCCGTGAACAAAATTACACAAGATAAATTTAATACCGAGTAATTACAATCGGCTACGACATCGTGCCGAAAAATGGCCCCAGCGGTCATGTCTGGCTTTTTATTTGGGGATCTTTTGGTTTTGCTCGGTTCAAAATAAAGCTAGACATAATAAAAAAAAAACTACAACCAACTTAATATGACACCATTATTGATGGCATTTTACTTTCATATTGTACACATAACTCATAAATTATTATAACAAACATTGTATTTTTATATAACTCTGTGAGATAAAAAAAATTGTCTGACACCGACAAGCTTAATAATTAATATACTATAACAATTTTATAAAATTGCACAAAAATATTTTCCAAATTCTAAATGTACTTTTAAAAAAAAAAGCTTCAATATTATAATTACAATTATTGAGGCTGTAAAGATATTTTCAACAACGATAAACATCCTTAATATTTTTTTATTGGTTTGACAGTAACGTTTTGTAAATTCATTTTTAATATAAAATTTAATTTGAGTAAACTTTAGCAAAAAACGCTTAAAGAACAAAGTGAAAAAAAACATGTTTTAACATTTACCGCCCAATAGACGGTAAAAATCTAGAACGTATATTTAAAAAAACATGTTTTTCACTTGGTTCCTAAAGGGCCAGCAACATATCGGAAGTATTTTTTAGCGTCATAGGGGAAGTGTTAGTAGGCGAAGTACGTGTTACATTTTTTTACTCAGTCAGTAGTACAACAAATCTTTAAATTTAAATTTTATTTTATCTGTAATAATAATATAATCTTACCTATTTTAATAAAGATCGAAAGCATACTATAAATTATTCAAATATAACTTTATATCGTTATTTAACATATATTTAAAAAACTGAAATATTTAAAATATAATATATGCTTAGTTACGCATAAGAGCATCAGCACAAATAACAAACGTCTGACAAAGAACAAATATGTTAAGTTTTTAAGAAATAAAAAGTGCACTTTTGTTTATGCGTAAATAATAGTTATAGGGATTTTTTCTAAGCAATTTTTATATTTGACAATTTTTTGACGGGTGCCTTATTTTATAGTTGACCTCTATTTTACAAATATTTATATAATCAGTATGTTTAAATAAAATATCAAAATAAAATACAATGTATAGAATTTATTCAATTGTACTCAAATACTGGCCTATCTCATAGGTAGACTGTCAACATTGTGGTCAACGGTTTCACAGCTCGCTGGCTCGAATCATAGTACGGACAATTTTTTTTAATTATGTTTCAGTGTAATTAAGATTTCTGTTCAAATGTATGGATTTTTGAAATTTTTAAAACAATTCCATGCCAACTATACTCTTCCAAAAACGGGTTTTAGTGGGTGCAAATAGTTAACCACTATTTCTGTCGTAAGTCATGTCCTTATACCCTTACTCTCTCTTAGCCTTTTGGCTACTGTACAATAAAGTACGTCTTTACTTAACGCGCCGCCTATAATTTGCAATTATTCAATTTATTTGCTATTGACGAGATAACTCGTCTCTGGCGTGTTGAGCAAGAAAAATTTTACGAGATAGCTCGTCTGTGGCAGCCATCGAGTTAAATTTGAATTTAAAAAGTTATTCATCATTATATTTTCTTTTGCCGTTCGTATGAATTTGTATTGAAATTTCGCCATTATATCGATTAAATCAAACAAAACATGTTTACACCACGTTCGTGTAAAATTTAGAATCGCTCGGTAAATCTCGCATCAATTTATCAATATCAGTTAGCTTTAAGCGTATTGAGCAAAATTCAAAAGCCATTAGGCACCAGTGCTAAATTTCCGCTGCACCAGAGGATTTGCATCGCTCGCCTGACGCTGAATTGCATAAAGCTTCATTTAATGAAAATGCACTCTCAACTTATTGATTAAAATGCACTTTTCACTATCGTTTACGGTTCCCGGGTAGGCATCCAAATTTAACTAGTAACTTTTTGTTTTTCAAAAGAAACTATTCAAAACATATACATATGTAGTTTAACCGCCAAAATTGCACTCATATTATTGTGTACGATTTTTTTCCTTTGTGTCACTGGTGTACCTCTTTGATAGCCGAGTCAAAAAATAAATGATAATTTTCGGAAATTAGATTGTGCCATTGAATTATTGAAGAAATCAAACAAAAAAACTTAACAAATAACTTTTAGTTTATTTTAAATTCCGGTTCCATCACCGATTTTAACAATCAAGATTTTTTTTAAATGTAATCGTAATATCAAGACATAAAATGTTTTTTTAGTCAATACCATGAAAATACTTTATTTTAACGCATTATAAGCTGTTAACTGAATGACAGTCGTACATTTTCAGCATTTATTAATTAAGTCAAGTTGTGCGATTATGAAAGTAAGAACTTCCCCTAAAACACTCAACAACCTTGCTTCATAATTATTCGTTCAAACAATCTCATTAAAAACTTATATCACTATATAAATAATATAATTTAAGATTTCGACTGAAGGTGCTTCGTGGAATTTCCATACTAAATTTGAACGATTTAAATGTAAATAATACTTAAAATATAACAGAAAAAAATATGATACTGTATATTATTTAATATTTAATCGTTTTGATTATAATCCCCAACAATGAAAAATTCCTACTTTCCGCTCAATACTTCATATATGTTCATAGGCAAGCACCCTTACAAGCGATGTTAATTTAAAATCAATACGACGTTAAATAATTAATCAAGAGATATCTTGAATTTACCGAGTTTCAACTGAATTTCTGGTGTATTAATATACTTAATCTCTATGCTAAATATCAGTATGTATGGTATTATGAAACACGTTTATGACTAAAATGGAATGTAATTATTATACTCTTCTGCTTTGTTTCATGGAAATCAATTATGAACCTGAACTGTATTTTGTCTTTTAATTTTTAATAAAATATTTGGAATAACAGCTAATGCCAATGAGCAGTTGTTGAGCATAAGTTGAAAGATCATACGAAAAAAACTTTATGAGGAATTGTTGTAAGTCACTCGAGATCAACTCGAGGAGAAATGACATCACAAACACCCACGTCTTAGGTCTTAATCAAATTTTGAATTTGGCATTAACTTTACCGGAAATCGAACACATCGGTACCACCTGATCGGTACAGCAAGCTCTAACCAACTAGACCACAGCAACATTGTACATTTATCATTTTTATACAATTTCAGAGTTTTAAAATATTTGTACACTATCTAATATCAAATAATTGATGGGTTATTTATGAATTTTTATTCATAGAATTGATTATATGAGAAATTTTAATTCTTGTTCTCGGTATTTGACTGAAAATCGTCTGGTTGAAAACCAATTTTCATAAATTCAATTTTTCAAAAATTTTATTTTACCTTATTTTATGAAATAAAAATAGTGGGAGTGTAAACGACTAGCATATTTTGTGACAGTTAGACGAGCCACCTGCCAATACATTCATAATACGCAGACATAAAAAGAGAGTGTTCGTGAATGTGTATGGTGTTATTTTGCATAGTAAAGACAATATATTTTTAATCAAAAAATCTTAAAAATATTTTTGCTTAAACAAATTACTGAATAATCTTGTATTTTTCTCATAACAAAGGCACGTTATTTTGTTCATGAAATTACAGTTTTTAATATTTTCATCATATCAATCAAGTCACGCAGTAAAATTTTAATCCTTTAATTAATTCTCGATTTTGAAATTATTGTTTATATATATCGACTGTGGAAAGGAAAAAGAACGTAGCCTACACATATCAAATTTTACAGGATGCGCAAAAAACGTGTTTTGATGATTTTGGGCCATATGCAAATTATGAATTATACACAACCTTAAAATGCACGGAGATTTCTAAACTGGTGTTTAATTGTCAAAATATAATATTAATTAAAGAAGTTGTCTAGAAAAAACCATTATTTAAGTCTTTTCTCTTGGTTTTAATATTTTACAAGGTCATCTTTTTCAAACTTAAAAACTAAATTTAGATACTAATTGAGCATTTGCAGCTTGCATCCTTTTGATAGAATGCATCATACGTGTATCATTATGATGCATTGTGATTATCAAAAAAACCTGTTTTGAAAAACCTGTGGTTTACGTCCTTTTTCCTTTCCACAGTCGATATTATTTTGAATCAAACTAATTATAAATTTTGTTGAAGACCAATTCGGAAAACAATATAAACATTTACACCAGTTTGAACGACTCGATACATTTCATATGTAAAACGATACCCACCAGCTTTACAAGCAAATTTAGTGTATGTTTACTGCATACACCTAAAGTAAGAAGACTCAGTGAATGGATTGGTCTGTAGCTTTGGCTATCACTTTAATATGCACGTCTGTAGTATTGAAATGTGTTTCGTGGTCGTTGATGTCATTGGTAAATAAATTTTTCTACCCTTTTTTGTATTAGGATGTTTAACACATAATATGATCACGTCAATACTTATTTTTGAATTTGCTTAAAGTCTTCTCCTACCCTTTTAGTTGCATTTGTAATATGAATCTAAATCTTTCTTCTTGTTATAATAAATAGTATGAAGAAGACATTTTGTATTACAAAAATATTTTAAGCACTTGAGGAGATAAGACATCATGAAAACCTTTGCCTTAAATGTCGTATATAATTAGTCAATTTTATAATTACATATTAAAAAGAAAAAAATGATATTCAACATCAGTTTAGTTTTATCATTTTAGTATGGATAAGATTGTAGTAACTTAAGATGCTGTGTTTGTAAAGTTAATGCTGAGACATTATGTGTTCACTAAAAACCAGGTACGACAACTTTAAATGTTTGGACAATATCGGTTTGATCATTATTTAAATTTATAGTAACCTACATCCGTCGCGTATATGTGCATACACTTTGCGGTTATGTCCTCACACATTTGATTTTTGATTACAAATAAAACAAATCAGCTATTATATAAAACCTAATATTAGTTATCCAAAAATTCTTATCTTTCTTTTTTAATTATCCAACTCAATAATTTTATTGTAATCAACAGTATACTAATAATTTTATTTTTATAATAATATATTATTACGAATTAACTTTTACACGCAGTAGTTATAATCCTTTGTTTAAAAAAATATTAATAAATTCTGATACTTCAATTTTAAATAACCTACTTTATAGTGAGTATGTTAATGATATTAATTTATATTACATATACCTCATAAAATGTTATGATTTCATTTGAATATAAAACTCATTAGTTTGGTTAAGGCTTATGAAAAAAATGTTTAAAATCTTTATGGTTAAGTTTTCATGGAAAGGGAATCATTTTAAAACATCCTAATTCACGTACACTCCAATTTAAAGCTTTAATTAAAGATACACTACAAATTATCATAATTGACAATTATTTAAATAAGGTATACATTTTCATAAAACATTTTATTTCTATGTACTAGATATTGATACCGGAAACAGAGCACGGTTAATACATTAATCCCAAATTGGATTAAATATTAATAATGAGGTAAAATATAACGAGTTCCTTACCATTTAACAGGAAATTTATTCCTTGGAAACTCAATTTGAGCTTGTTCAAATTGGCTACATATTCTCAGGAGACTTTTATCAGAGTTAGGTAACTTTAATCCCATTCTACTAAGAAAAATATTCAACACAAGTTGATGCTTTATATATTCATGAAAGTTTGTTGATGGAAGAAGCTGTCATCTGCTTAAAAATGTAAATACTCGCGAAGAACAATCTTCGTGTATCATAAATTAAATCGATGTTTTTATGATTGTGAGTTGCCTGATTAGTTCAATCAAATTTAAAAATATCATAAAACTATAATTAGCTTCTGAAATATTTTATCAATTATTTTTTATTATTAAATGTAATGTTAACCATCTCAAAAGCACACAAGTGACGTTCGTTTAGTTATTAAATCCATTCATTATCTTAATATCCTATTATGTATTCATAAAAATATATATATTTTTATAATTCTCTTCTGATACGTATACTATGTATATACTACTATTTATCTCGTTCCGTTGTGAACACCCAATGGTGAAATATTCTTTGCAAATTATCTGCCGGCTGCGTAGTTGAGTGATCAACGACGTTGGCTTCGGTTACAAAACTCACGGGCTCGAATCTCAGTATGGACAGTTTTTATAAATTGATTTTTCAATCGGTTAATGAAATCCTGTTTGAAGGCATGGATGTATGTGATATCTTGAATTACCGCCTCCCACACATGATTAACTGACCACGAATCCTGTTTTAGCCTTATCATTTTGTCTTTAATATCTTTGAAAAAGGGATAGGTTGAGCAACTGATTAACAAGCAGTTCGCGTAGAAACATTTCCGTTTAGATAAACTCCAATTTGGGAGCGAACATGGTAAAATAAAAACTGCATTTTCATATAAACAGTTAGATACGGTTCGTCACAAGCTTAATTGTTTTAAAATATAATATCTATTTGTAAAAACAAACATTTTATATAAATCATATAAAACAGATAAATAAAAATAGCTTGCCTTTCAAATATCTTTATGGAACAAAAATATCAACAAAAAAAACAGTGTAAATATATTTCATAGTTTATTAGATTAAACATATAAAATGCTAATAAAGAACACTAACAACATAACTAATTGCATGTTGACCATTTAAAATACTTAAAAATATTTTTAACAACATTCCTTTATCGCGTCGGATTTTTTTTTGTGAAATGAATAAAACTGCTTCAGTTGTGGTTAGATACTTTGTATGGATGATTGATCGAAACACGTGCTGAGTCTATGAAACGAGAAGGTGTTTTGTGATATTCAACAGTGCTAGGCCATATAACATATATAATTGGATTTGCGAAGAAAAATAAAAGTACACGCGCGTGGAATTCTAGGCGAACCCATTACTGCGGTTATTGTATTTTCTTTAAAATATATACCTATTATTGTATATTGTAGTCCTGGGCTAAAGCGATTTACCAAAAATAGTCAACTGCATTCAACGCGTCAAGCGACATAATTAACTACTTTTTAAATCGAAATATAAACTCTAAAAATTGATAATAATGTTTCAAAATTGTAATAGATTATTAACATGAGTCCCGGAGCCGTGTCTTCACGTGATGCACTATTCTTTTATATAAAGACATAATAATTGTTGTATTTAAAAACATTTTAAAAAAGTCTCATCAAAGCTACAATAGCAAACACTCAAATCATTCTAAAACAGTTGTTTAATTATTACTTTCATGAAAAATTGTTACTGATTTTATCATAAAACATTTGATGCTTCAATTTTTCTTTTTAAGACGACATGGTGGTGCAGTCACCGAGTACACATTGTTAATTCAGAAAAGACACAAAAAAAGAAGTCAGGAAACATCATTAAAATTTATTCAACTTATATCAACAGAAGAAAATAAAGAAGCTCTGTAGAACATGCAAGGTGTGCGCCAAGCAAAATAAGTAGTAAGACTCGGTACATGAGCAAATTTCGTAATATAACTCTTCATAATAGTGAATAAAATATAATTTTATGCAACATTTAATAATCAGAGAATTTTTCAAAACAAGTTGGTTGTTGATTATCCCACCACCACCCTTTATGTGTATACAGCCGCTGTTTCGCGGCCGCCTTCCATAACGCAATACGATAAAGAGAAGAAAGAAATTTACTCCTGATATTATTTGCCCGATACAGAGCTACACGAGACCTATCTTTTATCCATGGACTGTTGTGCTTAAAAAATAAATATAGAAGGAAAAAGGAGAATGAGCCTTTTTCATCCAATTGGTTTAAGTGATATTAAGTATCCTGTGTAGATGTACAATGAGAATCCGCTGTGGCGGAAGAGTTTAATCTACTCTGCGTTAAATTTAAATCGAAATCAAGAATATCCCTAGCTCCATATGATATTGCAAATTTATCGAATGCCTCAAAATTGGACTTGGTTGAGATCAAGTCAGCGTGGCCTATTAGGCACGTTTTAATATTTAAATGATGGAGAATTTACTTCCATGAGAACGTTACTTCGTAATTTCAATTATCATTTGTTGTTTCCTAACTGATCAAAAAATGCATTTGATTTAACCTTAATACCCGTAGCGTATTAAAATGATTAAAAAAACCATCCAGCTTAATTAACACTAACGACTATCATCGTTTAGGTTGTTTGAACTGATTACCAAATTAAAATTACACCTCGATCAAATTTAATGATGTTCCATTATTTTTTTTTAAACCATTATTAAATTTCGTTTTTGGCCTAGTGAACCGTCAAGGTTGATGCAAATTTGTCACGCAAAAGTATATATATTTCTAAATTGTTGATTTACAGACACTTGTTTTTACACCATACTATATATAGGTCAACAGAACGCTCATAAAAATAACAAAGTAGAATATTATATTTGTTTATTCTAACATCTGTGGGATAAAAATAGATAAATATTCCACAATGTATATTTCTCTGAACCAAGTTTCATCCCAATACATGTAAAAACCAAATTTCGAAAGCTAAACACTTCTTTATAATGTGCCATATAAATGAAGTGGCAGGATATCCGACATAAAATAAAATATATAAAAGACAGTATTTTATTATAGCTTCTGTCAATAAAGAATAAAAAATAATGGCCATGTTGGTTTCACGTGCTGAATACTTTTTTCGAAAAATAACATTTTTTCGATGCTATTCGCGAAATACCGAGTTGATTGCTAAAAATATTGGTCACAAAAAGACTTTAAAATAGCGGCTGATGTGCGTAAAATAATATTCCAAAGCTATCAGTACTTCAGTTTAAATACCCATCAAAATTTTATATTCATTACGGCCGATTGAACAATATCACAATCAGGGAATCATTACATTTTTGCAACTAAAAGGCAACATAAATATAAGTAATATTAAAGTTTTCACGAATATTATTCATTACCATCAATTTTTATATGTACACATACCTTTAATATTTTGTACAATATATTTCCAATTCAGTATCCCAATAGACAGTGATTCTTGTACTCCCGTGTGATACTTTTCGATGTTTTACAGTAAGATTTATGCTGAAAAAAGTTATTGTGGACCTACGACGAAAAAGTTGAAAATTTTAATGCGTTTTTATTAAAACATTGGCAAAGACTCTCATTTTCTCATTTCAAATAATTCCATATTCATTTTAAGATGGCCATGGAGGACAATACGAGTTAAAGTAGGAAAAGTATCACAGTAACTTTTTTTAACGTTAAAAACACAGACTTTTTTGTTGTTTTTAATTAATGTTTTTAAAAAAAATGAAAAAAAAAATACTAATTCCACAAATTAGGATTAGTTAAAAATACTCGCTATGAGAAAATTTGTGCTTTTAACAGGTTGTAAATTGTGTTTCGATCATTTTAATAAAATCTTTACTCCAGGAGCTAAAAATTAACACCGAAAACAAATTATATATGGTATCGCTCTTAAAATAAAATCTTACACAACATAAACAATGTACTCAATAAAATGATAGTATTGCTTGTGGCTAACCAAGAAAAAGATTTGTGTTTCAAACAATTTATAAAACCAAATCATGGTTGTATGGTTGCTATGTAAAATAAGTGATTCGGAAAAAATCGGATGATATGAGCCAAGTAGATATTTTAAAATAAAATTTCAAAATTAACTTACGCACGTGCTTAACGCGTCCTGTAAGTTATGCACAGTCGAATGTAAAATCATGTTTACAGTACGCGTTAATTTTTTCATCAACACGTTCAGTTTTACCAATCTGTACAGGTAGGCGGAAAGGTTTATCGTAGCCGGTAGGGCAAACCAATCATTCGAAAAGTGATAAAACCATTTTTCGTAACGTTATTTCAAGCTCGAGTAATCGAAATCTGTAACATGGATTTTAATATTATTGCAGTCCGCGTTATAATCAATGTAATTGAGTCCAATGTTAATCTTTAGCAAAATTATTTAACGTAACTTTTTTTAGTTTTCAAGAATATCCTTCCAATTACCAAGTGGCCAACGCTTGGATCTTTGCTAATTTGGTTACGATGTCCACTAGTTCGAATTTCAAAACGAACACTTTCTGTTATCTATTTCGCAAACGATTGATAAATATTTAAAGTATGGCAATAACTTCAAAATATTTGATCATAAAAATGGAGGGAGAAGAAAGAGCAAGCCACTACTATTTTTCTTGATTCTTTAATCGATACTCAAAAAAAAGATAGCCTGCATTACTAAAATAACAATTTGTTGTAAAAAAAAAACAACACATTAGGGTAGACATGGTTGCCAATACAGCAAGTCATTTATTATTTCAACTACCTTCGTTCATTTATTGATCTAGAATATTATCGAATGGTTAATAACTTTAAGTCGTGTTACACTGATAAGTTTGTGGGAGTGACATTAGAGTATTTTTTATCCATGTCTGCTCCAAATGTAGAGCATATGGCTTCTTAATGGAGGTATCTCAAGAGATCTTTTTCTACGAGAACTGTTTGTTACTCAGTGTTGTTACTCTTCAAAGAGAGTTATAGGGATATAAGGATAAGTCTAGAACAGGACTAGTGGTTAACTAGTCGCTCTCGCTACGTCCAGCTATTAAAAGATTGAAGAAATTTCTTTAGATATCACAAAAACCTATGCCTACGAACAGAAATCGATAAATCTGTTCGTACTGGGACTCGAGCCCGTGAGATCCGGCACGGAAGCCCACAACGCTAACCCGACAGTTATTAAATGCAGTCTCTTTTTATGTTTATAAAACAATCTTTGTATTCTATACATAGCTAAAAAATGTTCACCATGTTATACTAAAGGAACACAGATCGTTAAAAACTGAGCTTACCCAATAGATACGATTTTTTTTAGAAATAATGTATTCAAGAAAAACGCTATTTTTTCTAAGACATTTACGTCATAAAATTCTGCAAATTGATACAAAAAATACAAATAAAGATGTTGCTTAGATTTAATGACAAATTTGAAAAATCACTCAAGACGAATATCGATAGGTTCTAATGGCCAGGTTAATCATGGTAACTTCAAAAAAGCAAATAGATATCAACTCATAAAAATCCCTATTATTTTTTTGTAATTTATGTAAATGAGTATGGACTAAATCAAGTATTGAGGAATTTTCCGGAAATTTGCAAACAAATTCGTACACAAGAAACGTTGCTACGCCAACATAAGAAAGGTGTAAAACTGGAGCTGACGATGATTGGCATATCAATTCATTTTCAAGAAAATGCTTGAATTATTTATTTGAATCATTTTGATGTTCAGTAATGTTGAATTTAAATGAAATAATTTCTGTTTATTATATTTCTCCATTAATAAATGACCAAGTAGTAAAAGTTTTTTTTTTGAACATAAAGTGACCTCTCGCAAACATTACAAAGTTAAAATTTTATTTTCAGCTTTAGCAATGCAAATCTTTGAATAAGGAGAATAAAATAGAATCTTTATCAAATCCAACATGTTTAGTGCTCACAGTGTTTACTTTGTCAGTCATTGAACGGAACACTAACGTTCCGAAATTTGTTGCTGTTTTACTTAACATTGATTTTACTTTATAATGAACCACAGATTGGATTTATCAATCAACTTTGGCAAAAAATCAATAAGCTATTCAAATCTATGTAAAATAATATTATATATTATTTCGAATCACTTATACGGGAGCCAGGTATTGTAAATATTTACTTACAAAAAAATATATATAGAGTATTTAATTTACTGACTTCGACACGAAACATTGACAAACGATAATGATTCAAATGATATTTTTTTTTTATATTCAAAATACTTGTACTCGAGCATTATATAAATGAAAAATTATGATTTTTTTTAAACATCGACATGAATCTTGCTTTAGTTGTACAGCCTGTCATAATGAACGTTGTTTAAAAAACAAGTCAAGCGTAAACACTTTCTAACAATCGCCAGGAGTGTCTCAGAAGCAAAAGCTTAACACTAGACAACTGTGAGTGCTTAATTATTATACACATATGCAAGTCTACTTGCTTGTTTATGACGTATGTAATTTATCGTGAAGTATGTAATCATAATTTAAGTCTTCAAATTGGTGAATTTATCAATCGACTTGTATTTTTATAAGATTTTCAGATTTTATTTTAAAAAGAAAAATGTATGCCATATTTGAATTGATTATTAAGAGATTATTATTTCAGAAAATTGGTTATTGAATTAATTAAATACTATAAAAAAAACACTTTAAAATTCTATAATGCCATTACAAAATATGAAACCAATTAAATTTATTATCTTAAAGTAATTTATACGCTCTACATTTGATGCGAAAATCATTAAAAGGAAAACGATTTGACGCCACATTTTTGTATTGGAATGCTGATTTTTTTTAAATTGAAGTTGTAGTATTATTCGTCTTGTTTCGTCGTCCATCGGTTTGTATCTCCGTTAGTAGGACGACGGACGATGTTTCTTTTGTTATTTGCATAAATTTCTCGCAAGCCCGACCCTAAAAGACATATTAGCATATTGTCAGGGATTATTTGAAACAAAGTCGTTTTGTTTTCCGGTGACCATGAAAACAACAATACATTAATTTGTGAACGTTCCTCTTTAAAAGGGTCACTAGAATAAATTAATGTGACAGAAAGTTATTTTGTGGTAGAAATAATCACAAAGGAAAACTTACTTCGGAATAAAACTGCTTTTGATTACTTTTTTGACAAATTTTCTTTCTTTTTCCTGTGACAAATAAGTGCTAATTTATAAGATAAGAAGCGCCCATTTTATCAGTAAATGTTTAAATTATTGAGACATTCTGTTGTAATTTCGTGTAAATTATTTTTAAACATAAAATTGAATATTTTTCTACTACATCAGTCGTGGTAAACAAATCAATTAATTTTGATGTTATGTTTAATGTTAAGCAGCGGCTTCTTTTACAAACAATAGAGTAAATTATTTTACGAGTCATATTTTTGCAACATTTTATTTTAATTTAGCAACAAATAAAATTTTACAATTAACGATATAAAAATAAAAAATTAAACATTTTTTAATCGACTACTTACTTGATTCACGATATTCAGGTAATTATTTTTTGTATCTATTTATAACAACACGATCATATAAAAAATATTTTTTTTCATTTAAATTAAATTATTTCAACTTATTAAAAAACAAATTACAATATGAAAATCTGTATAAAGTTATATTCATAAATGAACATTAAAAAGCGATTACACAAAAAAAATACTTTCATATAAGTATAAAATTCATGAAAGAATTTGTATATTTCTTTTTTTGTTCCTTCTTACAAATTATTAATTAAAATTTTTCTACTGTTATTAAAAAAGTAGTTTTTTTGGTACAAGTATACCCGACTGAGATATTTTTAATTTTAGGAATTGAAAATTGAATGAATGATATCATCGTCGTATTCCACTTATTCTTGCAATTATATTTATCAGTTTTAATGAAAATAAAAATAATTCTCAGAAAATATAGTATCATTAATTTATCTTAAACATTTTCTTTTTCATTATTGTGAAAAAAATCATATTTTCAAAGAGCTTTTTAAGATTTTCAGTTGTGTAAAATATTTTGTCGTTGAATAATTTCAACTACTAAATTTATTCATGCATGTGATTAAAATGAATGAATTAATGCGAGACAGAAAGTCGAAATAGTATAAAAGATATATTAATTCGTTTGGAATAAATCTAGCATTACCATAATTATTGTGTATGAAATGTTCATAAAATAACGTACTACAAATAAGTTATACGATCGCCGAAAATTGAAAATCTACTTTGTGTTAATTTTGAATATGCACAATCGGTGGCAGTTCAAAATAATAAAAAAAGAAAATATATTAAATAATTTATTTAACAATCATTTAATGTTTTTTGTGGTAAACATGTTTGTTTAATAAATTGTTAAATATATATTTTCACAGTTTTGTCATTTCTTGCGTAAATAAAAAAAAATATTTGATCTCATTTTAATTTAAGAACCTGAAAATTTATACAAAAATACATATACGAGCCAAATCTACAGGTAATATAAATAAATAACTAATAGTTTATATTGTCGGGTTTTTAGTGTAGTGGTCAACGTTGTTGGCTTTCATTTCGGATTTCACGGGTCCAAATCCCAATACGAACAGCATTTTAAAATGAATTTATCGATTTCTGTTCGAAAGTATGTATGTTTGTGATGTTTAAGAATTCCCTCCCACACTTCTAATCCTAGAATAACAGGAGACGGTGAGAGCGATTAGCTAATAGTTTGTCCTGTCTTAGCCTTATCCATTCTACAGAAAACTGAGTGACAATCAGTTATCGTATAAAAACTTCTGTCGAAGTACCTTTATTAGAAGATCATATAATCTTCATTGGGAGCGGAAATAGATAAAAAAGATATATACGGTTTACACTTGTGTACAATATTTTCTAGTATTTATAGAGGCAATTTTTTTAAATCATTAAATTTTTTTTTTTGTATATTTATGATTGGAAAGATTAATTTTATTCATGATAGAGTATAATAAATACGATAAACTATTTTTTTACACTTCTATGACGTTTAGTATGTCTGATGGAGTATGCTTCAACTCATATTTTATTGTCTGTAAATTGCCTTATTAATAAAATGCTTTTTTTTTCACTGCGTACGATTATTTGCTAAACGAAAACTTACATGTGAGTGGGTTCGCAAAAAAATATCTCATGTCAAATGCGGTTGACAAAACAACATTCCCTTGACAAAAAAAATGACTTATGGTTTCCCGTAATAACCTTTCATATTTCATTGAATGATGGTTCTGTCCAGTGAACCGTGTGATGGTCGATACCCCCGCGATACGATAGAAACTTTTACTGAGAAAGAAGTTGAGCGAGATATCTTAGATGTACGGAATATATTTATCAATAGCGCATAACTTATGCTCATAAAATACAAGATCACTATTTATGCTATTCTCTGCAAAAAATAATACACAGTGAAACCAAAAACAGCTAGAAGAACTTTTATCTAAGTAAGTATAATGAGTTAGAGAAATATTTAATGATATATGTAGATATTATATTACCATATGTGTTAGTCGATAAATTTTATAGTTGTTTTATTTATTGTTTGTTAAATATAAAATTACCAAAAAACATTTAAATATGGAAACCCAATCGATTTTTTTGCGGTGTAAATTGTATCAAAAACTTACTAGAAAACCATCCATCAGATAGTTGAATTAATTTATTAATAATGGGTGATAATTTTTTTTCTATATTCTTTCAGTACTACTGACAATTAATAATATTATGAAGTATAGATATTTAAAAATAAATAGTGAAATCGATTCCCCTGACTGAGTATAATTTACCTTTTATAAAAATAAAATAGTCTAGCAAGTATTTAATAATTATTTTTATTGAAAAAACATTGCACCTAAGCATTGAAAAGCTAAAGGCGTTTTTATAAATGAGGTAAAGTGCTTAAGTGCTTAAACGCACGGTTGGCAACCAGTTACATGGTAGCTTCTAAAAGTGCTCGAAAGATATTCCAATTATAACAATTAATTTATATTTGTGGATATAAGACATTTCCAATGTACTTAACTTTTAAAAATAGCAACAATTTTAATCAATAGGCATTCCCATGACATGACCGCTGAACGAGAATCAAATTTAATTTCGAAGCCCTACAGAAATTGCATTTTTAAGTGATTACTTAACCAATTAACTGAATGTCATTAAAATCATTCCATTAGTAAAATAACCTAGATCGCTATCAATATTTTTTTTGAGTGATATTAAATTTTGTTATTACACGGTACAACTATTTATCAAACGTCAGTACAAGATCATCCGTGCACTCGAACGTCCGAAGATGACAAAATTTAAAAGATCGAATTTTAATATTGAATTTCCACTAAGCAATTTCAATCGAAATCTTTAATTGAAGAATATATGTTTTTACTCTCCTGAAAGCATTTTATCTTATTTGTTTATTTATTATTATATTATAAATCCCAATGGATTTTGATGTTAGATAATTAATGTTGTGTACGTTTAAATCTTTCAAAAAGAGGTCTCGTATGAATCACACGAATCAGTTTAATTAAATAATTTGACGAATTTTGATCAGACAGTGCATAAAGGTCACGACAGAACTTTACTCACAAAAACAGTTTGATACAAATGATAGACAAACAATGAACTTCTATTTACTCGTACGTTAGTTTAATCTATCGGATATTTTATCAAACGCAATTTTAACCTTTAATGTGTTTACTGTCAATGCTGAGTGAAACGACTAGACAATAATTCCACATAATTAAGTAAGATCATGACCAGTTTTGCTTATTGCAAGCATCATCAACTGATGAAAATATAAATTGATTAACAAGCTTATTTAGAAAAATCAAGTAAGACTTATAACAAAGTGCAGCCAACAAAACCTTTATAACCACTATACATGAGAGCTGTTTAACGTCGTATTCATTACTGATATTATTTATTTTTAATTTTCTCCTTTGTGAATTTTAATATTTTTTATTAGAAAAAAAAATTTTGGACTCATTAGAGGTACCTTTCCTACTAACTTGATATTCATCTGTTTTTTTATATTTTAAATTAGTTTTATTTATTTCTAAGAGTTTCTAAGCATTTTAAAAATTTACATGTATGTTTGTGAATCGAATTTATATATTTTAATAAATAATATAATTTTTTTATTACAATTTGTATACATCTTTTTTTTAAGCAAATGAAGTCATTCAAACACTCTTCAAATAGGGAAACGATCAAGTTAGTTTGTTTAGTGTCTACTTTAATACAATTATAACAACCATCTTCTTTTTTATAAAAACAAAACAATAATCTTAGTGTTAAATAAATGTAATAAGCTGTCTGCTCGGGGGATTAAGCTCGTGATCATGAATTTAAGAATGATTAAAGCTCAATAGCTTTCTTTCAGCTACGGGACCGGCCAGCTAATACGAATTGCCACTTATTGTAACTAGGGGCTCCAATTTCATCAAATTTTGTGATCCCAAAATCCCGGGATTGTAATAGTAATAAACCCGACATTTCGGGTTGAGGACAAAAAGTGTAAAATTTTCGGAAAAACAGAGGAACTTTAAAAATTCGCGTGAGAGCTAAAAAAAGGGTCCCAAATTTTGTAATTTGATTTAAGGTCTCGCGTCATTTTATTTTGGGAATTCCTGAGTTTTGGAATTGGAAATTCTGTAAATAAAGTTTTAGCAAGTAAATTCCAGGGATTTTGAAATCGGTCAGCGGGTATAATTTTTTCGAAAAATCTCAGCGAGAGCTAAAAAAAAGGTCTCACATTTTTTTCATTTAAGGAGATCCGTAAATTATCGGTATTTCAAAGTCGCCGACCAAAAATTTCTCGATCCCAAAATTCTGCACAATTTTATGGTGAATGTTCGATCCCGGGATTGGAAAAATTGTTAACCACAAAATCTCACGATTACAAAAAGAGTCCAGAATACCCTAATTGTAACATCAATATAAAAAAAAAGGTTTTTGTGCTGAACGAAAACTTATCTGCGCTGATATATAATATAATAATCCAGACTGCACTTTCAGTATAATGTCGTATTTAATTACGATTCGCCGGGTAGAAAATATATTTTTGAACAATTACGTTTCACAGAAACAAGTATTTTCTTTTATAATTATTACTTTATTTAATTGGAAACTTCTTTCTAAGCTATAAACTTTTAAAAAACATTTCTCTAACTCATTATATTTTTAAAGATAATCTGCATAGATCGGATGTTCTTACTCAAAGTGATGTTTGTTTAGAAAGATAAGTCCGTTTAACTGTTTTCCTTATTTAATAATTTACCACATTATTCAGATAGTAACTCTCAGTGCTGTTTCCCATCTGCTAGTTATGGGCATATTTTGTTTCATTTGATTTTAATTCTAAAAATTACGGAATAATATGAAAATACTATTTTTCTACATTCACAGTAAAATAATATAAAAAATACAATTGCAAATATATAAATAGATTTAAAGCTAATAATGTAGGTTTAAGATTCCCAATTTAGATGTAGTACAGTTTGCATTCATCATTCTATCACATTTCTCGGTTTTGATGACCTTTGCAACTGTATAAAAATATGTTCTAATTTAAGATTTCGACTGAAGGTGCTTGGTGGAATTTCAATATTAAATTTGAATCATTCAAATTATGTACACTCCCACAGATTTTGTCACTAACGACCCGGGTTTCGCCTTTCGGCATCTTCAGGCGTTCAAGCGCACGGATGAACTTGAAATGACTCAAGTTCATCCTGCGACGCCTGAAGATGCCGAAAGGCGAAACCCGGGTCGTTAGTGACAAAATCTGTGGGAGTGTACATAATTTGAATGATTCAAATTTAAAAATATGTTCGTTACAATTGTATTGCAAGCATGAACTTTATTAGTGAATAAAGTATCACTAGAGGTTTTTTTCACCTAATTTATTATGATTAGTTTTTGTATAAATTATTTTGGAAATTATTTAGCAAGCTAGTTTCATAGAATAAAGAAAATGGTTTGAACAAATCCAATTAATGAAATCGTATTTTATAATAAAATGAAGACATTCCTAGACATGGGTGTCGTGGTAAACGTTCGTTGGAAATTCAAATTTGTACCACACATGTCATTTTGTCTACGTTTGGGTTATTCTAAAATCCGACCGCATTTTAAACTTTTGAAGAGCAAGGGTCCCCTTCACATGGAAAACTAATCGCAGTTGCTAACAGAGTAACACTAGAACTCGCTTTGATGTCCAATAACATATTGGGCAAATAGTTTAACACTTTTGAACCCATTAATAAGCGGCGCAGACCTCAGATGAAGATCCCCATTAGTGGGGTCGGGTACATCAGGGTTGCCAGATCGTTACCTTACAAATCGGTCCGATAAATCAAACCCCTGGCTTCAGCGATAGAGACAGACCTGAGAGCTCATTACTGCGGACCGCGGTCGGTCTACAATGATCCGCTACCCAACCTTAAGCTACACTTTACGGGACTTACATGGATAGTATTTTTTGTGGGATCAGTAATAATCAAATTCGGGTTATCGAATCGCCATTAACGACAAGAACTACGATTCAAACTAACACGTGCTAAAAACAGCTGTACTCAACTAGTTTACTAATCGTTATTAGATTTGTAAAGTACAACCCACTTTTCAAAATAGCTTTTTATCTACTACCGCTTTATATGTGTGGCATATAAACTCCTTATAAAGCATTTCTACAAAACTTGTTAATGGATAACTGACTTTTGTTTTATCTACAATGTACATTACATGGTTGTATGAGATAAGGATAGAGGGCTATGATTGTAAATTCGTGACTATGCTCATTAGTTCACATTTTTAATATGATATTATTATACACAATGTAGTGAAAGACAACAATTATTGTTAAAGGATCAGTCAGCTAGGAATCGGTCAGTTTGATGGATTGGTGAAAAAAATAAAAAATGTATATTTGGCGTTACACTGATAAACGTAATAAATATTTTGAATATACTTGCGTACATCTAAATGAGAATTAATGCAATGTCATTCAAAATCAACTCGAGGAGAAAAAACTGCAAAATGACCTAGTTTTAGATGTTAACCGTATCAAGAGAAAAGTCTAAATCACTTTGATTGGCATATGCAACCTTTACCTCTATGTTAAATATTTATATAAATATAATATATATAAATATATATATATTATATACTATTATAGTACACAATGTTTTATCGCTATTCCAGAGTATTAAGATCTGAAACGATGTCTTTCAATGGTACGGTGTAATAATACCGTTCAATGCAATTCATAAATCAACTTAGTTCTATATCGGGTATTGACATCATTTTGGTGACAACAAAGTATGCAATTTTACATTATTGAGTCCATAAATTGCAATGCTGGATGAATAAATCAATACTGGTATTACAAAAAAAAAGCATAGACAGAAGTTTTTCTTTGCTTCATAACTTTCAACATACGGTTTCTTTAAATGATACATACATAATTGAAAGGTTCATCAATTCTGGAATATGTCAAAACTGACTTTTAGCAGATTCAAACTATTTCAATTTATTTAGATTCTAGGGTAATTTTAATAAAATATGTGATGGTTTCTGTACATTAAAAGATCGTTGTGGCTAATTTTCAATACGTGTACATTTACATTTTCAAAACTGTTGTTTCTGAGTAGAAAAAAGCAACATACTGGGATTTCGGATTCGGTAATACCAGTATTTCAATTCTTTATTATATCTAACTATATATATATATTTATTATTATTATTTAATATATTTGGAGAATATGCCTCATTTACACTTGACACCTGTATCATTGGATTCATCAAAAGGTATAAACTCAAAAAAAACTTAGCGTAAGTTTTCTGAGAGAGGCAGTTAATAATGATCGAGATTCGTTACATAGCGACGACTTCTAAATTACGCCATTTAGCATCGAAGATCAAGCCCTGCCTACAATGGCGTCGTTACATCCAAGTCGAGAAGGCGTATTAACTGAACTACGCTAAGCTTCGATTAACTTTCTCTATTATACGATGTATAATAAAATCCAGTGACGTGCAATTTACGATCGCTGTCAATATTTTTACGCCGTCACTCAAAATATCTTCAAAGAATGAAAACTCAACCGTAACCGAATACAATGTGTATGAAAACACATGCTACCTCTCGCATACAATAAACTGACGCACATTGAAGGGGACGCGTAGATGTTCAATCATAAACTTATTATTTTCAATAGTAAAAATAAACACTGTATTGATATTTTTTTATGAATATTCAACCACACAAAATAAACCGTGGCCTTGATGGATATCGCTGTTATCTAAAATAGAAAAGGATTCGCTCGACATTCTCATCTTATATGTATAAAGAATAAAATAAATATTTTACGAATTGATTAAATTGGGATATTAAATTATACTTGATATAAAGTCAATGAAAAGATGGTAAAAGAATAACTGTTATATTAATTTTATTTTCAATAGGCTTGGGACGCGCAGTAGCGATATTTTCTGAAAAAAAAACGACTTACAATTTACAATCTTTTAATCAGGTTCCTTTTATAGAATAAAGTTTTTTGACTACGCCTCACGTGTCTTTTTATATGATTGTTATATTGCACAATAAACCAGTAGCAATATCGAATCTCAGTCATTGCTAGATTTCACAGCCACTTTTTAAGAAAACCTTATACCAATAATCTATCATAGCGAAAAGAAAACATTATTTTTGTCAGTTTTTGTTAGGAAAATAATTTTGTAGCCACTGTTCTACGTGTCGTTTTATTTACCAATATAGCGTACATATCAGTAAATAGTTTCAGCCATGTTTAATCAATTTAGAAGTAATAGATCAACTAATATTGTTCATCGCAAGAAGTGACTATGGCACTTTAGTCATTCAATGCAACGTAGAACTCCACAAAAAGTTACATTTTCAACATTGACTATTACCATTAATTTAACGCACGCTCGTTTAGCCTACAGCTCTTAAAAAATAAAAACAATTTATATTTACAATGAAAAATTTCCGAATTGAAGTTTTCAATTAAATTGTGTTATACTACTTTTTACTAATCGTTCAATTGTTTTGCAATTATATATTGTTTGTTAATAACGGCTTGAACTAAACCTTTTGACAAGTCAAACTGGCAGCCAGTGTGTGATTATAATATATCAATGTTCTAAACAACATAAATATTTAACGTAATAATATGCCATACGGTGAAACATGGCGCGATAATGAAAAAACATATCAAAGCATTCGAAATAGCATATGAACAATCCATCAACAACTCTTTTTAATTGCAATTATCTGGTGAATTGTATCACTGAAGTATTATTTACTGAATATTTTGACGTTTTTAATTACTTATGAGGTAAGTATCAGGGTATCCAATCGCAGAACTCTTTTGGGATTTCAACAGTTTTTCATATCCTGGGAATGAACAAATTCAATAATTGCTTAAGATTAATTCGATATATCACAAACACCTGTGTCCAAGATCTCATATTAAAATTGGAAAAATCTTATTTGATGTTTAATTTGTTGACTGTTACAAAATATTTAAGGCAGTAAAATGAAATTCATTAATTAATTACCTAGATATTGTACAATTTTGTACACAATAAAAATTAAATCGGAAAGTATTAATATTTTGTATTTAGTTAATTTACATGTTATAATATGTGTCAAAATCCCGGGATCGTCTTAAAACCAATCGAAATCCCGGATTCCGGTAATGGAAGTCCAGTAGCTATGCCTTATGTGATATATTTTTTTCCTTTTCTTCTTTAATGTATTGCTGTTTTATCATCAAAGCATTTTGAATAATACATTGAGAATTTTTGCTATGGTAATAACTGTGGCGAATATAATTAAAAAAAACATTATTCATAAACATGTGTAGTAATATTTTGCATCGACTGTTTTTGAATAAAAAAATATGCATCGATGGTAAAGTTTAGTTCTGAAACCAAAAATTTTAAGCCAACATATAAATAAATTTTGCAGTACTTTTTATTCGTTAAGCCGTAAGTTTTAAAAATGACGATTACGTGGGGTAATTTTTAAGCACTTCAAATATATTTACATTTATTGTAGAAAAATGGGTTTTTAACTTATAAAAGTTCAACGAATAAAATAATGATGTCACGTTTTGCCTCATTATCATTTACCGATTAACGCATTTCATTTTATGTAAAAATCGGAATCATCACCATTAGTCGAAATTCGGTGAATATTGGTTCATTTCTTTCACATTTAAAACACATTTAAAATTTTATTACAAATTGACTGAAGATGGATGGTAAGTTTTCCTCCACCCCTGAAAAGTCGAAAAGTCACAATGAACTGAAGCGAGAGTACATCGCGCATTTACGAGTTACACATGAAGCCGACTTGACAATAATTTGAGATTCTATAAGTAACAAAATCCGGAATGGTTAATTATCTGATACTTGATTTGAAGCATTACAGTTCATCTTAATTAGGGTGCTGTGGCGTTTTCAACACAAAGATAATATAAACCTATTACGACGACATTATCAAAATCATTTCAGATTGTAAATAAATGTTTTATAATTAATTTTAAACTTTAACAATTTAAGTGACTACATAACAAGGGCTTACAGCACAAGATAACTTAAGTTTAACTAAAAATATAGATTAAAGTTTTATAGAGTTATAGAGTTATTTCTACACTCATTTATGTTTCTTTATATTGTTTCAGAAACTTTAATTAAATATGAGTTTTATAGTTCGGCTGTTAAAGATAGACTGCCAAATTGTTTGTTAAAATATTTAAGAAAAACATGTTAATTACTAGGGTGTCCAATCCCGGGATTCCGATAAATTATTCAATCTTGTAATCCCGAAATTGTCTTACTACCAAACAAAAAACACGGTTTTTTTAAAAGGTTTGATATTCATACACTTTTGAATATGTTTTTTTGTTATAAAATAGCTCTTGTCTTTCCAGTGTTCCTTTAATTAACTATTAATTTAACTCTAGAACAATTTATGCATACCTAATGTTTACTTGTAGATTACAGATGTGAAGACATGCATACAAAATAATAAATTTAATGATGTTAATCCACAGTAAGTATTATAAATTGACCAGTTTAGAGGTCGTAAATCCGTATTTAACGAAGAGAATGTGTTCCGAGGTTCGCAAGTCTCTCGAGAATACATCCAGGAGGATGAGAATATAGGCTTGAGTTGAAATCTACAGTAGAAGCAGTAACTGCTTACTAAGGTGATCCTTGTGTAGCACAGCGCGTGTGCAGTAATATTAAATGTATTTCAATATCAAACATGGTTAATTAATTGGGTCGGTTGCTCTTGGGAATGCGGTAGTTGGATGCAAGATTTAAAGCCCTAATGTCAGATCCACAATCTTAATGACTCTTACATAGATTACGTAACAGTCTATTTTGTTGTTGAATACATACCATTATTATTCGATGAAAACATAAAACTTTGTTGTTAATTGTTTTATCATGACTGTCAAGCCTTGAATAACGTTTAACTTGGCCTGAGAATTATTATAAAAACGAAATCAATTTTGACTTGATTAACCAACTAGGTTCTTGCACATAATGCGTGTTAGTATGAATACAACAAATTCCAAAAGAAAACGCAAGTGTCATTCTATTTTTCACCTTATGTCATTAGATAGGTTACTCGTATAGAAGTAGTATTTTAGAAAAAAAACAGATAGTAACTATTACGGTAGTGACAGTAAATAGAGTCATAAAAAAACCCTTCGCCTCTTCTTTTTCTTTCTTTTTCCTTTCTCGGCCAAACCATGATTAAAACTACAGATTATGTCGATTTGATTATTTCACAATAAATTTGAATTGTCAAGAATATAAAAAAATATATTTTTAAATCATTGTTCTATAAATATTGTTGCATTGTATAACAAATCATCCAAATTTATATTATTTGAATACAATATCGACTGTGGAAAGGAAAAAGGATGTAACCCACAGTTTTTTCAAAACAGCTTTTTTTCGATGATTACAATGTATCAAACTTGATACACGTTTTATCAAAAGGATATAAGCTGTAAATGCCGAATTAGTATCTTAAATTAGCTTTTTAGATTGAAAAAAGATGAGTTTGTGAAAATTGAAACAGAGAAAATAGACTGAAAAAAAAGTTTTTCCTTGACAATTTCTTTAATTAATATTAGAATATGTCAATTAAACACCAGTTTTGAAGTCTTCGTGCACTACAGAGAAGATCAAAGATGTATGTGCAGTGTCGCTTGTAAAGATGCTAACACCCTTCACCATATCAATGATCAGTTATTTTTGACAGATGCCAAATTAAAATACTTCAACGTCATAATTTCGGACATAAGAAAGGGCAAGACGAAGCCGGCGTGAAATATATCAGAGATCAAAATCAATGATTTTTCATGTCTTAATATTTTACTGCCGCCTGTGTAGTCGAGTGGTCAGCGTTGTTGGCTTTGGCTACGGAGGGCACGGGTTCAAATCCCGGCACGGACAGTTTCCAAATTGATTTTTCAATCGATTTATGAATTTCTGTTCAAAGACATGGATGTATGTGATGTGTTGAATTCCTCCCTCTCACTCATCCTGTCCTACAAACGGAGTGTATCGAGAGCGATTATCTTACCACTAGTCCTGTCCTAGCCCTATCCTTCTATCCCTACTCTCTTTGGAAAAAGAGAGGTTGAGCAACTGAGTAACAAGCAGTTCTCGTAGAAACACTTGTGTTAAGATAAACTCCGTTAGGAGTCCATATGTTCCACATTGGGAGCGGGCATGGTATAAAAAATATATATATTTTACTCATATCGACTGTGGAAAGGAAAAAGGACCATACGCTATTGAAATCGTTAAAATCGAAGAAAACATAAGAGACTGATAATCTTCATATATATATAATACGATATAGATAACATGGCTCAGAAATAATGTCTTAGAATGTTGTGAACTGTTCTTCGGTGAAATAATCCACGATTAATTATATTCGTGATTATATTCACGACCGACTTTTTATAAAAACACAATAATACCTAAAACAAATACCTTATTTGTAAAACAATTTAGATCGTTTAATTCGTACTTAAAATAAATAATATGATAAAATAGTAGGGCTAAGAAGAAAAAATAAATATTTCGTTTCGATGAAAGCATTTTTTTCGTACATATTCACTTAAGTGTGCTATAATTCACAATAATATGTATGTTTAGTTTAATGAAAAAAATGTCGTCCGGAACAATATCCTTATTCATTTGTGCAATCCAAAATGATTGATACTAATAAATTTATGAAAGCAACAAACCAAAAAAATCTGTCACGATCATACATTTTCTTAATGGATAATATTATCGTTACATTAAAATACTTGAAAGAAGCCGATTTTCTTCTTTGTTTAAATTATATTATTGTATTACATATACAAAGAATATTATGTTTTGCATCTTGATAATATATTTATTTCATATTTGCAAAATTTCTCTTTAAAATCCCTCAAAAGCATACTTTTTCTCTATGATAAAAATCACAAAGCTTTCGTTCGTAAATTCATATTTTGCAGACAAAAATATTCAAATAGCGAGAGAACAGCTCGATGCCATTAGGAACGCAAAATATCATTGACGCAAAACCGACAAAGAACTTCTCACAGCAGCACAAAAAAAAATACGTTGATATTTTAACAATCATTCTAGTATATTATTTGCCTACATTTTTTCGGCATTAATGACGGTCTATTTTCACACACGAGCCGATCGCATAAACAACCTGTCTGACGTAAATGGAGATGTTAACAAGAAGGTAGCATCCGAATTCGACACGTGGTACTGGCGTCCTTCCTTTATTCTCCGACAAACATCGAACGAGAGGGAACCCCGACGCTTGTTTGCGAGAGGCTTGATGAATGGGCGACAGTGCGGGGAAAACCCGATAATTTACCGCCTGGAAACAGATATGCGCGTCTGTCTAAAAAAAACAGTGTGAACTAGCAAAGAGTATGAATTAACATTTTCTCTGACATGCTTATAACTTTGTAACAAATGTTTAGAATGGTCCATGGATAACATTATATTTGTAATAATCCAAAGTAATTCGTATCTACATATTACATATAAGTACATGTACATACTCGATACCATGTTCGCTTAAAATATGAAGCATAAATGCTCTTATTGAAATCATCTCAACAGAATTACGAGACCTAATTGATTTTTTATCACTCAAATTCTATTTTTTAGATAAATTAGGGATAGAAGAATAAGGCAAGACATTTGGTAGCTGGTAATCAAACTGTTTTTGCAAGAGGGCTGGCGTTTGTATCATTTATTTATATCCACGTTTAGTATATACCAGGGCTGTAAAGTCGTTAAGAAATAAGATGACTCCGACTCCGACCTTAGCTTGAAACACAACTTTTTTAGGCTTAGTAGTATCTGACGGCGCCACTAGAAATTTGTATACCCATGTTTTTTAGACTTAAATTATTAGCTTTTTTTTAGTTCGACTACAGTTAAAACAGTCTGACTTCACGACTCCGACTCAACCAACCGACTGGTATATACCAGTCGGTATGTATATACACAATACGTTATGTAATTGAGTGAGTTTAATGTAAACAATATAGAAGATTAAATATCCAGATTATAACGTTGCATTTTCAAAAGTATACTAGTTAGTTTGATTTTATTCAAAATTGATTCGTTACCCAGAGAGTTTGTTCAAAATTTATCGTATATTTTAAGATATTCACTGTCAATATTTTTTGAAAAGCATGATATTCACATTTCATTTTAATTTAATATGATCAGGACCGGGTATTATAATCAGTTGATGATGTTCGTTGTAAGCAAAACTAGTACTGATTAAATGAATGTTGAATTATAACAGAACAGTATTTTTTTTTTTAAAACAATTCATCGGATTTCGACAAAGTAATTTTTGAAAAAAATCTTTATTATATTGACAACAAAAAACATCGAAGATATTTTTAACAAAGTAATGTATTTGATAACGTTTTAGTAAAAAAACTATAATATAAACTACGTAAAAACGAATAACGCTTATAATGCACGTCATTCAAATGTATGCTATAAAAATCATAAACTTTTAATTAAATATTATATACAATAGAATAACTTTCAATTATTAAAAGTACTTATTTTTTTATAAAAGCATTAAAAAATATTATACCACATAGAAAAATAATATATCTACATTATATTACTATAATACTAAATGAATATTTCTGATATTTTTTTTTCAAGGATAAAACTTTTTTTATTCAAAAGAAGTATGTTGACAGGAAACTTATCAAAAATGCTTGTTCTTCTGTGAGCAATCGCATTATATATTCTTCAACTTATCATATTTTTCATCTTTTCATTCGCATCCAAAAATACGAGCACGACAAAATTACGCAAAAATATTTAAACAAGGGTATTTTTTTCAAAAATTTAAATCACCATATCTTCTTACAAATTGTTTCCGTCAGATCTCATTGAAAATAATTTTTGCTCACATTTCAGTGTTCCTCATACGCTATTGAGCTTTAAAATACCCCAATTCTAGTGAAATTCATTCCGCGCAGCCAGTCTACCGAATTGCAGTGTACCTTTATTTATGTTCTGAGAGTCTGTTCTGTCAAAATAAGCCTTTTTATCCCAGTCTTAACTTCTTTCAGTAAAAAGAAAATAAGGTTTCTCAGTAGACAGTCTCTTGGCTTATGTTCCCCTTGTCTTCTCTAGGATTCCTGGGTTTATTGTGTTTGCTTTGCTTTGTTGCAAGATAACCGCTTGTCCTATACAAGTACACTACATTCTTTATTATACATTGAAGCAATAATAGCTAAAGTGTGAGCTTTTTAAGTGATTTACAGGATCTTATTATTTCGGTTGCATTATATACTGTTATTGAAAAATACGATGTACATAAAAAAATGCATGATACGTGTTAGATTTAGGGTTTATCAAGATTGAAATATTATTCTTCTTCTTCTTTAACTTTTAATTGAAAGTCACCATATGAAAAAAAAACACTTTTTGTACAATTTTTAAAAAAATTCAAGACCGGTTCTGCTCTTTATTACAGTATTCAATATTACTGTTTCAATTTTGTTTAGCTGATGACTCTGATACATTTATCTAGTAAGTACCGAAATATAAAAACTACACGATAATAAATATTATTTTGTTATTTGAAGCATATTTATAGTTTGCAGGTGTTTCATACATTTCATTTTATGTAATTAAATAAATAGATATAATGTTTTGATTTAAGAATAGTGACACATTCACGATTTGAATTATTTTAAAAAAAATATTTCATATGGAAGCTTGAAAATTTGTTATATTGTTGAATCTAAATTTTCAAAGACTATAAGTTCGGTACTGTGATGGCAAGAGATTTGATTGCTATCTATTTGACGATAATGCATCAATATTTGTATAAAAAGTAGTATGTTATTTACGTTTTTCTTTATATTTACTTTTTTATCCATGTCCGCTCCCAACGTAGAGCGTATGGCCTCCTAATGGAAGTATCTCAACAGAAGTTTTTTCTACGAGAACTGTTTGTTACTCAGTCGCTCAACCTCACTTTTATTTAAGTGAGTAGTAGGGAAAGAAGGATAAGGGTAGAACAGGATTAGTAGTTGACTAATCGCTATTGCTACACCCAGTTATTAAAAGATCCGAAGGGTGGGAAGAAAGGAAATGATGTGAATTGACATCACAAACACCCAGTCTTCGATCACAAATTTGAATTGAATAATTCTCAAATTCACTGTGATCTTACCGGGAATCAAACCCAGACCTGCGTGATCGGTAGAACAAGCTCTAACCAACTGGGCCACAGCAGGCGATTACTTTTTTAAATGTAATAATAAAATTTATCTAAAAAGACCAACTTGATGTATAGCTCCATTTTTGTTTATTGTACAATTGTCTCAACAGTATGCATAACTCTCTCTTATCACAGTACTAAATTAATAAAATCTTTAAAAAGTAAACTTTTTTTTAACGATATTTTCAGATATCCCAGCAGCTGTTTATTAGTAGTAAGTAATTAATGAGAGTGACATAATTAAGATAGACAAAAAAATAATAGAGGAGCAGCTTTTTTTAATAGATAAAGTATTAAATATAGAAGGTAATTTAAAATTTGAAGACTTTATAAAGCTTTTGTCTATAAAAGCACGAAACAGCTAACGGCATTAATCATTTGAGAAGAGATGTTTAATCAATCACGTAGTCTGTTTAGTTGTACTTTTAACGTCGTATCAGCTTTTAAACAAGTTATACTGTTGAAGCTTGTTAGCGCTTCCTGACTGTTAACAGGTGCTCTCTTATCACTTCCTCCATTAACCACACCACGGAAGCACACTTTCCTGCACGCGATATCGTTTGCCTTATGGCCATTTAATTGGGAACGAAGAAACACGATAACCTTGTTCTGTTAGCTTAATTCAAAAAAATATACATATGATAATGATCTCTCAAATATATCAACACGTTACTTTTTTAAAGAGACAGATTAAATCTATATAAGTCGGTAATGAACACTTATTCTTTCAACTGTAAATACCTATTTAAGTCACATTATATGTAAGTCATGGTTTGCGTATTGAATTTTGAGTTGAATGGCTGTTTTTATAATGATGTTAAAAAAATAAAGTGTGTTAATCGATCCTGTAGTTACTTCGGGTTAATTTATTCTGTGCAGAATAAAAAATAATGAAATTATTTATTTTTTTGATTTATACAAAATTGACTAACCGCTAGTCTACATAACGATATACTTAGCTCACATCTGCGTAAAATTTTCCTGTCTTATCTACATGTAACTTTAAATTATTAAAATATACGAATGAATTATTTTATTCTATGTTATTTTTATGCTTATTTTGTGTGTAAATATTGTGTGACAAAGTAACTAACCAACTGGTATAAAAAACATTTTAATTTATAAACCTCAAACCTATATCATTTTAATAATAACTTAAGCACTTTTAAGCAAACACCTGTAAAATTTCTAATTAAGGCTCTTAAAAAAATACATTTTCCGTATCTAAAAATACCGCATTGTTACAATTTATTCGTTATTTCATATTTTATGCGTTGGTAATCGTTTTGTTCCGAAATTGAACTGAAAACTTCCTAAAACTTTTTCAATAATGCGATATAATTCTTTACATATTATTTCCATTGAAAAAATGTCTTCTTTGAAAAGTAATAAAAGATTTTCTTTGTTCAATAATTTCATTTTCTCGTTAAAAATGTTTCTGTGGAAAAATAAATACAAAAGAACAAACAAATATTTCATTTTCGTATCTGAATATCAAATAAAATTTTATGAACTTCAAACTGGCCAGCATTAATTCAATATTATAAATAATTAAAAAAATGCTAAAATTCTTTTTGCTTAAATTTGTTTTACTTTACCTTTACGGCTTTTCATATACTTATTTCGGCATCCGTATTAACGTACAATTCAATTTATAATAACTTTTTTCTTTGTTCATACCAAAAGGTAAATATAATTTCAAAATAGTTAATATGTAAAATATTATACAAAATACTCAAATCTGTCCATAGCACAAAAAAAAATTCTCACTGTGGTCCGTTACATAATTTACTTACTTTGTGTAAATGTGTCAATTTTACTTTATCTACGACGTCAATTCAAGACCTTACAATACGTAGCTTTATAAGAATTACAAGTGAAGAGTTTTTCGAAAATAAAACACATAAACTATGTGATTTTTTGCATCATTTGATGTCGGTAATTAAACCATTTCAAATCGTAAAATTAAACATATAAAAATGTATATGCATTGGATTTGAATAACATAATATATATGGATAAACTACAATAGTTCATTCGCAAACAAAACGAAGAACACATACATATCCACAAATGCTTTGGAGTATTGTGTATGCCAGTGGCTAGCAACTCGGGGTTCGCGAGCACTCTTATTTAATATGCATGTCCCAGACATCCTTTTTTTAATACTTAATTAAACAAACCGATGGCTGAATAATGCTGCAGTAGTATAAATTGATTAGATTTTTAATAATAATATTGGTTAGATATATTTTTTAGATATGGCTTAAAAAGTTTTGACGCATCTAAACTGAGTTGTAAAAAAGTAATAATTATTATTTGACTTATTTATTTAATAAAAAATCAACACATTTATCTTGATTCAATTCAAATTTAATGTAATGACAGATTTATTAGCGATATTTCAAGTTGTATTTATATAAAACTGAGAGATTATTTATATTTCTCTATTTCCATTTCCATTATCAAGCCTACCGAGAGAAAACATGTTCATTATTTTGTATGCACTTGTGCGGATTTATAGAAAAGATTGGTAATATAACTCAAAACATCATTTTATTACAAATCATTCTATGGAACTAGGCAATCTAAATATTCAGTAAACATCTATTTTATATATATATGATTTTACTTTGCTATTCTTCGCTGTTTATTATTTGTTGCAGGTGTACTCGCAGTATTTGAATGCATTGGTAATTGATGGAGCATGGTTATTTAAAAGTGATCATATAATTGATTAGAATGTTTTTTTAATTATTTATTAAGCTTAAAACACCCAGATTCAAAAAGATGATAAATTTCCATAATTTTGGTATTGGTCTTATTAAAAATATGCCGATTACTGCTGCAGATGATTGTAATTCCTCGATCACAGACAAAATGTTTTGTTAAACCTACATTCCTCAAATGGCATACCTGCTCTGTCTAATGCCAAACAAATTAATAAGATACACACCGTAATCTTTCGTAATTACCGTAACTTAAATGCGCCACCTTTCTCCGGGCGAACACCTAAACGTATGCTTCAGTTCGCTTTTCACTGAGATCAAAGACTCTAGACTTACAAAGCCTGGCGCCATATTAAATACGCGAATGTATTTCTCCGCTCCGAAGGTTTTGCACAAAACGGAAGTTATTATTATTTAACGTCGTTAACTTTGATACCGTTAATACTGTCGGCGTGTTTTCAAATTATTGTGCGCACTAAATGGGGGAAATTAATTTTCGGATACTGTAAGGAGTTGACACAGCATCTTATGGTGCCAAATGGCTTTCACTTGTCATCGTCTCAGAAATGAGGAGATCTGAGAAACTAACTGAAATTTAAATGATTTCATAACAAAGTTTCATACTTCAGGTCAGCATTCACCAAACCACCGCTATATTTGTTTTACTTCAAGACTTTTTTGCCCATGTCCGCTCTCAATGTGGAGCATTTAGCTTCCTTATAAACGTATTTTGACAGAAGTTTTTATAGAAAAATTTCCTTAAACTCAAATTGCTCAACCTCTCTTTTTTTAAATGAATAAATGAAAGATAGATCTATGACAAAAGTTATGGTTGGCTAATAGCTCTCCCTACACCCCATTGCTTTGGGACATTAAGCGTAAAAGTATTTTTTCGACATCACAAACACCTATGCTTTCGAGCAAAAATTGATTAAAAACAGTGTTTTTCGTACTAAGACTTGAATCTGTGAGATTTACCACGACTGCGTTGATTACATCACGTACCCGTCAAAACTTATGCGAAAATCTACATTTATAGATATTTAACAACTCAGCGCTCGTCTTTTTACCTGTTATTTATTGTCTATACTACTTTTCTTGTTTTACTTAGTGTTTGTACGATAAAAGGCTGTAGGCCATTTTATGTTTCGAAAACTTCTAGAATAGATGAATTTGACGTAAACCTTTAACCTAAACATTCTGTTCTGTATGTACATTATAACAATTACAATTTTAGTCAAAACTGACAAACGAAAGTGATGAAAAACACAATTCGAACGATTTATATATTTTTTCACTAGCAACTTGGGTCTTGGCATTTGGCATCTTCGGGTATTAATTCGGGTGTCAACAGTTTTTTTACATATCCAATTGTGATGTAAACGTAGCATAGTTTTGTGAATAATATTTTAAATTTCGGTCATAGTAATACGTGTGATATGCGGTATTATATTCGAGATTCCTTTGTTGTATGTGTGTTATCGTATATCAAAGGGCGATCATTATACGCGTCACTGTCTATACATGACATATTACGCGTTTCACTTCACACATCGATGATACATAACTCAAATTCTAAGAAGGATAGTAAAACAACAGTTTGCGTCGAGTTAATGTACCACGCAGAAAATATCCCCAGTGCGATATTTAGAGATGCGAAGTGTTATCTTCCGAGATAGGGGAGCGTCTTGACCTTTACTGACCCTGTCAGTTGTATTTCAAGATATCGTTAATCATATTTTGTATATTTCGATGGACAAAATTCCAGACACTAATGTCATTTTAACTGAATTATTTTTGCATCAAACAAAGTAAAATATTAGGTACATTATTTCACAAAACTTAATGCTATATATATAATTAAACACTATGCTCAAAAAATATTAAAAAAATAAAATATAAAAATAACTGTGATCAACTACTATAGTTTTTTATTGATAAATACTCATACTGTAGTAAGTAAAGATAAAAAAATGTAATATAATTCAAAATAATAATCTTATCTCAAAATAAAAAATGTGTTTTAATTTCGTCGGGTTGTATACTGATTGCGTAAAAAGCAATATCTTTTTTTATTTATTTATATGACTAAAATAATATGAAAATAAATCCAGATGGTGCCTCTTTTTGGTTTATTCACCTCTGTAGCGATCAACTTCTTCTTTCTTTTACGATGGAAAAATAATGCAAATAACTAATCACATAATTAATGAAGAAGGCTTGAAGAACTTTGATGCTAAAGGGCTTTAGTACTTTAAGCTCCATCAAATTTATACCCAAAAAAATTATGACTCCACAATCTTCATCTATTCTTAACAAATTTTTAAATTTTGATTACTTTATTTCATTCGATTGTAATATAAACTGTCAAATTAAAATACTCACTAGCCAGTGAAATAAAACATTTGTGTACAAAACGTCTTCAGTGTGGTTTATTGGATGTCAACGGCGCGATAAGGTACACCAAACATCAACTAGAAAAAATCTTAAACAATATTATTAAAATTTAAATATGTACATATTTTGGAGAATATAATTTACCGAGTGATTGTTATTCACTTCCTGTCAGTACGGCATATTTTTTTTAAAGTATTATATATCAAAAGTTACTTGCTTAATGTTGAAATGAAATAACCATTTACTTTAGAATTGATTATGTATATTATTGAGAGTTATATTATATTACATTTTTTTAAAATTCAAAAATTAAATAGTTGAAAGTTGCCCTTCGAGCTAGAAATGGTGAACACCACTGTTTCATTATCTCTGGTAACATTATATTTGGTAATAAAGTATAGTTTATTAAGAAATAATGGGACATCAAGCAGTGTGTAACTTGAAACTAACAAGTAATAGAGGTATCCAGGTCAAAACTTACGCATTTTCTCTCTAAATTTAGTTCGTCAAAGTTTTACCTAAATGCTCTAGTACTCACCCACCGTAACATCGTTGACGTACTGAATAGAGTTTTCCGCAAGTTTTCATCTGAAGTATGCGGAATCAAAAGTATCAAACTTTGCAAATGTTTCGTATTCAGTTTGATATTTAACCCTGCACTTTTGGTAAGCACAATAACAATAAGAATCTATTACCGACATTTACCAAGCCAAAATAAAAGCTAATGGGCAATTAATTAATTCTACTTGGTTATTTGAAAATAGTTGTTTATTAGATATTTAGGAGAGTTTACTGCAAACAAAAATTTGTTCGTTTTACGTTAATAAATTTAACAGATATACTTATTTGGATGAAATAAAATTCTATGGTTAAATAATTTATAAAAAAAAGAAACTAAGAAAAGCATATGGCCTCCTTATGGAAGTGTCCCAACAGACATTTTTTTACGAGAACTATTTGTTACTCAGTAAATAAACCTCTTTTTTTCAAAAAGAGTAGTAGTAGGGATAGAGGGATAAGGCTAGGACAGGACTAGTGGTTAACTAATACCGTAAATAAAAAATACCGTCTAAGCATAATCAACGCAAACTCTTTTCCCGTAAACGTATATTTTTTTGAACTTAGTGAAAAACATTTTCATAAGTTTTGTTAATAGGTTAATTACCAAGGCGTGTGGAATCAGAGTCGTAAAGAAACGGTCGACTCTAACTTTCTTTGAATAGATATTTTTGTTTAAATCGGAGTCAGACAATTTATAAATATTTAAATCGGATTCGGAGTCTTTTTAACGACTTAACAGTCTGAGTACTTCTTATAATGTTTGATTAAAAACTGAATAAATATTTTTTTAATTTATCCAATGGTCTGTGTGAAAATAATCTAGAATTATATCATAAGTATTTTTTTTAAGACAAATTTTTGAAGGTCTAGAAAATAAATTTAGTTGTCATAACACCGTATCATTATAAAGTGTATTGTATTCCAAATTGAATAGTTTCTAACAGTTAATCGAACTTCTGTATAATATTTTGCAAAAAAATACATTGTTCTCACATTTTTTATCAATCGAAACGTTCATTAAAAAAACAGGTTAAATAGTCACTGCCACCTTTCTTCCTACAACAACACCATATTATGTAGTAAATTAATGCTGAATTTTTTACTAAATTGCAGTACTTAGTAGTTAATTGCTTCTTTCTATATGCTATGGCAATTTTAATTTCAGCCTAAACCCATTATGATAATAATAGTTTATTAAACATGCAAAGTTTCAAATAATAATAACTTGATTTATTAATTCATATACATTTGGAATGTATTTTCATTTTAGTTTGAGTTTTACCACTAACTAACGATTGATTGACATACAATATATCTGTAACTGAAGTATTTTTCATACTGTAAATATTCATTTCACGTCGAAACATATTTGGTTGTAAAAATCTGACAGTCGATGCATCATCTGTTTGTGACACTTTATTATAACAAACATTAAAAGCCTTTGCACAGAGCCCGAGTACTATTAAAGGAAAAAAATGCAAAAAATATTTCTGATTTTTAGCGGAACCACCATTTTTAATTAAAAAGTTTTCAGTAGCGCAGCTTTTGATCCGTAACCACGCAATGTAAGTGCTATAAACCAAAATTAGTCTAAAATAACAATCATTAAAGAAAGTTCACTTGTTCATACATTACAAAGAATTAATGACTGACGTTTTGTTTTAGTGTAAAATAAACCAAAAAAAGCGATAAAAAATAATTTATTTTTAATTTCCAATAGGAGAGAAATTAGTTAAATACAAAAATTCCTTTTTTTATAAATAAAAAAACAATTAAGCGACAACAAACCGGTTATAAATTAGTAAATTTGGGGTACCTGGATCTTTTTTGCTCTTCTATTGAGTACTTAATTAAAAACTTTTAAATGGTAACGTTAAAACATTTTTCGCTTATTCTTTAAATATAGATAGTTTGCCTTTTAGATAACTAAGTAAAATACATTTAATTAAAATACTTTGCTTCTTCGTTAATTTTGAAAACGTTGTTTTAAATGATTTATTTTCTTTGCTTATCTAGTTATCAAAGAGATCTTACAAAAGAAAATAAAAATATATTTAGTACATATTTTTCTTAATTATAAACTACCTTACTTAAAAATGGTGATAATATATTTTATTAAATATGTGATTTAATGTTTATCAATTTGATTAAAAATACAACTTAAAAAAACAACTTTATGGGTCCCGCAAACCAATAATATTTTGTAAAAATTAAGATACGTTTTATTAAAGTTAACTTTTAACTGTAGTTAAGTGAACGCTTTTAAGAACAAAAGCCCAAATAGAAATGTGGAAAAATTTACGAGAATTATGGACGAAACATATAACTTTTAATATTTAATGTTAAATAAATTATTACTAAACCTAATCGCTCTTATGGGAAAAAACTAAGTTTATGCATAATATATTTGTATGATTTGCAAATGTCTTATTCTAAATAAGCATTTCTCTACCTTTTTGAGAGGGTCAAAATTAGTTCAGGTATAAGCATTCTTTTTGCGATCCAAAAATACATACAAACAAAAAAAAAATACATTGATAAACTGCCTACTATTGGTAACACTATGAGATTATATTAACCTAAGCTATGGTTTGGATAAGTTTTTAAAGTTTATCAAATTAACTACGAACTGCGTCTGGTACTTCAGATAATCCACAGTGTCAATTTGATTAGTATTTATTAAATGTTTTAAATACCTACAATAATTATTTTTCAAAAGAATATATTATTTTTGAAAGAATTTCGTGACTCACAAGATATGCCAACCGGTTTATTTCGGGTCCACAACCTATAGATTAAGGACCACTTAAAACAGTCAATTCGATTAAATTGATTAAGCAAAATCTTATCTTAGTATTAAATCTTATCGAGGTATTTTGAATCCCATACTCAGCTCGAGTAGAGCATAACATTGTAAAATTGACGTAGGTAAGTGTTCCTGTTTGAAGAACTGTGTTACATAATTCGGCATGTGAGGGCTGTCTGATTATGTAATTAACTAAGGGTCAGCTTGTTGTAAGATTTTTATATCATATGCAGCGGGCACAGGTAAAACCTTCATTAATTTAAAACTCCTGTGAATTATAAGGCAACAGCCGCAAGTCAAAATGTAACACTATTCTTCTGTGTCGCATAACAGATTAGCGCGCTTGAAACGCGTAAACTTTTTCAGCTGCTGAAATCCGGAATGAATTTTGCGTTAACACATTAAAACTTTACACGGTAACGAGTTGAAAACGGCGTGACGAACGAAGCCTAGGGATGATTTTTTTTATTTTGAATACAAAACAATATAAATTATTTAATATTCTTTTTTGGTGTCAAATTTAATAATTTTAGTATAAAAAAAAATTGTATTTAATATATGTATATAATATATGAACGTTTGAATATTTCGTTCAATAATTCGAAGTTCCAAATGTGGCACTTTGAATTATTGAAACAGGGTACATATCTTTTAAATGGTTACAAATTACAGCGTTGTAAGTTTAATATTTTCATATATTTTAATCAGTTACTTCTGAGACACTCTATTTCAAGGAGAAAACTAAAGGCACTGAGCTTTTGAATAAGACTATAATATGCTTTTAATGAATAAAAAGCAGTATAGGGTGGAGAGTTGCCACCAGCAGTATTACAATAATTATACAATATTTTGTGAATTTGTCAATAATTTTGAAGAAAATAATCACTCTATATTGTATACAAACCATTCAAAATACGTCTCAAAAAGTACTTATTTACAAAATATGTATTCATTTCCTCTTAAATATTTGTCATTCACGAGAGAAATGTTTGTGTTTTTTTTATTCATAATCTGTCTATTAAATATTGAAATTGAATTACTTTACCTTATTCGGTATGTTTACTTTACGGTATTGCAGTTATAATAAAGATTGGGTATTCTTTATATAACAATGGAGACTAATGGATTATAGAAAAGAAATTTTAAGCATTATATTTATCATCGATAAGTTCTATGCCAACCCTGTTTCTCCATCTGCTCGAGACCTGTCATTGATTAATGAACAAATTTCACCAGCAACAAAGTTTGGTGAGGATGGAAAAGGGAGAACGTTGAGCCTTAAATCGTTACCTTATATACAGGGTATGTTTATAATAGTGCTTACACTACAAACTTTGTATGAATGAAGGTAATTTTAAGACGAATCTGTTAAATTTATTTACTACAAAAAACTTAGGGATCATAATTATTGACGGATTGTAAGTCGTATTTTTGAGATTATTATTATACCGACCGTATTTTAAAAACATATAGGTACATAATATTATTTCTTAAATTGATACACTACATTTATTTTAAAAGGTTAATCAAAAAATATTTCAACACTCTCATATGAAATTTTACTGATAATACTATTATGAGTTTAGATTATAGCACAAATATGAGAATTTTCATTTTGGACAGGTTGAACAGACTTCGATTTTTGAAAATAACAGATGAGCGTTTTTTATAAGAGTATTTTTTTTCTTCGGGTATGATATTAAGAAGAACATAAAAATTAGAACAACTTGAGTAGAATATTCAAAACTTTGATAATGAGAACATAATCTTATAAAATTACTATAAAATAATTTAAAAACACGATATGTGGATGTAAAGCAAATAATTAGCAATTAATCTGTTTTTTTATCTACAAATAATAGCTTGCCTGCTGGAACTAGACTGATTAAATAAAACAAAGTTTAAGAGACACGAATGTGTAATTTATTTAATATTTTTTTTTTACGAATGAAGTTTTCTTTTCAATATCGTATTAGATTTATCACCGTATAAATAAATAAAACTTTTGACCACTGTACACTAAAAAAATGCATATTTTATTATAGATTTAACTAAAATTGTAGGTTGTCAATCTCATAATAATTCATCATTTTTTGGGTAATTAAATTGGTAAATATTTGTTTTAGTAATATTTTTACCCACCCTGTATACATATTTACGATAAATAAAGCGAAACGATATATTTACAAGGTTCCATTACGTAGCTATTGCTACGGAAACATTTATCCAAAGAAGGATTCAATATACGACGAGTATGAGTGGAAATTTATGCAATGTAAACAGTTTGGACAGTTCATCCAGAAAACTGGTCAAAATTAAATTTAAAAACTTATTTATTTAACCTATTCAAGTTTAATATATTACACAAATTATAATTATAGATAAGAACTGGAGGCTCATTTTTTCTTAACATGTAGTAAAGTGGTCCATGCAGTGTTCAATGGTTTAAATTTCAGGACGGACATATGTTGATTATTTGGTCGATTTATAAATTTGTTTCAGATTTTTACTGGAATTTAAACTGTATGTACATCTTTATGATGTACTAATTATCACCACTAATTCACCAAAAATTAAGACATAGCTAAATTAATTAAATTACTACTGTTCCAGCACTATCCTTAAATCATTTTAAAGGTAGTTATTGTCAAAATTTTCTGGAAAGGGATTATATTAAAAAAATTAAACACTCTTTTGTCCAAATTCCATAAATTCCTTAAAATTCCTTAAATATAACCAGAACCGGTCTTTCTCAAATTAAAGTAATGTATAAGTACAGAAGAGTATTTTATTTGTTGACTATTAGTTACTAGTTGTTACTTATCTAAAAAGTGAGGCTTAGTAACAAAACGTTATCGTAGAACAATTTCCGGGTGCTTTACAATTAGATTGTATGGTCACAAAAAAAGTTACAATTAATTAAGATCATACATTTTACAGCACCGACTTTCTATAATGGGCTATTGACTACAGGTTCTCCATCAACACTTCAGTTTAACTCGATTATGTAATCGATTTGTACTTTAAGAAAACGCTTTCCACGTGTTTTTTTTATATTACGCCCCTATGCTAATGTATGAGAAGAAATAAATTCAGATAACTGCAGCTATTCGACATTGTAAAAACCAACGTTTCATTACTTTTATTGATGAAAACGGGCATTTTTCTTTTACAACTTCATTTATATCTAGAAGTAGTTTGCTTGTTTTTAATTCAAATAGTATTGATTTTTACGTATATGTACAACGCATTCGCTGACTACAATCTGTAAAATAAGAACTATTATCTTCTACGTACCTTTGGATAACAAATTTTCTTCTGTGATAATTCTCACCTGACTTACACAACATTATTATTTAAATCTGTGTCTTCTTTCTTATATCTCCCGTCGGATAAATTGGTTTCTGTTTTATGAGTGTGTTAAGAGGTTTTCCTACAAGAGACACTCAATTCAAAATGTTGGATGAACAAAATCTCAACAAACACGTGGAAATGTTTAATTTTACATAGCGAAACGATAGATATTTAATCAACATTATAGAAAATTCACAAACCTTAACGGGGGGTTTAATTTTTACTAGACAGTGCAGAAGCATTGCGCCAGTAAACCCTAGTTCAAGTTGAGTCTTGTCTCCGTACATATTCTTAATATAATACAAATATATTTAAAGTAACACAACTAATTTTCAAAGTACACTGATAGCATTACGTATTAAATATATTAACCGGCTTAATATACATTATCACATTTAAGGGCTATGCGTGATTATGTTGCCTTTTAAAATTTAAACCTAAATGAGACATATGTCAACCTTTTACATACCGCTTTCGTGACCTTCACAAACTACTATAATACTCAACGTGTGGTATTCCTTCAGTAAGTACTATACATAACAAAGCACAAGCCAAGCTAAAAGCATATTTGTACAAAAAAATATACTTCAGATAGTAACCTTAACCAAAGCGAATTTTCAATCGCTTTATGTGTGTCATAAAAAATCACAAAATCTATAATAAATATGCCCGAACTGTAATAAAACGTATCAACGTAAAAGTTCTCAGCATTCTCATCATAAAAATTTCATCGATTATTATATTTGAATGGCATAGTTAGCTTTTTTGGGTGCAGTTTGATCTTTAAATATTCAGATATTTCTGATATATTTACCTATAAAATCACAAATTCAGGTTTTTTTCTATTGGATTCTTGGGACAATCGGTTTTTAAAGGTTTTTTATCAATTTTAAATAATCCGACTACGTTATATTTTTTTCTTGACGAACCAGTATTATACTGCTACCACAGATAATAAGGCAGCTGGTAACAATTCCCATTGATTTTTTTTATTGAAATTTTGTTGAACGCTTTGATTATTCATATGTTCATAAATCGCACAAATCAATAATAATTTTACATTGCTCTAATAATGTATTTTTTAATAAATGGTTTGTGTACAAACCAGAATAAACTAAGTCTATTTTAACTTAAGAAAAAAATCACATTTTTCTTTGGTTTTATTTTAAGTATAATGGAAGAATTCAAATAAGAGTTAAAACGGGAGATGTCTACAATAAATTCAAAATGTTTAGTCTTTTCAGGTAAAAATCTGTACGTTTTTAAATGATAAGCAATCAAATAAATTATATTACTATTGTCAAGCTAAAACGTTTCCGATTGGACGGAGGACGTACTGTGGCTCTATAAAAAAGTATAATCCGTTACTCCAATAAATTGCAAGGGACTGTGTATGTTTAGCATTAGTATTGTTATTACAAATTAGACAATATTTGAAATAGCTTGTTACAGATCCAATCCCGTCGTTGGGGTACCTTTTTGCTTTCCAAGCCCCAACAATTTGTTAATTTATTTGAAATGTAGCCCATTTGAAACCGTAATCCGAATAATGTGTCAGAATGAATTGGTACCCTTGATATTACGAATTTGCAGTAATAAATTGTTTTTTGGGAGCAGAATATGGACAGTCAACTAGCCTGGTTGTTTTTGTTAATATGCAATGGACAATTATTTTTAAAATTTAAAACCTGAATATTTTCTTCGTAGTTGATTGGTAGGAGACCAAGAATTCAAGTCTTCAAACGTAGGTACCACGTATTGTTTTTCAGATTTTTTTAAACTTTGATCTAAAAGAAATAACTTCTATAAATTCATGACTACGGAGCCTCTTGATAGCTATAAGCCTAGTCATTTAATAATACTCTATATTTTTAAACCTCTCCTATAACTAATATCAAAATTATTTATTTGATTTAATCTACTCTAAGTAAGCAACATTTGTGGTTAAAAAATGATTGTTTAACACAGTTTAATTGTAATTTGTATGGCATTACGATTTATATTCGATTGACAGAAGAAAACAATAAGCACAGCGATAATGATTTATTTCCAACTTGTTCTCGCTAAGCACCTTATGTTGAAACCCAACATTGCAACTTAATTTCCTTTGCATTGGGAGTGAACAACAATAACATTACTTTTTATGAAGTTCAATCATCGCACTAGCCTCCATTAGTTAACTTTGTTATCAAAAAAAATATTTTTTCCTCTCACGTTGCCAAGCAACGAAAATATTTGAAGACACTTATTATAATTTCCAAATTATTTTTTCTTGAATTATAATTCGCTTTAACTTGCTTATAGAGAAGCAATCGAATCTACCAAAGTCGTCAAAGATTACGTACTTCCAAATACTTCCTAGTTCATATATATTTTAAAATAATAATACCAATAAGTCTGTTCACTTTTTTGCACAATTTAGAATTGCTAATACTTTCCAGCCGAATAATAAATCTGTATTGATGTATTATATATATCCTCTTTTACACTTAATAAAGATAATAAAAAGACATTACTTTATCTAACTGAGGGTAAATGATGTGTTTTAATATACGTAAACCGTAAATTTATTCCATTAAACGTTATTTTAAAACATTTGAAAATGCTAGCACATCCTGCTTCCTTTCAAGATAGCCCAGCCTAATGGCTCTTTATAACAATAAAAATTATTTTACTTTTCCGAAAATAAAATGAGTATTTGCTGGTAGTGTGAACAGGAAATGACGTCAGTTGAGTCGCGGACCTCGTCGAGAATATCCTTTCCGTTTCCTCCCGGTAATGTAGGTAACGTAATGTCCGAAGATTTTCCTGCTACGGAATCAACTGCCTCGTTAAAAATCCCATCTAGCAGTCAATCTTCACACTTTAGTATATTTTTTGCCGAGCCTTTACCCAGTTGATTTATATGTGGGATTTATTTAATTAACGCATTGAGCTGGCACTTCACTATATAAATAAAATAAATCACAGTGAGATTACATCTCATACACTTTATCCGTTTTTACTATAAAACTCTAAAAAATAGGATGTCTTCCCTCAGACAAATAATGATATTATTTAACTTATTTTTTGACTCAAAGTTTACATAGATATATTAACCAAATGAACGAAATTTTTATTTTTTCTGGGTATTAAACATTTTTCCTAACACTTTGTTTAATATTTTAAAGCTTTCATGAACGAAGACCGTCACACATAAGCGTTAAAAGACTTTTAACTAATGTTCGAAGAGCTTAAAATTTTGGTTGCTATGCACTTAAATGTTATTTTAAAAAATACAGTTTTGGCTAAGAATACAATTCTCTCACAATGCACCAGAGTTGGTATTGTTATAACTATTCATTGGAGTATAAAATAACTGCACAAAGTTAATATAAAAAAAACAAAAGATTTTTCGTTTTTTTTCAATCAAATAGTTATCAATAAAAAGCAAAACATTTTATACCGACATATATACCAATTGACCTAAAACAATCGAAATGTTTTTTATTTATTACATGTAAACTATAAAGTGATTACTTAAGCCCTGACAAAATTACTTCTTTTTGATTTTGTCGTATTGACGTCTGCCATAAAAATACTAATTACACATTAAATCTTAAGTTTAACTTAATATTATTTTTTTAATTTTTTTTGTTTCCTGAAAAAAAACACATATTAGCCAACAAACGATCACGTGGTGAAGTATCATATCAATAATTTCAAATTCAATACAAATACTGAAGCTTCAGAAAAATATTTAAATTAAAATACAGGTGGTGCTTTTCTTGTATTATTTGAAAATTTCTTAACTAAATATTCATTCAAACAGATTACTTTTGTAGGTTTTCGTTCTCTTAAAATGTTTTTTTTTACTGTACGTGAGCTAGAATAAATTTATCACATAAATATCGTAGAGATAATGAAGATAAATTTATTTTTGAAACTGTTTTTGTTGTTTACGTAATGGTTTATGAATAATGCTCCTTCGTGAAACATATTTTTTACTAACGATGTTATCAACACCCTTTCGTTAACACCTTAACAGGGAAAAAAAATCTTGTTTTTTTCTCTTTTAGATTATACACAGCTGCATTTAAATTATTTAATATTTCTTAAAATATGCTACTATTTTTTCTGAATATCATTTTAACATCATTTCGTATTCGAAATTATAAAATAATTCAACAGTTGTATTTTAACAAAAAAAAATATTACTAAAACACTTAATATACATGTAATGCAGGGGGGGCAAACTTTTCGGATGAGGGGCCGAATTCGGGAATTCAAAATGAGCGGCGGGCCGCAAGTATAATACCATTTTATATGTACACCATTAATATCATGAAAAAAACAATCTAATGAGAGGAATGGAACTGTTTTACTTATTTTAACATTTTTTTTTAATTCAGCTGCTAATTTTGTAGTTGAGATTCTTAAAACTGCTGTTAAATGTTCATCGGTGATGTTTTATCGTAAAGAAATCATGATTGATTTTTTTAATAATTGACATTAAAGCTTATGCCAATGCATCAAATAGTTTTTTAAGTTGAAAGATCATACGAGATATACTCGATGAGAGTATTCCTAAGTCACATGAGATTAACTCAAGGAGAATTGACGTCACAAACACCCATGTCTTAGATCTCAATTTAAAATTGAAAAAAAACCAATTTCGACATTGACCTTACCGGGAATCGAACCTGGACCCACCTGATTGGTAGAGCAAGCTCTTACCAACTAGACCAAAGCGGGCGAGTATATATAAGTTAATCCAAAAATAGCGATTATTATATTTATGTTCAATCTTAATTTTAAAAGGCTTTAAAAGATAAAAACGGGAATCTTTTTCAAAAATATAATATTGCTCGCGGGCCGCAGAAAAACACCCGGCGGGCCACATGCAGCCAAAGGCCGTGGTTTGCCCGTGCCTGATGTAATGCATATATGTAAAAGGTTGAATGACAAGAAAAATAATTATTAAAAAATATATATTACCAAAAAAAGTTTGCTTTTTATAGTTAGTTGTTATACATCACCTGACAGTAAAAACCATGACAAAAAGATTAGAAAATATAATTTAACTATATGTCGAGTTTTATGGCGCAGCGGTTAGCGTGTTGGGCTTCCATGCCGGACTTCATGGGTTCGAGTCCCAATACGAACAGCATTTTTTCGATGTATCGATTTTTGTTCGAAGACATGGTGTTTTCAATGTATAAAAAAAAATCCCTCCCACCCTTTCCAAACCTTAATAATTGCGTGTAGCGAGAGCGATTAGGTAAACACTAGTCCTGTCCTAGCCTTATCTCTCATTACCCTACTACTCTCTTTGAATAAAAGAAGTTGAGCGGCTGAGTTACAAACAGTTCTCGTAGAAAAAAAAACTGTTGAGATACTTCCATTAGGACGCCATATGCTACACATTGGGAGTGGAAATGGACACAAAAATACTTGTAATGTTTTTAATACAAAAACTCTTATCATTGCATTTTTTTATTAAGATCTACTTATAAAAAAATATTATCACCATTAAAAACTCTTTTCAACAATATTTCTAAAAGAATTTAAAGGGACGCTTGTTTATTAAATAATATCTCTTTTTATATGAGTTTTCAACCTTAGAAAAACTTTTACTCGGCTTTGCATATTTCTGGAGCTTTTTATGATAATGACATCACCGCACTCAGCTTCTTGAGAACCATCTAACCATCTCTCCTTAAGCCATTCCGGTCTGAAAGTCCAATGTATAAAAGAGTTATTACAAAAATATATCAGGTTGCTTGGCAGGTCAAATGCTGTGCGATAACGGACGCAAGTTGGCCTTCTGCGGAATATTGCTCTCCATTGGCAGATCATTAATATTTCATTTTGTAAAAGATTTAGAATAATAATATCGAGATAAATCTAAAATTTACAAAAGAAATATTTAACTCTTTTGAAAATGTATAGTATAAAAAAACAGTTTTTTTAAATGCATGGATTTAAATTTTGTAGCGAACAATGGGTTGTAAACCTTTAAAATTAAATCTTAATTATAAAGCTTGAGAGGCTTCCTACTTTTTTTATTACGTTTTTGAATTAAATATGTGACTTCTCATAATAAATTTAAATAGTGGTAAAGAATTTAAATACTCAGTTGTTTTAATTAACATAAATATAAATTAATTCGTACAATGCTCTTAACACTTCAATACTTGTTCACATATACAAAATGATTAGTTTAAAATTCCCGCGTTAAGCAAAACAGGTACTTTTACTGTTAATTTTTTTCTTTTATGAATAAATGTGTTTTGATTTTTTATTTTTCTAACCCGTTAATTGATATCAAAGCCTTTGAAAAATACGAATATTTTTATTAAAATTTTATGTTTCAGATATCCTTATAAATTTATTATATAAAATAAAATTTGACAATTTGTCATTCCACTTATTATGTAACAAAATTTTCCACGCGTTTTGTCTCTGTAAGAAGCATCATCAGACGTAACATTGCAAGGCTTACAAATAAGCTGAAAAACTATTTTCCCAGTTTTTTTAGATTATTCGTCAATGCGATATTACGTCTGATGATGCTTCTCAAAGAGGCAATACACGTGGTACATTTTGTAATCGAACAAGTAGACTAACGGATTTATTAGATGTTAAAAATGAACTTACACAAAGTTACTGCCGAATCCATCAAAGATAATAAATTTATATTCATAATACAATATGATTCGTTTTTATTTAAAGTTTCACCACGAGTCGTCAATGTTGGTTACACAATTAACTGAGCTCAATACCTCCCCGGATTCTAAAGTACCATTTGACTCTCGTACTTCCGGAGTATGATGCAGCAGACCAAAGGCGGCTCCCACAACTAGACTGCCACTCTTACTTAGATTTCTAACTGCACCAATGCTGAGTAAATTAAATTAATTTGAATTTGTTGTAAGTTCTCTACAATTCGAGGATTGCATTTATTTGGGATCGTTCATGAAGCATCAACCAAATGATAGACTTTTTAAACAAATAATTATGAATCAAATAATTCAACCTTGATAATATCAATTTCGAAGTCGATTCATAAAACTCTAATTATGGTAGGGTAAAATATCACGGTATTTCAGTTCTACAGTTTTTTTAAAAAAGTTAAAGGTTGATAGCTATTTCGGCTTACGCCATCGTCAGAACTATGCTTTAAACGTACATTTACTCAGCTATATATACTGTCTAAGAAGAGATACACAATGCATCATATTATTCACTCTAACATACTAATTCAAATTCTAATTACAATATTGCACTTATTAAATGTGATTTTAGTGTTACAAAGAAAGATAAGCAGTCTGGGTTTTTAAAAACATTAATTAGAATAATTTAAACTGATATTTATTATTAATTGTGCTACATTAAATTTATTAACTATGGCTTTAGTGTTTTGAAAAACAATAAGCAATGTGGGATTTTCCACAGGTTAATTGAGAAAGAATATATTGATATTTATTATTAATTACATTAAGGGTTTTAACAACGGCGATGGATTAATAATGGTTTGTGGAAATGGATTAATAATTAACCTGTGGAAAATCCCTTGATGGTTTTCAAAACCTAGATTTGAAAAGCCAGCTTCTTCGAAAGCAATTATCACCGTAGAATATTTCAATATCTCCATTAGGAGATCATATACTACAAATAAAGAGCGGACATAAATTCATAAATACTAGAATTGTTGAGTAAAGTATTGAAAGTACAAAAAAAAAAATCTCCGCTGAATTTTCGTTTCGATTTAATTCAATATTCGCATGCAGTGAACTGCACTGTACTCGCATACCTATCTATCTAATGCACTCAAATAAACACAACTTACTTGATTGATATACCTATTTGCTACAAGCAAGAGACTATATTTGCATTACACTCAGAAATAGAGATGGTGTTCAATCGAATTCAACATCACATCGGCTAAAATTTGTGAATGACGTTTACTTGCGATCAGAAACCGTTTGTTAACTTGTATTTATGGTAAATTCAATAATCAAACTGTTTTTTTTTTATATGGATAGACACTGCAAACATTAATTATCGTACGTTATTGTCAAATTCAAATTTGAATACTGTTTTGATAGAATTTTCATTCGCTGGAACGGAAATATAAGTAAAACAATGAAATCCAAAAACACTTATAGAAAATTCAATATTGTTTACAGCGAACTTTGTTGCTATGCTTAAAATTAAATGAAAAGAAAATTTCCTAGTATTATAAGTTATAAGTACATTTTCACAACGGTCGTTTAAACAATATCATTCCTAAATTTGAATCGTTTAAATTATGTACATTCACACAAGTTTTGTCACTAACGACCCGGGTTTCACCTTTTACTAGAACTAAAAAAGTTCATCCGAGCACTTCAGTGTCTAAAGATGATGAAAGACGAAACCAAGGTTGTTAGTGACAAAACTTGTATGAATGTACATAATTTGAACGATTCATATTGAATATCCATCAAATGCCTTCAGTCGAAATCTTAAATTATATAATACATTCCTATCTGTACATCGAATGAAAAATATAAAAGTTTATTCGTGTTATATGTCTATTAAATATTAACTACTATTGTTATGTGAAAATTGATGTGTTTTTTGAGATATATAATATGCTTGTTTGAGATTTGATGTAAATGGAAAACTGATTGATCATTATTCTTTTTTTGCAAACATATGCAAGACACCAGTTGGTTTTGTCAAAATGAATTCAAATAAAAGGAAAAATAATTCCAGGGTCACCTACGATGTCTAGCAATAGTTGTTAAGGTTTATATGATATTATTTATAACATAATATGAAAATGATCTCACATTTGAAAGTCAAAACTATTGTATTCAAAGACGAACTTATTCTAACGGCGCAGTTTTGTTGTATTGTTAAAGTATCATTTTTATGGTGACAGCCATTAGTGAATGTCTTACGTTGTTTTTTTATTTTTAAAATCTTTTTATTAAAAGTTTTATTTTTTCATCTAAAGAAAATTAAGCATTTATTTTTTTGCAAAGTTCTTTCCAACACTTTTTTCTAAATTTAATGGATTTAATTTTCGACCTGTAAAAAATAATCATTAATTAATTTTTATTTTGTAATTGTTTTAATGTCAAATCAGATAATTCCAGTTAGATTTTCTTATTATTGATATTATTATTAAATGTATCAACAACTGTTTGCCAAAGAACTAAAGTTTATGATAAGCGTATTTTCTCGTTGATTGTCAAAAACAAATGATTTTTGACACCACCTGGCGGCCCAGCACGAGAAATCTTCGTGCCTGATTCAAAGAAACCGGCATCAAAAGCTTTCGTCTCTAGCGTGTTTTTTCAAGAATAAAAGCAAAGATCACAACTTTCACAAACAATTCATACTGATTCTGACTATTTTTCCTCTAAAATGAGACCTTTACAACGACATTAAATTAAAAGTATCCGCTTATGTTCCATGTAGAGCAGCCTTAAAGTTTATTCAAAATATTCTTTCATAAATCACTAAAAAATGATTGCTGATAAGAATAGAACATAATTTGTTTTTCAATCGCCCACAGTTTTGTTTAATCGTTTTTCTGAATAATTTCCCATTTAACAGGATTTTTCTATATGTGTGCGGTAACTTACTCAATTAAACAGCTATTTTTACAAAAACAAAACTGTTTAATTGAGTTTTATACCAGATATATCTTTATCCACCTAAGATTATTAAAAATTGTTTACTAACCCTCTGACGGTTAATGACCACAGTGAATGACCAAATAATAGGTTGTCTTCATAATGCTGTAAGCATATCGATTACTCTCTAGTTTAATTATGCATTTATTTCTAGTAGACGAGGTACCACGCTACCCGTTTCAATCAATTATTCACAAAGAACGTCTCGTTAATTACGACGACGCGTACGTAATGATACAGACGGAATTTCTGTGTATCTGTTTGCCAGCTGAATAAGTGGGTACGTGTGCTTGTATGATGCGACGACAGGTGTATTTTTTTTCACACAAATGCAGACAGGCTTTGTCTCATTTATGCGCAGAGTGGAGAATGTTCCCCGTCCCTGTCGCACTATTGCACGCTGAAAAGTTTTTCAGGACAATAAAAACCACGTGACGTAAACTGCAGCTGCTGTGAAGATATAAAACGCCCAGTTCATTTTGAAATTACATCCTTTCAGCGACTGTTTTCTGAATATTTAAAACACCGTATGTTTAAGCTTTGGATTCGTTCTCGGAATTGCGGTAAAAATGTTGTACGCCTGTAAAGTGAAATGAGTATTTTGGAATATCCTATATCACTATACATTAAATATTAAAAATTGAATAATGCGATTCAGTTTGACAATCGAGTGCACAACATTACTGGACACTCGTTGTTCACTGAATCGTTTTGTATTTCCAATAATGTATTAATGGTTCTATCATATGGACCTCAGGATTTTTTCTGTCAATTCTCTGTAGAAAGGCATAATATTAAAAAAATATACTGATTCTCGTGATGAATTTAGCCGTCCCTGATCTTTAATTAAAAAATGTAAATTAGTTCAAAGTATTTTCTTTTTTAAATTCTTCTTTTTTAGTTGAGTGAACTCTTGCTGCCTTGATCAATCTTTCCCACTTAATTCAGTCCTCCGCCTTCATTCGATAGTCGATGACCTCCAGCACTTGCAGGTCCTGTGTCATCCCATCCATCCAGCGAATTCATGGTTTTCCAACGCTTTCTTCTTTTCTCAGGGATGGTCAATGTGAGAATATTTGTTTTTTTTATATTCATTCATGCGTGACATACATATGTATATCTGGCCCAGCTTAGGCGTCGACTTTTAACATATCTGAAAATGTCGGGCTGAACGTATAGGTTTTTAATTTCAATCTTTCTCGTGGTTATTATATTACAATGTAACATTTTATTTATTATGCTCATATTATACTTGTATATATTATCATATTTGTATTTTTTTTAACCAACTATTAAGATTAGTGAAATCGCACTACATTCATTATTTTTCTTAATAATGCTTAAAAAATATTGTCATAATATAATTCATTAAAAACTTTTAATTAGCATACTTTACTTCACCTTTCTCAGTGGCTATACGAGTGACAAACAGACCGTGGAAAACGTTTTAAATACATCTATAATATGTTCAATACTATTGTTCATAATTGTTTATTTGAGGTAATTTTTAATTATTCATATTTAAACATTTAGTATCATTGGATTATAAATAATTTCAATCAACTAGATAGTTTTTTTAGCTAAAAATTAATCGTTTGAAAAAGTTTTAAACTACATTTTTAGCTTAATAAACAAGCTCAGCGTATTTTTATATATTCAGTTTACCTGCAGAATGTAGGTATGTATGTTTTATTATTTTAATTAGATTCTAATGTCTTTGTTTAATATAAAATAAGAACATTTCCAAATAAAGTAAAATTGTAGACGTGTGGTGTACAAAGTTAAAAATGAGTAAATAAATTCTCTAACGACCTTTATAACCTTTTTTAATGTATTCATAACGAGATTTTTTTTTGTGACTATTTATTATTTGAATATGAATAAAAACTGTATTCTGAACAAAAATAAAACAGTTTATAGTATTGTTCATTTCAGTTTCTTTGCCATAGTAAGAAAGTGTGTCGATCTGTATAATAAATTGAAAAGCAATGTATTACAAGTTCAATACATGCCTAAATTCAACGGATTGGTATGTCCCAATTTCACTGAATAAAACGAGCTTCATTTTGTACGGAAATAAGTCACATATATTGGCAGCGCTAAATTAAATTTCATCATATTTTCAAATTGAAAGATATATCTGAAGGAAAGAAAATAAAATTCGATACCCAATCGGCTTATAGAACAAAATCTCAACGTAAATTTCGGAGAAATGTCAATGGAAGTCTCAGGGGGCAGCGATATATACATCAGATAAAATAATATGAAACCTTTATTTTTTGTTCAAATGCTGGGGTAACATCCCGCGAGAATACACAATGACCTTTTTGGCAAAACTGTGTCGCTCTTTTTCCTGCAACAGTTTTATGATTACAAACGTAAAAAAATAATTTGTGCTTTAATCTATATGAGTTACTTATTTTTTTGAACTTTTTTCGCAATCTAAATTGATTTTCAATTTTTAAAAAAATTAAGGACGTCATAAAAGTGATTTATTGCATAACTGGCAATAAACTGAATGTTTGACACTTATTTGTATAGTACAATTGACGAAATATTGAGGGAAAACAACATTTCGTGACTACATGACATAAATCAAAATCTGGACCTTCATTCTTTATAAGTATATTACATTTCTAAGGGCATGGAAAAGGTCGTGCCATTTTCCAAATCCCCTAGCCATTATCCTTTTTTTACTATTTTAATTCAAGATAATCAAATTTTACAATATAAGGGCAAATGGAAAATATTTATTATTGTGAAATATATCTGAAAAAATGTATCTTATACTGAAGAATAATACTATAACGAAAAGCAATTAAAATATACCAATTTAATTTTTAATGAGCCTTGTTGGGTTTTTTTTATTATGTTTGCATAAGAATACAATTTGTATTATAGGTAAATGAGCGGCTCAAATGACTATTGGCCCAACCCACATTTTTTGCTTTTATGATAATTTTTGATATATTAATTCTCCAATGACTTCAATCATTTGTCTTCTTACATCATGTGATATACAAGCCCATGTGTCGTTGGGACGTTTTTCTGTTATTTATTAAATGACCTTCGTGATTTTGATCATTAATTTGTGTGTGATTGATATATATAGCTTTTTCTATGTATAAAAATGATGGTATTTGATTTGAAAACATGCTTACTTAAAATTTAATTTACTCAAAACTCTGATTTTGGACTTGGTCTATTGAGCCTCTCAAATAAAAGATTGAATATGTTCACACATGTTCTATCTTAGCACGATATTATTTTTAATTTGTATTTACGCTATTTGAAAATCCGCTTTGGTAATTCTGTGAATTTTATGACAGACAAATACTTATTAAATAAATATAAAATATTTTGAAATCAAATACGGCCGAGATAAAAAAAAAATAAGCATAAGAAAATATACTTTTATCATTGTGATATAAAAAAATAAATAGCCATTCTTAATATCAGTAAGAATGTAATATACTTTCCCACAAAAATTACCTCTGGTAAAATGCTTTCTTCAGAGCATCCACCTATTTGGAGCTTATTTGATGCAAATTGTACAAGTATGGAAGAGGCAAAAACTGCGTACCGCATTATGATTTTGTCTTGAGAATATTTTTGAAAAAAATGTGTTTTTAAATAAGAACATTCAGGTATGAGGCAGTTTAAGCCATCTAGGTTTGTGTCATGTTTTTTTAAAACATTTTTGTCTATTAAGAAAATTACTTAGAACATGTAAATATAAAATTTGTGTTTTAACTCTCATTCTTTTTCATCGAATAATATTTTTAAAGTGTATTCTTTTCCTATTTGAGACTTTTAAGAGTATGGTTTTCTAGATATTATCATATTTTAATATAAATATGTACTATAAAAAGGATAAACTCTAATAGTTAAAAATAAAATTAACAAAATACTTATTATTTTATTCCAGTAGCACAGATTTGGAGTATTACATAATTTTCATAGTTATTATCATACACTGATTATTTAATTCATTTTCTATTTCATTACAATTTTACTCAATAGTCAACTGTCAAACCGCATTACACTTAATTTTTTGCTCAAAATTGTTTACTTAAAAAATAAACATAATTAAATTTGAACCATTCATGATTGAGAAGCAGCTTCAATAGTATCAACAAATCAAAGGTCCATGAAAATGGGTACCGTTCATATTCAAGTAATGACTGCTATGAAATAGTATTTCTAGCAAATAAATGTTACCCAAAGCTCTAAAAGACTATAAATTTCTTTCCATTCACCACCCATTTAAAACAAAAAGTTTTCATATAAATGTTTTTTGTTGAGATGCACTTTCAGAAATCTAAAAGTTTTATTTAAAATTTCTACACTTGATAAGCTCAAAAAACATTTTTGATCTGAACTAATTTATTATTATACCGAAAAACCATTTTAATGTTATGCAAGACCATTTCTGTGTAAAGGACGATTTATGATACGGTGTTATCCGTAAACCTAAAAATAGTACGAAAAGTGTAATATGTACTCTTTTTGTCTTACTGCTTTGCATGGGTTGACTACTTTCGTAAAGCTATTTTTGTCTCTGAGGATTTTCTAAAGTACGGTGGCGTGAATATTATACTATCGCAATCATTATATTATGGTAACTTTTTATGTTGCTCACAAGGCTTTTCGGCGAGAGATATAAAAGCTCTTTTGCTTAGAGTTAGTAAAATACTGCATAAAGATTGTATTTACGATTAAATACATGTACAAACTTTAAGTATAGCATTCGAAAAGAACCAGTTTATTTGTCCATGCATTTTTTTTGCAATTCAAATACAAATGTTTTTTCAATTAATCACTAATAAGTTATAACTTATAACCTCACCAAAATTAAATAAATAATCAACATACAGTGAAACTCCCAATTACACTACCCCGAATTACGCGCTGGCATTAAATATTCGCCGCAAATCCCCCAATTGTACGGTCGCATTCCATTGTCGTTACTACGAAACGGTCGTCTGTGCCGCGCATACAGCCAAATGCTGGCTAGCGTCTGTGTATTCAACACGTGCCAGGCAATACACGCATAGCTGGGCGTCTGTCTGTGTGCGGGATATTTACTACTACGAAAACTAAATATTTCGTCTATTTTTTTTTTTTGCAAAACGAAGAGAAATCTTAGTTTTGCATTTTCCGCGGAAAAAAACCAAATCCCTATTTTTTTATGAGATTCACACCCCCAATTACACGGTCTCGACTATAGTGTAAATGGGGGTTTTACTATACTGGGTAAACTTAAAAAATAACCAACTATATTTGCTTCGTATTTCATTTTCGTGAGATATTTTAAATCAATATTGAAAATCTGCAATGAAATAATAAAGTAACTTAATAAATTACAATCAACTCGTAAAAAAATATTGGCGGAATTAAAAAAAACATAAGATAGGGGAAATAAATCAGTTTGAGTTTCAGTCTATGGATAAGTTTAAAAATAAATTAAGTGAGTTTATTTTGATTTTAAAAATTAATAGTAGAAAATGGAATCGGTCGCATGTGTCTTTTATTTATTTATAATAACCATAGGCATGTTTGTTTGAATCGAGTTTATATTTTTAGATTTGTGGATGTTATTCGTATAATTATTTTTGGGTTAAATAACATAAGTTTCTACAATTGGCATGATGATAGACAAACAGTTAATAAGCTAAGACATTATTTGTGAAACATGAACATATTATTATTTCTTTTTTATGCCACCTCCTCTCTACGAACACCTCAAAAAAGGCAGGAATTAAAAATACTCTTTATTATACAGTCACTCAACCTCTTTATACGTTGATTGAAGTTATTTGAGGGAGTGATTAGAAAATCAGAGATTTAAAAGTGAAAGAAATATTTAATACACTTTACACAATTTGAATGACGTCTTTTACATATTTCAATTAGATCAATATATTTTTTACTGAAAATTGTATTTAACCTTTGCTTACCGCTGATATGTATTTACTACAATTCGACTCAAATAACGTGATTTTCGATATGAAATATAATAGATACGAGGTTCAAAATTTATGTATTCCTCCGTCATATAATTACGAATTACTTAAAAAAAATATTTTGTATAATTATTCATCTGGAGAGGAGGAAAAAAATATTTTGTCCACAAATCGGGGATAAACTCACCAATACATAAATGTTTTCCAGCACACCTCGTCTGTGTGCACGTGTATGTGCATATTGACGCATACATATTTTTGACTTCGTATGGTGCGAAAGGGACTATTTTCTTTGTCGTATTGTTTACTTCGACCGTTAGAGACTGTCTGGACTGACCCGTATACAGTGGCTCTCAAGCGATTGGTGATTATTTTTTTATATCGTTACTCTAAAGTAACAATGGAATAAGTTTACGAAAATATTAGTTTGGAAATAATTAAGGTTTGTATCGTAATTTTTAAATAGCGAATTATGGTTTTATTTAGTTTCTCTTACGATTTATGATAAAAGATAATCGTATTTTAATTGTATTTAATCTGTGTCTAGTTATTTTACTAATCTCGCTGATATAATCACATAATACTTATTAAGTATGCTATTCTTACATATTATGGACTTTGAAGCATCCTGAGTGGAAAAAAAATAATAGAAATCGCCGAATTTTTTTTATAAGAGAGCTCAGCTTAGAATTGGCTAACCCCAATATTACAAAAAGGCAAAATTGCGCGAAATATATCGCGTGTAAATTTGTGAAATTTAAACGCGCTATATTTCGCGCAATTTTGCCCTTATCCAACTAAAAAAAAGAGCACGTTGGTTTGCAATATTTGCAAAAAACCTGTATGTACGACACACAGAAAAAAAATGATTACGTGTTCAGATTGTAAGAAAGTGAACGCACACTAGACATTTAAATTTAGTCTATTACTTTTAAGGTGTTCATTGTCAATACTTGGTGGAATGACATTATAATAAAAATAATAAAAGATTTTTAGTACTTTTTCCACTTAAATTTATTTGATCAGGACCGGTTTCGCTCCTCACGAGCATTATCAACTGATAAGGAAAATAAATTAAACAGTGCTATTTATACAAGTTAAATTGAAATAAAATAAAAAGGTGTAAGCAATTACTAACAATTAAAAGGATTCACAAATGACATTATAATTACACAAAATTAAAATGCCTAACACCTATAACATACAATTAAGAAATCATCAATAATAAACACCTTTTTATTTTATTTCAATTTAACTTGTATAAATAGCACTGTTTAAATTATTTTTCTTATCAGTTGATAATGGTCGTGAGGTGCAAAACCGGTCCTGATCAAATAAATTTAAGTGAAAAAAGTACTAAAAATCTTTTATTATTTTTATTTAGTCTATTATTGTATTTTTTTATGTGTAATGCCAGTTGCATTATTTTTTACATTTTTGTCTTTGTATCTTCATTAGTTTTTAACATGTTCAATTTTCAATTTCTTTTTATATTTTACATGCATTTTTGTAATGAAAATATATATTTGTGGTATTTACACGCATTGTCTTTTTATTCAACGAAAAATATTTGAAACCACTGGTCAACATTTGGCATGCGTGTACTTTTTGTAACGGCCGACCGATAATTCAGTAGCATATAAGACGTTCGATGCACTGGTTCTGCCGGCTATTTGCGATGCTTTTTTTCTTGATTTCAGGCACTTTTCAGCGATAATATTACAAAAAAATGATAAATTTATACTTAAAATATCATCAATAAAATCAATATTCATTAATGCTCGAATTTTTCCGATTTTTAAATCACTTTTTCATATGTTGTACAAAATACATATCATAGGAGCTCAAGGGATTTTTTAGCATAGTGGGGAAAAGGTTAAAGATGCATCTTAAACAATTGAAACACCTTTTAGCTACACAGCAAGTGGAATAAAGTTTCTAAGAATTTTAATTGTTTTCAATCGTTTGTTAACATGAATGTATATTATCAACATTTAGATTCTATTGCAACGTACTGTAATAATTAAAGATTAGTCGCTTACATATTTTTAAACAATTTTTTAAGGTCTCGCTATTGAAAGATAAATAGAAGTGGGAATGAATCTTGCATCGGAAAAAAATCCCAGAAAATGTACAAAAATATGTATATTTTATGTATGTATTGATGAAAAATGTACTTTAGAATATTGATGTTCTGGCTAATTTATTTAAAATCTTGATAACGGTTTTGGTTACATATGATGTGATTATTCCATGAATTTCATTTTAATTTGTCTAAGAATTCGCATAAACCAGGTTTCTGCTTTTTAATTAAATTAGTGATTTATGAAAATCTTTTTATTTTGTCATTATTAAAAATAATATGATTAATGTTATATCATTTAGTCCACAGTGGATTTTTGTCTTTGATTAACTTGAAAAATACACCTCCATCACAAAATAGCCCCAGTATACACTAAAATTGTCATTTTTCCACCATTTTTTTTTTAATTTCTCCAAAAATATTTTAAACAAAAATGTGAAAACGCCAGCTTTCCTCCCTGCCAGCGCCTGGGGCTAATATACTATGATACAAAAAAATACACGTACGGCGTTCATAATTGAAATTGACAGCGACCGACCTTCGCCTTCCAATAAAGCTGACCAGCGATGGACGCGAGCAAGGGAAAAAAGGCGACACACGTTATCAGACGCCCCGAGAGCAATTTCCACCCAATTTGTAGGAGTCAGAGGTCGCAGTTGACGGTCCGCGGCCCGCTGGCCCAACAAAAACCGCTCCCCAGAGCATCTCTCAACCCAGCGGTAAACTTTTCTGATGTGCGATACAGCCAGTTGCCGTACCCCTGAATCGACTCACCCCATTGCTTATATTTGGTAAATATTTTCCGTGTGATATTCTGTGGCCTTTGTTATTTCTAGGGATTTATTTATACGCAGGAGACGGCGTTATAGTTGTTGCGATTTTATTGTTATTTTTTTCGGTCTGGCAGGAATGCGAATACTCTGCTTTGTTTCGTTTGCTTATGATAATTGGATATATATGAACGATTAATCTTTCCGTTGTTTTGATTTTTTCTATTGTTTTGTTATTAAATACTCGCAACGCACTAAACAATCATGCTTTGTTACCTCAAAAATAATACTATTGTTAATTGCAAATTCTGTCTTTGTACACGTACTATTGATAATACCAGGTAGAAGTTTTATTTTTAATTAGTGTTAAACATATGACATTTTTTAAGTAATTTCAGTAAAAAAAATAACTCGAAGGAATTTTCGAAGTAATTACCATTCTTAGTTGCAAATAATATTGTGTTTTTTAATGATTAAACTCGTTAAATTTGAATTTACAATCCAAAAATGTATCGCAATTCATATTGAAAAACAGAAATTGCGAACTAAAAACTATACATTGTTATTCTTGCCATCACTTAGAAAACTTTTCAATTAATAATAGTGCCAGTCATCAACCATGACAATGAAGAAACGTTGAATGCAGAGCAAAAATATAAATTAATCACAGCCGTGGTCAAAAAAGCAAGTATAGTTGAAACATCCGCATTGAATGTTACTTTATTAAGGTTAGTATTAGAACGGCATAAACATAGATACAACTTTCATTTTTTAGTTTAAGTCTAGGTTAGCTATTACCAAAATATTATATTAAAAATTCATAGTTGAATTGAATTAACTCTTGTGGTAGGTATATGGAATATAAAGATACGAAGTTCAATTTTAGTTACCAATAACTGATACTTTCAACGTACCTTACATTCGAACGGCATACGAAATGGAAGACCAAAGTCACACTATTTAAGAAAGTCTTTATTACTTTATTTCGTATGATCTTTCGATTTCAACACATTTGGCGTTTTAGCATAAGCTTTTAGAAATGTTTTTTAACTTATATTTAATGTAAAAGAATATGTAAGTATTTTTAATGGATTTATAATAATATAGAGTAAAATTTTCTAAAATACAAAGAAAATTCTTCAAATTTTAGTGTTTTCTTTAGATAAAGCTTTTGTTCAACATATTTTTTAATGCAAGAATTAGATGTAAAAGCATTCTAGCAAATAAATTTGACAAGAAACTATTCACCCGATTCAGACATTGCTGTAAATTTGTTAGGAGAGTAAAATAAGTCACAATATTGACTCCATGGTTTATAAATCTCAATATTTTGTTAAGTAAGACCAAAGTCTAAAAATGCAGACAAACGGGGTATTGTTATATATGAGTATTAGTCATCCAAGTTAAACGATCATTTATTCGCCAAATAAACGAAACAATAAAGCATGAGAGAAATAAAAGGGGTTTTTATGGATAAAATAAGCTCGGAAAATTAAACATCAATTATGTAAAAGTGTTAAATTGTGTTTTCAGCTAAGGTTGTTTTTTGTAAGCTATTTTTTGCTAATCCGTAAATAAAATGAATTACTGGCATTCTAGATTCGAAAATCTCGGAAGAGCTATATATTAAAAAAAGTTTTTTTTTTATTTTTTGTAAATCCGTAAATAAAATAAATTACTGGCATTCTAGATTTGAAAATCTCGGAAGAGCTATAAAAAAAGATTTTTTGGAAAAGGGTTTTTGAAATTATAATTTTCATGGCATGAAAAACAATGGTATGGGGGCCACATAAAAATAAAGATTCTCAAAAGGGGCCACGCTCCCAAAAAGGTTGAGAAACATTGGTCTCGATTATGACAACATGATTTCAGTATATTATCATAAGACTATGATTTCTTAAGCAAAAAATACCAATATTGCAATGACGACTTTTATATGATCAAATAAGACCACGTTTAACGATTTAAAAAAACAATTAAGGAAGCAGAAGTAGTTTATACAAGCACTGCTTTTAAGTCGTTTTAAAAATAGATAAAATTCACTCGGATGCCTGTACATGATCTTTACACTGACAGAAAAAGAAAATATTCTCGCCAATTTAACGAAAAAATAAATATTGAACAAATATTTTTTGTATAAACAACTGGTATTTTTTCAACACTATTGAAGGTAGACGGCAAATATATTCACGTTATAAAATAGACAAAACATGAATATGGAAATGAGTAGAAAAACAAATATAACATGATATTTTGGAAACGTAGCGTTCGTTGAATGGAATGTATTTTTAGACTTTGTCTAATTGATACATATATAAAAAATGCCTGAAATAGCAAAATATCTTTCATTTTTTAGAGAAGCAGTGTAATTAAATAGATTGAGACTTGGCATTGGATTTTTTTCAAATGGAAAAGGTGTGGTACAAAAACTATATACCAAAATGACTTTAATAAAAAAAATGATTGAGGGGTGACGTTTTCCGTAGATTTGTTTTCATAAAATATCATGGAGGAATCAGGTGTCCAAAATATACCAATCAGTTTTCTTTGTACAATTTTAAAAGGGGAGAATCAAACTCCAATTGGGGATGATATTATTGTAAAAAACGAGGAGGTATGAAAATGAAACATCTGTTCTAGAATATATTAATAATTAAAATGAATACAAAAATATTATTATAACGTTGCCATTCTACAAAAAAATGATCACTTAGTAATTATGAAATATTTTAAATTCAACCTAGTAGCAACAAGCCTTACTTTTTATGCAATAGTTTTGCAATATCTGGTTGAAAAGATTTTATATATTTCGATGAAATATTGGTGTTATATTTTGTGAAAGACAAAAGTATTTTTTAGTTAATACTGTCAAGAAATATATTGTTCATACTTGAATGTTTTAAAAGTTTTTTTGTGAGAGAAATTTTACATAAAAAATAAGCATTAGCAATTTTAGCATCTCGGGATTTTGTTGTTTCTTTTTGAAATTTTGGAACACAAAAGTTGGGAAGGCTGTTCGTATATTATGGTGAGGTTATATGATTTCTTTATAAGTTAATAGTGAATATATTTTTTCGCATTCTGGTTTCAACTATTAAAAATCTTTATCTCTTATATTTCAAAAGTATTTTTTTTTAAGAAAGGACACTGACAAAAGAGCACAAAGCACACTGAAGAGTTTTTTACAAATATGTTAACTTAAAACAAAATACGCTTGAAACTCATAATCGAGTTATCGCCATCAAAAGCAAATTTATAAAATATCAATATATTTCAAATATCTATAAACCTATTTTAATGAGAACTAATTGTAATTTTCATAATTCAGCACCCACTCAAATATAATAATTATTATTATTTTTTTTCTCGTATAAAATTGATATATTGATGGAAAATATTCAAAAAAAAATTTATTTCAGCATCACTTCGAAAATTTGTAAATTATATAACAAAGGAATTTCAAAAAAAATATGTCTTAAAACATATAAACAGTATTTGTTTTTAACTCACTCACGACTACGTGGAATATTTTCTACATCTAAAGCTATCATTTGAAATGTTAAATTCTTCTTCAAAATTTTGGGAGTATAGATGTTAGAAAAGGTTCTTCAGGTCATCACTAATAACATAAAATTTATCAAAAAAAGCCATAACTCTCATTTGATAAGCCACAAGAAATAAATTATAATTAACTCTTATATAAACGAAGTATACCTAAATGGTAAAAAAATGTTACATAATTACTTGTGCGTAAAATCTACAGATATTCTTTGCTACAGATATTGAAGCAATTTCAAAACGTTTTATAAAATAATTAAAAAAGATCTCTTTGGTAAAAGAGTGGATTTTTTTAAGAACAAAAAACACGAAGAAAATGATGTTTGTGATACCATGCCAATATTTACAGAGGAAGATAAAATTTACCTATGTCAGTTTGTTTTGTTAACTAGAAGAGATGAAAGCATACTGCTCTAGCTTGAGGGCTTTTGTACGACCTTTGTCATATCCAATTGCAAAAAAATAATTCAATTCAAAATTTTACAAAACACAGAATTTTAGGCTATTTTTAAAACATTCCTGTGAAATATTCAGTAAAATATTAGAGTGTGGTCTTCAGTATTAAATTAAAAGAAATTACGATTAAATTAAAATTATATTTCTCTTCTTCTTAATTATTAATTATGAAAAATACAAAGAGTACATTAATATTTATATAATACAGTTTATTTTACTTTATAGAGCAATGAAGGAAATTCAAGTGAAGATCTTGCTTTTAATTTAATCATCTAACAAACAAATATCTAAAATTATTAAAAATTTTATACTAAATAAATTGAGGAGTATTCTCAAAATCATCTCCACTCTCAATGTGAAGCATGTGAACTTATAATGAAGCTTTTCATTATTTCAAGAAATGGTTGTGAGTCAGCTTTCAATCATTTTTTTATGTTATGGTAATTAAAAAAGATAGTGATAAAAAGACTAATTGTAAGCAAACCGCTTACGTTACATTTCGTTTAGTTAACGAGTATTTTTTTATGTGTTAAAGAAGACTATTTTTTTTTTCGAATTTATAATAATACATACTTTTCATAATATACATCATTTCGTAATATAAACATTTACAATTTATAATAAAATAAATTATTGAAAAATCAGTTTATTCCCAACACAGTTCTTACATGTTTTCTTAAAGGAAAAAGAGTGAATGAGCGATTGAGTGACAAATAGATAACGTAAAAGAACTTATATTGAAATAATCTCGCACGATTTTATACATATTTTATAGATTGAGATCGGAAGTGGTCAAAAAGAATATTATATTTATTTTGTATAAAAAATATGGTTTCTATCGTATCCTTGATTTGTTGTTGTTAAGTTCATATGCATCATCTCAATGACTGTAAGAGCTAATAAATATATAAACGTTTTCAATCTCAGTGACAGTGAATTACCGGGAAAAGGTAATATATATGAATGTTTGCCCTAAATTTCATTTCTGTAACGTTAATACTAGTTATGTTGATCTAACACATTTCCTTAATTTTCGTTAAAAATAACCGCGCTTATTTGTATTGCGATAATTGTTTCCCTATTATTTATGGGTGTTAACTTTATAATCTGAATGTTGTTTAGGAAATATAAACTAAGCCGCAACAAAGGCAAAACTTACTTCTCTTGTAATCTCAGCATAGAACTTATCCGAGGCCTTAAAGGCTGGGACCAAATAAGCATTGAGCCTATACAACTAAATAAACTACTTTTGGTAAAACTTACGAGGCAAGAACCCATGATTTTAAAACATTTATACTAAAAGAAATAACGTAATATTTTGGATAATTGGTAAATGTGACTACAGTAAATAATATGTTAACATAAAAATAATGCATTGCTTCTAAATATCAATTCAATATGAACAGCTTATAAATTAAATAAGTTTTGCTAATAATTGTTAGTGAAATACACATATAACATGTTTTAGTTTTTCAACTTCAACTAGCAAGCAATATCTAAGCTGATTTCAGTCAAAAAATATTTTCGCTGTAACAGCAGGCTATGTCTTCACTTTTAATATGTTTACAGTAAAGTCTGCTTGTGATGAGTAAAACCGGTTCTAATTTTAATAAATAATTGTGTCTGGAAAAATACAAAATAATGTTATATTATTTTTTAATACAGTGGAACCTCGATTCTACGTTTTTCAAGGGATCGTAATAAATGAACGAATAATGCGGGAAACCGATAATGCGGGAAATTTTCAAAAAACTCATTTATTTATTAATTAAAGAACAAACAAATGTGTTTTTAACTTGTTTAATACAAACTAAGTAGCCTATTTGCAGTTTGGGACTTAAATTTTAACAAACACTTCACTCAAAATCGCGTACATTTCTAAGTCAACTAACTCCTTTTTGCTATGTTGACTCGTTTTTCTCCTGATTTTTTTCCAATGTCTTTAATTATTTTCAGTTTCTCAACTAGAGTTCCAGTTTTCTTCATTTAGGTATTTTAGTTTTGACTTTTGAGTTAGAAAAATTTACGCAATCAGATGAAATGTAAGATTATTTATGAGCGAAAAAATATTCTACAAAAATGGTCAATCGCGATAGATAAGTAACTGGGACGGGACGATAATATTTAGATGATAGATCGAAGAAATCGGTAAATCGAGAAATGATTAACGTGTAATTACTAAACATTGCTATTACGGGGCGAGGTCTTAGTCGAGTAAAAAATAAACGATCCATGCATAAAGACGAAGATAGTGAGAACGGAAGATCGGGGTTTCACTGAAAAAAACGCGAAACGAAATGCGAGGTAAGATTATTTATGAGAAATATTCAATGAAAACGGTCAATCGGGATAATATTTTTGACGGGACCAAAATATTTGAACGATAGATCGAGGAAAACGGTAAATCGGGGAACGGTTAATGCGGAATTATTTTACATTGTTCTTATGGGTGTTTGGCCGGGACTATGAAAAATGAACGAACCATGCGGGAAAACGAACAATGCGAGAACGGTAGATCGAGGTTCCACTGTATATTGCTTATTCTATTATATATATTTTTTAAATCATGTTTAAAATTTTTGAAAGAATGGCAGTTTGAAGTAAAATACAAGACGATATGCGTACTATACAAATAATATTATTATTATTATAGCAAAACACATAACATACGATGTTTCTATTACAAAAATAAATCGTATTATTATTTCAAAATATTCAAGTTTAGCATCATGAATATATTAATGAACACACTAATAAAAAAATGAATTGAAATTGATTTATTCAGAACAAAAATACTCCAATCCTTTATTTCTAGCTCTATTCGTTCCGTTATATCATTGTCGGAAAAAATATATTTTAGATGAAAAATTTATAAGAACAAAATTGTATCCTAAATGTGCCGCTTGTTCATAATTTATTTCTCATGCCTTTGTTAAAGCTGACTTCTTATCATTTTTTAAATATTTTATGGTATTCTCCTTTTTTAATATTTATAAATTCGAGTCAAATCTAAATAATTACATTTTTAAGCCAAATATTTAAGCTTTCAATGGGAAACAATTATTATAATATGATGATAATATATTAAATATTTTCATAAGCTAATGAAATAAAATCCCTACTGACAAAATGATAAGATTATTTTCCATTCTTTTTTTGCAAGAGTTTTTTTTATTTCGGTATCCTTTTGTAAATCGCCTTTATCTAAATCTAATCTTCAATCCCTTGTAAGAATTTCCTTTGGTGGGTTTATAGTTAGAAGTGAATTTTAGCATGTATTCCAAATAAGATCATTTGCTTTGTTTTTAGATAAAACGAAATCAAAACTTTCTGAAACGTTGTGATAGAATTTTCACAGATTAATCAAAAACATTAACAATTAACTAAGATTCATTTTTTATCCATCACTACTCAGAGTGTGACATAAACATACATATAAACTAATAATTGAGTGCCTCTTAAGACTCTCTATTACTCTATTAGTTTGCTCATTATTCTCGCTTGCTTTTTTTTAAAGGATAGTTTGTGTTGGAACTTTTTTTTAGTTTTTTCTGAGTGAACTTTTTATGCTACGATTATTTGGTTCCATGACATGATATTTTTGTGAATTTAATTCATGAAAGTAAAGTTTTCAATACACGTTAATAAATCTACAAAGCGATGATCATTTTTTAATCTTTTATTATTTAATATTAACAAAAAAACGTACCATAAAATGTTCAATTACCACTGATTACACTTTAATGATAATTTTTTTAAATTATTTTAACTGGTATGATTATGATTATACAATTAATAATTATATTAATTGTAATAATTTTTAAACATTGAAGTTTATTTATGGAGGTAGCATAAAATTTTCTGCTCGTCTTCTTAGACAAGTTTCATCTTTTCCTCTGTAAACGTTAAAATAAAATGAAGAATGAAATCATGCGACCAAGTTTACCGTGCGCTTGCAGACGAGATGTTTATTTTAGTAAATATTGGTTCTTTCTGTTTGTTTCTCTGAGAACTCTATAAATTTAGTATTCTCTTCTTAAATAAAAACTTAACCAAAATACCTACAACGTTTTCAATTGAAAATGATTTAACCATATTTGTTTTGTTTTTTCAATATTTGTTAAGTAACTTTGCATAGTCACGATCTAAAATAAATTGTTGAGATTGTGAACTAAAATTTCACATACTTGTATTAAATTATTTTGTGATTTTGTAAGTCCTCTTGCGTTGCTGCTTCCATCAACAGACAAAAAAAAACAGAGATGTCCAATAGAGTAGGGTTCTCATTGTTGGGTGTCTCCGATCATCTACTGTCTCAAGGCCGAACGCAACTTTTCTGCTTAGCATATACCTTTTTTAAGTGCTTTTACTAGTTAGAATATAAACAAAGATCGTTAAGAATCTGAACAACTAGACATATTGTATTAATTGAAATAATGGCCGCATGGGGTTAAATAAAGTAATGACATACGTGACGTGATTGATTTCATGTTGTGATTTCGTTTTGTTTTTCTATGATATTTAAAATTTCGTTTATTGTAAGTATGTAAACAAAGGATAATTAAAACGTATATTTTTTTTCCGCTTCGCTTTATGTCCAGTTTTTCTCATTATGACTGTCTTATTTATAATTTGAAATATAAATGAACTTTTCAGTTTTTCCAATATCATATACCACTAGGGTATCCAATCCCGGAGCCTTTTTCCAATCCCGGGATTTCGGGATTGATTAATTTTCAATCCCGAAATATACTTTTTCCCCAGATTCTCTCAAACCTCGTTTTTTTTTAGCTCACCGAGGAATTTGAAATCCTGGATTCGCTAAATCGTATAAATTTTCGGGATTTGCTAAAAATTTCTCAATCCCGAAATCCTGGAATAGCGACCGTGTCGATCCCGGGATTACGGGATCAAGCTATTTAATTAAGTTTCTTTCTAATCAATGCCCGTTTTCAATGTGGAGCATATGGCTTTCTAATCGAGTCACCTTAATGTAAGTTTGTTTAACGAAAACTACTTGTTACACAATAACTTAACCTCTTTTTTTCGAAGAGAGTAATGATAAAGCTAGGACAGGACTAATGGTTAAATAATAACTCTCGTGTTTCTTTGTCAATTTTACGATTGGGAATTTAATATGTGAGATCCGTCAAGGAAGCCTTTTCTTCTTCTAAGTGAACACCAATCAACTTATTTAAAAATATTAAAAAGTGTCAAAGATGCTCTGACAAGTTTGATGAACAAAAGTAATAAAACTGTATCCGGTACATAAGTTTCAAGATGATTTTAAGAAAAGGACTGTTTAGTCCATAGGTTTCCAACCTTTTTTGGGTGGTGACCCTTTTTTATAAAATCCATATGACCCGTGACCCCAATGCAATTGAAAGACATTTTTTTTTCAATAAGTTAATTTTATCACTTTTAAGGTGTTCACTGTCAATACTTGGTGGAATGGCATTATAATAAAAATAATAAAAGATTTTTAATACTTTTTCCACTTAAAATTTTATTTGATCAGGACCGGTTTCGCTCCTCACGAGCATTATCAACTGATGAATTTATTTTCCTTATCAGCTGATAATGTTCGTGAGGAGCGAAACCGGTCCTGATCAAATAAAATTTTAAGTGGTAAAGGTACTAAAAATCTTTTATTAAGTAAATTTTAGTTGACTGTAGTTTTAGTTTTGTTGTTAAATCCAAAATCGAAAAAAGTTGGCGACCCATAGGTTGGGAACCCGTGGCTTAGTCAATGGTTTTCATGAAAAAAATCAAAAGTTTTCAAAGCAAAATAAAAATAAAATTTTGCGAATATTGATTTGAAACATTACAAATACCAAGAAAAAGGTGCCGTTACATGAAAAAAAAACACTGGTTTTAATATAAAAATAAAGCAAGGTGTACGTTAAATGAATATCCAGTAAAGCATTTTGTAATTAAATTTGTAACAATGAGGTAAGTGTATGTAAATAAACTCTTTCTTGAGCGAATTCTTCTAAGTAGGTACAAAGTTCACAGACCCGGCAGTCGCTTAAAACAATTCTTCGCGGAGCTTTTGTTAAAGAAAGCTATAAAACGCCGCATTTCCATTAAGCACTCTATTATTTCCGCGATTACGAGATATACATGAGTTCGCGTGGGCAAACCCTACACCGACCGCCACCGCGACTGCATAGTCTGAGGGTGAATTTCAATAAGACATCTTAGGGGCATTCATTAGATAACTTGTCACTCCATTCCATGGGAACTTTTCTCAAATGACTTTTACATGTTCCTAACTTATGTAATAAAGGTGTCCAAATATATTGTATAAAGTCTTGTTAAATTATTTTTTAATTTAATACATAGTATGCCAAATGATTTCATTACCCTTGTATGTTTATTATTTATCAGTTGATATTATATAAAAAAAAAAAGAAAACACAGCGGCCCGTTCGAAAAATTTTGTGGCTCTAGATTTATTTTTCTTATTAAGATTAAAATATTTGAGAAAATCATTGCACATAAGAATCAACCATAATTTTCAAATCGTATTATATTTCCTATTCAGATTCCTTCGCCGAAGGATATAATAAATAAAATATAGACATCGCCGGTTCGTAGCATTCAAACAAAAACAATATATTCGTTTCAACAAGAACAAATTTGCAAATGTTTCGGATAAAAATGTCAAGCTTTTAAATTGGAATCATTCAAATTATGTACAAGTGCATGGATGACGGATGAACTTCAAGTTTATCTGTGCACCCGAACGCCTGAAGATTCCGAAAGGGAAAACCCTTGTTGTTAGTGACAAAACGTGTGTAAATGTACATAGTCTGAACGATTCAAATTTAATATTGAAATTCCACCAAGCAACTTCAGTCGAAATCTTAAATTATTCAAGCTTAACAGAACAAAAGCAAACTTTAAATATTGCACGTCAAATAAATGACAGTTTTTTGAGATATTCGAATAATTTAATTATTATTCATTACCTGTTGACGAATCGACAGACATTGGAGTCATTGCGCAGAATTACGTCTATATTTCTACGACGTGTTACATTTGTCTTTCGGGTACCTATATTTATTATGAACAATTTATTTATTTATATTCATTGAAAGGTCGAACAGAATACCTAGCTTCTGAAGCATATCCTGTTTTACCTCTTCTCAGTATATCATACTCTCACCAATTCTATTTTAACCAACTATTTATTTAATTGTTGAGTCTTTACGGTACCTATTTCAATGTTGTATGTGAATCTTGATTTAGAATTGATTGAAAAAAAATCCCCTCCCGAGATTTGAACTCGTGGAAAATTTAAATCAAATAAAAAGACGTTGACTACTTGGTCACACACATAACATTGTATGTTTATAAAAATATATGAGAGTTAGTAACAAATTGTGACACGTGTTTTACCTCTTTGAGAATCACCTCCATCAAAATATGTGGCACAAAAATGTTATCAATTTTAATTTTATATTAAAAATGAACTTCCATAAAGTTACCGAAAAAAGTTGTTTGTGCGTATATTTTAAACATTTTCAATAAAATAAAAACTATATTTTAGACACAAAAAACATATGTTGATATATTTACGTCACGATAATTATTGAAAATTAAGTGATTTAACGTATAAAATGTGTGCAAATGCATAATAATTCTTATGCACCTTACGATCTAAAATATAAAGAGTGTATTTGGCCGGGTGGAACTATCTCGCTGTCGTATTTTATAAAACTTTCAAGTGGAGGGAGTAGTTCACAAGAATATTATCGTGTTTCCAGCTGAGTATAAAAAACCACCCTTCCCAACTAACCGTGCTACGGTAGGGATTTGCGAGCTTTATAAAAGGCGCAGAGTAATTTCGTATGCATTATTACGTTGAGGCAATTGGAAGCCTTTAGATAAAGGTATATTTAAATAAAATACTAAAATGATTTCATAACTGACATGTTTGATAGAAAATAAATTAAAACTTTGTAAAGGAGATAATATTCCGGTTACATGTTTTTACATTTTTCTTTACAATAGTTTAGAATTTATTATATATTATCCTTTCACAAGAATAAAAAACACTTATTTTTTAATGTGCTTAACATCTTCCATTAACAATTCAAACTGATGCCTTTATTGATTTTACTTGATAAAATAATCTTGACCTGGGGGTGATACATTTATAAATATAAATATTTATTGAAATGTTAATAAACTCTTCTTCTAATTTTAGAATTTACATTTCTGGGAAGGATGACGCATACTCTCATAAAATTTAAATAACGTTACGTTTTCGCACATTAATTTGTATAACAAATTGTTTCATAAGCAAAATAATAAGTCTAAAGCTAACTCTCTACACAACATGTTTTTTTTTTTAAATAAGTTTAATATCAGCGTAAATATTTGCGTCAAGTTTTTTGTTGCTGTCAGTTAATGTTTAATAATTCTGTATTATTTACTTGTATTTAAATTAGTTAATTCTGGCAATGATACTTTTGAATATGAAATTATAATAAGCCTACAGTCAAATACGTCAAATAATTAATATATCACCTCTGCACAACTTATTTACAATAAGTGATCAATTAATATTAAGTACTTACTAAAACAATTTGACAGCCAACGAAAATATTATAGTACACATCTCGAATATGTATTTATATCATGAAAATAATTGGATTATTATAATGATTGATTATTTCCTAATTACACCAAATGAATCCATTTCAAACTTTGACATATAAATAATTATTGACAACATACTAAACAAGTTTGTTTTAGCACTTACCGATTTATGAGTATTTTCATTATGTCCCAGGTGTTATTTCTCTGGCTGTGTTTTATTAACGACATGCATGAATGATTGATTCAAATTGATACCGAAATCAGTAAAGTTCGGTTTAAGCAATACATTAAATAATAATTATTATTGGTTGGTATAATATTAAAACTATCTTAAATCAATATGTATATATATATTTAAAGGGTTTTATTTTTTCAGTGGGATAAATGATAAAAACATAGGAAAAAATTCAACTGAGTTAGTGCCGAAAAAGTAAGTAAAACAAAAATATAGTACCTAAACTCACTCACGTCCACACGAAATATTTTGGCATACAAATACATTACACTCTATGTTTCAATTCTAGTTCTAATTTTTTCTTCTTTCTAGTGGCATCGTTATTGGTAGGCCGGGTACATATTATGTTGCAATTACAAACAATGTTTACTTTCAGCACTCCAAATGTCAGTGTTTTAGTTTCTTTATGTACAAATCATTTTTTATCCAAGGGCGAAGGTATGTGTTTTTCAATTACTGAACAAGATTCATTTGAGCTTATGTAAATGTTGAGAAGGGTGTCTTGAAATGTTAATGTGCAATTATTTTATTATATCTACATCTGCTATTTTTAAATTTCTCCGTATCTATTTATCCCTCAGAATAAGTCACAAGAATTGTTAAAAGTTAAAAACAACCTTTTTAGAAATACTATAGTATCATTCTACATATATATGCAAACAATTTACTGTATAAAATAATTATCTTTTCATCTTGCATATAAAGCGTTTAAAAGAAAAATCATGAGCAAACTAAAAAAAAATGATTTTATTATGGGCTGGATTAACATCTCGTAATAATATTATGCTTAAATAAATTAAATGAGAATTTATTTTAATCGTTAATTAACAATAAATACAATGTATTGATACTTTAAATTGCTTTTAATGTTTAATAAGTATTTATTCTACTATTTTATAAATACATATATTTATAGTTAGTTTGATTATTTTATTTTATTTATTGTTTTTATTTACAAAATATCCATTATGCTTCGTTAAAATTGTAGGCTTGATGAAAAGTTTAAGAAATGGCATTCTGTCGTATGGTGTATAAATGCTTATTTTGTGATACAAGTATTTTTTTAATTTCGATTTTAAAGTTACTATTGCTGTTAGTTTCACAACTTATAAAGCATTTCAATAGTATTCTTAGTCAGTAATAAATAAATACCTTAAAGAATTTTAAACAGTCGTTCTGTGATAATTTCATTATTATTATATGACTTATCTATAACTGCTATTGATACCACTTGGTGATACTTTAATTAATTATAAACGTTAAAAAGTGAAAATGTGATCTTAGCTTTATCGAGTAGTTAACATCGTTGTTTTCGGTTAAGGTGCTCGCAGATACTAAAACCTGTACGGACAGTTTTATAGTTTGATTTTTTAATTCTTTTCAGATGGATTTTTGTTGGCAGTGATATCTAATTTAGCTCATACTTGAAACAAAAAATGAAATACAGCAAAAAACCGAACACTAGTCCTGCTTTAGTCCCGTCTGTTGACATCATATATACGTGTAGCGTCACGTTGAGAAAGGGCATGGTAACAAAAATAAGGTTATAGTGTCTGCATACGATTAAAGTTTAAAAAAATGTAAAAATATTCAATAATTAATATCTACATTTAATGCGAAATGAGTATTGAAAATTATTTAAAATGTATACCTGTTCATCAAGTAAGATGTTTATTTGATTTGGATACTTCAAAGTATTTTTAAAAAAGTGCTCATTTCCAGTATATTTTCAAATAAACCGTTTTAGATTTATCTTTTTGAATATATGAAAATTCAAACGGAAAGTAACTTCTCTCGTGCCTTTGACGAAAATTCAATCAGACTTATCAATCAATAAATTTTATTAGGTTTTCCGTATTTACTGTTACTGCATTTATTCGTGTTCACGAGATGTAAAAATACCAAGAAAGCTGCGAAGAGGAATAAGGGCCAAATTAAACGGAATTCGACTTTTGACTGTCGACTATTGCTATAAACGATTTGCTGAACATTTTTTGCGATGAAGTGAACTACTTCAGAATAGAATAATTCAGAATAAGTATTATGTTTTTTCATTTTTATCGTCTGTTGCAAATTACTGAACAATAACGTTTTATTTTAACTAATAAATATATTGAATTGGAATCGTTCAAAAAATAAACTGTAGTTAATATGTCAGTTTGTCACATTATGACAAAATACTCAACAAAATTCAACTAAACCTGATTCGTTCAAATTATGTACATTCACACAAATTGTGTCACTAACGATCCGGTTTTCGTTTTTCGGCATCTTCAGGCGTTCATCCGTGCACTAGAACGCCAGAAGATGCCTAAAGGCGAATCCCGGGTCGTTAGAGACAATTTTTGTGTGAATGTGCATAATTCGAGCGATTCAAATTTAATATTGAGATTCCACCAAGCACCTTCAGTCGAAATCTTAAATTGATACATATATATTTTAGTGTGTACTACCTAATTTGTATGTTTTGGCGAATATTTTCCCAGTGAAATGGCAATATTTGTTTTAAATGATCAAAACCCACAAGTTTTTGGCAATCAGCGCCTTACAACATTATACCAATAAAAACATATTTTAATCTTTTAAATGAAAGTTTATAATTCTGCTTTCTATGTAGAGAATATAGACGTCCAATTTAATATTTCGAGTAAACGGGCTTTTTTGAAGTTGGTCAGCGAATATTGGATGCTATTTAATTTCCCAGTATTAGCTTATTATATATACAGATAAAGTGCATAAAAAAATAAACAGGAAGTTCTACTTTCCAAATATATAAGAAATGTGATGTTTTTACCCAAAATACTCTTGTGGTTTTGCTGATACATATATATTACTATATTTATTTTCCCTTCATGTCACTCATCCGATTACTATCATTCGATGTATTGGATTTATGGTTATAAATGGTTTCTTCTTTATAATCGTAGCTATATAAAAAGTTTCAAAATAAAAACACCCTTTCATCGTTCAAATTGCATTTTTCTTAGCATGTCAAATAGCTCAATAAAACAGACATTTTTTCAATTCACCTAGAGACTCTGCCACCGGAATTGTAAGTTATAAAAACTAAGGCAAGAACATCTAAAAGAGCTCAGCCATGTGGAAAATCGTCCCTCGGCGCCCTGTCACCAGTGCGTGGAAGGCTGGTTAATGTGACTTTTCCATTTTCCGTTTGGAGTCATCAAAGCGTAAGTGTTATTTTATAAATAGTTGAAAGAACGTTAATAGGGAAACTCATGCGTGAAAAATAATAAGTCAGATAGAACATACTCATTTTGGATAATTTTATCACTTTTTTGGTTGATAATTTGAATGCCACCTCGCAATGAATGATTTTTATTTCCAAGTAAAAAATACAAGAAGACTGAAATGGTTGTTTTATTGTAGAATTCTTTTCAATAATTATTTTTTTTCACAAACTTTCATTTGTGATATATATCCATCTAGCAATAAAAAAATATTTGATTAATAATAACTGGTTGAATGTCAATTGTTTGATTTGTATTATCACTGACCCTTATAAAGAGAAAAAAACAATTAATATCCTGATGTCCCTATTTCACAATAAGATATTGTGGGTATTGCAAATATATATATATATATATTGGGATTTGAATTTGGATTTGGGTCAAGAAACTGACTAGGGCATGATCCTTAAAGGTTAATAATTTTTAAAACGCAAAAAAAAATAGAAAATTATACTATATATAAATATATAATAAATTGAATAGTGATAATATTGTATTTTTAACGACAACAATATATTACTTTTAATTGAAATTTGAATATTTTTTGTAGAATATATTAAGCAGGTAATACCAAACGAATCCTTTAAAAATATAATTATCTGAAATATTCCGATAAACCTTAAATAATTGAAATGTTTGGAATAAAAAATATTTTTAGGAGTTGTTTAAATGCAAAACGTTTTTCGTTAATACGGGTTTTATGGCGGACTGGAGGTATACTGGAAGTCTATTTTAAACGGCTGCTAATGGACGATTGAGGCATAATCTATTGCACATTAAAAAGATTCAACGTAAAATAATTGCATGTTTTTATACCCTAAAGAAACATTTTATATTTTACAGAAACAATTTTTACTCCGAAAAAATCCAGTTAAATTGTATTTATTGATGCTTTTTTTAAATCTAACAATCGCTAAATTTTTAAATAAATGGTCAATAAATTAATGAAAATAAAGAATAAGTATTTTTATTGAATTTACCAATGTATCTTGTGACAGTATTCAAATATAAAAAATACCCTTTTCTATGCCATACCTAGGCAGGCAAGAATAGAAACAATGTACTTTTATATAAAATTGTTTTTGCTTCATCGTTAATAAAAAGAAAGCCCTTCAAAGACTTTCAAACATGAATGTGTTTACTCCTTGAACAAACCCAGTTTCAGTTTTAAATATAATATAAAAATTGTGGAATATGTAGAATGCAATAAAACTGTTTGTATCATATTTTACTTACTTATCTGAAACATGAATTTATTTTATTGGTATAGAGAACACTATTTTTTTTACATTACAGACTGGCTTAATTAAACCATTTAATTAATTTGTGATTAATACTAATAATTTTGAATAACTTATATTTATTATTTCTAAAGTTTCTTTCGATTGCTGGATTTTAATTAGTTTATCATATTTCATATTCTTAAATTTTATAATCTTACATTTTTTAATGAAACTTATGTGTCAATATAACGTACAGATAGTACTCGAATTACAACGTTTCGACTTACGAATTTGCACTTAAGACCGAAAACAAACATGTCTTCCTCCACTTTACTCGATCCTCCACACTTCTACGGAGTCACTGACCTTCAGCATTAGCAGGTCTTGTGACACTCCATCCATCCAGCGAAATCACGGTCTTGTCTTCTCTCAGGGATAGTAAATGAGAGACATTGTGTTGGCTTACATTCATTCAAGTGTGATACATGTCCGGCCCAGTGTAGGCATCACTATTTCTAAGGCCATTAATAATGTGAAATTTTTTCAAAAGTTCATTCTGGATCCAGGCTTTACACTTAACATGTTTCATTGTAAGCTTGGTAGGGATTATGAATTTCTTTGTACATGTACTAAATTCCAACAGAAATCTGAGTGTTAAACTGGTAGAATAAAGTACATTTATGTGTCTCTTGAAAAAAATTATTATTTACACCACCTGGAAAGTTACTGACAATATTTCGTATGAAATTCGACTTCCGACCCATTCGACTTACAACCAAAGTTTAGGAACGTATTTCGGTCGTAATTCGAGGACTACCTGTAAATTATAAATTTATAGGTACCCTAACTTCTAACAATAAAACGCATCTACAGTTTTAATAAAAAAAACGCGCTAAACGAAATTGTTTTTAGTGTAAAAATGATGGGCCAATCAATATTTGTTTAATAACATGATTTATAAAATTTAAAACAGTACAGATTTAGTGAAAATCGTTTAGTAAAAAGCAAATAGCGATTTATTATTTCAATTAAACATACTTTTGTATGTGATTTTATTTGAAACTAAATTCTCTTCTTTCAATAAGAATCAAAAAAAAACTAATTTTCTAATCTTACCGCTGAATTAAGTAATTGTCAAGATTTACACTTATATTTCAGTGAATACTCGAGTTCGTCCTTAAAATAAATACGTAGGATATTTCATTTCACTTAAAATGTTTATATATATATAAGTTATCAGTTTTATATGAACACATTTTCATTTATTTAAATAAAATCTTATACGGCTTTTTGTGAAAATCATGATATTTATACAAATCTGGTTAAAGAAATAACCAAAGATGATGGACTAATCGAAGAAGAGATTGTCGAATGACTCTATTTGAATTAAAATACATTATCATTGAATCGTTTGACTATCAAATATAAAATCCATTATCCAATTTGAGGTATTTTAATTAAAGCAATCATGTTATTTAGTCCTAATTAAAAAGAAAAATTGACTTTTTTCCAACGGCAGTACAAATAAAGCTCTAAAGTAATAAAATGTCAAATTACACCATACAATACAATCTTCTTAATCCAGTCGTCGGGTAAACGGGAGAAAGATTATCCTTTATCAAGGGGTTTTCTTTAAAATTGGATAGCTACAATGCCCGTGCCTATTCAACCCACCTCTCCCCATACAAGGCGCATTTGCAGCACGTTGCTTTATAAATTGATTAAACCAAATGGTGTGGAAATGTCAGTTCATTTGTGGCGTTGGTGCGGTACGTGCCGAGAGTAATTTAACGCATATACTATACAACATTTTGAGCCTCTGGATTTAAGTAACGTCGATATTTTGTCCAGTTTTGAACAGATTATATATATGTATAGCAGCACCATCAAAAATATGAATTTTCTTGTTTATGTAACTACAATAAAATACTATTTGTGATGATTATGAAAAAATCAATTGCACGGATTTTATTTCACAAAGCTTACAGCAAAGATTATTAACGATAAAAATGTTTTATGTTATTAAAAAATTAATGTTAATTTTTATCGATTATTTGGTTAACTTTTTTTAATACGCAATCTAAGTAGAATGTTGTATTGCTTGTAGCACGTAAGTAGGTACTTATACACAGGTATGAAACATTAAATATTTTTAATAGTGAGTGTAGTCGATTATTTCCCGTTACAATTCCTAACCATAAAGCTACTTTATTTAAAGTCCATTTGCTCCACTTAATTGAAAAAAAACATTTTCTAAGATAAAATTATTAAGAAATGGGATGATTTTTATAAAATTTATGAATTTCGAAATAACAGGAAAACTATTTTTTTATAATTTTAGTTTCAGTAGATCTATAATCTTTTTTTTTTAATATTAAAAAAGTGCATTCGAATTTATATCCAAATTATACACAGATATATAAATGCAATGTTTTATTGCTTTGCGATACATAAAATTGATAATGCCTCACTTCAACAGTGAAATATTTGGAAAAATATTTGTTTCTGGTTAAAACTTACAGTTAAAATTTGAACCACTATTCACTATTCAGTAAGTTCTAGAGTATCGAATCCCGGAGCCGTTTTGTGATCCCAAGATCCCCGGATTAGGCACTCATCGTGAAATGGTGTATAATTTGAGAAAAGTTTTGGTGAGTCGTTTTTATACTTTTTCCCCAAAATATCTCCGAATCTCGTTTTTTTTCTTTAGCTTTTGCAAATCCAAAATCCTATAAATTTCTCAATCCCAAAATCCTGGGATCGCAACCATACCAATTTTCGCTGTTTTTATTATGAACAGCATTTAATTTATTGTATCATATAAATCAGTATCGCTTGAGTTATATTCATCGGTTATACAAAATAAAAAACAAATACATTAAAACTGCAACAAAAGTTACTAAAAATCCAGTATATGTCCATTAACAAATAAAATTCAATGAACCGTAAAAAATAATCGATCCCAAAAAGGTCGAATCGGTCAATGATATTCTAAATCGTTCTTGGCTATTTACTCAATTAAGCTTTTTTTCATGAGAAAGCAATTATGTATTATTAATACCACAGAAAATTTTGAAATAAATATCCATTTCTGATTTAAAAATAGCATCCAATATATTAAGCATTTCCTGAATATTCTGGCTTCTGACAGAACCGGCAATTAGGTCAAAAAAGTATGGAACATTATATGGCTGCTAAATGTGCACGGTTTTTTACATTTTTTAGGAAAAGCCATTTAACCTTTTATGGTGGGAGTTTGTTTTTAAGGGGGAATCTTGAACCGTTCCACCAAGATTAATCGTTCATATTATTATATTAAAAGGATTTTTTATGAAAATAAGCATTTCGCATTGCGCAACTCATTTCAGTTTTAAATTCAAAAGAATATATTTAATGCATGTGTACAATGAAATATTTATTTAATATAAAAAAGCTTAAATTTATCATGCAATAAACCATCCAAAGAACATTGAAAGTTTTCACGGTTATTTAATTTTTAATTTTACCGTCTAAATTTTAGATTTCTTAAAGCAATTGTATTAAAATCGTTAACCATTTTTTTCAGATGATCAGTAAATATCATCAGTTAATTTTTGATGGAATAGTATTGTATTGAAAAAACAAACACTTTTGTAGTCACTCTACATTATTTAATCATAGTTCGGTTTCGACTTACAATAAATAATGTGGAATAAGTAGAATTTTACTTTTTAAATTAAATTGTTTTTATTTTTTAATTAAAATATAATAGTTGGTTGTTGATTTTCCCAGCTTATGTATATGCAGCCGCTGTTTTACGGCCGCCTTCCATAACGCTAATTTAAATAATATAAGAAAAACACATTCGATTGTGAGTTTTAATATATATGAAAAAAATAATTTTAATGACATAATGATAAATTTTAAAGTAAGTCAATAAAATACATGCGCTTATAAATTGTTCTACCGTCTAAAAAATGATAATTTTGACCGAGACAAATGGGTCAATATAAAATAATATGTTTTTTTTTCGAATAATAATTGATCAAAACCAGTTATTAAATCAAATTTTAGCACAACTCAGCTTACAATTCCTTTAAAAAAACTCTTTTTTGCAATATCGCCATAATATATTTGTTTCAAAGGATAAGACGTAGATACATTCGAGAGATCGTTGCTGAGATTCTTCTCAATGACCCGAATACGAAACGAAAATTCATATCACGCGTAAAAAGTAAGAAGATACATCGCGAGATTTGGCGACACACAAGTATCCATCCCGAGTGCAAGAAAGTGTCCTCATTTCTTACAACATACCTAAAAACCGCAAGCTTACTTCAACTAGGTCATATCCTCTCTCTAAGCAAGTAAAAGAAAACCTTTTCAGCTCAACAGATTAATGTATCGCGACATTACAGTATAAAAATATAACAATAGTCATTTATTTAATGATTATTTTGCAACATAATTTAATATATACTGCTACGTTACTTTGCTTTGAATTGAATATTTTTCAAATTCACTGTGATTTTACCAGTAATCAAACCCAGACCTGCGTGGTCGGTAGAGCAAGCTCTTACCAACTGGGCCACAGCAGGCGACAAATTAAGCATAAGCAACATAATATTCAAAATATTATTACGGTCCCTATTAGCTTTATTTTACTCTCGTATAAAATAAATTTATTTCTTTAATTTGCTATACATATATTATTTTATTAAATGCATACATTATTTGAATAACGATCTGACGGTAAACATCCATTTTTATTATAATGATTTAAAATAGAGATACTAATTCAATAAATTAATAATATTCTTTCGACATGATACCGTGAAAATTGTGACGAAAACATAAGTTCAGTGTTAAAATATGAAGGAATTCATTGTTTTTTTTTCCATATAGTAGCTATATTACCAAAATTTACTATGATTTTTCCTATGGCATGGTTTATTATAATTTTCTCATAATATGTTAATTATTTTGTTTACTTGTAACAGGTTTTTGTCTACAAATAAAACATATGTAAACCTTTGAAACTTCGTTTTAGGATTGGTAACGACATTATTGCAGTAGACAAATGAGAAAATTATTACAAAAATTTCATATAAATTTTTCATATAAAATAAGATTGTTTCTATAAGCAATCGATAATCACTTATGCACTGCCAAAAAAATTGTCAAACTTCTTTCTAATAACGTGTTTTTGATCGGTGAATATGTAAAATATCGATGACACACCACTATCAGCATTCTCGAGTAACGTTGATCTTTTCCAACGTGCTACTGTGGTGATTGAATATTTTTCATTGATGTGCAATATTATTGTGCTAAACATGAGATAGGTACATGGTACACATATGTTTTTTCTCCTTTACGACAGTATTACGAATATTCTCTTCTTTTCAGGAAAATGTAAAACATTTTACGTCAATGGTTTATTGTGGCTGCTCGAGGCTTACGAAAAATGTTGAATCACACCCGCGAGACACTACAATCTTTTATATTCGAGCAAGTAATTTGAATACGCCTTCATATTAATAAAAAGGAACAGGCTTCAGATGATGCACAATACAAACTACACTTTCTTTGTGCGACATAAATACTCCTAGTGAATTGAAAAAAGTCTCAGCAATCCAATTAGTCAACAAAATTCCACTTTAATCTTCACTTCGTGTGAATTATTTGACTCCTCTTTTTTATTAGAACTTCTTTACGTGATAGTATTTATAATATTTCGTTCATTATGTTGGAGATATTTGACGTTGTATGCTTTGTAATAATTTTGATATTTAATTTTAGTTACTAAAAATACTAAAAAATGTATACACTTGTGATATTTTGGGATTATATAATTATGTTAATTATTTTGTTTACTGTAGAATAAACGAGTTGAAGTCTTACACAAGCGGAAGTGTTCTAAGACTTCTGATTTGTGGTAAATCTTCAATTTCTTCAAATGAATTCATTATTGTCACAATATTGGTATAAGTTTATAAATTGCTTAGACGCCTAAACTGTTTTTATATCTTTATACTCTAATCATGGCAAAAGAAGAGTGATTAACAGACAATCAGTCATCTCTATACATCGTTCTTATATTCTCATCACTTCTGAATAGAAAGGTTATGCCATTTAGGAGTTTGCTCTTTCCTTCGCTTCACCCATTCATCGGTAATATAAAAACTAGAATCAATCACTATGTTTTATATATTTTCAATATACATTATTTTTTAGATGAATCTCAAAAAACAATACATATATTTATTAACACCACAAACTTAATAATTGGAAATGATTTTATCTAATCTAGCGGCTGAAGTTATCGAACATTTTTATTTATATTATTTTGTACCTCAATGTAAATTTTTTTTTTCTTTTTAGCTACCAAAAGTTAACCATATTCCTACTTTTCAAACGACTTATTCTGGGTTCATATTAATAAAACTGCTTACAACTCGATAGACTCTTTCATACATTGTGATAACAAATGTAACAAATCAATACATTATTTTATATTTTCGGAAGTAAAACTGTCAATATAATAATAATAATAAATATTTCTTATATACAGTATCATTTGTTTTTGATTTAATTATAATACCAAACCGACGTCACCAATTGTCTGAGGTAATTTATAAAAAACAGACTATCACAAGACGGTGTTGAGCTAGATCATTCAAAATCATGTTTGTATCGTTTTAAACGTTGAAAATTTGACATTCCAGGAAAAGTCCATGCTTTCAATGGATATTATGTATCGGAACCGTTTACGATAAAATTTTGCAAGATATGCAAAGGATGTACAGTTCCCAAAAAAATTGGCCGGCCTTTACGGCACAAAGCCGTTGGAATTCTTAAAAATAAAGGTAGGCATAAAAAATGAATCCTTAAAAATATCGAACCTAATAATTCTTTTCTTTTATATTTCTATCGCTTTGCATTACTAAAAATGCTTCGAACAGAACGGGGATCAGCTTAGAAAAAAAAAGTTTTTTTTTTTTTAAATATAACATTTCTTTTGTACGTAAACAATGAAATTACAGTTTTCAGTGTGTGTACATTTTTGTAACAACTTATTATTTCAGCACATATTTTCTACACCCTGAAGATATGAAGAAATTTGTAAAAAAATATAATTTTGAGTAAATTAAATAGCAATAATCACATAAAATCTTTAAATATTATAATAAGAAATAATAATTATCGATTCAGTTTTATTTTATTATTCCATAGCGACATTGCGATGCTGCTTTACTGAAATAATTTAAATAATAGGATATCAAAAACTTAACGTAAAATGAGTATTTTAAAAATTAAATCTATCTGTATAGTTGGTACATGGGTATTATTTAACATGGGCACAAAGATTAACGAGGAAAAATGTTATATATAACGCCATCGACAGATTATTTCTTTGGCTCCACAGAAAAATCTACTTTTTTGAGCTACAACTCTGTTTTATTGGAAGTGCGATAAATATTTAAAACATGTAATACACTAATATTTGAACACACACATACGTTTTTGATAATGTTACGAATGTCAAATATTTTCAATTTTGAAAGTATTATTATAATCAATTATTTGAACGATTTGCTCATTCGTGCTGACGGAAAAGAAATTTTGTTCAAACGATACGTCCTTGAGACTTTATTTCATTTGTACAAATGTAAATAAATCATTTCGAGGAAATTCACATTGACTTGCCAATTTAATTTTGAGATGTTTGAACATTTTTTTATTAACATCAGATTTATTTGGCTCACACACAAAATATACGTCAACAAATAAATCAAAGTTCTTTTGAATATCAAACCAAATGGAATCACGCAAACCACTTCCCATTTAACTTGAAAATTATTTGCGGCACCGCCTTGCGGATATTTCACTTTAATACCATCAGGAGAGGCAAATTGACAGTGGTGCCCCTGGCACATCATCTCTTAATACTTTCGAAGATTATCAGATTCAAAACCTTATTTCGTCACAATATAAAGCAACGAAAATTCAATATTTTTGTAGTCATGTTTTAGACATAATTTTGTGTTAGTATTTCACAAATTTTCTAAAAACTACTTCAATATTATTTCATTACCGTTTAGACTTAACAATCTTTTTAGATTTGAAATTAAAAAGTTATTTTTAAAAGACTTTTTAGGATGGAATCCGTCAAGATTGTAGTGTTCAAAAAGAAAACACTTCTCGTTCTCCATATGATGCTGTATTTTTTTTTAATATCTGTTATTTATTATTAGTTTGAATAAGTCAACGTGTCCAACGGGACTGACAGTATAAATAATTCTTAATTATACTCTTCGAGTATCCTATTTTCACATTTGTGGTAATATGGTTAATACACAAACTGACATTTTTTTCAAATATTTTGTGAAGATAATTCAGCAAAACCAAATCTTAGATATCCGTCTTAACAGAAAATTAATGATCTCGTATAGTCTAACACTATCTAGGCATTTACAATTGAGTAAAGAATCGATTCCAGGGCCATAGAAAAACGCTATTAACTTCAGTTCAAATATTAACGGGCTATTATCCCAGAACGGATCAAAGACAAAACTTCTATATTTTATATTTCCCGGTGAAATTTGTCTTATGTTATGCTTGATAAGAAATACATATGCTTCAGAACATAAGAAGTGAAATTTAAAAAAAAATATTACGCACGCCGCTGTAAGGCGATCAATATATAATTTATTCCTACTCATTGATTTCCATTCACATGGAGGGGAAACACTTTACTCCGGTGCAACAGACTAATGGCTTTGGCAGTGTAAAGAAACCGATGTTTATAGAAAATCTCACGATGCCCACCACCACTAGCATGACGGCTGAGAAAAACGATTTCAATGAATAAATTTGTACCGCTTCACAATAATCCAGTTGATTTATCAAACTTTCATTTCATGCAAAGAGCTTGAAAACAAATATTTTGCGATACAATATGCGCCTGACGCCACAAACTTCAATCTTTTTAATTTAACAAAATAAATCACTTCTTTTACTTTCCTTATTCAAAAGTTGTTTTTTTGTGGGAAAAGTCTGTAATGAAATATATTATATTCATAATTCGAAAAGAATTTATTAAAGCAATATTGTGTCATAGCGAAGTCTCAATTGATGTTTGAAATAAAAATACGCTGGTTATGCGTTAATTAATTCCCTCATTTGTAGTATTAAAGTAGAAATTGAATTGACTTAAGTAAAAAGAATAATGTATTTTTAATTCTTGACTGAAGCGTTTTCTCACAAGTAAATTAGAGTTAGATACAATTTCTGCATTCTTAACAGTTATATCATCTTCACAAATATATGTATCAATAAAAAGGTAAATTTGTGAACTATTTTATCAAATTTAAATTGGCAACGTTGTGCATTTTTTTAAAAAGGATAATTGTCAATAACTTAGCGTAAGATTTTAAATTCCTAGAAAGACTCAAATTCTTTATTTATTTAAAATTTGAGAAATTTGAAATGGGAGAATGAGAATTTTTTTTCACTAAATTTAAAAAAAGAGGAGATATACACAATATTAATTATATTTACAGTATATGAAAAAATCTGACTTTTCCATTTTCATTCAGCAAATAAAAGAAATATTTTCTTGCTAAAAATGTCACATAAATTAACTTAATAAAAGCGGCACATACTTTTTATAAAGGCAAAAGTTTTGACATATTTTTTTTGTAAAAATATTATTTTTATATTACAGAGCGCATTACAAAACCTACTCGATTTATTTTTCCAATACAAACCAGCATTGTTATTAAGAAATGTTTCGTCAGTGTGTGAATTATAAAGATTTTATCATGATTAGTAATTTAAGCCTTAATCGTATTTATAAATATAGCGTGAACACTAAACGTAAACTTTTTTGGCTATAAACATTGTATGTTTACAAAAAAAATATAAGGCCGTATTACAATAGCCAACGACTAAAAATTTCAACCCGTATAATATGATAAGAAAAACATTTGCTTTGCTTTGATAAGTTAACTAAAGGTTAAGTTATAAAAGTAATATTAAATTACGTTTATAAATTTAATAATATAACGTTGAATTAAAGGCCATATTAGTTTTTACTTTGGAAAATAGTATAATACTTATAATAGTACTTATTACTTATTTCGTGAATAGTTTGCTATTTGGAAAACTTTTCATTATAAAATCATATGGTAATTATTGTTAAAATCGTCTTTTGGATAAGTTGATACTTAAATTGTACTTACAATATTTCACCTTTATAATTACTTTAATATTAAAAATGTAAGTGATTTTTCTTATATATTTCGTTTATTTTATTCTTTTGTTTGCTGTCTATCAAAATTTGATACATCAATTGTAAATGTGTGATCAAATTTGCATTTAGGTCTTAATACTTTTCAGACAAATAATTTATCAATGTTTTGAAAATCCAATATTTCATGAAAAATAGTTGCAAAATATTGTACGCTACGTGCTTTTGTATCAAAATTTAAACATTCATGTGGAAAATTTATAAATAAGTCCTCAAGAAAGTGGAATACATTCAGTTAAGTAATGCATAGTGTTATGTGCATTTTGATTGAGTTTTTTAAATTAAAAATGTTTACTTTATGCAAATAGCACGGCTTATTTGAAAAGATCTACGACTTTATTTTTCTATGTTCATTTTCTTTTGTGCAAATGGTGTCGGTGAAAGAGCTTGAGGTAGTAGAATAATGCATTAAGGCGGCAGTAACACGTCGGAGGCTGTTGTGCGCGGACGGGCAAGTGTTCTGATGAGATGTTTTAACGACGCCGCGGCGCCGACGTCGACGCCACCACTATGGACAAATGCTCTCTCCCAAAAACGAGCGACTTTTCAAAGAGAATAAGGGGAAGTTTGCATTAAACATTATATTTTATGTTTGCTTGTTATCGTTTAATGGCATTCATCAAGATTTTATTTTTTGTTATACAAATTTTCATGTCTTAAATTTGACGCTTAAAATTAAATACACAAGAAAACATAAGACTAGAGCTATTAAGCAGTTAGTTAATATATAGGAAACTTGCAATCGTTATCTATAAGGATTGACAAAATAAGAAACATGTTCTTTTCTTTGTGACGTTGCAAAAGTTGAATAAGCTGACTATTTTAAAAAAATCAGGAAAACATCTACTTCATAACTTTGACAAAAATCCATAACACTTTTTTTTATTCTGCTAATTATCAATACACTTATATGCCAAGAAAAAAATTGTTTCTTTATAGTGTGAAGGGATTAGTATTAAATTTTATTACAAGCACATTTTTTCTTTATCATTAAAAATGTTATAAATTACCATGAATATTCATAGCAGGTACAACGTAGCACTTTCCTAAGATGCAAAATATGCTATCACACCAAGAAAAATACTGATTGCCGTTAGGTTTTATCTAACCATGTTATATTATTCATTTAAAATGTGAGCTTAGACACCAATAATGATCTTTGTCCGAGGTTTTAACAGTGCCAAAAGTAAATTTTAATATTCGATTATTTTTTAGATATAAGTAATGATGCGTTTAGTATTTTTGGCATACTTATCTCAGTTATCTCAAAAACATGAAACATGATACTGTGAGTTTTCATACCAACTCTCTCATATATGAAAAAATATAACAAAGATTATTTTTTAACAGAAAACTATGAAGAAAAAAAAGTTTTCCTTTATTAAAAAAAAAATTATACTTATACTTAATTTATAAAATGTGTGTGAATTAAAAACCCAGCAACAATAAAGAATATTTTCATGTAACGCTGCTCACTTTTTTTAAATTTAATTTTTATGTCCTATTTTCTATATCCAAAAAACTATATTATAAACATCATCGTAAATAGTACGAATGCTTATACTTATAATTAAGAAAGAAAAGTTTATTACATCATTAAGTTTTTATTTCATTTAATTAACTATGCACATAACACTATCAAAAGTATTAAGAGCTGCAAAATATGCTCATTATCATTGAACGGAAAAAGGTTTGTCCTCGCTTTAACTTCTCTTTATAGCTTAAGTAAACCAATAAAAATAATTATCACCCGGTAAGCTAACATTAAGCTCTTTTATATCCTTATAAAACAACAAAATAAACAGCTTTAACAATAATGTTAATGGAATAATACTGAAATTGCTGCTAATCTCTGTTTTATTTCAGAATTTAGTGATTCTTTCATAATACCGCGTGTATTTAAAAGAGTTTTTACAAACATTTCTCTCGTTGTTTTATTATTACTCGATGATTTTTAATACAATTAAAATGGTAGTCCAAAAACAAGAGAACGCAGATGAATTAAAAATGGATGAATTTTTAGCTTGTAGAACGGTAAATTTTAATTAAAATATTCATAATGAAATTGTCTTTAACCACTGACGCCACCCTTGTCTTCATAACCTGGACCCCTCGCAAAAGAGATTTCAAGCTCGATATAAATTCGTTGATGAACGCCACCCATACTAGAGACTGATGTTTACCCCTAGCTACTTAGTTTTGACATTCTAAGACATATTTTATATATTTTTTGCTTCTTAGTATTGTTAAAATGTATTTGTAAAAAAATGCCATGCTGGTTCTTGTCCAACCAATAAAAAACATAATGTTTATAAAAATCAATCTCTGACACGGATATGTACAGAAAAAGCAAAGTTTATCATTTAATCGCTCATGATCAAAAAACAATATACAACTTTTAAAAAACAGTTATTTATAAATTCAGCTTCAATATGAAAAAATACACGATCAAACAGAGTATCCCATCACAAATTTTATTTAAATCACAATTTAATGAAAATTGGTTAGTGATAGAAATGCAAAAAATTGTCTACGCAATGATAGTACCTAATAAGTTTTTTTTGTCTACTGTAAAATTTGTTCCGTATGGAATAAAAGGGATTGTTTTATCATTAGTGATTTATATTAAAAAATAAAATTTTATTAGTTCTATTAAGTGATAAAATGTTAAACTATCTTTAATTTATGTCTCGCAAGAAATTACTTTGTTTGACTTAAAGTTTATTGCTAACGTAATGAAAAATATTCTATAATTTAAATTTGTCACATCAAAAACTTTTGATCGTCACTGAAAAGCATAAAAATTAAGTTCCGTAAAGAATGCGTAAATCAAAAAGTTATTTCATTAAGAAAGTAACGCGGAATGAAAATATTATTGAAGGAACTTCGGCGATAAATAAGTTTGATCGGGATTATTCTATAAATTTTTATGCTTTACGGGTTGAATCTAAAAATATTTAGAAAAACCGGCATCTGCAAAAGGTATTCAAGCCTCAGCTTTTCGGATAACTTTTTGAAAGTTTCTTTTATGCTGACGTCAGTGATAGTGAAATATAAACCAACTGACTATAATTCATTAAAGCATATTTCCTTTACTTTATGAATATTAATTGTTACTTTAGTTTTATAATAGTTTTGAAAAACTTGTTAGCCATAAGATTGAAATTTGATTTTATCTATTTTTAATTATTTACTATTTATATTTTAGACATATTATATGTATTTTGAACTTATTTTTTCATATTATATTAATGCATAATTATTATTTTTTACCACGTCCGTAATCAAGTGGTCAACATCATTGGTTTTCGTTTTGGTTGCTTGTGGATTTCAATTCCAGTGCAAACATCTTCACCAATTTATTTTTCAATCATAGATTTCTGTTCGAAGTATCCTTAATAATTAAAAGTATCTCCCACCCATCTAATACAAAAAATAAGATGAAGTAAAAACAATTAACTAACAATAAGTAGTATCCTAGCTCTATCAATGTATTCAGCTGTCTTCGTAATGAAAAGGTCAAGCAATCGAGTGACAAACATTTGTCGTAGAAAAACGCCTGTTGAGATAAACTCCATCATGAATCTATATAACCACATTGGGAGTAGCAGTTTTTTTGTTATTAGACCTTTTTTAAGCTGAAACTATTACCCATGAAAGATGTTTCGCTTAAAAAACGTATTTAACTCGTATTTTATATAATAAAATATTATTTTTGAAAATTTTCATTATTTCTTTTTCACGAAATTTTTGTTTTGTATAATTCAATTTTTGAACATTAACTTCTTAAGAATAAACAAAGTGCTTACGGCTGTGTGACTTAAACTAAAATCAACAATATTTTTGACAACTTAACGTATTATAAATATATTGATAAAAAACAGCTCGCTCATACTGGGAATAGAATATTGAAAAAATATATATCAAACAGCTTTGTTGTAGAGAAAGGATTATTTATTTTTTGTGAAAAAAAATGATTTGTAAACAGTTCGTCAGTTTGGAAAATTGTCGCATAGTTGCAAGCGAAAATTTATAGGACTTCTTTCAATAATTTCTTCCATTGTATAAAGGTTTTTAGTAAAAAAGTTATAAGCCTTGTGTGTGCCACAAGCACGTTGGCGCGCTCTATACGTTCGAGTACGTCAGACCAGCCAACTAAAATAAACGAAAAAACATGCTTTCATTTATTTTTAATCAACAATTCACAGTTGGGTATTTTTGATTTACCAAATTTATATCGCAAAGTCACATATTGTAAAATTAAACTTAATATTGAAACAAAAAAGATTTTTGTTTGACATACATCGCTAGAAAAATTGCAATCTTTCGGTTACCTCTGTACTTATGACATCTCAGTGGATTACCTACTGCCAGTTTTAAATATTAAATTAACAATTCATTTAAGTAGAAATCGATGTAAAAAAAGAGTGATTACTAGAAAATAAATTGTACGGTGATGAGAAAATAATTCCATACAATATCATAAGCAAAAAGTCATGTTTATTTTCATGGTACCAAATAAGCTATGGTTTGGTCTAATGTAATAATTATGCATGTCATTCAAATTGTTTATTAAATTTTAACTGATAATGTTTTGATCATTTCGCTATTTACATTACCGATTACGGTGGGGAAAATTATGCAATCGAGCTCGGTACGCAGGTGATATGGCTATTTTACCAAAATATCGAAATCAACTAATGGCTATCATGCATGTTCAATCAGTTGCTGATACTTTAGTAGACTAGTGTGATAACTGAAGAATCGAAATCACTACTTACTTAAAAGAGCGTACCAGTAATTCTATTTATGGGCATCATTAGACAACACAATTTTGATTGCATTCATATCCACAATACAGAGATTATTCTTATTTTACGGTAAAATACCAAGTTCACTTAAAATAACCACATCCGCTACCAATGTAGATCATCTCTCTTTCTAACAGTGGTATCTTAACAGAAGTTTTTCTAAAAGAACTGCTCGTTACTTAGTTACTTCAACTCTCTTTTTTCGAAGAGATTAGAGATAAAAACGATAGATTTCACGGGTCCGAGGGAATTCTTAGACAAGCATCTATGTGTTCATACAGAAATTAATAAATCTATTAAAAATACTGTTCATGCTGGGACTCGATCCCGTGAGATCTGTCACGAAAGCCACTAGCGTTGACCACTGCGTTACAGACCTGACAATATAATTCACTTTAAACAGTAAAGTATATATACATATTTATGACGTGTATTTTTATAGATCAATGGAAGATATAATAATTATAGAATATAATATGCATATAAATACAAATAAATATGGTGGCCATGTAAACTAGCTTCACAATAAATTGCTTATATATGCAGTAATCTCATCGCTTCCTTCACAATTTTACTTCTTTTGAATGTTTTTGACAAAATACATATACGCAGAATACAATTTAAATATATACATTCAATCATTTGTGTTGATTTTCTATGTTTGGTAACAATAAAAAACTATTTTTTTTGTCAGTATTGATCAGAGTGAGGGTGTTAAGTTAATTTCAACAGATGACACTCCCATCTAGTGCATTCATTTAATATACAATGAGAATATTTTTAAATAGCAACATCATATTACCACTTGTTTCTTTTCGTTTTTACCTTTTTAGTTTTTTTTGGCTTAGTAGAAATAACCCTGTATTCATATTTATTCGTATTCGTTTAAATTCACCTTGATTAGCAAATCGTGTCAAAATAATATTGAAAAAGTGTTTAATCAGAACAAAGTAGTGTTTCATTTTTTGAATATAATGCTTTTTCAGTATGTATTGACAGTGAAAACCTTAACGTACGATTAATAGAGATTTTTACTAAAAAAGTAAATTTGACTTACTTAATTATTAATTGTTATGAATAAGTTAGCTACAGTTTATTTCGATTGCTTAACTTGTTCATTGCAAATTCATTATTTGAAGTTACGGTGTAAAGAATATGTCCCAAAATCAGATAAGAGACTGTTTCAATTGTTGTTGACAACATTATGAAAACGATCTCATTTATGTGATATTCTTATCAAAAAAGGATTTATATTATATTAATATTGTACGGATTGAAATATTAGACAACGTAAGTAAGCAAACCTTATTTTTCATTTTATTTCCGACCTTTATTTTAATAAAAAAAGTTGTATCTGCTATATCATTATTTCATATACGTAATACATTCAGTTGCCAAAAAGACGTGAAAAGTGCGTTTTGCTAGGATATTATCAAAGTTTTAACTAAAAAAAACTATGTTTACTATGTTAATCATTTTTTAAAACTAATTTCGCATTATTTAAATTAAAATGAAACGTAAAAATAAGCACAAAAAATGTGTATACCTTTCCATTTATTATGATTGATTGTTTTTTACTAGAAGTAATTCACTAGAATTTATTTCAGTACATTTAAAGATCATGTAAAAAAATTGCTTTTGGTACTTATAATCAGGGCTGTAAAATCGGGTAAAAAAGAGACGACTCCGACTTCAAATTGATTTTTTCAAACATTTCCGTTTAATTATATATATAATACAAAGATATATACCATCAGATCATTCTAGTTACTAGAATAGATTCTAGTTGATTTCACCAATCGATATGATGAATAAACTTATGATTTTTCAATATATTTTAATTATTTTCCTCCAGTTTTTCCGACTCCAATCCTGCCTTGTTCAAAAGTATGACACTAAAAGATAGAAAGAAATGAAAAAAAAGTGTAATATTTCAACATTTTTTTAAACTACAGTTTTTTAATGGAATGCTGCCAATATTTTTGTTACAATTTTGCAAGATTTTGAAACAATAATTTCAAAGATATTATTACATTTTCAAAGCGAGAGTCTATTCTCTGTTTCGTATTATAAATTTGCATAGATTAATATGTTTTATTGTACATATTATCGATATGAGACCCAAGATTGTGTCGTTAGTTCGTATTTATAATATTTTAATATGATATCGTTAATATAAACGATCGTTTCTTTCTCTTCGATCTACTGTCCTAACCATTTAAAGAGACATTTTGTCTATAATTATCTAGAGAGTATGTTCGGCCTACTGGAAACATAAGTCTTATTAATGTTTCCATATCCACTCAGCCAATAGGGGTGCAAACTGCTTCGATTGTGTCCTTTATAGTGAACAATAAACGTCAGATTGCATTATCTTAATTAAACAGAGCCGGCGTGCGATATAAGCCGACTATCATTCAGGTATCAGAAACCTTTTCAAAATACAAAATATAATAAAAAATATATATTATTTCTAAATCCCACCCTGAATTTTTAAATGTACTTCAATGAAAAATAATAAACTGCTTGAATTTTTTTAATGCTGTAGACTATTTAGCAAAAATTGGTTGTTTGAAGTTTTAAACAGACTTTTTTGTAATTTTAGGCAAGTAACTTTAGAAAATTTCTCATGCTATTTATTTTTATATAAGTATAATTAACTTTCAAGATTCGTTTTATTCGTGTTAAAAAACATATTTCGTAATTTATTGAGCTTGGGGCACGAAATTTTTCTTAGTATCAAAAAAATCCTGTATTTGGCAGGTATTCGAAATGTTGTAACTTTTTGTTTTTATGTTTTCCGCTACAAGTTTTTTTATTAGTTCATAAATAAATAATAATTTCCGAATTCAAAATGAAAAATTCCTAAATTTAATAAGTCCCTAAATATTATGGGTAATAAATTATACGACATAATATAATATAATATACTCTTTTCGTTCAACTGAACGTGAACAATTTTTGTCTCAATTTATATTTTTCTTGTATTTTCTTGCTTATAACATAATTGGTTGTTTGTTTACGTATTATTTTAAATAATTATTTATTCTTTGATGTCTTTTATTTTCTCTGCCAATGAAAAGTTTTGCCATATTGGTTACGTACATTTTTAGATCATACTATGTTTACAAAAAATATTTCATATATATTTTAAAGACTTAATTAAGTTTAAAATAATATAACTTCTTAAAATATAATTCCAACCGTATACTTTATCTTGGTAAAGCTTTTTTTTCGCTTATAAATAGTAAAATGGAATTGCAAAAACTAAGCTCATCTCAAAACATATATTTTTTAAAGAAATTATGTATGTCAAGATATTTGAAAATTTGAAGGCTCCTTAATCAGACCTCATTCAAATATCGTTAATTAAATATATGTTAAGGATTTGATAAAACACTTCTTAAATATACATACAGGTTTCACTTTGTATTTATAAAATACATTTATACGAACAGTATTATATTAATTCACTTTTTAAAATCAGAATACAGAAAAGTCTTGATATGTTAAACTGAGCTAATAGACCCTTGAATTTGTTCTTAAATATTTGCAAGTAGATATGAATTTATAGGGAGAAAGAGGAATTGACCATTGAATAACTGACGTTTGCAATACAGAGCAATGACGGATGTATGTATTTTTAAGATAATAAGTAATTTAGTTAGAAATGCGTATTGATTATTTACATAATATTCGAACGTTAAATAGTGTCTCGACAAGTGAATAAGATAGTTTATATGTCAGGGTTTTTCAATATTATACTTTAAATAGTTTATTTATAATAGAATAACATATAAAATAATAGGAGCTCGTGTACATAACATATACTTTAACTGAATTCAACGTTTAATGAATAAGAAATTTCAATTCAGTCAAATACCCTTATATAGATAGGACTTTGAGTACCAAGAGCAGCTTTTAAAAACAAAATATTTTTTTTGTTTGTAATAAAGAAAGTTTAACCTTCGGCAGCTACCATGCTTTTAAAAATTCTGGCGAGAAATGCTTACGTTTATAATTTTTCTAATCAAATAATTGAGACTACAAATAAAAGAATTATTATGTATTCCACGGAAATGATTTCTCGATGTTTTCACTCACCATTCTTGAGAATGTCGAGTAATTATTTTTTCGTAAATCATGGACATGAAACGTTTGTTATCTTAAGGTGTAGAAGCAGCCTGCCAATGGAGATGCCTCTAAAAAGAGTTTTGACAGTTTTTAACAAAATTGCTTCGGATGTTGACCAAGACAAGATTTTAGGATGTTGACTAAGATAAGAGATTAGCTGCGTGGAAATTTTAAAGGCTGCGCGGACCGATCAAATATTAATTGAATAACAGCCTTGTAGTGCGCGTCAACCTGGAATGAATGAGCGGGGGCTTCCCAAGTGCTGCGCGGCTGCGCGCGCGCAGCTTAGGGGGAACGTTGATGTTGTCATATTTCACGTGCTTCATATTTCATATTCTGTTATTTTTCTACATTGTAAAAGTTACAAATTTATAATTTGTTAATCTTTTGCAATGTTCATGTAAAAAAACTGTCTTACGTTTAAAGTATTTTTATCTATCAATTTGTTCATGTATTACCACAACCATACATATATATAGCTATGATGGTGATAGTTAAAGTGTTTCAATAGTTATTTGAAAAATATGTACTTGGCTTTGTTGACCATGATAAATTATGCCATCTAATTCAATCAATCAAAATAGTAAAATAATAATTTAGTCACTGAATTATTGTGATGCCTATTTCCAAAGATAACCCACGCCTGAGCATGTGTGTAAGAACCATGATGATTGCTGTTTGAATACTACAATGTCAATAGGATTGCTGTCGACTGTTGACTAGACTCATAAAGGAATTAGTTGATTGGATGAAATCCTTTTAATTATTGTCGTCAATAGATAAAAATCTATTACAAGTCACTTAAAATAATTAGAATTATGAGAATCCATTAATTGTACATAAATTATATTTCTAATTTAGAATGGTATCAAATTTACCTAAAAACTTATGTCAAATAATTTATCGAAACTTTTTACTTTCACCTTAAAAACATTTTTTTAACGATGTCCACTTCCAATGTGGAGCATATTGTCTTCTCATGGAAGTATCTCAACACAAGTTTGTTAGTCAGTTAAACTTATCTTGTTTCACCAAGAGTGTATTATATAATGATTTTTCTAAGACAAGATTAGTGGGTGGTTAGTTAAATGCTTTTTATACTGTTATTTTAGTATTGGAGAGATTGGAATAAATTGTCAAAAGCCACCAAGCTTTTAAACAAAAATTGATAAATCTATACCACATGCCCGACGAAATTTACATTTTAAATTACATCAAATAAATTCGACGAGAATTATTGATGTCACCGACAATATCACAAACATCCGTTCTCAAAAAAATTAAAAGTTGATAAAAAGGAACCTGAACATGCCAAGACCTTAAGTCAAACCCATCTGAATACTAAAGTTTTGTTTTGTTTTTTAATTTCTTTTAAACCACAAAGGGCTAATTTAATCATGTACATAAGCAGTATGATAATTTGTAATAGGCTGACTATAATGTAAAAATGCTAAAAGTTCATAATTTGTATTATATTTCAGTAGTGGTTATTCAAATAACGTAATTTCTTTTTAAACTTTGTAAAGAAATTCTCATTTAGAGAAGAAAAAATACATTTATATCTGGTATGCTTTTTAACAACCAATTTTCGTACTTAAAATCATAGCGTTGTATATTTTTTTTTACTTAAAAGGCTATTTTAAGACTTAGTGATGTCAATTTGATATTGATTTTTTTCTTTATACTCACTACTTTTGAATTTATCTTAAACGAAAAATCCAGCGCATTTTAGTTGTTGAAATGGAAAATTATAGTTTTTGGTTTTTTAAATTATAAATTCAATTTAATACATATAACTTATCATAGAGATTGTGTAAGCAAAACTTTAGTTTTTTTACCAAAATTTAATTATACAATAGCACAAAACTTTACGCAACCCAAACTAACTAACTTTTACAATTGTATGTATAGTATAAGAAAACATCGAAATTAGAAAGATTTTGTTCACATAGAATGTTTTGTTGAAAATTAAATACTAGACAAAGTTGAGTGGCGAAAACTCACTTGCTATTTTATTATTTTAATGGTGCTAGAATGATTTTTAATGCCTACCAATTTAGTCAATAGCACTTATGCTACTCCGGTAAAACTCAGCGCTTTAAATAATTTTCGATTAATATAACCAATAACAATGGAAATAAATTGTCAGCAAATATAATATTAATCTTAAGTGATTTAATACTAATTCACTTAAATCGACGGTATAGAATAAATTTTATTTTAAATTAATAAAACAGCTTAGGAAAAATGAAATGTTTAACCATATGAGCTTTTAATGTATGCAGAGTAAATGAACTTACTATTAGAGTATCTTTAGAGAAATTGTTTTGATGAGAACTGGTTAGATCAATCAATACGTATCAAGTTTTTTTTTTTAATAAATTAAAGATGAAGAGATGTGCTTTACAATAACTCTTAGTTAACTTATCACCTACGTGTCTTTAAACAAAAAGCCAATATTATTAGTCGTTGTTAATGGAACGGATTGGTGTACAATAGGAATTGAAATAACAATATGTCTGTATTTATTATTTAATACCGGTAGTCTAAAAAATGTCTTAAATAAAGCAAAAACAATACGGCCAGTTGGGATCGCAATACTCAGCGTGTAAATAAAAAAAATACTTCGAAAAAATATCGTTATTGCTAAATATGTATATCATAATAATAAACGGGTGATGTTCATAGATATCATCAATTTTAAAAAATGTCAATACTGAAATAACGCTACTTTTGCATTTTTAAAACTGATATTTCAGTATTGAAAAAAACACATAGAATACCGAAATCCCATTTTTTTAAATACCGGTTTTAAAATTCCTAGATGAGTGGAAGTCAATTTAAACATCACAAAAATTCATCAAAGTTTTCCAATCTAAATAAATTATCTTTACCGATTTAAATAAAAAAAATGTTGGTTTTCTTACAAGGATTCATGCAAGTGGACACGGTAGCCGAATAGAACGAACTTTCATGAGCGTTGATTACTCGGCAATATTACGGTTAATTGCTTTCATAAATTTACTCACAAAATAAAACTTTTTCTCTTTGCACTTGATTAGAGACCACTCGTTATATGTGTGCTACTGTAAAAAAACATTAAACGAATTTTCTGAATTACACAAAAATGTTATACATGGAAAGCGGCGAAATTGCGAAATCACATTTTTTTAATGAAAATGCCCATAGAAATATTTTCGCTGGCACAAACTATTATTTTTCATCGGAAAAATATTAAAAGTCGTGTATTTTTCTTCTGTGCAAAAAAATGTGCCGATTTTAATAAAACCGATAATAATAAAACGGTTTTTTTTCTTAATTAATTAAAAGACTAAATTTTTTTTTCAATATACAGCTTGTTTTTTGTATGGATTTCTGTTTTTTTGCAATTATAGCAAAACTAAAAGCAATCAAATTTAAGTACTGTCAAAATAACTGGAAAATAATGATTTGGGAATTTGATACTTTTAATTAAAAATTTGTTTTGTTTTGTTTCGAATGATATGATTTTATGAAATCAGTAGCCATAACGAGTTTTTTTTAAATTTTTACAAAGCAAAAAATAGTCATTAAAAATTATAAGCATCAAATAACTTTAAATACTCACATAAAAATAAACTAAATCAAAAAAAGTCTTGAGAAAACAACATTATAATATCACTAACAACATTGTGTCAAAAAACTTAAAAAGGAATAACTTTCATTTTAAAATATAACTTTCTTATTCTATAAATACTTAATCCTAAAGTACTTAAACCAAGAAGAAGCTAGATAGAAACAATTATAGAGTTTATTGCGAGTAATTATTTTCTTAATAATATATTAAATATAATTAGGGTATTTTAACAACTGTATCTAATCTCTTCTCTCCGTCTAGTAGAAAGGAAAAAACTTCAACCTCAATTGTATAACTTAAGTACGTTATAGTATTTTATCTATGGTTAATTTTAATATATTACTATTAATTATGATTATATATGGTTAGCAACGCCTGAAACGCCAACGTCGCGTTTTTAAAACATTCATATGAAGAGACCCTAATACTATCTTATCTGTTATATACTGAATCTACACTTGAATAAATGCTGGTTACTAAATAATATTTTAAGTTGTGAAAAGATTTTTTTGCGATAACTTTCATTTCAAATAAAAAAAATCACAAAATTTTGCACACGACCCCACATATAATAGCTTTGTTTGAAAAATAAAGCTGCTTCAGACAAACATAATTTTTTGATGACATATTTTTGAAGAGTTTTGGAAAATTTGAATGAATTGAAAATTAATTTCTCTCAATAACCGTGTTCAGTTAATATAAAATGATTGAATCATGTTTATTGTCTCTCGTGTACCTACTTTATAATCTAAAACGATTTAAACGCTTTCGATCTGGCTTTCCTCAATCGAAATGGAAGACTCACGAAGAGCATAGAATCGTCATTAATCACAGACCACGTGACTTATCTCTCATTTACGTACGAAGGATAAGAGCGGCTCATTAAGCAGTTAAATTTATCACAAATTTCATATCCCGTCACGCCCTACAGCTTCTTACAACCGCCATCATGCCGTCTCTCAAATAATTATGACTGGGAAGCGTCTTACGACTGTCAAGACACAGCGTGAGCACGCCACGCGATAAATTTAATGATATATGTATTTAAATGGCTTACTGTCTACGACTGACTTGCGCGTAGAAAAGATTTTTGTATGAAGCCTTCCACAGCTGGGTCGACCTAGAATTTCCCCACAAAAAATCATAGCTCATTTTTCGAAAAAAACTGACATTCAAGAATGTAAATGACTACCAGGGGTTATAAACATGTGGAACTAAAAGCCATGTGCGCCATTTTTTCTAGAAATGTGACACGAGTGCGGCCTTTTAACAATACAAAGTGAACGCTTATTTTTTGTTTTCACTATATTATGCAGTGTATAGATAATCGAAAATTATATTTTACGACCTTATTTAATTATACATCCATTAATGCCACATTTTAACATTTTTTACGTAATATGCAATATTAACTTTACTCTCTGCCAGCATAAATTCACAATGAAAATGAGAATAATAAAGCTGACCAGTGAATGTTCCACAAATAATGACACATTGCGATATTTATACACAGTGACAACGTTAATGGCATTTTATCAATTGGTAAAATGGTTTTGTATATATCTCAAATTTTAATTTACGTATATTATTTAGAACCTCATCTATTGCGTTAATTGGGGTTTGGCTGTACTTTTCATCAGCACAACTTGATCATATAACAAGGCATTGAAAAGTAGCTAGGAAGGAGTTTTTTGGTATCAGAGAGGAAAACCTTATTTGTTTAAAGTTTTATACCAAATATCAAAATACAGTAAAAATTACACATAACCCACATTATCTACAAGCATATGATTGGAAACCGTGAACAGTGCTAATATTATTTTCATTTTATCTCATATTATCTCTAAACTTCTCCACTCGCCACAGCTAAAGCATATTTACGACTGTCAATTTTAACCATGGTCTTCAAACTAATAATTATTCATTTATTTGTGATTGGGGGCTACGTGGTTGAGTGTCAACTAGGGCAGTCCTTTCCAACCTGTGGGCCGTAGGATTTCTCGCGGGGGGCGCGAAATTCAGTAGAAAGTACAAATATCTATATATTTAAGTCTGTCAAATCAGTGGTTCCCATATTGAGGCCGCGGAATTTCTTTAGGGGGAGCCGCGGGAATGCGGGAAAGAGAAAAAATTGGATTCCGGGGAAAAACTATAGCAAATTGAGGACTTCGAATTCGTCGGTGAGCTAAAAAAAGAAACGTGTTACGAAGACAATCCGGAGAAAAAGTATGGCAAATCGAGGATTTCGAATTCGAATTCGAATTGAGGAGAGCCACAGATTATTTTTATTAGATTTTAACGATTGGAACGAAAAAAGTTGGGAAGCACTGAACTAGGGTATCCAATTCCGGGATCCCGTCCAATTCTGTGCTGGTAATTTGGGCAAAGGCTTAAGGTTTAGTAACTCTTATTATAACTCTAAGAAAGATTATATCGACTATATAATTTTCCCTTAAACCAACATAATCACCTAGTTGATCAATTGTTTGACTTTAAAAGTATTTTTTTCCAGAAAATAGTTAGTCAAATATACAAATCTCGTGTCAGCAAAAAAGCATAAGTTCATCATGGCTTGCAAACAATTTAATAAGTGAAGAAACATATGAAAAACCCCATTGTTGTTTATGCATTGTCCCTTTTTCACAATTTCACATATTGTTGCAACAATTCAATACTATATTTTTGAAAAGTATGGATGATTCCACTGATTTTTTGACAAGGTATCACATCCGTTATGTCTTTCTCGTAACGTCTTATCTTTTGATATTCTGCTTGTTACGTTTCCGTTAATGAACTTATGTTTTCACAATATAAATAAAAATTGAATAGACATATGGCCAATGTAACGTATTATTTAAAACAAAATAAAAAAAAATTGGTCGTGTTCTCTCACCCCATCTGACTGGTTCGTTACTGTCAAGAATAAACGGCTAGCCGACTTAATTGGTGATAAAAGTTTTAATTTGGTACTAAGGTAATTTCATCGATTGAAAGCTTATTAATGTCATGTTATAAGCCTCGCAAAGGCCAGTAACTAAGCTTTAAACTATCAATCACGTGTTACTAAAACACATCTGCTAAATGTTATGACATAGGTGACATTCAACAGAATTTATTACATTTATTGCGTGCATTTATAAGTGAAATTAAAAAAATTTAAACAATAAAATCTTTTACCTGTCGATGATATATTATCTTGTTTCGGGTTGGACATATAATAAAGTATTCGACAAATACACTCGATTATTTTTTACACGGTAGATACGTTCCACCAAAAACCGTGTACAAAAAAATCGTAAATCATAAAAAGTGATATATTCAAAAAACCGCTTTTTTGTAAAACTAACATTTTGGTAATAAGGTAATAGTAAAAAAAATGAGATATTATTCAAAAATTTATGACATGGTCAGAATCATGAAAAGGAAAATGCTGTTCCATACTCTTAGCCAATTTCGTACCCACATGAATCAAATCAGCTGTTAGTTGATAAATTTCACCTTTACTTGGTTTTCATTACTACAGTTAGCAAAAACAAAAGTATCTTTTTGTGTTAAAACGAATATTTCGTGTAAAAAGTATTTGTTCTGTTTGATGAACCGTATTTTCTAAAACTGTGAGGAAAAAAATCTGTGTAAAAAATGATGAATTTCATATTTTTTCATATAATTTATTCAGTTTGTGTTAATTCAAATGTTTTCACCAGTACTATTTTTGCTAATACGTCGTCTCTCCATCCATCCAAAAATCACCGTTTCTTAAAACACCCCACTTTTAGTATTCATTGCGTTAAATTATGATACTTAAGCCAGAGGATTTATTGACGCGGAATTTGACGAAAGAAATTGTAATTTATAGCGATTGATGGCATTCCTTGATAGAAGATCAAAATGTCTCTGCATCGATCTTCTTACACGGACCACATTATTCTTTCACTATAATATATTTATTTTAAAGGAAATATTTTTTTACTAGCTAAATTTTTCAATTGTCTCTACACATGATTACCGGAAGTATCAATGTTATATATTTTTTCCGATACAGTCTTCCCAGGCGATTGACGTTTGATTTATGGATAAGTCATCATACTGGATACGTTTTTAATTGTTTTGTCAACTGCTTCCGGTATTTGACGTCAACTTAAAAAATATCAATGTACATGTTTTTTTCACTTCCTCTCTTTTATATTCTAGGCCATAGCAATTTTTGTTTGGCGTCGTCTTATTTTCTACTTTAAAATTTAAAAATCATACCAATTTTATATAGAGTTAAAAATATAATTCACTATTTACGATGGATTTTTTTTGAAACTCAAATAAATTTTATTCAATCAAACGTAATGCTTGAATAAACATAAACAAATTAAAAAACCGTTTTACGACATTTTTAAGTGAGCGCAGTCTGTCAATAAATAAAACGATTGAGTCTTTTACACGGAGTGATCGCTTTTAGTAGCACAATAAGAAGCTTGTTAGACTCAGCTCTAATGCATCTTGAAAGCTGTACCGAGTTCACTGCATTGAATGGAAAATGCCAACACCGTGCTGCAATTTCCACCTGCGTCAGTAGCATGCCTACAAACGAACATGTTTATCTTTATTCAACCCACTATTTAAATAAAGTTGCGATTATTATTATCTTATATTGACTATTTTTTCATATGTATTCGTTTCGTGTTGTATGTAAAAAATGTTGGTGTTAAAATTCTAATAGGAATATTTATATATTTATATTTACATACTTAACTAAAAGTAGTAGGTATACACTGCTGCACATAACATTGTGGGTGGGTACACAAGTGTCGATTTATTACTTGCAATTTCTTCGGTAGTATTATTTTATGTTATTAAAAAAGTAATGTAACGGCTATAAGATAATATATCAATTGTTGTTTATGACTATTTTGTCAACATATGCCAAATAGCTTTGCAATTATTACTTATAAACCATTTTTAAATATAAACAAATTAAACCCTTCATCATAATATTGCTTAAAGAAAAAAAAATCATGGAAATAGAACAAAACGTATAATAAATACATACCTATTTTATATTTTTCTATAGACCAATTTTTCTCAATACGTTAGCTACGATATCGGTTATTAGGAAAGTACTGTGAATATGTATTTATTTTTAAATATGTTTTTACACCAATTATTGTATGTTTTGCTTAGTTTTATGTACGTTAAAGTAAGTTAAAATGATTCGTCATTTTTACATTACTGGATCAATAATATAAAACGTATTTTTATCGTTTTACAGCAATATTTATAACAATTTCAACAAATTTTGATTTACCCACTTTATTTTAACTAATTCGCGAAAAAAAGAAGACATTCATTAATGATACCTGGCTGCAGTTACTATCCAACCTTAAACAAGTTCTATTGACCCAAAAACATTTCCTTATATTTACTATTCTATTTCGTGAATAAGATTAAAATGATTTAAATTTAATTTAATTTAATTTAATTTAATATAATATCATAATAAGTTTCCTTGGGCTAGGTTAAAATATGATTGTCAAAATAGAAAAATCTTGTCCGATTGTTATGAAAAACCAATTTTTGTAATTGTAAGACCCGCCATTAATGATCCCAATGTTTATTGACTCTGCAGTCTGTACATTGATTTTTCAGTTCATTACACAAATAAATATTATATACAGTTATGTGTAAAATGTTACGCTTTGCCAGGCTCATTAATCAGATAATTTCAAAAATAAACCAAAAAAATGTTAATACGGATAAACTTATAACGAATCAAACAAAGATTTGGTATGTTCTGGGTCCTTACACGAACATGTTTTAATTTACTTTTACTGAACCCGACTTACATAATCTGTGAATACCTTTTGATGAAATGTATAAATCTCGGAGACTAGTGAATTATACTTGATTTATGGTGACTTTTTAACTATTGCTTTTCCCTTTATTTCTAAACAGGTTATTTGAAACTTTTTGACTGGTTAACTTGACGATTTAACTGTAGCTTCTCTTTCATTGCTATTCCGTTTGGCAACTATATTTTCTTTGGCATTTTCAATCGCACTCTTAGCAAAGTCTGCACTTTTAATGTTTGTTAGTTTACTATGAATGTTTAAGAATTGAATCATTGGTTAATGCTTCAAAACATTTGTTGACTCAAGGATGCATTCATACGCTTTCTATGATATAGATTATTTTTCAACAAGATAAAACTAGTAAGTTAGTCTTGCGACCATACTACTGGTGTGGCATTGTCCAGCACGCCAACTGTTCCACTAATGGTGTAACTCACCGGTTCGTCAGCACGACTTGATTCGTTGTTCTCGCTCAACGAACCTCGCTCCTAAGCACAGCGTTACGTAGAATATATTTTGATCGTTGTAAAATACATCGTGCACCAACATAGGTGTTCCTATTTTTGGTGAAAGATGTTTTTGTATTACAAATAAGTGAATGTTTTAAATAAATCTTTTAATGGAAACACTCTATTTTAAAATAAAATACAATTTAATAATGAGTATCGATTAATAAAAAATATATTTCAACCAAAAGCCGTTATATTATATTTACATAAAAATTCTAAAAATGTTTATCAAGCATTCCGTAAGAAGCATATCGACCCGTGCTAGGCAGAAAATTGTATCCGAAAATTTATAAATCTTACAGAATAGGGTTTTTTTTTTAATTATGTTCGAAAAAGAAATTCCTTAAGTGCGGTTAGTAAATAGTAATATTATATAAGGTCAATGCTTATCCTGATATTATATTTTTTTTTCTGACTACTTTTAGTTCTCTAGATCAGCCTTCTCTACCGGGGTCCACGTGGAACAAACGGTAACAAGTCAAAACACTAAAATCGACAGGCTCTAAAAAATATCAGGCGAATGAGATATCGCTTTAAACTTTTTGTCACTGACGCCTTAGGCGATATTGAGCAATTATTGGCTTAAACGCAATTTACCAAATTGTGTCGCTTAAGTTCTTTTGCCGACTATAGATCGATATGGCCGCCTAATAGAGGTATCTCAACAGAAGTATTTTTTCTACGAGAACTGTTTGTTACTCAGTTGCTCAACCTCTCTTTTTTTCGAAAAGAGTATAAATATAAAGGTCAGAGCTAGAACAGGACTATCGATTGACTAATCACTCTCGCTACACTTCCTTGTTTTAGCATTGGAATGGTAGGAAGGAATATTTATACAACATAAACATCTATGCCTTCGTTTTAATATTACATGCTCAAAAAATACTCTAGCACGTTATTTTAATTTCCGATTTAAAACATCTCAAACAATCAAAGCACACAATGATACAGTACCATGTTTTAAATTACAAATAATTTATTAAAATACCAATTACTAAAAATGTAATAAATTGAAGTGTGATTTGTTTTCGATATACAGTAAAATAAAATTGATTACATCGTTATACATAATTTAGAAAATGTTCACTTTAATTATACCAGATTATTTTTTAGTGCAAATAAAATAATTTGGCAATGAAGTTAGTACTAAGTTCTACAAACAAAAAATGTTTATCTCAGTATTTACGTATTATTAATAATAATTATATTGTTTTTTTTTCTACCCAACTAGTTAATTAATTAAAAGTTTAACCTCGTTCGTGGATTGTATATAAAAACACAAAACAAAATTCATCAATATATTTTTGATATCTAGGCAGCTCTCAGATATCAGACAGCTATTATATTTACTCCTTTTTATGTTTTATTGTAAATATTTTATTACATTTCAGTTTAGTGTCCACATCGAACATAGAGTACATAAAACAAAAAAATATGTATTTATTAACAGAAAGAAATATTGAACTAATATTTTAATATTACTTATATATTAAATATCTTTCAGAGTTTTTTATGAGAAAATAATTTAGGTAAGTAAATAAGCATATACTTAATATCAATACGGTAAAATATTTACAGTGCTTAATATATTGTTTTGGTTCCATGCAGTAAACCAGAAAGCCTTCTACATAATAGCGGCATTGGCTTTATATAATATATATTATTAATAATTTATGAACATCGCGGACACTAATGCTTCCTCTTTTGAATCCGTGATACGGCATCGGAGCCCACTTCTTGAGGAACTGCCGCCATTATATGGCTTACTGGGAGACATAAAGCCATTACACCAGCCTAGCGTGAATTCAAAGTGAGAAACAGTGTTCCGCTGTGATATCGCTACGGTCCTGTACTCGGTCGTGTACTTGAAAACGTTCACGTCATATTCAGAACGATATTATATACTAAGGTAATATTTACTCTGATTAATTGAGAAAATCAACTTCATTTATTAAAAAAAAAAAACACATCACTTTTTACTAGCTTCATAATTTTTTGGAATGATCAGACCGGGTGAGGAGAAAAAAAATGAAACAATTAGGATGTGAGCAAATGAAAAACTACGAAAACTTGTCTGTGAAAATTTAATATAATATAATTGTGAAATAAGTCAATAAAATGTGTTATTTGATGGTAAACAATATGTTTTGATTTACTTGGCATTTACTTGGTATAACTTCATTATAATAGGGTAAAAATAGCAACGTATTTAGTTCTAAAATTTTTATATTTATTAGTTGATAGCTATTTTGGATTTCGCCATCGTCAGAAGTATATGCATACTACTAGTCCTGATCTAGCTCTTTTCTTCTACCCCTACCCTCTTCGAAAAGAAGAGATTAAGCAGCGTGTAGCAAACAGTTTTTGTAGAAAAGCATCTGTTAAGATGAGGATATTAGGAGTTCATATGTTTTACATTAGGGGCGGACATTGTTTTGAAAAAATAAAAAAAAGATTCGTTCTTACACATGAGTTCTTAAAAAAATATTTTTTTTCGAACATTGAAATAAACCAAAGATCTATTTACAGCTGTCGCTTTACTAATTATGCGAGCACACGTGGTTTTATCTGCATTGTGTGCTGAGAGTTTTATCTTCGCGAATTACTTTTTCTACTTGATTAATTATAGTTCCACCCACATCGTTTTTAGTTCGTGTGCTCTGCGCTTAATACACTGTAAATATTTGCAGAGAATTTACATTATAATATGGAACGAAGTAGATAGGTAGCTAAAACATTTAGATATCCTCGGTAAGTAGCACTTAGCAAGAAACCATCATTGTCATCACTCACTATATTCTGAGGGATGCTCGAATTGTGGAGGACTTCGAAAGTTATCAGAACTAGATAACGTCTCCGCTGGCGTTATTATCTCAAAATTATCCTTACAACTTGTTATCTATTTAAAACTTCAACAATACTCCGAAGAACCCTTCGTATTTACGAGATAATTATGTTAATCAGTAAATGGTGCTTTTAGCGGCAGATATTCTGATGTTATTATTATTCACGAAACAAAGAAATACAATCATATCTCACTAAGAATTACACTATTTTTTATGCAACTTGTGTAGTCATTATTTTAAGTCTAGGTCATTGGAAAGTTACGGCAATATTTTTTAATAACTATCGTTAATCTTGATTGAGATCTACTGCTACTATACTATTTTTAAATTGGCCAATGAAAAATAACAAATGGTAAATAAAAACAACAAACATAAAATAAAAGCATTCCAAACAATTTAATCAAATATTTACCATTTTTTGTCCATGTTCACTCCCAATGTGTTGTATATGGCTTCCTTATAGAGTTATCTTAACAGAATTGTTTCTACGAAAACTGCTTTTTACTCAATTTATCAACCTCTCTTAAATTTAAAGAGAGTATGAGATAAAAATGATAAGGCTAGTACAGGTTTAGTGGGTGGCTAATCACTCTCTATTTTTTAGAAATGGAATGGTGGAAATTTTTTGAACATCCATAATCGATTGTAAAAATGCGGTTCGTAATGGCATTCAAACCCGTAAGGTCCGGAATGGAAGCCAACGAATTAAAATTGCCAATACCAATATATATTTTTAATAATGTGTGTTGACTTAACTCAATTAAAATTGACTAGCACAAATGTTATTATAAATAATTAGATTTCAATACAGTAATTTCGGAACTTGATCCAAATTAATTGAATTACCCAGCTAATCGAATACGGAATGCTGAGATGGTAGCTATTGTAGAAATCAAATACTACGCTGTGGAATAAATTTCACCTTCGGAATTTATGTACTTAATATGCAGAGTAGAGTGGTATTCAGACATTCTTTAAATACTTAGAATATTTTTTGAACAAATATTTTTGTTATTTCGGTTTAAAGGCACTTTATAAATTTGTGTAAAACATGAAAATTTAATTAAATAGGTAAATGGTACAAGAGATACAGCAAAGTTTCCAAAAGTTTATCAATTTAATTTTGGCTTTTTATATTGTTATTGCTTAAAATTGTATTTGATTATATTTTTATTAAACTGTTTTTGTTACTGGGTGTGATAAGATTTGCTTCAAACTAACTTATTAAAAGGTATAGCGAAGTATTCAAGTTTATTTTTACTAAAAAAAATCTACAACGTTATCGCCGAATGCATTAGAAATGATATATCATTTATTGTTTTAAAATATGTTAATATAATAATAATAAAAAAAAACAGTAACTAAGCTTTCTAACGTTATTTTTAATGTGTAAATAATATTATTTTTAATTTTTTGGAAAAAATCCATCACGTGACAACCTAGGCAGAAAATTAAGTATACGCTATTTTTTCAATTATTAGTTATACAATGATATACATTAAATAACTATAATGCAATAATGTGGTCGATATTTGCTACACATGGCCTGTTTCAATTCAAAATAAAGATCAATTTACAATTTACAAAGCCAACCAATTTCAGCAGAGCTTTTGAATGTGCTGCAGAAGCTTTTACATTTGGTATAGATAGATGGTGTAATACATTAATATTCTTTAGTGCGTATGAAAGTTCAATAACTCGTAACAATGTACGTTTTCAACGCATACAAAATATCGATAACACGAACTCGCACGATAAGTTTACAATGAACAACACTTAATGACTAAATCAATAAATTTATTGATTTAGGAAAGCATTTCCTTGTTGATACTAGAGTTCTGTTTAGTTCAGTAAAAATGAAAAATTGTAATTGATTTAAATGTATTGTTATCTTTAGAATAGCAACACCAAATGACCCCAATTATACTATTTTCATGTTTTTCTATTATCAAATTGCCTTTTTTGAATAATAGAGAAACTTTTTTTTAGTAATTGTATATATTTCTTCGTAGTTTTTACATATGTTGGATTTCGTTACTATAAATATTAAATTTATCAAATCTAAAATTTACATTTAAGAAAAAAAAATTAAACATATATATGTGAAATCGATAATTTATTTTTTATTTTAGTAAAATTCTTTTAAATGAACTTACTAAAATATAAAACTATCTATAAAGGCTTTTGTGGTTTAATATAAATTAAAGAAAAATATTTAATAATTATTTCTCAATCAACTATGTGACATTTAGACGAATAAAGTGTGCGGGCAGGAACATAATAAACGTTAAGGTTATATAATAAAATATTTTTAGTAACCAATTAATGTTGTTGTGCATAAAAAATCAACGAATAAATAATTGGAATTTTTATTAATATTGTTTTTACTTCTTTCAAAACTAATAAAAATAGTAATTCATTGAGCTTAGAAGAGAGTTTATCGGAGATTTATTTTAAATGCTGACTTAGGGACTCAAGGGAATGTCAATTTAAAATTTGAATCACTCAAATTGTATTCCACTTCACACTTTCCACACTTCCACACTTCCATATTTTTTTTAACTTGCAGCCCGGGTAACATATACATATACAATAAAATAGAATCTTTACATTTAACACATAGCATTCAATTTATATTAAGATTCTAGCCCGTTACTATATATAATATGTTACTATATTACACAATAATATGTTTGATAGTTGGATAACTAAATAGATCTTGTTAAACTAAATATATTTATATTTTTACTGTAAATAGATTTTTACCAGTTTAGTATTTGAAAATTAAGCAAAACGTAATTTAATACCTAACACTGCAGTTTATAGCTCACATTTTTTGGTGTGGTTTATGATCATACATGTGAGTGGTTGGTTATTAGCAATAAACAGCAATTCCGAAACGAGCCTTGGCTAACAATAATACGACGTACAACTGGAAAATCGTCAATTATTAACGCTCGGATTACCCATCGCCATTAAATCGCTTAATTCAAACCTCGATGTATTATGTTCTGCACGACAACAATGTCGATTTCCTGTTCAAATAATTGTCTTTCGAGCATACAAAATACAACTGTTTGTACCCCGACTTTATTGTGTGTTTGCGAATTTGGAGAATTTCGGTAATAATATTGACATTTCATGATAGCTGTAAAGCTTGTTTAATAGTTTAACCCTCAATTTAAAACACTGTCATAACAAATACCGTTAATATATAAAAAACGCTTCGGATATAAACTTGTTTGCGTAAGTAAAATTTATTTAAAAAGGTTTTTTATTTGTTTCAATTTATTCAGGTTTTGTAAATGAGAATCAAGCGAAAAATACAGTTAGTGATAAAAAATAGATTAAACGATATATTTTGAGATCACTATACGTAAGTTGTTGTTTACTCATACAAACACATCAAATTTGAAAAAAAAAAAACTTTTTGTTCTTACTTGACATCATTTGTTAAGACGAACCGGTTTCGCTGATCGTAAGAATTATCAGCTGATAAAATATAAATCGATTCAGTGTGCATCTTAATCGATACAAGATTTATATATTATTAGTTAACAGTGCTAGTGATGAGCGGATCCGGTTCTGATCTTAATAAGTAATGTAAAATTAACACAAAAAGTGTTTTTTGATATAACGCCTTTCCACCAAGAATTGATCCTTTAAAGTTACACATTAAAGCTCAGTTTCTCGTCAGTTTTTTAATTATTTTAAAGGTATGCGGTTTCATAAAATTAATTTGGCTTTTAATTTTTTGTCACTTTCAGTGTCTCGAAATAATAATGATGGCGGGTTTGAAAATGCAACGCATACCACCGCTATGCGCCAGCAATTAAAAAAGCCTTACATACTCTTTCGGTGTTTCAGTATAATAAAAAAATCTTTTAAAGAAATTAATGAAAAGGACGAAAGGTTTTATTTTGTATTGTGAGAGCTCATTCCATATCCACGTTAATGAGTTTAAACCGTATACCCACAAAACCATAGATGTGGCGTCTAAATATTTTTTGACAATTCAGAGGTTAAGTTTTATTACAACTGTAAAATTGAACAGTTTTATAACGTCTCTTTTAACAATTACGAATTCAAGATATTCTCTATGTTTCATAAACAAAACTAAATATTACACTTTTATCACATTTACTTTAAAGAAAAAATCATTTTTTTCAATGCATGAACATTCAATTTCAGATTTATATTTATCGTTTTATTATGTAAAATATTTGTCAAAAATTAATATGAATGGTAAATCAGAGAAAATATATAGTATCTATTTAGTTTTATATTTATTTAATACGATCAGTACCAGTTTCGCTCATGACGATCACTTTCAACTAGGGCTTCCAATTAACCGGACTTAAAAACTAACCGGTTTTCGGTTTTTTTCTGAAAAATAAACCGGGTAACCGGTTTAAACCGAAATTTCATGTATTTTGATAAGGTAGGTATGCAAAAAAAATCGTAGAAATTTTTCAATATTTGGCATAACAGATAATACTCCAATTTCAAACAAGAAAACGATATTTATCTTAATTTGACTCTAGTTACCAACCTGTTTGCCATGGCAAAGTAACGATACTAGAAGTTGAAACTCACAATTAAAACACAGAAGGCAAAATATGTAACAATTACTATAACATGTGAAAAAATATTTTATGATAAAAAAATATACGTCAAATAAAAAAAATAGAGCTTTATTATAAAACTCACCAAAAGAGCGATGTTTAAATGCATTCAATTTTTTATGCATATCAACTGGATAAGACGAGACATCCAATGTTTAGACAAAAATAGAGTAGAATACCAAAATATTCACTTTATTTATTATGTCCCTACTCCCAATGTGGAGCATATGAACTCAACAAATAATTTTTCGGCGAAAACTGCTTGTTACTCAGTTGCTCAACTCCCTCTTTTTTCATGCAAAGAAACTATCTAACTACTAACAAACACACATAGGCATAAAAATAGGTAGAGAGATTTAGATTATTAATCATAAAATTGCATACGCTTAAAAATGGTACATGTTAATCATATGGAATTAATAGTTTTTTAGAGATTTATTAGGATTTTTTTTTAAAATCAATAAAGGATATTGAGTGAAGTGCATATAAGAATCATTCGTATCTTAATAAATAATTACGAAAAAATGTTAAATTATTTGAAAGAGTCATTTCTCTTCGCAACATGGACAACTTTGAGACAGAAGTAGATTATTCTACAAAATGTATATTTATATATATATATATATATATATATATGTACATGTTTGTTGTGTTTTGTGATTTGTTTTTTATATTACGCAGTAAATTCATTACAAAACATTTTTCTTTTTGTAAAAAACAATAAAAAACAAGAAAAGAGTATTTTTGATAAAACTCGGTTAACCGAGTGAAATAAACCGGTTTTCGGGTTTTTTCAAAACTTGCGATAAACCGGTTAACCGGTTTCGGTTTAAACCGGTTTGGAAGCCCTACTTTCAACATATAATAAATAATACACATTAATACAGTATTTTTTATACTGAACTATTTTTTTTACATCCTTAAATATTTTTACTTGATTCAGCATATGTAGCACTGTATCAATGTGTATTATTAACAGTTTAAAATACTCTTCCTGATCTAAACGGTTCTGATTATATTAAATAAATGTGAAATAAATACAAAAGAGTGTTTTTTTTTTAGGTATAATGCCTGAAACGTGATATATTTATCAGATTCATAAAAATTCAAGTTGTGTATTAATTTCTCATTTTATTAGTAAATTTATGAAAGTCTTGAATTTAGAATCTTCTAATCAAATGTCTGGGACATTGCTTTTAAATGCTTCAACGTCAATGTCAGATATTTAGCCTGAAGACTAATCTATGGAGTTTTGAGATATCTTTATGGCTTAAACTCATCAGGGCGTGAAACAATGAGCGTGATGCCGTTAGTCACAATTCTCTCCATTCTCTCTCTATTTTTTTTACCTCCATTTTTATTCCTACTTGTATCATTCCAGTGAAGTCACTATCGAATATTGAAAGCAATTAATTACGTCTACTCTGTCATTTAAAAAAAATGATTCCAGTTTTTAGTGCGTTTTATTGAACTTGTATAAAAGCATGACAAATGAATTTATAATATTTAAAGGAAAACCTATTCTATACCGATAGGAAAATTCTGGGTATTTTTTTTATAACGTCACGTTTTTTTCGCTTTCATTAGTAATTTACAAATTGCTCTGTTTCCAAAGCACGCATGCTTTTTCGTTGGTTTTCTATACACATTAAATTAAAGTTCGTTTCCGTGTTTAAAGGCTGATGTAAGCTCAGTCAGTTTCACGATAGATTTTTGGCTGTCGTAGCCGTCAAAATATATAGAATTATGCATAATAGTACTTGACCAATGTGATATATAACATATATTGACAGATGTTCGTATGCTTTCGTGTGTTTTCAGATTGAACAAAAACAACATCGAAACAATATACTAATCTCAAATAGATGATATTGAAATAAAAAAAATCAGAATACGATCCTTAAATATTTTTTTTGGATATCAAATTTATGGAGCTTCAAGTACCAGGACGCGCCAGCGTCAAGGTTCTTCCAGTCTCCTTCATCGATAAAGATTTTGAAAACAATTTGTATACTGTATGTGTGTATGTATGTATCCGCATGTGTGTGTACATGTACGGATATAGTATGGAGGAAGCATATGGAATGTGATTTGCAAAATAATGCATATGGAGTTCCCGTGAACTTCTTATCTCTGTAGTGATCGCGCCCTTCCGTCTGCGAACGACGGTAAGGGGATGCAATTTACAATTTTTCCTTAAATATTACATTACATGAACCAACGGTTTTCAACTTTGCAGTATTTAACTAAAATTTTTGAATAAAGATTTTTATTTAGAAATACTGTCTAAAAATATCCATCGATTTAAAATATGCGAAACGCTTTATCAAATTTAAAAAATATGTACATGTAGTTCTCCTCAATCTTTTACCATGAATTTTAATATTTTAAGTAGAAAAAACCGACTACCGGGAAACGATTTTTTTGTACTCTTTGTTTTGAAATCTGCTCTAATGTGGACTCTTATTAGAGTTTATTTCAACATTACTGTTTATACAAGAACTGCTGCTTTTTACGCAGTCGCTGAATCTCTTTTTTTCAAATAGAGTAGGGATAGAAAGATAGAGCTAGAACAGGACTAGTGGTTAGCTTATCGCTCTCGCTACGCTCCGTTTTTATCTCTGAATGGGTGGAAGGGGGGAATTGAAGACATCACATACATCCATGCCCTCGAACAGAAATGCATAAATCGATTGAATAACTAATTTATTAATAATGCCCGTCAGTACGTCCCAGTGGACTCGAGTCCATGATATTCGTAACCGAAGCCAATAACGTTGACCACTCGACCACGCACCCGAAGTGTTTAACAATTTAGAGAATTATTTTTATTTGATACCCGCCACTGTTTTTGAATTCCAACTTTGTTAGTGCCTTAACACTGCAGACATTTTATTAAAATTGTGAATCGTTTAAGTATATTATGTTTTTATTATCTTTTTAATTTTTCGTAAATTTCATCCGTATTCTGATTAAGTGGTGGAATTGCTCATTTCCGACAAACTTTTTTTCAATTACTGCTCTTTAACAGTTCTTTTGTGACACATATATTTTTTTATTAATAAACATATGTTTGATGTTTTTTAACAGTAGAGAAAAATAACCTTTAATATCGCCAATTTCGTATGTTTGGTGTTGTTTTTCTTACGTATTGATTTTCTTACTTTTAATCGCAGTTGTACCAATCCAGTTTTCTGAAACGCTGAAAAAATTGTCTTCTTTTAAGAATTTACTCAAATTTACTTACCTTGTTGGTTTACATTACAAAGCTTTTTTTTTAGTTTTCATCAGATGTCTTGTTTATAAAAGATTACTTAGAATTTACATGAAATAGCTTTTAATGGTGAGTGTAGCTTATTTCATTTGACAATAAAAACTTTCTTAATTTGACTATTCCCAATTTTCTTAAAAGTAAATATTAAAATATCTGATTGTTGTATTACGGTATATTCATATTATTTTATTAATATAAAAGGAAAGTAGATATTAAGTGAGATGACAATTTAAAAAAAAATAGTTTCGCATTGAAAACAAGGTATAATGTCATTACTTGTATTTGTAACATAGTCACAGCCACAATCATTAAAAAGAACGATACGTTCACAATTTTTCTTTTTTCAACCAAATCTTTTATGAAAAGTAACGTTATTTGACTGACCAAAAAGCAGGCAGCCTTTTAAATGTCACTTATTGAGTATTTAAATAATTGTTTTCTTAATTATTTTTTTCAATTTATTTTGCAACTCAACTTTGTAAATAACTGAGAATAAAATATCAATAACACAAATTATTTAAATACCATCTAACAATCCCGACAAAACCTTATTTTTTTATAATTGTATGCGTGCTATAACAATACTGTTTTAAATAAATACAATAATATGAGTCGATAGTGGCATCACTATCGACTCACTATTCTTTCATGTTATCGATTAACCAATAAAATAAATAATGACGTTATTGCGTAACCTCCTAATCCTTTTAAATTCCTTCCTAATCAGAGCTCGCTGTATATATAAAAATATTGGTTTAGTAGCAATCTTAAGTATTTCGGTTTCAAACTAGTCGATTTTATACAAACATCACTATTTGGTCGATATAAGAACAAAAGGTTCTTTCAATACATTATACACGCAGTTACGGCTGCTTCAAAATCGATAGACTCTTTTGTGTAATTTGAACAATGATATTTGATTTAAGGAATGACTTACATGATTCCCAGTTCGTCAGTTAGTACAAAGTGGTCTCTTGTAGGAAATTCTTTAACTATAATTACATTTTGTGTGGAGAATGGGAAATGGTAAAAACAGGCGTGATTGTATCGTCAATTTCTCGCGCCAAATATGAAAGGTTTTCATTTTTCCGCTCACAATGGCGGTTTAATTTTGAGGGGTGGCGGAGCGCGGTAAAGCGGCAAATTAATTATTCACAAATAAAGATTTAAAAGGCCGAGAGCTCAACTGACATTTTATTCAAAAGATTTTTATTCTTACAATTTATAATACATTTCTAATCTCGCTTAAATTTGCTTCATTTTAATTAAGAACTCTAAAAATTAATAAAAATATGTTGAAGTCCCTTGAATCATTACGATTTTTTTCATTTGCGCTAATTTTAGTGGTGAATGTATCACTGTATATATGTACAACTATAACAATATACCACTAATATTTTACACGAGTTAGTAGTACCATCTATTAACATTTGCCCATTATTAACTAACACTTTTTTCGCATACACACACTTATTCTATATGTATTTTCATAATGCGCAAGTGCCGTGTAGTACTGTGCGTTACAGGTAGAGGGGCAGATAAATAAAAACAAATTTAATATTTGTCTAGCTTTGTATGACGCTCTGCAATTAAAGCACATATATATTAATTATATGTCTATGCATCTAACACATAAATTGAAAGCTAAAAATTGGCAATATTATAGTAAATTTAAAATTTAAAAAGTAATTAGAGGAAGGCTGCATATATAAATAGTGTTACAGTAGATAATGGAAAAAATTTAACGATATTTTTTTTATATCGTTGTAGTTCAGCAATTACTATTTCTTATTTTAACAGAAATTAATTATTTAAAAACTGTGAAAAAATAACAAAATATAATTTCGGCTCTTGTAACCTGTAAGCTTCGTTTCTAGTTCCCGCTTGTCAGGGGTGTGGAGCATTGCGCCGCGCTGGTGGTCAGTTTATTGTGTCGGTCGTGCGAAAACGTGTAAGTTGCGTAAAAAAATTCAAAGAGAATATTTATGGTTTTTTTCTTCGTCTGCAAGGCAATTAGACCGGTATTTGTTTCGCTTTGCGTTCTTTCCTGGATATAAAATAGAATCCTCTGCGTTTTGGAGGTTTTATTACATTTTAAAACAATTGCCACGCATGTTTGCTTCCCCTAATACAATAATAATGTATCCCTATAACTCAACAAGGAACAATAGTTCCACTGCATTTGTGTATTTTACATTTTTAACATATTGCTTGATTTTTTTTAAATATCTGTTATAAGAACGTACATACTTTCATTAACGTTAGTTGACAAGAAATCGGGAAACAAAGGCGGTAGTTTTCATAATCTTTAAATGTTAGAAAATCATTTTAAATGTATTTTTTATCGATAAAACTTCTAAATTCTCATTCTTGTTATTTTATTAAAATAAACATTAACATTACATTTGTGAAAACCTTTTTTAAGTGCCGCGTTTGCTTTGCATGACTATGTAAACTTCCGCTTTGTAATAAACACTATTTTAATTGCTTAAAAATGTAGAATAGTCTACCATATGCAGATTTTTTAAGCTCGATATAATGACATATCTAACTCATTTTCTTCTGCCGTCATTGTTTTCAGAAACTTCTTGGTTACAATTGGCTGAAGTCTACCGTTTACTTTCATGGAATGATTGGACTATACAGAAAGTAAATACTTCGATATCAATAAATGATTTTTTAAATTTTGTCTGCTATGAAATCAGACCTAGGATGATAAACGAGAGAGAACATTCTCTTTATGAAAGAGTAATTTCAAAAATCTAGTGATCTGATTACACTTTTTGCGTTCCATTCTAAGTCTTGAAAGAAAGGTGGATGAACAACAATGAATATATCACATATTATGTTCGAGCTTTTTACATACAAATACATATTATCCTTATAATTGTTTGACTTATAAACTCGAGGATCGATATGTATCTAAAGTGTAGTGTTTCTTGTGTTATTTATTATTCTGATAGGCGTGACCGGTTCAAATTGTTGGCAGAATTACGTTACAACGTTTTCGCAGGATCGAAATGTTGAGTGAAAATTAGTATATATTTTTCAATTAATTTATAAATTCGCCAAAAAAACAGTTGTTTGTAATATTTTCATCTTCTCCTGCCCTAAAAAATCTTGAAACTTTATCTCAGCCTTAGGAAATGACATGAATAAAATATATATAAAATATTTTTTCCCGTACCATCGGGTATGCGAAAAAATCTTTGTATCGACAAATAACAAAATACTAGCTGTTAGCCCGTTGACCTCAACGGAGGGATTTTTGTTGCATTTTTAAGTAGTCAGAAAAGTTACTGGTGTGAAAAATAAATTACTAACCTATTTATTGAATAATCCAGAAATTCTGATAGTAAAAGAAATATCTCGGGGCGTATATCGACAACCCTGCCCTGCAGTATTTAAATTGTAAATTATTTATTTTTGGAATAATGTTCTAGTTTGCTAACAACTATTTTTCGTAATAGCAGAAATTTCGTAAGTTATTGAATTTTTAGAATAATGTTTAAGTTTGCTAACAACCATTTTTCATAATAGCAACAATAGTCCTTGTAAATTACTTAATTTTTGGAATAATGTTTAAGTTTGCTAACAACCATTTTTCATAGTAGCAACAATAATCCTTGTAAATTACTTAATTTTTGGAATAATGTTTAAGTTTGCTCACAATTATTTTTCCTATTAGCAGAAATAGACCTCGTAAATTATTTAATTTTTGGAATAATGTTTAAGTTTGCTAACAACCATTTTTCATAGTAGCAACAATAGTCCTTGTAAATTACTTAATTTTTGGAATAATGTTTAAGTTTGCTAACAATTATTTTTCCTATTAGCAGAAATAGACCTCGTAAATTATTTAATTTTTGGAATAATGTTTAAGTTTGCTAACAACCATTTTTCATAGTAGCAACAATAGTCCTTGTAAATTACTTAATTTTTGGAATAATGTTTAAGTTTGCTAACAACCATTTTTCATAGTAGCAACAATAGTCCTTGTAAATTACTTAATTTTTGGAATAATGTTTAAGTTTGCTAACAATTATTTTTCCTATTAGCAGAAATAGACCTCGTAAATTATTGAATTTTTGGAATAATGTTTAAGTTTGCTAACAATTATTTTTCCTATTAGCAGAAATAGACCTTGTAAATTATTTAATTTTTGGAATAATGTTTAAGTTTGCTAATAACCATTTTTCATAATAGCAACAATAGTCCTTGTAAATTACTTAATTTTTGGAATAATGTTTAAGTTTGCTAACAACCATTTTTCATAGTAGCAACAATAGTCCTTGTAAATTACTTAATTTTTGGAATAATGTTTAAGTTTGCTAACAATTATTTTTCCTATTAGCAGAAATAGACCTCGTAAATTATTTAATTTTTGGAATAATGTTTAAGTTTGCTAACAACCATTTTTCATAGTAGCAACAATAGTCCTTGTAAATTACTTAATTTTTGGAATAATGTTTAAGTTTGCTAACAATTATTTTTCCTATTAGCAGAAATAGACCTCGTAAATTATTTAATTTTTGGAATAATGTTTAAGTTTGCTAACAACCATTTTTCATAGTAGCAACAATAGTCCTTGTAAATTACTTAATTTTTGGAATAATGTTTAAGTTTGCTAACAACCATTTTTCATAATAGCAACAATAGTCCTTGTAAATTACTTAATTTTTGGAATAATGTTTAAGTTTGCTAACAACCATTTTTCATAGTAGCAACAATAGTCCTTGTAAATTACTTAATTTTTGGAATAATGTTTAAGTTTGCTAACAATTATTTTTCCTATTAGCAGAAATAGACCTCGTAAATTATTTAATTTTTGGAATAATGTTTAAGTTTGCTAACAACCATTTTTCATAGTAGCAACAATAGTCCTTGTAAATTACTTAATTTTTGGAATAATGTTTAAGTTTGCTCACAATTATTTTTCCTATTAGCAGAAATAGACCTCGTAAATTATTTAATTTTTGGAATAATGTTTAAGTTTGCTAACAACCATTTTTCATAGTAGCAACAATAGTCCTTGTAAATTACTTAATTTTTGGAATAATGTTTAAGTTTGCTAACAACCATTTTTCATAGTAGCAACAATAGTCCTTGTAAATTACTTAATTTTTGGAATAATGTTTAAGTTTGCTAACAATTATTTTTCCTATTAGCAGAAATAGACCTCGTAAATTATTTAATTTTTGGAATAATGTTTAAGTTTGCTAACAACCATTTTTCATAGTAGCAACAATAGTCTTTGTAAATTACTTAATTTTTGGAATAATGTTTAAGTTTGCTAACAACCATTTTTCATAATAGCAACAATAGTCCTTGTAAATTACTTAATTTTTGGAATAATGTTTAAGTTTGCTAACAACCATTTTTCATAGTAGCAACAATAGTCCTTGTAAATTACTTAATTTTTGGAATAATGTTTAAGTTTGCTAACAACCATTTTTCATAGTAGCAAAAATAGTCCTTGTAAATAACTTAATTTTTGGAATAATGTTTAAGTTTGCTAACAATTATTTTTCCTATTAGCAGAAATAGACCTCGTAAATTATTTAATTTTTGGAATAATGTTTAAGTTTGCTAACAACCATTTTTCATAGTAGCAACAATAGTCCTTGTAAATTACTTAATTTTTGGAATAATGTTTAAGTTTGCTAACAACCATTTTTCATAATAGCAACAATAGTCCTTGTAAATTACTTAATTTTTGGAATAATGTTGAAGTTTGCTAACAACCATTTTTCATAGTAGCAACAATAGTCCTTGTAAATTACTTAATTTTTGGAATAATGTTTAAGTTTGCTAACAATTATTTTTCCTATTAGCAGAAATAGACCTCGTAAATTATTTAATTTTTGGAATAATGTTTAAGTTTGCTAACAACCATTTTTCATAGTAGCAACAATAGTCCTTGTAAATTACTTAATTTTTGGAATAATGTTTAAGTTTGCTAACAACCATTTTTCATAGTAGCAACAATAGTCCTTGTAAATTACTTAATTTTTGGAATAATGTTTAAGTTTGCTCACAATTATTTTTCCTATTAGCAGAAATAGACCTCGTAAATTATTTAATTTTTGGAATAATGTTTAAGTTTGCTAACAACCATTTTTCATAGTAGCAACAATAGTCCTTGTAAATTACTTAATTTTTGGAATAATGTTTAAGTTTGCTAACAATTATTTTTCCTATTAGCAGAAATAGACCTCGTAAATTATTTAATTTTTGGAATAATGTTTAAGTTTGCTAACAACCATTTCTCATAGTAGCAACAATAGTCCTTGTAAATTACTTAATTTTTGGAATAATGTTTAAGTTTGCTAACAACCATTTTTCATAATAGCAACAATAGTCCTTGTAAATTACTTAATTTTTGGAATAATGTTTAAGTTTGCTAACAACCATTTTTCATAGTAGCAACAATAGTCCTTGTAAATTACTTAATTTTTGGAATAATGTTTAAGTTTGCTAACAATTATTTTTCCTATTAGCAGAAATAGACCTCGTAAATTATTGAATTTTTGGAATAATGTTTAAGTTTGCTAACAACCATTTTTCATAGTAGCAACAATAGTCCTTGTAAATTACTTAATTTTTGGAATAATGTTTAAGTTTGCTAACAACCATTTTTCATAATAGCAACAATAATCCTTGTAAATTACTTAATTTTTGGAATAATGTTTAAGTTTGCTAACAACCATTTTTCATAATAGCAACAATAGTCCTTGTAAATTACTTAATTTTTGGAATAATGTTTAAGTTTGCTAACAATTATTTTTCCTATTAGCAGAAATAGACCTCGTAAATTATTTAATTTTTGGAATAATGTTTAAGTTTGCTAATAACCATTTTTCATAATAGCAACAATAGTCCTTGTAAATTACTTAATTTTTGGAATAATGTTTAAGTTTGCTAACAACCATTTTTCATAGTAGCAACAATAGTCCTTGTAAATTACTTAATTTTTGGAATAATGTTTAAGTTTGCTAACAATTATTTTTCCTATAAGTAGAAATAGACCTCGTAAATTATTGAATTTTTGGAATAATGTTTAAGTTTGCTAACAATTATTTTTCCTATTAGCAGAAATAGACCTCGTAAATTATTTAATTTTTGGAATAATGTTTAAGTTTGCTAATAACCATTTTTCATAATAGCAAAAATAGTCCTTGTAAATTACTTAATTTTTGGAATAATGTTTAAGTTTGCTAACAACCATTATTCATAGTAGCAACAATAGTCCATGTAAATTACTTAATTTTTGGAATAATGTTTAAGTTTGCTAACAATTATTTTTCCTATTAGCAGAAATAGACCTCGTAAATTATTGAATTTTTGGAATAATGTTTAAGTTTGCTAACAACCATTTTTCATAGTAGCAACAATAGTCCTTGTAAATTACTTAATTTTTGGAATAATGGTTAAGTTTGCTAACAATTATTTCTCCTATTAGCAGAAATAGACCTCGTAAATTATTTAATTTTTGGAATAATGTTTAAGTTTGCTAACAACCATTTTTCATAGTAGCAAAAATAGTCCTTGTAAATTACTTATTTTTTGGAATAATGTTTAAGTTTGCTAACAATTATTTTTCCTATTAGCAGAAATAGACCTCGTAAATTATTGAATTTTTGGAATAATGTTTAAGTTTGCTAACAACCATTTTTCATAGTAGCAACAATAGTCCTTGTAAATTACTTAATTTTTGGAATAATGTTTAAGTTTGCTAACAACCATTTTTCATAATAGCAACAACAGTCCTTGTAAATTACTTAATTTTTGGAATAATGTTTAAGTTTGCTAACAACCATTTTTCATAGTAGCAACAATAGTCCTTGTAAATTACTTAATTTTTGGAATAATGTTTAAGTTTGCTAACAACCATTTTTCATAGTAGCAAAAATAGTCCTTGTAAATAACTTAATTTTTGGAATAATGTTTAAGTTTGCTAACAATTATTTTTCCTATTAGCAGAAATAGACCTCGTAAATTATTTAATTTTTGGAATAATGTTTAAGTTTGCTAACAACCATTTTTCATAGTAGCAACAATAGTCCTTGTAAATTACTTAATTTTTGGAATAATGTTTAAGTTTGCTAACAACCATTTTTCATAATAGCAACAATAGTCCTTGTAAATTACTTAATTTTTGGAATAATGTTTAAGTTTGCTAACAACCATTTTTCATAGTAGCAACAATAGTCCTTGTAAATTACTTAATTTTTGGAATAATGTTTAAGTTTGCTAACAATTATTTTTCCTATTAGCAGAAATAGACCTCGTAAATTATTTAATTTTTGGAATAATGTTTAAGTTTGCTAACAACCATTTTTCATAGTAGCAACAATAGTCCTTGTAAATTACTTAATTTTTGGAATAATGTTTAAGTTTGCTAACAACCATTTTTCATAGTAGCAACAATAGTCCTTGTAAATTACTTAATTTTTGGAATAATGTTTAAGTTTGCTAACAATTATTTTTCCTATTAGCAGAAATAGACCTCGTAAATTATTTAATTTTTGGAATAATGTTTAAGTTTGCTAACAACCATTTTTCATAGTAGCAACAATAGTCCTTGTAAATTACTTAATTTTTGGAATAATGTTTAAGTTTGCTAACAACCATTTTTCATAATAGCAACAATAGTCCTTGTAAATTACTTAATTTTTGGAATAATGTTTAAGTTTGCTAACAACCATTTTTCATAGTAGCAACAATAGTCCTTGTAAATTACTTAATTTTTGGAATAATGTTTAAGTTTGCTAACAATTATTTTTCCTATTAGCAGAAATAGACCTCGTAAATTATTGAATTTTTGGAATAATGTTTAAGTTTGCTAACAACCATTTTTCATAGTAGCAACAATAGTCCTTGTAAATTACTTAATTTTTGGAATAATGTTTAAGTTTGCTAACAACCATTTTTCATAATAGCAACAATAATCCTTGTAAATTACTTAATTTTTGGAATAATGTTTAAGTTTGCTAACAACCATTTTTCATAATAGCAACAATAGTCCTTGTAAATTACTTAATTTTTGGAATAATGTTTAAGTTTGCTAACAATTATTTTTCCTATTAGCAGAAATAGACCTCGTAAATTATTTAATTTTTGGAATAATGTTTAAGTTTGCTAACAACCATTTTTCATAATAGCAACAATAGTCCTTGTAAATTACTTAATTTTTGGAATAATGTTTAAGTTTGCTAACAACCATTTTTCATAGTAGCAACAATAGTCCTTGTAAATTACTTAATTTTTGGAATAATGTTTAAGTTTGCTAACAATTATTTTTCCTATAAGTAGAAATAGACCTCGTAAATTATTGAATTTTTGGAATAATGTTTAAGTTTGCTAACAATTATTTTTCCTATTAGCAGAAATAGACCTCGTAAATTATTGAATTTTTGGAATAATGTTTAAGTTTGCTAACAACCATTTTTCATAATAGCAAAAATAGTCCTTGTAAATTACTTAATTTTTGGAATAATGTTTAAGTTTGCTAACAACCATTATTCATAGTAGCAACAATAGTCCATGTAAATTACTTAATTTTTGGAATAATGTTTAAGTTTGCTAACAATTATTTTTCCTATTAGCAGAAATAGACCTCGTAAATTATTGAATTTTTGGAATAATGTTTAAGTTTGCTAACAACCATTTTTCATAGTAGCAACAATAGTCCTTGTAAATTACTTAATTTTTGGAATAATGTTTAAGTTTGCTAACAATTATTTTTCCTATTAGCAGAAATAGACCTCGTAAATTATTTAATTTTTGGAATAATGTTTAAGTTTGCTAACAACCATTTTTCATAGTAGCAATAATAGTCCTTGTAAATTACTTAATTTTTGGAATAATGTTTAAGTTTGCTAACAATTATTTTTCCTATTAGCAGAAATAGACCTCGTAAATTATTGAATTTTTGGAATAATGTTTAAGTTTGCTAACAACCATTTTTCATAGTAGCAACAATAGTCCTTGTAAATTACTTAATTTTTGGAATAATGTTTAAGTTTGCTAACAACCATTTTTCATAATAGCAACAACAGTCCTTGTAAATTACTTAATTTTTGGAATAATGTTTAAGTTTGCTAACAACCATTTTTCATAGTAGCAACAATAGTCCTTGTAAATTACTTAATTTTTGGAATAATGTTTAAGTTTGCTAACAACCATTTTTCATAGTAGCAAAAATAGTCCTTGTAAATAACTTAATTTTTGGAATAATGTTTAAGTTTGCTAACAATTATTTTTCCTATTAGCAGAAATAGACCTCGTAAATTATTTAATTTTTGGAATAATGTTTAAGTTTGCTAACAACCATTTTTCATAGTAGCAACAATAGTCCTTGTAAATTACTTAATTTTTGGAATAATGTTTAAGTTTGCTAACAACCATTTTTCATAATAGCAACAATAGTCCTTGTAAATTACTTAATTTTTGGAATAATGTTTAAGTTTGCTAACAATTATTTTTCCTATTAGCAGAAATAGACCTCGTAAATTATTTAATTTTTGGAATAATGTTTAAGTTTGCTAACAACCATTTTTCATAGTAGCAACAATAGTCCTTGTAAATTACTTAATTTTTGGAATAATGTTTAAGTTTGCTAACAACCATTTTTCATAGTAGCAACAATAGTCCTTGTAAATTACTTAATTTTTGGAATAATGTTTAAGTTTGCTAACAATTATTTTTCCTATTAGCAGAAATAGACCTCGTAAATTATTTAATTTTTGGAATAATGTTTAAGTTTGCTAACAACCATTTTTCATAGTAGCAAAAATAGTCCTTGTAAATTACTTAATTTTTGGAATAATGTTTAAGTTTGCTAACAATTATTTTTCCTATTAGCAGAAATAGACCTCGTAAATTATTTAATTTTTGGAATAATGTTTAAGTTTGCTAACAACCATTTTTCATAGTAGCAACAATAGTCCTTGTAAATTACTTAATTTTTGGAATAATGTTTAAGTTTGCTAACAACCATTTTTCATAATAGCAACAATAGTCCTTGTAAATTACTTAATTTTTGGAATAATGTTTAAGTTTGCTAACAACCATTTTTCATAGTAGCAACAATAGTCCTTGTAAATTACTTAATTTTTGGAATAATGTTTAAGTTTGCTAACAATTATTTTTCCTATTAGCAGAAATAGACCTCGTAAATTATTGAATTTTTGGAATAATGTTTAAGTTTGCTAACAACCATTTTTCATAGTAGCAACAATAGTCCTTGTAAATTACTTAATTTTTGGAATAATGTTTAAGTTTGCTAACAACCATTTTTCATAATAGCAACAATAATCCTTGTAAATTACTTAATTTTTGGAATAATGTTTAAGTTTGCTAACAACCATTTTTCATAATAGCAACAATAGTCCTTGTAAATTACTTAATTTTTGGAATAATGTTTAAGTTTGCTAACAATTATTTTTCCTATTAGCAGAAATAGACCTCGTAAATTATTTAATTTTTGGAATAATGTTTAAGTTTGCTAATAACCATTTTTCATAATAGCAACAATAGTCCTTGTAAATTACTTAATTTTTGGAATAATGTTTAAGTTTGCTAACAACCATTTTTCATAGTAGCAACAATAGTCCTTGTAAATTACTTAATTTTTGGAATAATGTTTAAGTTTGCTAACAATTATTTTTCCTATAAGTAGAAATAGACCTCGTAAATTATTGAATTTTTGGAATAATGTTTAAGTTTGCTAACAATTATTTTTCCTATTAGCAGAAATAGACCTCGTAAATTATTTAATTTTTGGAATAATGTTTAAGTTTGCTAACAACCATTTTTCATAATAGCAAAAATAGTCCTTGTAAATTACTTAATTTTTGGAATAATGTTTAAGTTTGCTAACAACCATTATTCATAGTAGCAACAATAGTCCATGTAAATTACTTAATTTTTGGAATAATGTTTAAGTTTGCTAACAATTATTTTTCCTATTAGCAGAAATAGACCTCGTAAATTATTTAATTTTTGGAATAATGTTTAAGTTTGCTAACAACCATTTTTCATAGTAGCAACAATAGTCCTTGTAAATTACTTAATTTTTGGAATAATGTTTAAGTTTGCTAACAATTATTTATCCTATTAGCAGAAATAGACCTCGTAAATTATTTAATTTTTGGAATAATGTTTAAGTTTGCTAACAACCATTTTTCATAGTAGCAATAATAGTCCTTGTAAATTACTTAATTTTTGGAATAATGTTTAAGTTTGCTAACAATTATTTTTCCTATTAGCAGAAATAGACCTCGTAAATTATTGAATTTTTGGAATAATGTTTAAGTTTGCTAACAACCATTTTTCATAGTAGCAACAATAGTCCTTGTAAATTACTTAATTTTTGGAATAATGTTTAAGTTTGCTAACAACCATTTTTCATAATAGCAACAATAGTCCTTGTAAATTACTTAATTTTTGGAATAATGTTTAAGTTTGCTAACAACCATTTTTCATAGTAGCAACAATAGTCCTTGTAAATTACTTAATTTTTGGAATAATGTTTAAGTTTGCTAACAACCATTTTTCATAGTAGCAAAAATAGTCCTTGTAAATAACTTAATTTTTGGAATAATGTTTAAGTTTGCTAACAATTATTTTTCATATTAGCAGAAATAGACCTCGTAAATTATTTAATTTTTGGAATAATGTTTAAGTTTGCTAACAACCATTTTTCATAGTAGCAACAATAGTCCTTGTAAATTACTTAATTTTTGGAATAATGTTTAAGTTTGCTAACAACCATTTTTCATAATAGCAACAATAGTCCTTGTAAATTACTTAATTTTTGGAATAATGTTTAAGTTTGCTAACAACCATTTTTCATAGTAGCAACAATAGTCCTTGTAAATTACTTAATTTTTGGAATAATGTTTAAGTTTGCTAACAATTATTTTTCCTATTAGCAGAAATAGACCTCGTAAATTATTTAATTTTTGGAATAATGTTTAAGTTTGCTAACAACCATTTTTCATAGTAGCAACAATAGTCCTTGTAAATTACTTAATTTTTGGAATAATGTTTAAGTTTGCTAACAACCATTTTTCATAGTAGCAACAATAGTCCTTGTAAATTACTTAATTTTTGGAATAATGTTTAAGTTTGCTAACAATTATTTTTCCTATTAGCAGAAATAGACCTCGTAAATTATTTAATTTTTGGAATAATGTTTAAGTTTGCTAACAACCATTTCTCATAGTAGCAACAATAGTCCTTGTAAATTACTTAATTTTTGGAATAATGTTTAAGTTTGCTAACAACCATTTTTCATAATAGCAACAATAGTCCTTGTAAATTACTTAATTTTTGGAATAATGTTTAAGTTTGCTAACAACCATTTTTCATAGTAGCAACAATAGTCCTTGTAAATTACTTAATTTTTGGAATAATGTTTAAGTTTGCTAACAATTATTTTTCCTATTAGCAGAAATAGACCTCGTAAATTATTGAATTTTTGGAATAATGTTTAAGTTTGCTAACAACCATTTTTCATAGTAGCAACAATAGTCCTTGTAAATTACTTAATTTTTGGAATAATGTTTAAGTTTGCTAACAACCATTTTTCATAATAGCAACAATAATCCTTGTAAATTACTTAATTTTTGGAATAATGTTTAAGTTTGCTAACAACCATTTTTCATAATAGCAACAATAGTCCTTGTAAATTACTTAATTTTTGGAATAATGTTTAAGTTTGCTAACAATTATTTTTCCTATTAGCAGAAATAGACCTCGTAAATTATTTAATTTTTGGAATAATGTTTAAGTTTGCTAATAACCATTTTTCATAATAGCAACAATAGTCCTTGTAAATTACTTAATTTTTGGAATAATGTTTAAGTTTGCTAACAACCATTTTTCATAGTAGCAACAATAGTCCTTGTAAATTACTTAATTTTTGGAATAATGTTTAAGTTTGCTAACAATTATTTTTCCTATAAGTAGAAATAGACCTCGTAAATTATTGAATTTTTGGAATAATGTTTAAGTTTGCTAACAATTATTTTTCCTATTAGCAGAAATAGACCTCGTAAATTATTTAATTTTTGGAATAATGTTTAAGTTTGCTAACAACCATTTTTCATAGTAGCAAAAATAGTCCTTGTAAATTACTGAATTTTTGGAATAATGTTTAAGTTTGCTAACAACCATTATTCATAGTAGCAACAATAGTCCATGTAAATTACTTAATTTTTGGAATAATGTTTAAGTTTGCTAACAATTATTTTTCCTATTAGCAGAAATAGACCTCGTAAATTATTGAATTTTTGGAATAATGTTTAAGTTTGCTAACAACCATTTTTCATAGTAGCAACAATAGTCCTTGTAAATTACTTAATTTTTGGAATAATGGTTAAGTTTGCTAACAATTATTTCTCCTATTAGCAGAAATAGACCTCGTAAATTATTTAATTTTTGGAATAATGTTTAAGTTTGCTAACGACCATTTTTCATAGTAGCAATAATAGTCCTTGTAAATTACTTAATTTTTGGAATAATGTTTAAGTTTGCTAACAATTATTTTTCCTATTAGCAGAAATAGACCTCGTAAATTATTGAATTTTTGGAATAATGTTTAAGTTTGCTAACAACCATTTTTCATAGTAGCAACAATAGTCCTTGTAAATTACTTAATTTTTGGAATAATGTTTAAGTTTGCTAACAACCATTTTTCATAATAGCAACAACAGTCCTTGTAAATTACTTAATTTTTGGAATAATGTTTAAGTTTGCTAACAACCATTTTTCATAGTAGCAACAATAGTCCTTGTAAATTACTTAATTTTTGGAATAATGTTTAAGTTTGCTAACAACCATTTTTCATAGTAGCAAAAATAGTCCTTGTAAATAACTTAATTTTTGGAATAATGTTTAAGTTTGCTAACAATTATTTTTCCTATTAGCAGAAATAGACCTCGTAAATTATTTAATTTTTGGAATAATGTTTAAGTTTGCTAACAACCATTTTTCATAGTAGCAACAATAGTCCTTGTAAATTACTTAATTTTTGGAATAATGTTTAAGTTTGCTAACAACCATTTTTCATAATAGCAACAATAGTCCTTGTAAATTACTTAATTTTTGGAATAATGTTTAAGTTTGCTAACAATTATTTTTCCTATTAGCAGAAATAGACCTCGTAAATTATTTAATTTTTGGAATAATGTTTAAGTTTGCTAACAACCATTTTTCATAGTAGCAACAATAGTCCTTGTAAATTACTTAATTTTTGGAATAATGTTTAAGTTTGCTAACAACCATTTTTCATAGTAGCAACAATAGTCCTTGTAAATTACTTAATTTTTGGAATAATGTTTAAGTTTGCTCACAATTATTTTTCCTATTAGCAGAAATAGACCTCGTAAATTATTTAATTTTTGGAATAATGTTTAAGTTTGCTAACAACCATTTTTCATAGTAGCAACAATAGTCCTTGTAAATTACTTAATTTTTGGAATAATGTTTAAGTTTGCTAACAATTATTTTTCCTATTAGCAGAAATAGACCTCGTAAATTATTTAATTTTTGGAATAATGTTTAAGTTTGCTAACAACCATTTTTCATAGTAGCAACAATAGTCCTTGTAAATTACTTAATTTTTGGAATAATGTTTAAGTTTGCTAACAACCATTTTTCATAGTAGCAACAATAGTCCTTGTAAATTACTTAATTTTTGGAATAATGTTTAAGTTTGCTAACAATTATTTTTCCTATTAGCAGAAATAGACCTCGTAAATTATTGAATTTTTGGAATAATGTTTAAGTTTGCTAACAACCATTTTTCATAGTAGCAACAATAGTCCTTGTAAATTACTTAATTTTTGGAATAATGTTTAAGTTTGCTAACAATTATTTCTCCTATTAGCAGAAATAGACCTCGTAAATTATTTAATTTTTGGAATAATATTTAAGTTTGCTAACAACCATTTTTCATAGTAGCAAAAATAGTCCTTGTAAATTACTTAATTTTTGGAATAATGTTTAAGTTTGCTGACAATTATTTCTTCTATTAGCAGAAATAGACCTCGTAAATTATTTAATTTTTGGAATAATATTTAAGTTTGCTAACAACCATTTTTCATAGTAGCAACAATAGTCCTTGTAAATTACTTAATTTTTGGAATAATGTTTAAGTTTGCTAACAACCATTTTTCATAATAGCAACAATAGTCCTTGTAAATTACTTAATTTTTGGAATAATGTTTAAGTTTGCTAACAACCATTTTTCATAGTAGCAAAAATAGTCCTTGTAAATTACTTAATTTTTGGAATAATGTTTAAGTTTGCTAACAATTATTTTTCCTATTAGCAGAAATAGACCTCGTAAATTATTTGATTTTCGGAATAATGTTTAAGTTTGCTAACAACCATTTTTCATAGTAGCAACAATAGTCCTTGTAAATAACTTAATTTTTGGAATAATGTTTAAGTTTGCTAACAATTAATTTCCTATTAGCAAAAATAGACCTCGTAAATTATTTAATTTTTGGAATAATGTTTAAGTTTGCTAACAACCATTTTTCATAGTAGCAAAAATAGTCCTTGTAAATTACTTAATTTTTGGAACAATGTTTAAGTTTGCTAACAACTATTTTTCGAATTAGCGGAAATTTCGTAAATTATTTAATATTTGGAATAATGTTTAAGTTTGCTAACAACCATTTTTCTTAGAAGCAGAAATTTCGTAAATTATTTTATTTTTGGTATAATATTTAAGTTTGCTAACAACCATTTTTCATAGTAGCAAAAATAGTCCTTGTAAATTGCTTAATTTTTGGAATAATGTTTAAGTTTGCTAACAACCATTTTTCGTATATATATAAATAAATAGTTAATTAAATTATTTTATATAATTGAGCAGCCCTACAACTCTGCAGTTTGAAATCTTGGAATTTCAAATTCATTTAGTGCAAGATTTCACCCACAGATGTCATTATTAGTTCACTAAAAACGCGTTTTTATTTTTTGCTTTGTATTATTTAAATTATATAGAGTTTTTATATCGCTTTTCTCAATTAGATCGTGGATCAGTGCGTTAGCCGTCCGAACGTCGCGCATGAAAATTGGGGCATGGTATCGAATCCCACAGCTTGAGAGAATATTTTTGGTTAGTACGATAATTTTGTTTGACTTCAAAAATTCAAACATAGACGTCAGAGAAAAATGAAGAAATGAATTAATGGCGACAGCGGGGCAGGATGGGGGGGGGGAGGAGGACCGTCATTCTTGACGTCATCGAAAAGGCGAAATCGCGACCATATACAAACGAAAAAAGTATGTATTTGGTATGAATAAAAAAATGGTGACAGCGGGGCTGGGGCGGAGGAGGGGGAGGGAAAATCGCGGACAATCATTCAGACGGACGGACATTATCGAGTATTAATATATAGATTGAAACACAACCGAGCCTTTATAAAAACTTATTCGTTAAGATGAAACATGATTTTTGAAAAGACGAAGCATTCTTTACTTGTTTACTCCACTTTCTGTATTACAAAGTGTGATACATGTTTCGCCTATATTGGACACGGGGAATAGTTAAGATACACGGAACAAACACTAACCGTTTTTTAGTAATTTATAAATTAAGAATTTAAAAAAATTAGTTGATTCGTAAATCTTGTGATTTTTTGTCTGGCGATGACTTTTAAACATGCGAAACACGTGTCACCATTTGTGGAGTGGAGTTACACAGAAATCAAATTTTATTTTATTTAAAAAATGAAGTTTCACGAAATTACCTTCGGATTGATCGAAAATATTCTTAATATCATTAAATTAAAAATTATTTTAATACAGTCAAATTAGTAGTATTATTTTGAAACGTAATTCTACGTTTTAATACATTTTACTCCCTTAGAAGGCAACTATTAACAGAAATTAATTATTTTACCAAAAACAAGTTTGTGTATATATTTTTAAGATAAACGCACCGAGTAAACGTAATCAATTCCTGTTCCGAACAAATTTTCCTCTTCATAAATCATGAAAAATCGTTAGAGCGTGCGATACATTGGCAAAACATTTATAAATATATTTCATAAAACATTTCATCATTCATTCTGTTTCGAATACGTCGGATATACATAAATTATCATACGCGATCTATTTTACTCTGCATTATTTTACTGATGTACAATTTATATGTGGTTTTTTTCAATTTATCTAGCGTTAAATAAGAAATTCACGTATTCGAATAACTCAACAAAAAAAAATAATTCTATTTATCCTTAATAGTATAAAAACAAAAGCATTTTTACTAAATGCATTAATAGGCTACAATTGAAAAAAATAAACATTTTAAAATACATCAAATATTTTTTTAATAGAATGCCATACGACATTAACTGAATAAGAACTTCATTCACTGAGAAGTCACTCATTTACATTACAATCACGCAAATCATAGGCCTCAAACTTAAAATAGAAACATCTATATTTTATATTTAACCTACTGGGACATGAACCCAGATCGATATTTTTGCCAGTTTTTTTTACACAGATGATCGGAAATTATTATGAAAGAAAAACTATATTTTTTAAAAAATGTATACAATTAATCGATTAAGAGCAACAGAAAAAAAATAATTATTCGGTTTATTTCAGCAAAAGTAGATTCCAACGTTTTTTTCAATAAAGCAAAAATTATGTTAATCTCAACTCATAAGAAATACCTATTATCAAATCGAAAATTACTGTATAAGTTATTTAATTTATAATAAAGGTTAGTACTATAAATATCAAGATTGGATTTTTTTTATATAAGCGCACCAAAATATGTAACTATTTGTATATAGTATGTCTGTAAATTTGGTTTAATAAATCTGAAACATATACGAATAACAGACAAATTTCTTGATAAAATATGTGTAAAAATATACCCTAACTATTCACAATACATAGTATGCATCCATTACGCATAAAGTCATATGATTTTTAAAGAATCCATTTAATACTTAATAATATGCTTTGTCATACTTAGTACATAATTATTGGCATCGATTTAAAATTCATATAGTTTCGTTCTGAGATTGCAATATATTTTATTGATGATTTTATAAATTTGATGTTTATTAAAAAAAAAAGATCTTGAAACGCAATAAGTTTGATTAACATTTTTTTTATATTATATCTCGAATGGGCAATTCTTGATTTATTGTTTAAGATTGATAAAATGAAATTGTCTTTTATCCCTGTTTGTCAATCTCTTTTCCTCTTTATTTTATTATCGATTATCATTCCGCTTTCCATAAAATGGCCCAGAAGCGAAAAAATCATTTTTCCTTTAGGTCTTTTTGATTGTTTGTTTTTATGCCGAGTTCGGTTTTAATACCCAACGCTACAATCTCTGCATAAGATCTTTTGTCCTCTCTTTCAAAGCGACAGTTTATTAACATAATTCTCCCCTATATAGTTCATTTCCTGTCGTAAAAATGGATACTGCAGAATTATTCGTTACGTCATTATTAACTACGTATAATAAGAACATCTTCTACATGAAAATGGAGCATTCATTAAATCGTAAACCTGAAACCTCAGAGAGATTACTTTTGCGTGATATTCACTGTCTACTTCTTCTAAATTAATCCTTCAGTTTATTATATTTCTATTTTAAGACGATAAATGACAGTCTTGTGAATTTTAAAGCGTGCTTGATTCAATTGTATTACATTTCTATACCTCTACGGATCTCGTTAATTATAAAATAATTACTTTATGTTGTATTTACTTACTAAAAAACAAAAAATATCTGAGACAATCAAGAAAACATAGGATTTCGGATTCATTCATATATGTGCGTTATACAATAATCAATCGTGTTATAAAATTCGTGTATTTTTGTAACGGTGTACATTGACATAAATAGTAGATGTGATAAAATTATTCAAATGCGTACGTTTTTAAAATATTATTGGATCACATAGTAAAAAGGGGAAAAAAACACAATGCTTAATTGTTTTTAAAATTTCATTATAACAATAATTCTAAATATATTTTGATGTGATAAAAACATGATACCAAGAAAAATTACTTGTATTCAACAGTGAATGACTAAAAACTAAATGTGTTATATTTTAATAATAATAAAAAACATTATCTTTCTTCCGAGGATAGTATGCATGTTAAATAAATTATCATTCGAGCAGCTTTAAATGAATTGACATATCCCAAAGACATTATCTAAGACTAATGACCATAACAAAACACTTAGTGTGAATGACACATTAACGTTCACAATAAGGGAACTATTCTCCGGAATCAGCGATATATATGTTCATAACATGTCCGTTGCTCCACAATCTTTACATCCGATTTTCCTTTACATAACCGGCAACACCCTCGCCTTTCTTTCAATGTGTACAGGCATAATAAAATCCATCCCGGAGGTTGTAATAAATTATTTTCCACCATAAATCATTCTCTTTAATGGGGCGTTTTGATTCAATTCCCTTCTCATTTATAACACCTGACTCATGAAAATTTTCGCAGACAACTGACGTTTCTCATGACCCTGCGTCCAGGTATTCTCTTTCACAAAATTCAGTTTCTTGTTTAGTTAATGTCATGCTTTATTTACTTCCTTTGTGATATTTCCACTTCCTAAACAAAATTACTTTCTAAAGATTTATCCCACAGAAATTACTCATCAAACTCTATAATAAATAATAGCATATAAATAATATTATTATATAATCTCATTTCATAGAACACATTCATCAATAGTCAGCAAATTTTCAACATATGATAATAGAAATACATACTTTTTGTACTTACACACTTTAACAAAGTAAGTAGTTTCATTTTTCATCAGTTGTGATAGAGAATCCATAGATACATCAATGAATTTATAATGAATTTTTGCGTTTGCAATAATGCTAGTAAATAATCATTTAACTTGGATTTAGCCAAAAAACGATATTTCAATGACTAAAAATTATACGATTGTAAATAATACGGCAGTTATTTCAAAAACGGTTCATAAAATACCACACACTTTATAATTTAATATTATTAAACTTTATAACTTAATATTATAATTTATTTATTAATTTTGGTTTTCTATTAATATTTTTTAACTATCAGTTTTGTTTTTCTTTTATCATAGTACACAATAAATACTAGAATAACAACAAATATTTATTTTCATTTTTAACTAAGCTTATTCTTTAGTATGTACGACGAATAGCTTGACTAGTAAATTAAGTGTAACCTATTTTTAGGTAAGATTAACATTTTTAAATGTATTTTTAACGGAAAAATTGTCTGTTTCAGCAAACAAAAATTACATCTTATTTTTAGAATGCGATTTATTGAACTAACTATAACGAAACAGATATATTTTAAGGGATTGAGAATAAACGATTTGTGTATATTTTCAAAAGAATAACAGATTTAAATAAAAACTCTAAGAGATTGACTTTGTCCATTTTTTATTTTAAATCAAAACAATGTAGACAAAAAAGTTCTTTCTAAAGAAGGTTAGCAAACTCAATGCTAGCCAAATACATTCAAAAACGGATCAGAAAACTCTTGTTTCGTAAGGCTTCAAAGAGAAGCATATTCCTAAAAGGCTGTTGAGGATTATCCTGAAGGCTACGGGCCCTGGTTTGAAAGGCATGCTCGCTGCGAAAGTGATTGATCCCCTCCTGCTGATGGAAAATAGTGAAGTATTCATCCCAACGTGAAAATCGATAATTTCGAGCAATGTCTCAAGGCTCACTTCTATTGAACATTTTTTATCGTCGGACGCTTTATATCACATTCTATCAGTTTTCTTTTGTAAACAGTATACAATACACAGTATCATATCAAACTAGTTTAAATTCAAGCTGAAACAAAATATTATTATTAATTAATAAATATACTTATACAAAATTTTCATAGTTTATTTTGTACACCTTCACATGTTTCGTTAATATCATTATTTCAAATTTTCAAACAATCAAAATAAAATTCACGCTAAAACTCTTTTAACAATAATCACATGTAATTTCAAAGACCTACAGAAATTTTATGTGTTTATATGATTACTTCAACATCCAATTGAACGTCATAAACATTTCCTTACGGTGCTAAACATACTATCGATATGTTGCTGCCTCTTTAGGAACCAAGTGTTAAAACATGTTTTTCACTTGGTTATTTAAGGGCTAGCAACATATCGGAAGTATTTTCTAGCACAGTAGGGGAAATGTAAAAATCAATATTTTGTGTCAATCAATGTCCATTGATATGTTAACTTGAACGCCTAAAGATGCCGAAAGGCTTAACCCGGTCATAAGTGACAAAACTTGTGGGAATGTACAAAGTTTAACAGATTCAAATTTTATATTAAAATTCCACCAAGTAACCTCAGTCGAAATCTTAAATAAAAACATTTTCTTAGTAATTTAGTTAGGTAAACACTTAATTTACTAAAAAATGTTTAACATCTACTGATTGACTTAGCTGTGGTTATTGTTACTCGTTATGGCTTAAAGCAGTGCTTCTTAACGATAAAATCTTTGTATTAAATTTTTCAAATACTATTTTAATCGATGTTGTTTTCAAATCATCTTGACAGCGATTCATTTAGTATAATTTCTTTTTACGAAACTATCGTTACACATTTTACTATTCCGAAAAGAGACTCGAGAGACACATAATATTTTTTTCTCGATAATCACCTTAATAATAAATCTTTCAAAATGGTACACATCATACATGGATACGATAAAAAAACATATTTATTTTGTTTATATAGTAATTATAACAATATTTTATGAAAGATGTTATTAAAGCAAAGCAAAAGATCATCCTGTCATTGACTAACATATTATTTGTCATATCAATTTTAAACAGCTTAAAAGGTAAATAAATAACAAAACCATGAATGTTTTGTTTTAATTGATAATATTTCAACAATTTGATACGTGGTAATAAATTATTTTACATTTAAGTTCGCTAAGCAGACTTAAACACTGGTAGAATCAAAAATTGACTAATATTTAAATTTATTGTAGTCTTGAATAAGTGAAATTGTACAGTCCACTGAATGAATCAATACAAGAAAATTAATGATGGTGTTCCAAGATTTTTAAAATTTCTTACCACACTTAAGCTATTTTTTTGGTTGCTTCACTGACAAAGAACAGCGTGAGTCATGTTTGCATTATTATTTTTTTTCCATAGAGTATTTAAAAGATGCCGGAATTCATCATTAGTGCACGTTCTATGGTGGATGATTGGGAAAATTTCTAAAGATTTTAATTAAGTGCTAGTCTTTTACTTAATTCACATCATAGCCTTTCATTTATAAACGCATTACAAAAATACAACTAGGCTAATATGTTGAAAACACTTGAGTAAAATCAACTTATTGATTGATTTGGCATTTACTTGGTAGAACTGTATTATAATAGGGTAAAAATAGCAACGTATTTAGTTCTACAATTTGTCAACAGAAATTACCCTATTCAAATAAACTTATTTAAATTTATACAATATTAGAGTGAAACTAAGTATTCTCTGTGAAAAAAAATTGTCGGTCAATTTACTTTAGTTGAATTACGCAATATCTTTCAGTTTTTTTCTGAAATAAGCTAGTTTTTCTTTCGGTTCTTTCGTTTGAAATCGAATAAACATATTTTTTCCGTTCAAAATATCTATGTTTTAGCTCATTCATTTTGTATTGACAGCGTATCTTATGTATAATATTAAAAAGTACTGAAAATGTCACGTATGAAAATTTACTAGCGTGTCTTCTAAGCAGTTTTAAAAATATTGAATTCGAAGCAAATGGCAGTTTATTAAATTTAACGGGTAATTTTACATAAAAGTGCGCAAGCTATTTTATGACGTACTAAATCCTCTCGTACGAGGTAACTGGCAATCATTCTATTGATTTTTGACTTAACGAGCTCTAAATTACGACCAGATTTTAATTGTGACGGATAAATTACGATAGTGATATGCGCACTAAAATTTTAATTCAACTGTGGATGGGAAAGAAAATCATATTCTAACAATATTTATATTTTCATCATTTGAAAACATTCGCTTATCTTATCCTGATCTTTATAGGAGCAATGATGAGTTGTTAGTCGTGATTTTTTATATATTTCCTTTCCATTATAAATTGTCAGTGAACACGTTTTTAGTGATGAATAAAGTACACAGTATTGAATTCAAAAATTAATATTTTATTTTAATCGTTCATTCAAAGTATTTAATTTTTTTATCTAAGTCCACTTTCGGTGTGGAGGAGCATTTGGCCACTTTGTAGAAGTATCAAGTTTTTCTACTAGAACTGTTTTTATTGAGTTAATTAAAGGTTAGCAAATCGTTCTCGTTATCTTCCGTTGCTTAAGATTTAGAAGGGTGAATAGAGATTTTTAGACATCACAAACAATAATGTTTCCGAACGGAAATCGATAAGTTGATTGAAAAAATGTTGCACTGCATTGTTAGTCTTAAATATAAACATTGTTACCTCAATAAAATTTGTATTTTTATGTGGCTTCATTTTATTATTTTCAGCAATATTCATATGCATTAAGATAGTATATATCTTTCCTTTATGTTATTGTAGTGTTCACACTCACTGGGATATGCAAAATTATTGATAACGACATATCAATAAGTTTAGCACACCAGTTTATTATTTATTTTATTGGAAACGTGACAATATCGATGGCCTTGTGCACAAATGTATCCTCGTTGTTATTTATGACATTATTTTATTTTTTATATCACTTGCTCTCATATATAACGAGTCTTTATCAAGCGATGTTAATTTAAAGTAATAATATAGTGATGAGATCTTCAGGCTCTTAAACTAAATTAGGAGCAAACGTTCAAAAAGTGATTTGTCACACAAATACAGAACTTAGGAAACGATGATTTGAGTGTTGGAAAAATCACGGTTTGCTTGTATGTGGCAACTTTATGTTTTGTTTTTTAGCATTAATTGTGATTTCCACTCATAGATTTTATTATGGACTATTGGAACTGATATTAAACAGCATTTTTCAAAAATTGTGACAACTCACTTTATGAATGTTTGCTCTGTATGTTGATAAAGACAAAATTACTTAAAGATCAAAATTCTAAATTTGTTTTGAAAATGCTCTCAAAGTCAAATATTTTTTTTTTGAAGAAGAAAGAAAGAAAAACTATCATGGAAGGTCAAATATATTTTACTATACATATTTAAGTGGTAAAGTATTGAAATTTTTCAATCAATGTTTCCATAAGCCGATAATTTTAAAGTGATGAGTAGGGGAGCTTCTATCTTCTTTAAGATTATGACAACTAATGATAGTAATAGTTATTGAATTATTCATATTTGGACATTCCATGTATCTTTGGTAGGCTTGAAACTAGGTTGGCTTGAAAAGTATAAATAAATTACATGTTATTGAAGTATGGCATGTTAAGCTGAACGCTTTCACAATCTTGATTGGAAATTTAATTCGGCAAAAGTGCTGCGTTATTCTCCATTTCTGGGAAAAGCCTGTCCGTGCAAAAGACCACGGTGTTTACGTTTCTGGTTTGCTCCATTAATAATTCAAAATTTAAACCAAACGAAACCCTTCAGACTTGTACACATGTATGAACCTAATACGTTACAGGTAAATCCGATTACACGTGGAGTGGTTTACAAAGTTGGTGGCAATACAGCGACACGTGGTATAATAGAATAGCTGTAGTATCAGGATTTTATTGAAGAGTATTTTGCTTTCAATTTTAAACCTTTTAAAGGATATACATACAGTTTTAACAACCTTTAATTAAAAAAACAATATTGAGAAGATAAAAAAATGGCACAGTTTAAAAAAAATATTAAAATTTACAAAAATCAACAAGATGTAACGAAAAATATTAAATTAAAATGTTATTACACTTTTTAAAAACTCAAATCTGTACACAATTAAAACCCATATTCAAATGGATAAATTTCAATGTTTGTATCTTTTATTGCATTCATCATATTAAATAAATATTGGCGTTAATTAAACGGTGATATATTATAACTAAAAATTATAAAGACTTATTAAAATCTTTAAAACCATAAAACTAAATGAAAATATTAGTTGCTAAAACGTGCGCTTTTTCTCTGTACGGAATTATCTGTGAGCGAATATTTCGTCTTCGCTTTGATACGAACAAAATTTGACTCGTACGATGATAAATTTATTTTCATTTTGATTTTGTCTAAAAAGTTTTAGCTTGATTAAAAAACTTATTTTTTCCTCATATTATAAATAATTTTATTTACACACTAAACTAAAAAAGACGTAACTGAAAATATAGATTGACAAAATTATTGGTTTTCAATCAGCTAGAATTAAAAAAATGTACTCCATAATAATATATCACGACCAGCACTTCCTCGCACACAATTGAGAAGTTTTCTCGGTAGGTGAAAAGCGTTAGGAAATGTTCTTTTAAAACATGAGTGTCACGTAACGAGAGGCCGATACATCAATCAATTACATACATCCCAAACGTGACAGTTGAAGCCTACCACTCGCTCTACGGATGACTGCGACACGACGAGTGCTTCGAGGTTATCGGGTAGCGGCTTCTCAGAGCATTACGATAGAAATAAACATTTACCATATTATATATTTCCGGTAATGATTTTGATAAAAAATATTTCATTTCTCATTATACTTACTCCAAAAATTTATGAGTATATTTTATATTTACAACTTTACATCACATTTAAATATAAAATTAATCTAAATTTCTCGTATTTCAAACAGAAACGGTAAGTACTATTTTCCGTAGAAATAAATGATAATGACATTTAAGATGCAAGGTTTTTTTTCATAAATTAAAATTAATTATAATATTATATTTTCAGTAGAATCGTAAAACGTTGATAAAATTTCTTCGTTATTTGCGGTGGATTTTTTTTTTTTGCATATGGACTCCTAATGGAGTTTATCTCAACAGAAGTGTTTCTACGAGTACTGCTTGTTACTCAGTTGCTCAACCTCTCTTTTTCCAAAGAGAGTAGGGATAGAAGGATAAGGCTAAGACAGGACTAGTGGTAAGCTAATCGCTCTCGATACGCCCGTTAATAGAATAGGATGGGTGGTAGTGGGGAATTGAAGACATCTTTCCTACTAACAGATATTCATAAATCGATCGAAAAATCAATTTTTAAAACTGCCCGCACCGTGGGATTTGAACCCGTGCCCTTCGTAACCGAAGCCAACGACGTTGACCACTCGACCACACAGGTGGCAAAATAAATATCTACAAATAACACTCAAATAAAAAGTGCAACACTGTGAGGTATCAATTTTTAAAAATGTGACATCAAAACACATTTGTAAATAATAATTGTTGGTGGATACATCGTAAACTATTACAAAGTTTTCGCGTTATCGTTTACACTTCATTTGTATTCCCGTAAACACCTCGAGCCATAAAATAAGACATTTTACTCAAGTTTTGGCATATAACTGATGACATAAATAATATTTTTACATTCTTCGTCGTTACACGGCAGCACAAGTCAAGTTATATCTGATATGTTCACAAATAATTTCTTTGACAGTAGCCGTCAATTTGACGGTTCAGCATAAGTTATTTTTCTTTCAATATATACAATATTCAGTATTCGAATGCAAAAATTAAGATAACAATGAACAATTGAATCTTTATTTTATAACTATGAATATAACAAAAAAAATATTTCAATTTTATTGTAAACTGAAAACCAATTCAAGAAGTTAAAACAGAATTAATTGAACAAGAATATGTTTTTTTTAAATAATAAGTGTTCTATGTTCAAAAAGTAAAATAAACATTTATTAATTCCCACTTTTAAGTAATAAGATCAGGACCGGTTTCTCTCATTATGATCATTATCAACTGGTAATAAAATACAATTTTACATTGTTAGTTATACAAATCAAAATTAAATTAATAAGGTGTACTAAACAATTGGTATTGAAAAGAGTTTACAAATAAAAGTACAAAATATGAAAATATGAAACTAAAGTGACTAAAATTAAAAGTTTTAATTCGTCTTAAATATAATTACAAAACTCGTCAAAGAATAATTAAGCTAATGTGGAGACTAATGGTATATTTAAACATAATTATAATCTCGGAATGTCTTGCATAATTATTTTCAATAATACATTATTGAAATTAAAAACTAAACATAGGTTTAACTGCTTCCAGGAAATTTATTCAAGTAGGTAGACTTTTACAAAATCAACAGCCATGAGGTTTCTGAAAAAGAACTTTACATGCCACATCAATTCTTTCAGACAAAAAAGTTAAGTAGAAATATAAAAATAATGAAAAGTTAACGATGGGTAACGCAACGAATAAAATAAAGGAGAAGTTGCGAAGATAATGTGTTCATTCAATACCAATTGTTTATTACACCTTATTGATTTCATTTTGATTTGTATAAACAATATAACATTGTATTCTCTTATCAGTTGATAAAGCTCATGAGCGGTATTGGTATTTATCGTTATAAACAAAAGTGGGAATTAGTACAACTGTATATATATATTTTTTTAATATAATGCCTTTCCACCAAATATTGGCAATGAACACCCGCAAAATTATGTACAACTTCCATATTTATTTTATTATCCATGGTGATGTTATTAAAATACAATGAACAATAAAGCCGAATTATTTCATTTTTCAAATAATTCACTTAACGACAAATCGTAAAATATAATATAATAAATATAGAGTTTAGACTAAGAAAACGGAAATGATATACATTGTTTTTTTATTCGGTTTGAATATTTTATTGAATAACGAATGAGTAAACTTTACATTTTACAATTAGAAGATTTTCATTATTTCAAGAGGTTTTTTTCTTCGATAACGCGAAGATAACTAGGTAATTCATAATATCGATGACTGGCCGGGTTCGTCCGCCCCGGTTTCAGTCCGTACACCCGGTATCTTTAATAGGCACAACTTATCCGGGATCACTTGGCGTCCGCTTTTACCGGAAGGTCCCTCCATTAGCCCGAATCATGGAGGCAGAACCTTTCGCACAAAGAAAATCACGAATTCACTTTTGATGTTCGCCCGAAAATTTTTCCCCAGCGATAGATTTCACAAAGAAGTGGCAAACGACACATGAACGCGTAAGACCGGATATACATTTTTATTGAATATACAAAAGGACCTTTTTATGTTTATAAACAATTTTGCATGATTTTTGATTTTCCTTTTTTTCTCGCTTCTTGTATTTTACTATTTTTTGTAGCTTTTTATAGAATACCAACTACACAATTACTTACTTATCCGAAGATTTATATATTTGCTTTGCATATATCGCGGGTTTCTTGCGTTTTTTATCTATTCCGAAAACACTTCTTTTTTATCTTTCTGTTTTTTTATCAAAATCTACCTACTACTGCGTATACCTATTATTCTTTGTTGTGAATGATAAGTATATTTACCCATGACAAAATCTTACTTTATGTGAAGATATATTTTTGATGTACTATATTTTCTCCACAACTATTTAATCTAACAACTTACTCATGAAGAATATTATGTATTACACATATTTTCTTATTATTCTATCAAAATATTTGTTTATCATAGGCTTTTGTTTGATTATATAATTACTACAATTAAGTTTCGTCAGTTGTTGAAAGAATTCTTTATTTCTTAAATAATATTTATGAATCCTGAATCCTGATTTCATCTCGGATTCACAGAATATGATTGTGTTTTTACAACAAGTATTATCACAAAATCTAAAAACATTGAACTATTTTGTCGCGGGACTTTATGTTAGCAAATTTACCAAACTTTTTGTACGTTCTGCATAAATAAAAAATATGGGTATCACTTGCGAAAGTTTAAATAAATTTTAAATTGGACTTCTTCAAGACAATCTTTTGCTTAAAGTTGTAACGTATATTTTTTTTTAAATGACCGGTTAATGAAATTAATTATTCCAAAAATTAACAAGTTATTATGAAAAATATTTTTAATATATATGACGCTGTCAACCTAAATAATTTGATCCACTAGAGGACTTAGTTTTATTTTTAAATGTAATATCATCAACTAAAATGGTTACACATATATATGAGCTTTTATATATATACAGCCTTTTCAACCAAACAAACCGAAAGTAAGGAAAACTACAACGACCGTTAATTATATATGTCTCAAATACATGATTATTAACGATAAATTATAAAAATGTTACTATTGCTTGAATTCAATATAAGGAAGGACAAATAATTTTAAAAAAAAACATGTTTACACAAAACATTTCTACGTTTCTTACGCCTGATTCGTAACTTCATACTTATAAAGCAGCAAATATAGGAGACGGGTAGCTAATTTACGATCGACCCCTTACCATTTTCTTGTATGCTTCCAGATGAACAGAGATATCATTACATTGTTAACTCTGTGGCAAATAGAACATCACATTTATTATGTGTTTAATAAGGAATGAAATTGGTTTTTTTCTTTGTTTTATACAATAATTAAAGTCTGAAGATATATAGAATACAGCTATATAGAGATGCCAATAACAATATTGGCGTATGTTACAAAACTTTTTATAAAAACGTTACTTTAATATTGCATTACTTTAGAGTGGTTTTGAACTCAGCCATTTTTACAGAGTCAATATTTATCGACCGCCATTATTGATTTACTTTACTAAAACATCAATACAAATTCTTTAGTTCATTTATTATTTCGACCCACTACTAGAATCAATGACTTAAGCTGATATAATTTTATTGTAAAAAAAGAAAACATGATTACTAATTTACATCGTATAGTGTGTGCCACATCGAATCAACATGTAAAAACCAGTTTTTTTGTAGCTATATCATGCAAAAAGAATTTGGTATGATTATTTACAATATAATGGATATGTAGACCAATATCACTCGTGATATTGATGCTGATTGTAGAAAGAATTTGAACATTTTTTTCAGCAATATTAACAATATCAAGCAAGAAAACTTGACATAAAAGTGTCGATATTTATTTTAAACCTCATCTTTGTTTTATTATGTTTGGAAACGATGCATGGCAACCGTTTTTGTATATGATGTTCAGTACCATGGCCAAATCAAATTTTATTGTTGTTACTACTATCAATTAGTTATGGAAAAACGTCATATTTATAAAAAATAAAAAAAATACATTTTTGTGCAAATTTTACAATTGTACAAAATAATCAGCACCAAATATTTTCAAATGATTCAAAGCCGAAATCATTGTTTACACAAATTTTATTATTTAACAATAGCATGTTTCAATTAAAAACCTTATAAGCATATCATTTCCCACGCAATAAAAACATATTTTTTATCATTTAATCGTATAAACATGGTTGATATATTTAATATTTTAACCAATAGTTTTGTAGAAATATTTTTATAACAGTCTTAAAAACATGCGTTCAAAACAACATTAAAAGATTTCACATAAATAATCCGTGAAAATACCTTTTATGTTAGTCATTTAGGAACTTCGAAAGCTCCGTATGGGTCATTATTCTACTTATAAGGGACAGTAAGATGCTATATAAAATTTAATATGTACCAAAGCATATTATGAACAGAACATTGCTTGAAACTTTTTGTATAAACTTTATGCTTACAAATCACTTTACTCCATAATAAAATAAAAGGATTTTTATATGTTTATGCGATAGTTTATTGTAAAACTTTCCATACAGGTACACGAGTATTCTTCAAATATCAGTACTTTTCTTTGTTTTGATATGTTACTTACTATCTTCTAAAAAAATACGACTCAAAATATATAATAATAATGGAAATGTACAAAATGAACATACTGCAAAAAATAGTCATAAAATTTTTGTTTTTATGAGAACGGATAAAATATAATCAGAAACCGTATAAAACTACAGTTTTCTTTTCTTTTTACAAGGTAATGAAGCAATTTTCGTGTTAAATAAATATTAAGGTATTCAAGGAACTGAGCGTGCTGACACTGTAAACAATAAACACATTTTTATTTGACAAAAACTGGTCAAATATATTATATGTTTTTTTATAAATCTATAGAGTCATAATATATGATTGTGTAATAAATATTAACTGACTTTAGATGCATATTTTTATCTTTTTGTATCATCAAATGAGTTCCGTTTTTGAGTCATATTTTATCAATATAAAAAATAATTAAAATCTGTTTAATTGAGATTTTTACTTCTGTAAATAATTATAACGGCTGTTGCTTAGCCAATCACTTTATTTACAGTTGACATGTACAAAGAATGTGAAGCGTCATACAAAAAATATATTTTAGCGAAAATGGAAATATGGAATGACAAATTAAACGGTTGATAACCATTGCAAAACGGTTGTATTGAGTGCTTTGTTTATAACGAAAATCTGCTACTTATGATTTTTTTCTTTATACGTTTATTTAATAATTATATATTTACTTATTGTTATTTTTATGGTTTTTTTATGCTAACTTTTAAAAAATCCATCACAAAAAACCATGCTTCAATTTATAATCAAACACTTGATTTTAATATGTTCATTATTTGATATTGCTCTTTGACATGACTTAAGCCCCCAGCGTTTACAACTCTTAGCGTACCTTTCGTCACTAATTATTTTTCATATAAATATATTATGAAAGCCACCAGTGAAAATATTGACGTGTGTCCATGAAGGATGATGGAAAAACGGCAACTTATATCTAAAAATAAAATAAGAGTTAAATTATTTTTAAATATATATTTTTACACAATAAATAATATGGTAGTATTTTTTTTATTAAATATATAAAAGCTTTTGAATAAATAATAAAACAGCTTAAATCTAATATAAAAATTTAGAATCTTACTTCGAATATTGCTGCAATATAATGGTATTGGTAAAATTCACCACTGACGCAAAACGGTATTTCTCTTATGATGTAAGTTTCATATTATAAATGGAGCCATAGTTTTATACGAAAGCTCTTGACTGCGAAAAGCTTTCAGGATATTGTTCCGCGATTCTTTTGTGACGTTTTAAATTCAATCCATTATCCGGCCCCATCGAGAGAAATCAAAGATTGCCCTCCAAATGGATACAAAAGAGTAGGCTGCCCTTAGACTGTAGGTTGCCAAACAATTACCAAAATAGGCGGCCATTTTGGTTTCATCTAAACTTGACTGCACGACATTCTGACCCTCTTAAGCAGTATTGTAGAAGGTCTTATCGCGGTTAAGCGCGTTGTCGTGCGTCGCTTTTCGAATCGATCTAGCTCCCATTTAAGAAATTGGACTTAAGATTAATCAGACGCTTTCAGCGACAATCGCAGCCATAATATGTGACTGCACGAAAAAATCTCCGGCTAGCGATTAATTGCACCAATTATCCTTGTCGTTGTTTTTGACGTTTATCAGAGAAGCAAAAGTTGTATTCACTAATTATTACTTATATTAACTCCGACAAAAGACGTCACTATTCCCAACATATAAAGAATTATTGACAAAAAAACATGGATTATTGGAAAATTATTGTATTTTTTCATAACCATTTTCGATCTTTATGTTGCTACATAAAGCATGAGCTAAATTCATGAACGTGAAAATTTCTGAATGCGAGTGTGTGACGAACAAGTGGAGGAAATAACACTGACCACTCGTCTACAGACTAAAATTAATAGTTCAAAAAGCCTTTAAAAATTGCTGAATCTCAATAATTATACATTGTTTTCTTACAGTTTCCAATTATGGATACATTTTTCTTGCACATCGTAAGATTCGTATACATCCTGTTTGATCTTTATCTTTCCTATAGGGTTTATTCCATTAAAAATGTACAATATTCATTTGTACTACTTCCACTTTTATTTTTAACAATCAAGACTGGTTTTGTTCATAACGAGCATTATTAGCTGATGAGCCTTCATGAGCGAAACCAGTCCTGATCTTTTTAAATAAAAGTAAAATAAGTACAAATGAATATAATGCCTTTCCAGCAAATATTGACAGTGAAAAACCTAAAAGTGCGTATATTGGAACAAATAAATAAATATTTCATCGCAAATGACAGATATCTAAATTTGTTTAGAAAAGAAAATTGTTCTATTTTTAATTATTTTAAGCCATCATAAGTATTTTCATTCTCTCCGTGGTTCAGTCACTTAGATCAAATAACAAATTTTCTTGCATTAGATAAAGGTACAAAGTCGCACCTTAATTTAAAGGTTTTACCGTGTACTTTTTCCATCTCCGAATAACCAATTTAATACTTCTTAGGAGTTACCAAGTATGCTTTCCCAACCTGTAGATTTATTAATCAGGCAGATTTGAGTATTTTTTTTATTTCATTGTGTATTTTAGTACCCACAAGACGTGTTTATTAAAAGATGTTTAATTGTTCTTATTTTTAAACAATCGTATAAACAAATCGTTTAATGTGTACCTTAGTAACACGTTTAGAGATATTTGTCTTTTTTTTAAACAACTATTTTGATTGCTTATTTGAAACCTATGAATATAGAATTTTTTAATAAAACTTTTTGATATGAATTCTGTTACGGTCATCGATAATAATGGCTGATCAAATTATATCAGGTGCAAAGATTGTTGCGTATTTCAGATAAATATTTTTTGGAAAACGACAATAATTCATAAACGATTATATTCGGTGCCGCAACCATTTCAATGATAATAAAAAAAAATGAGTATGCCTCATCTCACTATCGTTTTGAATTATTAATCGCCCCACGCAGTAATGCGAGACCAGGTGCTCCGTACCGGCCGCGCTCCTTTATTGGCCTGACCTGCGCGTATGTATGTGGGTAATGCGGTACCAAGCAAGCGAGTCAGGCGCACACCGCCCCAATAAAATAGTGTCCAGCCCTGCAACACATGTTACATGGTCCTTCAAATTACGTCATAACGCTTTTGAGGTTGCCGGTGACGAAAGGCATCGCGCACAACAATGGCTCGACATAAACTCATAGTCCTTTGATAGGTCGTCGATTTTAGTTTCATATAATGTCTATAAGAGTTAAGAAAACATATTGGCTTAATTAACTAAGTACAACGACGTAAAAAAGCACAATACTTAAAGATAAATAAATAATCAGAGGTAATAAAACGGTACATATTTTTTCGATCGAAATAAGGTCATAAATAGGCTATAAAAACCCTTTTTACCACCTTTATTTTTGTGTATCTATGTCTACGGAGTTGTCTCTTAGCTTACTGTCTACTTTTTATAGTCGCTATAGCCCACCCATTACCGAATGTAAATGAAGGCTGTCTCAATAATGATTTTGTACGCTGAACATTTCACATTTGGAAAAAAGCGTGAAAACCCTTTATTATTATTCATTGTTCATAAATCAACCGCTTTGGAATTAATGGTAATATGATTTTTTTAAATAAAGATTTTATTTTGATCTGCCCAGTCTATATTTGACTATCAATTGACACTAGGCAATTTAGGTAAACGCGTAGATCTTCCAACATAAAATTGTGAGTACAATGTACGTTTTAAAGAGTGCCCTGAATCGTCAACAGCTGACCATCAGTCACAAAAAACTAAAGGAACATTGATTGTTAAGACTAAAATTCAATTTATTCCTCTACGGAAGGCTTAACATAAAATGTACCTGATATTTTTTATTATTTTCGTACTCTCTGTTTTATCACAAAGTCATTTTAATTCACATTTAGTATACATACATATATATTAAACGTAATTTAACGATCAAACTATCTTTAAATAAATGCGACATTTTTGTTCAAATACATTTTTATTACTGTGGACTTGGAAAGAACCGAACATTGAATCCAAAATTAAGAAATTACACGTCATAAAACTATTGTTGTGCTTTTTTCAGAACAATCTATTTCATTTATCTCAAAATCGATAGTCATATCCATTATTAATCTTCATATATATGACACTCATATCTTCTTATTTCAGTTTTTTTTTTATTTAAGATATACAAATATAGCTTAAATAATATTTAAAGACCGTACTCAACTCGTAGAGAACTCTTAAAATTCTCCGAACTTTATTGAATCATTTGTAATATTCTTCAAAAATCCAATTTACCTATTTCACATTTATTTAACATAAATAATATTGGAAACGTACACACTATAAGAAAAACTTATTAAATTTTATGAGATCCATGTTTTTTTACGTTACACATACACTATCAAAGACCATGTTAGTGGGTGAATTTAGTATTAACATAAAATTACCAAACCAATGCTGAATATTTACCAAAACATTTACCAAATAGATAACTGTTTTGTGTGTTTTAGATCTTTGCGTAGGTTTATATAGTATTTCGAAGAAATTCCAAGCTGAAAAAATCGGATATTGTATAGCTTTCCAATACCGCTTGCTTTTCATGACCGCGTAAAAAGCCCGTAAATTCCTTTCGCAATATGAGATGATTTTGTCACAATTCTTTGCTGACAAATCAAGTGAAGAAGCAGCCAACTTGCGTGCAATAAATATGTTTTTCTTTCGTCTGCTCATCACTTTTATCCTTCAATAAAAAAAACAGCTCCTTTTGGATTATCTTTTATGAAACCAGTTCCTATGATACAACAGGAATAGGGAACTTTATGTTACTTTTGCTTATTCCATTTTTAAAAAAGTATTTAGAGTTGTATTCACTTTTCTAAAATTTTCCACATTTGTACATCCTGTATCAGAAACGCCAATCGGAGTATATGGCAAATAAATATGACGCCTGATTCAATAGATTGAGACACTATGGATGGATTTAATGGGGGGTGAGCTCGATAACATTTGTTAGGTTGGCACTCTACAAAACACATTTTCGCACTCTTAGTTGGCATCTTCAATATGAAACATGTTAACTATTTTGATATATCATATTTGCTGTCAACTAGCTCAATTCAGTCTTTTGAGATCAAAAAAATAAAAATTTGTCATGGTGTTGATATAATAATGAAAAAATTCATACTGCCTAATAATTGCAGAATTACTTATGGTAAATATATGTACGTAGTAGTTATTTTTAATTATTCTTGGATGTTTAATTTTAAAAGCTTGAAATTCTTAAATAACATTGCAAAAAGTCTTTTCAAAACCAGTCGCTTTACATTCTAAGCGGTTGTGGGGAAATTAAATAATGTAAAGTTTGCGTGTTTAACGGATTTTTCACCAAATTTCTTAAAGTAAATTAAATTTAAGTTACAATTATAGCACGTTTTCATTAAAATATTTCCCAGTTAGCTCCTTTTAGTTCATACAGAATTCATATTTAGGATTTAAATAATTAAATATATTTAGCAATAGTTTTCACAGTAATAAACAAATTTATGTTCTTACTCAACTAATAAGAAAGTTGTAAATCCATTTCCAGCTATCAAAGCTATTTCACTACTTCACTATTTCAATATTAGGAGACCAATTTTAACACGGAAGTAAACCTAAATTTAAAATAATGTTCAAAAATCAGATAAGAAAACTTTGATAATAAACATGTATATTTTTAAATATATTAATTTATACGGCGCTTTTACATCCTTCAAATAAATAATGGTTCAATGTGGCCAAACAGAAAAATAGTAAAACTTTATTTTTATCGTTTCCATTTTTTTTATTTATGACGGTGTCACTGTACTATCTTTATAAAAATATTCTTATATATAATGGTGTACTTGATGTCAAGTCTTAGCAAATGGTCATTTCTTCAATTTTTTGTAAATTTTCCTTATATTGAACCTCAAATATTGTTTTCTGTGCTGTTTTATTTTTAAAAAAGGCTGTATATCACATATATAATATATCAGCTATAGAAACTATGTAGAAACTAAATTTGGTTCTTAATTACTTAAATTTGAATCGTTCAAACTATGTACATTCTCACAGATTTTGTCACTAACGACCCGGGTTTCGCCTTTCGGCATCTTCAGGCGTTCAAGTGTTCGGATGAATTTGAAGTGTCAGTTCTTAATTACGTGTTTTTTTTATTTCTAGACAGTTACATACTGTATATATTTAATTATCCGTTTTTTTGCACGTATTCTAGATAAGTAAATTATTGCACAACGCTTTGTCAGCCGAGGTATTAAATGAGGACAATAATTCAGAAAAAAAATTATGAGTGTTCTGTAAACAAAATTTTCCTCAGGAAATCAAAAATCAGAAATTGTTCCTAATGTGGTACTTAACTTAAAAAGTTCTTTTGATTTGTACAGTCCCGTTAAGACTTTCTAGAGTCGCTTGAATGCGACTACATATACCTTGTACTAGAAGATTGCATTCACAATAACCTTTTTTTTCTTACAATTGAATACTGTTTTGAAAAAGCTTTCACAAATTAGCCGATTCCGAAGTTTCAAGAAAAAATATCTGTCAAATTTATAGTTAAACACCGTTCAAACTATTTTTTTAATTTCAAAATACTCATTTTTATTGTTTTATTTTTTCTGACCACTCTTGAAAATTCTAAAGACAAATTTATTGAGTTGAATTTGGCTATTTATTGTATTTATTCTACAATAACGTTGCCAAGTATTATTCATTTTAATAAGTATGGAATTTCTGTTATTTTTTTAAATTATTTATCACATTGTTAGAATAAAATTTATTATATATGATAAATCAATTATTTTTTTGCTCTGCTTTGGTGAATAACTGAACAGATTGAATGGTAATCTAACATTGCTTAATGAGTGACACATTAAACTGAATTCGATCATTTATTTGGAAACACATAATATAATGTTACTTAATAACGTAATTTTACGTCGTTAATTTGTAACGTATCGTAATTTATACATAGCGAAAATATAACAAAATTGAGCAACAGAGTTTTCCAAAATTTACTTATGAACGAAAAATTTTAAGCCAAACTTTATAAAATTGTATCAAAATTTATCACAATATTTAAATAACTATTATTTTGTCATTTTTATGAATATTTTGCAAAACAAAATATCTTCCTTTTCCGCAATTAAAAAATATCATCTTACATTTGATTGATTCAAGAAAATAACCGCTTACTTACAATCGACTTTTTTAAAACCAATCTTCACTGAAGTAAACAATTGTAGAGTAACGCGAAAAGCAATTCCGATGGCACTTTGCCTCGAAGCACAAGCAAGGGAACAATATCGTATGCTTCGCATATTTCGTGATATGAAACGAACACTTTTCATTCCTTAGCCCCATCACTTGAATTATTCACTTACTTATGAAAAGTGTTCCCAGAAGAGGTATCAACTGAAAGCATTCGCTGATGCGATATATCCATGCATATTTGTTTTACCAATACTGGCAAATGTATTTTTTTTTTTTAAATCTTTTTATTTATTTACATTATTTTTCCCTACATGAGAGTTTTTTTTGTTATTGCCAATTCTAATAAAAGACAAGTGGGCTTTTAATGATCACATGTTAACCAGTATAATTTTACGAGAACGTCTTGTAACCGCTCTCACTTAGTTACAACGCAAAGTCAGATAGATGGGAGTGAATTTTTTAGATCATTAACATGTATGTAGTCGAATGCAAATGTTTTTATTAGATAAGAAATAAATTTATGACGATTTCCGTTCTGGGATTCAAATCCGTAAACATCACAACCAAAGAGCATGACGTTGACTACTGGACTATATACCCTAAATACTGAAGTTTTTTTTTAAATCCCGTAACTGCTAATATACTGTTTACCGTAGAGTAATCATAGCAATAAATTATCAATGTCAGCTAACTGAAAGACGTAAAATTTTTCTTTTTTTTAATCAGTAGTTTATTCAGGACTTCTTATTTTCTACTTAAAATACATAAATTTGTTTTGTGTTAACATGTTATATAGGACAGTCTTATATAAGTGTCATCGGTCATAAGTATTGGCATAAAGATTATTTTAATTTGAGATTTAAAAAAAATGTATATCTTTGACTTTTTAAACATTTCACAAGCATCTAGTAACTCTTCTCAAAAGTAGCAAACATTTTCATGTTGCAGCGCATACCTCAAATAAAAACATTTTTTTGCTGAGGATTACGTCAATGATGTATCAACTTGAATTTAAAATCTAAATTTTCAAACTCGGGCTGTATAATAGAAACGTTTATAAAATCCCACTGCATCATATCGGTCGAATTTTAATACTTTTTCGCGATCAACGATAATAATTTTTAATTGCTCATTTATCATTTTTTTAATCAAATAAGAAATTTTCTTATTGCGGCATCGTTTTTTATGTTAAATAATAATTATTCATAAAATATACTTGAAATATCAGAATGATCGTGATTGATTATTGCACAAGTATTAGATTCCTCGCATATTTTTTTATACGACAGGTAAAAGAATTTGAACACGTTTCAATTTGTGATTGATCGTCTTTTCATTACGCGGTTGAGAAATTTATTATTGCGTTGTAGTAAAAAACTTGATCCTATATTTAATGCGTACTTCAAAATTGAAATAGTGAATTAGTATTGTAAAGAATAAATATTCTAATAAAGCAACCTTTTTACGTATGATAACAGGCATAAGCAAATGCTGTTCTTTATTGCGTCAGTTGCGGCTCTCAATATTTTTTGATGTGCATGTGTAAGTAGAAAACCATTTCTAAATTAATGTAAAGTAAATTAAAGCAATATACCATTTACGTAAAATTATACTGATCGTAGTGTTGTAAGTCTGACTTCAATTAATTAGGTCGTACGATATCTTAAACTCATCTTATATAGCTTGCAGTTCATATGGGTAATGCGTAGTATGAGGCGACGTTTGAACTACTTAATAATTTAGGATATTTATTTGCTGATAATGTGAGTTATATTTTTTTCCACCATTAATTTTATCAATAAACAAAATTAACAAGATATTTTTTTGTAATCCATTGAAAAATATTTCATGTTTTATTTTTAATGCCTTTTGTTTTTTAAATGACTTTCCGTTTCAATATAAATTTATAGCGGACTTAAATTGAAAAATTGATCAGAAGAATTTTAGAGATAGATTTTTTAAAACCGCTTAAGCTTTTTTGATTAATTTTCGAGCTGTGAAATATGAAGCGTAGGACTGGTTCCTTCTTAAAAGTGTTATCTTTAAGCATACAAGAATGTCTTCGTGAAGGTTTTCTTTAAATAAAACGTGTTGGTTTAGACTAAAAAATTAATAGTTTTATCCATTTTTCTTGCTTATACTACTTTTAAGCAAATCTTTGCACGTTGAAAGATGTGTTAATATTGATCTGAATCTGACTGAATATTGCTAAAAAGTCACGAAAAGGATCAAATAAGTAATTAACATATATATTATCCAGGATGAACGGTAAAAAGTCAACTTACATTATATTGTTTTCAAAGAATACAAAATTCACTAAACGAGACACAAAGCATTCGACTTAGAAACTAAGTATGACATTAGATGCAATAAAAATCTGTCTTTATGACCTTTTTACGTCGGTTGAAAACTGAATAATACATCAGTTGACAATGTTTCGTATTAGATTTTACAAACACATCAAGAACTAAAGTGCCCGTAAGATTACTTCAAACTTTGTAGACTTGCTTAACTTACGACCCGTCGAAGCAACGCTCCTCGTCTGGCATCGCGGCGTCATCTTTCATCGGCTTAACTATTTACAATGTGAATAAATGTAACAGTCGAAAGCCGAAACGAAATAAAAAGAAAATCCTTACATAAATCTGCATAGCAAGCAAGGTGCGCCCGTAAAATTTTCTTGTTACGATCGCTGAAACACGCCCGTGCCTGCCATCTGCTTAGGATATTTCATACTTTGATGCATAAACTCGCAAAGTTTATGGCCCAGCGTGTGTGTTACCTGTTCGAACACTGACTGCGGACATCGCCAGCCTCTGCTCGCGGTGCCGCCAGACGAAGACTCTAATAAATTTGGTTGATCCGATTATCTTTATACTCTCGCGTTGATTTCCTACATGAAAATATTCATAATACTACGAGACTGTCAGTATAAATTCCTCCCGTTTTTCTTGCCGTAGTGGCATCTGTGATACCGCCCCTGCTGATTATTTATGCCACCCGTGTTCTCTATTTATTACCGAATGTCAGCAATGTGGGTTACTATTCCGATTGCTTTGCAGAAGGCAGGTCAGTTTTAGAGGAAGTAATAAAAGTTTAGCTGCTGATGCCGACTATAAATGTTAGGATCAACTGAATACTAATTCGTGACAGGATACTTTAAATCATTTTTTTATTTGTTTATGGAAGTTTATGCCGGCACTCGTCGAGAATATTTTTATGCTTTACAGCTTTTCAACGTGTAACAGTTCATAACAATGGCGCTATTTCAAGCCTTCGTCATTGTCGTGTTATGTTTATCATTTTGACAAAATTAATGTAATCATCATTCAAACGTTATAATTAAATTTAAAACTCACCAAATTCAGGGCTGGCTTGGACTTTATAATGGCTTTGTTAGCAACGATATACAAGAAAAAAATCTAAGCCCGTTTATAATAAATTGAGGGTAGGTGTATAAAAATCAAAAAGAAAAGTAAATATGACATAAGATATAATCTTACAAAGTTTTTTCAAATATCAATCTAAATGTTAAAAAATAATTATTACGTAACATTAAAAAAAATGCTTACCTCCTCTTCCCACCCCTTCCTCCTCTTGTTATCTAATCAAATTAATTTGGATATAACAAAGGGGTAATCAATTTAATGTAGAATAAATACATATGGCCTTTGAATTATACATAAGATATTTTTGAAACCTCTAAAATTCAGAGATGTGTGATTCCAAGAGTGCACTAACGGTACTTATGATGTAATTTGCCTCTGGTAATAATTCAAATCTACTGAAAATTTTACATCAAATCTACATTCATCTCTCATTTACCGTTGTTTACATCTTGCATTTATTTTATACTCTCATGGTAGTGAGTGAGAGGTGAATTTGTTTATGATGCTACGTGTCTCGAGATTTGAATCATCGTCAAATACGAAAATCTTTCGTTTTTATTTAGTGTGAAAATCTATCTGTTAATTTAATGGCATAGTAAGCCAAGTGAATACTGTGACCTGCTCTGTTATTATTACAATCATATGGATGGTAATCGTCTGCAGAGCTATTTTAGCTTGCTTGTTTCCCAATAATTTGGTTCAATAACCGAGCTAACAACATTTTCACCTTGCATTGGCATGCATAGGTAATACGTTTGGGCTTTGACGAGCTTTCTATTGGTGTAGTTAGATACTGTTACCACGCTTTAACGAATGCTTAACTTAATTCTAATGCGCTGACGAGATGTTGTTAAGAATTTTTCAATATAGTTATTTCAATTCATTTTAAGCTTCATTTAATATAAAATTTGGTTTTTTAGTTTTTATGTTAAAGCATTATATATATTTTTCCCAACTACAGAATGGCGAATGGTTGTCACCTATTTTTTAATGCCTATACTAAAAATTAAACGAAAATCTGGTTCAATTTATTGAGAACATTTATCTGTAATATGGACGCATTTAAAAAGAATCTGGCTATTTGGGAAAGTCGCATACAGAAGAATAACACAGAAATTGTTCAACCGTTGTAAGAATTTGTATTTGTTGCTGAAGTAAACTTTAAATTACTTAATCATATAATCAGTTGACGTTTAAGGACCTTAATTAAGAACTTCACAAGTATTATTATGGATTTAAAATACCTTGTTGGAAGACATCACATGCACACGTTATACTCACCATAAAGAGCACGTAATCTAATTGTCTTCTAATGCCGCTCTGTACCGAGACATAAAATACAAACATTTTTTCAGTTTTGAACATCGATAGAAGAAAAATACTCATCGCTTAGTTAGAAATCCATTATTATTTTTCGCATGTTCCGACTATATATTCATGTGAAAAGGTTTTCCCGGGTATGTCAATAATAAAAAACGAAGCAGGGAAACAAATATGTCATGCAGTGCTTTGTCTTCGCGAAGCAACACTAAAACCACGGTAATCAACTATTCTAGCAAAGGTAAAACAATGGATTACACACTCAATACTGCTTTCTTAAAAAACCAGAACTTCTTACATGAGCAATTTATTAAGTGATTATTTACTTACTTTTTTTGTACCTGAAATCAGACCGTTATTTGTTTATGTCTTCCTGTTATAATACAAGTCTAAAAACCAATAAACTTAATACTGTATGAATATTAATCTTAATTCCTGCCTTCCTATCCGCGGAATATTTTTCCCGTCCGGATGCATAAAAACGTTGGGAAACGTTTTGTTACATCACAAACATAACTAAACAGCATTACATTTTTTTAATTTTTTTAAATCACTTAGTTTATTATATATACTTCACGGTTTGGCGTAAAAAATCACAAGCTTTTTGCTGTGAAGAACAGAAAAAATCTATGAAACTTAATACAGCATACTAATTATGGTTTGAAACTTACATATTTTATATTATTACATTATACTTTCAAAAAAACTAATAAAATGCACGCAGCAGAAATTTTTAAATTATCTTGACAAACTTTTGAGTATTATCTGTAGACCTTTTAATAACTGCGTGGTAATTGTTTTATTGATTAATGTATAATACCTAAGTAATTTTTTTCTTATATGAGACTTTTTTTGTTTCACATAAAAAAAGTAATACATTTGATTTTCCATTCGCAGAGCTTCATTGTATTCTAAGAAGACGAGGTTGATTATCTGATTAATATAATAAGCCGTTGTCGAAGTACACATATTGTGTCAATGATATAGCTGCAATGTTTTTTTTAAAAAAAGTTAACAAAGTCAATCCGTGAGAGGAAAAAGTCATGATTTTTTTGTTTTCTAAATTCAATGCTATTTATTATATTAGACAGGCATTAAGAAGTGGTAAACAGGTCATTGTATAGGACTTAAGAAACACTCGTTTTCAGTTATGAATATAAAATTACTAATTATTTCATCACCAAAAGTTTATATCTTCGTAAATTTACTTACGTTTTCGTAGAAGAAACTTCTTTAGACGCTGCTTTTCTTGTTAACGCATTCTGACGAGAGCTGCATAGTGTAATATGTTTAATTGATAACGATATTGCGAAATTAAGAAGACTTAGTTGGGCATGAAGAAACTTTATGCTAGAAGACAACATTTAATTACCTTTTATCGAATAAACCGTTTTTAAGAATTTTTTATTAGGCAGGTTTTTGTATATAGCAAACCACTTAAGACCTGAATGGCCGTACGTTCTCCATCTCTAGTTTAAGCCTCAGGGTAGTTCCACAAAACACATAATTTATTTGACAGTATTCAGTACAAAATTATTATTTTTAAATTAAAATACAGCATAACTCGTATTAAAATGTTTTTTGTTAAGATTTGAAGTTTGAGAATAATTGTACTTTTTGACTGATACTCACACCAACATCCTTTCAGCTCGTGTAAAGTAATGCTAAATATTATTTTAATTAAATAAATCAAAGATATGAATGTTTATTTTCATCTTAGATATGTACATAATAATAATTCCAATTAATTATTAAATAATTTGAATAATATTCAGCGTAAATCATTAAATATTTTGTGTTAGGCAATTTTTGTTTCATGTTGCATTTTATTTATTTTTTCTTACAATCATACATATTACCAAAAACCAACTTCAGCTTATTTAATTTATTGTAATAATCGCCATTTAATTGAATTGGGATATTTAGCTTTATGAAGTTTACATTTTTTTATATCTTCAATAAAAATAACATAATTGCACCTGGACACTGGGTTTACCAATATATAACCGGCCATAGCCTCATTCAACGGTAAAATATTTGGGCTGGGCAAGTTGGTTGAACGGCCGGATTCCACTTGTGGGCACAATCACCAGGACGCCAATTACGTACTGTGGGACTGCCCTGAGATGAATGCCGAACGAGCAGAGCTGTTTGCTGTGGTCCGACCTCATACGGGCCCAATAGGCCACGCTGACCTGATCTCAACCAAGGCCAATTTTGAGACGTTCGATAAATTTGCAACATCATATGGGGAACGGGATATTCTTGATTCCTCTTTAAATTCAACGCGGAGTAGATTAAACTCTTCCCCCACGACGGATACTCACCACACAGGATACTTAATATCACTTAAACTAAATGACTGAGCAAGTCACATTCTCTTTTTCCTTTCTATCTTTATCTTTTAAGCACAACAGTGTATGGTTAAAAGATTGGTCCCGTGCAGCTCTGTATCGGGCCAATAATATGAGGAATAAATTATTTTATTTTCTCTTTTCTTTCTTTTCTTTCTCGCATGCGTTATGCAAGGCGGCCGTGAAAATGCGGCTGAGTACACATAACGAGTGATGGTGGGATACTGAACAACCAACTTGTAAAAATAACATAAATATTTTAATACATCCTATAATTTCTTTTAACGTAGTGACTTCTATATTATTGTATAAATAAACAACCCCCACTTTAACACTGTTGTAAAACGTTGTTGTTTATTTATCGTTCCTCTGCTGCAAACATATATTCAAATTTCTTGAAAACCAAAATGGGTCCACAGAACGTAGAACACGATTCTTGGTAGGGGGACGGGGGCTGGCTCGTTGAAGTAGTGTGTAAGTCGTCACAGTCGACGCTCTCCCGGCGTCGCGGCGCTTGTGATTAGAACACTGCAATAGTACGTACATACTGTGGTTAACTATTATAATAATATGCACTCGCAAGATGAATAGTTAACGTCAGATATACAGCATCAACCTGCAACAATGGTTTGTTGTGATGAATCTCCTGGTTAGCGTGTATCCTGCATAGTAAAAAAAAGAGTGGTATCTTCTCATTTATTTTGTTTGATATTGCAAACATTGAAGACATGCATTTCACAAAACAAATCTTAAAATAATAAAAACAATAGATAAGTTTTTTTATTGAAAACTGTTTTTATTTAAATTTGAATCGTTCAAATTATGTACATTCACACAAGTTTTGTCACTTACGACCCGGGTTTTGCTTTTCGGCATTTTCAGGCGTTCAAGTGCGCGGATGAACTTGAACTGACGCTTAGTAAATGAATGTATCGTGTTTATACTAACAACACGAAACTTTAACACTAATTTACTATAGATTTCAGTCAATCTTGCTGTACTAGCAATATTAATATAATTTAAGATTTCGAATTAAGGTGCTTGGTGGAATTTCAATCGTGCACTTGAACGCCTGAAGATGCAAAATCCGGAACGTTAGTGACAAAACTTGAGTGAATGTAGATAATTTGAACGATTCAAATCTAATATTGAAATTCTACCAAGCCCCTTCTATCGAAATTTTAAATGTTTTCATTTAAATTTAAAAAAAAGTCTTGTCTAATATTAGGCTTTTTTTTATATTCGAAACAAATATTGTTTCGGTATTAAACGGAATTATTCGGAATACCAAACAGTAAAGTTACTTGTAAATAACTAACAATGCCTCTGTAAATGCTTAGTTTTTTGATCATTGTGTTAGAATAGCAGAGCTATTTACTATTACTAGTTTTATATAAATACTAGGAGTATTGCCAAAAAAGCACACATAATAAATAATACACCCTTTTACTTGGGCTTAAAACGAAAATTTGATTCTCAACAAAATTATAGATATTATGGAAAAAAGTTTTTTTCCAATTATCCAACGGTCTTCAAAAATAAAGTATGATTTTTACTAATTTATGTCTACTTTAAAAATTAACATTAAAAACAATTCGTTTATTTTATTAGTTTCATCTGAGTAGTAAATTGTAAAAATATGAAAGAATTTCGTTTTCTTTATGTTGAACTACGTCATGGTATTTTTTACACTATTTCTCTCACTATTTAAGACATGTTAACACTTAACATTAATTAGCTGGTGTCATAAGATTAATATAAAATATATAAATATATGGTACGCTCTTTATATTTTTATATAAAATCTTTTCTGAATCATCCTCATCATATTTTCAAACTCCATTCTTTTGTTCGGTATAAGTCGGATTTACCCACAGGAGCCAAAACATTTTTCAGCTAATCTGATTATTTTTTCCTTTTTAAAATTTAAGGTCATCATAATATCTTGTTTCTTTATTATTTTAAAGGCTGTTAAAAGTTATGAAACGCATATTTCAGGTTGTGTAGCAGCAGAAAGAGACGTAAATAAATTTCTTGTTAAATTTGCCGCGTAACGTGATATTACAAACTTTATGAGAAATACATTAATTTTATCATCCAGCTGAAGGCTTTTAAATAGGCGCAAAAATCCTCAAGGCAACTTTAAAAACACTCAACATCTTACAAAGCATTTTCGCACCAACAAATTTCCCGTGGAAAAAAAACTTTTGTTGAAAAAAAATCAAGCGCGGCATTTTTTCCGTCGTTCATCAACGTCCACTCTTTATTACTTTTTACAGACCAATTCTTTCTTTCACCAATAAATCATGAAATTATCTCCTTCGTTCGAAGTCAAATTGATTAACAGTGAGTACATGGGCCATTTTCCAGCGTGTTTCCTGCAAAATAAACGACTTTTCCCAAAACGATATTTCAGATTTTCCGCATCATTCTTTTGATAAATGTTTACTACGAAGTCCTGAAGAAAATATGAGATGTTTCATACAATAACGTCATTTTTTTTAAATGAGCATGTATTCATTATATCAAAAAAAAACAGAGCTTACAAGAAATACGAATCTATATTTTTTATTTATCATCGTGTAATAACAAATGTATATGTTTTAATCAAGAGTCTCATCAACAATTTGTCATAAATACACAAATTGCTCGAATTAGAATCATACGTTTGCAATGTGCAGTCTGGAACAGTCACGATTGAACTGTAAAATATTTTGTTTTAATGTAACCGCTTTACCATAGTAGTAAAATTGTAACTTGTATAATTAAAAAAAAAAAAAAAAAAAATGAAAAAATAGTTTTGGGGATATAATTAATATGTTTAAGCACAACTATTTTAGCTTGTTTGAAGATTTGAAAACAAAACTAGACCGAAAATTCACCAAAAAACTTTACCCGTTAAAAATAAATCTCTTGCGCACATAAAATATTTAAAGATTCCAGCGAAAGTACTTTTTTAGACATAAAAACTAACGTTGTTCTGATACTTGACTTATTGTTTAGGCTGAATAATTCAGTTTTGTCAAACTATATATAAAAATATAAATTATAGGGATAGTAAAATAAAATCAAAGCTGATATATCTTCAAAGTTTTCTTTTCATTTAATTAAAATGTGTGACTTTTATTTTTGTTATATCGGGAATGGTGAAAAGATACAATTTTTTGATTAAAGAATTATTCACAGTTGTTATTTTATGACAATGATTTATTTATCCATAACATCGTATTTATTACAAACATTTTAGTATGTACAATTTCCACCTATTATATACAAAATTCATGTTTTAATTTATAAAATTGATCTACAAAATAATAAAATTCAATAAATAACCAAATCCTTTTTCACATTATAAATATCATATATTTATTTTACATGATTACTTTTGTACGATCGACACACAATTTAATCGTTACTGTTAATTTGAAATTCATTTTGACTATTAAATTTAAAATTTTACATTCTTAATTAATATTCTCTTCTATATACTGCATAGCCAATTAATATGTACACAAAAGTATTTAGGAATTATAAAACAAGCTATTTTTTTCTAATTTTCTTTTAGGTCAACTGAATATGTATGATTCCTTATATTCTTAGTACTAAATACCGCAGATTCAAAGAGTAAACAAAGAAAAAACATTACTCGCAGTACAATAAATAACCTTTTGCATGAAATAAATTCTCTGTGTACTTTTTTAACATTCAAAATTTGAAATTCGGATATTATCTTTTTTACATATTTAATATATAACGAGCGCAAGTTATTGTATTACATTTATTATCATAATGTAAAAGATTTTATCCTTTTTAAAAGTACAAAAAAATATGACTGTAATTACATTCATAAAGACAAACAGTAAATTATACTGAAAAAGTCAGAATCATGTTTCCATTATAGTAAACCATATCATAGTTTTAATTATGTTTGTTAGACATTTTTTATTTAATATAATATCATTTTGTAACAAAATATTGAATGTACATTTTGGAAAATATTTATGGCTAAGCGATTAATTTTCCCCAAAAAAACATAAAAGAAAGTGTTATTAACCTTTTTTAAAGCAAATTAAATTAACATAAATTTCGTTGATAACTATTGAATTGTACCATGGCCCTATCAAAATGGAATGTTTAAATATAAATAGTACCGTCGACAAACTTCAAAACTTAACCTTTAAGGCTTAATAATGTCATATACCCTTTATTGATACCACGCAAACTGTGATATACATAATAATGTTGAAGATTTGTTTTATCAGAGAAAAAATATAAAACCTGTTTTGCACACTATGATAGAAATGGCATGTAATGTTTGTTTGATGTTACAATGCTGAACAAAATTTGAGCAAACATTTTTTCTTTGCGGGAATATGAAAAATTATATTATTTTATAAACATAAAAAGTCACAAATAAAATAGTCCATATTTTGAAAACATTACTAAATGAAGTTTAATATAATATCATTTAACTTTAAATGTTGTTAAATATACCTTTATATATTATATTTTGTAGGCTAATTTATTGATTGGGAAGAATCTAGTATGTTTGACAAAAATCATGTGTTTCTTTATTTACCCATTTCTTTAACATTTATTTACGTTTAACAACAGCTCTTAATTGTAAGTATAAATTGAGATTAATAATTGAATGTATATTAACAGAAATTCGACATCATATTGTAAATATTTTAAAGGTTTTCTCACTGAGTAAATATTGGAGCAAGTCCATATTATTATCACACTTTAAAAAGATCTCACGAAAACATTTTATTTCACTGAATTATTGTCAAGAATTGTAGCACTTTTTCAAAAGAAATGGACACATCCACGGAAAGTTTTAAAAGAACGAAATAAAAAACACTGGAATAATTTCAGAGAATAGTCATTTTTTGTAGATTTTCGTGGCCAAAGTAATCATTCGTTTTATTAACCAAACCGTTACCGTAATAATTCAATCAAGAACACAAGTGTTATATACCCCGCCATTCCATAGATATTATTATTATACTTAGCACCTGTAAAAAAATAACAATAAGTTAGTACAAAACAAATAACATGTACATACACTGATATGTACTTTGTCGAAATATATCGATGGCTTAGTTCAGTAGTACTACAGCTAGAAATTAATAGTTATGGGATATAGCTCACTAAAGCTTTGACACATCTAAACTAAGTTGTAAAAAAAAATATTCGTCTTTTGAGTGAATCATCTAGTCATTTATTAAAACGATGACAAAACTATAAAATGATATTTCGAGTTGTATTTTTATGGAACTGGGAGAAAATTACTTAAATCTTTTTATTTTCATATGCATTTTTTTTTATATAGCGGTAGTCTAGTGAATATATAGAAGAGACGTATTCAAATATAGTTGCTATTATACCTCAAAACATCAAAGTATTGACGTACTCTTCTACTAACTAAGCCATCGACATTTATTCAATGTAAAGTGATAATTTTTTTTTTAACTTGTGACATATCTAGTTGCACAACCAGTATATTATCAAAATAATCAATATTCTTTTGCATCGTCAATAGCGGCTATGATGTTTTTTTAATACATAAACCCCTGGACTTAATAAATACTATACTCATGTGTCAACTAAGTCTGTCGCACATTACTATTCACAATTCAAATTACTATTCACTGCCGGACTGTAATTTAACATAAAATGAGATGAATAAAAATCAATATCAGAATGTTTCATCAATACCTAAGACCAATAAAAAAAACAGATATAAAGTAATATTATATTATTAGTTTACGTCTAAAGCGTTGTTGGTCTGTAATTGCTTGTAAATATATTTACAAAAAAGCCTCGAATAGCATTCGTCATAAAAACTGAAAATTTAAGAACTACACATTCACATTTTTAAGTAAATTAAGGCTTTTGAATCTACATTTTGTTTTATTTTCATAATACAATGATTAAGTCTAGAAATAAAAGCTTTATCCTGACAATCGGGTAACTCTCGGCAAAGTTATAATTATTTTTTAATTTAACTTTTAAAATCTTGGCCATGGGTGTTCGTGGCGTCTTTTTTTCGGATTATTCTGGTTAAAGTGGTTTTAAAAATTATCATCATGTGATTTAAATGAAAAATAAAGAAACATTGGGTTTTGGCATCAAATGTGATTCCAAATATATTCTAAAAACCTCTCATATCTATTTCTATAACAAAAAAAAATAATTACGTAAATATAACCATTAGGTAAGTTAAAACAACATTATTAAAATGGATAATCTCCTTGTAATAACAATATTTTATTTAAAACTTGACATACTTTATATGGACGTTGAAGTAACATTTTTTTTTCATTTTTATAAAAGATGTTTGATATTTTCTTTTAAATACGTAGCATACACTCCACTAACGAATGAATTTCACTGATAAGGGACTTAGACTAAGTTTACTTGTAATATTCAACTTACCACTCGAGCTTTCCCTGGTTCCAAGAACTGAAGCTATTTGGGGCTTTTCTCCTTCAAGTATAAGATATGCTTGCGCATTATATAGTGAAAATACGGTTGCTCTGCATGTGAGATTTAACCTTCCCTGTAGAAAACTCTCTTGCGTTATGGATAGTACCAGTGACGAACCGCTCCTCCTCTTGACGATGTGTTCTTCAGGTATTGCAACTGAGTCGTACCCGAATTTTTTCTCCGCCCCGTCTCTACCAACTTCCACGGAATCAAATAAGCTAATGTTTTTATCATCATTTTGTAAATTGCCCTTCGTTGGCCACTCACTTTTTCTCTGCGAATCTGTTTCAGTTGGTTTCTCAGCAACATTCCGTCGGCCCCTCATCAACATTCCTACGTTTTCGTTGTCGAAATCATCGTTACTTAGATATGTGTGACCTACAAGTTTGGTTTCATTGTTTGGGTGCTTTATTCCTGGGGCAAGCATATTTGCATATCCGCTTGTTGGGTGATTGGAAGATTTTGGAGTGACGTGTGGATCTAAATCGAGTGTTGTACCTTTCATCTGCAAGGATATATCAAATCACATTTAATTAAGTGTTATAAAATCAGAAACATTTGAATGATCACAAAAAATATATCTTGAAACCGCAGTTATGTCTTTTCGTATAAAAAAGTCTGGTTCATTTTGTAATATTTTTTCTATGATTATCTCTTTTTATTTTTTTTTCCTAATTATTCTATCAAAGCTAATCCTCAAACCGTCTTTATAGATTGCTACAAATGGCTTTCATTTAAAACAATTAATGAATAAAAAAAAGCAAAATGTAACACGTGAACTACGAAGCGCATATTAATTTAACAAATGCTTTAGTTAATTAAATACATCTTACATTTTTTATTACAAACAGTTCGTCAAAATCTACATAAAAACTTTGCAATCTGCACAACGTCAAACTGAGCTTAAAGTGTACTAAATATTAAACGTTAAGACTTAAATTATATGTATTTGCACAAATATATAATATGATAACTACTATTCATTGTTCTACTCTTGAATTTACTCAGACATCCGGGTACACATAATAAGGAGCAAACATTCAAAAGTGATTTGTCACACAAATACAGAGGCTTGGGAAACGATGATTTGAGTGTTGTAAAAATCACGGTTTGCTTGAATGTTTCAACTTTATGATTTAATTTATATATGACAAAACTTTTTTTGAACATTTATTGTGATTTATATTCATAGATTTTATTATAGACAATCAAAACTGATGTTAAACGGCATTTTTCAAAATTTGTGATAAATCACTTTTTGAATGTTTGCTCCTCAAATGTGCATTCTGTGACACATCTAAATATTTTTTTGCACCAAAATAGCACTGGTAATACGATATTTACTATTAAAAGTCACATGGAAAAAATAGTAATTTTAAACTGTGAAAAAATCGAATAATCCTGCACAGTTATGTTTTTATTATTTTTGGCTTAATTCCTATTAGATTCATTTGTTGTGTACCGATAAGAACAAAGTTACATCAGATATTATTTGTATCCTGTAAATAGTGTGTCTTAGAAAATTTATTTTTTACGCTAATTTGTTTCCGTTTGTAATCATATTTTTCTCTCCAAGAAGTTTAAGAACTGTAAGTGATAATTGAATGTATTAATATACATTAGAATATAGTATTTATATGAACAGAAATCATGTGATTATTTATTAAATGAAATGCGAGAAAATGTGTGTTGTTTAAGTCTTAAAAAAGATTGGTATATGCTCGGTATCCATCAAGCCTGTTGTTAAGAAATAAGCCTACTTTAGTAACGCAGTAAAAGAAGCGTAAGTGGCGATACGCTTGCCCACACCAATTTGCCACCCCGCGTGCCCCCGTTTACTGGCCAGCCATTCACCCGCCCCGGGAGGGTGGAAAATGAAAAATAAACATTCATTAACGTCTGGGAGAAGGGCGAACAGCTATGTTGGGGCTTTCAGGCGCCGCCGACCACTGAAAATACTTCCACGCGGTGGTTCCTACTCCAGTTTTACTGCTTAAGATTTTTTCTCAAGGGAGGCTTGAGAGAATTGGCATTTCTTTTTTATCTTAACATTTCAAAATGAAATAATTTCAAATATACCATATCCTTATTAAGCCATTTCAAAAGCAAATATTCTTAATTGATAATTAAAAATATGAAGAGAGTTTTTTTTTTATAATAATGCTATTAATTTGAATCTTTAATAAATACATACTTATTTATAACTGAACCCTGATTAAACGTTTAATTAAAAAAATAATTGCAAAAGCAAGTTATTTTTTGCCAAAACAATTTCCAGAATATATAATTTCATTAGGTTTTGATTCTTCAAGTGCTCGCGTACCTATAAATTCAAAAAGCGTTTCATTAAAAAATAATTTTAGAAATCATTTAAATGCGAAGAGCTTTTGTAATACTTGTTTTGCGTGGTCTAGATTTCGACCCCTCTGTAGTACACTTTTATTCGTAAATTTTTCAACAGGTCTATATGTTTGTTTCCAAAGCATGAACATCTGTAATGTGCTAATAAATTCCTATCCACGCTATTTAGCATGCTAAATGATGTGGAGAGATTCGATTACTTGTTATTTTAAACACTATCCATATATCATAGTCATCTCCCGATTGGTAATCTAACCTATAGATAATTAATGTTGACATGCTCTTACTGGAGTTAAAATTGAGAAAAGTCACTGCTCAAATAAATGAACTCGAAAACTAAATACATTTTTAATGTATATCTACTTACCTTATTTATCAAATGCATTTACTATTACTATACAATTAGAATAATTAACAATACTAGCTGTAAGCCTGTTGACCTCAACGGGGGGATTTTTGTTGCATTTTTAAGTAGTCAGAAAATTTACTGGCGTGAAAAATAAATTACAATTATTATTGAATAAGCCCTAAATTATAAAAGTAAAAGAAATATATCTCGGGGCATATATCGACAGCCCTGCAGTATTTAAATTGTGAATTATTTATTTTTTGAAATAATGTTTAAGTTTGTTAACAATTATTTTTTGTAGTCGCAGAAATATATCTCGGGGCATATATCGACAGCCCTGCAGTATTTAAATTGTAAATTATTTTATTTTTGGAATAATGTTTAAGTTTGCTAACAATCATTTTTTGTCTTTCTTGATGTCATCGAAAAGGCGAAATCGGGGGTACCGACAGACGGAAAGACGGACATTATCGACTATTAATATATATATATTTTTAGTTGAAATATCACTGCTATATTTGATATGTATTTACTTTAAAAAAATATAGTATTCGATGACTTTTCGTAGGGGAAAAAAACTGTCAAATAAATTAAGCCCATTGTAGAATTAAATATCCTGTTATCTTTGAAGAAAAGAATTTTTAAGAGAAACCATTATAAGCGATTATACGAAGTGTTTCACTTATTAATGGGATCGTTCCAATCTATAATACCAGACACCGCAAATGTAGCATAAAACGAGAATATTTTAAACGAAATTTCTGTAAATAGAACAAACATTATTTAACGGTTCTCAAAAAGCTTAAGTAAAAAATGTTGAGCTTATAAAAAGAAGTGCCCAGAATTTTTCATTTGACTAAAATTTTTGCCAGCAGTTGAAGAAAGCTGCTTTAATTCAAAAAAAAATATAGGCCGCCTGAAATAAATTTCAATTTATTTCGTCCAATCTCTCCTCCGTTGATATTTTTTTAATCAATATGCTACGTATTACATCATTATTTATGATGGCGGAGCAATAAATTCTTGGGCAAGAAGGATTCTTTCGAGATTTTTTTATCAAAAAAAAACTCACAATTTGATGGGTCGTCAAATTATCGCAAAGTAAATAATGAAAAATTTCCTGGGAAATTTGCACCTTGGTAGGAATCCTTAGTGGAGTGATATTAATACATACATAATGCTTCGCATATTTGACTTCAATAAACATAGTCGTACAATAGATTCAATATATAATGTTATTATTAAGGCTTGCATTACCAGTATCATACTTTATTGAGCGTATCGATGGAATCATTATGAGTGAAAGTAATTTTTTTATCATTTTAATATGATAAGCTTTAAGAATGTTATAACCCAGAGGCAATCGGTGGGGAATTAATTTAGCGTTCCAGAGAAGGAATTATTTTAAAGTATTATTTTAAACACAGCATGACATGTGCATCAACTATTTTTCATAAAATCATTTCACATGCAAACGGACGACATTTCTAAATACCCTATAATTCCAGTTTTTGTTCATTGTTTTATGCTTTGGTAATTTTAGTTAAAGGTTAGTAAAAAATCATCTTGATAAATTTATACTAATATATGAACAAATAGCCACTTACTTAAAAAGAGTATAAAACTTTTTTATCCATGTCCGCTCCCAATGCGGAGCATATGGCCTCTTAATAAAGGTATCTTAACAGATAGCTAGTTTTCCACGATAGCATAGCTGTTTGTTCAACTTCTATTTTGTAGAGAGTAGTAGGGATAGAAGGATAAGGCTAGGACAGGACTAGTGGTTAACTAATCGCTCTCGCTACGCCCAGTTGTTAAAGGGTTGGAAATTTCATATAACGCACCCTATAGCGGGTCTTATGGCGCAGCGGTTAGCGTTGTGGGCTTCCGTGCCAGACCTCACAGGTTCGAGTCCCAGTACGAACGGGATTTTTTCGATCGATTTTTCTATTTCTGTTCGAAGGCGTGGGTGTTTGTGATGTCCCTCCCACCATTTCCGATCCGTATAAAACTAAGTTAGGTTATCTTGGGTAGGGCTGGAATGACACTCTGAACAATGGTGTACAGGGAGAATGGTGCGAAAATGTTGGAAACCTCTGATAAAAACTATTATTATATCAACGCGTTTCGGTGAAGTATGATAAATATTGTATTAAATGAGCCAAAAAATCTCTACACTTTTGAAAAAATTCATAATTGAAGAAATTTTTGTTTGGATTACTAATATAAGTGTATGGATTACAAGTACGTAGTTATATGCATTAGCTTAATAACATAATACCAACGACACTCTATGTGATATCTACTTATGTTATTACTTTTAAAACCTTCTGTAAAATATTGCTTAATGTAATTTTTTACATTAATGTATGTTATGAAACCACAAGGGAACCATTTAGCGTTATTTATAAATAATTGGTTCATATAGTGTGTTATTCTTTATGACCTCATATTTTTCGATAAAATATTTATGTGTACTCGTGATGGATAGTATTGCTGAGCCTGCTATTTTAAATACGCTGAAAATCAGAACGCTGTATACAAAAATGCATTATCGTAAATGCAAGGCATAAATTTGAGTATTCACTGCAGCCGACAATAGTTGGCACATACTGCAGAGGTAGGGGTTCAACCCTTTCCTCATCCGCCCCTTGCATCGCGAAACCGAATACTACATCTGACAGCAAACAAATTGGAAGCATAGGAAGACAAATGGCAGTCCAATGTGTGAACCGTTGGAAGATAAGGCAACGACCACGTCGAAAGATCCAAACGACAGTTTCATTCAGTGTCGGATTTAAAAAATATATATTCTTAAATTTGCATTAAAAAATACCTTCAACATATTCGGTTAATATACGTCAAGCAATTTCAATTTAGTGTGTTAAGTAAATCAATATTCAAGTATTGTGTTTGACTAGGTCCGTAACTATATCAGCTTTAGTTCATCAAAAAAGCTATGAAGTCAACACCATTTGAATCAATAAACATATGTAGTTACATTTATTGAACAAAAACAGTTATAAAGCAGTGCGCAAGTCAGAGTTTACAATCAAATGAGTAATATAAATATTATAGATTAAATTGACAGTTGTTTGGTAGTTCAGCATTAAAGCAAAACAAATAATAATAATCAATTATGTAATTTGCTAGATGGCAATTTTGGTATCACGCTATGTTAATAGCTAACAAATATAAACTTATTATCATTTTATCTATGTTTCGCTAATAAATATAATCCTTTGCGTTATTAAATTTGTTTGAAAATATCTGAAACTTTATGTTGCTCACAATAACACGTTTCAAAGCTACGATAGCAATCATGCATATTTTATTTGTGTGGAAAACTTCTTATTTAATCTTTAAATCTTTAAGTAAGACGAATTTTTCATGGGCTTAGATATTTAAATGAAAATATGCTGGTTCGATTGAACATGTGCGAGTCAAGCTTCAATTTGTTGGAGTACATGAGTAATGATGATAAGTATTTTTCTCGGTATGCCAATGTCAAGTACAGCCCTGATTTGGGAAGAAAGAAATTGCTCGGAATGGGATAGCTGTCTGCAACGTGGCAGTGACGTTTGACGTTTTTCACTACGCGAAATTTCTTTTCGATATCCATTAAACGCCGCTTTCAAAAATGAATTCCACAATGTGTGACATGAATTTTCCCAATATTTTTCTGATATAAATATGTAATTGGAAAGTAAAACACTCTTCTCGAATTACCTTACCGCTGTATTTTTATGCCATTTTGTAATTTTTCAATCCAGGTATTTAGCGAAGCGACTAATAATATCTTGGTCGTTTAAATTTAAGTAGTAATTGTTTAAAAAGAAATATATGACAAATATTTCTGTCTTAGATTAGTTCTTGGCAAAACTCTAACTATTACTTCTGGTAATATTCAGATCAGCATTCATTGAATTGGTATGTAATATTAATTCATTATACATTTTTAAAAAATATTTTATTAGCGTCGAATTATTTTACATCCACTCCTACTTTGAATCATATCTAGGGAACAACTCAACAGAAGTTGTTTACGAGAAGATTTTTTTTCACCAGTCTCTTTTTTTAGATCAATGATATGAAAGAACTAGAAGGACCTGCGTTACGTTTTTAAGATCAATTATCACGTTGAAGGATTTTTTACTGAAGAGTTTTATTTCATAAACTTGTTTATAATTCATGGTTATTTTATGATGTATGGATATATATTCTCTCATTTATATACATTGCCTAATTTGTTTTTGTTTAACTGCCAATGTTTAAAACAAGGCAACTTTTATTAATGAAGCAATGACAAATCTTTGCTTCATTATTAAATGTGATACACGATATTCTAAAATATTTATTTAGTTCATATGCATATTTTTTAACTTAACTTTACACATATTTGGGTGTAATCATACTTCTAAACAGAAGTGTATATGTGAATATGCATATAGAGTACGTGTGTGTTTTCAAAACATTTCATAGAAAGGTTCACGTTGAGCAAAATTCTGAAGGGTAAAAATGCCCGACGGGTAAATAAGGAACAAATGAGAGGAAGCGACGTACCCCATAAAATTTGCCAAAAAGCTCAAATGGCAGAGCATATCACGCAAAGAGGACGTAATTGATGTTCAGTAATCTAATCGTGCCCCAGACGTGCTAAACCTACAGTAGAACCCAAAGCACGTGGTTTCGGCAATATAATTACGCTCAACCTTAAACACAATATAGCAGTTGTATAAAAAAGCACTTGTGATTTCACTAAGCTTAATACGGCGCTACTTAAGTTTTAATGAATATTTTTAGTTAAAAATGGAAGCAATCATGATTTATAATACAAACATTAGAAAGTTGAAAAAGAGTTAAATATTGATGTTTTAGTTTTGCACATTAAAATTATTCAGTAATAGTTTTATCACATCATTTTTTTCAACAAAATATCTAGCAAAGTAACTTACGGCAAGGCGCAAGATATTTTTGAAATGTTTTAAATAACTAGAGGTCAACTCAATGAGAAGAGACATCACATACCAGCATATCTGAGATTTCAGTTTTAGACTGTAAAACCTTAAATTTCATATTTATTTGGCTGGGGTTATTTGCTTTTACTACTAGAACACTGAAAAAGCTTTTCAAGGAATATAGTCATAAACAAAATTATGTTTTTATATTAAACTGAATTCTTTATTAATATTAAAGATCATAATTATCTTATATTTGTATTATAGTACGGTAACTTTGTGAAAATCTATTTCAATGTAGGTATGTTAAATCAATTACATTGGTTTTCCAGTAGTTGTAAAACTAGATTTCACACGTGAGACTAAATAAGATTTTTATAAACTAAACCAGTGTAATAAAATAAAAAATAATTATGAATGTAAAAAGATCTTAATTTTATTATGATGAATTTTGACTAGGTAAAATATTACAGCTAATTTACTAATGTTTTAAACTTTTTTAGTGAAAACTTATTAGAATTTAATTGAATTCTTACAACTAATGAGAGAAAGTTATTTTGAAATACATACACGTATTTATCTGTAAATTAACTCAGGGATTGACAAGCTACGGCCCCTATCTACGCGCATGCTGAGTTGCAGGCGATGCAGTGCAGGGAAGCACAGAATCGGTAGATACAGGAATCATATGCTGTAACAGTTGCGTCATACAATTGACATATGTATATGAATGACACATACTGATTACTGACCCATAATAACTCTTTTAATGTATTTTAAGATAAGTCTACAGACTAAATGAGTTTAACTCACAATAATTTATTAGTTTCTTGTTCTTGTCATAAAAAGACCTAATATTAATCATACTATATTTGTCAATTCCGTAACCTAGTAGTTAACGTCGTTTGCTTTCGTGACAGATCGCACGGGTTCAAACCCCAGTACGAACAGTTTTTTTCAATCAATTTTTCTATTTCTCTTCGAATGTATGAGTGTTTGACATGTCTAAAAATTCCCTCCAAACCTAAAATAACGAAACTAGTCCTGTCATAGGTTTTATCCTTCTATCCTCTCTTCTACTTTCTGCGAAAAAGAGAGGTTGAGCAATTTAATAACAAGTGTTAAGATACCTCCATTGGGAGGCCATGATCTCCACATTGGAATTGGACATGTATTTATACAATAAATATTTCTGATTCAATAATGCTAAAAATTTTCCCGTTTTGTTTTAAGCTAAAAAAAAGTTTGCATTTCCCTGACTCGGCGTTTCGTTTCACGAAATATTTGGCAATATCCAATCATGAGCTTACTCTTAAGCTTGAATAATAACCATAAGACTAATCAAGTTTATCGATCATAAATAATAGTTAGACAGATGATTGAATATTATGAGATAATAAACTACACCTAACTCACTATTAATAATATATAATATAGTGTCCATATTTGCATAAACGACAACTGTTCAGCTCATTAGGCATAAATAAAAGTTTATTTATTTTATAATGATTTACTTTTGATGGATTCGGCGGTAACTTTGTAGAAGTACATTTCAATTAAAAATAATTTAGATTATTGCGCTACAAACTGTGACACGTGTTTCGCCTCTTTCAGAGGCATAGACAGTCTTACTTTCACAAATGCTTGTTTTAGTACGAATGATTTTAGTTTTACTGTTCTGATATATTATAAAAATAAAAATAAAAACGGGAGACAAGGAGGAAATAATAGAAAAACAAACCAACAGTTATGGTAATACAAATGACATTTACGTTAAGAAATGATCAAATAATGATCAATTAGGAACACGTGTCACAGTTTGTAGCACAATACGATGAATAATCTAAGTTATTTTATAATAAAATGATTTTTTTAGAGCATGTTTACACCTAATGAACTGGGAAGTAACACTATTCCTTTTTATCATATATAATATTAACCCTTAAATGCACTATTTTCTCATTTGATAAAAATGCATGTTTTTCCCAAAAGTACACATATAAATTGAAACTTTTTGCTTAATCAAAACTTTTTTATCAGCTATTTTCTCGTAAAATATGTATTAAAAATGCAAAATATTTCTTTTATCCTGGAGAAAATCTATTTTTTAACAATTAAAAGTAATTTTGAATTTTGTATATCCTTTGATTACCGATTAGAACAAACAACGTCTTGCCACCAGAACATATATTTAAAAATTTGGAAGAGTAATTTGTATACCATTGGATATAGAAATCTATGTTAGAATCGACATAAGTTTTTTTTTTAAACTATATATAAAAGAAAATAGGTTGTAATTTTCTTAGTACATCGTGCATTTAAGGGATAATGAAGTTTAACCAAGTCAATTTTAAGTTCATTTATTCGAGAAGGGGTCTAAGAACACAACGGTTTAATCATTTTATATTAACTAACGAATTTTAAATTAATTAATTAACGATTGAACACATCTATATATTAATACTCGATAATGTCCGTCCGTCTGAATGATTGTCCGCGATATCCCCTCCCCCTGCCCCTTCCCCCTCCCTTCTCAAAGCTCCGCTGACGCAATATTTTTATTCATACTAAAGACATATTTTCCCAATACACTGTTTATTATTTGACGATACAAATCGCTGAAAAAATTTCATACAAAAAAACGCCGCGACCGTGGATCGAACACAGAACTCTGGATTACCAGTCGAGCTCTCTATCAACTGAGCTAACGTCATAAATATCAAGGCGATAAAAATACATTATATAAATCAAGCATTTGAAAATGGAACGATATTTGTGATTCACAAACTGACTTCGATTGTTTTTATTCAAGATTGTGACGTCTGTCAAATATGAATGTGGTATATTTTACATAATATAGTTTCGACAGTTAAATGCAAATATTCCATGTGTGTCATATGCTGACGGCTATTAAATATTTTACTTTTTAACAGAGGGTATTTAGAATTTATCCCGATAATTTAAAAGTTTTGTATCTTTTGTTTTAAATAACGAGTAAACGAGTCTATGCTTTGGACAAGGTAAATTTATGCTCAAATAGTAATATAAATAAAGTAAGCGAAATAGTTTGATAGATTGGGGTCAACGAGATTAAAATACGGCAAAGTGAGCCAAGTTAGGATGATGGGAAAAAGTGAACTGAACCCACCCTTTTTATTGCATAATTTCAATCATTTTTTCTCTAAAATACATTGTTTATGCTTTCGATGGATTCGTCGGTATCTTTGTGGAAGTTCATTTGAATATAAAATAAAAAATAACTTAGATTATTCCACGTATTGTGCTACAAACTGTGACACGTGTTTCGCCTCTTTCAGAGGCATCCTCAGACAGACTTACTTTTACTTACTGAAAGTAAGTCTGTCTGAGGATGCCTCTGAAATAGGCGAAACACGTGTCACAGTTTGTAGCACAATACGTGGAATAATCTAAGTTATTTTGTATTACTTTTGTATGCTTATTTATTGAAAAAACTTTCACATAAAATTAAAAGTTGATGACAGTTCCCACAAAAATTAATTGAAAACGTAATTGCACTTAAAAGTCAAATGGAAAAGTTTCACCATTTTTATGTTTGGTTCCCTTAAAGACTCATATATTCCTAAAAATAAGCTCCGTTTGGTGAATTAGTGAAGTTAATTTATTCTGATTAATTTGATAAATATGCATTTGATTGTAACATGGAAAATTGATAATTTTGTTTTGATAAAATGTGCAATTAATTTATACCATTTTGCATGTGAAAAATGATTATTAGCAAACTTAAACATTATTTCAAAAATTAAGTAATTTACAATTTAAAACTGCAGGGCTGTCGATATATGCGCCGAGGTCGATTTATGCTACTATGAAAAATGATTGTTAGCAAACTTGAACATTATTCCAAAGATTTAATATTTTACGAAATTTTTGTCACTACGAAAAAAATTGTCAGCAAACTTAAACATTATTCCAAAAATTAGGTAATTTACGAGGTATATTTCTGCTAATAGGAAAACTAATTGTTAGCAAACTCAACATTATTCCAAAAATTAAATAACTTACAATTTAAATACTACAGGGCATGCTGTCGATATATGGCCCGAGATATATTTATTTTATTTTTAGAATTTCTGGCTTATTCAATAAATAGGTTTGTAATTTTCTGACTTCTTAAAAATGCAACAAAAATCCCCCCGTTGAGGTCAACGGGCTTACAGCTAGTAATAATTAATCCGGTATCTAGGTGGTATTAATCAACCTAAAAGCAGGTCAACAAAACCAACGGCAGACCGTAAATCTGTCCAATACCAAAACATGTGTTTTATAACAGGACCTAGACAAGTCATCTCCGTATTGAACGATATTGCTTTCCCGACGAACAATGACACATAATTAAAATAAAATGTATGTTTCAGGGTAAGGTTTATCTCAATGATTAAATGCCAACTCTCGAGAATAAAATTTATCTTTTACGATACACTACAAAAATATGTTTGCCCACATACATAGTTTGGACGCGTGCGCTAAGAAACATCTCTCATAAAAATCATACAATCCTTATCATTTTTTTAAATTCGTTTGTAGGAAATTAACTTACTTTTCATAAAAATAAAATAACAGAAAAACATACTCAATAATTATATAACGTACTTTCAACTTAAACGTTCAAATTTTTAGCGCGCATTGATCCATCATATCAATACTTTATTGCGATTTATTGGATTTGAATATAATTTAACCATACTAAAAGCATATCTATGAAAATAGCATATCTTGAAATAATAAATCCTTAATACAAAACACTTTGCTAACTTGCATCCAATCGAAATTGATTACTCTGTGTTACCTTAAAACACTTTTTATAATTAGTGTAATAGCGTTCTTAGCTTGAGTAATATAGCAGTTATAGCATGCATCAGAATATAGAAAATGGTTTCGAAATAAAACTGTTTTTTGCACGGAATTTTTGTTGCACAGTTGTGATATAGCGCTGTCTCAGGGAACGTTTTCATTATCTTTTACTTTGTTTTTTTTTTAAATTACAATTACAAAAAAGTCAGTGTGAAAAAATGCTATAATTACACCAAAAAACATTATATTATGTAGTATACATGCGGTAACCATGCGTATTTATTTACCAGGATAGTAACATATTTCAATGATGTGTCATTCAGGTTTATTTAGTTTCTAAAATTGATATTTAAAAATTAATTAATTAAATATTTCATTTACACTTTTTTCTGGATCTTATAAATATGCTTTGAAAATCTCTTGTTTAAAATGGATAAATTTGAAGCGTGTATATAATATATCAAATACAACAAAGATAGAAATTGTTCAAAATTATATTATTTTTAAATGCAAATTCGAATAAAAACTAAAAAGAAGCACTTTTATTAAATTTATATTATAATATATAATTATTATATTGTAAACGTGTTCCTTTAGTACATGTTATACTATTGTTTTATTCATTTTGTATGAGTATGGTTCAATATCATATAGCTTTTTAGTTCTAAAGAAACAAATAAATATTTGTCATATAATGGTCCGTAAATTTCTGATGTTTTTTTTTTTTTTAAATATGGTCACCGCAAGAATACACACCGGTAATTTAAAAAACTAGGAAGATTTTTGTGTGTAGTGTACTTACAACATTTAGATCAATATAACAGATATAATGTATCTAACACACGCTATTGCTTAATTTGGAATACTTACAGGGACATTATTTAGGATCCAAGTCAGGTTGGCTGGTGGATGAGCAGCTGGAGCAATACAATTTGCTCGAAGAGTATCTCCCACTGAGACCCTCAACTTGTCCGATGTAATTACTGGAGCATACTCCGGTAGTTCTGTAAAATAATAAACAAAAAGATATACACCAAAATTCTGAATTTAATAATTATCTATTTAAAAGTAGTTTCGATCTTAAATAACATTTGTTTTACGTAAATAAAAGAACCATCATTAAGTATAAATTTATTAATTGTACTTAATATCTATTTGCATGAGGGCTTGTCGGTTTTCTAAAGTCGGTATTTAGCAAAATTTTCGGTTTGTGATATTATGATGTGTAATAACTTTTTTTATTATTAATTGAAAAACGTTAATATTTTTGTTTGAAACCATCATAGTAACAAATAACACGACATCAAATATCCAGCGTACTAATCAAACAAATAATATATGCGTAAAAAATATTATTTAACGTTTATTTTGAAAAAAATATGATTTTGACTCGGAAACAGTTCATAAGTACATTGTAGGTTTTCTTGAGACATATTTTTTGATAGGAAATACAATTTTATTTAGGAATGTATTTATTATCTTATTTATTCATGTATAAATATTAAAAATTGTCTTTAATAAAAAAATATATAGACAGTAAATACTTGAAGAATTTAAAATGAGTGAATGGTATAAATGTTATGTTTGAATATTATTTCATGAAATATAACCGTCCCTGCATATGCAAGGGGTGCATTGATCCATTGCCACATTGACCAGCCGCCACTGTTTATAACTAAATAATAAATCGGACAACTTTGGAATGTAAGCACGGATGTGGTAATTACAATAATCACGAGTACGATATATACACCAATATTTTATTATGTTGCTTTAAACGCTATCTTATTTTGTTTGTGTTAATCATTTCTGGATTGTATTGATTAAATTTTATCGGTTTTATGGTCAATTTAAAATTATTATTTTTTGTATTTTAATGAAAATAATGGTACTTTCTTTAATTTGCAACATTTTCTTTAAATGGCTTTAGTCTTTGAGCCATACGTACGTACGCAGTTCTCTTCAAATTACCTTTTACTCGTTAGTAAATATGTAATCCCAAACGTACATTTTATTTTTTATTATGCACGATAAAAATTCAATTAAAAAATATGTTTTCAAATTTAATTTAGTGTTTACAAAGGCGAAATTTTTCATGATAAAATTGCTCACCTTCTAAAATTAACTTTCAAAAAGAGCATAACACCACTTTCGAGTAAGCTCACGTGAAATGTATCCCAAAATAATTATCAAATTTACTACGCTGCCGCTTTATATCACCAGAACAAAAAAAAACTCACCTGCGGTCTCATAACTATTCAACAAAGTGGAAATAAGCGGGAAACGTGACCCCTTAGAGTAAATACGTAACGGTGTACACAATTTAACGCAATATCTCAAAAATAACATCCCCCAACGACAATAATATTACACTCCTGTGTTGTCCACTGCAAACAGAGCTGCAAAATACTCACTCCAGAATATATACACAGTCCTGAGGGGGAATAAACCACACTCATACCAGTATTGGTGGACTGTTTTCAGGATACAGGTTTATATCTGCAACAGTTCATCCATTTCGTTATGGGGATACAAAATTGATAAAATAATAATATTGATTTAGGACGCTTTAAGTCTTCAGTACAACAATTTAACGTTTCAAATGTTTTACCATTCTTTACATTTCACACTCAGTGCCCCACGTCGTCTTGACTTTTACCATATTCAGAACATCAGTAAATGTCATTTACTGATTAATCAAAGCATAATATAATCAATAGCAATATTGATTTCATATAAAGAGCTTGGAAAAATACCGTCTACGATTGAAGTAAGTTAATTCCCATTTATTATGCAAAAATATCACTGATCTCTCTTTGATCTCTCTAAGTTACTTAATTATTTTTGGATAATTGATTTTGTTTCAAATATTAAAACTGATCACATTTTTTAGATACTGTTGTGAATAAATTTAAACTATCGTAGAAATATCATTATATTTGAAAAGTGACATTATTTTTTATTTATTTTTTATGATGATCGTGATGTTTAGATACATTGCTTTCTTGATAAATCCACGATGACATTAAATTGCGTATGTATTATTCTTTTGAATATAACGGAGAAGAATCCGTTGATGACCATATTTACGACAGCGGATCGAGAGAAGGGTGGTAGAATCGGGGAGGTCCAAATACTTCACGATCCATTATTGGAAAATAAATAAGCGTCTATCAGAAGGACGCTGGTATGTTTTCCCGCGTGGTATGCCCGGGAATTCGGAAGGGCAACAGATTTTGATATGAAAAAGGGTCGACGGCTGTAATTTATGCCCCTACTCCTTGTATCCCCTTACGTGTGTCTCTCCCTTTTATCCCCACACGCGTCTTTTTAGGATTGTAATTATATTATTGTTTGCAAAGTTAACCGATTTAATCACAGTCGGATTAAATGGGAGTTTCGCTTCCCGCGATTCGTTTTGCCCTACTGCGAATAGTGGATTAAGCACGAACCAAATCCGCGATCCGACTAATCCTAATACATAATTATGTTTACTACGGTAACATCGATAACATTTTATTTCATATAAACAAAGTCTGGCACGCGACTTATTCATGCGTAGAAAAATAATTGTAATGAGCTAAGCAGTTTATATAGCAAATTAATAAGTCACTTGACGAAAAAAGTTTCTTTCCACTTCTGCGAACTATTCTACTCTTAAAACGAAATCATTGTTATTCTTGAAAAAATATTTTTTTTAAATAAATGCAATTAGATTAGTCTATATCAGTGGATTCCAACCTTTATGTTACTGCGCCTCCCTTTGAAGAAAAAAATATCTTCGCGCCTCCACATCCTTATTTTATATAGTAATAAAGACACGTTTTAAGGAGTAAATAAATATTTTCAACTGTTTGCGCTCCCTTTGCAATAGTCCACGCCTTCCTTGGTCTATATAGGTATTAATTATATGTCCTAAATATAGAGATTTTTTACTATTTTAGTGAAGGATGTACTGAAATTATTGTTTTGTTAAAATAATAATGAACAGATTATTGAGAAAGTAAACAGCTTCAGATACCACAGCGAACATATCCCGGAAGACGGCTGTACAAAAAAAAGAACTCTTTATTCGCTTAGGAATATCTGGAGTCATTTTTTACTCTATGAGAACTGTCTTAGACACTTTGCTGTACACGATTAAAACCAAATTCTATTTGGTAGAGGCTTACATTATATTCTACCAGTTCTACTTTACGGTAATGAATCATGGGACCTATCAAAGATAGACCGAAAAGAAAAACTGTATACTGATATTCGAGAACCAATGCTTGCGTTTGATAATAAGCATGAGATGGTTTGATTTCACGAGAAACTCGGAAATTAGAGAACGTACAAAACAGCGCTCTGTCACGTCGGTGGTCATTGAGAGACGTAGGAACTGTTTAGGTTACCTGTATTGGAAGTCTCCGGAGAGTCTTATCCTGCCTAATTCTTCTTCCAAACGGTGGGATTCTAACGTCTCAAATGACTGCCGGGTACTTACTATCCATAGGATGTACTCATATATAGGAAGCAAATATGGTCGAAGAAAAAAATAATAATGTTCGTACATTTACTTAGATATATTAAATTTAGCCTTTTTCACGTACTTTTAATTTATTTTTCTGATTAGCAGTGTTTGTCATTGAATGTAGAATTTCGCAATATGAATAAAGACTCGATTATTAGTACACTGAGTGTTTTTACTATTGATATTGTTTATTTTTAAATATGCATAGATCTGATCGAGATTTTGTTTATGATTTAGTGAAATGCTGTGTGCTACGTAAAAAAAATATGTTTCCTACAGTGCTTTACACCAGTGTTCCCCAACCGGTGGTCCGCGGCCCAGTGCTGGGCCGCAAACAGTATGTCAAATTCCAAAAAAATCGCCATGCAAAAATATTGAATATTGGATATTTTATCGTCAGCACGTTTTATTGTAGTTTTAGTTATTGTTAAATAAGAAGACATCAATAATTTGGCTCCGTATTTTTTTGAGGTAACATATTACTCACACTTCTAAAATCTGGCTTAAAATTTGTAAAATTTATTTTATTGTGGATATTTATTCTGTTGTATTATTTTTTCTGTGTGCGACACGATGGTCGCCGGTTTTTTCAGAATCGACAGTCATAAATATTTGCTCTTCTTCCCAGATGCAAAACCCTACCTAAATATCAGGGCTTCGAACCGGACCGGAACCGAACCCAAATAAATATCGTTTTTTTTCGGTTCACGGTAGTATAGAGTACTTAGATTTTAAAATTCCTCGGTGAGCTAAAAAAACGAGTCACGGAGATATTTTGGGCAAATCGGTAAATTCCTGGGCTTTTGGATTCGAGCTGAACCGAAAACCGAAAACCAAAAACCGTTATTTTTGCCGGAACGAAATCGAACTGATATATTTTTTTTTTACATGAACCGGAACGAAAACCGGAACGAAAAAAATAGCGGTTCAAAACCCTGCTATTTTATTATGTCCATTTTATTTCCATTTGTAACAATATATTTTTATTTCATTTTTTACTGGTCCGCAAGTGTAAAAAGGTTAGGGAACACTGCTTTACACCACTTAAAATCCTGAAAAAGTATAAAAAATACTTATCTATACACAAAGAATCTGACAAGTTTAATTCAAGACTAGTTTTTTTTATGACATTTCAAACTAATAGATTTTCATCATTCAGTAACACAAATATCGGTCATATCATTTCATTCAGCTTAATATTGTGTATTTTAGAATATTATAAAACTGGTAAGCCAGACCAAAATATATGGTAAAATTAAATAACATTAAAGAACCTTATTCTTGACACAATTCAAAAGTATTTGGATTGAATACGCTCCGCATTAGAATAGAAGGAATTTTCGTAATCTCTCTCCTTATTTTCTTTTAGATTCCCATAAAAATACTTCGTCCTTTTTTCAAGAAACTACTTTAATGATGCATAATTAAAAGTAATGTATGTATAGTGATTATAATAAGCACATGTAATTTATCATTGCTATTGAAAACAGAATAATTCCGTGCAGAGCGAGAATAACATCATTAATATCTTCACTTCGGAAGTTCTTTGTGTTATATCAACAAAGTATACTCGCATCAAATATCTACAAACTAGGTCAAATTTAAATACGCTAGTGTTTAAGTGAAATACGCGTAAACTTTCTAGACTATAAAGAGTACATTAATTTGCAAATAAGGCAAAGTTCCTAACATTTTTATTAACAAATATAAAATCGGCCATTACATAAAAGTGATGGTAGTAAAGTACTTAGAAACATTATGTTTGAATAATCTTAGAAATTGTTTGTAAAAGTTATAGTATAATATTGAATGCTCTGTAAAATATTTATTATCTTAAAAACAAGATTTAGTTCATATCTAAATAAGATTTGATATCAACTATTTTAACATGATTACTGGTAATTTTTCATAGAAATATTTTATACCTTAGGATGATCACTTAAATTTCAAAAGTAAATATCAAGTGACAGAATCAGTGACGTTAATAGTGTTCAAATAAAAGTTAATTCACAGTTATGGATATTAAAGAAAGAGTTTGCTTGTTTGTAAAATAAACTTACTAATAAAGTAATATTTAAAAATATTATATTTGTTTATTTACAAAAGAAAATTTAAAATAATTGTTGTGCTGATAAATAAAATAATGTTGTCAAAACACAAAAAAAAAACATTTCTATTTTTAAAGTTTTATTTATCAAACAAATTGAAGCAGTTAACACGAACCAGTTAAATGATGTATGTATTCCGTTCCGACCATTTCGCGGAATAATTACTTACCAATAAAACCCTGACAGCGTTAAATTGGTAGATTTATCAAATGTTTCAATTACTATCAAACATCGTTCATTAGCTTTATGCTTTTTTATTGATTAAACATTTTCACCCCAAATGTGTCAAAAAATAAGTAATTTAAACAAAAGATATTTTATGAGAATATTTCAGTCAGTGTAAAGCCGTGTCACAATGTTTTAAGAAGGATTAAGTTAGAAAATAATTGTGCTTATCACTCACACCGCGTTCCTTTAAGAGCGGATATATTAGATACTTAGATCAGCGATTTCCAGCCTGGGAGGCGTGGACTGTTGCAAAAGGAGGCGCGAACTGTCGAAAATATGTATTTACTCTTTAAAACGTGTCTTTATTACTATATTAAATAAACATTTCATACATCGATTGAAAATTTATTTATTGATTTATCGATTCGGAAATTCAAGCGCTTCATTTTGAAATATAATAGGCTAATATAGATTGAATATTTTAGTTCCACTGTATATAAAAATATGTACTTGTGTAAGTATGTATGTTTTTTTTTTATGTTATTACATTCAAATAATTCAGTTTGAGAACTGAGATGGGTAACGATTTTTGCAACCGTAGATAAGAACAAAATATCGCAACACCATAAACTTTTTCTGATACTATATAAACAGCATAAAAGGAACCCTTTAAAAACATTATGTGTGGAAAAATACCTGGGTACAGGACAATTTATATACTCTGAACGAATGTAACAAATCTGCCGTTCTCTTTCCGACACATTAGTTCGATTCCCGATCCGCTCCGAAAAGGTTACGGCCGGCCATACAATAAACTTCAATGCTTTCAAATAGAATGGTAGCTTCAACCATATACCCAGAGCTTAAAACTTTACTTGCGAATCTATGTTCTTTATACGGGTTTTTGTATACATAAGTGAAATACTGACAAAAGAATATTATTTTCTATTAATATTCCACAGTCGACTTCATGATTTTATACATAATTTGAAGGATATCGAAATAATATTAGCTTGCTATCGAGTGTAATCAATCAGCTTCTTGATTATCGTCGTAAAGAATAGAATGTAATACGGCATTAAGTTTGTATGTCAGTCGGGCGATAGAGACGAAAGCCCTAGTATGGATATACCTAATATTATATAGTAAAAAGCTTAAATAACGAAATTATATCGAATTTTATTATCTCAGAGTACATCATTTCACGATAGTATTTCGTCATATTGTAAAGCTTTTTTAACAGAACGATGTTGATTTTTTGGAATGAGATACAAATAACAAATGTTAGGAAATATTTTAGCCTTTTAAAATAAATAAACATACGTTACATCGAATTTATTATTTAGCTGTTAATTTTGCCAGTCTTTTTTTGTTTGTCGAAAAACTTAATTTAGGAACGTAATTATTGTTTTTCATGTTTTTAGTTTAAGACCTTAAGCACTTTTGTCTACCATAAATAAAAGTTTACTCAATACATATAATATTTGAGTTGAATCAAAATAAAACAAAAACTATTATCTATAAATAGGACATAGCTTAACTTAGTTAGGAAACTCAAAAAGGGGTGCTAATGAAAAGATGCATTTAGATTTTAATTTGAGTATTTCATTAAGAAAAACACAAAATTTCTTGGTACTTTATTTCCACTTAATGTATGATAAGTATTTCAGCTTAAAGCTGCAAACTCAAAAAAATATATGAACCATAATATAATATTTAACATTCCACAAGGCATTACTTAGAGCACTGTTTAATGCTGAACTATTTAAATCAAAGATCTTCCTTGTAAGACCATACATATCATATAGTTAACCCAATTTTTTAACTGAATTTCACTCAACGACTAATGCTAATACTTCTCTTAACAGTGTGTTCACCAACCAGGGTGAATACAAATATTGTAAATATTGTTTTTTCATCTTTGTTGTATTTATTAAATTTCACAATTTTCTTGAATAATTTCTTTACAATCAAATGCAGTTGAAATTTACCATAAAAACATTCATGTATATGAATGTTCATTATTCATAACATATAATTTCATGTCTACTTTATTTTGTTGTAAATAAATAAAGCTAAGTGTAAAGTACTAGTAAATACTACAATGCTATACAGATTTTTTTAGCCTTTACAAGGTCTTCATTAGAGCTTTTTTCACAGTGGAAAAAAATATGTTTTTCATTTTAGTACCACAAAAAGCTCCGCCTGTTGGCAATCTCTGCTAAATAGTATATATCCATGTAATATTTTAGAGCTTAAAAAACTGAGTAAAGTTTATTATAGAAACTTTATCTTTTCATTGTTATTTCAAATAAAATTTATATGTATATGTATATATTTATGTTGAAAATGTGATTCCACTTTTGTTTTTTTTTTGTGTTATCTTTTCAGTGTGACATATTTATTTCACGTTTTCTTGATAGTTGGAGTTTTAAGTACAGTTCGTAACAATCTTTTTTGTGTTTCACATTCTCTTTTTCTATCGTAAGAAATAGTGTGGCGTGAAAAAATATTTTATAAAACTATTTTATTCTTACCACTAGTGTTCCTATTTATCACTTGTTTGGCAATTGCATGCATTAATCTCAGACGTTTTGCAAAAAAAAATGTATTTTCCTCTTTTAAGTTCTGTCGTGTAGTAAAAAAATACATTTTTTTGTTTAATTCTGCTGCATTTGAAATACTTAAGAAATTTAATGCAAAATTCTTCAACAACATTAGAGACACTTTCGAAAGAAAAAAAAGTTTTAAATCTTACATACAAAACCGAAAAGATTTTCTACAATTTGTGATTTTAATAAGCATAATTGTAATCATGTTCGTTCCCAATGTGGAGAATATGAACTATTTATGTAAGTTATCTCATCATATAGTTTTAAAAAAATTGCTTGCTATTCAGTTACTCTACTTCTCTTTTTCGAAAAGAGTGAAGATATGAGTATAGGGGGCTAGGACAGTACTAAGGCTTATCGGTTTTCAAAAATCAATATTTAATACTCAATGAAATAAAAGTGCTCTTCTAAAAAGCCCGTTTGTGTTTATTTTTCATCATTTAATATTGCTTTCGTAAAGTGAAAATGACTCTGATCTTTATGAAAATTGCTATCGAAAATAATTATTATGAACCAATATCATATGAATAATTAAAATAATTTTAATTGAAATATGAAATATAATTAAAGGCGACCATATAATTGGCAGTTAAATTTTTGTAAAAAATATTTTTATACGCGATAAGCATCATAGATTGTAAATGTTTATTCCCATCACATATAACAATTAAAATTACTTTTAGGCTGTTCACTGTCAATACTTGGTGGAAAGGCATTATATTAGTAAAAACACAATATTCCTTTGTACTTCATTCCACTTTATTTAATATGTCAGGACCGGTTTCGCTCATTACGAGCATCGTCAACTGATCGATGCTCGTAATGAGCGAAACCGGTCCTGACATATTAAATAAAGTGGAATGAAGTACAAAGGAATATTGTGTTTTTACTAATTAAAATTACCATGTCGCTCGAATATTTTCATGATCAATTTCCCATGACTACCAACATAATCCTACGTTTGTTGAACGGATAAACACTGGCAAAAACAATCTCTAATCGAGTATTATTCGGATTGTCCCAATTAGATATACATCTGTTCTGGCTAATTACGACTGCGTTTCAAAAAACAGCATCTGACTAACGAGTTTCCTTTATGATGGTAATAATTTAAAAGCAGCCCCCCCCCCTTTTCAGTTTTAGAATGCGGTATATTATTCATTTTGTTATCAACTTTGCAAGCATTGCATTGGAGTGGAGCTGTGTTTTTTGAAGCGGCCATTTGTCGCGAGAACGGCACCGGTCGGGCAACGGATGGGCAAATGTACCGCACCGCCATCTGTGGACTGGAACAAAAACTTTCACATTCCAGCAAACCATACCAATTTTGGCGTATAGAATATTGGATACAGAGTGGCAGAAAATATCTCTGTGTCGTACTTTTAAACAATAACATGCAGCGCTTTGTAATTGAATCGCTACTTTTGTGACATTGATTCCTCTTTTTACCAATCATGATAACTCTGGAAAAATCAAAATATATAAATAAATTACTGCTATTATTCCTTACGTTAAGTGTTTAATTTTTGTTTAATTCGCAATTTTTCTTTATTTAGGAAAGATAATCTGCCATAAAATATGTTTTCATTGGTTCATAGAGGCGTTATGCCTAGTGCTCATGGCATTGTTGTTTCATATGTATATTATAAATATATTCATTAATATGTCATCAAAATAATCTTCGATTTAAAATGTATGATTATAAAAGGTATCGGATTAAAATAAATCTCTCTTGTATTGACGAATAATATATACACTGATTCTACCTGTGAACTTTTTAACAAAAATATACATATATTCAAATAAAAAAGTATTTTTTTATTACGGTTACAAAGATATTTTTAATCTTGTTTTTATAATCTGTTTAAAAAACGAAATTTATTGAATAATTACATTATAATTGTTTATAAATTCTAACAATGTAATTTTCAGGTAAAAAGTAATATTTTTAAAATTCACATCACAGTTAATCCATGAGAGAACAATATATTAAGACATAATAACAATATGTCTCGTATTTAATGGAAAAAGACGTTTTAACGGAAAAAATCTTGTTTTTATTAAAGTTACATTTATATAAATGAAAAAAAAATCGTGCTTGGAAAAAAAAGTTCCCAAAACGATAGCGGCAAAATAATATCAATTCTGTCAAAGATTCTTGGTTGCGTTGAAACAAATCTTACATTTGAATAAATTATGTATTTGTTTGATTTTTGGTTTCTTCGTCTTTTTGAGAATATATTTCAGCCGGCCTGTATATGTTAATCTCAGGCTCCACTCCGGGTTATTGAATACATCATATTGTAAAAACGCTCGTTTTCCCCGTTTCGACCAAAATGGAAACCCCACTGTCGTCTCTCAATATTTATCGAGCCGGCCAAATACAATATAATGCAAAGATCTTTGATATGATTTTTTTACAAACGTTTTAGGATACAATATTTTCGACTCTCAGTCTCTGAATCGATAAAACAATATTTACCACATTCTCCATTGCAATACAGAAAAATCATTATAAATTTTGAATTTATTTATGGCTTTCCGCCCCATATTCTACGTCACTAGGTTCAATTCCAGTGTTGACAGACTTGAAATAAAATATATGTAAGAAGTTTTTAAATTAATATTTCAAACGATTTATGAATTTTTGTTGAAGAGCATGAATATCTGTGATATCTAAATTATGTCTTGTCTATCCGGTCATAATATTAGGCCGTAGTAAAAGCAATTAAGCTAACCATTGGTCCTGTATAGGGCTTATACAAAAACCAACATTTAATAAAACCGGTTTTCTAATATCAATATATTCTTAAACTTGGTTCAATCCGGTTTTCAAATTTTAATAAAAGGATACTTAATTCAATGAAAATAGAGAAAAAAACATTATTTTAAACTTCATTTATTTTAAAAAAAATGTTAGAAAAGATACTAAAAATCACAAAAAAAATCAATGTTCCTATTCAGCGGTCAAGTAATTACACCTACCTCGTACTCAAAAAGAATATCTGAGAACTCAAAAATATTTGAAAAAAAAAATATATTTTTAACGCATTCATAGTCTTACTGAATATTAAACTACATATTTGTTAAGCTTTAAATATAACCAAAGCAGTTTCATGTTAAAATACCAACGTTTTTAATTGAATGGTGGTTTTTTAGTTGCCATGTTTAAAACCGGCTTACCGATTTGAAAAAACTGGCTTTTAAATGCCGAAAATTTCGCTTGAAAACTGAGTTTTCGATACCGATTTTTGAAACCGAAAAGCATTAGTACTGTCCTTGCCCTCATATACTCATATCTTTACTCTTTTTGAAAGGAGAAGTAGAGCAACTGAGTAGCAAGCAGTTTTTGTAAAACTCTATATAATGAGACAACTTACATAAAGAGTTCATACTCTCTACAAGCGAACATGATTACAATAATGTTTATTAAAATCACAGATTGAAGGAAATCTTTTCTGTTTAGATTAGCAATTTTTCGTTCTTTCGAAAGTATCTCTAATGTATAAACCGTCCTACCATTTAATCAAATATTATGTATGATGCATTATGTTTTTTTTACGAATAAAATATTTCTTCCATGTAAACGCTAACTTATCTTATGTTTTCAAAAACCAAACATGAATTTAAATCTTAAATCTTTCAAAATATTCTTATTATCTTTTTAAATAAATTATTCTTTTTCTTAAAATTTTCTCACGAAAACTATCTAAAATGAAAATGTTGGGTGTATTTTCAGGATTTTCAGGATTAATTCCATGTTATTTTTGTAAAAATTATGATTTAATTCTTTTTTCGAAATTAATAAACAAATAAATATTTATTTCACATGCAACTAGCATTATATATATGTACATTGTTAATTTTATATTTCGATGACAGGATGATTGCAGTAAAACCACATTTAATTAATCGACCGCAAATTGATGTGAAAATAATATTTGAATACGAAAATAAACCAAGACGTTATTTAATTATATGTTTTTCGATTGAATCCAAAATAACATCAACAACAGGTATATACATATAATACGAATAAATACAAATTGTGTTTTTAAAATATTCAACGACGGCTTATAAAAACATGGATTTTTGTGGGGCATCTTGGGTCAATAGTATGCCCATTCAAATAATATTTAAAATTACTAGGATGATATTTAATACAGTGTTCCCCAACCAGTGGTCCGCAGAGACTTTCCGCCGGGCCGCAAACAGTATGCCAAATTTCAAGAAATTCGCCATGCAAAAATATTGAATATAGATTTTTTATCACCTGCACGTTTTCTTGTATTGAAAAATCAATAAAGCGGCTCCATATTTTCTTTCTTGGCCATTTTTGTGCTGTTATATATTAACCACAATTCTAAAATCCGGCTTCAAATTTGTAAAGTTTAGTTTATTGCGGATACTTATACTGTTATACTATTTTTTTGTGTGTGACACGATGGTCGCTGGTTTTTTCAGAATCGACAGTCATAAATATTTGCTCTTCGATAGTGAGCCCAGATGCAAAACCCTACCTAAATATACCAATAATTTCATAATACATAATTGTTTTCACTTTTAGGGTGTTCACTGTGAATACTCGGTGGAAAGGCATTATATTAGTAAAAACACAATATTCCTTTGTACTTTACTCCACTTTATTTAAAAGGTCAGGACCGGTTTCGTTCATTGCGATCATTAAGAACTGAAAACAGTTGTATAGTTATGTCCATTTGTAACAATATAAGATTAAAAAAATATTACATAAAAACCATTTTTATTTCATTATTAGTGGTCCGTGATTTTTTTCCTTTTTTTACCGGTCTGCATGTGTAAAAAGTTTGGGGAACACTGATTTAATATATCTAAGATATGTTTAATGTTTTGACATCAAAGATATTTTGTCTAACGATTTATACTTAAAGAAGAAAAGTTTTAATATATTTGCATATACATACATCTAAGATTGTCAATACTTTCCGTGTGCTAAAAGCTTTGTTTAGAACATTTTTTTTAATCGATATTCTATTATTAGTTAAGAGTTTTCGAAAAAGCTTTATAAAGCTCCATAAAAACTTTTTACTGTTAATATACAAGAATACCTATACAGGGATCCTTTGGTAACCAGCTGCATACTATAGCGTCCATACACTTTGTGAAACTAATACAGGCAAACACTTTCTGCTAACAGCTTTCACAGGTGTTTCGTTTTAACTGCTTTTGCAAGCGAACACTGCCCACCGAAGTCCACCGCACCGCGTTCATTATGTCATTGAAAATATATTCGAATGAATTTAATAGGTTTTAAATGTGTCCCAATAAAATAAAGTAGGCTACTTACGTACGATATTTTAATTGTTCTTATATATTTAAAAACCGTCACGTACATTCTTTGATAGTAAATCTTTGAGGTGGTGACTGGTGACCACTTGCGGTTTTTTTAAATGTATGGATCTAAACAATTTCGCTGTATCTTTTTTCTCAATAAAAATTCAATTAATAGGGTAAAAATATCAACGTATTTTAGTTCTACAGTTTTTTATATTTTATGCGTTGAAAGCTATTTCGGCTTTCGCCATCGTCAAAACTATGCTTCAACGTAAATTTTTCTCATCTATATATACTGACTCCAAAGAGATGCATCATATTATTATACTCAGTCAAATTATAATTACAATATTGCACTTATTAAATGTGATTCTAGTGTTTCAAAGAACGATATCGTTCTTCTTGAAATAGTATGTTTATTAATTCGACAAATCTCTGTTTGTATTTGCACTATTGAATAAATAGTTGTATAGTATTTGTAAAGAAAACATTTTTAACCGTAAATAATATGTATATTTAGTTTCATCAAGCATCCTCATTTGAACAAATAAAATACTACGTCGACAGTGTTCGAATAACTGTAACTAATATTTTTATATTTTATTATCGATATCAATATGTATATATCTAAACCTACATTATTGAAATTAAAAAAATCAGTATACAAGTTTACAATATACTCTGTATACCTACTTAAGATTTGTCAATAGTCGGTACATTTCATAAATAGAGAGAAATAGTCAGAGAAATATTTGAGACCATTACAAACTACTTACGAGGAAAGTAATTTTAGATTGTGTATCGATTTTTTATTAGAGATATATTGAGGTCGATTATTATTGTAGTGTATTGTTTGATTGGGGTGGAGTTCACATAATATGATTTTATTTTATTTAATAACTAAGGATTTCACAAAATATAAATTAATAGTATTTATTACCCGGCTTTGCCCGAAATATCTAACGAGATAATGTTGACATTATCACAGTGGACCGTACCCCATGTGGCACTTTTAGAATTAAGTCCATCAATTAAAAATAATGTTAAAAGTAGAATGTTGAAAATTTTATTTTGTAAATAGTACATCAATTATTAAAAGTTGAATGTTTGAAATTGAAAAGCACAGTTAATCTCTAAATAACAGCCAGAATGACATGCAAAAATTTCACGTCTCTACTGTTCATCATATAAAAGAAGAAGTGACAGACAGACACGTGTATTTTTTTTTACAAATATTCATATCCTTTGTAACATATCTTAAATGTTCATAGTTTAAATTGAAAAAATATATTTATGCTCAACTCTATTCAACTCTTCCTTAATGGTAATTTTAATGTCACCTAGTTCTTCGCAGAGCACCTAAATGAATAGTTAAAACTGTTTACACAGTATAGAAAGAACTCCAGCGATCGTCTGTGGGTAAATTTGTTAAAGGGTATATGATAAATAAAATTCTGATTGAGGAGAGAATTTGATTGATAAAAATAAATGCGTTATATAAATAGAATAGCTACAAATATAAGTAGAGATGAGCTGATTCTTAAAAAGCACCGATTAATAATGTTTTTTGCCGAATCTTCATTTTTACTTTTTTGCATTGCAAGAAGAAAAAAAATATTGTTTCTTACAATTTTAAATGGTCAATTTGTTAAAGTGAAAATATGTGTTAGTAACGACGTTCTTGACTTTTAACTATGCAAAACTTGCAGAAAAAAACGGCAGTGCCCATCTGATTGATGTCAGTATTTTAAGGGCATAGGTAAATAATGAAATAACAAATACTATTATACTTTTACTAAACTAATAATGTGAAAAAAATGTTTGCGAGCTCATAAAAACTATTTTTCAATTTTGACACATTATTATATTGTAATTGACTTACACGCTTATATTGTTTATGACGTCAATAAGCGATATTTTTATTTTTGTTTGTTATTATTATAAGTGACCATAAATGAGGCATCTTCACAATTAATTACTAAAAATCTTGATACATTGAAGCTCCACCCTAGTGTGTATTTCACCAAACAATAATAGCCAATGAAGAGTTGAGAGAACAAATCTCAGCTTTCTGCGAGAATTAATTGCGTTCGTTCCTTTGTAACAAAGACCGTTAAGTACCAGAATAATGGGCAAAGAACCATAAAGGTGTGGATTTAATAAAACAGAAATGTTACCGTACATTAATCAAATTCTCAAGTGACAGTTTCATTTGCAATTTTGACACTAGACTTTGCTTATTAAATTCGAGAGAAAATTTCCCCGCTTCGAAATACGGAGATTTAATTTATTGGTTCTTTTTATGTGTTCATTGCTTTCTTTTCTTCATATGCTTCTTCTTTTAAAACACATGAAATAATATTTCACTGTGACAAATTGAATGTCATCTTTATTTTTATCTATCATCTATCGATTAAACTGTATTAATAAATGTAAATAAAATGAATGTTTATGTTTTGCTGTTGATCAGTTAACTAAACCCATTTTTGTAATTTTCTCAAAACTTTTACTTAACCTCAAAAGTATTACTAATGTACCATTAAAACTTCTGTATTAAAGATCTTATTTCTTGGGCTATAACATGGTCATATAACATATATAGTCATATAACATGGACGATAGACATAAATTATTTAATCTCACAAAAATTCATCACAAAAACAAATAAACTGAAAAATATATTAAAAATGAAGATTACGGCTAAGATGACAAAAATTATATGAAGGTATATATTTGCAGTTTTTTAGATATAAAAAATAAATAATTGCATCAATGAATAATTTATATCATTTTATTTAATATTGTGTTTACACACCAAAATCGACTCCAGTTAATGATTAAGCATATTAGTTTAAACGTTAAAATTCAATATATCGTGATAACTAAAATAGTATTTAATTATTCTATCATATTGACATTTACACAAGTTATCGAATAAAAACTCCGGTAACGTTTACGTTTATCGCTATAAAGTTGTTAAACTTACACTTTTTTATTTACAATTCGCACTTTTCTTAAGAAATATTTTTTTTATTTACCGAGCTCCGTTCCCAATGCTCATATGCCGGAAATAGTCAATACTGGGTCTGAACGCACAAAAGAATTGAGTTATGACAGGCTTTTCATGCCAACCGGTAGACGCAGCAAAAAATAATACCTCCATATTGTCAAAAAGCTTTCATAATAATATGTTTACTATTTTATGTGAGGTCCAACAGAAATAATCAAAATTTCTCTCGGATAAGGAGTTGAAAAAAATGGTAAAAGTCGATCTTTCATATTGAGATTTTTGGCTTACGACCCATTCAATGTCTTTGTGATATTAAAAAGGTTTTAAGCTCATTTAGATTTCATTTTGAATGTAATAGGATCTTACTATCTCCTTTGTGCATACAGAATATTCTATTTCATCTCAAATGTGGAAGTTCTTAACATTAAATATCCTATTTTAAAGTAAGAAAATCATTTCAAGAAAAAAGAAAGTAGCTATATTTAAGTATATATAATTACAAATATTCCAAGATTTTCATAACCTGAATCATTTTTTTTCTATTGTACATATTATTTTTTAATCCTTTAATTTTGACACATAATATGTACTATGATTCCGAAATTTTCAATCTTTTTTCTTGTGGCGTTCTTTGGCTATCAAATCTTTACCATTGTAGTGACGAATAACATTTTTTTTTTTAAACTTAAATAAAGTTTTTTTGCCATCAAAAATGATAATCTTTATTAAAGTTTTTTTGGGTTCTTTCAATCATTTTCAAAAGAAATATCATAAAAAAAAAAATGTTATTTCAATGTTTTTAACTGAAGATGATTCCATTAAATAGAAAATGTTTTTAAAAAAAGTATATTATATTTTCTAACATTTGGTTCTGTGGTCAATGTGCACAATTTTTCCCGTAATCTATTTTACCGAATTGCGCGGTTTTTATTGTTCAAATAAGAAATATTTCGTTTTCACAAATTTATAAAATATGTTTGAATTAATTTATTTTATTGAAAGGCATCTTGTAGCGCTTGGCAGCAAAACATCAATATGATTTATCTGGTTTTGTTAGTTGTCTATTTAAGTCTAATGGCCTCTCACCAAAGCGCTCCACCACTTCTGAAACGTCATACAAAGAGCGTGTAGATCTATATATTATAGAGGAACTTCATTTATCAGGCTATAAACTTTCAGCACACTTAATTGCAAGTCGCCGGATCTTGGGATATTGCTCATGAGATAACATCGGCACTAAAAACTGAGCATACACATAACGTTGTTACGCCACGGGAAACGCCTATTGATACGAGACGTATTGCGTAGAAAGTTGTGATAGGAATTTCAAAGCCTATAGAAAGCATAACAAATCTTACTTCATTCTGATGGTTCTCAACTCATTATGAAGATAAAATGTTAAAAGATATAAAATGCTTTACAATAAATTGTGGAAATGAAATGTTTCCGTTAAAAAAATGTGACGATGGCAAAGGAAAAAATCTAAGCCATTTGAATATCTTACGTCAAATATTTGAATGTGGATAAGATTAGAATAAATTCTTATTCATGAGCGTTATTTCAATAAGCACTTTTTTCTAAAAATAGCTCTGAAAAAAACTTTAAATCTTAACTCAAAAATGTTGGCAAAACTTATTTTTTTATCAAAATTTATAGCCGGAAGTGAGAATGTACGATCTTTTTCATGGCAATTTATTCAAAGGGCTTTTTAAAACAGCAGCTTTTCACGTTGGCTCTACATTCTACACTATACGATCTACACCTTGTTTTTAGAACACCAGGGGTCATGGCATTGTTGAATTATTTCGTATTAAGCGGTTTTGTATGTCAGATGAGAGAAACTATTAGCTCCAAATTAACTTTGGCTTAAACATTGTTGATTATAAATGCAAACGTAGGTCGTTCATTATTCAATACAATTAATATTTTTCTAATAGTTATTCAATAATAATACTTTATACATACAAACGATTTTTTTTAACATTTTTTTTTGGGCTAACAATTTGAGTAGTATCTATATATATATATATTATATATATACAGTTTTTCGATTTTGTGTAGATTGGATTCTTAATTTTTTTTATTAAATCTTGGTAGAAATGCATAATAGTTATGAAAACAAAACAAAAATTATTAAGGTGAAAATTCTCACGAAGAGTGAAACCAGTGCTGATAATTTGAAAACAAAAATGATTTATAGAAAAAAATATTTTTTTAATGTTTAAATTTTTTAAATTTACAATAAACTATTTTTTATAATGTCATGCATTCGATAGAGGAAAAAGGGTTCAGAAAGTATTTTTCCGTCATGGATTCAACACAGTTTATTGAATTTTGTATTCCGAAAACGTTTTTATTTACTGAGTTATTTAGAAGTAAATTAAACGATAAATTTTGTATTTGGAACGTGGGTATCCATTGAAAGTCATGAAAACCAGATCGATCTAGTTATAATTTACCGTCCGTAGAGCCAATCATCGTAGCGTTTGGGTGCAATCATCGCAGGCGATCTCGCTCAACACGCTCACACTATTAAACTTATCCGTGGCAGGCCGTTCTCATAAAGATGTTCGATCCCCTGGCCTAAGTTCCCTTGCCCGAGTTTCCCAAATCAACACCTTAATAGTCGGACCGCGTTTGCGAAGATTTATGGGCCAGGTCTGCCCGCCTCTGCCGTCGGAAAATTCATTCTTTCTGCCATAAATTCAGCAATTCGGGCGGGCCAGCCGTTTATTTCACTTACTTTTATGCGGCCGGCTTGAGTAAACACGTCGCGTAAAAAACATCGATGGCCAGAAAACCTCCTGATCGCGTTTTTACTTCGCATAACTTGTCCCGAGTGAAATCGACATTAATTCCATTAAGATGGACGATGACAGTAAAGACTTAGCCATATCCGATCCCGATATGAAGCGAAAAAATACGGAATAGAATATTAAAACACCAAGTATTTTGAAAAATCTTTATCATCTTGTCAACGTTTTTCAGAAGAAAAAAAATCAAAATATCCATTCCATCGCGTACTTAGTAAAAAACCAAACATACTCAGTAGAAGTTAATTGCAAATCGTTACTACGAAGTGTTACTAAACAGATACAATGATCAATGTAATAGATTTTTTTTTTTTTTTTAAATATTTGTCTTTGCAGTTAATTCCATTGCGCCAAGTATTCTGAAGTTGAAAGCATATACGAGATAAACTCGATTTTTTTAAGTCACTCAAGGAAAATTTACAACACGACTTTCTAAAACACAATTAAAACTAATTCGCTAATGTTACGCACGAAAAGTGGCGAAACTGTAAAATAAAAATGTGTTTAATAAATAAGCCATTTCTAATCAAAATACAATCATTCTAGTTAAGCACTATTTATTTCAATATTTTTTCCCTTGCGGTATATTGTATAATTCAACAAGTTTACTTTTAAGATTACTCTCCATTACTGAAAGATAATATTTGTAATTTCATTTTTCCGACGTGTTCCGAATATTGAATTCGATTGATGATCAAAGTTTTCAACAAATAAAATCAGTATTATTCATAGGTGCTGTGCAGTCTTGTTCACCGTGACTTAATATTTGACTCGTAAGTTCACCGTTATTATTTTCTTGCACTACAGCTCAACTTGAGTTAGTTCTAGTTTATTTCTACTTGAACTAATGAAATCGTAGTATGCTATAATATACCGCATGAGTAAAGTTATCAAAAGTAAATCCGCTTTCCGATTTTGCTTCTAACGGATTAAAACCGAACGAGGGGATAGCGGGAGAAAGTGAGATTGCTCAAGGTTTTAGAGAACTCAAGTTTCCGTAATGATTGCGGTTGAAAATATGGTCTCTGTTATTTTTACGCGATTCCACGATAATGTAATACTCCGCAAAAGCAATATTCGTGAATTTCTTGCTTGTTTGAGGGAGGAAGGATTTCGTGCAAGAATTTAAAACATTTTCAATAAACGGATATTTCGAAGTCTTCACATATTTACCCTAAATTACCATTTTTTTCATTTATCCGTGAATCTTTATTATTTATCAATTTTGTCTAACTTTTTATAAAAATATGTCATAAGTTTATAAAATATGGAATCTTAACGAATGATGTTAGAAATTTCAAAAATATTTACTCATTTATTTAGAATGAGATAATGTTATTCTTCGTACAATTGTTTAATCAATTTAACTGACGATTCTTGGTAGAAAATCGGTAGAATTAGAAAAATAGGGCACGATAGTTTTACTTTATAATAATCAGGACAAGTTTCACTCGTCAAGGGCTTTTCAATTGATATTCAGTTGAATCGCGTTTCTTTTTGTTTTTACAACATTAAGCGTTTGTCAAACAATACGTTTTTTAAAGGAACAATGTGCTTGGTTTAATCGGAGTATACAAATAATTATTTCAACATCTTTTAGGACTTATCCTTGGGTGGATGGTTTTAATATTCTATCCAGCCAATAATACTGGGGCCAATGCTAATGTTTGTTTGAATAAAAAATGTTGCCCGTTATCAGAAAGTTTGTAGAGAGAAAGTAATAAAAACATGATAAGTATGACAGGTAAAATCAAATAACATCACAAATCAAGAGGATGCTTCTTACAAAGGCAAACAGTTTCACAATTTAAACACACAAAATGTAGAGTAAGTAATCAAATTCATTAAATAATATTAAAAATAAACTTTAATAAAGTTAACGCCAAATTCATTAAAATAGGGTAGTCTTTAACAATTAAATATTGCATGTTTCAATCAGTTACTTATTTTTTAGAATGTTTGTATATACAAAGTGAATAAGGACTTGACAGGTATGCTAGTTAAAATAAAAGTAGATCATCAAACAAGAGGATGTTTCTTAAAAAAGTAAAGGCACAGTAACAATTTAAAAGACAACATGTGTATAGTATATTCAAAATAAACTTTCGGAAGCCCAAGACATCGATGATATAAATATTGCATATCTCAACCAGTTGCACAGAAAAATAATTTAAAAAATATAAGTTGTGCATGCATAGGATCTAAAGAAAAACATATGACTGACAATTTTTGTTTTCAATTATATTACATTTCAGTCAATATTAAGCAAAACATCATTGGAGCAAAGATTCGGTAAGATATTTTTTTGTTACCAACGTCGGCATTAACCAAAAATTAGATTTCAAAGAAAAATAACATTTTTTTTATACTTGTACTTTCATAGTAAACTGAACATAAAACTAGCGTTTTATTGAGAATTTGAATTTCTTGTGCAATACCATTAAAAGACGTTACATTTCTATGCATCAATTTTTTTTTCACAAAATTCCTGTATCAAAAACACTTTGTTTCACATACTACTCTTAAAACTAAAATATCTTTATAATAGAGCTTGTAATAAATCTCTCTCAATAAAAAACATATGTATTAAACTTCCCTCGTTATTGTGTATAATATATCTGTTAAATATTTTCAGATTGAAAAGAAATTTCTCTTTAACATCACTAATACCACAAAAGACACAATGAAGATCGCTAAAAAATATCAAATTACGATTTGGAGGCCAGATGATACATTAGCTATCGTTTGATAATAGTGTAAATTTTCTTTTGTATATTCCCTAAATATAAAACTTAATGATAAGCTTTGTTATTGTTATCAAAATTCTTTATGTTTCCTCATTCTTTATCCACCATTTATAATTTAATATCGTGACATTACAATATATCTCTTGCTAAATATATTTAAAAAAACTCATAAATTACAGGTACAGTGAACATTTAGGATTATAATACAAAATATATTTTAAGTGAAATTTATTAATAGATGATAAAAATAAATTGTTCGATAGTCAATATTAAGCTACATCTTATTGTCGATAAGAACGGTGAAAAAGACAATAACACACATGCCTTCGAATAAAAATTCAATATATTTTGTATTATAAATCCTAGGTTAAATTATTATTTTAGCAATAACCTTTGAAGCTTGGCAAATCTGAAACAACCATATATACGTATCATTCAACATGATACGATTATACAATAATAGCATATATATTTTAATATAATATTTCTTGAAACATCACAACTTACCATCACAAATATTTTTTAGACTATATACATGGCTCATAAATATATATTAAAATATACTATTAGAATATTTTTCAAATATGTCTTACGTATGCCTAATTATTATAATTATTATAAATCCTAAAAGAAAACTCAAAAATAACTTATTTTAACACATGTACCAAGCCTATTAAGTATATATAAAATAATTTAAGATTTTTACAGTGAGACGGATAACAGTAAATTTGATTAGTCTTCAGTAAATCGTTTTGTTTGCGTTAGCACATTTTTATCATTGAGATTACTTGGGTCATGGAAATATAATTTTACGATTTAATAAAATGGCATGAAAAAATGTCTCAACCCTCATAAAAGCTTTTTTGTCTTATGCATACTAAACTACATACGCTAAACACTGTTGTTCGTTTCGTATGGAGAATTTTTCTATGAATAAAATCCATATTTATTAAGCTATAAAACTAAAACACTATCGTTTTATTTCCACACATGATGGAAAATTAAGCTTCTACTGAGACGTAATTTGACGGCATAAAACATAAAAATCATATATTTATCTGATTGATCACTATACTACTGGAAGTTGTTCAGGTCTTCGAGAGTTTTTTTTCAACCAATTTCGCTCTCAAAGTGGAGCAAAATATGTTCTTATAAGTAAGCATCTCAACAGCAGCTTTTTTTGAATGATACTGGCCGAGACGGTGTGGACTTCTTTGTTGAAGACAACGTGGATTAAAAAATCAAGATTTGGAAAATAATAGTTGTTTTTTTTTAATTTTTCAAGTTTTGTATTTTCGAATCATAAGGGAGAAAAGAAATCACATATACATGTGTTTTTTAAACAAAAATCCATTATTCGATTAAAAAATCATAATAAAAAAGTATTTGTCAAAGAATTTGAACTTGTAAAACTTTGCTACAGAACCAGCAACTTTTTACTGGAATAAAATTAAATATTGACATACCGATTAAAAACCAACGCAGAAGATAATCAAATTAAAATCTGTTTCAATTAAATAAAATAAACTCAAGAATAACACATCGCGGCTTTTTTTCGAAATTATGTATTTCAGCTAGACCACATCGGACAAAACGTCCAAAGATGACAAATTACATGGAATAATTAATATTGCTTTAGATAATTTACAAACATTTTCCCATCATTTATTAAAGTGATTATATTCGGTGGTGTAATATTTTCAATATAATATAAACACCATTTGCATAACATCATCGATGTGGTTACCTAAATGATTTTGTAAATGGATTAAACTTTTGTTATTGACAAAATATTGTTAAATTAAAAAAAATATTATTGATAATGTAGCTATAAAGAGCGAGCTGTGTTTCATTTGAAACAACGGAATGTATATAGAAACAAGTAAGAGGAGAGAACAGTGTAAATAATAATTATTGTATAAAATTCTTTTCGTGAAGGAAATTTAAATGATCCATTATTAAATAAGCACCTGATAAAACTGTTTAATACCACAAAATCCAAAGAAAGCAGTACTTAAACAATGATAAAAGTATCGCTTTTCATCCATGCGTTATAATCTAATCACGAAGCCAAACATTCACAGAAATTTAATACTGAGTCAATAAAATCCCCAACTATTTTCATTTCTCTATGTTAGCGTGAAATAAACTGATGACTTAGATAATATTTAAATATTATTTACATTAAACAGTATAACTTTGTTCAGTTTTCGATATTGATTCACGATTAACAGATAAACGTCTATTGGCTATTTGTAATAAAACAATTAACTTTCCATTTGCAAAAACGAATTTAATTTCTTGTTACCATAGTTATGACACTTATATTAGTATTGCTATTGTTGGTGTGAATTTTTAAATTAAACATTTCGACTGAAGGTGCTCGGTGGAATTTCAATATTAAATTTGAATCTTTCAAATTATGTACATTCACACAACTTGAACTGACTGACGGTGATTGGTGGAATAGGTGCTTGGTGTTCAGTTCAAGTTCATTCGTGCACTTGAACGCCTGATGATGCCGAAAGGCAAAACCCGGGTCGTTCGAATTTTATAAGTATTTTGTTAATAATGTGACAAACTGACATATTAACTAAAATTTACTTTTTTAATTTTATTGACATATTCCTGTTTGAATTTATTGTATTAGGTAAAAAAAAAAGAAATTAATTTCGAATGTTATCGCCTGACAAATAACAAAATATATTAAACATTCGTTGAAAACAAATATTCGAATGCCGAATATTAAAATCTTATTTTATTCTAATAATACATTATAATTTATAAATTTTATCATGTGTATTCATTTTTTTTTTCATATTCTTGGTGCATCATATTAATTGTTGACAAATACAATTTACCAACACGTGTCTTTTGTAAGAATTTTAATTGCTGACCTAACACAAAGGCGCTTTCGCATGCGATTGGATGGTTATGAATGCTTTAAAAATAGATAAAAGGTATACGAACGAAGCGTGTTAGAGTTCTTTCTCGTAGAACAAATAGTAACCGATGTAATTTAAAACGAAAGAGAGCTTTTAGCACACCTCGTTTACACACCATTTATCTCGTTTTAAAGCATACACCACCACCCGATCGCATGTGAAAGTACCTGTGTATTAAGTCGACTAACGTTTAAGTAAAAACATAATATATTTAAAAAATATGTCGAAGATCGGTATTTATAATAATTTGTAAATTATTTATATTAGATACAATCGAATATTTAAACGTCACAATAGTTTCATAAAATATATTATGTTATTTACGTTCTCCAACGTTAGTTGACTTAATTACACATGTATCATATCACTAAACACTAAAAGCGATTAAAATTATTACTATATTATATTTATTGTCCGTATACTCTATTACAGGGATACCCAACCTTGTACCCGCCAGCATTGGCCCGGAAAGAAACGGTAGATAATAGTGAATTAAATATGAAATTATTTGCTACCCACATTCAAGTGCTTCAAAAACAGTTTCTGCAGTTTACGACTATCAAGCCAATGATCTCTTTATGACAATTCCTTTACTTGCCATATAAATATAATAGAAATAGCTTCATGTATTGCAAATCTTGTTAAAGGAAAGGCACAAGAACTAAAGTTAGAAATATTGGATCTTAAAAATGATATTCTATTGAAATCATTAATATCAGAGAAAGACTCGAGAACACAGTGGACAGAAAAAATCTATTAATGAAAAAAGCGGCATACAAAATACAATGCTTTTTTGGTTTGACATCTTTGCGAATCATTATTTTCAAATATAAACTTCATAAAATCAATATATCGATCTCGACTTGCCGATGGGTATTTTGATGATTGTTTACTGACAGGAACATCATCATACATTCCTAATTATGAGGAGCTGGCCAATGAAATGCACTGTCATAGATCACACTGACGTAGATTAATATATTTTTTTTATCAAATGTTTATTTTTCATTTGTTTATTGTTTATTAAAATAAAAACAATATTTTACATATATATTATTTATTACCCATGTAAAATTATAAATATCCTTGGATAAAAAAAGGTGGTGCCCACAGCCCTACCAATATCTTAAAATGCGATCTAAGGTCCAAAAAGGTTGGGGATTCTTACTCTAGTAAATTCTAATTGCTGTCTTTAAAATGATTATCGCCCGCTTATTGGAGTTTCGTTTGTACGAGATTAAGGATGGATAAATATGTTACACAGACACTTTTGAGGTTTTAATTGTCAAATTCTTGGTAGAGATTCATCATAATTAAAAAAATAGAAAGCATTTTTTTCATACAAATTTCGTGAGCTTGCGTAACGGTTAGAACCGATTTCGATCATCGCGAGAATTTAAAACTGAATATTTTCTGTAATAATATAATATTTTGTAAGAATTTTTCAGTAGGTAATAAAAACCGGTGAAAAAGTGGCGTTTAGGTCTCGTAGTCGGTTATTTGAAAGTGACGAGCCTTACACTCCAAGAAAGTGAAATATAATTTGATGAAAATGCCGTCGTAAAGTTGTTATTACATATATAAATCATTATTCTACGTTATTTGCTAACGCCCATATTCAAAAACAATGTTAAATAACAATCTCAACATTGGCTGCGAATCGCATGGGGAAACACGGTCAACTCAATTAAGGATAGGAAACCCGTGGGACTTAACCCTCGCCCTCCCTATCTCGCAAGCCGCGACATCTCGCTCAACAATCATACATCTATGATACATAATAGTAGTTGGTGGGTTCTATTAAAGTTCTCTCTAACACACATATCTACCCTGAAGCGTTGCCACACGAAAACCATTTATTTCAACCACCAGTAACTAGGTAGCAAAGATACCGCACTTAACAAGTTTCTGGGTTATGTAATTTTTGCAATATGAAGTTTCGTTAATTATTATGAACTAGACCAGCGCTGGGCTACTTTTTTCGGAACGCTGCATTTATTTATCTTTTACGCAACACTCACAGAAAACTTTATATCAGATTTTTATGTAATCAAAGTAATACATTTTGTAATTAAGAACGCTGCGAGTTTCTCAAATTAGCACTAGGCGCTCCAATATTTTCATTATATACAAAAATACCGGCTGCGTGGTCAACGTCATTAGTTTCGGTTACGGATGTCACGGGCTTGAATCCCAGTACGGATAGCTTTTATAAAATGATTTTCAATTGATTTATGGATTTCTATTCGAAGGCATAGATGTATGTGATAGCTTTAATTCTCTCTAACACATTTCATCCTAAAAACGGGTTTAACGAGAGCGATTAGCCAACCACTAGCCCTGTATTTTTATCCTTTTATCTTTACTGCTCTCTTTGAAAAAGAAATGTTAAGCAACTGAGTAACAAACAGTTCTTGTAGAAAAAAGATTTATATTAGAACACCTCTATTAGGAGGTTATATCCTCCACAGTGCGAGTGGACATGAATTAAAATTTCTTAATCTTACCTTTCTATGCCTACTTTGCTTGAAAAAATATAGAACCAACTGAGTAACAAGCAGTTCTTGTAGAAACACATAATTTTGTTGGGATAAACTACATTAAAATAAGCAATTTGAATATGCAGACTTTTTCTTTATTTATTAAATTGAAATTATTACCAGTGAAAAAATCAAGGTTTTCTATTTGATAACTTTTTTTATACAAAAGTTGTTTTTCAAAAAAATAATAAGGTATTCGAATCAGTATTTGAACATATCACTAAAATTCAACATCAATTTCAATCAAACTTCAAAGCATACATCAATAATAAATAATACAACGCTGGTTAATTGACAAACATTCATTGTGGTCAATTTGAATGCAAAACTTGTAATTCTTTTCATTCCAAAAATACGTTTCTAAGCAATATTCTGGAACAATTTTACAGCAAAAAAATGTTTTTGCATATTATTGCGATACATATACAAAAACAATAAAGCGTATTTTTATTAGGTTCTGAATGTATCTCCATAGGAAGGGTATAACGTTTATACGCTTTTCTACAAAGCTTTAGTTCATAATGTTAAAAATTTATTGCTGTATTGTGATTGTAGTTAGGTATTTATTTATGTTTCATCAATATCAAGAATAAATAAATTTTATAAAAATACTGAACCAATGTTATTTATAATTAAGAATTATGAGCGGTTTGCAAAAGCGTAGAATTATGTTTGTGATTTTTGATGAACGACAGAAAATATGTTTACAATATAACATATTTTAAGTTAAAACGACATTATAGAAAAATAAAATAATATTCATACTGGACTCAATTTTCTTCTACTTCATTTGAAAATATATTTTTAATTGCCCGTGTGCTTAATACTCCTAAAGAAGTGAAATATTAAAAAAAAAAGATGTTTACATTTTTTATGTAGAATTTTTAATAGAATGTATTGAACGAAAACTGGTTGTTAGTCGGTAAAATTGAAATATGACTCACAGTACTCTTTTATCTCTCTACCAGCTACCTAATACTCATTTTCGAAATTGAATAAAATTTGTTTGAAAGGTATGAAGGCACTTATTGAATTCAATGTATTTAAAAAATTCAAAACATTGTTAATTATTCATAGAATATATGTAGGATTTTTTCTTGGTTAAGAATTTGTTTTTTTTTTATACAATTTAATATTTACATACAATATTACAATGCAATACAACATATTTGAGTAATTTTTTTGACGATTGCGATGTAAAATTAAGTGATGCGTTTTTTTGTATCAAGCAACATTAATATGTAGCTATAGTCTTTGGGAGAGACATTAAAATACAATCTCACATTTGTTTAACATATTGTAAATAAAACATTGCACAGAGAATTCTTCCAGCGCGCATAAATCATATCTATCATGGAAAATAGTTTACATTAACCTTCTCATACGAGAAGAAAAAAACATTTGTTTGTCTTTTTGTGCTATTCAATAAGATTTTTCCGTTTAAATTTACATATTTTCCCCGTAAAAACATATTCTCGAACATGTTTTTCAGTGCAACAGATTATTTTTCCTTGTGAAAAAGCAACAGTTTTCGCTTTAGGTTGATTGTTATTCAGAAATCGTATCTCATATGTTACCGAAATATAAACAATATATTTTCGAAATGTATGAGATATTTTATTCAAAATCGGATAGAGGTGAACTCAATTTTTATGAATTTACATATTAGACTTTTTACGATCGATGGTCGTATATTTTTTACTTTCGACCGTTTCCTGGTATTCACTACCTTCAAAACTAATAAAATAATCTCTGACCAAATGAGATACACATATAACATGTGAGGTTTTAACTATACAAACGTGCACAAAACTAACATTAAATAAAAGAGGCTTTTTTCAATTTTTCTCTGTGTAAGATATTAAAGAAATATTTCTTGGCTCGTGTTCAATTTCGGGATTAAACTTGCTATTGTACTTTTAAAAACTTTTTTTACCATGCCAGCCCAGTGCTTTACATATTATATATTAAAATATAATGGAGTATTTCAACTATATTCATTTAACGTCTTTTTCTAGAAAAAAATATTCTCGATTTTTCCAGTGAAGCAACACACACTTTGCACGACACTATTCCACAATTCAATTTCTTGGATATATTTTTTTTATTATTCTGAGAACTCGTTTTATAACCATACATCCGCAATTGTACCTTCTGATACTTCTTGAGTACGCTATTGAGTTAGATTAATATTAGTCATTTTCATCTTAAAATAAATCAAAATCAAAAGAACCTTATTAAAAAATCTATGCAAATTAAGTCAAAAACACTGATGCAAATAAATCATTGTGGTTGACTTACAAGCACTAAAAAATTGAGAGATTGCATCATCTAAATATGCAATAAAACAACCTCAAAAGCTTTCCAAAAAATCATTAAAAAACGCCCTACAATGCATCCTCTTTAAGTAACTCTAATCTAAAGCGTTTGATATAAATTTACAGAGCAATTTAAGTGTTTCTGATTAAGTATTCCGTAATATTATATTTTTTTCTGCTTCAAATCATAAATCTGATAAATTTTAATATATATTTTTACTTGAGTTTTGTGTGAATTCTCAAAGATGATGTCATTTTCATTTTTGTATTCCTTTTCCAACAAACACGTCAGTCTTGGTAAACTAATATTTTATTCATAAAAATGAAAATTATAATTAACTTTCGTACTTGGGTAAGGAAAGGAAGTACATGAAGATTGACGCCGTCAAAACTTTGTCAAGATTCTCTGAAATTCGGATCACGTAACAAGCGCAACTACAACGACCTTTGAATTCCGATTTAAAGCCACAAACTTTGAATTTTATGTTGGTTTTAGCCTTCGACTTACGCTGTTTGATATAACAAAAACTTTAATATTAGACGTTTCAAACGTATTTAATTCAAAAATATCCATCGGCAAGATTGGTGTTTTCTTGAATTATTTTTTTAAATATGAGAAACACATTAACATACTCATATTTTTTTGATTTGTTACGTATCATTTTTTTTGAAAAACTTTCTCTGTCATTCAGTTTGTTCAAATATAAGCATTTATGATTAAGGTATCAAAAATTATAACATACACATCACAATGGCAAAATTAGACCATGTCAATCCATGAAATAGCTCTTGTTCGGGTCCATACAATTCCGTACAGAAAAACGTATGTATACATATATAATGTTATGTTTTCTATCTTTTACATTTTATAAAAATATAGGTATGCGTTTGTAGTATTGAGTCTGTTAGGGGTGAAATGAGCCATGTAATATTTTAGGAAAAGATGAGTTAGACGCGTTTAAATATTCTGCATCTCATAAAATATTTTAAAACAAGGGTTAACAGATTGAATACACACCGCAATAGTATTATCTTTCTTAAATAAAAATATACAATCCATCAAAATACTAAGTTAATATGTGATTGTATTAAAATTAATAGCCCGATAGAAAAGATTGACCATTTTATTACTAGGCTCACGTCACTTCTTGGAACCACAATTGTTAATGAAGGTTTCTATTCAGTAGAGAGAAAAGAATTTTCATATAATTTATATTTAGAAGATAAATCAATATAACCTTCCAGTATCACTTACTTTTTAGATCAACCTTTTTTGCATCACACTTAAGATAAAATCTTTTCAATTATACTCTCTGTGTACATTCATATATAATAATATCTACATTAAAAAATAAATTGCTTTTTTATTTCTGTTACTTACGTAGAGTAAATAGATAGACTAACAATGTGGTTTTTTGTAAGATTAACAAAAGCAGCTAACTGCCCACACTATTAAAGATAAGATATCTTAAAAACTGCTCTTTAAACCAAGGTAGCCATTACTTGTCTGAAACTTATATAATGTGGCTTAATCTTTATGATCTGCATCAGTATTACCAAAAATATTGATTATCGTATCTTTACTTAAAATATTTATAATCGACTTCATTCCTTTAAAGTAAAAATGTATTTTTATAGTGTAGAAAAACCTTACTTAATATATCCGATATTTGAAATGATTTTGTTATGTTTGTAATTGTCTGTGGGTGTGCGCTATATAATACTGATTACATATTATTGATCATTACAAAATAGATACCGCAAAATACTTACTATTATGGTCAGCTTTACTCCAACTAACTTTCGCTAACAACAGCTGCAAACATTAACAAAGAAGTGCCCTACAATCCCTTTAAAACAACGGCTTCAAAATCTTTCGTTAAATCATTCAAAGTTTACATAACAATACAAGGTATGTTAGTACTTAGTTGAAATATGTTCTGTTCAAATTTCATGCGAACATTTCATTACGTGTAGGCATATTGACTGATGTAGTGACATCAAATTTACACAAAAACAACATCAGAAACAGCTATCGTTCAACCGCAAAGCTTTCTCTAAAATTTGCGAGATTAATAAAATTAATTTCTCCGTGAAAATATAACAAAGCAATGTATGCCAATTAAGAAACGGAAAGAAAAATTGGAAAAGCTTTCATCGAAATATGAATTGACATTGAGTGGCTTCGATCATGAAACGATCGTTACTTTCATGTTGCTCTCGTTTTATACTTTGATTTCACATAGCTTTTTAATAAGTTTCAACCTTCAACATACATGTTAATTTGATTTTAAGCACTTGTTTAATTTCAACCGTTCAATACTTTTTGACTGTTAGTTTAAATCGGTTATAGTGTCACGGGTTTCAATCTCCGAAAAAACAATATAATATATATATTTATGGTTTTTTTATTCAAAAATATTGATTTTTGTGATGTTTAAGTCTTCTTACTCATCTCCTATCAAACCTTTAAACGGGACGTAAAAAGTGCAAAGTATAGATATTTTCGTAATGCGGTTTCATATTTATTCAAAAATAAATGTTGAGCAACTTAAAATTACAGTATCGATAAATTGGCCTTTACTGGGTAGAACTCTGTTTTATTATTTTCTTAATTAAAAAAAAACTGTCTTTCATTCATTAAAAACATGTCCAATGTGGATTACTAATGATTTTTTTAAACATTTTATTTGAGCTATTCTAATTTAATAAGGTGAAAAAATATCAAAGTTTTATGTTTCTACAAATATTATTTTATGTATGGTTGATTTCTATTTTTGCTTATGCTCTCAAAAGGAATAACCCGAAATAGCTATCAACCATAGATTAAAAAATCTAAAATACTTTGGTATTTTTTCACCTTATTAAATTAGAATAGCTCAAAAAAACCATTAGTAATCCACATTGGACATGTTTTTCATGAATGAAAGACAGTTTTCTTTTAATTAAGAAAATAATACAACAGATATTTCTTTTAAGTCTCATAATATCTTTCAGAAAAATATGAGCAGCAAAAAATAAGATTTTTTTAAATATATTTCATTATGAAAACTCATTGTCTATTTGAAGTTTTGAAGCTTGTCTATTTGTAGTACATAGTGTTTGGTAAACCAGGCATTTGTGGACTTTCAGTTAAGATTATAATATCTCGAACAGAGCAAACAACCCACCAGTAAAGCATTTGTTACTTGTTTACCAGTTTCGGATATTGATCGACCCAGAAAGGGTTAAAAACAATGCTCAAACGGGAAGCAGTTTCATAATAAAAACTTTCCATTCTTTCAAAACATCGCTTGTCAAATCCACTTCCGGCGAAACAGAAATACCATCGAATATTTGTTTACATTTTCGTTATTTTACACGATAAAAAGTGTATATTATCATTCGCAAAACAGTAAAATTTGAGTTAATAAAACGAAAAATACGACAAAACTTTACATAATCATTCAAAATATATATAAACTTGCATACTTAGTTTTACTCGAAAACAAATCCATTCCATTATTTTGACGAATTTGCATAAAAATTTACTCAATCAAATTTGTATCTGGCTATAAATATTGTATAACGATTCAAGTACAAAACTTTTATAGACTTGTTTGTGTCACAATTGCCGTATAATTTACGTGGCATTGGAACGAGATTTTCGTTTTCTTCATAGCCGATTCAGAGAAACGCAAAATTCTTCTTTTATGAGAATAGCATTATGAATCTGATAAAATAATATAAATAAATGAGCATCACAGACTTCCGATTAACATAACAAAGAATTCACGAGAACATGAAAAGAATCTGAAAAAAGTAATAAATATAATTTCAACAGCCATTGATCTCATTCCGTGAAATTTTATATAATATAAAGAAAATAAGACAAAAGAAAATAAAATTGTATGATTTATAAAATTTCTGATATTATATACAAATAAAATTGATTTTTTATGAAGTATTTACTCGGAATAGAATAATTTTATCTTATAATTATTAATCTATTACTTCATTCAGTCAGAAGGTAAAAATCGTATAATTTTTGTATTGTTATTTACCAGAATATATATTTTTTCGCGATGAATTATATCCATACTTTATGGAAAATATATTTAATATTCTCTTTTTAGGCTACTTAATCTGATTTACATATTCTATTAAATATAATAATATATGGTATTTTTGGTAGGAATAAAAAAAAGAAGGAAAAATTGTGTTAAGATCATTATTGAAATAAATAAAATCATATTGAAATAAAGACATTTAGCTTTTCATAATAAATAATGATAATCTTGACATTAAATCTGATCGGTTAAAGAAAGTACGCTTTCAATTCATTTATATTCACCGTCGAGTGCTGGTGGCGACACAGACGACCTGTCTATAAAGATGTCAGGCCACTTCTCCGGTCATAGAAAAATACATTTTACTAAAATATTGAGTCACGTGCTTAGTGGCTTACAAACAGAAAAATCAGATAAAATTCGAGAAGAAAAAATTTGTAAGTTTTTTATTCAAATATTATACAAGCTAAAATGAACTCAAGTTTTGAAAACGTTGTCATTGTACTTATATTGAGTATAATACAATAATACAGTGAACATAGAGTTCAATTCAAATCAAAATACTCGTACTTACATATACCGTGCCACTGGAAACTGTTGAAAACACACTATCAAAGAGTGTGTCAGAAAGTGTCCAATGACACTTAGACATATTTATTGTGTATCAATGTGAGAACAATGTTTAATTCCATATTAAAATGAGCTTCCACAAAGTTATCGCCGAATCCATCGACAATATTTAGCTTATGTGTTATGATTTGAATTTGACTACAACGTTTTTTATGATAAATAATGTTTTACAAAATCATATTATAATAATTATAAAAATTTAAGGAACACTATATTGCCATCGCATCTACTCCCTGAACAAATAATATGAACGTATTAATTATTTATTCTTTTTATTAATTATTCTCGCATAAAAATTACAAAATATTTTCCAAAATAAACAAAATCCATCCATTAATCAATTTTTGCTATTTTAATTAATTTTGCTTAACAAAATATAATTCATGCACTAAATAAGACTTCCGTAGTCTATTTTAAGAAAAAAAAAAATTATGTTTTCTACACGATTAAATTTTGAATGAATTTTTTAAAAATATTCTTGAAGGAGTTTCAATGCATCTTAAAAATTGTTAAAATATCCATATTTTAGCTATATGCAATCAAATGTGATTTTTTTGTAATCAATTGAAGCAACTATTTCGCAGTAAAGGGAAAGAACCGTTGAACGGAAACATTTTTTTACCGATTTTTCATATGCATGATATCTATGATGTTTTCAACCTTCCCAACAAAGTCTCTTTCTGAAATCCAGACAGAATGTTTAACTTGCTAGGGCCAACCCTTTTCTAATCCTAAAATACTTTTGTATTCAATTCTACATGTTTTTAAGAATGAAAAAAAATCAGTAAGCGAATAAAATGATAAAATTTGATTCATGTTCCGTAAAACATATTGAATTGATGAATGATGATGAACACGTCACATTCTTTAATTCTTTGATCGTTACTCAACACTTCAACAGTGAGCGTTGTAATGTTCTCAAATGTTGTCATCTACAAGGTTCCTTTAGGAAGCAGAAGAAAGTCAATAGAACGATCCCATTCAGGTCACGTGTCGATCACAGTCAAGAAACTGGTTATTATGCATCTAGCAAAAGATCAAAGAACGTTGATTCAATTTCTGCCAGTTCAATTTTCAGTTTTCCGTGCTGCGAATGATATTTTATAAATTATTTCACAGTCATGTATCTTTGAAAGCGTGCACATCAATATGAATGCAAGTTAAGCGACTTAAAAATATTTTCTAAGAACGCAATGAACTTTATGTCTCAATACTGATTCAATTTATTCTTCCCGTTTCAAATTTATCTTTTAAGGAATGTATTTAAATTTAAAATGTTATAAATGTTAACGATGAAGTAGTTTTTTCCACTGAATGAAAACGCTGTTTACTACCCCAGTAGTTTTATACTATCCCACCTATTCAACACTATTCCAAAACACACAACAACCATTAAACGTTAAAATCAATATTTTGAGGTAGACATTGTGTCGATGACAGATGTGCAGAGTTTTATCCAATCAATGAGATGCTTCCGGTATCACTTTTTAAAAAGACTACTAGCAAATTTAACATTTTTTATCTCAAGCGTGTGTGATGTAAATATTTCTCTCGAATTGATCTATGTTGAGTTAATTTTTATTTTATTTTAGAAGATTTGTTATAATAACTAAAATTCAATTTTAATATATCTTACATATTATAAGGACGACCAATTATATATATTTTTAAAATCGATTTTAATAATTCATTACATACTATTACAATTCTTGATTTTTAAATCTCAACGTCTAAAAAAATACAAAAAAAAATGATGACTCATTCTTCTATATCTCATAAAGAAAAAGTCATGAGAAAAATTCATTATATGTAAAATAAAGAAAAAAACATGTATGCTTAGACTTTAAAATTTCAATTGTATCTTAATTTACTTACCGACAACGTGCATATAGCTGGTCTTCATTGCCGTGTGAAATGTCGGAGCATCAGCAGATACTTCGCAACGGTACCGGCCAGACAACGAAGAAGGGACAGCACGAAGGACTACTACCAGAGGCCCTGATCTGCTCACCTATAACAAAAACATAAATAAACCATAAACAGATGATTATCACAATAATTTTACCATAATGATCTCTCTGACCCCTCTCCCCTTTATGATACAATTTAGGGAAAAAATATTATGTGTTCATAAATGTGCCGAGCACGCAAGACAATTTCTCCTGATTTAGTTAGGAACTTAAAGTGTTGAAAAAAAATTTTAACAATCCTAAATTCAATCATAAATTATTTTTTTGGACAATTTTTAAATATTACGAAAACCCTACGATTTCAATCAGAAATGCAATATGTATTAACAATCAGATACTTCAATTTTTTTAAACTTAGCAGAGTTACTTTCGCTCGCAGTATAGTATGTGAAATCATTACCAACATGTAACCTTACTTCTATGTATTTGGCATTTTGGTGTGACAACATGAGTACTCTTTGATATTAATAATATTTGAATATTTTATGAGCGTACACCTCTGTCATACTATTATGATTCATGTTGGTATAATTAGAATTAACAAAGTATAGAATTTGTCGAAAATTATAATTTCCATTAAACAAATTATTCATTACCATTACCTTGTGCGTTCGTCATGTATGGTTTTGCGGTCAAACGTTCGAATATATTTATCAAAACATTCATGTAATGACTTTTCAATGGATATATAACTGGAATCCGTATACATAAACATGGATGTCTGCGAAGTGTTCATGTTTATACTTCTACATACTTCTTCTTTTTCACCTATTCTTTATTTAATCTTGAAAACGGGACATGTAGAAAGATATTAGCTACTTACTAGTCATTTCTTATACCCATCATTCTGTATTTTACCATCTGAAAAGTCACTGTCGTTGAATTAGTTTTCTTCAAAGTTTTCGTTGAAATGTTTGATTGAGAACCCATATTCTTTACATTGGGCGCGGTTTTTGCTGTTTTTTTTTTATTATTCAAAACAAATAATTGATATCACTGTAGATAAATTAATTATATTTATTTTTTGGTATTTCACATATCTTCTGAAATTTGATATCTATTAGAGGTCTGCACGGGCCCGGGCCTGGCCCTCGGTAAATATACGTCATAAGTCGGCCATGATGATTTTAATTATTACCATTTCTATAGAGAATCGTAAATTTGTAAAAAACAGGTTTTTTACGGGCTGAGGAGTATAAATCTGGGCTTTGAGTCGGGTTGGGGTAACAAGTGTGGTATTAGACTCAGGCCCGGGCCGGGTCGGGTTTGAGTCTTTTGGACTGGGTAATTTTGTAAAATTTCTGCCCGTGCAGACCTCTAATATCTATATATGAGAGATATGTGTAAAAAAGTACGAGAATTTTGGAACAGATAAATCTTTTTGTACACATATTCATGCCCATTGTCCGGAATAGTTGTACATCTGAGCACTTGTGCGACTGTGAGTAGTTTGTTTTTTAGAACTAGAGAAAATATTACGAATGAGGCAATAAATCTTGGAAAAGTTATTTTGTATAATGTTTAAGATTTTTTAAAAAATAGCAAATCAAGAATGTTGGACATTTTCTTAATAGTCAAAGGAAGATATAAATACTATTTTAAATTAAGAAAATATTTTTTTCTATTTATTGGCCTGTTTAAAAGCGGATACTCTGTGAGCAGTGAATGCAATCTTAATAAATCATTTAATAAAATTTCTGCAGGTTCCGAAGACATCAGCAAGTACGATACCAATTGCAATTTGTCGCAACGACTGCCATCCGTTTTGAACAGGGTCCCGATTTCAGCGAGACTGACCCAAGTTCGACAAATGAGTCCCGACTACTTCACTACTTCTGAAAATCTAGATTTAATAATGATAAATGCTTCGATTTATGATTTTTTTTAATTTGTCAAACCTGATTGTGATGCTTGACAGTTGTTGCCTACGTTATCAGTAAATGCAAAAATTAGCATTACGTGAAATACTTTGAAATATCGTATATTGATTAAAAAATATACATTTTTCATATTTCACCGACGATTGAATACATTGATTGAAATACCAGCTTTTAAACTCCAATTTAATGAACTGTATCAAATACTTAAACAGGAATTTCAATACCGGAAGGAAACACTAATTTCGGTTATTACATTTTGAATACCGATATTTCAAAAATCAATACCGGTATACATAGATAAAAACTTTTTTTTAAAATAACGGTAAATTAAAATCGCAATACCGATATTTCTATGTTGTATATATTCAGCTCAGGGTAAATCAATACAGTTTTTTTTTTTAAAATGGACGATTCTAACATAATCAAATTAAGTGACGAATAAGGCTTGTCGCATGACCGTTTGACATTTATCATGAGGGATTAATCGCATCATTCGGGTATGGTTTCGAGATTTGAATTTTTCCAATTCTTTGCCTTTTGTTCTAAGCCAGAAAAAAATCTGGCAGATATTGACTGTGCAAAACATTTATTCCAAACATATTGTCAATATTCAGATTTCCGTGAACAAAGGCGGAACGCCGATTTTATTTCATGCGCTTTGCTCGTGTTATTCACTAAATTAATCCGCATTAAAGATTCTACGATACATTGAGCATGACGTTATCGGGAATTGACGTTTCTAGCACACTGTGTTTGAAATTACTTATTGATGTGTGTACGGCGTAGAATGCATTTGGCGGAAATGTAGCATACCAAGATGAGATACACATATGAATTCAGGGAGTAAAGGATATGACAAGTATCTGCTTCGATACTATTTTCCGCTATCCATAACTCATATTTAATAATAGAAATTTCTTGTCACCAGAAACAAAAAATCTAATAGTTTGAGAAAAGAGTTTGTTTATGTATTTTTTGATAAATTTGGGGTCCACTTTGCGGAATTTTGTATTAGAACGTGTGACATTTATGGCTGCATTTTTTGCAGGCATGAATGCTCTCAATGTGAAGCAAATAGATTATTTTGTAAAATTGTAACTATGTCACTTATCCAGCAGCTTGGCGGACAATCACTCTAATATAATATAATGTTATTCAGCAGACATCAATATTGAAATGTTATTTTGTGTAAACATGTGCACTTTCTATAGCACATAGACTCCTACTGAAATGTATTCTTACCGAAATTTTTCTACGAGAACAGCTTTTTAATCAGTATATCAAGATTTTTTTGGAAAAGTAAGAATATAAAGATAATACTAGAGCAGGGTTGGAGATTCACTCAGCGCTTATGCTTAAGTACGGGGGTGTGAGTTTATTCAAATCACTCACATAATCAAATTATGAAACTGTCTGAGCTGGGATTTGAACCAGTGAACACCGCAACCTAATCTAATAAAATTGACTGCTCGGATTTTTTTCTGGCAAAAACTTAAACACTTTATTTTTTTTATTATGGCTTTTGTTTCATTTTGATAATTTTTATTTTTTCATTTTCAAGTCGTTCAAGTATTTCTTCATTATTATTTTTACCACAACTATCGACATAGTTAAGCAATTATGAAAACATTTTGTATTTAAGAAGTGCTAATAATAATGTATACTGATGTTAAAATTTCTGCATGGCTATTTCATGTACTCAGCTGGACAATTAATGCAAGAGAGTGTTACATGATATTATCCATATATTATAAACCAAACCGCTGATGATATATGTTCATAATCAATTCAAACATAAATACTATGCCGGTGAGAGAAAGTAAAAGTATTTCGCTGAAGAGTTTTTATACATATTTTATATATACTTTGAGTAAAATTTATAAGTCACCAAGTTGAATTTTCTTTAACCATGTTTTAATGATTCCAATTATTATTTAAAACAAAACTAATATAACCTGAAATTAGTGAAAAACAATTTGATGAAATTGAATTGAGCTTTACCAGATTTACAAATACATGTTTGGCGTACGGGCTTATTTTTTTTTTTTTTTGAAAAAATATTTGACATTACAGCTTACGCCAATGCGTCAAATATTTTGAAGTTGAAAGATCATACAAGATGAAAAATTTTGAAAGTCACATTAGATGAACTCAAGGAGAATTGACTTCACAAACACCCACGTCTTAGATCTCAAATTAAAATTGAAAAAATCCAATTTAACATTGACCTTACCGGGAATCGCACTCAGACTCATCTGATCGGTAGAGCAAGCTCTAACCAACTAGACCACAGCGGGCGTCAATCTTTGATTCAATATTTTGATTCATTGATAGTTAAATCTGCTTGAAATGTATCACAATTAATCTTTTGATGCTTTAATTTTATAATAAAATTTCGAATTTAAAATACCACATCAAAATTTTTAATAACCAATATAACCATATATATATATATATGTACATCAGATATCTTTTTATGATTTTGACATTCATTTTTTACAACATAATTGATATTTTTTCCAAAAATACTAGATATTTATAATATTTAACTACCAAATACTCAACAAGAAACTACAAATTAAAGTTATGAATAATTAAAACCTTACATAAAATTAGTAAAAACACAATAATCATTTGTACTTCATTCCACTTTATTTAATATGTCAGGACCGGTTTCGCTCATTACGAGCATCGTCAACTGATAAGAAATATAATTTAACAATGCTATTTATACAAAAATGAACAGCTATAAATTTTTGTATAAATAGCATTGTTAAATTATATTTCTTATCAGTTGACGATGCTCGTAATGCGCGAAACCGGTCCTGACATATTAAATAAAGTGGAATGAAGTAGGTAAAAAGTAAAAAGGTAATTTAGAACTGTTGATGAGATTTTAAGACAAGATGATTGTGATGTATATTACGCCAGACCCATTAATGTACATTATGTGACAAACGTACGTATTAGGTCACTACAAACGCGCTTACATAGTTTACCCTTAAAACATTTTCTCCTACATGGATGGCAAAGATCTATCTTCTATCCGATGTGTGGCATTGTAAGTCGTCGAGAAAGAGGTGCACGTGCATCAGAGGGAAATTGAACACGTTCTGCCATCTGCATACGCCGCACGAATGCACTACACTCCACAACCCATGCCTTGGGGTGCAATACCTCCCCGCCTTTGCGTCGCTACATAGTTGCACAAAAGACTGGCCCAGGCTTTCCCAAAATTACCAACTATATGGCATAAATATTTGACTAGGGTTACTAATTTTGGATTACAGATTACGAAAGGTAAAACATATTTTTTTAGTTGTCATACAATATAACATTTTCTAAAATTGAAAAATTTCTTATTATGGTAAGTACTCTAAAAAAATAATTCCGACTAGGTAGTCATTACAACATGTATTTTTTATATTTGCACTTTCAAAATTACGTTTGTCAAATGCGTGGCGCATTGACGAGATCTGCAATGCAATTTTTGTCATTTTCTTTTACAATAAATAAATAACTATTGTCTTTTGAATACTATTAATTTTAAATACGTGTGACATATGACTTTTTTAATAATTACACTTATAATAAGTATTTAGGAATGTTTATGTAAATAGTTTAGCTTTAGGCTTAGCTAATCATCTGTCCTGTCCTAACTCTATTCATCTCATTTTATTTATTGATTTGGCATTTACTTGGATATTGAGAAAAGGGTCAATTTTTATCTGAGCATTTGCCATAATTTATTTGATAACAAGTTGTATTGGCAACAAATGTTTTACAATTTAACTATCACATTTAACTGGCTAAATGATAACTAAGTTTAAGATGAAAATTTGTAATCAAAAACCATTTCATTGCATTGAAAATTTTATTTTGCCATAGCATCAACGCAAAACGTTCTGAATGCTCAACATTGCATTTATTAATGGCTTGTATTTTTCCGGTCAGAATTTATATAAAATGTTCATAATATATCGGTCAAAATAAATAGTCATAATTTAAATGAAATTTAAAAAAAACCCAACCTAACCTAACCTAACTTATTCAAAATTGTTACAAAATATTCTGACCGCATATATTTTTATTCTGACCAAAAATTGATTTAAATTCTGACCATTTTATTTGTTTCCTTTATTGATCAGTTGGCTACAATCGAAATCCCTTTAAAAAAAAAATCTAGATGAGGTTTTGGCATACGTAACCTTAACAATACTTATGATTGATATTTATCAAACAACACGAAGATTCTTTTAATAAGTTTTCAATAATAACTTGAAAAACCTGATAATGAAAATTTATATATGTATTAGACTAATTTATCATGCTTTCATTGCACATTGAAAGAATAACTTACAATTAATGCATTTTAAGCTTTTAAAAAAAAACTTTTTTATCAGAAAAAAGAAAAAGCTTGCAATAAAGGCTTCCAATAACGGGATTCTGTCCAATTCTGTGATTTTGACAGTACTAATTTCGTACATTTCTGGGTTTTTCAATTTGTAAATCCTCGAAGAGTTAAAAAAATAAAGCTAATACGCTGATAATTTTGGAAAATCCGTAAATTCCTGGGATTTTTGATTTGGAATTCTTGGAATAGTTAAAAAAATAAGCTCTCACTCTGATAATTTTGGGAATCCGCAAATTCCTGGGTTTTTGAACTCTACACGAATTCAAAACTGCCGAGCAAAAATTTCGTAATCCCGAATGCCAATGTATACACGAAGGAAAAAAAAGGAACCGGGATTGGATGCCTTAATTGCTACGGCTAAAATTTCTTAAGTAACTTTATATAATTAAAAATGAATGGAGTAGAAAGGTTTTGAAAGCACTTCACTAGCCAAATAATTCAAAGTCTCCCTCAAGAGTACTTACTGTAATTACATAACTTTTAAATGGTGTAACAAATAATGACCGAACTGCATTCCAGAGTTTGTTCTTAGAAACAAACAGTCACTTATAAATTGCTCCCAATTGAAACTATTTGTATACGTACAGCAGCCACGACAAGGCAGATTAATGTTATTATATTTGTATTAGAAGATTTTGTCTGTAATATATAATAGTATATCCAAATTTATGATATTTTTTTTACATCGAAATTTCATTTTTCATTCTCTTTCTCAATCTGTTGAAACAAGGATTTATAAACTGTAGCTTGCTTAGGCCAACTTGCTATAATTAATAAATGGTTTCGGTTTATGTGATACCAACGCTGCTATTGCGCTTTTGTCGTGAATGTTGTTTTTAAATACACATTGTATTTAAAATATATGGTGAGTATCTTTTAATAACTTCCATAAAATGTTTAAAAACTGTAAAGATAAAGAGCGTTTCTGTATCATGTCATTATGGTAATCTTCTGAATATTAAAATCTGGAAATATCTAATTGTTATTTTAGAAATAAAATGAGGAATAACACATAATTAATTTTCTGTATTTTAAATTATTTATCTAGGTTTTATTGTTAGCTTTGACACTATATATACGTTTTATTGTTTTTTATGTGTAATTTAAAAAATAGCTTGCAACTATATCAATGGTCAAAATATTTTTATTGTCAGAAGCTTAGATTTGAAAATTCGAACATTTGAATTGTAATGTAGTTAGAGGTCAAGGTTACCATAAGACATCAAAGTCATTTAAAAACAAAGGAGGCGAAAAACATACCACAAATCTTCTAAAAAGTTTCGTAGTTTGCAGATAAATAAAAAATAACGGCACACTTTATCGTATTAACTAAGAAGTTTGTTGGGTATCTTTTACAGAGTACGGCCACTTGTCAACTGAGAAAGCGGCAACGAGTGTGAAACGGGGCGCGCAAAAAAGGAAACGTCCGAAATCAAAAAGCAATTCAACTTTTCATTGTTGTCGAAAGCTTCTCGCGTCGCGCTGTTCCCCCCGACCCCTTATTGATCAGCATCCCCCGCGGCGCTTTCCGAAGATGCCCTGCCCGGGTGATTGATAGCCATTGACAAACACATTAAAGAGCGGGGCCCAACTTTTTTAAGGCTCGCCTCCAATCTGGGCAGATGACGCTGCAAGATTTCCATACCCGGTCCCTAGCCTCCACCCCCCGGCCGCTCTTTTTTCCAGCCTTTTCCCGTCGAAAGCTCGAAAAACAAGAATATGCGCTCTGTTCTCCTCTTAGGGGAATATCGCGAGTAAGCGAAATCAATTCTCGTCTCGTGTAATGGGATTGAAGTAACGCGGATCGCATCAACAAATTCGGTAACAGTTCATTGCGGATAATGGGTCGGCAAATTTTAAGTGAAAATTCTTCGTTTCACTCGGAGAGTGGGCTAACTTCACGTAGATGGGTATAGACTAAGCTTTATTTTAACTAAACTTCTTTTTAAAGAAATTTCGTCTGGAAAATTAAAATCATGGCATTTATCCATTGTAATGGCGGTGTACAAATAAACCGTTTAACCCTTATATTAAATACGTCAGCTGATTTCAATTCTAAAAACGGCCGGCATCAATTTTTAGTAAATACTCGTGGGTTTTTTACAATAATCAGCAAATATAAATCGTGAATTTAGTGAAATACATATAATTCTTTAGGTCGACACTACCTACCTTGTTATCAAGAAGATGGTGTATATTTTAAATAATTTCGTAGATTATTTTTTTATTATCAAAAATCATTCATTCATCATAGTTATAACGATTTATTTGAACTTTTTTGATGGGGAAATTTCTCTAAGCGAATCAGATTAATTTCTTAAAGAAAGACACTAAGAATAACAATAATAAAACCGAAAACTTTTTTTTATATCTAAAAAAACAACTGTCGACTTTTAAACTGTATCTGGCATTTTATAATTGCCAAGCAAAGCTCTCCCCATAAAGAGTCACTGCGTAAACACGCTACTGGCTCCTTGTTTATTTGTTTACGGAATATAATGATTAAAATAGCCTAACTCAACAGGGATTTTTTGAAAACCCTATTAAGCTAGATTTTATCAATTACACGAATGATTGTAAATAATTTATTTAAAAAAAAATCTTTATTGCAGGTGTCGCCGTCGGCCGTTACACTCACCCTTTATGCAATTAGCTATTATATGGTTAAAAAATCAAAACAAAAAAATTGACTACTTACGGTTGAATTCACGATACATGTTCCATTGCACATAATATGCCAATTGCCATCAGCTGTGTTTTACTTGTAACGACAACGCGTGTTAGTTAATTAAAAAGCGGGCTACATAATAATTTGCACAAGCGTTATCCCATACAAAAAAAGAAAATGACGACGAATTATTAAAGACGAAGCCGCCGTTTTGACTAAAATACGAAATTCTTTATGCAGCTCGAAAATTATTTGATTACTGTCGTGTTAAGTGCGTAAGCTTTTTTATTATGCTACCATTAAAACGCCCAGACAAAATTATCCACATTTATTATCAGTCTGAATATTTTTCTTCTCAAGGACTTTTTTGTAGAGCATTTGATTTTTTCTAGAACCAAAATGTCAAAGCATAATAATTTATATTTGCTTAAGCGCAAGATTTGTAATGGATATTTCATTTAGTATGCCAAATGGATGTTTAAACATTTTTTTTGGATGAATGAGCCAAAAAAATATTTTTTTCTTATATAAACAGCTTAATACAAAATTCATGAATTTCTTCTTGATGTTTATTCAATTTCATAAAGTAGTTTAACTAAAGTATAGTCTGAGTTCAGCTGTAAAAAATATTTAAACATTTACTATATTTTTTTATAATCTCTCAATTTGATTTACTTATTCTACTTTTAAATTATAACTTATATTAATGTTTGAATATGGTAATCGACCATCCATTAATTTCTTTTTATTTGCAAGCATTCATTTTTTTATAAGTATCTTCTTTGCTTTAAAAAAAAATGCAAAGTTTGAACTCTCGTATACACAGAATGCATAATGTTAAAAATGAATAATATAACAAAATGCAAACTTTGCATATTATTGTATATACAGTTTAAAAACAACTTTTCACCGAAATCGATTCGTATATTTTCCAGTCCATGGCATATATTTCAATAACCAAAAATGTGTTTATTTTGGTAGGGTCAAACTAAAAAAAAACTTGTTTTCTCACTGTCGAATTCTTAATACGTTACTGTCCGTAAGACTCTAAGCAAAAATTGGTTGACATGTTTTCGATTCTTTTTATCAATGCATGTAAATATTTTAAATTGCAATCATTAGATTATTTGTACAAAGTTTTCTGCTATTTCTTTATTAAGCAAAAAAAATATTTTTGGTTTAAGAATACCATCTTAGTTGTTGATAAAATAACAATAAAAACAATAAGTTGTGTATAAAAGCATTATACAATATTTATATACCCAAACACATTTTGTTTTATAGTAATCAGAAATGGTTTTGCTCATCGTGATATCATTAACCAGTCCTGACCATAAAACAAAATGTGAAATTAGTGTGAAAAAATTTGTTTGAATTAAAATTTTGTATAACTTACATCAACATCAACTCCTGGCAGTGGAAAAACTCTCGTGTTAGGCAGTTCCTTGGGAATGTAGCGGAAAAACTCTTGCCGTCCTTTGTACCACTTGACGCTGTATAAGTTGTCTGTCTCGAGATCATAACGACAATACAAAGCGACAGTATCTCCAACTGCTGCAGCTTCTGGAACTGTCACTTGAACATCCTTCAGACCTCGCACTTCTGAAAAGGAAAATAATAAAATATCATCAGTAACATCACATGACTACCTTGAACTATCGTCATACTATGACAGTAACGTGTTTCAATTTTTATACATTTGTGTCTCGAGGGCAATGTCAAAGATAACTCATACAAAATTGTTGTTCGATCCACAATCGTTCCAAATTTAAAATATATTTTGGTTTGCAAAGCAAAATCATTTTTGATATTCGAATCAACGTTATAGTTTATCGAACGAATTTCATATAAAAAATAATAACATAAATAATAACTATAAACTAAATTTGCATTATTTATAATAAAAAAATACATAACATTCTTAACTGAATCCTTGTGCTTTTGCAACAAAAATTAATATAATGTTTGTTATCATGATGATTACACTACATATTCATTATGATTTTAAAACATGTAAATAAATAATATATATTTATAATATCCCGATACAATTTTGGACAAATTTATCATTGTGTCAGGCAAACAAACAACATAGTTAATACCGTATTTTGAGGTGCTTCCTTAAAACCACTGTGTCATATGGAAGATAGGTTTCAAAATTCAGTTGTTGTCTATAGTTATATCACTTTTTTTGCTGTGTGTAAACATATAAGCAAATAATTACTTTTTGATCATTGTCATTGAGCGTATTAAATATATTTTAATTGAAAAATTACATACACCTATCCTATTGAATGCAAAACCGTAATTCAATTTAGTTTTAAGCCCGCATTTTTACAAATATATACATTGAAGTTGCGCGGTTAATATAATACTTTTTTCAGTCTTGGGGTCGCGTGTTTAGAAATGTTTAGTAACCCCTACTTTTTGCAATAAATATGTTTTGTTTTTTTTAAAGCACGAATTTCAATACAACACATGCTTCACATTAAAGTACATATCATCAAGTTAAGTTGCGTGAAGCTGTGCAGCGAAGTTTTGCAGCAATGCAAGGAAATTGTTTCTGTATAAGCTGTCACTTAGACGCAAAATTTTCAGTTGTTAAAAGCATCATGCTCGAGATCACAGCGGTTTGAGTACACAAGACAATGTTTTTCGTTATACAGTGGCTTTTCCTCTTCTATACAATATTATTTACTGTACTTCTAGTCTAGACACTAACTTTAAAACTCATAGACTTTCCATCAACTCTATTCATGAAACTACATGTTCGTCGGGATTTTTAAGTATTGTTTATCTTCACAAATGAGTTTTAACAACAATATACTACATATTGATAACATATTATATTTATTTGAGTTTTAAGACACTCGATTATGTGTTTGTAATCTAAAAATAACGATTCACAGTTAATTCATTGAAATTGTTGTTTTAATGTCCGTCGTCTTTAATAACCATTATTTATTTTTTTCTTAATATAAATGTATTTGATGTTTTTATAGCAATACTAGCGGTTAAAACATCGTCGAATACGTTTACTAACTGAATCAAAATTTTAACTCTTATTTGTTAGTAAATTTTACATAATATGTGCAATAGTAGTGTTTTTCATTATAAATAACGAAATCGCTTTCTTAATACACAAATAAATTGATAGTATTTTCATTTAGGCTTATTATCTAAGTATGTGTTTATAAAATTTACTATTTTTAAAAACCAATACTTTCAACGTCATACTGTGACATGATACAGCAATAAATTTTAGTGCGATATAATGTATGTAACGCTAATTTCATATTTTACATTATTTTTTATGTCTCGTATGAAAGCTTACCACACCTCCAAATAGTGAGTTGGCCATTTTCACCGCTCAATTCAGTTCAATCACTTTTACAATTCTTTGTCCTAAGTTGTAGCCAAGGATCTTTTTTATTCAATATAATAATAATTTTTAAACATTAGCAGATTTTTCATTATTAATTTTAAAATATTATCTTATTTTTATACAGATTAGCATCTATTTAGATTAAGCTCGCCAGCAATTAGTGTAGCTAATTAATTACGAAAACATATTTTTATAAAGTTTTTTAGAAAAAAAATACCTTGCAGTCAAAAACACAATCTTTTAAAAATAAAACAAATTATTTGATTCGCATTAAAAATTTCTTGATTGTCATTCAATCAATTCGTTTTTAAGATGTTTTGTGCTACAAATTAAAGGCAACATTATTTTCTGTCTTGAATTATCTCGAAATTTCTTATTGATAAACAATAATATGTACATATAAGGAATGAGAATATATAATTTAATTGTGCATATAAACATAACTAAGTTTAGAAGCATAAAATGAGTAGCACGATAGGAACTATATAAAACTTTTGTGTGGGTAGCTTAAAAGGCACTTAAAACAGCCCCATTCGTGTACGCGAATTTCGTATGTATAAGTGTACAAGTTTAAACATAGTTTACACAAACTCTACTAAAGTTTAATGAGGATTTATGCCATTTCGTGGACCACCTGCTTTCGAAACTTTTGCAATATGATAAATAATATTGAAATTAAATGATTTTTTTAGCAAATAAATCATTTCTGAAATAAACCACATTTTTTATGAAAAATTAAAAGAAAGCTCGGATTAACGAGTTTTCTTTCGAGAAATCTTTATGGAAATCATTTTTCACCGTGAAATTTTGACATTAAAGAATTTCTTCTGAGATGAGTTATTGATTTGATGAATATTATACCGGCTACAGTTCTCGCCAGTTTTTTACAGAATGGTTTTTAAAGCCATTTTTTTAAATTCCAAGAAGTCAAGCGCATCACTCAGTTGAATTCTTACTATTAATACTATGATTTAAAAAAAAACTGTTCCAATCATTTATTTATTTTCTTAAAGGTTTGCATTCAAAGCATCCAAAAACACATATACCCGTTTGACAGAATTTTTTGCGATTAACTAAACACTAGTCCTGTTCTAGCCTTACCTTTCTATCCCTACTCTCTTTGAGAATGAAGGGAGGTTGAGCAACTGACTAACAAGCAGAAATACTTTGCAATGTAATAAATACAATACTTTCCAATGTAATAAATTACATTGGAGTCCATATGCTCCACATTGCAAGTGGACATGGAAAAAAAGCTGACTGAAAATCTACTATCCTTACTTTATTTCACATTGAGAGAAACTAATAAAACAGTTTTTTCATAGTTTATGCTCTCATCTTCAGGAAATAATATAATTTGAAAATGAGTAGTCACGTACAAAATTGCATATGGTATCAAAAAAAAACAAAATTAGTTGCTTCCACCAATAAAACATATTTTTTACTTATAATAAAGTTTTATATTGCTACTTAATATTTAAAATAATCGCTACTACTGTTGAAAGTATATTTAAGTCAGTATGCTATTTTCTTTTTTCTATTACATAATGTGGCTCACATAAATTTTGGAACACCAACAATAAAATATGTGTCCTTTTATAAACAGGATATATATATCTCGTGGTGAAGTGAAAATGATGACCGAATAAATTTAAAACAAAAACAAACATTATAGTCATAGCAAAGAAAGTACATAAAATAAAACAATATTTTATTTAATATTTCAACAAAAGAACATTTTACGTTATAAAATCAGTTGTAACTGCCCAGTAATAATCAAAATATTACAATTTTATTTAAAAGATATTAATGCCAATTTATATAAGATGCGTTTTTGGAAATAAATTTTTGTCAATTAAGTTTTAGATTGTGCTTGCAAATTTGCTTAAAAAATGTATACAATTAAAAGAACAGTTGCCGTTGTATGCTTCGCATTGACGTGTTTTTATTGAACTTTTCTTCATTTGTTTTCCAATCAATTCAGATTTACTTTCCAAGTCACTAAAAATTGATAAACAAATGTTTGTTAAATGAAGTATGAAATGTAAATATTTACAGTCAAAAATAAGCCAACTTTACAACTTTGCAAAGCAAAATTCGCTTAATGAAATTTCGTGTTTAAATATTATTTTCACATATGATAATAATAATTTTATTATCACGTTCATAATCAAATTTTAATTGAATAGACAGTATACAATGCTATAATAAAGCGTAAAACAATGTGCGAGTAATTTTAGTATCATAAAGTGCCACAAATTTTCGCGCGTTTGTTATCATGTGTTTATCCTGTAAATGGTCTGGCTTAGCAATAGATTTGAATAATGTTATGCAGATTAAATTAATATTAAATTTCACTGGTTTGAATTTGGTTAAAAAAATAGCTAGTTTCAATCTAAAATTAACAAACTCTACGATTAAAAATTCCGCATTAAATATAAATTGCACACATATAAACAATACTTTTTTATAAAAACATAAAGCAATCTATGAAAATTGAGTTAGTTATCGTACAACTTAGTTTACATGTCATTTTTCTTTCGAATTTTTTGTGTTTGCAATTAAGAGTGTTTTACTCTTAATTGCAAACACAAAAATAGTTTAGTATTTTGTATTCACATTTTATTAAATTTAACTAATTTCGTCATGTTATCTTCGATAACTATTTTACGAAGCAGACGTACTAAATTTTCTTAAATTATATATTATGATAAAACCAAATTATGTAAAAAAATCAAATTCATATTTTGCCGTATATACAAATATCTAAAATATACTTACTGGAATAATATATCATCGTAATTATGACAAACTTCGTAACCACCGTATGATAACGTAGGCGTTATGATATATTCCGCTTCCTATACCATACTCATGAATGTATGCTGAACTTAATTTAAGTGTTTTATTGTATCTGAATAAATTCACTCGTGCGCCACCCCAAAAACGGCTTCCGAAATAGCGATATTGAATTTATACTTTTTATCCTCGATAAAAAATGCATGAGTAACGATATCGGGGGTAGGTATTCACTTAGGAAAAAATGTTTCCAGCGGCTGCTCTATCGTTTTATCCGTTATGAATATTTCCGGTTTCAATGAGAGGCTTGGGGAGTTAGTAGTGCAGGCTTTAAGCTCTAGAGTACAGCGTTCATGACCCATGTGAGCTACTTTGAATATACCTTTACTCATATTGTTAAGCCGTATTGCAACGTACGAAGGGGGATAAAGATTAGAATTCGTATACAGTAAAAAGCTTTTATTCCGCTTTTATATTTTTGTATTGGACACGTCTAAGGCACATTTTTTCAAGCAAGGAAACATTCATATTATTAAATGTATTGTGCTTTTTATGTGACCGTGACAGTGGAATGATTATTCATTTTTTTCTGATCAATCTTAAGGGTTCTTTAGTAAATCAAAATAACCATAATATTTAATCACGTTTACCTAACGATTTTTTTTTTGAAGAAAAGTAACGCCTCTATTTCAACCTTAAATTCATCAGAAAAATTATGGCTAAATGAAATCAATAGTTTTATTTGGAGACACTCAAATAATATGTTATATTTTTTTAATACGAATTAAATAATGGTTTTTCGCATATTTCCGATTTGAAATTGATATTATGTAATCTTTAATCAGCGTACAGTTCAATGCACATATGTTAGTATAAATGTAACAGATTGTTTTAATCTTTTAATAGACAACTAAGACCTTATTATTGTAAAGTTCTAAATTATTTCTTAATTTATATTTATTAAGTTACTTTTGTTGCTAGTTGTATAAATTTGAGAAAATAAACTGTTTTCTAATAAGTCGCATACTTTTAAGAATATATGAGCTTATTTCTATCGTATTTTTTTATGAAATCTTTACAACCTTTAACACTTACATATACTTTCACGAGCTTAATAAAATATGTATACAATTTGAAAACAGTTTTCTATATAAAAATCTTTGAATCGTGTATGTGAAGCAATTTATTGGTTAGCATATGGAAACACATTGTTTCTAAAAAATACCCAAGGGCATGTTTTTATTTATCGCGTAAAATTTGGAGGCGTGTTTTTCTTTGGTGTTTGTTGACAAAGAAAACACGAAAGTGGTTCGGAATATATTTCAACTTCGATAAAGGAAACTTTTGCGTATTGTGTGCGAGTTAATATTTACTGTTTTTTTGATTATGCTGTTAAAAATAATACGTGGAAATTGATAATATTGTTTTTATCATAATAAATAACTATTCAATTCATTTTTTTATCGTACCCAATCCAGACATGAAGCATATTGACTTATTAAACAATCTAAGCGTATATTTATTCGGTACAAACATATTTTTTCTCAATCAAATTAAAAAATATAATATATAAAAAACGGATATTCTCTTAATATGGAGTCATATCAACATGTTTTATTTTTATGAAAACTTGTTGTTGTTCAGTCGTTTAGCATATTGATGTTATGAAGGCTAAAAATATAAGAAAGGTTGGGAAATGACTAGTAGTTCTTATCTCGATGCGCTATGTTTTAAAAACGTCACACATACATGCTTTTGAACACAAATTCAAAAAAAAAAAAAAAATCAACGATATTTACAATGTACTGCATATTTAGAAATCTCTATTATCTAAGTTGTTTTTGATAATTTTCGGTTTTTTTTTTTGTTTGTGTATATCTTTTAAACATATTTTTTGTCATTACTGTTCCGTTCACTCTTTATTAAATGATATACGTAAATAAATCATACACGCTTGAAACAACATATTAGCTTTAATAAAGACAATTACTGGTTTGGTTTATCGATAAATCATTTTCAACAGTAAAGTGTAATGCGTCGTAACCTTTTCTTCATATTTACAACATGATACCATAGTTGAAGAAAAAACAATATGTTTGTGGAAAATTTATCTTTATTCTAACTTGTCTGTAACAAGAAATATAATCTAAGACTGGGTAATACAAATAAAGAAAAATGCTGTTTTTATTTCAAACAAATATGTGTGTTAATTCATACGTAAATTTGTGGTGCAATCATTTCTTAAATGAAATTAATACAGGTATTATTTAATAAGTGGGACAGTGGTATTAACGGAAACATTATAGCGAACAAAGCAGTTATAGAGAAATGCAAGATTCCTAACTAATGCCTTTGCTAAAACGTTCTTCTCTGACTGAGAGACAACTTTACTGTTGGAATTATAATCCCTACCTAATCGTTTTATCAATAATTTCTAGGGCAAAAGGTAAAGTCCCGCCGTTAATGTTAATAGAATTCATTACGTTTGGTCGTCCCTTGGTTCCTGCCTGGATTACAGGCTTTTCCCTTCGAGCGAAATAATTTTATCATATTTATTTATTATTGATTTACATATATTTTCAGTAGAAATTATAACGTGCGACGTTTTATTAGGTCATTATCTCGATGACTGCCACAGACGAAATATCTCATAAATTTTTTCGTACTCAACAAGCCAGAGACGAGTTATCTTGTTAATAACTAATTAAATTAATAGTTGTTAAATTATAATCGGCGTGCTACCTAATCTATATATCTATATATTAATAGTCGATAATGTCCGTCCGTCCGTCCGTCCGTCTGTAAATTGTCCCCGATTTCCCCTCCCCCTCCGCCGCCCCAGCCCCGCTGCTGGCACCATTTTTTTATTTTCATACTAAAGACATACTCTTTTTTCGTTTGTATATGGTCGCGATTTCGCCTTTTCGATGACGTCAAGAAAGACGGTCCTCCTCCCCCCCCCCCAAATCCTGCCCCGCTGTCGCCATTAATTATTTTTTTTATTCATACTAAAGACATATTTTCCCAATACACTGTTTATTATTTGACGAAACAAATCAAATCGCTGAAAAAATTTCATACAAAAAAACGCCGCGACCGTGGATCGAACACAGAACTCTGGATTACCAGTCGAGCTCTCTATCAACTGAGCTAACGTCATAAATATCAAGGCGATAAAAATAGTGTATTTAAAATAAAAATTTGAAAATGGAACGATATGTCAAACAATGAGAGCTAACGTCACAATTATCGGCAGCGATAAAAATAGAAACTATATATTAAATTTCGTTTGAAATTGGAACCTTGCATATTATATATATTTTATTTTACGAACATTTCTTTATTCCTCTGTACCCTAGCGGTAAGCCGCTCGGCTGGTAATCTGTAGGAACTTGGTTCGAATCTAGCCTAGAGCGCTTCTTTTTGGGTTTATAACATTTTTTTTTTTTGAAAATTTTCTTTTTAAATCACAGTACATCTTGATCGTATGAAAATAAATGCTACCAAAATAACAAAATCCGATTGACTAGCGAAATATGTTTTTCAAAAAATAAATATAAGACGCAATTATTTCAAGATTTGTTTTTAATCTAGGTACATACGTGGTATAGTTAGTTGTTGGCGAAAGCATAGTTTCAGTATGAGTTATAAAATAACGTCAGTAAAAATCATTATATATATATATTCTAAAAAACAAGTTCTATTTGGAGAATAAGTCAAAATTTTGATAATTTTGTTTTGATAAAATGTCCAATTAATTTATAATATTTTGCATGTGAAAATTGCATTTTTTATATAAATATAATTTTATTCTTTGCCCATTTATTTTCCGACTTTTTTCTCACATTCCATTGAAGTGAAAAAAAAGTAGATATTAAATTATTCTAAAAATTAGAATATTAGATTATTCTAAAAATTCCAAAATCTATATATTAATAGTCGATAAAATAATCACTTTTCACAAATCACATTTAACAATTCACAAATGTGTGCGTACTGATGTCCTCGGGTCTTTTTCTTTTTCTACGAAATATTTTTGTTAGCGTACTTGAAAATTAGTTAAATAAAATATATACTACGAAAAATGATTGTTAGCAACCTTGAACATTATTCCAAAAATTTTATAATTTACAATTTAAAAACTGCAGGGCTGTCGATATATGCGCCGAGATCGATTTATGCTACTATGAAAAATGATTGTTATTTTGTTTTGATAAAATGTCCAATTAATTTATAATATTTTGCATGTGAAAATTGCATTTTTTATATAAATATAATTTAATTCTTTGCCCATTTATTTTCCGACTTTTTTCTCACATTCCATTGAAGTGAAAAAAAGTAGATATTAAATTATTCTAAAAATTAGAATATATTAGATTATTCTAAAAATTCCAAAATCTATATATTAATAGTCGATAAAATAATCACTTTTCACAAATCACATTTAACAATTCACAAATGTGTGCGTACTGATGTCCTCGGGTCTTTTTCTTTTTCTACGAAATATTTTTGTTAGCGTACTTGAAAATTAGTTAAATAAAATATATACTACGAAAAATGATTGTTAGCAACTTTGAACATTATTCCAAAAATTTTATAATTTACAATTTAAAAACTGCAGGGCTGTCGATATATGCGCCGAGATCGATTTATGCTACTATGAAAAATGATTGTTAGCAAACTTGAACATTATTCCAAAGATTTAATAATTTACAATTTAAATACTACAGGGCAGGGCTGTCGATATATGCCCCGATATATTTATTTTATTTTTAGAATCTCTGGCTTATTCAATAAATAGGTTTGTAATTTTCTGACTACTTAAAAATGCAACAAAAATCCTCCCGTTGAGGTCAACGGGCTTACAGCTAGTCTATATATTAATAGTCGATAATGTCCGTCCGTCCGTCCGTCCGTCCGTCTGTAAATTGTCCCCGATTTCCCCTTCCCCTCCTCCGCCCCAGCCACGCTGTCAACATTTTTTTATTCATACTAAAGAGATACTTTTTTCGTTTGTATATTATGGTCGCGATTTCGCCTTTTCGATGACGTCAAGAAAGACGGTCCCCCTCCCCCCCATCCTGCCCCGCTGTCGTCATTAATTCATTTCTTCATTTTTCTCTGACGTCATGAGTGAATTTTTGAAATCATGACATTTTTATTTTATTATGTGTAAAAACAATTAATTTTCAAAAAATATTCTGTCAAGCTGTGGGATTCGATACCATGCCCCAATTTTCATGCGCGACGTTCGGACACCTAAACCACTGCTCCACAAATCCAGTTGATGGTTACGAAAAAAAAACTCTATTTAAAGTTTTAGTTAACTAATAATGACATCTGTGGGTGAAATCTTGCACTAAACGAATTTGACCGTTCTGCAGCGTTTTGAGAGGCTATATAAGGCTGCTCAATTAAATATAATAATTTAATATATAATAATTTGATTAACTATTTATTTATATATATACGAAAAATGGTTGTTAGCAAACTTAAACATTATTCCAAAAATTAAATAATTTACGAGGTCTATTTCTGCTAATAGGAAAAATAATTGTTAGCAAACTTAAACATTATTCCAAAAATTTAGTAATTTACAAGGACTATTTTTGCTACTATGAAAAATGGTTGTTAGCAAACTTAAACATTATTCCAAAAATTCAATAATTTACGAGGTCTATTTCTGCTAATACGAAAAATAATTGTTAGCAAACTTAAACATTATTCCAAAAATTAAGTAATTTACAAGGACTATTTTTGCTACTATGAAAAATGGTTGTTAGCAAACTTAAACATTATTCCAAAAATTCAATAATTTACGAGGTCTATTTCTGCTAATACGAAAAATAATTGTTAGCAAACTTAAACATTATTCCAAAAATTAATTAATTTACAAGGACTATTTTTGCTACTATGAAAAATGGTTGTTAGCAAACTTAAACATTATTCCAAAAATTCAATAATTTACGAGGTCTATTTCTGCTAATACGAAAAATAATTGTTAGCAAACTTAAACATTATTCCAAAAATTAAGTAATTTACAAGGACTATTTTTGCTACTATGAAAAATAATTGTTAGCAAACTTAAAAATTATACCAAAAATAAAATAATTTACTAAATAGGAAAAATAATTGTTAGCAAACTTACGAGAAATTAAATAATTTACGAGGTCTATTTCTGCTAATAGGAAAAATAATTGTTAACAAACTTAAACATTATTCCAAAAATTAAGTAATTTACAAGGACTATTTTTGCTACTATGAAAAATGGTTGTTAGCAAACTTAAACATTATTCCAAAAATTCAATAATTTACGAGGTCTATTTCTGCTAATAGGAAAAATAATTGTTAGCAAACTTAAACATTATTCCAAAAATTGAGTAATTTACAAGGACTATTTTTGCTACTATGAAAAATGGTTGTTAGCAAACTTAAACATTATTTCAAAAAATCAATAATTTACGAGGTCTATTTCTGCTAATAGGAAAAATAATTGTTAGCAAACTTAAACATTATTCCAAAAATTAAGTAATTTACAAGGACTATTTTTGCTACTATGAAAAATGGTTGTTAGCAAACTTAAACATTATTCCAAAAATTAAATAATTTACGAGGTCTATTTCTGCTAATAGGAAAAATAATTGTTAGCAAACTTAAACATTATTCCAAAAATTAAGTAATTTACAAGGACTATTTTTGCTACTATGAAAAATGGTTGTTAGCAAACTTAAACATTATTCCAAAAATTCAATAATTTACGAGGTCTATTTCTGCTAATAGGAAAAATAATTGTTAGCAAACTTAAACATTATTCCAAAAATTGAGTAATTTACAAGGACTATTTTTGCTACTATGAAAAATGGTTGTTAGCAAACTTAAACATTATTTCAAAAAATCAATAATTTACGAGGTCTATTTCTGCTAATAGGAAAAATAATTGTTAGCAAACTTAAACATTATTCCAAAAATTAAGTAATTTAAAAGGACTATTTTTGCTACTATGAAAAATAATTGTTAGCAAACTTAAAAATTATACCAAAAATAAAATAATTAACGAAATTTCTGCTTCTAAGAAAAATGGTTGTTAGCAAACATAAACATTATTCCAAAAATTAAATAATTTACAAAATTTCTGCTTCTAGGAAAAATGGTTGTTAGCAAACTTAAACATTATTCCAAAAATTAAGTAATTTACAAGGACTATTTTTGCTACTATGAAAAATGGTTGTTAGCAAACTTAAACATTATTCCAAAAATAAATAATTTACAATTTAAATACTGCAGGGCAGGGCTGTCGATATACGCCCCCAGATATATTTCTTTTACTATCAGAATTTCTGGATTATTCAATAAATAGGTTAGTAATTTATTTTTGACGCCTGTAAATTTTCTGACTACTTAAAAATGCAACAAAAATGCTTCTAAGAAAAATGGTTGTTAGCAAACTTAAACATTGTTCCAAAAATTAAGTAATTTACAAGGACTATTTTTGCTACTATGAAAAATGGTTGTTAGCAAACTTAAACATTATTCCAAAAATTAAATAATTTACGAGGTCTATTTCTGCTAATAGGAAAAATAATTGTTAGAAAACTTAAACATTATTCCAAAAATTAAGTAATTTACAAGGACTATTTTTGCTACTATGAAAAATAATTGTTAGCAAACTTAAAAATTATACCAAAAATAAAATAATTAACGAAATTTCTGCTTCTAAGAAAAATGGTTGTTAGCAAACTTAAACATTATTCCAAATATTAAATAATTTACGAAATTTCCGCTAATACGAAAAATAGTTGTTAGCAAACTTAAACATTGTTCCAAAAATTAAGTAATTTACAAGGACTATTTTTGCTACTATGAAAAATGGTTGTTAGCAAACTTAAACATTATTCCAAAAATTAAATAATTTACGAGGTCTATTTCTGCTAATAGGAAAAATAATTGTTAGCAAACTTAAACATTATTCCAAAAATTAAGTAATTTACAAGGACTATTTTTGCTACTATGAAAAATGGTTGTTAGCAAATTTAAACATTATTCCAAAAATTAAATAATTTACGAGGTCTATTTCTGCTAATAGGAAAAATAATTGTTAGCAAACTTAAACATTATTCCAAAAATTAAGTAATTTACAAGGACTATTTTTGCTACTATGAAAAATAATTGTTAGCAAACTTAAAAATTATACCAAAAATAAAATAATTAACGAAATTTCTGCTTCTAAGAAAAATGGTTGTTAGCAAACATAAACATTATTCCAAAAATTAAATAATTTACAAAATTTCTGCTTCTAGGAAAAATGGTTGTTAGCAAACTTAAACATTATTCCAAAAATTCAATAACTTACGAAATTTCTGCTATTACGAAAAATAGTTGTTAGCAAACTAGAACATTATTCCAAAAATAAATAATTTACAATTTTAATACTGCAGGGCAGGGCTGTCGATATACGCCCCGAGATATTTCTTTTACTATCAGAATTTCTGGATTATTCAATAAATAGTTTAGTAATTTATTTTTCACGCCAGTAACTTTTCTGACTACTTAAAAATGCAACAAAAATCCCTCCGTTGAGGTCAACGGGCTTACAGCTAGTTACTTATAATTATCTACGGCAGCTAAAAAGCTTACAGTTTGAATTAAATTCGTTTTGTTTTATTTAAAAAAAATGAAATAAACTACACTAATAATGTGAATCTTACGCTGAAACATATTGAAATAATGTAAAACTAAGAAATTATTCAGTTCTACAACAACTGTTTATAACTTAAAAATGGTTCAACGAATAAAATGCTAATTCAAACAATAAATTATATTGCGTAGAAATCGATACAACTTTCGGTGATATTGTATAATTAAACGTTACCAAAAATGTGATGATATTTTATTGAAATAAAACAATTGTAAAATGATATGATTTTTTTTCTACTTTTGTTACCTTTTTAATAAAACAATCAATCAGAAATTTTGAATGAAATCATATACCAATAGTCGAATAGAACATTCTAGGATATTAAGACTCTTAAGCATATAACAGACACCCAATCACATTAATTATCATTTTCGTTTAATTTGAAAAGAAATAGGTACAACCGTACTCGTTTCGTTTTTTGTTTTTATTCAATTACATAATACCTGACATTGCTCGACGCCTGACTGTTTTTCTCATTCGTCAATTCAATACTGGGCGAATAGATCAAAATTGCCATTACAATATTTCATAAGAAATACCGTCATTCAATAATATGTAATTTACCATTTGCGGTTTATTTAAATAAAAATACATCATTAAAAAGCTCATCATCTGTCAATATTTACATACCCATTTCTAATATTTTCTTTCATTGTGAACAATTTTATCAACATAAGTGAATGTTTCTATACATTCAAAATTGGATTTTGCTTTATTTTAAATACAGAAATTCTATGTTTTCCGATCATTTTTCAATAAAGAAATTTTTAAATTTAAATTTTTGAGAAAAGGCTCACACTGAGATCTCGATTTCGGTAATACTGGTATTGCAATCTTTAATCAAATATACAGCGGAATATAAATTTTTGATCAGATTCAGATATGAAGCAGAGTTTTTATACGATAACAAAGCTTCAACTTTAATTATGCAAAATATTAAGTTTGTTTCAAGCGTATTTGGACCTTCGATAAACATATGCAAAATAAACGTAGTAAATCAACAAATTCAGCTATTGATGCGTAATATATTATGCAAGATTTATTCAATCTAATTGAATGTGGGTTGTGTCAGATGTTTGATGCATTCATCGTAAAATTATTGCATTCACTATTTTACTAACATTGTATATATCTTTGGCGCAAATTTTCATTATTATTAAGTTTTTTAATGCATTCAAAAAGAAACGCAAAATAGAGTACTTTTTCAATACATGAAGCGTAACTACTTACACTCAGTTTTATGAATGTGTTTTTGAGCAAGTTTCTTGTTTTTGTTCGCCAAGAAACCAAATTGGAGACGAAGCGTGAGAAGCATAATATTTCGAAAGATATGTTGTTTCTCTTTTAACTTAGTTTACTGAAGCAACAATAACTTTCCTTGTGCGGAAGTTGGTATTCTACAGCGATTCAGAAAATATGATTTCAGCGATTAATAGACACCGATAAATGTTAATGACAGTGTCAGCCAGTTAACCAATCTACATAGTTAAATAATTTATACATTTCATTAGTGATAATTTTGATTTTTTCTATAAATAATAAAGCCTCTGATCTGGCTCGAAAAAAAAACACGAAAGACGTGCTTTGAGATATTTATACCAAAATGCTGCTTGCGTCTCACTCGTACAAACTCGTCAATTTATATTTTTTAATGTATACAAAAATGGAAAATAAACATTTTTTTATCTTATTAAATTTCTAAGACTTTGCCAAAATTTTTAAAATATTTCGACTTTATGTCAATAAGTTGTATGTTATCAATTTAAAAAAAAAACGGTATTTCCGGCAAGGCTTTTTGCTAAACTGACTATGGTATAAAATAATTTAGTCTACTAAAACATAAATGTAATGGCGTCCGCACGACTTACCAAAGTTTTATTGCAATCGGATGAATGGTATAGGAACGCATACGGGACAAACAAACAAACATACATTTATATATAAACACACGTTTGTATAAAACATTGAAAAATGTCCTCAATTAGCTATAAAATTAGAAAATACTTTTCTCAGCAATAGTCTAGTGTTTCAGAGAAGCTTTGCTGCTAAGCTCAATCAATACCAAGAAGTTTCCAATGAATTGAAAATAAATGAAAAAAAACAATGTTTGATAACATACTTTATTGAAATGAAGTTACGTTTGCTTCACTGAAAATTAAATTAGAAAAACTGATAATGTCAAGGTAGCCAGTTCTAGAAAAATTTTCCGATAAAATGAGGTAAAATATTTTATTATCATTATTATTTAATAATCATTTTATAGAAGACAAAAAACGTTTTATAACACCGTACCTTTGACTAAATATATTATTTATTGGTTTTATGAACATATTATATTCAATGAATACGCTAATATTTGTATCAAATTTATACAGTGTAAAAGAAGAAATAACATTTTCATGTAGGCAATTACTCTAGTGAATAGGGCAGTATGTTGATATTTGATGAACAATTGGTGCAGTACAGTATGAAACCATCTCCTTTGTGAAAACATCACTTTTGTAACACTAAATAGACCTTTATATTTTATTTTGTTATTTCGGTGTATGTGCATTATTTTTAAAATAATTATTATTTGTTATACATAAGTACATAATACTCTATAAATAACATTAAATTAAGATATTTCTGCTCTTTCTCTATGTCTATAAGCAAGTTAAAGTAAAAAAATCCCAATAAACAAATAAAACTTTTGTCAATTGAATGTTTGTTATGGGGCTAATTTTAAGTTAGACAGTTAATGTTAGTTATAAATATTATGTTAGGCAATAGTTCACTAAGCTAAATGCGACAAACATATACAACGACTTTCTATGTGTCCATTTAATTAGCCAGGGAAGTGAAAGCCCGCATCGCAGCCCCTTCGAACATTATTTGCAAAAATATCACTCAATAAAAAGGATTTTTTTTTTATCACTACATATTTAATCACTAAACTAAGCATCGATGAATTTCAACGAGGTTTACATAATATTTTTGAAGTATTAAAATTTAGTTAGATCTTTATATTCACTACTTGCCCTGTTTTAATTCTTTCCAGACACGATAGTCCAAAATAACAAAATAAATCAATCATTTTAAATAAACAAACGATGTATCATGTTTTATTTCATTTAATACGTAAACCGCATAATAAATACATCAGCTGTCTAAAAATAAGTTACAAAAACAATACTAGTAATTGGAATCCACAAATGAAAAATATTCCTATTTTATTCCTACGTAAAAAAAACAATGAGATCAAAACATAAAAATATCACGATAAAAAACTGTAGTGAAATAAGAGAAATAAAAATGAAAAAATACGAGGAAAGTAAGAAAGAGATGTGATGATATGAGACACCAGTTTTGAAATATTGGACAAAACCTTTTTAAGGCTACCTTATAAAATATCTGCCTCGTCATTGACACACTTCTTATAACAGATGGAGTTTCAAGAAAAGGGTATACCGACACTGGAATTACTCATTATTCTAAGACATTGATAGATACTAAGATTTTTATATCCATTTTATAGTAAGAGTAACTATCTTAGGATATACACCATAAAACCATTGTGGCGAGCTTTTAATTATTTGCAAAGACGAATAACAAAAACTTACCGACATCCTGTTTTTACTGGGATATATTTAAAACTTAGGCAAAATAGTTGATCGTTGAAAAGAATGCAAAGAAAGAGTTTTTTATCGACTTATATTGTATTTTTTTAGTAAACATCGTCATGATAACTGATTTCATTTCAGTGACTGGCAATGGGCATTTTTGTATTGAAAATAATTGTCAAGCTTTGAGTGAATTAACCTAATGAAGCGTTCATAAAATAAATATCTAAACTTCTCATCATGGCATTTAAATAAAAAGAGGCATTTTTATCATAAATAGTATTACAGCAAGTATCCCACAATTCTTCGTAAAATGCCAATACAATCAAAGAGGTATTTAATAATTAATTAATGGACTAATTAATGTAAGGTACTTCCAAACATATTGACACCAAATTATATTGAAATTTTTAATCAAATTAGATAAACACATAGATAATTTTAAAAGGTTCAAATGAATTTAGGAGGAAAGAACATAAAAACTCTTTATTTCAAAGACTTCAAACTTTATAAAGAACAAAATGGCACCCAAGTTTGTGACATTTTGCAGGAAAACAAAAATATATGCTAAATAATAACCATGATAGTTATACTAAATAATGGGTAGAAGGCAGTGCCACCTGTAAAGAATCACTAAAGACTCGCGCTTTCGGTGCGTGTGCAATTATTCTGTTGTCAATCAAGAATAGTATTAATTTTAATAATAATTATTGATATCTACTAATGTTTTTATAACTTTCGTATTTTACGTATTCTGTTTCAAACTGTTGATATGTTACTAGCAGGGTTCAATCTCGTATCATGTTTGAGAAACAAATTTTTAGGCCGTATCTTGGTTATTCTTCGCCATCAATTTTGCTAATGATTGGTAATATAGGGAAAATATCTAATCATTGTTATTATTTTAAGTATTTTGCGTAGAAGCAAATTGAATCTACTAGTTTTTGAAATAACATACGCTTGTTCTCTTCGGGCTTAGCAATAATATAATTTATTCATGTACAAAACTATGACTTATGAATATTGGAACTAACATTATTACTAAGCACGGTCGTTTACTACAAAACACCCGTAAAGTTTCCAAATAATTCAGAATTCGCAAAATGCTTAATGCGAATAAAATACCCGTTATTAACCTCAGGGGATACGAACTCTGTGGAATATATTTCCAGCCAAAGCACTACTACCACTTTCAATACCAGTCGGTGAAATAAAGCTCCAACGGCGAATCATATGCGACGTTGGCTATCAATTCCACGTAAGAGAGCACTTTAAAATCTTTCGTTGCGACTGTTATATGAAGAAACCATCAGAAAAAGAAATGTGATTGCGTTTTCATTGAAACTTCCTTAAAACATACTTAATTACATTATAAATATAAGCTTGATAACTTTTTTACTCTACATATTTTTGTCACACACTGTGACACGTGTTTTCCTTTTTCGAAAATCATCTTCAGACTTACGTTTGTAAGATTATTGATCAATAATATCTACATTAAGTCCTTAACTGCTTCACTACAAAATTACGATCATTTCCTTTCTTCTAAACACAGGGAAGGGGTTCGACCCAAACAACAATAGTTTTTAATAAAAATTAATTTGTGTTTATTAACTTTAAAGGGTAGATTAGTTTGAAGATAAAAACGATTAATGTTTTATTGGAAACTTTCTGAATCAAATCACTTTGGTATTTTCAACTCAATGTCTTTATTTTATATTACCATTGAACCTTATAAGCAAAATATTATATAACAATAAAAGAAAATAACATGATATAAACAATCATGTCACAGCAGTGTCGAAAATTGTTTTATTTGGAAATAGAAAAGTGAAATAGTTGGAAATTGCGATATTTTTGTTCTAACTCAGCTTTGTAGATTTGCACTTTAAGCTAGTACTGGTCGGATGTTTTAGCTATAAACTTTATATCTTCAATGTGTGAATTGACCGTAATGCTTTTTCAGTATGCATTACCCTACTTTAAGTGGAAACCCGTCATTGAATACTTATAAAAACAACCATGAATTTTTAGTAGCTTTGTTCTGAATAGACAGCATTGCTCAGTACTTAAAATCATTTCAAAGAGCAAGATTTTATCTTGACAATAAAGCACTTATTAAAGCATTGTTTTTGATTGCATTTATTTGCTTTGAGTCTTAATAATAAAATATAATAAGACAGGCTATGCTTAAATTATTATTGTTTGACGTACGTTATACCTTGATTGGGAGCAATATTGTTTCAATAATATGATTGCATATTTTTTAATATTACACAAGAGCTATTATCTCAATTGAGATAAGTAAAAAATTTACTTAGAATACCCAGCTGGTAGAAAAATTGGTTATCATTTAATATAAAAACCTTGTTTAGCTTAAACGAACACAAATTCAGGTGGCTTACATAAATCATTTTTTACATCTTAGTAATTCCACATATCGTTTGCTTATGATAGGTTTGTAGAGCGTGAATTTTAAACATGATTTTTAATCTTTTTATGCTGTTAAATTCAGAGGTGCAGCAATTTATTTAAAAAAAAAAACCATTCACATTGTTCTTGTAAACAGTATACAGCTCTTGAAGAGTATTTTAAGAAAACCACTCGAAAAATGTGTTGTGAAAGATATTTATGATAGTTTTTATACTTAATGTAATTCATACCGTTGAATTTCTGCGATATTTTCACACCTTAATACGATTTTTATTATATAGTGAATTCTATTTAAACTCCTGAAAAATTATAACGAGTAATATAATCAATACTGCACATAAATGCACAGACTTCATAAACATTAAGACTTAATATCTAAGCATGCTTAAACTCGCTTCAGAGTTTAATGCTACAAATTCTGTATACAAACTTACTCACTCATATCTTTACTATCAATTAGATGGTGGGATATTAATATGTATAATTATCAGCTAAATAAAATACGTGCTCTATTCAAAAACCATTTCCTATACTTTTATCAGATTGGCAACATTACATTGCATTTTACGAGCTTTTTTAAACCTTAGGCGTACTTTATAAATAAATGTTATGCTGTATGAGAAGCAAATATATCCTGAAGTAAAAATATATTTACGCATATAGGGAGTGCACCTGCTAACTTTTCCCATTATTTATTTAGAACATTCATCCTTTTTTTAATTTACCGCAAGAGGAGGCTATTATGGCCATAAAATTTCACGATGTAATTGAAAAAAAAGAGACACAGTAAAAGCGTTTAGAAGCATTTTTGATCGCACCAAAACGTTATTAAATTTTGAAATACGTTGTATTTAAATCTCATTTATCAGTAGGTTATAGAAGATTATTATTTACGAGAATATGTAGTCGGTTAGAGAATTTTTAAATGTTATGGATTAGATTACCGCATAATACATGTATTTGAAGTACATATTACGATTTACAGTATTTGACAATGTTAAAATGTGGATTAATTCGCTTGTAAATAAATTGTAAAATCGCATTGTATAATTTGGTGATAGGGATACTAAACAGTGTGCAGTATTTTGACATAAATGATATTTTAATTGGCAAACAGTCACACAGTTCTAATAGTATATTTATATTCACATAGTTATGATGTGTATCATCGCGTATATGCGTTCAAATGTTGTGTAGTCTAATATAAAATGCATTTTTTATGTTTTTTATTGTTTTTTTTTATAATTTCTTTACATATGGACGAACAAACGTAATTCGCATAACGAGCAAAACGAATTGGGGGGGAAATTCCCCCTTAACGAGCAATATTTCGCATAACGAGTGACGCGGAAGAAGCTTTGGCTAGAGAGCGTTTTTGAATGGGACTTCGAAGGGTTCGAAACAGTACCTTTGGAGTTTGTTGTTAACAAAATAAAGTCTTCTTCCAATATCATGTGACTGGGGGTGGATAACAATAATATCGATGAGCTTGTGTAAAAGCACAGCCGAAGGCTGAATAACGAAGAGCTTATTTAGTTGCATCGTGTTTCAGAGCAAGAAGATGTTAAGGAAAGTTTGTTAGTGAGGAGGTGGCAAAGCAACGATAGAAATGCTAAAAGTATGGGAAACTGTTTCTGCATCGTACATGAAGAAACATCACCCTTATAATGTGGTGGATATGCGCGCTAAAAATTTATTTAATGATAATGCTGTGTCACATTTTCAACAAATTTCGAAGCGTCGGGAAAAATGTTTCTCCACAACTTTGTTGTTAAAAAGAATTGGGTTTCGGCATAGATTTTTAACAATTTAAAAGTCATTTTCTTTGAATTAAAATTTCAAATAAACAAATTTGTGTATTTTTTTGGCATTGCATGAATGCATTATCGAATTTTACATTAATTTATATGGAAGAAAAGTTTCTCTTAACAAGTATTTCACATTACGAGTAGGATTCTCAAACGAATTATGCTCGTTATGTTAGGTTCTACTGTATATATATTAATGATTGTTGACACTAAAAATATTTGTATTATTTGTTGCAAATAAACAAAAGATTTTTAAAAAGTGTAAAAATAAAAATGTTGAAATACTCAATCTAGTTAATAATATAGGGCAAAGGATGAATGGCTTGGAGTTTTTGAAAATTAATAAAGTCACTAATACAGAGGAAACATTAGTAAATAACATTTTAAATAATAAAGGGGGATCTCCATTGTTGTTGGATTTTATCGTTAATTATATTAGTAAATAATTTATAAACAAAACTTTCAATACTTTTTTTACTCCCCTCAAAGTCCCGACTATTTTAAATGTATTGGATGCTCGGAAAGTCATTTCGTTTTCTTTTTATGAAAATGAAATGAAATTTCTTATGGTGAATAAATATTTTATTGAACTATATATTGTTCATTTTGATCAAATACCTTTTTTCATTTTATTTGCAGTAACATAACTCCATTTTTTTAAAATTTTGTTCTTTGCCGGCAAAAAACTGATCCAGGTGATTTTTGACCTCTTCATTTAAAGTAAAGGTTTTAGCGTCTAAAAAAATCTAGAACGTTGAACATTGTTGTAGACAATCCATTTCTCGTCCTCAGTGATGATGCGCTTCAAAAATTGACTATATTCTTGACGTTTGAGAAGAAAATTACAGACATCAACGCGACTGCACAAATTTCTTTCCGTAAGAACATGAGGATCCCATATGCCGAGCTTTGAGGTTAAACCAGGCGTTTCAAATGATCATGAACAGTCAAATTCGATCAATTTAATCTCTCAGCGATCTCACGAGTTCTTATTCGCCAGTTTGCATTAATAAATGCCTCTATTGCGTCTTCGTCGGCTTCAATTGGCCTTCAGAACGTGGTGCATCTCCAACATCAAAATTGCCGGATCAAAATTTTGCACACCAGTTTTGGCACTGGCGTTCTGTCAATACACCTTCTCCATACGCATCGGATAATTTTATTCTTGCTTGAACAGCATTTTTACCTTTTCGATTGTTAGAAAGTAAAATATGCCGAAAATGCTTCTTTCGACATTCTATATTTGATAGGGCACCAAACAAAATCTGTTATACTAAATCAAACAAATCTTTTCACAAAAAAGCCTTGATGTATCAGCTATCAAAATATATAATGACAATGCGACTTAAGTGAGGAGTCGGTTGTGAAGTCGAAATTAAGTAAAAAACGAAACTATTTTCCGAACAACCTTATAATTTATAACATAAGAATTATAATCAATTTTAAGTTCATTCGAAAATCTTGTTATGATGCTTCTTAAAGAAGCGAAACATGTGTAACATTTTGAAACAAGTGAAATAACAATGTTAGAAAATTAAGTTGACTTCATCAAAAAGTAAACAAAAGACGACTATTGAAAATGTTTGGTTCTTATTATAATGCATGAAATATGACGTCAAGTTTCAGATTAGTTCCCAAATGAAATGTATATGACTTAATTTTGTTTATTACGCATAAGTATTACTGCGCGTATAACGATTCCGGCTGTGGCGTAAGTAGACAGGTAATACAGTGGACACAGGTCGTTAATTAAACCCGCTCGTATCGCTGCAAATGATCGGGTATATTGCCATCCGACATTTGTCATCAGCCCAATGACGGTTGACGCAATGTTGACCGTAATTGAATACGGGCAAATAAGCACACGTTGACAAATCTGGGTTTTATTAAATTTTCGCAAAACATATTGCAATCGCTTTGATCGGCCAATCAAAGTGGGCCAACTCGAATCGCTTTGATTCCGTTTGAACAGAATTTCCGGAATATATATCAATTAAATGTTACTTCCGGTAAATTTTCACGGAAAGCTTTCGTGTAGCCGTTGCAAATTTTATTTTTCGTTGTTGATACTCTGAAGTGACTGGTAATATTTATTTTGAAGAATCAAATAATTTATATATAAATATTACGTATCACTCTGCGAAGCTTTTTATACAAACACAAATATATCGTAACTGCTAGCTGTATTTAAATCTAAATTTTTCGAGACAAAGACAATAAATAACTTCACAATATATCAGTATGAACAAACCATTTTATCATCTTTGGCGTAATAATAATTTCAATTCATAAATGAATGTTTATTCTACAAATTAGTGTAAGAATTACTGTTAACTATTATTTCCTTCAAGCCCATTATTATGACGATGTATTACAATATGACACAACTACCAAATTATCTCACAAACACAATTTACAAGAGAGAATACTGCTAGTAGATGTATTATTTGGATATTTTATGGATAAATGTGAACTAATCTCTTAACTATTTTCATTATCGTATAGTTTTAGATTAAATAAGTTATAATTAAAATTAGTTCGCTGTTTGACTTTTGTAATTTATCATGCGTTTGATTATTGTTATTCATCATCAATAATCATTTAAGATTAATGAAATCTAACCGGCGATAATTAAGATAAGAAGAAAAGTTATTTTCAAGCATTCTTTATAACTAAAATTGATTAATCGTATTTAAAACGATTCTCCCAACAATATACACACCTCATAACCATACGGTAGTGCCATTCACAGAAAAAGAAACATTTTTTAGAAAGTATTGGTTTACAAATTTGTATTGTTTTTTTTTGTATTTAATTGATGTCTTATAACGAAAAAATAATAAATCGTGTAAGAAAATTTTACTTCAGACTGTTCAATTTTTGTTGGGAACCTGATATAAGTTATCTGTTTGCAATCAAATAAATACAAAACAATAACAAAATTGCTAGGCGTTTTATTCGTGAAGTTTCAACTTAAATTCATATACGTAAAGGGAATTTCTCATCGGAATCGTATTGAAAACGCAATGAAGAAGACAGTTATTCGTTAACCAGTTTTTCCTTTTACGCCAAAGCTTATACGAAGGCTTTAAGTAAAATAACAATCTAAGATATTTCACGGCTGCGATAAAAGTTCATGGTCCGCTTGTTTTTAGGGATTTCTTTTCGTATGTTTATGGCATACTCGTGCACCGGCAATTTTAACGTTTTCACATAATACACCCTTAAATAACGGGCTACGTTAAATTCTCACCAAAAAGGAAACCTAACGATTATTTACATTTTTGTTTTAGTCGATTTCGTGTGCTTTTAAAACGCACACTACTTGTTTTGCTGTGAATCGACACGTCGATAACTTTTTGATATTTATGTAATTAAATAGTAGATTACATACTTTTTTATTCATCTTCGTTAATCAAAGCAATAATTTTAATGTAAAAAGGAAAATTATTAATCACTGTAAAACACTGAATTAGAATTTTACTTATCATATAACATATTTCACAGTAAAAATGTTGAAAAGAGTAATTTCCATTAACAGATAAGTAAAACCTTATTAGTCCAGCTATTTTTAGGAATATTAAATTTATCTTGTATTCGATAGAGATGTCTACTAATATTGTGTTTAATTAATATTAAATAGTATTTAAGCTTGCATTTAGAGTTTATTTGATCTGGTAAATATAGACTTAATTATTTAATAGTGCAAAATTATAAATATGTGTATGGCAATTGAATTCTTAGTTCTTTGTTGACTCCTACCATTAGGAATAACACAACATAAATCGCTTAAATAGTCGTTTGGATCCAAAAACTTTACCACTCTTTTTAAATTGATTTTGTAATTTCCACACTTTGAGTTTACTTTTGACAAGTCAACAACAATGGCTGCGATAAAATACCTCCACATACCTTTGAATAAACTTCCCTGTTATACGAGATGGATTAATCAAAAAAGAGTTCAAACGAAAAAATTACAAAAAAACGTTTAGTCCAAAAACAATATCACAAGGATAGATTAGAAATATATCAAATCTTTTGTAATTAATCATAAACGTTACTTTGAAGATCGTTAAAGCTATTTTTCTAAATCCTTTAAAATCTCTTTCATACTTATAATTTCTTAATAAAAATCGCAATCAATTATCGTTGTTATACCGTTGAACACACATTACAAAAAAAACCGCAGCGAATGGTGAAGGTTGCTCAAGGATGAATATTTTTAGTAGTTAGAAATAAAGAAAAGCTTTTTTTCTACGTATATTGATTAAAAAGAGCACTTTTTCTGAAAAAAAATATTGTACTTGTATCACTGTTATAATATTGTTCATAAGATTTACACATATATTATAATAATTCTATAAATGATTTACTAGATTTTTATGATTATGTATACATAAATGATTTAAATATATAAATAAGCATAGTTGTTATATTTTTTAAATACAACACAGGTTTTATTAAAAAGGATTCTTAAATAGATATGCAATGTACAAAATGTCTTGTCAAGATTATTTTTAAAAATCTTGTGACCGAATTATCTTTTATGTTTCAATACATCACAGGATACACATACCAAGTAACATTTGGTACCGAAAAAAAATTGACCCACGTTTTTTCGGAATATTTTTTTGCTGACGTCAGTAACAGGCTTTTGGAAGCTGGTACGACGGCGCTACGGCCGTGCCACAGCGTAGCCGGTTTTTGTTTATGTTTCCTTTTAGTAAATCGCTGCCATACATAATTCAACCGAGAGATTTTTCTTAACAACCTTTCAATTGGAATTTTCTTGTACGGGCTCAAAGGAAAGTGTTTTTAGGGGTGTAATTGGGTTATGATTAATTGATATAACAAACAAAATACATTTGCCCTCTAGTGGCTTATTAAAGAAATTCTCAGTTATTGCTTGTGTTGTATGTGGAAATAAATTGTTGAAAAGACGTATTAAGGATTATTTTCAATAAATTTATTTAAAAAAAAAAGGTACTAAAAATCACCAATTTTTACTTCTTCCGCAGTTCATTACATACATAGTTTATACAATTGAAATTCTACAAAGTTAAATTTTAATCCATCGATCTTATTTTTTTTCTCTGTGGCTCCCGGTTGAGCCCCCTGGTGTCAATATCCGAAACAGTTTCTTTAACTAATGACTGATTAAACTGGCTAGTTTTACGCTTATAAAAACAACCAATGTATGACTATGATGCTTCAGATAATTAGAATATAAACATGACAACCATTCCAATAAAAATCAGAAAGCATATTGTATTTAAGGTTAAGAATATTGTTTTGATTTTGATCTTTTATATTTCAAGTTACATAAAATCATGTTTAACTGTTTTTATAAGTCATTTATTACTCTTACTTTAAATATGTATACTTACGTAATACTTACCTTAATAATAATATGACTTTTTAATGTTTTAAATTGATATTTTTTTTAATAATAAACTGATAATATTCGATATCCAAATATATATTTCGAAAAAAATAATAATTCAAGCACGGCTAAAATCAAATTCAACCATGAAACGAAGCACTGAAAGTGTACAACCATGTTTGAAGATTATTTTTTTATTAAAATATTTTTACTGATGTTAATTTTGTCGGCAATAAGTGAAAGTGGTTTTTTTCGAGAAAGAATTGAGACATCCTTCAAAATTTATGAGGTTACATTAACACAATTTTCAAATTCATCTTTATAATACCCACTACTTTATTTTTACTTTTGAATCCACTCATTTTAAAAAAGAATTTAACTTCTTACAAATATTTGCGACCTTCAATCTGTCTTAGTTTGTATTATAAAATTAAATTGTCAAATACATATATGATTGGGGTAGTAGCCTTAATAACTTATTTTTCGTTATAAAACTTTATTAGAAACAATGTATTTTAATCCATCCCCACTCCTTATGTGGAGCATATGGTCTTTAATGGATGTATATCAACAGAAGTTTTTCTACGAGAACTGTTTGGTACTAAATCGCTCAACCTCTATTTTTCAAAATAGTAATAGGGATAGAAGTATAAGGGCTAGGACAGGACTAGTAGTTAACTAATCGCTCTTGCTACGCCCAGTTATTAAAGGATCGGTAGGGTGGGATATTGTTAGTTAAATCAAAATATAAAAATTTCATTTACTTTATCTATTTTTGTTTTTTTTAAGACAAATGGCCTAAATAAGAAAACATTTTCCGTACCTTCGTATGCCATCCCTTAGTAATATAGAGAAATTAATTCCATGGGCCCGAAATTAATCTTTTCTCTACAACTATTGATAGTACGTTGTTTTAGAATATCCTTAACATTTATTGTATTTTATTTAAAACAAACAGACACGCAGTCTTATAATTAACTTTGACTTTATCATATAATGAATGTACTAACTAGTTTTTTCTTAATTTCTTTTGGATTTATTTATATTATTTCAGTGATTTAATTTCAAACTTATTTTTAAAATAAACACATATTTTCTAAAAAGGCATTAAAAAAAACATTCTGTCAAAAAAATACGACAGTATAATTAGCCAAATACTTAACATTATGCATTATGGCAATCACTGCTTAGGTTTCAGCATGTATTCAAATTCCGAACTGGAAATACTGTACATACATTAGATGCTTTAAATTGAGAATATATTTTTTTTCAATTTTTCGTTTCTGATGGAATAATTCAAAGTAATTCTCCCAAATCACTGTTGAATCTACAGGAGCAGTGTTCTTCAACGATTTAACATCCGCAGACTGGTAAAAATTGAAAAAATATTTCTCGGACCGGCGTCAACTAGATACCTAGATTTTTATAACCATTTCCCATTTCTTTCCTACGATGATGTATGAATTAACAAAACATATTTTTTTCCAGTTTCTGTCAAATTTGTATTATTAAATATTCCATAAAATAATATTTGACCGCATGTTACCCATATGAATGTCAAAGTGGACGTATATAAGAATCGAAAATTTTTTGGAACATGAAAGTTTTCGTGGACCATCAATAAACTTTTGCGGACCATAAGTTGAAGAACACTGTACATGAATATATCAACATCATCATAATATACTAGAGCAGATGAATATTAATACGCTTGTTATTTAAAGTTATGTGTCATTCAGTAATTTACTTGTGCCTACATAAAACGAATGACCAAAGTTATGATACAATAATTTAATGCCTAGTTATAATTGCGTGTCTCGTTTATTTGACACGGCTTATCGATCCAGTTATAATACTTTGGCAATCTCTAAATTCACATTTCGTAAAATAATTATTTCCATTGTTAATACCTTTACATCTAATATTTACCCGCATAGCATCATATTTATATCCAATTAATTAAGCTAATTAATTATTATTAGTCGTCGAATTCATTCCGTAATGTATACAGACGTGACGTTACTAAGAAGTATACTAATTGTGAAGTTGCGGAACTAAACCAGATTAGTTCAAATATAAATTAAACATATTGTTTTAGTTTGCTTCCACCATTATTTGAACTACATATATCTCACGTGCGCGTGTGTGTGTGTGATGATAAAAGTAAACGCGTTATGTTTGACATATATAATATCGGTAACATTTTTTATCATTTCAATAGAAACCAAATTATCAATTAAATAATGTTTTTCAGAAAAAAAAATCAATTCAAGTATATTTTTTTGTATTAATCCATTGAAATTCTATGAAATTATTTTACAAAAAATAGTAATATTACTAAACTTATCTAATATATAGTATATTCTTGTGATGAAAAACAAAAATAGAATTATATTCACAAACGATAAAAAAAATATCCATATCCGCTCTCAGTGTGGAGCATATGGCCTCCGAATGGAGGTGTCTCAACAGAAGTTTTTCTACGAAAACTGTTTTATACTTAGTCGCTCAACCTCTCTTTTTTAAAGAGAGTAGTAGGAGTATATTGATAAGACTAGGATATAACTAGTGGTTAACTAATCCCTCTCGCTACGCCCAGTTGTTAAAGAATCGGAAATGCTGGGAAGGACAACACAAACACTTATGCCTTCGAACAGAAATTGATCGAAAAAATGCTGTTTGTACCGGGACTCGAACTCGGGAGGTCTAGCACGGAAGCCTACAACGCTAACCACTGTGCCATAGGACCCGACAAAAAATAATTATTTAGTATAATAAAATAGTTTTACATTATAGTGGCACTAGCAAGATGTCTGCCTACCCATTCAATAACGGATTAGCTTGGTGGATGCTTTAACTTTAAGTCATATTTTGCCAATACTTGTTGAAAATCGCTGAATATTATGACCACACCGGTCAAAATATAGAAATTACATATCATTTTAAGATATCACATTATTCTGTTTTACTAATACTGATTTCAATATTTAAAAAAAAGCATTTATTTTCATTAATTTTACATTATGAAGTATTATATAACAGAGCTAGAGTTTCTTTCATCGCCAGAATTATATTTTTAATTGATAATTCTCGTGGTCACCGAAGTTAGTACTTGTTTTGAAAAAACAATGTGGAATTAGTAGAACAAACGTGTTTTATTTTTTAATACAATTCTTTTCCAATAAATAAGTGACATTTAACACATAAAAAGTGACTGTTGGAAATAATATTACTTTTGGAAACCATAACTAATAAAATCTACATAAATATACATATATTCTATACAAAACCAATAATACAAGCGGGTCAAAAAGTGATACATTGCCTCGACGCTTTTTAATATTAGATTTATTTTTAATATTTTCCTGTTTTTTTAAAGCGACGAGTAAACGAATTATTTATATGAAAAACAATAATTGATTTGTTGAAGACGCACTATTTTGTATAAAAAAAAACAAATATCTATATATTAATAGTCGATAATGTCCGTCCGTCCGTCCGTCCGTCTGTAAATTGTCCCCGATTTTCCCACCCCCGCCGCCCCAACCCCGCTGTCACCATTTTTTTATTCATACTAAATACATACTTTTTTCGTTTGTATATATATGGTCGCGATTTCGCCTTTTCGATGACGTCAAGAAAGACGGTCCTCCTCCCCCCCACCCCCTCCTGCCCCGCTGTCGCCATTAATTAATACACTGTTATTTGACGAAACGAATCAATGGCTGAAAAATTGAATTCTCATACAAAAAAGCGCCGCGGCCGTGGTTCGAACCATCGCTTCTGGATTATGAGTTGAAATCGTTACCGCTCGGGCAAACGAACAACTGTCAGCATCGATCTGATTTAATTATATATATTAAGCACACATTTAAATTATTCTAAAAATTCCAAAATACGCATACTTCACATGCATACATAAACAGTTGAATTATCAAATGGCTGAAAATTTGGATTCTCATACAAAAAAGCTCCGCGACCGTCGATCGATCCCATAATTATGAATTATCAGCCGAGCTCTTTGTCAACTGAGCTAACGTCACAATTATCAGAAACGATGAAAATATATAATATATATTAAATTTCGTTTGAAAATGGAACCTTTCGTTTTTTATTTAAAAAACAGCATGCATATTATATGTTTTATTTTTCGAGCCTTTCTCAATTCTACTGTACCCTAGAGGTAAGCCGCTCGACTGGTAATCTGTAGGAACTTGGTTCGAATCTAGCCTAGAGCGCTTCTTTTTGGGTTTATAACATTTTTTTTTTTGAAAATTTTCTTTTTAAATCACAGTACATCTTGATCGTATGAAAATAAATGCTACCAAAATAACAAAATCCGATTGACTAGCGAAATATGTTTTTCAAAAAATAAATATAAGACGCAATTATTTCAAGATTTGTTTTTAATCTAGGTACATACGTGGTATAGTTAGTTGTTGGCGAAAGCATAATTTCAGTATGTATAATAAAATAACTTCAGTAAAAATCATTATATATATTTTAAAAAACAAGTTCTGTTTGGAGAATCAGTCAACATTTTGATAATTTTGTTTTGATAAAATGTGCAATTAATTTATACCATTTTGCATGTGAAAAATGATTATTAGCAAACTTAAACATTATTTCAAAAATTAAGTAATTTACAATTTAAAACTGCAGGGCTGTCGATATATGCGCCGAGGTCGATTTATGCTACTATGAAAAATGATTGTTAGCAAACTTGAACATTATTCCAAAGATTTAGTATTTTACGAAATTTCTGTCACTACGAAAAAAAATGTTAGCAAACTTAAACATTATTCCAAAAATTAGGTAATTTACGAGGTATATTTCTGCTAATAGGAAAAATAATTGTTAGCAAACTCAACATTATTCCAAAAATTAAATAATTTACAATTTAAATACAACAGGGCATGCTGTCGATATATGCCCCGAGATATATTTATTTTATTTTTAGAATTTCTGGCTTATTCAATAAATAGGTTTGTAATTTTCTGGCTTCTTAAAAATGCAACAAAAATCCCCCGTTGAGGTCAACGGGCTTACAGCTAGTATGTTTTGAATATTCACGATACTGTTTGTTGTCAATATAATATTTTATTAAATGTTACCAATTGAGAATATAACAAACATGCATTTTAAACGTCTGCGAAAATAGGATAGTGACATAATATATTTATTTGATTACATATAATATCGTACTTTCAACTTAAATAGTAACTTTTCTTTTAGTTGACATTTATAGAATAAATAAAACTTATTTGGTAGAGTAATAAGTTGTGATCAACATCACAATACTTCAACAAATAATATACGAACTTTTCGAGTTATATAATATATATAACGAATACTCGATCTAGTTACAATAAAATTGAATTAGAATCACTTGATACATTATTGCTTTCATAAGAAAACTTCGATTAGCACTCAAATAATAAGTTCCACGAATATTATTTTATTTTGCCAACTCGGCACAATTCTTTTTACGTTTGCAAAGATTTTTTACTTTCACTATTTTATTGTTAACCTAAAAGAGCTTTTTCGAGTTTTTTTCTGACATTGACATACCTAGCAAGATACATTTTACGAAAACATTAATTTTTATCATATGAGGATTTTTTTTCTGTCATAATATGACTTTTAAAAATAAAACAATTTAACTGACAGTTATATGGTTAGCCAGTATACTTTATAAATTAAAATGTTGATTCTGGAAAAACGACGTAAGTCATTTTTTCATTTATTCAACATATCCACGTGCATTCATTGCACTGCAGTCATTATGTTTTATAATATTATAGCTCTACGTTGAATATAGATCAATTAAACTTGAAACTAGTACTACATACATACATACAGTCTTTAATTAATATTCAGTATCAAAAATTACTACTAAAGTATAGTCTATTGAGAACATAAATTATTTTGTATTCATCAATAATCTATGTCAGTCAAACACAACCTGTGATCCATTCAGTTTTAATGTGCGGCCCAACAGACGCAATCGACGGTCAACAAGCGGCATGTGCGATGTATTAAGAGTAGTATTAGCAAATCAGGAACCAGATTTGATTCAAAAGAAAAAAAACCACAGCTTGAAAAATCACATTACTTTTGGGGTAAAATTTGTTTATGCACTTACATTTATGTATACCTTTGTCGGTTTTTTGTTACTAGAAAAATACACTTATCTTATAAAAACTTTCGATTATAAGATCATATTTTGACCTTTAATTGCATGGAAACTACGAAGTTTTTAGTGACGTTAAAAACTAAATTCTGTTCTTTAGAATCAGTACTCCAATACTATAGCAATATATCACTTTTTCTAAAATCTATATTTGGTCGTGCTTGACCCAAAGTTCTTCATATATTAATGTAGTACATTTACTTTAGATGTCATATTAGGTGCATAAGATATATTTTGAATCCTCCACATGGTAATACTAGATGTATATGCCTTTTTTGAGTGTTACTGTTACTACTCCTGCCAGTCAGTCATTAAATATTTAAAGTTCAAGAAAAAATAAAATGAGTCTTAAAATTTTCAAATCTCATCAAAATTTTTATTATATTTTTATGTTTTAAAAATTTAAAATTAAATACATTAACCTTATTTTTAGGATAAATCACTTTCATCAGAATATATCCACTTTTATCCAAAGCGATAAATTCGCTCAACAAAATATGTTGCTTATATCGGAGCAGCAACCCAAATCGTAGGGGTACACAAGTCATAAGGCTAGAGCTTATATGGGTGACAAATAATATACGACCCTAGTTTTCAAAATCCCTGGCTTCGATTACGCGCACGCCATTGCAAGAGCAGGGCCACCTCGTCACGTAAACAATTTTGTTGAAACCACTGTTTGAATACGAACGCCTCGTGGATTCATCACCCTCTAGAAAAATACCCTCTGTCAGTTTGAATATATTTTACCGTAAAGGTTTACATCCAAAAGAAATCCTTATGTATACTTTTACGGATCTATCTGCTTATAAACTTATTCAGCCTTTACAAGTGATGGTGCACTTTTTGTTTCTTTGTAATGTGTTTTACTCAAAGAGGTGAAGGCTTAGGAACGTTCAATTTTAAAATTAATATTTCTTTTTTATAATGGTATAATGCCTTTTCTCCGAATACACACACACACACACATATATATATATATATATCAAATAAAAAATTCAAAAGACGCGGAAAAAAATCACTATACATATTTTATGGTTTTCTCTAAAATACATTCAATAAAAATGAAGAATAGATAACTAACAATTTCATGATTGACATAAAAATATTACTGGTTGCTGACTATTTAAAGTTTACTCGAAATAGTATATTATATTATTAAAATTTTCAAAAATAAAATACAAATGTTTTTCCTAATTATTATATTTTTATACAAAAGCTGTGTACCAATTTTCTATCCTGTGTTTATTTTCGTTATTGTTTCATAATTATTATGAATATTCAAAAAAATATATGATTAAGTCATCCATTTTTTATGTTTTAAAAGACAGACTTATTTTGAGCACTAGCTTTACACCATATGTTGTAAATCATAAAAACCATATGCTGTGCTTTATTATATTTATTTTTCATTATTTCATTTTCTAATATTTATTTTATGAGTATTTTTGCTTAGTTCATTTATTTTCCAAGATCCTTCGTTTTCTAATGTGCATATATTGTGGACTAAATATGTTGCCTGTTATTCAAATCGTTATCGTGATCTAGGGCCACACGCGTTCGTATTATTTACAAATATCAAAGAGTGTGCTGACGTTTAAATAACTATAAAAAACGTAATTGATAAAAAACAATGTCGCATGCTTTGTATTCTTGAAATTATCAAAGGTTTTATTAATTAATGTATCCCATGTCAAAATAAAGATTTCGATATAACACGAACATGTATCATAATTTCATTTTTTTTTTTTTGATGAATGTCAATTTTGTCACCGTTAATGGTACAAGTTTAATTATACATTATTTAAAAAACATTTTAAAAAGAATGCATAATACCCCATCTTTAGTTTCCATATAGCAGTGAATATTTTAAAAATTCTCCGAAAAAAGATTCCTTTACAACATGCCTTCCCCTACCCACTTGGGTCGTGTATCCTACATCAGTTGGTCGCATCCAAAATGTAAAGTAAACAAAAGCCTAGATTTAAAACTCATTGTTTCACTTTAAGAGTCTCGAAGGAATTTTCGTGACTTTGCAAAAAATAGGACGTGAAAATTTGACTGGCCTTTTGCGTAGCCAGTTATCAAAAAGTTCATTGGGGAGAAATACCGCTGTCTTTGTATGACAGTGCAAATTTATCCCTAAAACTGCTTACAGTTAAATTTTCCATAGTGTTTTTGGTTTTAGATATATAATAATCAAATAATCATTTCCTATTTATTTAAAGATCAATACAAAATTTATTTTCAGCTTTAAAGCGCTTTAACTTTTTAGAATTTCATCAAATATTAAAGTGATTGTAATGGCAATAAGAAGCATTAATATAGAAATAAACTGAAACGTATTGTTATTAATGCAATACAGATTATATGAGTTTTGAAAATACAGTAGCTGATTTTCCGGAAAGAAATGTTTAAAATGAACATTGATGTTTGCCAGAAATATTAAGTATTAGAGCCAAATATCTGCATTACTTAAATTTTAAAATCCGATGTGTGAAGTCGTTCCTGTAAAATAAAGCATTTTCAAATCGTCAAGTTTTCCAAGATTCAGTATTTTATATTATTGGTATCATACTCCACGGGTATACAATTAGTTTACGGTTGATCATCTTTAAAGGCCAGGAGAAGGATACTTATTCAATAAAGAGTAGAAAGGAGTCTTCGATATTTTGACGTCAAGATAATTATTATAAGAAAGCAGAGGATTTAATACATAAGATTTGAGATCATACCGGGCTGTAGAATAAGAATTATCACATTTATAAAATCACATAGTGAAGTATTGAGTGGGTTTGTTTTTTAAATCTGTACTTGTATACCAATTTTAATGTGTTTATTTTATCAATTTTTGGTGAAAAGGCATAACATTAAAAAAACACACACATTTATTTTTGTTGTAATTCAGTATTTCTAACTGTGAATAATTACGTATATAATATATGAAATAAACAACAATGATATTCTCTCAAATTTTATGAATAGTTTTCATATATTCCTGACATTTTTTTTTAGTGTTCTCAAATCACTGAAATATTATCTTTATAACTAGTACGTTACAATGTTTTTTAAGCAATAAAGGCCCAAAACGATTCCGCAAGACAATAATTTTTTAGCTAACGAGTGGAAAAGTATTCCATATACATATATATTAAGTTATCACCCCGGGAACAGTGAAAACGTAGTGGTAAATATAGATTTTATTTCATATCTTTTTTGCACTTTGATTCATACGTTTTTTATAAATAAAAATTCTCGTGGATGTTTAAAAACATAGACGTGTGTAGGCACCCGTGCCAATTATTCCTCGCCACTTCTTGAAACAAACGAAATTCAATGCAGACTGATATTTATGAATTTATTTAAATATCGAAGGAAAGGCGGCAAATAAAGGTTTTCCTTTGAGTCTTATTTTTGTGTACATTTTTGTTTTTTAAAACACAATTTTATTCAAATTTAGAAGAAGCCTTATATTTCTACAGATTTTTACATTTAGCAGTATTAGATTTAAATTTATCCGGCTAAACAATCAAAGTTTGTTTTACTTACAAAATATAATGTATAACAAATAATAATTATTATTCATTTGATAGTTGTATTTTATCATGACTTTCGTTAAATGTGTTTAATTAACATTATCATGTACTTCCCATTTTTTTTTTCAATTTTCTTACTAACGATTAAAAGGTATTAAAATAATCATTCATCTCTAAATGTATAAAAAGAATTAGTTTTTATAGTATCATCATACTTTTTACAATAATATTTTCACAAATTGTTATTTTTTTAATTTTCTCGTGATTGAATTATATTATTATCTCATCTCTTACGTATGAAAAGCAAATGTTTTTAATGTATTTTTGTTAAAAATAATTAAGCTGCTGTTAAAATAGTATTGCTCAAAACTCATTTTCTTCGCAGAATATTTGCAAGCAAAATAAATTTCATAACATCAACAATTTACATATTTTCCAAGAGGAATCCAATTATTCTGCAACTTCCAGCAGAACAATTTTTAATCAGTTTATATTTCGAGCCAAACATCGGATTAAATGTTTCAAATAAATTTTATAAAATACCTCGAATTCAATGCTTTGTATCCCCGTAAGAAGAACCTTTGAACATTTCCGTTAATACCCCATAAATTTTGTCTTTTCTTCTTGACAAATGATACAGAAAACGATTCTTTTATTGTTAAATCTAAAGCTTCGATTGAATTGCCTGAAAATTAAATAGCTTTTCGGGCAGGGGAAAATTTACTTTAAAAAAATATGTTTCATTTTTAATTACTAAAAGTAAGCTTCTTTATAAAAATACATTCACTTGTAAAATCTTTTATATAATTATTCATATTCTCTTTATCTAAAATCACTTATTTTTAATTATCGTTCCATAAGTAATACCGTTACACGTAAAATAAGTTTCCTATTTAAATCTGATATTTACTTTTGTAGCGATAAATAAATTTTAATAACATGTTAAAAATACTTTGCTTAATTTAATTATTCTGTTTAATGGTTTTGCTTATATGTTCATTGAGTATTTTTTTGTAAATATGTATTTATATTATTATTTATAGATAGAATAACTTTCTAATGTAATATATATATTAATGTTCATTTTTGGATTTTTTCTTTTATTTGTTTGCATTTGGATTCTCAATTTGATGTTTAATTTATCCTTAATTTAACATTGTAACAGAACATTCTCGACGAGAACTGGCTGTTAGCCAATTACGCAAGTTTACATTTGAAAAAGAGACGAGATAAATGGTTACAAAACGACTAACATTTCTTTATCTACGACGCCTTTTGAGAAATGGATAGTTTGGAATGAAAAACATCACAGTCTTTCAACACACTTCCATAAATCGGTGGTTGGAAAGCTGTACAATACATTTTTTTCGTATGGGTATGAGATAAAATTATCGGCTAAGCTCATAGAAAGAGTTGTCAAAAATAATATTAAAAACAGAAACTAATAAGTTTATTCGTAAACCTCTCGATGTTAAGTCTGATGATGCTTCTCAAAGAGGCGTAATACGTTTTAAATTTTGTAACACAAAATGTGAAATAGAAAAGATATCAAATTTAATTGTATCCTAATGAGTTATTTATATAATAATCAATATTTGAATCCCTATTTTATGAAATTAAGAAAGAAAAAGTTTATAGAAAAACTATTTTATGATTTCTCTGAAAAATAATATAAGAGAGTTTCTAGGATAGTATATCACTTTTAACTTATGAAGTAATTTCAACGTTGTTTTTTTTCTACAGTTGACGAGACTTCGTCTATGTGCTCGTATATCTGTAACTTAATGAATATTATAATGATATTTCAAAAGTAAAGCTCGTTTATCTTCAGCATGTAAGTCACAAAGAAAAGTTATTCGTTAAGTCTCTGAACAGATTGAAATATTGCATACTGTCTCATTTTCTTGAAAGTCTTCTTATTATCTACTTACGCTGCTTCGTGACTGAAGAAAGAAAGCACGCCCGGCAAGACAAGATGTGAGCTTAGGAGCGTCATACTATAATATGAAAGTAGATCCATGTCATCAAAATTTTCCAAAGGAATTACAACAAGGCAATGCGCAATCTAATGCAGTGATTTCATATAAAAATAAACTAAATTCAAAAAAAGTTATCAAACATTCAAATTGAATACTATGTTTGATGTTTATCATCATAAATTAGATGTGAACAGATGTCACTCATTTTTAGTATCTTTATAAACGAGCTATTTTTTATTTATTGCTAAATATTTTTTAAAAAATCTTATATTGTTGGACTGATTCTTCCTTTTTTTCTTCTCTATTACATTAGTTAGCTTGGAAAGAGTGAACAACGAAATATACGCGTCACATTACATAAAATCCAGACGTCATTCAGTTTCCACGATTTGTCTTATACGTCTGTTTGACACTCCTCTTATTCTTGTTCATTATTCCCATTTAAAATGAGGAAAAAACTTACCCTCGATTCTGGGAAATTTCCTTGTTAAGAAATCTGGTTTTCTCTTTTCCGAGAAACTAACGAGCATTATTTGAATTTCACTTCATTTAATACGGTGAACGATGAATAGGAGTGAAAATGGATTATTATTCACGTATTTTTTTCATTCCCATTCATGATTTAAAAATTATTATTCATCAATGTTTATTTTTTTTATATAAAAATGAGTTCAACAAATGTGACGTTCAATTGTGTTAAAAAATAATTATGTTCCATATATTCTTTTAAAAATAAATATGTAAAATAGTATGATTAAATAAATTACATTTCTACAATTTCAATAATTTTGGGTTTATTGTTTCACAATTTAAAAAAAAAAATGTCAGCTCCCAATGTAGAGCATATAACGTTGTAATAAAAGTGTCTCAACGGAAGATTTTTCCTACGAGAACTGTATGTTACTTAACCTCTCTTTTTCGAAGAGATTATGAATAGAAGGATAAAGATGGGCAGGACTAGTGGTTGGCTAATTTCTCTTGCTACGTCCCGTTATTTTAGGATTGGAAAAGTGGGAAAGAATATTTATTCTTTCCCAATTTTCCAATCACAATTACCCATTCATTAAGTTTTAAAATAAATTCAACCACTTGAATACCAAGCGGACACAGGTGTCCGGAGGATATGCAAGCAAACACGGATGTCCAAGACATTTAAAAAATCAAATACTTAGTATTCTAATAGAATATTAGCAATATGTTGATGAATATGTGTGGTGCCATCTATACTGAGTCAATATAGGTTTTGAAAATATCGAATTCGAGTGTATATAAGGCAAAATTAATTTTCTCAAAAACACACAGTATCTCTGGGACATATTAATGATTTTTTTGCGCGGTATTCAAATGGTAAATGTTGTTCGTACTAGAACTTGAACCCATGAGATCCGTCGCGGAAGCTTATGGTATTAACTGCTGCGCTACTGACCCCGCGGTACATAAAGCATTAAAAGCTTTAAAATCAGTAAAACAAAAAGCCCAAAATGACTAAAATTGCAGAAATATAATGTTATTTTATCATGTGTACACATAATATTTAATGTATTTTAAAATAATACATATGTTATCATTGCAAAACGTTGTTAACGAAAAAACATTTGACACAACATTTTATTCAAGTAAAACTGCAATGAAAACTGCTGAAAAAGAACATTTACAACATAAAAGTTAATAACTTTATGAAACAAAAAAAATGCAGTAATTAGTATTGTAATAATAGTTTAACAACCAAACTTGGCAGTAATTGTCAAATTAAAATATACATAAATTGTGAACAGTATTTCATATCGTTTTTTTAAATATTATTGAACAGTGATCATTAATCATGGACTATCAGAAACTACTTTTATAATATAAAATATTTCACTAATAGAACAAAATTTAACTACAGTATCTTGCAACGCCATCCATTTAACTTGAAAGATTCACTTTTTTATTTTTTATTATTATAAATAAAATCGTTGATTTTGTAAGCAATCAATTAAACAAAATACATACATTTTAACCTTGTTTCATTTAATCGATTAAATTTATCGTCAAACGTGAATGAATACCGTTTGAAAAAAATTCAATACAGTTAAATAAGGTGATACTTCGGATAGAGACACATTTTTTACGACTTGAAAGTGGATCGAGGTGTATTTTATATCGCTCGAATAAAAAACGCTCGCAAATAGTGAACTGAAAATATGGATAAGCATATAAACGAAAAGAACACAACGTTTATTATTCAAAATAAACCGACATAACAGCAGGCACGGGGGGGTAATAAATCCTCCCCATTCTATATAACACGGACGATTCAAGTCGAAGCGTCAACACAGCACACAGAGAAGACTTTATGTACCCTCGAAGGGAGCCGCTAAATGTTTAGGGTAGAATTCGTTTCTTTGACCACTTAAATGTATTTATAGACCATCAAACCGAAAGCATATATTTAACCAACTATGGCATTACTTGTAATGATTGTGGAAACGGTATGTAATTTAAAACATGTTTATTTCTTACTGCTGAATTAACGAATATGAATATTATATTTTCGACAATAGCGTGCACATATTTTTAATACGGGCGAAACATTTAGATTGAAAATGTGTCGCTGCCGTACAAAGGAGTCTTCACAAGCCGCTTCTTGACTCAGCAGCTATTATGAATGATTGTTTTGTAAAAAAAATCTCATCAACTCAGATATGGAATCAAGCGATTGTATACTTAATTGTGTGTTAAAAGGTTTGAGTCTTCCAATGGAACCTTCCATACAGTGATTATCTATCGATTTATGGACTTGAATCTTATAAGCATGAAAGTATGTAATTTTTTTATACCTACCCACCCTTTGCCGATCCGATACTGAAAAGCTTTGCATATACAAACTCAATAAGATTACCACCAATATTTTTCTTCCACATCCAACTTCAAAGAGTTAGCAAGCAAATTATGATAAAAAATGTTTCTGAATAATCTCATGTACTAGTAGTCATATAAATTCAGTTCACACAGGAAATAATACTATAATACTCCCAATTCTCTTTTTGCACGGCTAATTTTTAAACGGCTTAGAAATTGGTCAATTATTATGGAACCTACATACTTTTCAATTGTTCTTAATTTGTATCATTTATCACTCAATCTTTTTTAATACAGTTTTTTGCATGTCTATTAAACATGGAACGAAACCCATGGGTAAAAAGAGAATTGGGTCAATAATAATGTACTAAATATTTTATTATAAGATATACAATTAATTTAGAAAACTTTGTTATTCCATTGGTTATATTTATAGATATAACGCGAGTTTCATCTTTCTGGGTTTGATAATATTTAACGGCGCGAAACATGGCAGACAGTTAGTGACACAAACAGTGGAATAACCAAGTAATTGATTAATTTTATAAAATACACTGTTATATGTCAAATAAAATGTTCGTTTGATCTAATACCTACTACACCGGACCTTTTGGTCTAGCTTTTAAAGTAACATGCGTTTCAGAAATAATCAAACTTAAATTAACCAAAATAAAACATCAAAGCCCAAGAGGTCCATAGAATTATATGGTCCGAGGTACAAACTCTCCCCTCGATAAATAAAACAGCCATAAAGTGAGTCTCACCGAGTGCCGCCAGCAATATAAGGAGAACCGCCACCCCCGCGGCTTTCCTAGGGTTGACGTTCAACATCGATGTCCCTTTTATGTGTTTTCCTGGATATAAATTCATATATTTTAGGCCGTCACATTTGAACGGCATCATAAATCACACTCTGCATCAAAGTTCACGCCTCGGCGACCGGATCTTCCAGCTGGTCTATTGATAGTCTCTCACGAAAAGACCGGGCTTGCTTATTCGCCTTCTTTCCTGACACTGAGATGTTTCCCCTAGAAGCTTCCATCGTCTCACTTGTGTGTTATCATTTCACACCGCCTCGAGCATGTCTTTTGTAACTTAGAAAACAAACTGCGCCAAACAAAAAGTGTAGCACGAGTGTGACGTAATGATCTCATTAATGCCACGGAACTGTCACGTATGGTTTCAATTATGCACTTCACAGATTGCTACTAGGTTTTTTTCTCTCGCATATATTAAATCTCGTCTTTGGGTGGTAAATAATCAATTTCAAAATAATTTTATTTGAAACGTGAGTTCATATTAATCGTGGCTCACATTATTCAAATGACTCATTTATACTGAAAATTCTTTGATATTTTTTACAATAAAAAATATATTTACATTTACTAGCTTCGTTCTGAAAAAAAACATTTGCATACGTTTTATTCATTTACAAGAAAGATTTATTCAAATATGTTATAGTTAACCGTGTCGAATACAGTTGATTTATTTAAATAGATATTAAAATTATGTATAATAAAGTATCATTTGTTACTCTTTTTCATCCTAACTGTTTTTTTATTTACCAAAAATGATTATTATTCCATAAATTTTAATAAGTCAAAGAATACAGCCAGATAATATAATAAAAGGTTTAGCTCATAAATATAGATTAACTTTACCAAATTACATTTTGGTTTGATATTGTCTGGCCTTTTGCAGAACCTTCTTTTGAAAAACGCTTATAAAACAAACCGAAGTTTACCCGAAAGCGCGATGTAATCAAATGTATTTTTTTAAGCCGTCGTAAAGCTATTGAAGTATTATTGCTGTATTCAGGTAGTACACAAATATTCCTCGATAATCAATATTTTTTTATGTACGGCTTTTCCTTATAAATTATATTGTTGTCATGAAAATATTTACATCCATGATCATAAAAGTCTGCTTACGGAAGATGTGGGAGATTGGGAATAAACGACACGCCCCTACATACTTCATCCTTTTATTCTAATAGCTTTTGACCCAAATAAACATTGAAGTCTTTATATACTTTTATATAATTGAGAGAATAAAACTTCTTGTATAATATGTTATAAAAAAAAACTAACGTTAAACTATTGCAAACATGTATTGAAAAACCGAATCCCTATCCAAATGCTGTTAGATTTTATGTGTTTGCAACTGTATAATACCGTGAAAGTAAACGTCATGTATATCTTAATATATTCCTAACCAACTGTGACCTATTCACAAACAAAGTTAAGCGTATAACGAAAGTTTCACCGAAAATCTTAACAGAATTGATAAATTTCTGTTTAATTCTCGCATAACATACGACAAGTTTTACAGCAAGCTTACCTGAAAATTGTTTAAGAAATAATTTAATAAATGCTTTAAGGCTGTAAGAATCAAAACATACTAGCCACACATTATTAAATTAAGTGAAATAATTAATCAAATTAATTTAATTACGCTTCGGTATTGACGAATGAAAATAAACGTCTACGTTAATTTTATTTAAAAAATACTCAATTTTAGATTACATTATTAAAACAAATTTACTGTCAAACCGTATTATTTATTTATAGAATAATGCATCGACAAATAAATTTTCTTACATTCTTTAAATAATAATATCTTTTAATATTAACACAAATAAAATATATCCTTTTTTTTAAATAGTTAAAATGAGTTTTTAATACTTCCGTATGTTTTTTTGTTGTTGATATTTTATGTTTGAATTAAAAAAACAGTTTTTTATTATTATGACAAATTTCTAAAAGGCATTTTTTTATAATTCATAATCTTTTTTCCTGCTTATACCTAAAGTGAGTTTTCTACGTTAAATATCAGATGTGATCATTTGAAAGCCAGTCGTTTGATTTTAATTTTATTTTGTACCTAAAAACATATTTAAATTGTTTTTGTGATACTTTGTTCGGATTAATATGTTTTTATTTAAAAAATAAAATAAAACCGAATGTTCAGTATTTTTTTAATGGAATATATTTTTAAGGCATATTTTTATTAAAAAGTGTAGACTGATAATCAAATTTGATGGAATGTTTGATATTTTTTTTTTAATTGTTTTTTTCTTAAAATAGTATATTTTTTAGTTCGATAGAAAATAAAACTATTTGTCAAATGACCTTTTTTACTTAAAACAGCAACAAAAAAACTTTTTTCAGTAAAACTTTGTCACGGTAAATATTCATTAAGACTAATTCAAAACAATTTTTTCAGTTGTTGTTCATGTTTTTCGCGGTCCACTAATCACAATTTGTATTCGGCGATACCGGAGCTCCGCGCGAAAATCAGAACACGCGGAGGGTGAAAATAATATTGTATGTCGAGAACACTTGTTCACTTGCGGGGAACGAACGGTGTAACGACGCACGGCTGCGTGGGCGGCGTTACGGCGCGCGACACGTGTAGTCAGGGCGGCGAGACAAACGAGACTGAGCCATTATGGGCGGAGAGTTGCGCTGCAGGGCGCCTGCCCGCCCAAAGACTTCCGACCAAAGCTCACTGCTGCTTGGCACAGTGGCGTTCATTTTATTCAATTCAACTATAAGCTAGAGAGTTTCGTTGAAAATCTACAAATGATCAAGCCCAAGTGAATTAGATTATTAGTATAAGATGTGAAGAAAACTCTGCATTTGTATTTTCAATTCATTTTTTCAAAGGACTTAAAATTATTTTTATATAAAAAAAGATTAAATACCAAAATTATCTACAGTTTTCCACATTCATTATTTTTTTATAAATATCTCAAAAATAAATCCATACCCGATACAGTAAAATTCACGACTTCTATCTCAAAATAAATTTTCTATATAATAATAAAAATAATTTCATATAATGTTATAAATCGAAATCCAACTAAATATAACAATTTAAAAGAGTTAATAAAAAACGAATCCAATATTACTTTTTTTTCATTTTATTTAAAAATAAACTTATATCTTTAAATTCAAATGTAACGTATTAAATTTAGTATGTCTTATGATTAATTTAAATAATAAGTTAATAATTCTCGTGATGAGTGTATCCGGTCTCCTAACTTTTAATAAATTATTTGGAATTAATACAAAAAGTGTTTTTATTATAATGCCTTTGTACGTTCAAATTGAAAGTAAATATTTGTTTTAGTCAAACAGTTATTACATAAATATTTATCTACTGGTATTTTTTTTATATTTATATATTGCCAACCCTATGTTTTGAATTAAAAATACATGTTTTTAGTTGAGTTTCCTAAATTTTAATAATTTGCAAATAAGTCAAATGTTGTTAGATTTGAACAACTTTGTTCTGTTTTACATTCGTCTTGGTGTTAGTGCTTAGAGTAACAATCTTTGCACTCTATTCGAGATGAGAATATAGCACTTTAGCTTAATAAATTGGACGAACTTCATAAATTACACTCTGAAATGCCAGGACAATTTCGTACCGACAGTTTTCGATTGGTTTTTCCGTCGCAGTTACCTGTTAATTTCTTTTGATAAACCGCAAGAGGCGTTATCAACTTCAATTTGTTCATCGAATCTGTATAGATTTTTTCTTATTTCGTGTTTTTATTAGTAACAATATTAAATTGGTACGTTCTGTATGAATACAATACAGTATAACATCAATCTTCGGAAACTTCGTTTGTCATCGATATTGACAACATAATAACAATGCAATTTTTACTTTACATATTTATTCTTATTAAGTAAATTAAAGACAAGTAGTCTTGTAGCTGATTAGACAAGATATTTAGAACTTTCTACTCCTCATTTGAGTATTCGGCTCGACCGGTTAGTTAACCGATTTATTATTTTGCATCAACTCCATTTATCAGATCCTGAATTGACGGTTTATCGGTGTAGAGGAACTATCTAAAAAGAGGGAGATAATTGTTGCTTAAATCAACATCGATACAATCAAATAGTTTCAAGTCCTTAGAAATTTTTGGAATTCCATTATCATTATTCTTCAATTTAAGATTTTAGACATGGGTGTTTTTCATGTGTATTCTCCTCGAATCTATCGGATTTTAGTAAAATCTAGCGCATCGGTTAATATTTGCTGTAATGTCAATTATTTTAATTCAAATGCAGTTTTTATTATTATTTAATGTTAATAATTCATCCTGCTCCAGATTGAAGACGGACATGGATTAAAAACAATATTCTTAATGAATAAAACTACTGTTTTATTTTGAACACCACTGTTTTGGCACATCAACTAATATAAAAATACAACTATTTTCCTTTCACTAAGTAAATAGAATATTTATTTTATTGACACACTACTCGTCGGGAGAGCAATCTATTTTAAGAGTGTCTTTGGAAAGGTTGTTTGGAAACCTGTTAAGAGTTCCAGAAGCCGGCAAATGTTTTTCGTCTGTGCCTACTCAATTTTGATAACAAGATACTCCCATATGGCCGTTCCTGGCATGGATAGCTTTTCGGCGAAACGGTTATCCCCTCACTTGACGTAAGATTAGAATACGTTCGTTTCACACGTCAAGTTACCCAATTATTACAAAATTCAATGCTCAGAATATGTATGCATTAAAATAGTTCATGAAGACTTAAATATGTTTTCAGATCACACAATAAAAACTTCGTATAGCCGTAATATTTTTATTGGGAAAATTCACTCTCAATCCTTTTCTGTAACCGCGTACGAGATAATTTATAAACTATAAATAATTCAAAAGAATATCTAAAGATTATACATTTAACGATAACTGTTTATGAGTAACAAGTATTGGTAGCAGTAAAAATATCAATTCAGATAAATGATTGTTTTCAACCAATCACAAAATTAGTTTATAATATATGTTTTTTATAATTGGTAAATGAATAAAATCTAAGCATGACATCAAATTTTACTTTAAATAATGACTATCTTCAAAAGTTTACAGATTACAATACGAAAACGAATATCGTTATCATTCGATCATAGTGATTAACTTACAAATACAAAAGTCAAATTACAATTTAAAAAAACACTGTTTATATCAATCAATAACAATACCGTGCTATCATACAAAAGTGAAAAAAAATGTTGTTAAAAAATGACAGACATTTCAATCACCACTTAAGCGATTCATTTTTTTCGAACAATTCCAATGTCTTCAATTTCTTATCAAACTAAGCAAGAAAAAAACATTGCCTATTTCTGTAGTTTGTTTCTATTTATAAGCCTTCAAACAATACAACTATTTTATTCAATGACCTTAATAATTAAGATTTTTTTTGTGGGTGAAGATGTTTAGCAATGTTAAAAGAAATTAAAATCATTATTGGTAGGAAAACGTAAGTACTGTTCAAAACACGAAGCATGTGTTGTTCGATAAGTGAATTATTTAAAAAAAATATATATATATAAAGTCCCAATAAGAATTTTATTATTCGAAATAACTCATGATGATCAAAATATAAATATTCCTACCCGGTTTATTTTGAAAGTCAAAAGAAAAAAGCCAAGGAGGTGAAGTAGTTTATCATTCATGTTTTTATTTGAACGTTAAAAACAGAAAAGTCTTATTTCTTACGTTATATAATCGTATAAGTTTACCTAACTTTTTATTTTTATGGGTATGCCCACAACGAAACATTGACTCGGCATAGCCTACGCCAAATACCAACGAGTCTTCGCAGATTTTACTGAGCCTACAGAAAGGGGTCATCTACGCCGTAGGATCTACAGCGTAGAGGACTAACATTTTTCCAAGTAATAGCGATTACACCACACTACAAATATAATGCTGTGTAGTATGTATTCGGAACGTCCAGTCGAGCATTTTATTTATACCATTTATGTACATCAGAGCTATAGGACCGTTCTACCCGCCATTTGTAATTCGTTTTGAAAGGGTTCTACTTATAATAAATCTTAACAGTCAGAATAATTTATAACGCTATATAAAATGATATATTGCTTACATATCGTTGTATTCAGATCATATCATAATGATTGCTTCAGATTACAGCGTCTCAAAAGAGTCAAATATAGTCATATAATGAAACCTCTCTTTTTGTCTCAGATTAAGTTTACACTACATTTTTTGCCACATTTTTATGCTATGTCTTCTCCCAGCATAGATAATATAAACAAATTTGATAAAAATATATCCTTAAAATGCACAATTGATTTATGAACTAAATCAAATTATTCATTTTATTATCATTTTGCTTTAACCTAAGAATATCGTTTGTTTCAATTCAGATGACTTAGTACTAGGGCTTATACAAAAATCAACTTTTGAAAAAACCGGTTTTCTAATGTCAATATTGTTAGAAAACCGGTTTTACCCAGTTTTCGAAGTTTTACAAAAAATCGACAATTCACTTTAAATAGCGAGATAAAGTTCATTTTTTTATGTCGTTTATTTATATACATAATAATACACAACAAGAAATTATTTGGTTTTACTCTTCAGAAAATATGATTTAAGAACACACAAAGCATCCACTGATCGTTTTGTAACAAAATTTCTTGATATCAAAAATACCCTTTCGCTGGGTAATGATGTGGGGTATATGGTCTTTAAGCCATCAAATAAAAGATCCAATTTTTTTGTCCTTCTGTTTATAGACTCTTTTATTGAAAATTCGACACAACCGGTTACGAAGTTGAAAAACTGGTTTTCGAATGTCACGAATTTAGCCAAAACACCGGTTTTTAAAACCAGTTTTTGAAAACCGACAAGCCCTACTTAGTACAGACATAGGCAAACCATGACCCGGTGCGAATTTTTTTTGTTGCCCGCTAACTACAAGCGTATTCCTGAAAAAAATCCTTTTTTTGTTCACATAAATAAAAATACCATTTGCCTCTTTTCATTTCTGATTAAAATGAATATAGAGCTAATTTAACTCCGGAAGCAAAAAAAGAAAACAGCTAATAAATTGATTCAAAAATTATTTAGAAAACTGAAAGTGTTTATGTGACATATAAATGAAGAAGAAACATCTATATAGGTAAGCTTTGTTATATCCCCATTTAATTGCGAATAGCAAAAAACCGTTTCCGGAGACTATAATATAAAACAATGTATTACTGAAGCTGGTGGAATTAATATATGCCCTGATATTAAATCAAATTTTAAAGCTAAGTTTATCTCGGCAAACCGTAGTAAAATAAATCGAGAGAGTATCGATACTAATTAAACGAGCAATTAGAATCAATGACATGGTACTCGATAGCTCTCGATGAAAGTAACGACCAAAAGGATATTACACAGTTATTAATTTTCTTACGTGGACGCAACTCAAAATTTTAAACTGAACATTGACAAGCAGTCTTAAAAATCTCAACTAAAAAACTAACACCTATTTTTTTAAATGTTGAAAGATGTAAAAGATAAAATTCGTCTGTTATCTGTTTTGCTGAAATTTCTTTTTTATGAAAATACAGTGTATATGTTAAAATAGTATATTACTTGCGGCCCTCCGTTCAATTTGAATATGTGAAAGTGACCCTTCATCCAAAAAGTTGTATACCCCTCTCCATGGTTTGGTATGAATTTATTAATATAGTGGTATAATTTAGCGACGACTGAAGTTGTTTTCTCCTAAAGAGACAACATAATATTTTTGTCATACTTATTTTGTTCGTATAATTCATTACTTTATTAAAAACAACTTACCGTAAAATGAATTTAAAAACTACAATCTAGGTAAAATACAAATTAAATAATTTCATATTTTGGTGAGTGCCTTTTCTGGGAAGAAAATTTAGCAATGTCCGAATAAATAATTGAATTTGCATAAATGTTATAACTTTTGACAGTTTCTTTGGTAGTATTATTAATCTGTGACAACACGACGCACTGAAAACATCTCCCGAACCAAATTTAATTGGTGAATTTTCACATTTCCTTGGACTATTTGATTACTAACTAAATCAAGCCTCTTTGAGTCGAGCTACGCCCAGCAGACTTCTTGCCCAAATCACTGCAAATTGAATTAAAAGTTTAAATGAATGTCAGGACAAGCCTCCCTATCTTTTGCCCCCTGGGAACAGGGTGACAGGGGGAGATGAGCTTAATTTCATCCAACACTCACCCCCGTCCCGCTACTTTTGTTTTATCTGACTCATCGCAAAAAAATCTAATCGGTATGGCTTTTTTTCTCATTTACAACTGAGTGTAAACTTCGAAATAATAGAAGTATCAAACTGGACCTTTTCATATTAAAAATCTTCAAAGTATACAGTGTCAAACTAAAAAAATTGATTTAAAAAATATATAATGAACACCAACTAGTGTTATTTTATAATTTAATCTTCCAGTTAGCAAGTTTAAAATTGTATTTCATTTTAAATAAAGTCTGTTTTTATGGTGTTTTCTCAACTATAAACTTTACGGGCTAAGTGATAATTAGGAACTTCGTTTACTTATCAATTATTCGAGCCCGACAATCAATGTTGGGTTTCGAATTGATTATGTCATCACTTTAATTTGAAAACTCTCTAACTGCAACCTTCTTTGCTTTGACGTATTTCCATTTAAAGTTTGTAAACAATATTTTTCACATTTTCAATTAAAGAACACCAAAACAATTTATAAAAACAGGGGTGCATTATAAATTTTAACATTATGAGATTTATTCAAAAAAGAAAAAACTCTTTTGTACTAATTCCACAATTATTCACTATGAGCGATACCCGTCTTGATCATATTCAATAAATGTGGAACTAGCGCAAAAGAGTGTTTTACTTTTTAAATATACCCTGAGATATGTTTTCTTGGTCAGTATATTTGTCGGGTACGTGCTCCAGTGGTCAAAATCTTTGGCTACTGTGCTCACAGCCTCGAATCTCAGTACTGATTGTTTTTATAAAAATACTTTTTAAATCGATTTATGAATTTCTGTTCGATGTCTGTAAGTGATGTTTAAAACCTCTTCCCAAGCATCCGTTTCTAAAAAACAAAGCAAAAGCTTACCAATAGTTTTATTCTCTTATACCCTCTCTATCCCTAAAAAAAGATTCCAATGTGAGTTTATATGTTCTAAATTAGGGGTGGATATGGAAAAGTTTCTTGATATGAAGTATAATAAAAAAATAAAAAAAACTATTATTTGAAATCATAAGGTATTTGTGATATATATATTACAAGAAAATAATGTCAAATAACGTCTTATCGTTATAATTTAATATAGAAAACAAACACTATGTTTTAATCATAATATAATTACTTATAGCAGGGGTTACCAACCATCGAACTATTTTGAGATTTTCAAATTCGTCGGTGAGCTAAAAAAAACGAGTTTAGGAATTTTATAAATCACATTTTTTGTGAGTGTCCCTTTATCGTGAATTCATCAGTGCTAAGAAATTTATAATTTTATATTTTGTTTTAATCCGAAAACTAAAGGCACAAATTTTATTTTTATTCTAAGATTCATAGAGACGGATTCTTAATCAAGATCTGTTTTTACAAATAACTGACATCAATTCTTATATAAAATTAATTACAAAATCTATTGAGTTACACTGCACACAATGAATAGGGCGACATAAGGAACGCTATGTACATATATTATATAATTTGTGCATATTTCGATGAACATGTACAAAGATTCATAAGATGTGACCGATTTACTTTTAAATTCAATAAATTTACACTATTTGTAGAGAATATGTGTAAATCATTTTTATTCTTTAAAACCAGAAAGTGTCAGAATCTGATCCATTCATACATTCATTGTACTTTTTGTTAATATTCTTCACGTGACGCTTTCAGGTTACTATGAACGTAAAACATATGAAAAAAAAAGATAATAAATCAATGCTACGTGCATTACGATTTGCAACAGTTTTAACTTTTTAGCTGCCGTAGATAATTAATAGTAATTACCTAGCATGCCGGCTATAATTTGAAACTATTAATCTAATTAGTTATTGGCGAGATAACTCGTCTTTGGCCGGTTGAGCATGAAAAAAATTACGAGATATCTCGTGTGTGGCAGCCATTGAGTTAATGAAAAGACTTTAGATATTTTTTCATTCAGAAATAATAATCAAACAATATATTATTATTTTTCAAATATCAAAGAAACAATAGCCGTTGAATAAAGACAAATTTGAATCAAGTCTTGAGATAACAATATAATTATTTTCTTTTAAATGTTTTAATGTTAAGTTCGTGTAATTCTGCAGACTTTTTTTGTATTATTTTTCATAAAAAAATGAATGAATTTGATTGAGTTTCCAATAAAGAAATATTTTACAATTAAGTATATTGAACATGAAACAAATGAATGTTTATGTATGTTAATTTCAAAAATATGTTATCATCATGACTAGTGCATCCAATCCCAAACCCTATTAATGATCACATGATTTCAGGACTTTTTTACATATCACTAAATTTGAATGAAAAAAAAATAACTATCGTCACAGCTAACGGCCATAGCGACATATTTATTTTTCTTAAACCATAGTTGCTTGAGATCATTGCCGAAAGAAGTGTGTAATTAGCAGAATCCAAAATTATTTTCAACTCAAAGAACTCCATCATTTGACAAAGTGTTGAATTAATGGATTACAGAATTATTCTGAACTCACAGACTTTTTTGTAGGTCCATTTTTTGAAAGGGTTACGTCTGCTAGTAGTTAGCTTTGTTACGCTTTTTAAAGCTATATTTAAAGATTTTTATCTATTATTATGAATACCAAAATCCTAGGATTGTTACTTAGACGATTCCGGGGTTTCGGGATCGCTTATCTCGGGACTGGAAACCTTAATCATAACTCAAACCATTATTGTTTTAGCTTGTGTTCATAATATTAATAAGACTCGGGTAAAAAACATCATTGTGATAATGATATTAGTTTTTTTTCGTAAATATTCAAAATTGCGTTTATTATTATAATGTTTTAACCATTCAGCCATCTTTCAGGTGTCGTGAGTTTTCGTCTATGTAATATTCAGTTCACGCATAAAATGTGGCAGAAACCGCTACTGCCATCTTTTGAAACGTCTTGTCGTTGATAAATGAACGGGCAACTCGTATCTCTGCGTCTACGAGAAGCTTTAGCTAGATTGATGCAAGCTCTCTTGGATTCCGATTAATTCAGTGAGATAACAAATAACCGCTTTAAGGGACCTTGGTTTATCCCACACGCGCAAAACAGGTTAATATATCAACGTTTTGGTTAATATAAACAATCATTTCCGGGCGACTTTATTTTTGGACAGCCTTCATACATAACAACTTAATTTAAAATCTAATGTGGTGAAAACGGTATAAAATTTAAATTTCAAACACGTGTTTTGCTTCTTTGATAAGTATTATATATAGATCAAAATTTCTTTATTGATTGTAAGATATAAATTATTGAACATTCTAAATATTACAAGTGGCTAGGATTTTTTTGTTAGTGTTAAGACACTAACATTTCTTATTAGTTGCGGGGGCCAGGAATTCCAATAGAAGTCAATTTAAAGGTGGGTAGAAACTTGCTTTATTTCAAATATTATTTACGAAGAACAGGCTGTTATTAAAGCTTTTGTTGCTTTCTAGGAATTCTATGCTATCCATTTTCCAACAAATCTATCTTACTTGATGAAGTATTTTTACATTACTAGTATTACTAAAAATCAATAATGTTTCCTATACAATCGTACTTTTTTCTTTATTAAGGTGAATTCTGGAAAGTTATTACGTTATTAATTCCATTACTTATAATTTTAAATCTTTGCCAAATATATTTCACTGGACAATCACGAGTGGAAGCTAAATCAGTTGATAATGTAGGAATATAAAACTAAACTCGAATTTGCAAATAATCTTTAAATATAAATGAATTACTGATAAAAAAAATAGTACAACTTACAATATGCAACTGAGGCTTTATGGCCGCCTTTCGCAACGCTATGGACAGACAATATATTCAACTTAGGGATAAGGTTGACTATGGCTCTAGGCAAGAGTATGGTGAATAGCAATAATGCACGACCAGTATAATATATTATCCAGTATTAATTGACTATCAATTGTCATAAAAATAAGCCTCCATTTTATATTTTTTATATATTTAAATACTTCAGCAGATTAACCTGCAATTAAAAAAAAAGATTATTTCACTTTATTACTTTCATTCAGTATGAAAATACATATAAAAAGAGCGAAACACATGCTACGCTTGGTGAAGTGTGCAAACATGAAATCTTTTTTTTATATATTTTTTCTATTCTTATCTAACATTTTCAACGGTTTTTTTGTGTTCTTGAAATATGTTTTTTGAATTCTCTGATTTCTATAATTTAACTGTTTTTCCAAGCAATTGATTCTGAGTAAAATTTCATGTTTATTCCGTACATAAGCAATTAATAAATTCGTGGAAATTTGTTATTAGCGATGATCTAAATAAAAATTAAAAGAAAAAACATTTCATTGTTATCATGGTCAAAACAGTGAAAAGTCTTTCATCTGACTTAAGATTTATCATTTTAATTTAGAGTTGTACGTTTTCTTGAAAGTAATATTCTCTACAATAGAGATTGTTTGAATTTATACGGAGGATAATTGTAATTAAGTTTTAAAAGTATGGTTAGCTTTAAATATTTTAGTTATAAACAATTTCAACTGATATTATCTCTTTATTATAATTTTTAATCAAATTATGAATCATAAATTCTTGTAAAACGTGGCATGGCACGTTTATCTATAAGGTTAATGTTGTATTGCTCTTGGGTCTTCATAAAGGGTTTGAGTACGTAAATGGATCAATTCAATAATATATTTATGGATTTTTTTTCCAAATGCATGAATGTTAGTAAGGTTTTTATACTTTCACGTTCACATTTTAAGCCATTCTGAAAAAATTACTGTTAAGAGAGCAATAAGCTCACTACAATAATCATTATACATATGTCGCCCTTCTTCCTCTACTCCCTCCTAGAAGACAAGTTGAGCAACCGACCTTAAGCTAGTTATCATAACAATACTTTATATAGAAACTATTCAATATGAGCATAATATTTTGATTTACTTTGGGAACGGATATAGTTTAGATAAAAATTAATAGTAATGTAGATAAATAAAAATAATTAATTTAATACGTTTTTGTCTTAATTTCTAGACTTGAATGAAGTTCAAATATGGCGTTTGCTTTGTGAGTTTTTCTTTTTCAACTTGGCAAGCACAACTTTTCAAAAATTATAAACGAGAACTCCCAAATACACAACGTTAATGAACGTAATATTATCATCTTTTTTTTTGCTTAGAATTTTCGTTATAATTTCACCCTTTGGTTAAATATTCCGCAATTCAGAGCATTGTGTATTTTTGTGAAGCGTGTTTAATTTTATTTACATGCAACGTAATGCACAAAACGTGTATTTTCAATGTGTGATAATGATTCACGTGATTGAAAAAGGCAATTTCCGCAGTCATGACAAACACATCATATAATAAATATTTTCCAATGTTTGACACTGCATATTTTGGTATGAACTTTTATTCAATTTTTTTACAAATACGTCAAAAAGAAATAAGCTTACTAGGCTTAAAAATACCCCACACAATCAGATCAAATTTGATACTTCATTTTAAATGTGGCGACACGTACTTAACTACCTTATGGCATTCATAATTATTTTAGTTTAGCTTGAAATATGTTTGTACATACAAAATATAGATAACTCATAAATTATCATTAATTTAATATCGTTTTTTAATTATACCGTTTGGAATTGCTTTATTTCCAACAAAATCTTACAGTTTTCTTAGAGGCGTCTTATTGTCTTGATAATTTTATGGCGAGGGGGTGGGTTTTATTGGTGTTGCAATAATATAATGGAACAGTAGATTCCAACTGTTCAGTCCATAAGTTTGCAACGTTCGCGGACCTCCCTCCGGATGCGTGCGCCCGTTTTAATCTCCCATCTCTCTCGCCAGTTGACAGTTGATAATAAACCAAGCGGACACGTCCAACCGACTCAATTTTTCACTTCGCGGGAAGTGTGCGTCAATAGAAAATAACGTTTTTCCTAAGCCGATACATTTTAATTTCATATTTCTTATTCAGTTTCGACTAATTCAGATCCAATATTAAGATACCTACAATACCGGAACATCACGATTGGGTACTAATACAAAAACATACATTTTTGTATCAAATATGCAGAATTATACATCCGTTACACGTCACACGTATTTATTTAAAATTGTCTAATATTTGATACTTGTTGAACGCTTTTTGTCAGACTTATTTTCTTTCTTTGTATTCTTATCAGTGTAAAATATTTTTTATTGTACATTATTTCATGTATGTATATTTTTTTTAAATATGTGCTAGGTAGAGCATTTAAATCGCTTAATTCTAAAAAAATCATTGTGGTGGTATCAAAAAGTTTCGTCTTCGTAGCTTTAATAATTACAAACTGGTGCGTAAACAAAGTTATTGCATGTTTTGTTTACAAATTTAATATAAATAACTAAAATCTGATGAAACTTTTTCCTAAAACATCTGCAACTCCAGGCTTAACTCATCCTTTAAGCATTCTTTGAAAAAAGAATGGTTGAGCAACCTAGTAACGAGGTGTTTTTTTTTTAAAGCTTATTTAGCGGACATGTTTCATCAAAATTATGTATCTATGCATGTATGTGTGTGTGTGTATTGTGTGCTATTTTTTTACGCTCCAAAATTTGTCAACGAAATTAAGCTGACGTAAGAATAAACGTGGAAAATGACCATGTACTTAAATGTAATACCTTTACCGCCATCAAGCACGCTTGTTATGAGTTTTCAAATCAGCCAGCGTGACTTAGAGTTGGGCTGCCAACACGTTAGCAAAAAGCTAGGCTAATTTTAAAACTATTTGCGATGTTTCGACGAAAGGGCGGATTTCTGTTTCACTCTCATACAATTATATGCAGCAATTATTAAAGGAACTAAATGTTGATTTACATACTTTCATAATTTAACGATACATTGAGATTGGCGCAAAAATAGGAACTATTCTTTTTGATCCAATTCCATGTTTCAAACGTTATACCTATACCATCGTAAGGCAATATATATTTCAAACAATTGACGATTGAATTTTTTTAATGTACATCATAGTACTCTTAAGTGTAATTAAAATGCATATTTATACATTACATAACACATAAATTTGACAATATTATTTATTTTTATTTTAACAAGCCCCTCTGAGTCCTTTCCATCCCACCCCTGGGGTTATTATACTTTCAAACAATGAGTCTAGAAACGAAAATAGATTATATGATTAAACCAGTGTATTTTTTTAAGAAAACCATCTTTGTTCTCGATATGTAGAATATGGCTTTATAATAGAGGTATCTCAACAGAAGTTTTTTACGAGAACTGCATGTTAATCAGATGCTCAATCTTCCTTTTTTTCAAGAGAGTAAGAATAGATATGTAGATAGATCTAGGACAGGACTAGCGTCTAACTAATCGCTCTCGCTTTGCTCCGTTTATTTTAGGATTGGGAGGATTTTTTAGATATCACAAACATCCATGCCTTTGAACGGACATCAATAATTCGATTTAAGACAATGCTGTTCGATCTGGGACTCAAATCTGTAAGATCTGTCACCGAAGATTTTTCTTCCTCTGAATGACCACCGATCGACGTATTTTAAAGGATATGAGAGTTTAAATTTACTGCAACGAATTTGATGATCAAAAGTGACAAAATTGTTGCGGATGGAATCCAAATATTAGACCACTAGGTCTGGTTACAAATAAAATCTACGGACCTGGTATTTTTTTCAATTATGAGATTGATTTATGAGTGTTACGATACCCGGCACATTACACGCAAAAAGAACAAATAGCCAATGCATTCTGAGAGTAAAATCAAATGTTTTGAAAGAAAAAAAAATGCAAATATTGATTTGAAACATTGAAATGATGCCAAAAAGGTGCCGGAACGCCGTTCCACCGCTTAACACGGGGAAAAAGGACTAGATTAAACTGTATCGTGATTATAGTAATAACTTATGTTCCGTCTTTTTTAATGCCACAAAAAAGAAAATTGACGAAAATAGTGAACGCCAACAGTTCGATACAATAAATTTGAAACGTTTATAACCTGTTAACAGATACATACGAATAATTGAAGAGTCACTCGAGTTGTTACTATTGAATGGCAGAAAGATTCGCATTTTCTGTGTTGCGGATTCAAGGGCAATAACATTTAACTGAATAAAAAATAGCATTTGATACAACATCTCATATGGGTTTAACATTGTCCCGCAAGTGTAGTCTGGTGTGCCGACAAAGAGACCCCCGACAAGATAAATTGATTTCGCGGTGCTGGTCTGCGGGCGCCTTCTGCACCCCTTTCTCAAAATCAGTGACGTGCGCCAACCTCAAAACAGATTTTTGTTTCAATGATTACTGTTCAAGACAACGTTTTGGCTGTTCAGTCTATGAAAACGAAACGAGCGAAATAAATACAATACAAATAGACATTCTCGGCTCAACGTGTTCAACATAATTTCAAGAAAGTATGTTTGCAATAAAATATTCTTGATTTGCTTTTGAAGTGTTTTTTTTCAGTATGAGTATTTCAAGACATTTCTTTATTCAATTGTGGAATATATGTTGACATATGTTGACAAGGTCCAGTTTTATTTTACTTGGCTATCCTCGATTGTAAGTACTGACAGAGGCAGAATAGCAAAGTTGTGATGACTGATTGTTAACTAATTTTTAATCACCTTACTCAATCATTAGGTTTTTGTTAGGTAGTAATTTAATTTTCAATAAAAAAATAAATCTCTATACATAATATGTAGTATTTTTAAAAGCTTTTGTTGTGATAAGATTTTCTCATTGAAACTAGATTATTCTCTCCTCAGAAAAGTTACCGGGTTCAGGAGTCGTAATATTATTTATTTATTTATTTTATAAAAAAGCTTTTACGCTAAATATTCTGAATTTGATAGAAAGATCATATGAGATAAACTCGATAAGACGTTTTTGTTAGTCACTCGAGTAAAATTAACATCACAAACACTCATGACTTATATCTCAAAATAGTTTAATTTAGACATCGACCTTACTTGGAATTGAACCCAGACGGTCGACAGACCCTACGTTGCCGGAAAACCCAAGCCCTTACTAATCTAGCTAGACCACAGCGGGTGACATGAATAATGTTGTATTAAAATCAAAGTTTTACGTATCTACTTCAACGCTGTTTCATTCAGCTTTCAAGCATCGGTATTTTTTCAATCATTAAATACTATCTCAAAGTATTCGCAATGGACTTTAATGTGCTACACGTACAGCAGAAGTGATTACATTTAGAAAGGCACGCCACTCCTCACTCACAACTACTGACGCCCCGACATTTATTGACCCCTCGACCGCATTCCCCTGTCTGCTACATGCTAGACGCTGCGCCGCGCAATTAAATAACGTTACCAGGTTATTGGCTGCAAACGATCGACTATTGAGTTTGTCCAAGGAAAAGAAAACATTTTGGCGGGAACTGGTGGAACACTAGCTGTCAGTTTATTAGCTCTAGCTTGCAATACCTATCAAGGTGGCGCCTGATGCTCTACACCGGATCAACTTTGTACTTCCTACAGACACGATTGCCATTTATGATTTTCTCAATGGAAAAGTAAGCTACATGTTGTTATATGTACCTACTATTTTTCAAATTTATATCTTCATCGTGCAACATGTCTACTTGTAACTAAATTCGTGCAAAAAGTTTTTTTTAATATTTTTTTAATACAATGCCTTTCCTCCAAGTGTAAAGTTGACAACAGACACTTAGATTAACCATTTATATTCAGTTTTCAGTATTTATTTTTATTTTATAAGGCGTCAAAATTATATTGCGCCTGGGGCCTCCGATGTCCTTAGTTCGCCACTGTGTCTTCGAAAGCATAAGATTATTGAATTATTTTATATCTTTTATTTGAAATAAATTTTAAGATTATCAAATTGAAAGGTACTAAGATAAACTTTTATAGTTTTGCATACTAGTAAACGAAAAATCTTTCCGAATTACTGTTCTTCATATTGAGTATAAATTATTAGTTAGAAATATTTTATATTTAGCTTTCCTTGCTTTGTAGTAGAATTCGCTTACTGTGGTCCGAATTCCGACATTTGCTTAAATAGATTTTGATGATCGATTTAATATTTTGCGATATCCAAATTTATGGTTTTGAGATTTTACTTATCTAAATTTCAAAAATTAGATATATAAAAAGCGATTTTTTTAATCATATTTGTATAACTTTACTTACACTCAAATGCAAGTTTATCTACTAACCTTCCACTATTATGTTTTTGCTAAATATAATGTGTTGAAATACCTACTGACTCAGATGGCCATATTCTTTAAGCCAGGCATGACCAACCCACGGCCTACTAACAGAGTTTTTGTGGCTCTTTCTATACTTCGAGAACCTTAAGTTTTATCATAAATATATTTTCAAAGATAAACTTCCAAAAATAAAACGAATAGCGAATCGCATTACAGCAGCATTTGGGATGAAAGCACGACCAATCAACTACTAAAATTAAAGTGGTGTTTTTTTAGAATCTATGTATGTAAGTCTTAATATAATACATACATACATTTAAATATAAATACAAACAATATCTCAAATTTTAATGACTAGGTTGTTTTGTAATACATCTAATATACATTTTTTTTATATATATAATAAAATAGAAACTTCTCCCGCACCCTCGGAAATGCTTTCTCGCACCCCAGGTAAGAAACCACTGATCTATATGGTGCATGATGGTATTCGGTATTTTTCGTCGCTCAAATTATGCGTCGGTCCAATAGTATTTACTTCAAAACCAATTAGGAAGCAGAAATTAAGAAGATACGGTAGGAAAGTGTTTCTTAATTATCACCAGAAGCGTCATTCTCTTCGAATTCAGTTAAGTGAAATTTTGCGAGCCAGTGTTGCCAGCAAATTGCCGCCAGATAGTCTTAATTGGTTTACCTTCTAGCAAGCGGCCCCAGCAAACATTTACCATCCCCGTTGACAGCCCAACAGAATCTGCCCGGATCCGCTCGGCTGGAAAATGCGAACTGATTGGAAGTACAAAAACAAACAGCCAATGTCGGGAATGTTGCCACGTCTCTAAAAAGTCGCTGCACCAGGGGGGAGCACGTGCACGACTGTTATTTGTGAAATCGAGCGTAAAAGAAAACAGAAATAAAACGAAAGCTGTAGATTAGACAAACACGAGAGGAAAATCGTAATCAAGAAAATCGTATAACAAACGGAAAAGGTAAATGTAAAGAATTCCTTTAACACAGGAACACTAAACAATAGACTTTCTTATGAATATTTTATATCTAAGACTTTTTGAGCAGCCGAGCCTCCAATATATATTTTTTGTATACATGTTTGATGTTATTGCTTATGATGTGTTTGTTGATTTATGAAAGACCAATTTTTTGGGTACATAATTCATATTTTTTGTAAATCAATTGAAACAAAGCCAGGAGTTTCTTATGGATCTGTCCCTATATTAGCAAAAATAATCATTAATAACATATACCCAATGGTACCCAAGATATACAAAATAATTATTTTTATGTATATTGGTTTTATTAGTTAGCATTATTATGTATGTTATTTGTTAATAAAATATGTGATTTTCAATAAACAGTAAAACGTATGTAAATATTTAAATAACGTCATCTATTGAATGAGGCAAGCTTCTGTCTGAACGCTTAATAGATTGCTTGGTGTGTTTCATCGTGTATGAGATACTGAGGGTTCTCTTATCCTTTTTTAGTTGTTTTCTCTTTCGTGTGGTCTGATATTGTTTGTTGGTGATGGCGATGGCCTAAAATTTTGGGTGGGCTAAATAATTTTAGCATTTTATACAATCTACAAAAATTTGAATGTTTCCACTTCACGATTAGCCGAGGCCAGCGGAACGCATACGGCCCTTTTGAAGTTGGCGACTTAAAAAAAAAAAATGATAGGAAAATAATTGCATTCAATAAGCGGTAACAATTCTCAAATGAATCATATAAAATTAGTTTTAAATTCACAAAGACAAATATTGCACTGTATTTTGCACCATATTTTTATTATACAAGATGTATAAATACTTCACATTAAAGACGTTTTTTATACTTTATACTTTAAAAATCATTTTCCCTTACGGCCCAAACCCATCGTATTTTTTATGCGAACCGCTATAGGATATAAGTTTTGCATTATGGTCAAGTTCGACTCGAATTATTATATTTAAATGGAAGATCATAAGCATGAATATATTTTACTCAAATCTTTCACTGGATTTTAGTGACAATTATCCCCAAAAGGCGTACATACACTTATTAGAAGTCAAACATGACTTATATACGTAAGTATTGAAATTAATAAAAGGCAAAAAATGGTTTTCAGCATGAAAAATAATAAAATAAATATATTTATGTTGTATACTAGAAAAGTAAATAAATTCATATAAAATAAAATATCACAAAATTCAATGTTTAAATTTAAGTTTGAAAATACGCATTAAACGAGACTTAGTTTTTTTTTTAATAGCCTGACGATTTTCTGAGAAGCAAAGTCGACAATCCTTTTTTTCATTCAAATTTGAAACCTTCTTAATAATTTTTTTCTCGGTTGATAAAACTATTTAAATTTAAAATTAAAATCCAGTGTAACATGGGGATACATTGAACTTTATTAATTCAGGAAAGCACAGCGAATTCATATCATATAAGTTTGAGTAGAGGTGCATTTGTAGCCTTTTTTGTTGTTTTCATGTATGAATGTGCTATTTTATTTCAGTTGGCCCGGCGTATTTTAGCGCAGTTTGGTTTCAGATTTTCTTTTGTGCGAAACAAAAAAAGAGAATTTAATTGAGATATTACTTCGATTAACATCAAGTTGCTGGTAAATTATTCTTCGTTGTTGTTTTCATGTATGTAATATTTTATTTTAAGCCCAGCTTTGTTTCATTGTTAATAAATATAAATAAATACTTACAAACGCGTTTTAGGGAAATATTGTGTAAAAAATGTTTTACTAGGGATTAACTTAAAACTAACCTACGCATACTTTTTATTCTAAGTACGCATGCACGAAAGAAATAGAGAATTGGCCTCATATAGAAAAAATCAGAGCAAAAATATTGTATGAATTTGTGATAGGTTAGTTACGTTGTACGTAAACAATGACTGTTTGTTTTTATTAAGTCAGATTTTGATTTTTTTAAACAGTTTGGCTAAAAAAATCTGGGCAGGCTGAACTCACCTAATCCAATACGTAGAACCGCCACTGGTGACGACGTGGTGTGATCTTAAGGGTGGCATCAGTAATTATCAATGATTCGATAATCCCATTTAGTATGCTCAATAATCATAGTTGATATGAATATTATATATTTTATAATTGTAAAATTATATGAATCAACTATTTTAATATCATTCCAAAATTAAGTATGTGTTCAATTTTCGATAGATGAATGACTAATGTTATACAAAGGTAGTCAAATCAATTGAAGATGAAAAAGAGATATATTTTTTTCTATTTAATTAAAAAAATTGTGCTGTATTCTAAACATTCTTCTACAAAAAAAACTCTAAAGCATCAATTTGAATAGCTTCTTCGTAATTGATTTTTAAAAAATATTTCGATATTTTTCTTACAATTAACTAACGCAACAATTCATTATTGCATTGGGCCTATTATTTATTTACCACTACCGCCATCTTTTGGCTTATTTAATTGATGAAAGAATAATTCATTTTTTGCCAAATAAATAGTAATTAAGTGTCATTTCTTGTACTCCTATGATTATGTGATTTCATTTGATGCCACACTTAGCATCAAATGTTATTTAACACAAAGACATCATTATTGAACTTTACTGCACAATTTACTTAAACGGTATAATTATTTAATATTGTTACAAAAATGTCATGCGATTCTCAATGCTGCCATCCTATAATTGTCCCCCCTCACACTATTTTTTATAAGCAATCAATTACATTTAATGAAAAAAAAATCTTTATTTACAATCAATAACACTAGGTGCTAGCTTTAAAACTATTGTATTTTATATGAAAAATACAAAGGTACTTATTGTTCTTCTATGCATAAATAACACATTAAACGTATGAAAGAATCAGCACAAAAGGCCAAAGATAAATAACATTGCTTGGCTCAAAACAACAGGGGGAGAATAAGATCGACAAAAAAACTTGTCGTACTGCAATGACTGCAGCCAATGCAAAACTACTGTCATGGAACATTGTCTTGTTAAGCTAATATGTAGTAAAACCAAGATTTGCTGCAATTTTTGTCCAACGTTTCATAAACGGTAATCAGGCATTCTTATATTAGTTTTCAGTTTTCAAGTGATCATAAACTACATCAAAAGCAACTAATATGCTTCACTCATAATTATAATGTTATGACGAATAAAACACGTTGTGTAATTTACCTTTATTTATTATAGCATTTTTGATGCATAGCAACAAAGTCTTAAAGTAATTAAAGATAGAGAATAAGTATATTAAATGTTAATTAATATTAAGTATGATAAAATACTTACATGAGTTGGGCCCTCAAAGCTTAAGCTAATCTTTTATGGAAATAGAATACTCAAAAGCCTGGCAAACTTATTTTGATAAATGTGTTGATGAATCAATATTTACAGTACTAATAGAATATTTTTTAGAGTGTGTAGTGTTATAATACAGTTTTTAAACAAGCAGGAACTGATTCAAAATGGCGAACAAAAAAGACTTTAAATTTGCATATTCTCCATTACGGCGGAAATCCCGGTCATATTTCAAATCACCCAGAAAACTCTCAGTTAAACCATCATTGCCTAATGCAAAGGATTCTACATCAGCCTATATAAAAGTTGCTATCCGTGTTAGGCCAACCAGTGAAAATGAATTAGGCGCAAATTGCAAAACTGTTGTCAAAGTAGCCAACGATAGAATGCTCATCTTTGACCCAAAAGAACCAGAAGACCCATTTTTTTATCAAGGCGTTAAGCAAACTACCCAAAATTACTTGAAACGACCAAACAAAGACTTGCAGTTTGTTTTTGACAATGTCTTTGGTGAAAGTGCTTCAAATGAAGATATTTTTAATGGCAGCATAAAGTATCTTATAAACTCATTGATGGATGGCTATCATTGTTCGGTTTTTGTATATGGAGCTACAGGAGCAGGGAAAACATTTACAATGCTCGGTCACGATCAATGTCCCGGATTGACATATCTCACAATGCAAGAACTTTTCACTAGTATCGATGAACAGAGGGAATTTAAACATTTTGATATATGTGTTTCATATTTAGAGGTAAGTGATTTATACTTCCCTAAAAAATGTAATTTGCTGCATATGAAAATTTTACATTCCTAATTTTCAAATGAATCAAATTATAAATATTTTTATATGTATGTGAATACCAAAATAAATAAGTTTTTCTTTCTTTATCATAGTGATGGACACCTTTGTCACAGTTACACATTTTTCACCACCCTCCCCCCACGATTCTTACATAATTGCGTTGTCACATAACTATTATAGCCTCAAATGTATGATTTTTTGTAAAAATTAAGTTTATTCTTCAAAATGTATATACAGAATCATTTTAAATTGTATTAAAACCTTTGTACTCTAGACCAGTGTTCTTCATCCTTTTTACATCCGCAGACCAGTAAAAAAGGGAAAAATATTTCGCTGACCAGTGTCAACCAGATACACATACACACAGCCAGTTCTCGACTTACGACTATTTGGACTGATAATGGAGTATAAATTAGTAAAACATATTTTTTTCTCCAGTTTCTTTTAAATATTTTATAAAATAATATTTGGCTGCGGGTGAACCATATAAATGTCATAATTGGGCGTATTTATGGCTATATATATTTAATTTTAATGCCGTCTATTGTATTTTATTTTTTAAGGTTATAAGTAAATATTTTTTTATTTGTATGAAATTTTACTTATCATCGTTTCGACTTACGTCCAAGGTGGCGTAACGGAACCTGTTGTCGAGAATTGACTCTATGGCTGCACGTATTCGAAACATAAAAGTTATCGCAGACCGGCAATAAACTCTTGCAGACCGTTGCCAGTCGCGGATCAAAGGTTGAAGAACACTGCTCGTAGACTATTATGCTGTCTATATATTGACAAATTTACAAAGCTCTTAGGTCTCCTGGTTTCAAAGATGGAATGAAAACCTCGTATGTCACCAAACAATGTTGGTAGATTCATTGATTTCAAAGGATTTCTATGTTGAATTGCCGGTTTTTTTTTATTAGGTTTTTTCTTTCCTCTGAATATTCTTCTTAAACAGATTTAAGAAGCAACAATTGTTAGATGGCGATTTCCTTCCTTATAAAAGAGAATAGATATGACTGACATACTTAAATTCAGAGCCTGATTTCAGTATAATGAATAAATAAGAAAAGTATATAAAATACTCACATTTACTACAACTTAAGTTAAGTTAAGTGGTAAATAGCATAAAACGTAAATTTGCATATTAGTGTTTTACAATTTTTATCATAATTTGAATAGAATTATTTTTCTTGTTATTGTTTTTATAATAGATATACAATGAAAATGTGCATGATCTTCTGATTATGTCTGGACCTCTAAATTTAAGAGATGATGGAAAATTCGGGGTGATAGTTGCTGGCTTGACAAATAAAAATATCAATACTGCCAAAGAATTACTTGATTTACTCGACCAAGGAAATAAAAATAGAACTCAACATCCCACTGATTCTAATGCAGAAAGTTCTAGAAGTCATGCAGTATTTCAGGTAACGACTGCTTCAAAGTGTTGTTTATCTTTAATGATTTTTCTACCAAGCCACAAAACATTATTTCCAACTACATATGGGTTAAGCGGAGAAATTATTTGCTATATTTTATTTTTATTTATCATATTTAGAACACAATGCACAGAAATAAATATTCCTACACAAAAAGAATTCTTTGCTTTACTTCATTTAATGGATTACAGATGTCGGTATAATACAAAAATATTAGAAAATATGTAACATTTAGTTTAAATAACTGATCACTCAGAAACGTTTACAAATACATTAGACAAATAGGAATTTTAATAGGTTTTTATGTGTTATCAGGTTCATATAAAAATAAGAACTATTGTGTCAGGACAAGTCAAGATTGTAAAACTGTCAATGATAGATTTGGCGGGAAGTGAACGAGCATCAGCAACAGGTTGTAAAGGAGACCGATTCAAGGAAGGTGCCAACATCAATAGAAGTCTTCTCGCCCTTGGGAATTGTATTAATCAGTTGGCTGATGGCTCAAAATTTATTCCATATAGGTTAGTACAATCCTCTATTACTTCTAAATGATTAAATTTAAGTCAAATTAGAAAATATAAGTACTCATGCTGCATGATCTTTTTCTTTTTCTGTTTCTAATATTCCATTTTATACCATTATTTTATCATTTCTTTTCAACAAATATTATATATTGGTTTATAAAAGTGATAACGCTTAAAATATTACAGTTGATTGAATTTAACTATCACTTTTTTCTAATGATTTGTCTTACGCTGGTCAGGTCACGTTAGAGTCATGAAAAGATCACTTTCACTGCACATTGATCCTCCGTACATTTATCTTCAGACCAATTGGTTTTATATTGGTTTGTTACACATCAATAAAAGATAGCTTTAAGTACCAAACAGTAAATATCCTTAAAGAAGATAGCATAAAGAAAGAAAATAGCCAAAGCAACATTCGACTCAATAAGGATTGTCTGGACTATGCAGCTGTACACTGTCAAAACTAAATGACTTGTTCAAGGCTCGCATTTTACAAGTGCTGCCATATGCTAAGGAGTCATAGTACTCAACGAAGATTTAAACAACCCGTTTACTGAGCATTGAGAATAGATTCATGACTTGGATACTGAGAGTGAAGTGGCTTGACTCTGTGTCTTTCCTGACCAGTTTCATTCCTGGGTCTTGGCAACAAGGCAGATTTAAATGGCATGTCACAAAAGGAAGCAAAGCAATTGATGGGTGGTGGAGAGACTTATATTCAACGAAGGAAAAGTATCTAATTTATATTTGGTGATTTATGGCCTGTCATATAGAAAGGTTTTTACAATATAGATTTTTTACAATATAGTCTCTTTTGAGGTGGCTCATCTAGTTTGCAAGCAATATCAACTAATCTATTATTAGAAAAATCATAAATCAACGCCTCCCCATTGAATCTTTTATGTGATCCAAAATATAAATATAAATTTTAATGTCCATCTGTTATATAAGCATTTTCATTAAAACATCTCACTGTTTTCTACAATGAATAGCTTAGGAAAAGGCCAGTAGACCATAGTGGACACTTTTGCTATCACTGTTATTTAGGTGTTTTTCGTTCAAGGGATTCAAAGCTTACACGTCTATTAAAAGATAGTCTTGGAGGAAATTGTCGGACGGTAATGATTGCCAATGTAGCTCCTACAAATGCATCATATGAAGATACATATAATACATTAAAATATGCAGCACGAGCCAAGAAAATTCATTTAAAAATGAAGAAAAATATTGTTGCAACTGATAATCACTTATTGGAATACATATTGAGGACTGAGGAGCTGACTGCTAGAATCAAACAACTTGAAGCAGAACTAGAAAAAGCTAAACAAACCAGCTGCAGTTATTCTTTAAACACCTCTGCAACAGCAATAGTTAATGGTAGGAAATGTCTAATTTTCATTTTGACACACATAAATGCTTTGGACATTGTGTCAAATTAAATAGCATGGCCAATTATTACATGTGTCACTAAGATCTGTTGACGGCTTATTATTTATTTTAGATAACCAAAGAGAATCATTATATTAACAATCTTTTTAACAAGCAAAATGCTTTTATGCCTGTGCTTTATTTTCAAATTCATGAACATCGATTAAAAATATTTATCAGCGTAACACTTATTTTAGAGCAACCATCTGAATGCCTCTTGAAGTTAAAGGAAAAGTCACTTTCCCATTGCGATTTGTTGAAAACATCAATGACAACACAGATTCATCAAAGGAAACTGGCTTTCCGCGCTCTTCATAAGCATCGTACAGCTACACTTCTCTCTTTCCTTTTTTGCGATACTAACCACAAGCAGGTTTGTTGTGTAAACATATTTGACTTCATCTTCTTGACTTTCTCATGTTTATTATTTTAACAACAATTGTAGCCAGTGCCGGATTAAGCACACGAGAGGCCCTCTTGCGCAATAGAAATTTGGAGGCCCTGTTTCACAGATAACATAAAAACATCAGAAAGTAATCTAATCTAATAATACAGTGGAACCCCGATCTACCGTTCTCGCATTGTTCGTTTTTCCCCATGGTTCGTTTATTTTTCATAGTCCCGGCCAAACACCCATAAGAACAATGTAAAATAATCCCGCATTAACCGTTCCCCAATTTACCGTTTTTCTCAATCTATCGTTCAAATATTTTGGTCCCGTCAAAAATATTAACCCAATTGACCGTTTTCGTTGAATATTTCTCATAAATAATCTTACCTCGCATTTCGTTTCGCGTTTTTTTCAGTGGAACCCTGATCTTCCGTTCTCACTATCTTCGTCTTTATGCATGGATCGTTTATTTTTTACTCGACCAAGACCCCACCCCGTAATAGCAATGTTTAGTAATTCCACGTTAATCATTTCTCGATTTACTGATTTCTTCGATCTATTATCCAAATATTATAGTCCCGTTCAGGGTTGCCAGATTTCCAAAATCACAGATCGGGACATTCACTATTTGGAAAATTTTATTCATGTACACATTTTTTGAAGTCGGGATTTTTAAGGGGACTTGCGATGCGAAACTCGGGAATTGTCTATTGAACTCGGGACAGTCCCGCTCAAATAGGGACGCCTGGCAACCCTGGTCCCGTCCCAGTTACTATCTATCCCGATTGACCATTTTTGTAGAATATTTTTTTCGCTCATAAATAATCTTACATTTCATCTGGTTGCGTATTTTTTTCTAACTCAATAGTCAAAACTAAAATACCTAAATGAAGAAAACTAGAACTCTAGTTGAGAAACTGAAAATAATTAAAGAAATTGGAAAAAATTCAGGAGAAAAACGAGTCGACATAGCAAAAAGGAGTTAGTTGACTTAGAAATGTACGCGATTTTGAAGAGTGTTAGTTAAAATTTAAGTGCCAAACTGCAAATAGACTACTTATTTTGTATTAAACAAGTTAAAAATATATTTATTTGTTCTTTAATTAATAAAAAAAATGTAATAAATTAATGAGTTTTTTGAAAATGAAATATTTTTTTGGTGTTATTTGAAGATTTTCCGCATTATTCGTTCATTTATTACGCTCCCTTGAAAAACGTAGAATCGAGGTTCCACTGTAATTTAAAAATCCGCCACTGATTGTAGCACATCTCAGCGCCAAAAAATACTCTTTGTCATCTCTTGTAATAATTTAATAATTATCTTTGTCTAATGGTATATTATCATGTTTGATAATTTAATTGTCTATTGAATTAAAATAATATTATTTGAAAATAAGTGTTTAAAACTCGAGATATTTAATAAAAATATATTTTAGGATTCTATTATTGATACACTTGCTATTCGTAAATCAGCAGATCTACTGATATCACAAGCAGAAGAAGAAAATATAAAATTACATAAAATATGGAAAGAAATTCAAGAAGATGAGGAAGTTTGTAATGAATTAAGAGAAAAAGCATTGAATATATCGTCACAAGCACTCCCAGTAATATCTAAATTGAATTATCAAAAAAAAATGGTTGTATCAGAGCTTAATGAAAAGTTCTTGAAGTCAATAGCAATGATACAGCATGGGCAGATCAACGATTTACATTCTCTAGCACAAAACATAGCCAAAACCCTGAAGCATTACCATTTATTCATAAAAAAGAATGGATTCCAAACATCTTTAATGATCAAAGAATATAATGATCTTCTTCATCAAGCAAAAAGTTCCCATACCCTGACGTGGGAAGACGAGAGCTTTAATTCGGATAACCAATTTTTTCAATACATTATCACACTAGATCCAATGAATTTAGTGAGCATACCTAGAATACCTGTAACTGAAATTCCTGTCAACCTCCAATCAGCAAAAATAATGAAATTTATGGAATCCAAGGAGAATCATTCTACGTCACTGACAGATGATATTGAAAATCAATTGAACAAGACGATCACTTTGCCTTCTGCGTCTACATCTTTCTCATTACCACAAGAAAATGTAAATTCAAAAATCTATTTAGATCCACAAAAGAAATCTCAATGTATAAGTCAAGCCATTATGAATTCAACATGCTTGTTGTCACCATTGGGTAACGGAAACAAGCTTCCAAAGAAACCACGTGGAATATTAAAAGGTATTTATAATCATCTTGAAGTAAAATACAACAGTAATTGACTTCTAGATGTTTTATCACAATGATATTGTAATATTCACTTATAATATTGTGTGTTACAACACAACCCACTAAATAGCGAGTCTTCGACAATTTTCCACGCAGCTAACATCTCGTCTTAGAGGGAACAATGGTCCTAAAGCATGTGAACTGTTTGTCTCCATCAGAGAAAACTGTTTGTCACAAATCTCATCTAAGTTAAAAGGATTTATATTTGTTTATCAATTTAACCTAATCATTTAATTTATTTAAAAAAAAAAAAATGTAAAAACAAATGACTTTTAATTAAGTCATTTCTCCGATCTCTAATCTCCACAACTATAACGAGACACTGCTTGAGAATCGTTTTAGACCCAGAACAGTTCTGCTCGACGATCCTCCATAGATATTATGTCGTCTAAAATTATCAATTTTAGAATGAACTTAGCATCACGAAAATGACTCTCTTTGTTTAAAAAAAAATTGTGTACTGTATGTGTGTATGTATGTATGTGCATGTGTGTGTACATGTACGGACATAGTATGGAGGAAGCATATGGAATGTGATTTGCAAAATAATGCATATGGAGTTCCCGTGAACTTCTTATCTCTGTAGTGATCGCGCCCTTCCGTCTGCAAACGACGGTAAGGGGATGCAATTTACAATTTTTCAAAATCTTTATTGATGAAGGAGACTGTAAGAACCTTGGTGCGTCCTGGTACTTGAAGCTCCATAAATTTGATATTCAAAAAAAAAAAAGTCATTTCTCTATACAGTATAAGCTCATTCCAAAAGACCTCGGTTTTGATGATTATTCACTTATGTCAATTTTTATTCAACTCCATTGCATATTACATTTATTTTGGCATAACGCCATTTATACAACAGTTTAATATGTATTAAAATTACTGTTATTAAAGTAGTATTGTACGGGCAATATGTCATTTAAATGTTTATTCGATTATTAAAGTAGTTTTAATCAATCTACTTATGAAAATTTTAAATAAATCTTTATTTTTTATGTTTTTAGAAAAAAATCTCCCTGCATCATTGACTGGAAAAGTTTTACCATTCATAAAAAGTGTTACAAACAAAGAATCTAAGTCCGGTTTTGGGTCTTCAGTCAATCGATTTCGTGTAGGAGATAGACCTACCACAAATAATCTTCAAGGTACAGGACTCTATTTACATTATCTATCTATTTCTTGTACTACAAAACGTATTCAATCAGATATTCTGATCTATCTACAAGTTATTTATTACGCTCTCCGTTTATTATTTTATTTAAATAATATTTTTTTGTCAACTAGCCAGTGATATTGATTTATTTTGAATCATTGCATTCATTATACATGTGAAATGATCTACCAATAAAAGTGATTTTCCCTAGTAAGGTCCAAAAGTTTCTGGCTGAAGAGTATTTAAGCGGTAATCGAATTAAGCATTTTTTGATACTTTTTTTGGTTAATTAACTTTTCTATACTTACCAACCAACCATAAAAAAAAAATCAGACTTTTTTCTTTAAAACGTTCAACACGTGTAGGCCTTAAATGTTTGTACCTTAAGAGAATTTACTTACCACTACAAAGAAAGTTTTAAAAAAAAAAATTAATGAAGTTTTAATATGTATGAAATAATTATAGTTGGAAATAAAGCTGTACGAGAGAAAGAACATAACATCTCTAAGTCATCAGCTTTACCATATCGTCGGCCACCACTTCAATAATCTATTCAGCATATCTTTCAATTACAATTATAATTTTGTAAGTAAACAATCTTACTGTTATAAAAAAACATGTATTAATCGTAAGAAAAACAATTGCATATGATTATTTCTTTACTGTTGTTGATATACTGAGGTCATAACAAAACATTGATTTGTGGTAAAGTATAATGAAACCAAAATTGTATTTCCGTTATATCTTCCAAAGAAAGTACTATTTAAAAAGATTGTTGTGTTTGTTATTCATAATGTGTGACTATTTTGCTTTTAAATAGAATTTCAACTATAAATTATTGTTCTATTTCTTTTTCAGCGGAGTATCTTCATTGCTGGATTTCTCCTGTTTTAACTGGAACAATGATGATACCCTCACATATATTGTCACAATATCTTTGAACATGGAGGAAATTTCATTTAAATACCTGTTCAATTATAAAGATGAATTGGAATATGGACAATATTTTATAACAGAATGTATTTTTAATTTTGTATCCCTGTACTTACTGCTTTATATTTATTTTATTGATTAAAAGAAATTAATTTTACTACTGAAAGTCCCATATTTTTTTTATCAAATAAAAATTTCTGCCACTTCAAAATACATGAAAATCATATAAATGATTATTGTAAGACAATTTGCCTCCAAATTCCTAAGCTACTTCAGTCAAAACCCTCGCTTGTTATGCAATCACTGACTGCATGATACAGTGGTGGGTTGCCAATGCGCTAACAAAGGTCTCACTATTGGACTATCTATCCTCATCTATCCTTCTATATCACTATCCTCAGGACTATTCGAAGTTTTATGGGAAAAGGGGGGTTTTTTTATCACTCTTAAACCATTATACAAAATAATCATTAAAGCAACCACATGTTACTTAATATACATACTTATATTATGTAGCAATACTCAATATAGCGTAAAATTATCAATATCAATAGCTGAACAATGTACATGCCTACCTTTGATTGCAATAGTGAAGAGTCCAAGATTGACGCAGAAAAAGATAGCTATTATTAGTTTCGCACCATATCCATGTTTCAAATGTTATACTGAATCCGTTGTGTATAATATATACATTTGTCAGAAATTGTAGTCGGCTACTAAATTTATCTAAGAATATGTCATTATCTTAATTGAACAAGAGGCTCGCAGGTCAAAGTAAAAATCCAGCGCCCCCCTGCCATAATACCAAACGAATAATCAGCAAAATTCGTTTTTGGTAATTCCACCTAGCTAATTGCTGAAAATGGAAACAAAACTCTGAATGAAAGAACAAATCTCCATTGACGCCGGCCACCTTTGGATTAGAAAGGGACTGACCAGCCAATTCGGTTATGGATGTGTCAAAAATTCAAACAGTAATGAAGAAACCACCCCCAAACACAACCAAGAAACTCAAAGAATTAGGAGCACCCGTAAGAGGACGTATTCCTGTACAAACCTGTCCAAGTATAGATAACAAAACAGCTTGTACCTACACCATAATAGCCTTTAAAGTTACTAAAGCAGCAGGTATGGAGTGGGTACTTAATTTTAAGGGTGTGTGAAACGGTCTATAGTAACATCTATAAGTAACGAAAATTGTTAAGTGACTTATTTATTATACAAACATTCGTGTAATTGATAAAATTTAGCTTTATATGATTTTAAAAACATCCCAGTTGAGTAAAGCATTCCATATTATTTTATTTCACTAACAGTTATCTGTAAAAAAAAGTCAACAGGGAGCCAGTGGCGTGATTAAGCAGTGACTTCTTATTTTTTTCAATAAATTTATTTATCTCAACCAAAGATTATTTTTTTCAAATATAGTCAGCACTTATGAAAACTTAATAGGTTAATATTATCACTCCTTTTTTGGCATTTAACAAATCTCTTTGTCAGTTACTATATTAACATTTAATTAGCTATGAATCTCGGATAAAAAAAAAAAAAAGTTATTAGTAATATTAATATATTTTTTCTTGTTAATATTTAGTTATAATATAGTTTAGTTACATATATATATACATACATATTCATATATTTAATAATTCGTAAAACAGTGTCAGTAATTTTGATTGCGCCTGGGGCCTCCCAAGTGCTTAAGTTGTCACTGCCCCCTTTAAATAATTTCTATCAGTTGACGATGCTCGTAATGAGCGAAACCGGTCCTGACATATTAAATAAAGTGGAATGAAGTACAAAGGATTATTGTGTTTTTACTAAATAAGGATATATATTCATTTACTATTTTTTTTTTTGTCATGTCTTATATTATTTTATAATAATGTTTATAAGTAAAATATTTATAACATGTATCTTATTTTAAAGCATTTTTTTATGCACATAATATATCATAGAAAATGCAGCTTCAAATCGCCGAAACTCAAGTTAATGTTACCATTTCCTATCCCCTTCACATCTTTACTGTCCTCGCAGTATGGCGCAAATGGTGTTCCATTTTTTAGCCACCTTAATAAATTGATGGTCATTTGCGGCAAGCATTGCGCAGGAAAACGTTTCGGAAGGGAAAATAACTTAATCATTGCACTATTTTCACCACTTTTACTGAGGGTTAGCGCGTTACAATAATGTGTGGGTGCTAACAACCAACCTTTGAATCTACTATTACGATCAATAAAGATAATTATGCATTAAAAGACATGCAATGGCCTAAGGTAGATACACTATTAGATATGACAATTTTAATTTACTGCTAAATGCAAAAATATCATGACAGATTTGTCATAATATATTATAACGTCGGTCTATTAGGGCGCCAAATATAATGTGTTTATTTGCGACGAAAGGATAGAGCAGGGTTTCCCAAACTATGTTCAGCGGAACACCAGTGTACCGCAGAGCCAGAGTAGGTGCTCCGAAAAAAAATTAAATGGTTTTATACGCTGCTACACACTTTTAAAAAAATCTTAAAAATTCAGCCAAGTGTTCCGTTATATTTTCCGGACTTGCAAAGTTTTCCATTCCAGAAAATATTTGGGAAACCCTGGGATAGAGTATGGTCATATACGAGGTCAATTGTAATAATAATATGTATATGTATATTTTTCAAATCCATGTCCGATTCAAATATGGACAAACAATTTGTTAACGAAAGTCGATTTAAGGTCAACCTCCCCATCTTTCATTTTAAAATCAAAAAAGAAAAAGACCGACCATCCGCTAATCGGGCTAAATGTCTTAAGAATCGGATAGGCTACTTCTCCGCAACCATTGTGCCGCACCACACCAGTGTGTCGTGAGATGATGCTAGTGTGCTGCAGCACATTGCTTTATCGTAAATAATTTATCAATTATATCCAAAATTGTTTACCCACGTATCTCGTATCGTGTGTATTTATGAATTGAAAAGCATAACCATATGTCATTTCTGTGTGTACCCTTTAAATGTGTTAATATATTTACCTTGTGAAAGACCGAGGAAATCTAGGAAGAAATGGTATGCCGTGGGAGAAAAAAGGTTGCAGAGCACTGCGATAGAGGGGATTGAGATGTTATGACTTAACCAATCATATATTTTATGTACACATCAATTTATGAATTGGAAAATCATTTTATGAAAAGTATTCAGATCATATTATCACCACTCTGCTTCTGGATAAAATACCATAATAATTATACATACAATGTTTTGAAATCTCACCACAATGACCATTTTGATATGATTTTTTCTTCTTTGCAGTACGAGTGAGGTAATACATTTTTATTTAATTAATATTTTTTTATATCCCATCCGTGGGAGTGCCTACATATGTCATCAAAATTACATGCTCGCAAAACTTGGGTAATTATACCGTATTTTTTGTATAAATATGTCGCGTTTAACGACTGAAGTGCTGCTCTCCAGGATAAAGTTGTTGAATAACGAATAACTACAGTCCTTGAAAAGGTTTAAAGCATTTGGATGAGCGCCGCGCTCAACAGACCTGAAAGCAATATAATTATTACACATTTATTAGACAAAAATGCTTATTAACATATAATTATAATATTAGAATTATTATCAAAAAATATGATCTCTATTTAGCTACTTTTTATACCATCGAATACATAGGAACATAATTTGATTAAATCGCAAACCTGAAATCCTCTTAATTATTTGCTTATCGGCTTATTTCAATATCATTGTATGTATACATCTGGACTAGGGTATCCAATCTCGAGATCCCGGGAACCCGTCCAATTCTGTGATCCCGAAATCCCGCGATTGCGATCGTACCAATCCCGGGATTTCATGATTGAGAAATGAAGCATGGAAAATTTAGTTTTTTGGCAAATTGGCAATCCCAAATCCCAATTTATACACGATTTTATGTTGAGTGTCCAATCCCGGGATCGAACACTCTCTAATCTGAACTAATCATACTAAAGTTTGTTTCACGAAAAATTTGCTTGGACACTTTTTTTTACTGTAATAATTATTATTGTTTCAAATTATTTAATTGTGCGAACCATTTTTGTCATGAATTTTAGTTTACTTTCAATTTAAAATAAATAACACTTGTATTATATCGGTAGGAATTACTTTCTTGCTTTCTTGCATATTGTTGCTTAAATTTCTAAATCTTATTCACATTTCGTCTAATTGACGAGATTGAGAAGGGCGTCTTCGCGCAAACATGTGTAGACAATCTATTCACATTATTTCACATAAATTTGAGAGACCATACCAGACAACCGTCAACCCTTCGCATGGGGCGTATTCAGACGTCGTCCTTGTGAAGTGAAGTACCCGGCCACTTAAAAGATGCGCTCTCCATCATAGCGTGATATTTTAATGAAGGCAATTGGCAACGTTTGTTCTTAGTATAGTACTGCTTAAAACACTGATTTTCAACCCATTATAAAAGCTCAAATACGGCTCGTCGAGCTTACTCAGAAATGGTATAAGGGGCTTAAAAATCAACAATATTAACCACCTAAAAATTCTATTACTACGAGTTCTAAAGAGTACCAGAATCAGGGCCACGGAGGCGTGAAAAAAACTGCGATTCCGTCTCCGGCTTAAAAAAGATGCAAAATTTTATATAATATCTACTAAAATGCAGTACTTCTTGTATTTTTAATTTAATTTACAAACAAGCAGTTAGTTGCTCATTATTTACTATTCTTATTTTAGAATTCCTGGCCAGACTTCGGTTAAACATCTGAAAAAAACACAGTATAATATTTTACATATATTTATTGAAGACTCGCATACAATATGCTACGGAATTTTATAGTTTGACTATTGTAATATAATATTTAGCTCATAGATTTTTTAAACTTTTGAATATTGTAGATAATTTAATAACAAATGCCGCTTAGTTTTCACTTTTACAAATAGTTTGCGAACAATATAAGCGTTGTCAAAATATTATAAAATTGAATCATTTAATTATTACGTACCTTTCTATGAAGTGTTGAATAAATAACAGTCGCGAATGACGATGCTAAAATTATTCCATTCCAGTCCGGATGATTTTTTTATTTGATCGTCGCCAAGTGGCATCACATAAAAGCTTTAAAATGGGTTTAATACTACGAAAGCGATTTTGAAATAGTATAAAAATAAATAAATTTATATGTAGTTATTATAATCATTCCAGTAAAACAAATTGTCATTGGTTGACAGTAAAACATTTAACTCGATAAATAATGATTGTAATGATAATAATCAGTTTCAAAATATTTGGCAGCTTGGCAATTATTAGCCGTAATGATATTTCTTTTTAAAAATTATTATATATTTTATTTTACCATAAAGTTAACGGTTGTGATGATATTTTGGTGTGATTATCAAAATCACTGCCACTTAATTCGTTTGGGTTGGTAAAACCTATAATGTTCATTAAAATATTTTGTTTAATTTTCTGTAGACATGATCAAATTAAGCTCACTTGACTATCACTTTCTATAGTGTGGTCACTGTGGAAATATTATGTAAGAAACATCACTTTTTGAAGGTTCAAAGTCACTCTAATTCTACTCTTCAATAATTTATTCAATATAGTCTAGTGATAACTGCGAAAGTTCCATAGCTCGTTCCCATCTCAAATGGATTCGACGTTTAACCTTCCCGAGCAGACTCCTAGCATGTGATCCCATTTTTTTAATACTGGAGGTAGCGCGACTTCTGATCTCCTTATTATTCAACGAACGTTTTTTCAACTCCAGCTCGAATAGGAGAGTGAAGCCTGAAAGAAATTCAAAACCTATTACGATAATGTGCGCCGATATACATTGTTCAGCTGTCGTCAAACCGTTTTCCGCCGTAATTATCCTATCCTAAGATAATTTCTGTGCCCAACTTCAAAAAATGCTTCAATCAAAATATGAATGTAGCCATTTTTTTGTAGCGCTGATTTTTTATCATTACCTTATCTGTTATTTCAAGATACGTATTATTAAAAGAATGAACGTAAAATTCCCAAACCACAAAACATTGACGTGGTAAAAACATACCACTGGAACTGCAGTATATAAATTATAAATTTGAACGATTCAAACTTAATATTGAAATTTCACCAAGCACCTTCAGTTGAAATTTAAATTATATAATACATTCAAACTTCTGTATCTTGAGATTATCAAAATGATAATCGATATGCAAATAAAAAAAAACAGTTTGTGACATCTTTTCATTAAAAGAGATGCTATTTTTAACATAAAAGCACTTGAAAGAAAGAAATTCAAAATTTACATTTCGATGTTGTTTTGTAAAAAAGGCGTACTAAGCAAGATTCAGTCTTACATGAGGAGTATTTTTAACAGTCGTTATTGTTTATTTGTAACATGTATATATATTATATAGCATTATCTACATATTATGAGGAATCATTAAATTGTTCCATTTTAACACAAAACAATTAATGAAGTGTAGTTGTTTATTTTCACATTTATCTTGTTTTTTCAAAAATGGTAGATTCGCCTTTTTGGCAGCACGCTCCGATTTTAGTGGTATAAAATTTTACTTGTAAGAAGTAAAATATATTAAACAATTATTCAAAACTATTAGCATTAACTTATTATCAAATAGAACTTACCAGATATCACATAACCGAAGAAAAGAGCATAGAATGCTCCCTGTAGCATTCGCATATTTATCGGCTCAAGATTTTGCTGCGATGTCTGCGGACCTGGTGGTATTTCTTCAAGTCCGTTAATCGGACCACCAGAAGAAAGACCACTACCTCCACCTCCACTAACCAGTGAGCCATTCAGCCCAGTTTTTCCTAGCTTCTCGTATTCTTCTGATGTCATTTTTGTGAGAATGCCTGCTTCGAAAAGTTGCATCAGCCTACGATAATTGCATACAAAATGGTTTGATGATTTTTAGGTAGTTTCTTAGCAGTTATAATTCAATTTAAAGTTTGATTATGAACACCACATTTCTGTGTGACAATATGTATCACTTGCTAACTTGTTAACTAAAAATTATCGGTAGAAAGTTAATCGTATACTAAAATAAATGTAAATAATTAGCAGGGGCGGTTTCGATTAGCAAATAAGCAGAACTGGCCGAAATACAACAGTCTCCCTTTGAAGTATTTAATTGTCATTGACTGGCATTAAAAACCATAATGATATTATATACAGATTATAATTAAAAACTTTATTCACGAATAAAGGTTAATTTTGTGATTTTACAAACATTAATTTGATTTTTTTTAGTAACCACAAAACATCAAATTAATTACAGTATCAATTAATAGTCAAGTAATGATTATAAACATGTAAATAAGATAACTAAGTAGATTGAGGCCATGTCATTTTAAGTAAGCTATCGCCGAATTCATGTTGTAAATTATCATATTATTTTTACACGCTATCAATTCTTTATACAAGTCGTTGTTATATGTTTATAAAAAATAAATCGCAACGATTGAGAAACATTCTCACAGTTAGTACAGAGTTGATAGTAAGCAAGTTTTCATACAACTATCGATCAGCTATACCTTTTATCCGATACATCTTCTTTATGTTCATTTGAAATACTTCACATCAAAGAAAGTTTAAATCTACTTTTATAAAATGACTCTGATCGGCTTGATTTGAAATGATATATTATTAAGACCGCACGAAATAAAATGCACCTACTTTACTTTACCGATCAAACTAAGTAAAAAAAAAAAATACTATATTCTTACGTCGCGGTGGTAAAGTTTGCTGACTCAATTCGATGAGTGTTATTATTTAACTACTAAAATTAGATTATATATTATTTATCAGGTAATTCCTAAAGTCAACTTTTGGACAGTATTTAATATGACATACATAGTATTTATATCAAATGCTCAGTATATATAAGAAATATTAATTTAATACATTGGATACATCCATACCTTCGAACAGAAATTTACAAATTGTTCAAAATCAACTTATAAAAACTGTCCGCACTAGAATTCGAACCCGTGACTTCCGTAAACGAAGCCAACGAGGTTGTCCACTCGACCACGCAGCCAGCAAGTTTTAAATACATTCTGACAAAAAATAATAATTTAAAAAATATATTACTGATCAATAATAAATAATGAGCCCTAAAGAGGTGAAGTGAGCCAAGTAGTAAAATTGAAAATTTTATTATTGACTTTTAAGTACAATCACGTCTGTACTTGGTGTGTTGGTGGATTGCATATTTTTATTTTAGGGAGATAGCACAATTATTCCAGTGTTCATTTACTAATCACATTTCATTTTTACTATACATTAAGACATGTAGAATATTATAACGTATCCAACTCTATTTTCCCTAAAATATCACTTGGATCACTTTGCCTCTCATAGGCTCATTAATATTTCGTAATGTGAAGAATGAACAAACCAAAACCTTGACAAAAAATATTATATCATTGAAAACTTTCCCGCCATAAATATTGCAACAAAAATTGTCTCATATATACATTTTATATAAACACGTATTTGAAAACAATATTTTCCATCTTACACTCTATTGATATTTTCCACGTATAGACAACCATCCTGCAGGGCGAGTGCGGAGTACCTCGTATACAGTTTTTCACTCAGCTGGAAGTTGGAGACACCTGGGACATATAACGGTAAATCAGCGGGTTCCGTATACTCCAAATATGCACTTGGCTTTTGGAAAATGTATAGGGGTAAATTTAAAGCGCTTATCAAAATGTACAAATAAATATTGATTAATAAACATGTCGTCTATCAATACAGGTTTTGTAAGTCATGAATAATAATAATCGACAACGGTTTTTAAATGCATAGTGTAAAAAATGGGTTTTATTTAATAAACCTTATTAATATTTTATTTCTAGGTATAAAAGACAAATGATTTTAAAATATACTAATTTCTCATAATATTATACACTAATTTCAGCTGAACGACGCTCATGCTCTACTGATATAATAATATAAAGTTTTTTTTATGTTTGTTGTGGATCCCCCCAAATGCTTAGCTTCCTCCTAGTATCCTTTAATTCCACCAAGTACATACTATACTATGGATAATAAATGATGACCTTCCCGGACACCGGAATCCTTCCGCTTGGAAGAAATGGAGGCTATCTTGAGGCATCCCCAGCACGATACCCAGCCAATTCCAACACCTCTCCATGACCACTGACGTTACAAGGCACTGCCTTGTACGTTCTCTAATCTCCGAGTTCCTCACGAAATCAAGCTACCTCACCACCAATATACGATGCAAGCATTTATCTAGAAGTTAAGTTTACGAATTTTCTGAATCTTTTTCGGGTGCCATGATTCGCTGTCGTAAAGCAGCGCTGGCAGAATCCAAGAGTTGTAATAAGCAACGTAATTTTTCGGTTTCCTCGGTAAAGTAAGGCTTTTTTAATTTAAAAAATCTTGATTGTATCATAGGTTTTGTCATATTATCACAGTCATTTGATACAGTTACAGCAAAGAAAAATTCTAAAAACATAAATCCAAACAGACATCGACTTTTTTTATAGAAGTGTACTTTATTTGACAGGTGAACTATTAATTATGAGATTAAGTGACAGCCGAATGATATTTTATTTGTAGTTATTAAATACCAGATATTGTTCCATTCCATAACATATAGCTCGCATAGAAAGCGAAACTAGACAGCTAGTCGTCATTTTTTTTGTTGATCCGAAGATATCATATTTAGTATTACAGATAATATATTATGTATTGCTGAAAAAGGGTATTAAACAGGTCATCAAATAAGTATAATATATTATTTCTTATTGCAAAGATTTTACATATTATCATAATGTGTTTTTAACTAAAATTTCGTAATATTAGATCAATGATATTCGTTGTAGGTATTATGATAAACATGTTAACTTATTTCAGCTGTCCCTTTCTCGTGTTCATTCAGATTTTAGGTCAGATTAGGATACCTAATATGTACGAATTTAAGACAACTAACCTCCATGAATTTCTTTTATGTGGCTTCCTAATTAATGGATGGAAGCCTTACGCCTGTATATCTTTTGACAGCAGTACTTTATTGCAGATGAATCAATCTGTTCCACGAAATTCGTTTTTGTTCTTACCGCGTGTACCATATTCTGCCTTATCCATCAAGCTGTCTAATTATATTTCCGTAAAAAAAGTGTGTTTAATTGTGTATTGTGTAATGAATCTAATTGGCTGGTTAAAAAAAGGTTTTTAGCGAATAATTGTAATCAATATGACATTTTAATGACAACGCGACATATATTCAACAACTCAATACTACTATGAACATTGGACATTTTGAAGTTTTTTGTATATGTAATTTTGTTCTAATACGTCAATCTTAAAAGTGTTAAATAATGTCTTGTTTTTACGGAATAATTGAACAACAAAAAGCATTCACAGTATGATCAAGTTTACACGCAAGTTTATAAATTAAGATTGCTTTATCTTTTTCTTAGTAATCTTAAGCCCGCCTCGTCTATGTGTGCGAATTTTTCAAAAAATAAAGTAGCTTTACTTGAGTTAAACCAGTTTTCAAAATTCACGAAAACCATAGTCTTCAATCACAGTTCAAATTACTATATTACCCGATAAATGTATATTTCTACTTGTATGTCTTTAATTATAAATGTTTTACAACTTAAATTCTGAGACAGTTATAAAGTTTTAAATATTATACCGATACAATACACGAATCGCATATGATATTTACCCTACATAATAAAGTTTCGAGACTCCATTTTACGAAACATTTCCAACGCCAGATAGAAAGTAAGGTAGATTTGATATTCTTTTAGCCGTTTAAAAGGCCAATTCGCTCCAGCTATATAGGTTGATAAAGCCACATTCGATTTGGTGAGATGATCAGGTGTACCCCAAATTGAGCCCATAAAACAGTCCCCGTAGAACCAGCGGCAGTTGCCGTCTACGCCACCGTAATAAACTACTACGACCATAATGCAAAACGACTTTTTACCGATTTATGGAATAGTGATTGCCACCTTACTCTTTATAATATGTAAACTGTAATTCTGCATTGCAATATCACATAGAGTTATAATACAGTCATAGTAGACATATATTCCATAAATTATTTTTAATAGGTTTGAACCGACCACTGTACAAAAAAAACAAATATTACAATATTAATTATTTTTTATATATTTATCGATATTGGGTTGAGGTGTATTAAAAAAATCACGATCATGTGACATCATTGATTTTCATTATATGAATAATGTATTGTTGTTTTATTAGGTGTTATTTTATAGTTGTCAAAGTCTGAAGCAAATATTTTTGTATTATTGAAATATTTAAAATAGTATAAAATGAAACATCTTTGGAATAATTTATTTTATAACAACTAACATACCAAATCTTCTGGTGTCGAAATAGAGCGTTTCCCTCCCAGCTAGGAATACAACAGGAGTACTCGGCTTCTGTAAAATTTTCCTGACGCCTTGTTCCACAGACCTGACTGCATAGAACTTTTGCCTCTGCATCAGCTTCCATAGTCTTCCGTATACTCCAGTTCCATTCTGGATTAATATCATGGAGCATTAAAATACAATCAATTAACAAGAGCCATTTATACCAGAATACATTTCATTGTACGATTAATAAATCGAAAGTATCGTACCACTCTCTGTATGCTGTCTTTTTTTTGCTAAATTTCGCATATGATATTTACCAGTTTCATTCATATGGTAAAAATTTAGCTCACAAAAAGAAAATGCACAGGTTGCTTAATAAAAGATGTGAAATATCATAATTTTTAGTACCACTCTAGCGAGGGTTTAACCTTTATATTTCTACTTTACTATTTCTTTCTACTTTGATATCTATTCACACCACCTAACCTAACCCAAAGAAAATGAGATGTGTTTCCATTGATTTTTTCAAGCACACCTCGATCAAATTTGTTGAAAAACGTTAAGAAAGAAAGAAGAATATGATTTCGTGTTGTCATTTTTGAATAACATACGACATGTTTATCGTAACAACAATAACACCCTCACATTTTTTGCCACCACTGCTTCATTTCTTCAAAATTTAATTAACAGTCGGTTACTTTGCGATTTAAAAAAAATAGTAAATATCTATAGACAGGGATGGGCTGGAGGGGGCTCGGGGGGGCTCGCGCGAGCCCCTTGTTAAATTTTGGCGCGGCCGGCGAGCCCCTTGTTAAGATAAGAAAATCATTCGTCTTAAATCAAATCATCACATAACTGCAATTTCTATAGATGGATAAATTTGAAAATTAGTTGTCGTTTCATTTTTTCATTCAGCGTTGTGGGCGTCCGTGAGTCCCAGTACGAAAAAACATGTTTTCGATCGATTTATCTATTTTCTGTTCGTAGGAATGGGTGTTTGTGATGTCTTAAGATTGCCTCCCACTCTTCCGATTCTTCAATTCAACTGGGCGCTACTATTAGTTAATCACTAGTCCTGTCTTATGCTTATCATTTTATCCCTACTTCTCTCTTTGGAAAAGAGAGGTAGAGCGACTAAGTAACAAGCAGTTTTCGTAGAAAAATAACTTTCGTTGAGATACCTTCATTGGGAGGCCATATACTCGACATAAGGAGCGGACATGTAAAACATTTACCGAGCCCCTTGTTAAGATATTGGCAGCCCACCGCTGTCTATAGACCGTAGTAGTTTAAAGATAGACCTCACACTAAAGAACAACTAATTTGTATTATTATCTAATAATTCATATTAAAAGCAAATATTAATTAATAGATTTGTGGATTTCTGTCCGAAGGCATACATGTATATGATGGCTTGAATTCCCTCCCATTTATCCTATTCACAAACGGACGTAGCGAGAGCGATAAGCTTACTACTAGTAATTTCCTTTTCCTATCGTTCTATTCCAAATCTCTTTGAAAAATAGTGGTTGAGCAACCGAGAAATAAACAGTTCCCGTAGAAAAATCTGTTGAGATGCAACCATTAGGAGACCATATGCTTTACATTGAGAGCGGACATCAGTCTTAAAAATTTAGCTTATAACCCTTCCCTTATCCATGATTTTTACGTTAGATTTTTTCAAGGGATAACTGTAAGATAACCTTCCAATCTCTCTATATAGAAAAACAATATAAAGACAGTACTATTGGAGTAGGTGAAATAATGTAGTGTTGTCACCCAATCCTTTTTTTCATCTACATTTCCAGTATTGGATAGATTAAGATATCTTTGAAAAAAAATATTTATAAACCTAGATAAATTAAATAATTTATACGAGTAAATGTGGAAATGGAAATTTACACCCCGAATTGCAGAATCAGAGCAAAAAATATTACCACTCGGCTATGACGAACAGCACGGAATATTCTGCGTGTAATGTTTAATTCTAGAAACTCTTTAAAACAGCATATTTAATCTTATATATCGTATTAACAATACCGCAAGATAAAAAAAATAATTTGGATAATATTAAAATATACGATTTTCCTCATAAAACCAGTTATTGTCAGTTGTTGAAAATATACCTGCAATATAGAAAGAGATGAGCTGTGTCGCTCTACGAGAAGCCAGTACCCTCGGTGTATCATCGCTTGCTCTAGGCCTCGAAGGTCAGACAGCGGTGGTTCACGGGCTGGTCGAGCCAGAAGTGACGTCAAAGTGGCTGAATATACGTCACCTAACACGTACGTGGCTGCTAATGATAAGAGAAGACTCACTGCTCTTGCTCTCGTGTTGTGTGATGGAAAACAAACACCTAAATTTTGGCATTTATAAGCATACCATTTTTTTTCGAATGCATCCCTAAAATTAATAATTACTAGCTGTAAGCCCGTTGACCTCAACGGGGGGAATTTTGTTGCATTTTTAGGTAGTCAGAAAATTTAGTGGCGTGAAAAATAAATAACAAACCTATTTATTGAATAAGCCAAAAAATCTAAACGTTATTAATTCTCTAAATGGATTTTTTTAGGAATACGCCCAATTCTCTTAAAGAACTAAAATACACCGGTACTGCAAAACAAAATATGCAAATAGCGGATATAATAAAATATATTCATATACATCATAATTGAGCTGCCCTGCTGAGCTGCTATATCCAATATCGACAGCCCTGTAGTATTCATATTTTATATTTTTTAGAATAGTTCAAATGTTTGAGTTTGCTAACAAATATATTTCGTAGAAAAAGAAATAGACCGCGGGACATATATCGAAAGCCCTGCTGTATTTAAATTGTAAATAATATAATTTTTAGAATAATGTTTAAGTTTGCTAACAATTATATTTCGTAAAAGAAAAAATAGACCTCGGGGCATATATCGACAGCCCTGCAGAATTTAAATTGTAATAATTATATTTTTTAGAATAATATTATGTTTGCTAGCAATTATATTTCGTAGAAGAAGAAATAGACCTCGGGATATATACCGATAGCCCTGCAGTATTTAAATTGTATATAATATAATTTTTAGAATAATTGAAATGTCTAAGTACGCTAACAAACATATTTCGTAGAAGAAGAAAAAGACCCGAGGACATTTTACAAACATATTTGTGAAAAGTGATTATTTTATCGACTATTAATATATATAAGATTAAAGCATTCAAAAAGATTTTCAAGGTCAGACGTGAAAGATTTAATCATTATGATTCAATTGATCAAATCAGCTCCAAAGAATATTGGTCTCTAATAGACTCACACGATCCAACGATTCATTTCGATAGCCCTATAATCATAGTTTGCAATATTCGAATAAAAGTTTTTGATAATTCGAAAATTTTCGAATATTATGATCTATGGTTATACAATACTTCAGCTCTACACCAAGAAATATCGAATTTTCAAACGTGGCGATATCAAAACATTCACGCGCGGCTTAAAATAACCCACTCCCATTGGATAGAACAACATTTCAAAAATGTGCTGTTCAAAATAAACCGTTATCATTGGTCAGGACATTATGACGAACATATTTGTGATTATTTTATCGGCTATTAATATGAAGGTATTAAATATTAATATGAAGATATTTATGCGCAAACAAATATTTAGTGAATGTCTGAAACATAATTTACCAGTTCCATATGAATAAAAACTTCAACATTGTATGGCTGTATAAACATTATTCTCATATTATCATAAATTTCAGGCACAAACAAAATATATTCTTTTTATTCAATAGAATCACTATAACACGATAAAACAAACAAACGACAATTCTATTTTAAATGATTTGAAACGTTCAATAGAATAAACAAAAATAAATTTCGTTAAAGCGCATAGATTATTTTTCAAATATTTTGATTTGCTTATTTAAGTTTTTTAAAAATATTCTAAAGTTTTTTTTCTTTACGGTTAAAAATGTATAGAAACATTACTTTGATTTGGGAAGTAATTCTCCGATATATTTTTTACTTATCACAACTCTTGAACTTTGTATGAATTTTTTTATGATCGCGGAAAATTCACGAAATTAAAATCTTAAAGTTCTTGAAGTCGAATGAATTTACTTGGTATTCAAACGTTTATAAGTTATCATCTTTACTTTCAGAAATGAAAATTTCATACTTTGTCGCAGAAATATTGATGTGGTGAACCATATGCAACGTCCAAGGGCTGGCGGCTGTGGTGATCGATACGGACGCCAAAGTGCAGAGCCGGCGGCAGATATCCACAGTGCTGGACCAGCTAGAACCATGATCAATATAACTGCTGGCCATACCTGAAATATTCATAATTATTCGGCAAGAAATATTATTTTTCTATTAATATCAGTCCATTTCATTTTTCAATATAAAATATTTCTGACATAAATTGTCTTGCCTCCCACTGGAAAGGTCGAAGTAACGCAAGAGCTTCACTAAGTCGCCGAGGGGCATGCGTTACGAAAGCACCACTATCAGCCAATGTCAAAAATGAAAACTCAATCCCTCTCTGACGTTCCCATGACATTGTAACATCGCCCAAAAATAAATCGGCTTCCTGTCAAATATAATACTCTCATAATATAAATCGTGTGATGAAATACGATAAAATAAATATTATTTTACTGTTAGTTTATTTCCATTAAATATAATCACTATCAAGCAAGTATCTACGTATTTATATATATAATTACCCTTCTATATATCATACCAAGAACTCCTTTAAATGTTCCATTTGATGTCACTCCTGAACCTTGGCTGTGATCAGGAGGGTCAAAGTATTCATACCTTTAACATATATCAATAGATACTTTGAAATGTGTGCATATTGAACAAAAGATTTATTAATCAAGGAATCATGGTCTGGCCATACCAAAAAGTCAGTTTATAAATATAGAAATCAACTTGAATATTAAATCTATTCAAAAAATATATTACACTTATTTATGTATGAACCATTAAATTCTTTCTCATAAATAAGCTTCGGTGTATGTGCTATATCAGTATCAGGTATGTAACGTGAAATGCAGTTTTTTCAATACTATTTCTATCGCTGGTGTTTAAAAAATTCACGTCGATTATTCAGTTCTCTGTAAATGGAACTAAACAAAGTATTAAATTCAGGTAAAAATATTAAAGTAAATAAATTATGCGCACCGTTTGAATTTTCTCTGTGATGAATAATATGCCTAAGGACGTACCTAAAATTTAGTTTGTCTGCCAAGAGCGACAACAGTTGATGGTCACGTCCACCAGTGACTTCGATAGACGTGTCATTAAAAAGTTTCACGAAATGCCAAGGCGGCGCCTATAAATTTTATAAATAATTATACTCATGTTTGCCGTGACGGAATATAATAAACATATGAATATTTGTTATTATGTGTATATTTATTATTTTGCGTTATTGGACAAGCATGGTGACTAAAAGAAAAAGAAAGGTCCTTCTGGTTGGTGTACCCAATCAGATGATACATGAATTTTGCAACATTAGATAGAATCTATCACCTCATCAGTTTTGTAGTGTAATTTAATTATTTTTTACTGATTCATAAGTATCTCATAGCATCCACTTTATTCTATGTAAACTATTTTAAAAACGATGTTTTTATCCAGTAAGCGATATTCTGCCACCGCAAAGGTGTAAATGTAGATGATTTACGGATATGGCATGTCTTTACTTCGCTTGTGGAATATTTATTAAATTAAGGAATGATTGATTGACAAGACAGCATTGAGTAAACTATCATGCAACCATAATTACGTATAAATTTATAATATTCACTCATATTACTCTTAAATTGACATTTAAACATATGACTTAGAAACTATTTTCTTACAAAGTAAAGATATATTTTTTAAGTTTAACGTACCTATGAATTAGCATAATATTACTCTATAAAATAAATTAAATGAATGGATATGATTTGTATTAAAGCAAAATATAGAGTTTTTTTTAATGCTAGTTTCTGAATAAATTTTCCAAACTTATTCAAATAGCAGAGGCACGATGTTTGCAAAACATATTGAGAATAAAACACCATTCCGTCACCGATGAAACCATCATTTTTTAAATAGTAATTGCTAAGTTACAAAAACGTTTTTCTGATATTTTTTTATAAATAATAACGACAGGAAATCGTCATACCGAAAATCTGGAAAGTTCTTGGGCAGTTCGAAATAAAATATATCGTTGCGGCATGATTGCTACGCCTCTGAACAATGGACTTCTATTAAATAAATCAATCTTTTTTTAGAAAGTCAGTATGGACTAATATATAATGCAATCAATGGAAAATACTAAAAAAATACAAACAATTTTTTAAGCTTTTAATTTTGACTCACATGAAGAACGGGAACTCTGAATACACGATTTTGAAAATTCGCAAAGACTTTGTCAGGAGACGGCAATGCTGGAGTTGCGTACAATCTTCCTGACCACCAGTTCACCAAAGGCAAGGGGCGCGTAGGCAAAGGTGACGCTTGGTTATAATATAAACGAAATCTAATAAAAATAAAAACAATTGTTCTTTATACTGAGATAAAATTCGATAATAATTACAGGTTTTCATTTTTTTTCTTTTGTTGTTTTTGTTTTAAAAAACATTTTTATTTTTATGTATCATATTATTTAATTAAATAAGTTGTATTTTTTTTTATCTTATAATATAAATCATAGAATTCACAAAAAAGAGGCTTTAACACCTACAGAAAAATTGAACTTAGCCGAATACAAAACAATCCAAAGAACAATACTCGGCCTAGTGAGCTGACGAGTGAATTGAGCAAATTATTGAATATAAGCCGCTTTTATTTCCTGAACCAATGAGAATTTCCTACTAGTTTTAGCAACCACTACTCACGCACACGTGTTTTTTACAGTCGTTCGACGAGTGACGAGTGGAGAGCTATATGACAACACTTTGATTGCGTGCCATCTGTTTATCTGTTTTTATGAAATAAAATAATATTTTCGTCGTATCCATTATTTATCCAGATTCGTTTGTTTTAGGTTTTCAACGCATCTGCTAGTAGCTCCGTCACTGTATTGACATTTTCCTTGATGTTCATTTTACGACAATTAATTATTTTGAAATTATATAGAATTGTAATATTGAATACTCACACTTTGGGGCGCGGATTTGTTATAATAGCTATTTTCATGGCGTCATGCATCGATGTTAAAAATCTATTGCTTACTAATTGATTTCCCCAGTAGAAAATAAAAAGCAGATTCCGATGGATAAAATTTCTTGACCGTAACTTAAATCATACAAAAAAATCTTTTTATTGAACAAATTGTTTATATATAAATGCATTTTTTTACCTATTGAACTCTTACCTGATCCAACAAATCTTCACACGCAATTTGTGTTCCAAATATAAGACTCGTTACAGTAATATAATCGTCTAATGATTTTGATAGATAGTTAAAATACTGAAAAAAATATAATAGCACAAAACATATCGTTAAATTTTATCGAATATGTATGCCTAAGTCAAAGTATTTTCTGCATGTATCGTAATATACTGAATAATATTTATATTCATCTAAGCGTAATATTTTGAGATAGATGGATATTTTATAATATGTTTGTATTTTACTTTTTATTTAACAAGCATTACCGGTAGATTTGTGGTGTTTGCAACATTATTTTCAAATAATATAGTAGAAATGCCTCCATTGTGCAGAGATGACGTCAAATTTACCAAATCCAAATTCCTGAAATATTTTGTCTAATTTTTTTAACTAGTCAGTAAAGATCACTTTTAAGGTGTTCACTGTCAATAAGTGGTGGAATGGCATTATAATAAAAATAATAAAACATTTTTAGTACTTTTTCCACAATAAAATTTATTTGATCAGGAGGAAAAGGTGTAATTTATTTCAATTTAATTTGTATAAATAGCACTGTTTATATATTTTTCTTATCAGCTGATAATGCTCGCGATGAGCGAAACCGGTCCTGATCAAATAAATTTCATGTGGAAAAGTACTAAAAATATTTTATTATTTTTATTAGTCAGTAAAGAGTTTTTTATGGACCTTTAAAAAAACGAAATATAACCATTGACATTGAGTGAAGGCAAAGAATTAAGAGATTAATTGATAATAATTAGTGTATAACATTTCTGAGCACGCTATGAAGTATTTTAGAAGATAATTTATTCGGTTCTTGCTCTTTGGTCGTTTCTCTTTTGACAAAGACCGCAGAGATATTTAAACATTAGCTGTAAATATTACCCGCAGTAAAAAGTATGAAAATTGTCCAAGATTCATAAGCCCCGTTCAATTAAATCTACTTACTGTGTTTCTTTAAATTAAACTATAATATTAAATCTTAAATTCTAAATGTATACGATTAATAAATAAACTATAAATTGAATTGTATTGAATCAGTTTGTAACTAATAGAGTGCAATAAATAATGTAACTATTATTTGGTGTCCAAACGCCCTTACAGTTGACTATTTTTGTTCATATTGTTCAGTAACTTCAATAAGAATATTTTTTTAAAAAATACATTAAAATAACGCACCAAGGAGATGCACATGGACCAAAAAGTTGTTAGAACATTTAAAAAAGAACGTTTTATTCTTTCTTCACAGTAAACTTTCATTTGTCTACTGGTTTTGAGAAGTTCTAACTGCGAACGACGCTTTTTTCATACGTTTGAAATCAAATGGAAATATTTACTTAGGGATGGATTAACAAGAAAGTTTCTGTGAGAACCTAGAAATCCTTTTTTCACTTGCCCCGTTTTTTTAGTACTGGATGTGTGAGATGGGATTTCAAACATTATAGACATTCGTGCCTTTGAACCATTGGCGGATCCAGAAATTGTCCAAGGAGGGGGCCATTCAATTCGAAAATAAACATCATAAAAAGATAATACATTAAAAAATAGATGATTTAAAAATAATATATCTACATAAAAGTAGTCAATACATAATTAAGTATGTATTCTATAAAACATCGTAAACTGAACAATTAAAGATCCCATTTCACAATAAAGTTTTAATAAAGTAGAAAAATGAAGAAAAAAAATCTCCTCAGGGGGGGGCCATGGCCCCCATGCCCCCCCACCCTTGGATCCGCCAATGCTTTGAACACGAACCCGTTGGTAACTCGGGTACAGGTTGTGATTGTCTTACCGCAAGTATTATGAGCTATTATCATAACGCTATTGAAAACAACATAACGTTATGATAATTTCTTGACAATCCCTGTTTTTTTTAATGAGAAATAACGTTTGCTAGAAAGCGACAGTGCTGTTCGAGCCGTGCTCATCTTAACAATTGAATCAGAAAAACTTACACTTTATTTTCACCATTTTCGTGAACCACAGTTAAACTTGTTAATTGAAGACCAGACACAACATCCTTCAGGGCATCTGACATATAGAGTGGTAAGAATAAAGACGCGTTATCTAAAATAATATTTTTATATAAATATGTATTGCGTTCGATGTGTTCAAAAATATACATTCATGTATTGATTTCAATCACAGAAATATTGTTTACTATTTTATACCTAGCGTAAAGAACTCGTTTCATGTACATCAAATAACACTATGAATATGTAAAACATTTTGTTGACAGCACGAAATTATTTATCAATACCGCAGCTGATTGTAAACACCGCATGATATATTATGTACTATATATTTTATTGCTTTGTTTTCTTGGGTCCATTCTTATGAGGATTGGTGACAATATATAATTATTTTCAAATAGATGTCATATGTACATATCTATATTTTATTATTTTAATACCATCAGATTTTTAAGATACAATTCAAATAGTAATATCAATTTCTGATTAAACTATTAAATTGTTTGGGCAAATCGGATATAACAGACTGCATATTAATTCAGTTTTTTTTTACCATGTCCGCTCCCAATGTGGAGCATATGGACTCCTAATGGAGTTTATCTCAACAGAAGTATTACTACGAGAACTGCTTGTTACTTAATTGCTCAACCTCTCTTTTTCCAAAGAGAGTAGGAATAGAAGGATAGGGCTAAGGACAAGACTATTGGTTAGCTAATCGCTCTCGATACGCCCCGTTCATAGGATAGGATGGGTGAGAGGGGGGAATTCAAGACATCACATATATCCATGCTTTCGAACAGAAATTCATAAATCGATTGAAAAATCAATTTATAAAACTATCCGTACTGGGATTCGAACCCGTGACCTCCGTAACCGAAGTCGACGACGTTGACCACTCGACCACACAGGTGACGAATTTGAAAACTGTAGTAAATATATGTACCATCTTTATAAATAAGAATTATATGGTCGTTTGATATTATATTATAATTGCATGGGTAATGCCAAACTAGTTTAACGATAAATGTACTTTAAATGGCTAATAAATATTTATTATCACCTACTTTTTGAATAGTGGATATCCACAGAAAATAGGTAGGAAGGTATTTAATAGATATTTTAGTAAAACAATATAAAATGTAAGCGTCTACTGTATTTATGGAATAAACATGATAGAGGTTTACCTTTAGCATACTGTGAGATAACTCCTTTACTGCAGATGCAAAACATTACCACAAAAACAAACATTTTGTAGTTGACTGGTAAACAGATAATTTTCACGACAGTATTTTTAAGCGTTGTCCATTCCAAAGAAACTAACTTGTACTAATTAATTATTTATAAAAATATCAATTCAATTTTAACAATAAATTGTTTGAAATTAAAATATATTTAGTACTTTTATACTTCTCTTGTTAGACGAGTATCATCGAGAGACTTAATACACATACTGATTTGAGCAAAATATAATATGTTTTCGATCGATATGTGAATTATTTTGTTACGCTATTACAACTGTCAATCATCGCTAGAACACAATCAGTGGTAACGCAAAATAATTTCAATAAACAATAATTAAAACTAATTATGAATGTTAAATTAATATGTAATTTTAAGTTGGTACTCAAAATATAATTATATTATTAACAATAAAGGCGTCTGCATCACTTAAAACTTAATTTGCGATTTATAATTATTTATCGAATTTAAAAACAGTGAAATTGTAAATATGTAAATAATTTACGAGTAATATTTTAAAACGTACTAATTATTCCAAAATTTCAGTTATGGTTTTATGTACGCAAACTTTTATTCGTCCTACATTATTAATTTCGTTATGAAGGTGTTTTTTTTACAGATATAAAACATTTAAATGAAATAAACACAAGCATTATCGTACTGACCATGGTTTTGACTTTGATTGAACGACAACTGTATACCATTAGTGTTTAAATATGATTTTGGGCACATGGGCGCCATAGCGCGATCTGGAACTCCAATTTGTATCCACCTTTTGAAGCATCTGGGGTCGTATTTCGTGTGTCGGCAATAACGTGGCGAATGTTGGCTTTCAAGCAGTATATCGTCTACATAATTCTAAAGAAATAATCTAAAGGTATTAAATCATACGATCTTGGAAGCCCGACTCAAATGTCAATTACGTGAAATTATTCCGTCACTAAATTGATTGTGGCGCGCACTGAGTGGCATGTTGCACTGTTTTGTTAAAACCATAGCCTTCCCATTAATGACATTCAATTGGGTAACGAAAATGTCAGTAATCATGGATCTAGCGCTCTTCGGTTAATGTAACGTTCTAGCCGGCATCATTTATGAAGAAATATTAACCAATGATTCCACATAGGGCCGACACCACCATATAGGCGATATAGGCAATCGCCTAGGGCGCGGAGGAGAAAAATATTTTTTAATACTCTATTCTCTACTTGGAAATTCTGCAAATTACTAGGTTTTCTCGCAATTTCTAATGTTTCATATTAATATTCGTAAACTTTTATTTTTATATTGCTTTTAAAACTTATTGATACAGTTAAGATAATTTTTTTAGATACAATTTGATAGGCAACAATTAATAATCATTACAAATATATAGATATTAATAAAGGTTAAATAAATAAATAGAATTGGTATAACAAGTAAAAAAAATATTAAATAATAATAAGCAAGAATAATAGTTAATAGCACTAATAAAATAACTTTTAATTTTGAAACAGTTGTGATTAAGCATTGAATGATACGGGGCAGGGAAGGTAAACTTTTTCTCCAAAAGAAGTAGCAAATTTTTTGAAGTGACAGAAATTTTCTGGAGACGAAACCAGATCTGGATGCCCGATAGGACCATCATGGGTATTTCTACATAATGAAAACAATATACCTCTTTCTATGGACATAATCGGACAATTCCAGAGAATATGCTCTGAATCTTGATTACTGTCACCACAAGGGCAGTGTGGGCTAAGTTTGATTTTAAATTTATGTAACTTAGCATTAAACGCACCGTGTCCGGTGATAAATTGTGAGATCCAGTGATCCGGAGAGAGCCAGGTTGCATTCTGACGAAAAACAATATATGGGGAAAATAAATAGGTACGGAGGAACTGTCATCAACTGTTATACAATACAACGAGATTGGTATTTGTGTTTGTATGTATGGGCTAATCTTATGTAGCCCCTGACGTCTGACAGCAGACTAAAACTTTGATGCAAAGTCGTGTACGTTTAAATGACGTTTCCGTATGGCCAATGTGAATAAAATACAAACAATTTCTAATCGTGCTTGATTGCACCCCAGTATAAATAAAGTATTCGGGCTATATTAGCTCGGGTTAGCCCGAGCCTTTGTTATTATTATTAATACGTAGATGTCGCCAGACTGACGTATCGTTGCCTGTTCTGTATAAAGTATGTATAGGGTTATTGCTTTTTTTATGCCAGCTCGTTATAAAATTGTAATACAAAACACAACATTTATAAGATATAAGATATCGAGAGTATTATTGTAGATAGACATAGCATTGTCTTATATTGACAGAGGAAAATCAAATCAAAGATATTGTATATATTTGGGAAAGATTAGTTACGTTTAGAAATTTATTTATTTTGTTCAGCGGCCGAATTGCTGTTCATTTTTATTCAGCCATCTAAATTTTTTTTTCTACACATTTTGGGTGAAAAATGCAGGTCGGGCTAAGCCAGGCTTGCCAGATTTCCAAAATCACAGATCGGGACATTCACTATTTCGAAGATTTTTATACATGTACACATTTTCTTAAGTCGGAATTTTTACAGAGACTTGCAATGCGGGACTCGGGATTTGTCTATTGTACTCGGGACAGTCCCGCTCAAATAGGAACGCCTGGCAACCCTGGGCGAAGCCCACCTAGCCCAGTACCTAGAACCGCCACTGGTTAATATGAATAATACAATACTTTTTAAATTAGATTAACCTAGTTTAACTTGTTTTTTTGAGCTTTACTAGCAGGCAAAAATCATTTTTGAGAGCTAAATTTCAAAATATTCAAAACCGCTTTTTTGTTTTATCCAAAAGACTTTTTGAAATTCAACGATTAAAAAATAATAATTTTGTATTTAGGTATTATTAGGTATGTATTCTAGCTAGTAAGTCTTAAAAATACTTTTTTCTTCCTTTAATGCAGCGATTTGTTAACTGGCAGCATTGATTGTCGGCTGACGTCATACTCCATGTGATACTCAGTTGCCGTAATTTTTAAAACACGTGACCGACGTGACGAACTTTCGGTCCATCGTTGACGTTTCTATAATAAATAATAATGGTTTATGTTTATAACATAACAGTGATTTTATCAAGCATATAGATAATATGATATACTTTTCAATATTATTCTTATAGTTCGAAGCAAATAAAATTAAAATAGGAAAATTTCTTCAATTTAACAGCAGTTGGAGGTTATAATCAATGCCACTATTATAAATGAATGCTTGTAATTCGTAGAACGTTGCTGCAAAAATCTAGTTGCCTTACATTTCTCACTGGCACGTATTGGACTGAACACATACCTATTGAAAAGTCTTTTATTTGGGGTAAGCTTCAAAAAATGTCAACATTAATTCCTCCTCTACATGTCAAAGGTATGAAACTTTTAGACCGTGAAAAGTTCAAAGCAACCTTTTCTGTCCCTGTTATCTACATAAAAGAAGCATCAAATTTATCGGCAATCGTTAAAACGTTAAAAAAATATCTCATCAAATTAGAAAATTTTAAACCTATCAGACAATTAGAATCTGAGGAAATCGGGGGAGATGTTGATCTTAGTTCCGATATGACCGATTCTATAAAATGTGCGTTTTTAAACCCGAGCAATATTCGTAATTGGGTAGATATAGAAGAAACTGATAGACATAGTCTCTCTAAAATAAACATTTCTCAAGATGACTTTAGTACCAAAGACATTGTATTAACATTTGAGAATTTTAAAGCTGATGAAATTTTGAAAGCAATATTGCCTGATGACAGAGAAGGTGTTACGGGTTTTTCGAAGATTGGCCACATCATCCATGTCAACCTACGAGATCATCAATTGGAATACAAAGAAATTATTGGTGAAGTTTTGCTAAATAAAATTGTTGCATCTAAAACAGTTGTCAACAAGATAAATACAATTGACAGCACTTACAGAAATTTCAATATGGAAGTATTGTGCGGAGAGAAAAACTTTACTACCCAAGTCAAAGAAAATAAATGTTCATTTGAATTTGACTTCTCGAAGGTATATTGGAATCCGAGATTATGTACTGAACATCAACGAATAGTTGACTTATTAAATACAGGTGATATTTTGTTTGACGTTTTTGCTGGAGTCGGACCATTTTCAATTCCAGCAGCAAAGAAGAAGTGCACTGTTTATGCAAATGATTTAAACCCTGAATCATATAAATGGCTTAATCATAATGCACAACTAAATAAAGTTTCATCTGCTCTTTTCCACTCTTATAATTTTGACGGAAGAGAATTTATAAGAAATGTTTTACAAAAAGAATTGATAAATATTCTTGAAACTTCTTCACAAAATATATATAAAGACAGAAATATTCATATAACTATGAACTTGCCTGCCATAGCTCCAGAATTCCTAGACGTTTTTCCTGGTATTTTAAGTGACCATGTCACACTTGCTGAAAAATTTAAACCACCCATTGTTCATGTCTATTGTTTTGCCATTGGTGAAACCCCATCAGAAACAGCCAAAATGGCTGTGGAAAAATACATGCAATCTACGTTAGACAGTAATTTAGTCGAAGTATCGTTTGTTCGCAACGTTTCACCTAAAAAAGAAATGATGAGAGTGAGCTTTAAACTCTCAGAAGCTATTTCATTTCAACACCAGAAAAAAAAAATTGTAAACATTGATAAAAGAAAAGCTTCATTTGACACAGCGAAGGAACCAGATGTAAAACACGTCAAACTTTGATCACACTTACCTTCACTCAATCAAAATGTTTGATACCATGTTAATATTATGAAGAATTATAACTGATTTTCTGGCAAATAAAAAGGATTTTTTGAAAATGCTAATGCTTTAATCATTTACAAGAAGAAACATTAATTTGTCTAGAGATTTTCAAAATATTTTAGACATCTCAAGCTTTGACTTGAATATGTCATAAGAATAGTCAACCTTTTTAGCCTAAAAAAACAGACATAAAGAAAACCAATACATATGCAAAATCATATCCAAAAAGTCCCAACTGAACAATACATTCAAACAACCTGATCAAAACTTGACAGGCAAATAGATTTTTTGAATAAAATTAACTTCACTCAACTTTATTCAAATAATTTATCACAATCACCTATATATTATAATAAACTATATCATTCATTTCTTTGATTTTTTCAGTAGAAAGACAGTAACTTGGGCGAATTCTTCACAATAATTGGATTATAAATTACTTAAATTCAATCTTAGTCTAAAGCAACTCATCTAATGGAGATTAATAATTATTCTAACTCTTTACTGCAGTCAATACAGGTACTCCTACAAGATGACAAACAATGTATTTAAATGTATTCATTAGAAAACTAGTGACCGTTAGATTGAATTCAAATACCAAGTAGTATTTTTCTGACATCAAAATGTTGACAAATCGTTATCTTCCAGGTTATTGAAGAATGTCTGGACAAATACAAACTTTCTGAAATATTCCTGTCTTTCAATGGTGGAAAAGATTGCACTGTGCTATTAGATCTTACTCTAGACATAGTAAAAAAGAAATATCCTAATGAAAACGATTTTAAATTGTTAAAGTTTGTATACATTCAACCTGAAAATCCATTTCTAGAGCTAGAGGAATTTATTAGTTTAACTGAAAAAAAGTACTGCTTAAACCTTCAAATAGTTACAGGAAATATCAAAACTGCGTTAAAAGATATACTGTTAAAAGATAAAACACTCAAAGCCTGCTTGATGGGTACTCGGAGAACAGATCCATACTGTGAAAATCTTGAGTTTTTCAAAGTAAGTATTCATTTATTTTTAAATCTTTCTGATCATCTGTTCTGATACTTATATCCATAATAAAAAATAATTACCCATTCTAATCTGATACAAATTAATCACGCAATATTCCTTATGGTGAAATACCAATGGAAATAATTTTTTTTATAAATATTTACACATCGCTTACATTACAGATGACTGATAATGATTGGCCACAAATGATGAGAGTTAGTCCACTTTTGAATTGGACCTATCACGAAATATGGAGCTACCTGAGGAAGAAACAAGTGCCTTATTGTTCACTTTATGATATTGGGTAAAAACTATTTTTTTGTTAAATTACAAGATCTTATGATTGAAGAATATTTAACTGCTATTTCCATGCACTTCACAACTGTATTTGACTAAACATACTTTTTGAGTTCTCAAACTTATTATTTAAACACACCATATAAATACCAAACAAAATCTTATGTTGGATATTTCATCATTAATATTATTAACATAAAACAGAAACTACAACAAAAAATTCTTTCCAAAAATTTTAAATATAAAGATACTATTGATGGATTTGCCGGTAACTTTGTGGAAATTCATTTCTATAAAAATTTCGAATTGAATACTTTGCTATTCATATTTTGTAATATCAATTTTAATTTTATACAAATTAGTAGACATGCCTATATAATTGATTTTTTTCCATTATAGATACACATCAATTGGCTCTAAAAGCAATACATTACCTAATCCTGCACTGCAAATAGAAAAGTCCCTCGAGCATGATGGTTCATATAAGCCGGCATATTTTCTAGAAGATGGTGCTTTAGAACGAAGTGGACGAATCTCAAAAAAAATTAATGGAACACATTGATGATAAAATCTATTAGCAAAATATTTCAGATTTATTATTGATTTCGGTTATGGACTTCTTTATAGAATATAATAAATTTATTTATGATATTGTTTATGTTGGTTTACTCCCAAATAAATATACAAGGCAATGTTCCCGCTAAGGTGTGCGCGCGCATACCTCAAAAGATGTGGCCGCAGACTTTTTTCCGTTCTTCGCACAAACCGCACATATAAATGTTGTACAATAGAGTTACTGAAAATTTACCGTACACAAAAGTTTGATGGTTCACACACACAGTAGAAAAATTAGAGGGAACGTTGATCCAAGGCTACTTTGTATCCACAAGACCAATATGAACCCTAAAGCAGCTGACAATGGAGATGCATTTTGTGTTAGCAGCTAAACACTTAGCGCTTTCAGACACTTTCAAAATAAACGCTGAGGAATGTACTGTTGGTTAAAGGAAAAAAAACTATTTGATGTACATAAAACTACGATCTTGCTATCGAAACGAAGTATTCGTCATATTTTTTGCTGAATTTATTTAAAAAAAATATTTTAGAATTAATAATAGCGTTAGTAGTAATAACAGGATTAAGCATTTTCCATCTTCTCTAAAAGCTATTCTCTTCCTTTAAAAATATTTAAAATTCTCCCCTACTCTGAATTTAAAGTTTCTGCTAGCATAATATTTGCCACATTTTATGTCCCAATAGTAAGGCCAATTTAAGTTTTAATAAAGCAAAACTATTAAGTGATAATATGGTCAACCAGCGACCATCGTACTAATGTACACAGCTTCACTGATCGTTTCTTCACAGTAGTTAGCCAGCTGCCAGTACGTATTATCACTAAGACTGGTATAATTTCAATGGACTGTATATTATTAATAAAAGGTTAGCAGTTATTCAATCGTATGTTATATCACAAAAAATTATTCATAAATTATATTTTTGCAAAATAATCACAAAGTATAAGTTATACATCACTATTTCTTACCATGTCCACTCTCAATGTGAACCATATGAACTCTTAATTTATATTGATAAAAGTTTTTTTGTTAAAACTACTTATTTAGTTACAAATCTTTTATTTCTTTGGTGGAAATGGAAGAATTAGGTAAGAACAGGACTAGTATTTAGTTATTCGCTTTCGTTAAGCTTCATTTTTAGGATCAAAGAGGTGGAAGGCTATTATAGACATACATGCTTTAAACATAACTCGATTGAAAGATAAGCCTTATGATACAATCTGTACTAGGATGCAAATTTGTAAGTACCTCGACCAAAACCAATGGCGTTGATCTTACAACCACGGAGCTGGCAATTATAGCTTACATATATATCTTTTTAAATTTGGCTAAAACCTTTAACACTAATTTGATTAAAACTTAGTGGTTCAACGATTTTATTTGATCCAATTATGTCCTAATTGATCCAACTCATTAGATAATCATTTTTTAATGTAAATGTCATTTGTATTACCATTATCGTTTGTTTGTTTTTCTATCATCCCCTCCCATTTTATTTGATTTTTATTATAATATATCAGAATAGTAAAATTAAAATCATTCGTACTTGCGAAAACAAACATTTGCGAAAGTAGTTGTCTGAGGATGCTTTTGAAAGAGGCGAAACACATGTCACATTTTGTAACACAATACGTGAAATAATCTAAGTTATTTTTATTTTATATTGATTTTATTTGAATTTACAATAAATAATAATTTGATTATGTCTGTTGAAAGAGGTATATTGTTTTCGTTATGTAGAAATAACCGTGATGGTCCTATTGGGCATCCAGATCTAGTTTCGTCTCCAGAAAATTTCGGTCACTTCAAGAAATTTGCTATTTCTTTTGGAGAAAAAGTTTACCTTCCCTGCCCCTCACCATTCAATCCTTAATCATATTATATCTGTTTCAAAATTAAAAGTTGTCTCATTAGTGCCATTAACTATCATTCTTGCTTATTATTATTTAATTATTTTTTTACGTGTAGTTATACCAATTCAATGTATTTAATTAACCTTTATTAATATCTTTATATTTTTAATTATTATTATTGTTGCCTATCAAATTGTGCCTAAAAACATGTATCTTAACTGTATCATTGAGGAGATATCGTCTTCAGTGTGATACAGAATGGAAAACAAGTTTATCGAATAAAAAAAAATAAAAAAATAATAATAATTTTGTCTCAAAAAGATCTATTATGTAAATATATTGATTGCATGGTATTAAGATTTATTTTAACTGGAAGAATGATAATAATACAAATCATTAGTTTTAATGTGAATTTGAGCAACGTAAGTAAATATCGCACATTTTCATATAAGAATACTTGACCCCATGTACTAATATATACGGTATTTTGTTGTTTTACGCCAAGCACTGAAAAATGCAACGATCGTCACCCGTCGGTACAAATCCACATCCAGGTGGGGTGTTACTCAACCAATTTCAAAATATAAACATAATAGGTTTTAAAAACTGCTCTTTTTGGATGTTTTTGAACATCGACTTCAAGGCGTTAGTTGCGCGATAATTAACGCAACGTGACCATTTATTGTATCCTCAAAACAGGACATCGACTTATTTTTAGTTTATAGTGTATATTCAAGAAAACGAATATTTCTTCATGAAAAAAAAAAAATTGCGCACAAATCATTCCTTGTTGTGTGTTCCAAGCGTTTTTTTTTGCGGTTATTACACCTGTACACACGGTACATTAGTACCTGTAAGAATTAAGTGAATACTCATCAAATTTAATACTTCTGAATTTTGGTTATACAATGTAGTTGGCTGATTTTTTGATTTATCACGATTTTGAAATGTTATTTAGGTTGTTGTCCTTTAGAAAAGAGGTTATTTTAAGCTCTGCTTGGGGACAACAGAATATGTATACTAATAAAAACGGGACGTATGCTCACATTTCATATTATGTGATGTGTCTAATATATTTGGCCCTATCAAAGCATAGCGGCTATCTCCCTATCTAAATATAAGGGGATGCCTTAATGATTCTTCGATTGTGAAAAAACAGTTTAATTAACATAATTTCCAAAAAAAAAAAGTTTTTTTCAACTTCGCTTACGATTTTTAGACCCAAAGCTTTTTCAACCATACTGTACTAAAATTAACCGGAAAAAAATCTTGTCTCAATTATTTTGTGCTATGGCATTACCGCCTCCATCCAAAGCCAAGTATAAATAGCATCACGCAATTTACGTTGTGTCCGGCTTGAGTCTGTCGTCGACTAGCGATTTACATAGAGTTTGTATGGAAACCGAGTGATTGATTCTATGTGTCCCCGCATTAAAAGTTTGTTTTCGTTGAATTTAATGTATTTGAGTTGAAGATTTTTTAACAGTGTATTCTGTGACTACTTAGGCACCATTTTACAGTTAAAAGTTCTTCGAAAACCACCCTACACTTACAAAATGTAATGATTTATATAGACGTATAATTTCTGTTCCTAACTGCTACGGCCGCCATATTGAATTTTTGAAAACTGTGTTCCTTGCCAATGCCATATAATTGAATAAATCGTGATATATTGTACATTAAACTTGAATTTTAAGCCATTCAAGGTTGCTCAGTGATTATTATCTTCCGCCAATACAATGATTCATCAAAATACTCGTTTAAAGTAAGTAAATATCGATATTAAGTTGAAATGACATCCACGCCTGGCAAAGATTGTCGTAAATTATAAATTCATAATTAATTTCATCAGTTCATTAAATTACAGCTTAACGAATAAGAGCTTAATTGTCAAATATTTAGTACCATTGATATTTATCAAGATTTGTCGTAATTAATGTTTAAAAAATGTAGAAATGTAATATATTATACGTCCATATTATAGGTTAGATTTTGACAATTAATGTGAAAATCATACATTGAATTCAACTTAAATGCTATTATTTGTAACTGAAGACATATTTTGACATTGTGAATGTGCTTTGTGAGTCATTTTAAAAATATAATTTGCATTACTATAGAGATCATATTTAAAATTCGTTAAAATTTAGTTGACAAATAAAGTTGAAATATACTACGGCATTTCAAATTGAAAACAGAGTGTATGTATTCATTTGAACTTATATTGAAAAACAATATTCCATGAATTAGTTGGCATGACTTATCACCTGCAATAAGAATTGTTTACCGAAGATAATTAATGTTCCAAAACGTAGAAATTTAATATATTATGCGTCCATATTATAGGTTAAGATTTGCAAATCATACATTGAATTAAATTTAAATGCTATTATTTGTGACTGAAGACATGTTTTGACATTGTGAATGTGCTTTGCGAGTCGTATAAATGATATAATTTGCATTAATATAGGGATTATAATAAAATTTCATTAACATTAAGTTGAAAAATAATGTCGGAATGTACTAAGTACTGGCATTCCAAATTGAAAACAGACTATGTATTCAATTAAACTTATATTGAAAAGCAATATTTCATGAAGTAGTTGGCATGGCTTATTACATGCAATTAGAATTATTTACCGAAGATATAGATATGTTAAATTGTAAAATTATTGTCGTTTAACATATAGTTGCTGCATTTCATGTCGACCAATAATAGCTTTTGTATAGAAATTGATTTTTAACCTAATGTATTTTTCTACGTGATTTTTTCAGATGTCTAGACGGTACTGTGTTCCAGGATGCAATTCAAACTTCAGCTCATCCTTGCTAAGTAACAGTGCAGTCTCAACATTTGCTTTTCCGATGATTGATGTATAATGAAAAGAAAATGGCTTAGAGCAATTCCTCATTAAAATTCGCCTACTACAGTCAATACGGTAGTATGTATTAAACATTTTCATGACAGTGAGGTAACTAGCATATTTATATTAGAGTGTATTAAATGACAAGCTAGCAATAATGTCGACGAACTAGCAAGTATTCATAGTTTCAAGATAACGTCTGTTTTTGTGAGCTAAAATAAATAGTTATATAAATTCTAGTTTGTACTATGACGGAGGAGTCTTTAAAACAAACAACTGTTGAAGTTTCATTTAGCATTGTTTTTATAAAATCGATCAACATTGTCGGCATAGTTAAGGGTTAATGTTTGATAAGCAATGATTTTTTTAACGGGTGTATTAAAGAAACATAAGACAACCAATGCTTAGGTTTCCGCCATTTTAATAACCTGCAAGTTTCTCTCGACCGCTCATAGTGTGCTGGCCAATTGAACTTTTCTTTGTGGTGTTCGGGTTTGAAAAGCCCGGTATTTTCTATATACATTAGTTGAAGGGTCATTAAAGGTATGTTACTTGCTGCTTAATTTTATACGTAAGAATTAACAACTTTTGCCCACCTAACAGTCATTCTACAATACTACGTCAACTGTCATTCAGTGTGATATTTTACGTGATAAAATTGATTTCATCATGATGTTCCCAATTTGATTAAACGTCATAATTCTGTTCCGTTACATGTGAAGATAGTCATTAAAACAACACGTATCAAGAACGAATTTATTTCAGTTTTGACCTGAAAGCTGGCACTGATTGACCTCTCATGTTCTACATCGACGTTATGAATGCGGCTTAAAAATGAGTGGAACAATATGGGAGCAGTTCAAAACGACTTGGTTAACCACCTTATTCAGCGGAGTACTTTTCTTGGCGGTTACATATCTTCTATTTTGGAATGAGGGCCAAGCGATTCTTACTTCTCAGTCTTTAGAGGAAGCTATGAATAAAGTTACCACTATAGACCCATATAGTCCTGGCGCCAAACCTGAATACGAAAATAAATTAGTACATATCATAGGTCCAATTGATATAATGGAGCCATTAACTGAACCTGATTATACTATCCAAGTAATGTCTGTTAAACTAAAAAAGAGAGTTCAAATGTATCAATGGATAGAAGAAGGAAAAGAATATGACGGTTTCGGTGACACTGTTGAATCAAACCCAGAAGTCAGCTCATATTCCTACCAAAAAGACTGGAGAGATTATCTTGTCGATTCTAGTACATTTTACATGCCTCCTGGTCATCACAATCCCAAAGACATGCCCTTTTCAGCTCAAACGTTCATTGCTGAAAATGTGAAAATTGGATGGGTTTTTCTAGGGGCGGATGTGAAACGGAAATTCAACGATTATTATGATATAACATCAGATGAACGTCCTGAAAGACCTGATATTAAACTGCACTCCGGTGCATATTATCACGGTGCCGATCCGCTAGTTCATGAAATCGGTGATCTGAGAGTTATATTTTCATATGCTGGACGGCAAGACGACGAATATACAGTTATTGGGTTTCTTGAACATTCAACTATACATCCGTATATCACAACATCACAAGATCAATTAGTACTATTACGCAAAGGTCGATTCTCAGCTAAAGAGTTACTGGTATTAGAGCACAGAGATATGGGAATGGTGGCTTGGCGATATAGAGCCGTTGGCTGGTTCCAAATGTTTGCTGCTTCGATGAGCTTGCACCCTGATTGGTTCACTCTTTTATTAAGTAGCAGTTGGGTGTCGCCTAGAGTTCGAATACATGGCCGACTGTTGACAAATTTAACACTGGCCACCTGCGCTACTTTGTTCATTATATCTCTCGCTTGGATTGTCTACTCTCCTATACTTTCAATAGCTTTAATTACAGTTGCAATCTTACCAGTGATATTTTTTTCAAATGCTTTTCGATATAATCAATGCAATCATCAAAGTCATTATCAATAACTCAATATTTAAATTTACTATTAGTTTTAATCTCCTCTTATTCACCTGTGTCAAAAAAAATATTTACTGTAAAAATATTCACAAAAAGATGTAAGTAAACTTACTACCCCTGTGAAATAATAGCAATTTTATTCTCATTGTTCTTTATACTTGCTGTCTGAACCAAAATATAACATAGCTTCATATATATATATATATATATAGATGGCTCGTATTTAACCTTTAGAGGAGTATGAACGTACGTATAAATGTAGTTTAAACTCAACACAGGAGTGTCTGTCTGTAAGCATATATATGCTCTAAGTATGAATTACATATATTCATTGGGAAAAAGTCACAAAATTGTCATGTTAAGAAAAGGCAGTAAATTAAAGTAAGGTCTGTATAAATCTATTCACTCCTCTAAAGGTTAAACGGTCAGAATTTATACTAAATGGTCAGAATTACAGAGGGCAGAATAATTAATTTTTGGTCAGAATTTATATTAAGTGGTCAGAATTTATATTAAATGGTCAGAATCTAAATGACATTGGTCATATTTATTTTGACACATGGTCTGAATTTTTTTGATGATTATGATGCTATCGTATCGCATTGCTATTGGTGCAAAACTGCAAAGTGAAGTTGTTTACGGCAAATCGTCCAATGGGTGAGCGATGCTACTAGCGCCACGGATATTGAATAAATCACTAGTATTGCGAAGGATGAATTGACAGTTCCCATCAGAGACAATATTATACTAGTTCCCATCTTTTGGCAGTGGTTAACGGATCTTCTTTACGACGGGGAAAAGGATTATTATCAGTGTAATACTGTAAAAAGAAGAGGGCAGCAATGTAATACTAGACTATGTATTTTATACTGCATTGATAAACCTGATGTTATTGTATTTAAAACAGAAGAAGAAAACATTCACATGAAACATTAGCAAATGACACGATGAAATTAAATGATGACATTAAAAATAAGATACAGGCAATTTTTAATTTAAAAGTTAAGCCTAAGATGATGGAAATTTCGCCGCGGAATCGGTTCAGATATATTTTTAAAAAATTTAGAATTCCTGCTGTAATTGAATGTTTAATGTGCAGTAATTTTTTCGCACATAAAGTGTTGAAAAATCGCCGCCTCGTAATCAAAGGATTAATAATTTCTCTATTTTTTTTATTCTGATCAAAATGTTTATAAAAATCTGACTGTATAATAATTTTATTCTGACCGTATTATAATAATTTTCTTCTGACTGTATTATAATAATTTTCTTCCGACTTAGTATTTTTATTCTGACCGTTAACATTTTTATTCTGATCAAAAATTGAATTTTTTTATGACCAAAAGACGATTTAAATTCTCACCATTTATTTTGTATATTGGGCTGGAAATAGGTACTGAATTCATTTAGACATTTTTCAATTAACTACTCAATTTTTGTGATGACCTCAAAGAAATTGCACTATGATGATCAATAATTTAATGACAATTATATTATTATTTAGCCCAAACTCAGTATTTTTTTACTCTGTTTTAAAGCTTGTACTTGAAACAGACCACTGTTGGTATTTTAGGCTATTTTCTGTTGACTTATAACTGACTGAAATAAATCTCACATTTTTTTGTTTGAAATTATGATAGCTGACTCTTAGGAATGTAACATATTTGTATGTATGTGGTGTATTCATTATTAAATAGGTGCAATTTAGTGTAAGTAGACTTAAAAATAGTTTTATTTCGTGATAAAATATTTATAAACATACTGTGACTTTTTTATTATTAAAAATTTTAACTCAATTTAGTATCTTTTTATACATTTCCTATTGTCCTATTAACAGTTACATAACCTTGAGTTTGACTATTTGAACTTCACATCTGTCGTGAGAAACATTTTTCAGCACTTCATTCCAAGAATAAAATTTGGTTGTCATCATGAAATAAAATTGTTCTTTATAAAATTATAACATTTATTATATAGTTGAAAATTACATTTTCAGTGAGTGAATCATGCTTTCTAATCACTTACTCTTGATTTAGAAACAATATTGTTTATTTAAAGTTATACCACCAAAAACTTATATTTTATATCTGTTGAGTAAATTTGATATTTTAAATGACACCAACAAGTATATGTGGTACGATTTCAGGTTTTATAAACTTATTTTAAGGTTATAGGTGCTGAACAAAACCAATTTACAAACAGTTCTTTATAATGAATGATTTTTTTTCATAACATCGGTGACTGTTTTTTTAGATGCCTGTCGCTGACGAAAATAAGTCATCATGGGCCGATGAGGTCGAGTTGGACCATGGCGCAATGCCACCTCCATCGGAGACCAATGATAATGGCCTTAAAATTGTCACAGAATACAAGATCAATGAAAATGACAAAAAAGTCAAAATTGTCCGCACTTACAAAATAGAAAAACGAATCGTTTCTAAGGTATATTACGATTTGTTATCAATGTTCAATGCCATTTAGTCATGACAGAATTGGGTTGAAACTAGTAAAAGTTATCAAAAACACACCGAATTATTGTTCCTTTTTAAAAATTCAAATTTACCTATTGACTTTAATTGGCTAGCTGACAAGCAATAAAAAATTTGTGTTTGGTCCAAACAAAGATAATCCTTATAAAATAAATTTATTCTCCAGGATACAAGTTTTTACAAATTTTGAGTTCCAACCATTTCTGTCGTGTAAAAAAAAGACCACTCCAACTCCAGCTTTAAAATAAAAAAAACTACTCCAAAGAAATATTTCAATCACAGTGACAACACTTAATATAGTCTATTGTGGTTTAAATACATATCTTTAAATTATTAATTTTTTTAATGGAGCTGACTCGTAAGATTTTTTGGACTCCGGACAAAACGACTCCGACTTGACAGCTCTGGTTAAAATAAAAATTTATTTATCCATTGCCAGTTCTTATTATCTGAATGAAAGAATTCTACTACTGAAACTTGGTATATCTCAGGGATGGCAAACAAGGGACCCGCGGGTCACTGCGTGAGAAATTATTTAAACCGCTTGAACTTTTAGAAATAATTGTTTTTATTTAATGCCTTAATTACTCAATCTATGTGACCCGCAACATGATTTTTTTATATTTTATAAAATCAAATTTGACCCCCTTGCGAAAAAGGTTCGCTGTCCCTGGTATATCTAATGAAATATTTATTTTGGTCACAGACGATCGCTGCTCGTAAGAACATTCCGAAGTTTGGAGATTCCACAAACGATAGACCAGGACCTAATCCGGCAACCACTCTAGCGTCTGAAGATGTCTTCATGCAGTTCATCACGTCGCGCGAAGAGAGTACTCGTCCGGAAGAGAGTGATCTGGATTTATTGAAGGCCAATCCCAACAATACCATATTCAAATGTCGCTCTTGTCAAGGAGACCATTGGACCGTCAGTTGTCCATTCAAGCATCTCAGTGCAACAAAACCTGACGCGAGTGAGCACTGTTTTGAGACTGTTACAAACTGATTTTTACTTTTTATTTTATTTAATGACATTCAAAAGCATATCATTCTAAAAAAAATCATATAAACGCTTCTAGCCTAACGCCTAGACAGGTCCCAGGTCCAATTCTTCACTAATGGAAAGATCAAATGCAGATTTTTTAAATTTAACATGAATAGAGACAAGTTTTTATTATTTGTATGGTGATGATGTTTACTAAATTTCAAATGTCATTGCTTAAGGTATGGCAGGTGCTGGTGGAGGAGCAGACCCTAGCAAAGGACCAGGAGGTCCAGGCGGAGCCGGAGGGGGAACTAAATATGTTGCCCCCTATTTGCGAGACGGAGCTCGACGAGATGCTCCCGGAGCAGGGCCAATCAGACGAGATGACACTGCAGCCATACGAATTTCAAACCTGTCCGATGCCACTGTGGAGGCTGATCTTGAAGACTTGGTTAAAGCATTCGGGCCCGTACAGAAGCTTTACCTTGCAAAAGAAAAGGTAAGTTATACGTTTTAAACATTGATCTATCAGATCTTTAAAGTAAAAAAATGCATTTTAATCATTATACATTTTACTTACTAGCATATAGTCTTTCTCGGGATAGATATTTTTCACATTGTAATGTCATAATCCATATCTTCGCCTCACATTTAATTAGTCATATTTGATGTTTTTATCGAAAATAAGTTATAAATACATTGATGCATAGATTGTATTGAAATAATTAGGAAACTCAAAAATACATAGTAAAAAAATATATATTTTTTTTACATACATATTGACATTGAGAATAAAATGCAATCTCAAACCGTACATAAAAGTAGTTATTATGTTAACCTTATAAAATATAGAACATCGGAGAATAAATATTTTAAGAAAATATACGGTTTTAACTTGTTTTCATTTAAAAAAACAAAAGGAGTTTTTTTTGCTGATTTCTTATGAGTCCAAGGCAAGGAAGATCATATATATTCCTTTTTTTAGCTGAGTGAAAAAAATAAATTGTTACCGATTAAAACAATATGCAATATACTAAAGATTGATTTTTTTCATTGGTTTACTACGCACAATATCGCTGCATTCCACGCAGGGTTATGAAATGCAGATTGCTTTTCGAGTACTGTTTTTAAACCATTATTATTTATGAGGGTTTGTTTCAAACAATGAATGTAATGAAATTAACACCGTGAGAACAAACATATCAATTGAAATGTCAATGTTTAATCGATAAATAAATATGGTGTGTATATTGATGTTTCAACAATAATATAACTATATAAAAAAATTAAATAAAATTGTATTTTAGAGTGTTGATTGTCATATTGGAACAATTGCTAGTTCGATATCTTTCTGTATGTAGGAGAGTCTTAAATCAGCAGTGATAAATCACCACTTTGTAAGCAAAGAATTAATACAAGTAAATCAATAAATGTTTTGACAGGTTTCTAGATACATTCGTAATTTGACTAAAAAACGGAAAAGACATGTACTTATGATTGCATGTCATTTTTTTTTTATTATTATTTCAGAATACTGGAGTGTGCAAAGGCTTCGCTTACATTCATTTCAAGTTTCGGGCTGATGCGGCTAAAGCCATCAAGGGCTTGAACGGACACGGATATGACCATTTAATTCTAGGAGTCGATTGGTCCAAGCCTCCTGCGATCCAAAATTGATATTTTTACATTTGGTTTATGTAATGGTCTTAAAATTGTAATCGGACTTTTACCCCAAGACTGAAATTATGTTTGTTGTCAATATTTTCAGTTACAACTATTCTCATTCATGTTCAATTGTGGATTTTGCATCAAATATTTCAACAATAAATAATATTCGGTACATATACTGTTTTTATTATGTTTTAGAGTAACCTCATGTTTTTATGATACAGGTATTTAGGTTTACGCATCTTATAAAATTATATATAGCGACATTGGATCCTCAGTGTATGAAATGTATAAGAAATTATGATGACAACAGGAGTATCCACATTTACAGTTTATGGCAAGTAAACTAAACACGATAAATTTCACAGAGTTTGAACCATAACATGAAATCTACTATAAAAACTCTTAGCAATTATATGATTTATGAACATATATATAACTTCTCTCATTCTAATCTTCGCTGATTCCAATCACTAAAGAAGAAAATAGTTCTGAAGTATAAATATTGTGGTACTGTAATATATTATGTAAACCAGTGCTTCCCAACCTTTTTCGTTCCATGGCCCCTTAAATCTAAAAAAATAATCCGCGGCCCTCAACTGTCCATAACTCTTTTTTTTTTTAGCTCACCGACGAATTCAAAGTCCTCGATTTGCTATACTTTTTCCCCGGAATCCAAATTTCTCAATCCCGCATTCTCGTGGCGGCCCCTAATATGGGAAGCACCGATTTGACAGACTTAAATATATAGATATTTGTACTTTCTACTGAATTTCGCGGCCCCCGCGAGAAATCCTACGCCCCCCAGGTTGGGAAGCACTGATGTAAACAATCCTACATATACTACTGATGACAGCTAATCAGTTGTATATCAAGAAAGATTTGTCATTTTTCTCTGGGCTTTGAACCGGACTGAACCGAAAACCGTTATTTTTTCAGTTCAGTTTTCAAAAGTCTCGAAAGAGCTAAAAAAAAAACGAGTCACGCTGGTATTTTGGGCAAATCGGTTAATTCTTGGGTTTTTGGATTTGAAAGTCAGCAAATCGGACAAATGTCCCGGTTTGACTTGCAAGAAATCTGGCAACCTTAGCGCTAACAGATAAGTACCAAAATGAATCACTCGAAGCTGAACTGAAAACCTGAAAAACTTTAATTTTTGCCGGAACCGAACCAATATATATTTTTTTATTTGAACTGCTATAAAAAATAACGGTTCGATGCCCGGTTTTTCATTGACATTTCCAAAAAATAGCTATTATCCACCATAGTTTCTCAACCTTTTTTTACCCGCGACACCCTTACCCAAACTAATAAGTTTTTCAAGACCAGAGAGGAAGAATAAAGAAAAAATATACAAAGTAAAACCCACTACAACCTGCTACTAGGGCATCCTATACCGGACCCTTTTTGTGATCCTGGGATATCGGGATTCATTCACCATAATATGCCACAATTGCTTGAGATCATTCCCGAAAGAAGTGGGTGATTAATAGATTCCAGAATTTTTCTCAATTCGGAAGTTATGAATTGACAAATTCCATAATCATTCAGAAGAGTGAGGCCTTTTTTTAGCCCCATAGTTTCAAAATTTCATTTCAAACACAAAAACTGAAAATTATAGGATGGTTGTGGCCCCCCAAAAGTCTGCTGTGGTCCCTGATTGAGAACCGCGGTTATACACTATTAAATATAGAAAATTATAAATCTTACCATTTATTTTATACACGTAGTATCGTGCAATATAAAATGGAAAATATGGTTTAAGTTCTTCATTTGAATGAATTTTACATTTTACCAACCAAACGAAATGACACAATCATACCTTCTGAACTGTCAAATTTGCTAATTATTTACCAACAAATTTATAGCTACTAGGGCTTGTCGATTTTTAGCAAAATTTTCAACATTTGACGGTCAATTTTCTAAACTTGGTGACCCAGCTTCTAATATTATAATTTTATTAAAACTAATTTTTTATTAAAGAATGTCCTTCTTTTGAAATATATAAAGCTATAGCTTATCAGTCAGGCAATCAATGAATATAATATTTTTATTTTTTTTTACCATGTCCGCTCTCAATGTGGAGCATATGGACTCCTAATGGAGAACTGCTTGTTACTCAGTTGTTCAACCTCTCTTTTTTCCAAAGAGAGTAGGGATAGAATGATAAAGCTAGGACAGGACTAGTGGTAAGTTAATCGCTCTTGAAACGCCCCGTTCATAGGATAGGATGGGTGCGAGGGGGGAATTCAAGACATCACAAACATCCATGCCTTCGAATAGAAATTCATAAATCGATTGAAAAATCAATTTATAAAACTGTCCGTACTGCGATTCGAACCCGTGACCTCCGTAGTCGAATCCAATGACGTTGACCACACAGGCGGCTATTATATCAAGGTTTATTTTGAAAATATTTTTGCTGTGTATTTTGACTCGAATACAGTTCACAAGTACATCAAACTCAAAAACATTTATATTTCAGGACATTTCATTAACAAAATTACTTTATTTAGTAAAAGATCTGTAGATGTTGTGTTTTCTTAAGGTATATTTTTTGAAGGGGAACAGTGAATAAAATTATAGTTTATTTTGTTAGTGTTAATATTATTATAACAAATAAAGTAGAAAAGAACATTTTTTCAATATTTTAATTAAATTATTCTTTATATCGATGGATTAGTTTCGTAGTGCTTACAACTAGAAATTGGTCGTGTTGATATAAAGTGATCATTATTATTTGGCTTGTCTTTAAAGTGAATCATTTAGTTATTTATCTCAATTCAATTCAAATTCATTGCAACTATGACAAAACTGTAAAACAATTTTTCAAGTAGTATATTTACGAAAATGAGAGAAGAATATTTAATAATTACAAACATACCTATCTCCAAAGAAATTTTCATTCCGCCTATTTTATTTACTTATTACAATTCATAATAGGAATTTGTATACCTACTAGATAATGCAAGCCAGTGGAAAATAAAATATTATTCATATAAAATAACTTTGATTATTCCACATATTGTGCTACAAACTGTGACACGTGTTTCGCCTCTTTCAGAGGCATCCTTAGACAGACTACTTTCACAGATGCTTGCTTAAGTAATATTATTCATTTCATTAATTCATTGTTAATAACAATAAAATGCTATAATGTTTAAATGAAACTCTGATATCAAAATTAACAAGAAAAAATGTTCCTCAATCCATTTATTAAAGATGGGACTAGCGCAGGGGTCGGCAACCCGCGACTCTTTCTATGTAAAGTTACGGCTCTCCAGTTCCATATGAAAAAAAATAATATTTACCCTTTAAAATTATTTTAAAATTTTAAAATTTACCCTTAAAAAAAGAAAATAAATTTTTATGTGCCTAATTTCTCAATAGCTTCAATTTTCATGATCGTTAATTACAAATCGCTACGCTTAACATGTCCGCGAGTTGAGACCCTCATATTCGGGGCATGAAGTAGTCTTCCAGAATGTTATAGTGAGGTGAAGAAGTTGGCATATGGAGTACTGACGATCTTCGGGTCGACATATTCGTGCGAAAAAGCTTTCTCTTGCATGAATAAGGTAAGGGCACCATCTACCGCCACATTAGTAGCTTGATTTAAGTAATTTGTGTGTATTTCTTATATTTCTTAACGAAAACATAAACTTCTTGTTTAATTCTATACTGTTATATATCGCCTATTTAAGTATAAAGCAATAGTGAGGATGAGCTTTATATTTAATTAATAAACTAAAGTTTTTTCATTGAAGAATTGTTCCCTATTACCGCCACCCAATTTTTTTTTTTATCCAATTACCGCCAAAGCAGGAACCAACTACCGCCATATGAATTTAAAGCCATTTTAAACACATTTAAAGATAATGTTTGTTTGAATTAAATTCATTTTATTTATGTACCTATGTTTAAATGTTTCCCATTATACCTAGGTATGTACTTAAATTATTTATATATAAAAAAAAACGTTCCTAATACAAATAAAAAAAAATCAAAATCACATTCTTGTAAATAAAAAATTGCACCTTCATTGGCATTCATATAAATAATAGGTACTTACTTATATAAGTACATACTATGATGAAATTAGGCAAGTAGGTTAAGTATTACTTCTTTTTTAAAGATACCACTTCTGGGACGGAATAAAAGCCCCTAGTATAAGTCAATGTTGGCGTAGAAATTTTTACAATATCTGCAACAGGGTAATTTAAAATATCGTCGATCGCAGGCCACTTTCAGTTTGACCCTGCCATTGTCATGGTCTTAACTTGCACTTCATTATCGGTTGTATTGTTACCTAGAACAAGACCAGGAAACAATTCGCCTTCATAGGTCACAACAACGTAATCGCCAGTATCAAATGATGCCATAATTTCTTTGTGTACTTTAGCCACTTTTGCAGAATTCTGTTGTTTTGCTGCCTTTTCATCGAATCTTAATTTTCTTTTCAGCCGTCTCTCAGCTATATCCTTTTCTTTCATGTCTTTGTCCAATTTTTGATTTCGAAGATGTGCAAGGAATTCTTTTGAAGTTGCTACAACAGGAGTGACCTTCTTCAAATGTATTAACTTTTTAGACTGTGGCGCAGCTTCTGGCCAATACAGTGCATTCTTAAACGGCGTTGGGTACATTGTATCATTTGAATTTTCCCGGTGAGGTACTGAATTAGGTGTAAGCTGCTTCTGTGGGGTTGCCAGTTTTTTCATTATTTTGTCATCAGCTATTAAGACTGTACCATCATTTAAAACGTTCAGGTCAATAACGTCACCTTCTTTGAACCGAAAACTTTCGTCCAGATTGGTTACGTCGTTGGTCATACGAGAAAGCGGATCCTTATTGATGCTTATTTTGTGCCACAATTCAAATAAACTTTTGTGCTGAAGATCACCGTCTCAATCCGAAGAAGAACTTTGAAATTCTGTTAATAAGGAAGGCGCTATTTTGCTTTCCAAAATATCGAAGAATGTCTCGTCTAAAATAAAAATTAAATATTTAAGTATTTATTATAAGTAATCAAATATCAAACTACTTAATGTACGTCGTGGGTGCTTATATACCGGCAGTAGGTCCTAACTTTTTGAAACCAATTCTTGATGTTGCTCTCTATTAATTTTGATCGGGCCGAAGTAAGGTTCTGTGAAACTCTTTGCACCAATTCCGGATGTCTTTAAAAAAAAAACAGCTAAACCATTTCTTTCCAGGTCTTCCACCAGTAAATGGATTTTCTCTGCTTAGAGTTTTGGTGAGTTCTGCGACAGAGTCCTGTAACTGAGGCTTCATTATTGGAAATCCTGGCTTAGCTCATTCCCTATACTTACCACTAATCTTATCACGCAATGTGGTACGTGGTATACTATGTTTTTTACTTATTGCCAGTACGGAACTCCCACGGAGTATAAACATTTTTTTGTGCCAACCATATTTCATAAATTTTTAATATCTGAAAATTAAGGTAAAATAATGACCCAATCACCGATTATGGTTCCTTTTACCGCCAATTAAATTAAAGCTGTATTTTATCACTTACATTATTACGGCATTGGTATTTTTGAAACAAATTATGCTTATTTAATCATTTTCTTTATAAATTATATGAAAAATATTGCAATATTTAAGTTTATCTAGCTTAAATTTGCATTTTTGTATATGTTTATGCGGAGCCTATCACCGCCATGGCCAATGCCCTATTACCGCCACTATATTTTTGCTGATGCTTTTACGGGATGAGCAATGTACAGTAGAAGTGGCGGTGATTGGACCAACACAAATATAGCTTGTGTTGTTCACTTTAATATTTGAAAAATGTAGTAAATACTTATAATTTACATTCAAAAATTCAATGTTTTCAAACTCTATTACCGCCAGGGGTGGCGGTATTTGGTTCCCATATAATAATTAATGGGTCCAATCACCGCCACGCAATATGTTCTATTTTTATCACTTAAAACATATTAATTAAGGATTTAAACTTACTTTAGAGTGTTCCGAATATGTTATTTATTACAAACTAATCGTAACTTTCATACATATTCAATTAATTTTGTTTTAAATCGAAAAATAAAATTTAGCCATTTCTTAACAAAGTGCTTAACGAAAAGCCAAATCACAACTGTACCGCCGAGCTCTTGCAAAAGACTGAAATTTCCGATAGAATAAATACAGTTAGCTACAAAACAACAAATGACACGTCATCATTATGCATTCGTATTTACCGTTCAATATATTTTGTTGAGAAAATTTTAACAGTTTTCTTGTTATTTCGAGAACATTCTTACGGTGGCGGTAGTTGGTGTAGTGGCGGCGATGGGTGCTCTTACCTTATAATAAAAAGTAAAATTAGAAGTCAACTAACAAATAAAAATCTAGAGTCGTGCTTGAAACTTAAAACAACAAGTTATAAGCCAGATTTAATCGAACTTTCAAAAGATATGCCAAACCAATGCTCCCATTGATGTAATTACATATGTATCTATATTTGTGTTTTTAAATGAATAAATATTATTCCATATTTTAAGGGGTTTATTTTAAATCAACATTCTACATTAAATACACGATATTCAGCGAATACACGATATATATATATATAACTATAAATGTATATACATATGTACATATAAGTAAATACTATAATATTGAAACGAAAAATTTTAGTGGCTCTTTAAAAACTGGGAATTTTTGTAAATTGTAACTTTTGGCTCTTCCGATTTAATAGGTTGCCGACCCCTGGACTAGCGTTATCTGTATACACTTCATCCAAAACCTCAGTTTCTTTTTTTTGCTCTACAACTGTACATAAACAACGCAAAGGCAATGTTAACTTTCTCCTCCGACAGTTAATTTTAATGTATGAGTTTTCAGGTTTTATTATTAGAGAGTGAATATCGCCAAAGGAGTGTCCTTCATGCAGACATTCCACGCGCTGCGACTATTCCCGCAAGATTAGACTCTACACCAGTGGAGGGGAACCTGCGGCCTTTTGATTTGATCAAAAAATTATACGCAAGCGTTTAGAAAAAGAGCATAATCAACCCATTCATGTTACAGTCGAAAAAATACGGCAGGAGTGTCAACGTTTTCTTTACTGCGGCCTTATGTTGAAACAGATAAATGAACGCAGCTTTTAAAAATGAAACGGTTCCTCACCCCTGCTCTACACCGACATTCATTTGCGTTCTTCATTTTTATGACATACTTTCATGGACAATAGAATTTTTATGATTTTTCTTCTTCTCTTCTTTGGCTATGTTCGGTCCCTATGTGGAGCCTATGGCCGCCACGCGGCACCTCCATGTTTCCCTGTCTCCCGCCAATTGCTTTGCTTCCTCCCATGACATGCCAGCATCCCTCAGTTCCGAGTACATCCTATGGATAGTACCCGGGGGACGTCCGGGACGCCGGAATCCCACCGGTCGAAAGAAAAGGCAGGCAGGATTGAGGCTTTCCGGAGGCAAACGCAGCAAGAGACCCAGCCAGTTCCAACGTCTCACCATAAATACTGACTAGACGGGACGCTGTCTTGAACGCTCCCTTATCTCTGAATTCCTCATAAAATCAAACCACCTAACCCCCATTATCCGACGCAAGCATCTGTTCTCGAAGCTCAGTATACGGTTTTTCTGAGTCTTCGTCAGGTGCCATGATTTATGATTTTTAGTGACATTTTATTACTTGCGACTGCTCAGGCAGTCCCTGAGCTGCCTATAACCCAGTATATATCGCGTTTTCTTATCGTCTGTACCAACGTTTTAATGTAAAGCCTGCTAGTAATTTAAAAAGATTGTTCGGCCCCTAACAATTTGAAAGCGAAAGGAGCAATATGCACTGAATTTTTGGCATGAAATTGGCATGGCAACTACATATTTGTAACTAAATAATTCTTTCTTTTAAGTAATGACATTCTTAACAGTTCAGCATTATTTAAAAAGCAATAGGAATAAGGAAAAAAACACCAAAGTGGTATTTAAGATGTGGAATAAGAAAAACAATAAATACAAAATTGACATTTATTTGCTTAACATTAAATTCATTGCAAATAAGACCAGAAAATAAAAAAAAAACACTATTAGACATGTGCAATGCTTACAACTACATAAGAGCATAAATTTTTAAAAAAAATTGTACAAAAACCACACCATTGAAATATATATATTCTGGATGGTACACTTACTTACTAGCTAACGAGGGGAATGGTAAATATTCGAAACATTAAAAACAAAAATATCACTAATAAGCCATTAGGAATACTATTGATTTACATTTTATAAAAAATAAATCATAGACTAGTGCAAAATAAAATGATTCACGTTCCAAGTCTTTTTTTAAATTTATTCTTAATTAGTGGATTCTATTCATCTTTTTAAAAAGGAAATGACTATACATAAACTAATTGAAATTAGAGGAAAAGAAATCATTTCATGAATTTAAATATATGTTTATAATGAAACATTTACTTAATATTTTTTTGTGAATTTGTGATAAGGTATACAAAATACATATGTTTCATATTTAGCACAAAACGCTGTCATTTGAATGAGTTAAGTATTTCTAGAGGTTTTCTAGATTTCTTTGCTACAAACATTGAAAGATAAAAATTTGACCAGAAATTCAATTAATTTCATATTTTTCTTATATAAAACATAGAGGTAACCTAGCTATACCTAAAATTATTAATTTTATGAATAATCATCGTTGTAATTATTTTCATCGCTGTTATTAGTAACATCAGCTAAATCATCAATTAGCTCAATATCTTTATCCAGGAAACTAAAATAGTCAATAGCAGAATATGTCATTGCTCCACCTGATGCGAGCCCTAAAGCTGTAGATATGATAGGTCGCCTACCGACCGCACTGCGAATGATAGCCCACATTAAAATGCTACCGAGAACAAACATAGAACTTCCCACAAACACCCATGGAAATCTTCGACTCGGGACTGTAGCTGATACGTGAGGTCTTCTCCAAAGCCATAAAGCGGCTCCGGTAAATGAATTCAGCAACAGAAAATTGGTTATGTCACATCTTGGAAATAATCTAAAATCATAAACGTTTCTTATGATATCAAAATATACGAGCTAAAAATAAACATGACATTAACAATGAAGCATTTCAAAAACGATTTTAGAAGATTAGCATGACGTGTGGTACTAACCTCGTTACTAAACTTGGATTCATAACATTAACAGATAAAGCTGAATAGCTCAACAGTCCTTGCATTGGCATGTAATAATATAAGACGTTGTCTTTTGTAAGCGGTTTGATTTTCGTTCCTATTGAAGTCAGGGGATCTCCTTGTGGATTTATGGGAATTCGAAAATTCATGACTGTTGTTTTCAGATTTTGAAAATGGCGGTCAATAGAATCCATCGCCGTAAACGATTTAGACTTTAGATTTAACGGTTATAACTACAGACACTATTAAAAACGAATATAACGAAGAAACTTCCGTATATTATGCATTGACTAAGAAGTAAATTCTTGGCAACCAATTTCATCCCAAAATAACACATACCGTTGCCATTTGGAGAAAGTTTGCAATCCTTGACGTTTAAGGCACAATATAAATTTTCCCTAGAGAAAACTCTTTATTTTTTATAATGTGTTCGAACCTATTTTCACCCCTTTTCAATGCATGACTCTTATTAAGTTTCCCAAACTTTGTTCCGCAGAATTCTAATATGTATTTTGCGATAATATTCCTCGTAAGCATATTATGGTCTTCTTTATGGCACAAAATAATTTATGACAAAAAATTATTTAATTTGTAAATAAATCTTTGATAGTTAACAAACCTTGTGTATCTGGTGGGCATTTCAACAAAGTGAAAGTAAATTAGCGTATGATCACAAGTCTTGATATCAACATTTGAGATTTAATGATTTTTTAAATATTTTGCCATAATATATCAAGAATTGTTGCAATTCAACGAACTAATATCATTGAAATCATCAAAAACATTATTCAATCATATTTATTGAATGCAGGTTATAATAATAATAAAAAAACAAGATGTTCGGTACAAATTTTGGGATTCACAAAACTTTTCTACCTTTGAACATTTTTAATACATATATGAAAATATATATTTTTAAAAATATAATATTATATAAGACATAGTGAGATACACATATTTTAGTAATTTTTGGTGAAAACCTAACTTCTAAGTTATTTACTTATTCAATTTTTCCTATTTTCTGTACTATTATGTGCGCGTAAAATTAAATATCATTTTGATATGGCAAGAAAATTACTGCTGTCAAAGTCAAAAACCGTAATTCCTAGATATCTTGCTTAACTCTCAAAGTTAATTACAATGAACGGCGTAATCTTTTTATATTAATCATTGACAGCTCTTTCGTTATATTTAGATAGTACTTATCATTGATCGATCTATAACTGTAATTTATCTAAATGCACATCTGATATATTTTCTTTTAGAACTATTGTAAATACATATTTGCAATGGCATATACCGTGCAAAATTTAGAACATGCGGTGTGTGTATTTTATTCAAGCGAGCACAGTGAGCGAGCTGAAGCACATAAGTGGCTTACAGCTGCTCAAAGATGTCCGGAAGCTTGGAGCTTTGTTTGGGAACTATTACAATCACAGAAGGTGAAGTTCAGGAGATACTCGAAATATTTACCCAGTAGTCCTAGAATGTATTATCATTTTACTAACACTTCAACCAAAACTATTAAATATAAATTTCTTCAGGATATAAAGCAATCCTTATTCTATATATATTATACAACCATTTCTTGTGTAAACGTAGAAGCTTGCTTCTGAAGTTGTAATTGTAATAATCCATACAATAACTAATTAATTTATAGACTTAATGCTTATAAATGTGTGTATTTTATATGAGAGGTGGATTTTTTTGTTTATGCTTAGTAAAATATTGTTTTTAGGGAACGGAAATTCAATTTTTTGCTGCCACAACTCTTCATGCAAAATTGCAGCGATATTGGGCAGAGGTACCCCCAGATAACTATGAAGAACTTAAGAACCGAATCTTGGAAGCTATTGCCATGTTCTCACGCGGCCCTAAAATAGTTCTTAATAGACTGTGCATTAGTGTAAGTAACAATCAACATTAACTCTTATGAGAGGTATGTCCATACAGTAAGGAAGTGCAGAGTTGTCTATGATCTTATGACAAGTTTAATCGTAATTTCGATTAAATTATCATTATTTCGTCTCATATAGGTATCACTCATATCTGTCAGTAATTTTAAGGCAGTCACATTATTTTGATTATTTGTTTCAAATGAACAATTATTTTTAAAGGGTTTAGCATTTGAAAATAATTTTTTAGCCATACAGTATTAGAATTTGAATCATTCAAATATGTAACACTCCCACAAGATTTTGTCACTAACGACCCGGTTTGCGCCTTTCGGCATCTTCAGGCGTTCAAGCGCACTGAATTAACTTGAACTGAACCTTAGTAAATGGATGTTTGGTTTATATATTAAATAAATGAATCACTTATCCAAAGCCATCGCTGGCGAAAGGGTAAGCTCATGGAATGTCCCAAAATTTGAGTATGAGTGGTTTTTAGAATTATATTTATTTGTTTGTCGTCCTTTGAATGAAAAGACTTTAATATCGAATTAAAATTCATCACACAAATCGCCATCCAACAATGATACGATATGTCTTTATAGACAATCTTTAATCAAAAAAACAAACTAAACTAGCAGCAAAAATGTTTTATTATCAAGGTACATGTCAAAGGACATAGATCAAACTAGATATGGCGTAGAATCATTTATTTAGGAAATACTAGTCTTAAAATTAAAAAACAACTACTGATAGTGTTTAGACCAGCCTTTACGGTAAAGAGCTCTCTTAGGCAAATTATTAGTTACAATAAAGATAAAATACATTACCTAAATAAATCTGGAATTTATAGATTACAATGCTCTTTTGAAATAAAATTTATATCGCAAACCATAGAGGACTTTATAACATCAAGGGTTATTAGAACATATGGAGCTTTAGACTGAAAAAGGACACGTCTACTTTTGCTAATCACTTAATTTTCGGAAGGACAACGTGTTCACATTCAGAACAGGGGAAAAAAAATGTTACCCCCAAATATTACAGTCATAATCTCTTTTCCCAGAAATTTTAAGAAATTAATAGCACGTTACATAGTCTTTTCCGTTTTGAACGAGTATGATTAAACCTTCCGCTCTCACTTCTATACCCTATATAAATAATAGCATAAATAATATCATATAAACCTTTGCCGACAAACAAATAAATATAATTCTAAAAACCACTCACACTCCATATCTTTGGGAATTCCCTTGAGCTTATCCTTTTGCCAGCGTTGGCTTTGGACTCAGTGATCCATTTATTTAATATATAAACACGAAGAGTATCCATTTACAAAGCGTCCGTTCAAAGTTCATCTCCTTGCGCTTGAACGCCTGATGATCCGAAAGGCGAAACCCGGGTCGTTAGTGACAAAATCTGAGGGAGTGTACATAAATTGAATGATTCAAATTTAATATTGAAATTCCACCAAGCACCTTCAGTCGAAATCTTAAATATACAGTATTAAGCTTAAAAATCCATCTCTATTAAATTTCATTCCTGGAATCAATGTCGCCACATATAAACTCAGCAAAAGTCTAGTAAACGCTTATGGATAAGTATGTAAAAATCAAAATGAGTTCTTTCATTTACTCTTATCTTTCACTGAACATGAAAGATAGGGTCCACAAGATCACCATGTAAAACAAAATCATTTGGACTTACACATATATCTAAAAGATAAGTATATGTTCTTTGTTTCCAAAAAAAAAAAAAACATACTTATTAATTTCAAAACATATTGAAAAAAGAATTTATCATTGTCCCTCTCACTAGAATGTATTGTTTCAAAAGTTTTTTTTTTTTGCTTGTACATATAATTTTGCTCGAGGAACTATTTTTTATGATGGAAATGGACAGCAGTCTCAGAAATTCACACACCCATGAAATTATTATTTTTCATTGGATTTAGACAGTGCTGCGATGTGACTAGCCTAATAAAAAGTTTTAATTTTAATCTAAAATTAACCCTAAAACTGTATTTAATATTTTTTTAATTCATAAAAACGTGTTGAAAGCCATGTTTTAAGATAATTTTACATGAGAATAATTTCACTCAGAACTTTCGCTGGGAACATTTTAAAATACTTATTACGTAATTAAAAACTACTCGTAGCAAATTATGAATATTTGTGTTTCACATTTCAGCTAGCAGCATTTTTACTTCAACAGGGTGGAAAAGGTCTGATCGAAGCTATTGAGAGGCTTTTGTCTCCTGATTGGGCAACTATTTTACTTGAACTCTTAACCGTTGTACCTGAGGAGGTAAGCTGTTTTTGCATACATATTTTATTGAATCGCAAGTTGTTAATTTTCAATCTTTGAAGTCACTTATGACTATAGTCTATTATAGTTTGCTGAGAGTCAATTTATCAATTTAACGCTTTCTGTCTCTCCCTGGCTTCATCACATTTTTTTTTTTTATAGTTTAATAGTATGACCATGACGGCAAACAATAGATCTACAGTTCGCTATAATTTGCAACAATTGACTCCTCAAGTGCTCGAATTGGTGATTAAACATCTTCAAGTTGACTCGATCAGGTAAGTACAACAAATCATGTTTCTATTTTGTATATCAATGCATGGTAAACCATCATTGTTTATATTTTGTTTAAGGAACAGTCAAATGATATTTTGACTTTTGATTTATTGGATGACTATCGTACAATTTCATGAATTTTATTTTATTTTCAGTAGTGGAAGATTAAGCGAAGATGATTGGTCTAAACAGGTAGCTATTTGGCAAGGGGCATGTCAATGTGCAGGTGCTTGGCTTCATCTCGGAGGAGCATTACCGGCTGATTGTGTCCCTATTGTAACATCTGTATTACAAGTTTTGCATGCCGTTTATTGGTAATTAATTTGCAAGATTTCTTTAGTACTGTTGTTATAAATAAATATATAAAGAGGAAATCTCTTAGAATTCGATTACTTTTCATTATTTGCCTCAATCCAAATAAATCTGATTAATCAGAAAATGTTAAAAAAAGCTCTATACACGAATAATTTAATTTTGTTATTAATTTAACATTTGGCTTGTATAATTTATCCGAAAAATGTATACATAAATATTACAGGGGACAGAGCCACGGTCAACCGGAGGGTCAAAGAGAATTGTCAGGTGCAGAACTAGAAACTTGTGAAGCGGCTCTTAGCGCTGTGAGTGCTGCATTAACGCAACCGGAAGCAGGAAGACATTCTGCTTCGTGCCGCCCTCTTTTAAGACTTCTATTGGATGCTGCTGAACCACTTTTACTCACTGAAGATGTCATTCACACTGCAAATGAGGTATTCTATCTTTTATAACTATACTCTTGTTACTGAATACAGTAATTCCAATAAAATAGTTTAACACCATTTAAGAAATCAGATTGTTATTTTTTGTTGTATTTAACTTTAGTTAGCTGTCGTAAGTGTAGTGAGCGATGAGATAACCACTAACCTTGTTCAAGCCCTATTCTTCTAGACTGGGCCTGGGCAATCTATGGCCTATCGCGTATTTTTATGCAGCCCGCTAGCAATAATTGTATATCTGGAAAAAGTTCATTTTTTATGTTTCAACCTTTCTACTCTCAGGGATTTTATAAGAGTACATGCTAAATCGCTTATACCAATTTTTTAGAAAAAAATGGCTTTCATTCATTGTTATTAATCTTTCAAATATTTTAAATAAAAAATAATGTAAGTAGTAAGCATAGTTTATTTATTCAAAAATTTTAATTTTGGAAAAAATATTTACATTTCCACTTTTGATTTAAAGGAAATCGTGTAAAAAATCTACAGAATTTGCTACACTCTTAATTTAAACAAATTCGATCATCATTCTACTCGAAAAATGTTGGTTATTTTTAATTTAGTAACTTAAGTTTTGAATGTACATTTTTAATCACGAATCTCAATAAAAACTCTACAATCAGAATCACTACAATACTAATCCCGTAATTAAAATAAATGTTGTAGAATGTAAAACAATCCCATTTATGTCATTAGATTGTTGGTGATTAGAGAATCACATTTTTTTTTATTGATATTCCTGTTTCATGATATTAAATAATGCATACTTTTTTTTCAAACAATTTTGAAATAATACAGTTCATTAAAAAAACTAATACTTAATTTTGACGGTAATTATTTGAGTAGCTTAGAATTGTAACTCACATTTTACTAAAATCGAGTCATGAGAAAATCTCAAATAACCATGGGAGCACTATTTTTTGTAGTTTTAAAAAAACTAAAAAAGAGTGAAAAGTAAGACTACAGAAGAATAGAGATCAATGATTGGTTCATTTTATTAACATCTCATTTTATTCATTTTAAAATGTGAGCTCGATACCAATAGGGATTATAGCAGTGGTTTTAACATTGTTTAAAATATTCTTTAAAACACAACTATTTTTGTATACATTGATGCATTTTAATTCATTTGGCATACTTAATTAAACATTAAAAATTTGAGTTTTGATTTTAAGCGCTAGATTTGTTCACATATGAACACAATTTCCAGAAAAAATAAATATTCTCAATTTCTCGCGAATTCTTATAGGAAATGAGTATGGAACAACATTTCCTCACTCATGATCCTGACCATGTTTCAAGTAGCAATGAAGAGTATTTTAAAATATAATATACATGAACATGTATGTACCTGATTTTCTATACTACAATGTTGCTCTTTTTTCAAATTACACGGTTTTTTAAATTTAGAGATTCAATTTTTCAATTTCTATCACTTTTTTTTACAAAGTTTTTGTTGAAACGTCCCTATAGTGTAAAATAAAGGGTTTATATAAAAAAAAATAACTTTATTTATATCCCACTGTTCAATTTGGATTTCTAATGTGGTCTTTCACCCTTAACTTCACCCTACCCTATTCAAAATCCCGAAATCTGACCTGTTCAAAACCCTTCAATATTTGTTTTTGCCGGAATAATGATAAATTTTTAATTATTTTCATTAAAGAGGAATAAATTTTGACAGCATCTGACCATTTTACAAAACTGCACATAGTCACTATCAGTGACCTGACGATGTATAAACTAATATAATACTTAAAAATCAACAATATGGTCTTATTACAGGAGCTCGTTGCGGTCTTATATGGTGCACTTGTCGCAGCTGGAGAATGTCATGCCCGCTGGGCAGTTTTAGCAATAACAGAAGATGAAGTTTTTGGTAAAATTACTAGTAAAAATAATGAAAGCGAAAATGACGAGAAGAACAGAAAAGAATCAGCTCTGTGTGCACGGGACTTGGTACGGCTTATTTTGAGGTGTTCAGCAGCGGCAGGCACATACCCAATGCAAGAAACGCACTCGCAGCTTGCATTTGGATTCTGGTTCATTCTTCAGGTACCCATATACCCATAACCACCTTACCTTGCAAATTTCAGAAGGTTACATTTATTTTTTAATTTCATAAAATTCTTAAAACCAATTTATTTTATATGTTTTATTAGATGTTCTAAATGAAATATTAACCCTCTAATCACTTTAAAATTGTTTGCTTAATTGGAGAGATGAAAGCTCCATTTTTTTTTTATAATCTGAGTCAATCAATGAGCATTACCAAAAAATATTAATGTTTTATTTAATAAAAAACGAATTGTTGTTTTGAAATTACTTCAATTTTGCAGTACCCTAATGTTGACATGTAATTTTGAATGATTTCACTATTCCTTTAGCTTAATTACTTTACAATTTTAAAGGAAAAGCTTAAAAATATGGATTAACCTACCCATTTTATTTGATTGGCTTTTCGATTTTGTTCTTAATCATTGAATTTCTAAAATTTTAGTACATATGTTTCTGAAATCAATTTTGTCATCTTTCATACCCAACAGTATTATTTGAAAGAAATTTGTATTTTATAAAAGGATGAAGCGATATGGGAGATTCCAGAAAGACTTGGTGAGACGTCAAATGTTAAGAACGCTCTTCGCTGTTGGTATGAACAGTTAGCTGCTGCTCTGCTTCGAAAGTCTTCCCTGCCAGTTTCTCCGCCTACTCCGTCAGCTGAAGATGTGGAACTAATAAGATGCTATCGACAAGATGTTGCCGATACTCTAGTGAGTTTTTTATGACTAGGAATAAAACAACATTTTTTTTTTATATTAATTAAAAAAAGCTTTTTATTATTTAAAATTTTACTTCTCATACTAATTGATAAATTACCCATTTGCAGTTATGTTTTCCTTAACTCCTCAGGGATTGATACCCTTTTTTGTGTATTGTTTTTTCACTTTTATTTACTAAAAAAAAAAAACCTGAAAATATTGATAATATAATATTATTGAATTATGGGGTGATTTCATATCTTTATTTTTTCAATTTTAAACACCATCTTATTAGTCACTCAAACTGCTATTGTGAATTTTTTTATCAGTTGCTCGAATCGTCGAATCGACTGAATATTATTATATATAAGACATTCAGATGCAGCAAAATATTATATTACAACAATAATTGATCCATGTTTGGTGGACATCGAACGGATAATACTCTGACAAAAATTGATCAGAAATAAAATGTTTTTCCTTTGCAGCTCTATTGCCATGCCGTACTGGGAGACTCACTGGTAACTCAATTAGCAACTCTCTTGGAAGATTTGAAAGGAAACGAATCATCAGATGGGGGATGTGCTCTGGAGGCGGTTTTGCACGCATTTCTCGCTCTTGCTGAAGCTGCAACCCCTCAAACGTCCCAGTCCCTTCTCTCTCTAATGCGCACTCTCATTGATTTACCATATGACAGACTGCACCAGCAGGTGCTAATGACTGCTTTAGATTGTTTTGGTAAGATACTTATTTCTCTCTTTTGAATTTGATTGTTTCAATGGTTTGAAATAATGAACATGGAACAGCCTGTTGTTTGTGATTCTTTGATATCTCTTGTGATGGTGTGTTTACGATTCAATTGACAGGTACATATGCCGAATGGTTAGGCAGTGTAGAAGAAGGAGGAGCAGCAGAAGTTATTGTGGGAGGCGCTTTAAGTGTGGCAGGAAGAGCACTCAGCCGTAGCGGAGCAGCCCCCCGAGCCGCACTCGCTCTCCGGGCGCTCTGTCGAGACTGCCGACCGCATCTCGCCCCTCATGCGCATCACTTGCTGCAGGCTGTGCAGGTTGAAAACAAGATCCCTTAGTTTATGTTTACTTATAATCTCAATATTTTAGGTTTTTTTTAAATCATATCTCCCTATTAGAAGCATATGACACCACACAATATTTATTTATAAATATTAATGAAAATTTTATTATCAGGCTGGACAAGGACGCTGGGCAGGAGCTGTAGATGTCCAAGTATTGGGAGCCGCCGGTGGAGCTGCTGCATCTCTTTCTCCTTCTGTGGCTGCACCTTATTTAATATCTTTAACCAATCCGTTGGTCCTCGCTTTGCAGTCTGCACGACAGCCTCAGGTTATTGTGACTATATGAAAAAGATATTTAAAAAATTGATGTTTCTCATTTATTGATTGAGCTCTTTAGTATTTTACAATGTTCTGACATACTAGATTTCTCAGATATTTTATAATGAATACTAACTTTTTTCTATTACAAAATATTTAAAAACTACCTTCTGCAAATTATCTATTACAGACAGATTTATTGTTTTCTGCTATTGAATTTATGAAATGAATTTAATTTCTTTGTTCAAACTGATTTATAGTTATCCAAAAATGAAGAATCAGAATGTATCGCAGCCTTAAGACAAGCAGGATCTCTTTTGTCTCCTCTTTCCGGTGATAATGTAAACGTAGGTGACAAAATGAGTTCATCTGGTGTTGAACTTGTCAGAATTCCGCTTTCACTTCTACTACCTGTTTTACCGCATGCAGCTCATCATTCTGAATTGGCTGAGGTGAGAATTTTATAAGTGCCGCTAATATTCATGTAAAATCTTTTATACTAGTTTCTTCTAATCATATCTGGCGGTACAGGTTACTGCAATACGAGCCATTCGCAATGGTTGCGTAATAGTTCATCCCAAAACTGACGAAGAGGTAAACCTACTCCTCAATGCCCCAGGTCTATTGGACGTCGGCCTTTGTGCTGAATTTACGGGGAGGAAACTCCCCCATGTCATTATATTTAATCTTACAAGTAACATAAAAGAACACAGGAGACCATATATGACTCAACCAAGGAAAGAACTGATCTTGGAGATTATGATGACAAAGGTTGTTGCTTCCTAGTGGCATCTTTCTTGACTGTTAAAAAAACAGGGATACTTATAGTCATTCTAAAATCTGGTAGCAGGTCTCTTATTACACCCCAAAGCTTATCGACCCCTTACACTTCTGCCGACTTTAAAGTCTTTGAACGATCCATATGCTCCAGGATCGAAGCCCGCCTAGCTGAGATATATCTACTGTCTAAAAACCATTTTGGCGCATACCAGGCAAGTCTACTGAGGATACAATTCTCACTGTAGTTTCCACTTCGGAGTCCTCCCGTAACAGATATGTTCTGGGAACAATTTTGATTATCGCTGGAGTGTTCGACAGTCCTTCTTGGCAACTTATTCAGCTTAAACTCAGACTGATATTATTATCCAAAAATATCTATCCCAAGTCCAAAGTTAGTGGATCTTTTTGAAAACGCGTAACATATTTAAAACGAAACACAACAATAGGCTTTCCGCAAGGTTGTGTTCTCGGTCCCCTGCTAAGGAACATTTTATTTAATGATCTTCTATACATCATTCTTTAGCCTGACTGAAATATTAAATACGATCTGTCAGCCCTATCAGACATGCCGACTTGGTTACATATTGAGCAAATTATAAAGCATTCAAAGAGTACACCGTATCCCGTGGAAAGAGAATATGTGCTATTTTTAATTATATTATTTTATTTAATATTCTGCATATTGCTGTGCATACAAACAAGTCTTGAGGATTTTTTCCTCAGGTCATACCTGGTAAAAATTTGAAAACAAATAACGTTACGCTGCGGAATACACACTTTAAGTAGCCGTAGCGGTTGGTGGTGGCTACAACGTTGAATACCCCAGGGATTTAAAATATTAAATATAATATATATGAGTCATCTTATTCAGTTGACAAGTTTTATTTTAAAACAATTTTGTCTTTCAGCCACTATTTTTTCTAATAAAGATGTTGATAACTAATTTATTGGACGGCTGTATACCATTGGTACCTGAATTTATTAATATGGTTAACATAAACCTACAAGCTGACCCTCATCCTGCTGCCATTGATGTAGCTAAATTGGTAATTATTTTTTTTATTAAATTGAAAAGTTTTTTAAATGTTTATATAATATTTTGAATGTCAGAGTGGTTTTATTTTCTGCCTATCAAAATATAGTTATCTTAGTACACATTAGAATTCAAATAGAATCTCCACCTCATTCATCAAGCATTTGAAACTATTATTTATCCCTGCTTATTATAGGGAAGCTTTCATCATTAGCTCTTCATAAAAATATAAATTTAGGATTTTTTAATTAATTTGTTAATCCCAATTAGGGATTGCAATACAGAACGAATATATCAATACCAGTTAAAAAGGTTTAAACAAAGTAAAAGTTACAGCCAATTGGGATCTCAATACTAGACGAGTATACTAATATCGATATTTCATATAACATACTGTCATAAACGGATGTTTTTCATTAATAATAATACATCATTTAAAGACTCGTCAATTCTGAAAACTGTCAATATTAATACAACTTTTGGCAGATTTTAACTATTTTAATTGATCTCAAACAATTTTATAAAAATATGTGATGGTTTGTTTACCCTCAAAATTCGTTTTTGGTCAAATTTCAATACTGCAATTCCGGTATCCCTGCATTTTTAAATCTGATATTTCAGTACTTTCGATGGATTCGGCGGTGACTTTGTGGAAGTTCATTTTAACATAAAATATCTTAGATTATTCCACGTATTGTGCTACAAACTGTGACGCGTGTTTCGCCTCTTTCAGAGGCATCCTCAGACAACTGCTTTCGCAAATGCTTGCTTAAGTACGAATGATACTTGAATGATACAATACTGATATTTCAGTATTGGAAAATATCACAAATACCGGGATCATGGTTTTGGTAATAAAGGTATTGCAATCCCTAATCCCTATGAAACAAGTCCGTCGATTACTTTTTTTTTAAAATGACAACAGTAGAAATAACCATGCTGATGCAATTGATAGCAATTATTGATGTTTTTTGTATGAAAACGAATATTCTGAAGTTGGCGGCAAGGAAATTAAAGTACAACTTGCATACAAATCATATACATTTATGTCAATGAAATAGATGTTTATTCTTTGTGTGAATGGGAACAGACATGAGATATCATGTATCTTAGCTGTGGCTTGAGCTGTGAAATTGATGTGCATTTGTAAATGTATATATAAGTATGGAACAATGTATTGTTTAATCTTTAATGTTAACTGTCAAGACATGTAATCATTTATATCCAAACAAACACATATATTTCAGCAGCAATTTATGTTAATTTTGTCATGTTTTCAGATATCTTTGATGTTCCCTGATATTTCTGGAGGTACCTTGAATAGTGTGGCGAGTGCTGTATTGAATATTTGCAGTGAAGGACATTCTCAAGGACAAACTCTATCCACGCATGCTCCAATTTTAGACTATTTCTATTCAGCTTTGACTGCGGTGGCTACAAAGAGACCTCTTCTACTTCAACAATTAGAATTGCAAATGCAAAACATAGTACAATTAGGTACACTCATCTGACTATCAACTTTTTACACTGTTTTATTTTTGAAAACAATACATGATTTAAAGAAAATGTGTGACATGAGCAATTTTTTTTGTAAAATACACAAGGTTTGATAAATATTTTTTTTGAAAATTTTGATTAATTTACTCAAACTTTCACTTTCTTAGTATAAATTCCGAACTGGGTTTTTGTCTATTTTGAGAGACTTATCAAATAATTTAAAAGGATTCATTTTTGGCAAAATAAAACATTATATTGTATTTCAAATTCATTAATCCTTTGGTAAGTATCGCCGTACCGGTACATTTAAGTATTTTGTCATTTATTATCTATTGCCATTCTCATATTTTTTATTGAATTGTTGTTATTTCTTCAGATATGTAAAATACACACATCCATCAGTGATGGCAGTCACAACATTTTCTTTTTAAATGGTTAAAATTTGTAAATAAATTGGTAGCCATATGATATTGAGCGTAAAATTCCATTTTAGTTTGATCCCCTTCCTGAAATTAACATCACAGTGCCACATGCCTACACATGAATGCAAAAAAGATCTAGGCCTGAATTGGAAATAAAATAGCTTCTAGAAAATTATTTAAAAGTAATGGTAAATTAGTTTAATTTACAATTTCAACTATATATTTTCACTCAAAGTGTTAATGACCTTTACTTTCAATTTATCATTATGACTTAAATATTGTCTTAAAAAGTACAGAAAAAATATTTGTAGGCCATGTTTCAAAAATATATTATTAAAAACCAATATTTTCAAGAGAAGGGAGTTTTTAAAATAACATGATAATATCAATCGCAAAATTATAATCACTATTGAATGGTTACCATTTTGTAGTTATGATCTTTTATGTAGGTGTCGATTTATTAATTTAATTACAACAGAATAACTAACAACCATTATTCATATTGCAATTATATTTCTGTAGGTATATTGACAATGAGTTTACCGGAGCAAGCACCATGCCGTGCAGGATGTTGGTTTTTCTCAAGACTAGCCAAAGCCCGACCCGCAGACTTACTTCCCCAAGCTCCTGCAATTGTTCAACGCTCTATTCATTGTATAGGTGAGGTTATAACATAAAAACATGTAAAGTGCCTTTTGCACTTTTACACAATACATTAAAAAATGACCATAAAACAAATCTGGCAATCGATATTGTGAATATTTTTAATATTCACTTATAATTGTAGTAGAATTTGTGAGAAGTTATTTTTATAGATTTATTTTATCTTCATACAGGTGTTTCAACGCCTCGTGCGAACATAGACAATTTTGCTGAGCTCTTTTTGGGTTTTATAAGAGCGCAATGGGAAGAAGCAACGCCAGGACGGAGTCATCCGGTTACGGGTCCTGCACAATTATCTATGTGGTTAAAAGATGCTCTGCAGCATAATGGATTCCCGTCCAATAATGCTACGCCAGAAGTCAAAGATAAATTTATCAAAGCTATTGTCAGGTATTGATAAAAAAATAATTTAGTGATACATTCCACTCAATTTTTTTATCGTATAATTTTTGACGATTAAGCTCATTTATATATGCTTCATTGATACAAATCCCAGCTAGGATTGATTTTTCAATTTAATAAATAATATAGATTTAGAATTGTCTCCAATATTTTCTATTTTTCATCAAACACTGAATTAAGGCATAGTACACTTGCCTGGTTACCAATCTTCTAAACCCTATTATTTCTTTCAAACTCTGAACATGGGGATTTTATCAATTAATTATTCAAGATTATTCAGTTTTCATTGAACTTTACTCTGCTTTGCTTAAGCTGTTAAGAGACAAGAATGAAAAAAATGTAGGCACAATAAATTGACTACCTTTGCGTAATGTGCCCGATGCACAGGCAGAGAAAAAAAATGTATGTGTGTACTATCCTGTGCGTGCTGACATAAATCAAAACTTATATATATGTTGTTAATCAGGCAACTATTTTAAATGTAACATTATTATCCCTAAAACCTCAATCCATAATTTGTTTGCAGATGTCAGGATCACAAAAGACGTATTATTGAGGCTATCCGAGAATTCGCTCTCGCCAGCCGGGGGCTTGTCGGTGAATATGGACAGATGACACAACCACTGAATAGTTATTAAAACATACACAGCAAAGTATATACCACATAGTTAAATTTGTATGACATAAATCTTGTATAATGTCAAATATGATGAGTGTGATGGGGATAGTATGGTAAAAAAATATTATCATAAATGACAATTCTCAACAGTAATATTAATACATAGTAGTATTGAAATTATCTACAACAGACATATTAAAACTTTTGAATTTATGTTGTCATGAGATTTTGTCACATAAATATGATCATATTTTTTATGAAAATATTATCATGGTACCCCATACACATATTTGAACATGGATTATTCTTTTAATGGTCTTTATTTTGTGTATATGTCTTCATTCATATTCATTCAAAATGTAATGTCATTTTATTTTTTTACTAAGATGCATAGATAGATCTCCATTGTAAATATTTAAAATACATAATATGCATGTGTTATAATGTTTAAGTGTATCTATATGACTAACGATCTTTATGATATTACTTAGTTTATAAATAAATGTAGTTAATATAAATGAAAAACTACCGCCAGTCCGTATTATCAATTTTGCGTTTCAAACTATTTCTGAAAGTTTATAAATATCATAAATAGGTACAATCATACAAAGCAAAAAAATATTTTATTCTGTTCATTCAAAATATTTTATGTAAATGCCAAAAGTAGCTGTATAAGAATCTATATATTATAAAAGCACAACTTAAAATAATGTGTATAAAAATGTGATTTATCTAATATCCTCAAAATAACAATTCCTTATGGTTTGCACAAAAAATGTCAATAAATTAAACGATAACGTGGGTGGTTATATGTCATTTAATGGTCATATTTCTGAATAAATTCCTGCATTGTTTATTTTACTTGATTGGTTTTTTTTTGGAAATAATAAAGTATGTAATTTATATATTATTTTAAGTACCCTTAATATTTTGTGATTTACGTGTGCAAGTAGTTCCTAAGGTTTTATTTGATAGAGGTATTTTTACAATGAATTATAACTAATTTACTAAAATGTATACCAAATGCAATGTCTAAACCATGTTAACTCAATGTTAACCTGAACTTGTTCATGCTCCACTTTGGAATTGAGGCCTTTCATTTGCCGTGTTTAAGCATAACCTGTGTTTTGGCATGAATGATCTCCATTATGTCAAAAGCATTTTACATCCATGAGCTTCCTTATTAGACAAAGATGTCATGATTTTTTCGAAACTTAAATAATTGTAGATTGTGATTTGGCAATTCAATTATTGTGTGCCTTTGTTATACAAAGCTGTATATATATATTTTTAAATCGTTTCATTGAATATTTTACAGACTATTTTCGACTTTTTCCTTATTAATTTTTTGTCACATTATATGTAATTGGATTGATACTTTTCATATGCTAATGTTAAATTTTCGCACCGATGAATAGATCTTATAAAATTTGATGAACAATGTGAAAGTTTCAAATCTTTTAGAATGACTACTGAGATTATTAAGCTGACAAGAAATTGAAAACCAAATAAACTTTATTCAAAACACATAAATTCAAAAAAAAATTACGACTGTCCAAAGATGCTTCTCAATGGGGTGAAACAAAAATCATACCTAGGTACATAATGAGCAGACTAATTAAGGAAAATGGATCTCTACAAAGATATGGTTGATCTATTATAAAAACAGAAAATACTCAGTTAAAACAATGCTTCAGTATCTTCTGGTAATTTAAAAAGTATATGTATCAATATTGTAAATAGTATCAGTTTTCATGTATAGAAGTCATTTCAGCAGAATTCTAAATTTACAGAAAATTTATATGGTGAATTTATCATATTATTTTTGAAGAAATATCTCTTATTGTTCAACACACAAAAATAACATTCATAGAAAAGATTTTCTGAAATTTATACTGATTTCATAGACCCATCATCCTGTTTCAGTTTCAACCTTCAATAGTCCAATTCGTTAGCGATTTATGAACTGAAGAAAGACATCTTACAATCCCTACCGGTTTCTTAGATTGAACTCGCTATTATTATTTCTTTTGTAGTCTTGTAAATTGAAATATAATTGGCGTCACCGTAAAGCATCGCAACTTACCTTTTGGACGTCTGTTTTTAGGCATTAAAATTCTTGCCTCACGAAGTATATTGTAGATATAAATAATAGTGAAGTTATAATTTTAATAATGTGCTGTCCTTTTTAGTGTTATATTTGTATCATAGTGAATGATTGTAAAACTCCATCCAAGATTTCTTTTAATTTGAAATAAAGTGAAACCAAAAGTTTTCTTAATAAATTATTTTTATTGCGAATGTTTTTATTTCGAAATGTTACAAAAGTTTCGGATAATAATCCCAGATTGGCTCTCTTCATGATACGATTTTATTTTTAAATATATTGATATTGTATTCTATTATATATTTAATGTTACAGTTATGTGACTTTTGTTGATCTTTGACAAAAATTAGATGATAAATAACTGTTGTAGGGTCGTTTGTCTTGACAATAAATCAAAAATTTATAGGCAAAAAATAAAAACTTGAACATCACATAAAATATTGGAAAAAAAAACATGTTTACAATAATACATTTTAAGTACACTGGTTATTTCTTACTATTTACATTGATAATGAGAGCTAAGGCTTAGTCGGGGATGTATTAAGTATTCTTCAAGAAATAAAACTCAAGATGTAAAATAGCGGTAATCTTAAAGAATGTTGTAAAGCATTTGACATTAAATCGAAATTTTGCCTCCGTGTCGGTGCTGCCAACACAGACATGAAAAAAGCAGATATCGTTCGTGAATTATTTTTTTGAATTAATTATACAAATCTAAGAAACGTTATGATCTCTGATTACTGTCAGAATAAATGAATAAAAACAAATGTATATTCAATCGTATCTCAACTAAGATGTACAAGTAGTTACGGTAATATTCGGTGTGATATAATATGTGTAACTACTTATACTTATATTTGGATACATTCACCTAAGTGAAAGCACTTAGGTTAATGTATCCAAATATATATAAAGGTATATAAACTTTTCAACAATTGAAAAATTATTGTAATTTTCGAAATCTCTATTATTTTTAAATTGTCAATGAAAAAAAGAAATAATCTTTAAATTAACTGGTTTAATTCCATGGCACATTAAAAATAATAGCCATTATTTAAAGTCTTTTGGAATGCACTCTTCTTATTTGTTTACTACCAATTAAACTTACGGTATGGTATTATTAAAATAACACTGAGAAGTCTTTAAAATTGTGAAGAAGTGGAAGATATCAAAAAAAATTAAGCAGTATTTTCAAAAATTGTTATCACCTTTAAATAAAATCAGACGACCAAATATGAATGTAAAAGAATTTTAACACCCATATAGAGCGAGACTCATTGCATTGGCAAGTTTTATATGCATCTCGGTGAAAATGTTTTCAGTCAATTATTTTTTCAGAATACATAATTAAAATAACTGAAATTAAAATCGTAAAATTTTTCTCTGTAATATAAAATCAAAAGATGTAGTTAAAATTACAACTGCATGAGCGGCCTTATTCAGAATGTATCTGGTATAATCAATGTTAATTTACATATATTTTTTTTCATTACAATTTAATTTACCTATTAAACTAAATACATCAAACGCATTATGACAAAATAACATCATAGGTAAGCTCTGAGACTCGATAAATTTATTTTGTCAGTTATTGCTAGATTTACAAACATACTTAACAATGTATTAATACAATATGTATACTGATTCTTGCAATACTCATTGAAGAGAGTGCAAATTTTCTTCATAATCTCGAAGAATATTTACACATAGAGCAGTCATTTGGACCTAACGTTTGTGCCATCACGATAAACATTTCAATCTTATGGATACTCTATATTAAAAAATTATTTCTAATGCAGCAATAACAGCTGCATTTAAGTTCCTTATCTGTATGTCTAAATAACTAACATTAAATTGATAAAATACACGTTTTTGGCAGATCTTATGATAAGATTTTATAGCCATAAATAAATAAATATGGCATGCCTATTTTATATTTATTGTTTAATTTAGTCTACAATGGCTTCATAATTTAGTACTGTTGAGCATTCTCTTAGGGTAGTTGCATACAACCGACCGAATAAAGTTTTAATGGTAAGCTTAATTGAAGGAAGGTATCTTACTTGTTATTTTAGAACACAAAATACTGCAGTTTTTTTGGACTAACAAGACAGTACAAAAAGGTACAGATACCTAAAAAATCTCGGGTTCTATATAACAATATATACACTTATATGACATGAATTATTAGCGTGAAAGATGATAATACTTTTATTGTAATTACTTTTAGAAGAGCTACCTTATAAAGATTTACATTGAGATGGTATATTGGTAACTGGTAAAGGTAAGAGACCTATATTACAGAAAGAGTATCAGATCAGAAAACAATTTTGCTGATAAGTGCACACCAATGAAATGTGGGTGCAATGGGAGAATTATATTTTTACTGATTGTTATGTAAAAGTTTTAAACATAAAAAAATAGTGTATTTTATTTTTCTATATAATCGTTTTAGTAGAGAAGATATCAGTTCACTTTTATTTACACACAATACCTAAAATTATATAATTAGGTACAGCTTTTGAATGATGAGTAGGATAAGTATTCTCATTTCACCAATCAAGGCATGTTTTCATCGTACTCTTTTTCAAATAGTTGTCTAGGAATCTTGGTGAAGGCATCTGGAATTTTTCCGCAGTTCGATTCTGTCGCAGATTGCAAGTATGCTAACAGCGGTGCAAGAAAATATTTGGAAGGATTCGTTCCGAGCTGATAGTTTCGAGCGGCTTTGTGAACAGCGCTAAAAGCGGGCTGCCGGGAAGAGTGGAAAGCGCTCCTGCTTCCGTGAAGTACTCGTGCGCCTCCTTTGCTGGCAGTCGGACAAGCAGAGCCGTAAGCGCATTGGTCTGGGCGATAATTGGCATCACAGTTCAACAATAACAATCTTTCCGAATGGTAGTGGAATATAATGTTGATTATATCTTGATCTCCCCAGGTCAGCTGTGTCCGCCATCTGTGATAAACGCTGGCTACATATTCACCCCAATGGAATGAACGCATCCTAGTTAAGTTCATCAGCATAACACCGGAATTGACTCCTTGAATAAACAAAATGATTTTGCGTAAGCATAAGTTAACAATTTCTTTTAATTTGCATTCAAATTATAGTTTAGAACCTAGAAAACTACATTTCTCTTTTATCAATATAATGTCTTTAGTAAATGTAGGATACAATCTATTAATATTATTTTATTATAATAGCATACTAGCATGAATTGCATAAGTTAGTTTCAAAATAAAATTTTCAAACATTTGAATGCTTTGGTGCTCTAATCATTGTTATTATTACCTCAAATATGGTATTTAATATTGTCGTATATTTCATATACATACCCAATCTTCCATAGTAAGGATGTTTGGCGAATCTACTGTACCAGGACACGTTTGGATCGTCGTGTTCTAGGGCCAGACCAGCCATCTGCGATGAATTAAATTCACTAAAATGTTTCCATAAAGATTCTACCGGGCTCAAAAATAGTGTGTCTGTATCTAAATATATCAGGGAATCTATATTTGGTAGTAATGTCTGAAAGAAAAAATATTTTAATGTTTATAATTTTTTAATAAATAAAAATGGTTGATAATAGGAGGTTGTATAGGTGCCATGTAAAAATGTATGTGACTGAATGAGATAGATACGAAATACGTGGTTTTCGCATGGTACGCTTTGAGATGATTAAAATAACAAAACGCCATTAGTGTTTGTGAAATCAAAACACAGTTCATTCAATCATACATATTAAAATACAAGAAATATTGGATTGATTACATTTCTGTTTGTTCAATATAGAATATCATCATGATAGTTTGGGGATAACCCTATAAAAACGTATTTCGAGAGTAATTAACTTTGTGTACTTCCATAAGTTTTGTCATTTTCAATCTGGGAGCAGATGCAGACATCAGCGACTAATGTTGTATTTAATGGTGCAGTTGTTTTATTCTTTTGTGTCCAATTTATATTGAATAAAAATACTATACTAATCTAATCATAATATTTGAATAAAATGCATCTATTATTTAAAATATTTCATAAAAAAAGATACCCTTTGGTTTTGTTGCAATAAAGTAATGTTTTAGGATAAACAAATTTATTAAACAAAAGATTTGTTTATTAAATTTCTGCTGCACAATAATTAAGTTTCAAATGTTAAGACTACATGAATATTTTCCTAAAATTGATTATTCCATGATTTACCGGTAAGAACAGCCGTTGGGAAGCACAGGGTTTGAAAAGCTTACGCCATTCATCAGCATCCTTTTCAGGAAACTTCAACTTAAGAACTTCAAATCGAAATGATCCATTGAGTGTCTGTTGCCATTCAGTGAGTTTTTCCTTGAAGTCTAATATAAGATCGTCATCGGCAATGACTATAAATTTTAAGGGAGATTTTGGAGAAAATAGAAGGCATGACTTTATCATCGTAAGTGTTTCTTGGAGCCTTTCCCCACAGGCAACTACAGCAATTATCATTTCTTGGGCGGTTTGCTGTTTGATCCTAAAATTTAAATTATTGGTATTATCATACATCACTCTAGAATAAATGAAGGGCTATCATAACTCATAATCTCTAACATCAAGTTTTGAGAAAAACGCAAAAAATCACAGGAGCAAAATTTTTGGTAATCATAAAAAAATGTATTACCATGAATATTTATTGCAAGTGAAAAGGAGCGCTTTCCAAAGATGCAAAATATACTATTACATCATGAAAAATATCTATAATCATATCATATTATTCAATTAAAAAAAATTAAAATGTGAGCTTAGACACCGATAGTGATCTTCGGCCATGGTTTTAACAGTTTTCAAAGTAAATTTAAATACCCAACTATTTATTGATATATGTAGTGATGCATTTAGAATTTTTTGGCATATTTATCTCAAAAACGAGAGCTTAGAACCGTTATTTCTTCATTCCGGTTCAAGTAAAAAAATATATATCAGTCCAGTTCCGGTTTTCATTCCAACAAAAATAACGGTTTTTCCAGTTTTCGGTTCAGCTCCGAGTGATTCATTTTGGTACTTATCTGTTAGCACGGCGCCATTTTTCGCCCCCCGCATTCAGTTTCAGAAGAAAGTCTCAATACAATACGTAATACAGCGTAAAAAGATGGAGCAGAGAAATTAAATGCCACGAAATATCCCTGTCACAATCTAACTTTGGGAACCCGATAGAAGAGCCCATTATTTTTTACTCTATGGGGTAGGGCCCTTTGTTGCTGCATTTTTAGCCCATGCAATTTAAATAATATACCCAAACAAGAAGTAATCGATGGTGGTGAACTAGTCCAAGGACAAGACCCAATACGTGTCACGCCTACGACAATCGAACGACAACTGACTTGGCGAGTAATAACATGTTAACGCGCGTGTTTGAACACACGCTGAACCGAAGAAAACCGATTTTTTTTTCGGTTCGGTTCCGGTTTTCGTTCCGACAAAAATAACAATTTTAGGTTTTCGGTTCAGTTACAGTTCGAAGCCCTGTCAAAAACATCAAACAGGGAAATTATGAGTTTTGATACTAAGCCCCTCAAATTATATAAACAAAAGCTCAGTAAATATGCACAAATGTTCTAAACATTCAATAAGCAAATAATCATTTTTATAGATATTTCGTTCTTCGTGAGAGATCGATTGGAACAGTACCTATGCATTGTTTTAGACGCCAGCAATTCCGCTGAAGAATTGCTAAACATAATTTTATTGGTTCCATGTATACGAATCCAACCAAAACCATTTTGTTTTGATAATATATAGTAGACATAACCAAGTAATACGCATAAACACAACTTGATTGTAAAACTTTTTCTTATAGATATCATCTTGCATTCATCTTATAAACCAATGGTATGGCAAATCATTCAATAATTTATAATCGGCTTGTACGTTCAAACATTTTCGGTGACGTTAATTTGACATTTCATTCTAAGTATTGAAGCAGAGTTGCCATATAGACATATTGTCTCTGACTGACACAGAGATGTTATCTGTGACACAGAGACAATACTAGACTGACACCAGAGACTTTATTAGTTTATTACGCGAGCGATGGGCGAAAACAAGTCTTACTTTTTATAAAATTGTGGAATTAGTTAGAACAGGATGTATTAAAATAAACTTTTGTCTTTCCTTGCACAAAACTGAACAAAGAATAACATTCGTTACGCCACGAGAAACGTCTGTTGGACACAAATGCATGTCCGTGGCGGAAGGAATTGTGCAGTAAATAAGAATTATAACGCCCTTGAAGTAAATTTCATTTAATAAATTTTCAGAGTACTCATGTCTTTTCTTTCTGACTAGGTACAAATAATTTCTTCTCAAATGAAAGTCTCTAAAATAAATTAAAAAGCATTATAAACAACACAAATAACGCTAACTATGTATGATTTTTTTTTCATTTGAATATAAATTTATCAAACATCTATATATTAATAGCAGATAATGTTTCTTCTAAGAAAAAGAAAGACCGCCACAGTCGCCATTTTGTTTTTCTTTTTTTTCCTAAAGATATCCTTTTTCATTACTCACTGACATCTATGTGTAGAGATTAAATCCTTCATGTGATTCTGAACATTGCTGGATTAGTTTCAGTCAAGGTCGTGGCATTTTTTTTCCAAAAGATATTATTTATTATTTATGAATGTAGGCCTTGATTTTACATTAACAAAATACATACCGACGAGTGAATTTGAACGCGGGCCTTTCGATTACCAGCCCAGCGGCCTGTCCGCTGAGCTACATCACGATTGGTGAAGGTGGAGAATAATAGATCATATATATTGAAAATAGAACTAGGTCAAAATGCATACTGTAATTTCCGCTAATAACTGAACGATCGATTGTTTGATTCCACACCGTAGACTTTTTTTGTTGGTTTTTTTAATGCATGACCCGACTCTTATTTAAAAGGTAAATGATTTTCCACACAGTTACCGCCAACTAGGGATTGTGTGTCGAGACGTCCCGGGACTTTTAAGGTTTTTTGCTGTCTTAAGTCCCGGGACTTTGTTGTTAAATGTCCCGGGACTTAAGACAGCCAATTGTACATTTTCATTTTGAAAAAACCGTTTTAACAAAATAAAATTGGATGCGAGCAATCCCTAATGTGACCTAAAAAATTAATTTTGATTTAAAATAAATTTACATTGTGTCTATCCTCGAGATCATTTTTGAAAAAAATGCATTATATTCAGTCTAAGGATTAAAGGCCGAGGTTTTCACAAAATTAAGTATGCATTTATAAAAGGGATCTTATAAAAGAAACAGCTGTTTGGATTTATAATTGTAGAAGTTTCAAATAACATCTATTTATATATTGTAATACGAAACAACCATTTTTGATGGGTAGAGACATGCAGAAATACAAAAAAAAACTTAGACACGTGTTCGCTTAACTATTGTTGTAGCATGGGATAATCACACAGAATTCCAAGAAATAATGGAACTGATAGTTATTTCTAGAAAATTATGTTATAAATCAAGGCGGTTTATAAATGTTTCATTAGCAACGGTTCAGCTGGACTAATTGATTTTCGAAAATAATACACGAAAGATCAATGTTTTGGAAAAACAATGTTGCAACAACGTTTATTACAAAAATAAGAAATCGGCTGTCCGATTCGTCATTACATTAATTATTATTTTTAAAAGCATATTTTGATAAGCAAAAATAAAATATTAACTTTTGTGTAAATAATTATAGGGGATAATAATAAATTTAATAAATAGGGGAAATAAAAGTCCCAAGTCCCGGGACTTTGACTTTATCACGTCTTGAGTCCCGGGACTTTGAAAAACCCGAGACTTCAGAATCCCTACCGCCAACGCCATCGAAAATGTCTAATGTCTTGGTTTTTTTAAAAACATCAGATATTCTCAAAAAATTTTTTAGCTTTGAATTATTTACAATTTTAATTTGTTCATTAAGTATATTACAGCTTAATATATAGATATAATGTAGAGTAAATATGCGAAGTATTAATTTTTAGGGTAAATTATTTATTCAAAGAGACATCATTTTGTTTTAAGTTCAATATATTTGTTTTATGATGAATAATTTATTTTTCATGCAGTTTATTTTTTTAGTAGAAAGGATTTTTTTAAAATGTGAATAATCTAAAAAAAGTGCATTTAAATACAAGCTTTATTTAAAAGTCATAATTATCAACATTAAGACTGAAATAAAGCAGTTAATTTGGCATTTACTCCTGAATTTTGTTGATCGGACGAGAACTGGTGTTTTCAACGTGGTATAGGTGTTAGCGAAAGCATAGTTTCAAAATGTATAATAAAATAACATTAAGGATGTATAAAAAACTTAAAAATCATCATACATATTCCTAAAAACAAGTTCCATTTGGAAAATTAGTCAATTTTATTCATTCTGATTTCTTTGAGAAGTAATTATGCATTTGATTGTCATGTCGGTAAATTTCTGATTTTTTTATAATGTAAAAAAGTCCCCTCGTTTGGGGGGCAACGGGCTTACAGCTCTTAGTCTGTAATTATTATAAATGTTCAAACTTTCAAATGTGTTTTTTTAAAAATTATGTAATGATGACTTGGTTCAAACTAATGTCTACTATAAAAAGTTGCACTCGCAAATCCATAGAAATCGATATATAATATAATATGTAACACAAACAATATTGTCTTTTTCTTCTATTCTTAAACATGTAATTTCTAATTGTGTGAACTATTCGAGACTTGTGGGATATAATCTCTTATTTTTTGCATTAAACTTTATTGTTCTAAAATTAATTCTAAAACGGTATATTTTTATAAATTATGTGTGACAACCCTAATTGAGGAATCGTTTATACGCGCTACAAGCCTTGTGGTATGGTTATTTACATGGGGTTACTTTTATTCGGGACGGAGAACATCTAAAGCCATAAATCACGTGAATAGTTCCAATGTGTTGCCCTTTTTTAGTTTTTAGAAAATTGCTAGCTTAATGGACAAAAAACCATATTTTTTCGTAGCTGTTAACGGGTTAAGTACCTAATTATATCTAAATACTCAACCAAAAAACACAGTTATTTAATTGTGAAATAAGTACAGAATTCATATTATTCTTTCCAGGTAAGTCTTCATATAGCCAATATTAGAAACTAAAATTACACTTACCACATTTTAAAATGAACGATTCTTAACTGAGGATCCTTGGCGTATTGATGTTGCGACGCTGCATAAGGTTATTTTTGGGATGGCATTGTATGATCATAATGAAACAAATAATGATAACCTTTTGTTTTTTATTACAGCCCATCATATTCATTGTATTGTGTATTATAATCCATCACTCAATAAGTTCGTAGGATGCATCACATATTAGTTGTAGGATGACTAATAAAACAACATTTTTAGGCAAAATTCGACATTAGTTATTAACATAGTCTCCTTCATGAGTGATACATTCATTCCAACGCTTTTCTAACATTTCGATGCTTTTCTTGTAGAAGGATTTATCTTTGGCCTTAAAATAGTCTTCAGTTTTGGCAATCACTTCTTCATTGGAGCTAAATCTCATTCCCTGGAGCATTCTTTTTAGGTCTGCAGACAGGTAGTAGGTGTTGGGAGCGGAGAATATGGTGGATGGGGAAGCAATTCAAAGTGCAATTTGTGAAATTTTGACACCATATAACATATGTATATTTTTAAGGTAAAAAAATGTCATAAGTTCAAGAGTTGATGTTTGAAGAGACGCAAATGGCAAAGAGCCATATGTGGCTCGTAATCCGCAGTTTGGCAACCCCTGGGATAAGTTATTAATATTTGATAAATATTACCATCCTCTGCTTCATGAAAATTGGATTGGAGATGTTTTCTTTAAATAATATAAATCTGTTACAGGCAGTACTTTTTTTTGAAAAAAAAAGGTGCCGGAACGCACTTTTTTCGAGCATTTTCTAAGAAGGTATATTATTAATTATATATTCGAATATCATTTTGATAGAATTAATGTACAACAAGCCCTTTCCAAGAAAGTACATACCTGATAATCTTTTGCATGACATTAATTTATGGGTCCTATGATACCCTATATATTCAAAAGGGATTAACAGTCAATGGCTTCCAAGAAAAGAAACGAAAGTTTTAAAATAGAAAAAAAATAATTTTACAAACATTTATTAAAATTTCGAGAAAAAAGGTGCCGGAACGCCGTTCCGCCGCGTTACAGTGTAAAAAAAGCCCTGGTTAGAGGTAATAGATAAAGAGTCATAACTCTTCACTGGTGACTTAAATGAAATAAGTCAGTTTAATAGAATGAGTATTCTTTGAAAATAATAAAAGATTCACTGTGAAATAAACCCATATGATATAATAATGATATTTTAGTATTTGAGAAATATTCTCAAAACTATCATATCATTTCTGAATAAAAAAAAATAATATTATTTAACACATGTCATCTCTCATTCTCACTTTCATTTTTTGGTGTCAATCAGTCAAAGAACTCTCTGAAAGTTTCCTCTTACACCGCCTTTTTTGAAGAAAGTTAAGAGATACATTCTCATCTTGAGTAGTATTTCCAATTAAGCAAAGTTTTTTTTCTGGGCTGGGACACACTGATTTGAAATTTATATGATCGCTATCTTGCAATCGATTGTCTTTTTCAATAACCACTAAAGGCTGTTTAGTTATATTACATTTTCCAAAACTGTTTAATGCGGATGCCAAATCTGTAGAACTACTAATATTGTCAACATTTTCAATAAACTGCCTCAGGGGTGTTCCAAATATTTCAGGATAATTAAGAAGATTATCCTTTAAAAAGGTAAATACATTTTCTAGTTCTATTATCAGTTCTAGATCCGTGTCAGATGAAAGCACTTTTTCTGCATAAACAGATGATGGAAAATCATTTTCATCACTATGCGCATTTGTTGATTTTAATCGCTCATTTTGCATAGAACAGCGAGTGTTCTTTTTATCGCCTAAGACATCTATTGCATTTTTTACACGTGGAATGGAGTTTTCTGGTCCGCAAGCGTGATTGTGGACAAATCTTATATCAATTTCACACGGATATTTCTTCAAATATTTATCTTTGCTTCTGCAATCAATAAAAACATTTAATTTTGAGTACAGCAACATATTTGATAATAGGTCAAATAATCAGTAGGAACAAAAAAAGATATTACAGTAGAACAGTGATGCACAAGCTTTTTGAACGAAGGGCCATTTTATCAATTTTCTAATCTTTCGCGGGCCGCAGAGGGTAAAAGTGTTGAAAAATAATGGTATACGCCCAATCCCTTTTTTACGCGATTTTTTTGTGCGATTTTGATTTTACGCGATTTTTTTTAAAGTTAAAAATGGTGACCCTGAGCAAAATCATGTGATATAATGTTGCTCTAAAACTTGTTTAAAAACAATTCACTTTTTAAATTCGTTGAATAGCATGTTTCCCGGTCATAAATTTTACCACCTACTCTGTCAAATAAATGCACTCCATATGTCCAAATATTTTAAATACAAAATATTACATACAAACTGCATATGGAAATATTATTTTTTTATTAAGAAAAAAATATGGTGATGTTCTAGGCACATACCAAATAAACACCTGCATTTAAAAATAAAATATTTTACACTTACGTATTTAAATAAAACAGTTTTAACTGTTTGATCGATCAACAAAACAAATCCAATGTAATAATATTTGACTCAGATCAAGAATCTAGGAAAAACAGCATTTCATCAAATGAGTCAGTGCAAAATTCAGATTCAAGCAAAATTCAATACGTTAGTTCAAAAAATTGCGAATGATTACATTTCGTAACCAACAGTGACAGCAGCGAATAACTCCTATAAGTGAATACAATTATGCATTTATACACAATGTGTATTAATCGTCGTTCTGCAAATCGATCAACTCTAGTTGCAATGATGAATCGGCCTCGTTGGTGGATGCTGAGAAGGGGTTGGAAAATGATTTAAGCAACAAACAAACCGTGTTTTGAAAACAATAATCTAAAAACAGACTTATGCACCACAGACGTTACTTACTGTAAAAAGATGAATTACAGGCGCAAATGTATACACGTGAAAATATAATCATATTACATAAGAATAGTATTAAGTTTTATATCAGTGACGATTTAAATTATAAACCTTTACTACTGCATATCAAACACAGATTTTTATCATATTCAATGAAAAATTTGGTGATGACATACTTGTTATTTTGGACCGCAACAAATGCCATTTCGGGCCGCGGTTTGTGCACCACTGCAGTAGAACCTCGATTATCTGGATTGTTCAAAATATGTAACCAATTTTTTTTACGAATTTGCTGATATGTCACCATAATGGTGAGTGGCAATACAGCAGGCAGACACAGACTCCCACTGTTTTTCACTGAGATACTGAAATACTCCAAATGTTTTAAAACACCAGAAGTTTTCCGGTTAAATATAATCATCAGAAAAAAGCCGGAATGAAAGGTGAAATTTTATAACGATGGTAGGAAAAACAGTTCATTCCACAAGTGAAAAAATATCAAAACTATAGATAGAGAAAAAACATTATTATTACTAGACTATGCACCGTGCCGCTCAATTCTAGAATGTTTAAAACAGATCGATGAAATGTTGATGGAAAAATTTCTTCCGATAAATGCCACGTCGGTAATACAATCAATGGATCAGGGTGTAATAGAAACATTAAATCGCTTATATAGAAAACCAATCCTACGATAATTGAGGAGCAAACATTCAAAAAGTGATTAGTCACAAATTTTGAAAAATGCCGTTTAATATCAGTTCTGATAATCCATAATAAAATCTATGAATGGAAATCACAATAAGTGTTCAAAAAAGGTGTTTTCCTATAAAAATTAAATCATAAAGTTGACTAGGGCTTGTCGGTTTTTGGACTAAATTTGCGACATTCGAAACATGGAGGAATCAATAAATAGATTTCTTGAAGAACCAGAACAAAAAACTTTTTTGACCAACCTTTGAACCAACAAATATAATAACACTTAAGGCCGAATTATCCATGTACGAGTCTAAAAACAAAAATAAAAAAAAATGGATCTTTTATTTGATGTCTTAGAGACCATATGCCTCACATAATTACTGCGAAAGGGCATTCAATATCAGGAAATTTTGTTACAACAATTAGATCATCACTAAGAGATCAATCAGTGGACGCTTTGTATTTTCTTAAATCATATTTTCTGAAGAGTAACACCAAATAATTTCTTGTCGTGTATAAACAAAATAAAAATGAATTTTAAACTTTTTTTCGCTATTTTAATTGAATTATACATTTTTTGTAAAACTTTGAAAACCGGATAAAATTGGTTGTCAAACAATATTGACATTCGAAAACCGGTTTTTGTATATCTAGTTGACACATTCGAGCAAATCGTGATTTCTCCAACAGTCAAATCATCATTTCCCAAGCTCTGTATTTGTGTGACAAATCACTTTTTGAATGTTTACTCTTCAATTATAGCTAGTAGAAAAAAAAATGAAACAGTTATCAGCTTCCACAAGAAAATAAATTTAATAGACTGTTGCTACAGCAGAGTGTTGGAACTCTTAAAATGTGTCGATTTTGAGAAAATCATAGTACAAAATTTTGAAAAGACTATTAGTAAGTTCCAATAACACAGTAGAAAGTGGTAGAGGAGACATTGTAGAAGCAATAGCACAAATTTCAATATGTGTTGAATGTGACAAGGAAGATTTAACCCGAGTGGTTAAAATGTGATGCAAACGATCCTGGATTCCAAATTCTGAATGATGAGGAAATAATTAAAGAAGTACCTGCCTGAGAAGAAGGATTTGGAATCTTCAAAAAAAACAGCTAGCTGAATACTGAATACTGAGAATATTGAATACTGAAGCTATATGTAAATCTAGACAAATACAAAATGTTTATACTGATTGTACATGTCTTTTCCTATCAATTATGTTTTTTTCGATTATCCGGATTTTTCCTTATCCGGACTACCTTTATACCCAATTAGTCCGGATAATCGAGGTTCTACTGTAATTTATAAAATACAACAAATACACATTTTATTTACTTTGGCATATTTGACTGCTTTATGGTGACACATAATTTAGCTGAGCAATCTGTGTGTCTGGGATGTGGACTTTTAGTTCTGGTATAAGTTGCCCGTGTATTCCGGTGACAGTGGTATCTTTTCTATAAAATCAAAAATATAATTAAAAATTAGGTCAAGTATGAGGTAACACAACTCAGTGGATTAATATTTATGGAGGAATCGGAAGGTGATAACATTGGTGAAAACACATAAGAACACTAAAATAACATATATGAGGGAAATACGATACTTTCTGCACAATAAAAATATTTATTGTTTGATGGATATATGTAGGTGCATATTAGTGATATTGGCATTGTATAAATACCTTAAAAACAATTTTTTGAGTGTTTTCTGCAAATGTGCCATTTACTCTGTGTTTTGTTGAGCTTATTTGTTCGAATTCTTCAACCCATTTCATTGCGCTTTCCTTATTCTTTATTGCTAACCTCAAAAGCGAAGAAAATCCATTGTCGATTTTTTCTTCTAGAGACACAATCAATGTGGGAACTCCTTTCGGCAGTAATTTAATAACCTATAAATTCACGAGTATTCAGTAGAGACATGGTTTAAATATATTATATTAAATGTCATAGAGTTATCGAAACTTAATAAAGATTTTGAATTTCATTACCTTAGACTTTAACTCTAGTGGTGCACTTTCACTAGTTTCCTGGAATTTGATCATAATGAAATATCAAATGAAGATTTTTAATACAGTCATGAGTATTTCAAAATACAATTCCGAAAATTAATGACATATATATAGCATTCAAAACAAGCTAAGAACGTCAGTCACAGTACTGTCAATGAAGTTCATAGACTAAATAAAATATTTCATAGTGATTTTTTTATCGGTCTGTGCAGGTAGTTAGGTTTTTATTATATTAAATTGTATTGTTTTAATTATTATTAACGACGATGGTTATCAAATGACGTGTATTTTATATACTACAATATCAGAAATGATAGTCTTTCGTATGTTGACATTTTTAAGGTGCATTGTTTTTTTTTTTTTTTCATACAGTTTCAAAAATGTTTTTTAGTTCACCTTTTAAAAAAAATTGAGGTGACTCATCTTTTTTAAGCCCATTTATTTATAATATATTTAGGTAATTGAATTAAAATTAAAATTTGTACGTTATTTATAATTTACATAAACATATTTCGACGCTGCACATTTAATTTCTGCTATGTGACGTTTTTGTCAAAAATAGGCTATAAATGTCGTTACATGGGTTAGATTTTTAAAATATATAAAACCAAATTGTTAACTAAAAATATTATTTTAAAATGTAAGGTAAAAGATATTCAATGAAGAAAAATCATGAATAAAATATTTTGGCACAACTCTTGTTTGTATTTAACAATACTAATCGGAACTAATTGTGTTATGCAGAACTTATTCCTAAGCTGATAAAATCCCAAAAATATCATCAAAACATAAATCAATCGTGACTATCTCCAAAATATTTTTTTTTGTTGTTTATTAAAGAATTTTGATTAATAAACATTGCTCAAACCGAATTGGTTAATAAAAACCATTACTATGAAATAGCACAATATGGACTTAACGGGTTAACCATTAACCTGATTCACTCAATTTATCTATGAAGGAGATGGCCACGTTTGTTTTTTAACGTCAGATTTACGGAATGGAGTATTTATCCACCTTAATTTGAAGAGACATACATTTATTCCTTACTTCACTGGATTGCATATATTATTATATACCTACTCAACAGCCCAAAGTTCAAGTTCCACATTTTCTTTATTTAGCACCCTTTTTTCAATTGACTATTTTAACGGAGAAAAAAAGAATTTCGACTCAATAGGGCACTTTACAATGGCGCGTAGTCGTCCACGCTTTGGTGACGTATGTCCTTATGTGGAAAATCTTGATAGGGGCTTCCAATCCCGGGTTCCCAAGTAATTTTACGATCCCGTAATCCTGGAATCGTCTTAGTACCAATCTCGGGATTCACTTTAATATGTAAAAATCTTTAACTCTAAAAAATGAGCTCACTGGTAGATGTAAGTTTTTAAAATGATTAATCTAATCTTAAGCTTAAATAAGATGTCGCACTTCTGAATAAATGTAAAATCTGTCTTCGAGTTTTTCGAGACGAAAATTCTGGAATCTCTTGATAACCCACTTTTTCGGTGACGATCTCAAGCAATTGTGGCAGTGGAAATTATAGTATGTATATGTTTAATCCCGGCACAAAAAGGGTTCGGAATTGGATGTCCTCTTCTTGACATATTGTTTGATGTTCTGCATTCACTTGTGATTCGCTCTGTTCGACGTAATCCACCATCTCATGTAGTGGCAGATCCAGAAAATGTCCCAGGAGGAGGCCGTTCAATTTGAAAATAAAAATAATAATGCATAAATAATACATTTAAAAATAGATGATTTTTGAATAATATATCTATATAAAAATAGTCAATACGTAATTAAGTATGTGTTCTATAAAACAGTAAACCAAACAATTAATTATCCCATTTCACAATAAAAAAATAATAAATTAGAAAAATGGAAAATAAATTCTCCTCGGGAGGGGGAAGGGAGGCATGGCTCTCATGACCCCTCCCCCGTGGATCCGCCAATGATCTCATGTTTTTCTTGCTGCGATATCTTCCGATAGTCGACAAAGATTTTCCAATTATGTTCAACCATGATAAGCGCTTCACTGCAAGTTCTTTATTTTAATACATTTTTTGACTTATTCCATGTGTAATAATGTCGTACACTCCGGATGACCTCTTCCGCTTAAACGTAGCTAATTTTATTGTTGGCTTATAGTCAACATACATTTTTTATTAAATTTAATTGAACAAATATTTAAAAAATAATCCTTCGATAACAGACAGATAACATAATTGAATTGAATTAATTATACACAAGGACCATTGTTTTATAGATAAGATTTCATTCAATTGAACGCTGTTTTGTAAGATAATTTCAATAAAAACGTTGAAACAACAACACTGACCTCATCGATTTCGATAAGCACTATTTGATAAATAAGCTAAAAAAAGACAAATGATATTTCCGCAATTAAAATTAAAAACTTTTTCACATTTGTTAGCTAAACTGACTATTATGCACGGAATGATAATTTTCAGGCCGCTATTTTTTCGTCCCGGCAAAAATAACGGTTTTTTACGGTTTTCGGTTCAGCTCGAATCCAAAAGCCCAGGAATTTACCGATTTGCCCAAAATATTTCCGTGACTCGTTTTTTTTAGCTCACCGAGGAATTTGAAAATCTCAAAATCCTATTAGTATATGTGAACCGAATAAAAACCGATATTTTTTTTCGGTTCGGTTCCGGTTTTCATTCCGGCAAAAATAACGGTTTTAACGGTTTTCGGTTCCGTTCCGGTTCGAAGCCCTGGTAATTGTTCCTTTTTAGTACATAGTCGTAAGATGCAGTGGCGGATTAAGTACATGATAACGTAAAAATATCATAAAATTCCAAGTAAAATTGTAAAAATATATAAAAATCTGAACAAAAAGTATATGGGTTTTATTATATATGCTATTTTTGAGGCTCTTAAGATTCGGAGGCCCCAAGTGCGCGCCTCATTTGTTTGTAGGGTTATCCGCAACTGGTAACATGCTAATTATCGTCATTAGAGGTCTGCACGGGCCAAAATTTTACAAAACTACCCGGTCCGAGCCCGAAAAACTCACGCCCGACCCGGCCCGGGCCCGAGTCTTATACCGCACTTGTTACCCGAACCCGACCCGAAACACCGAGAAATTTGAAATCCTCGATTTGCTATACTTTTTCTCCAGATTATCTCCGATATCTCAACCGGGAGCCACAGAGAAAAAATAGTTGTCGTAGAGCCGTTTTAGGGGAACACAATCAAATCCATTATCTTTCGGGTTTTTAAAATCAGGCAGCGACAAAAAATAGTTTGAATCCCGCGAGAGATGTAAAAAACAGGTCCCACATTTTTGGCAATTCCAAGTTTTGGAATGGATCCGGAGAGCTAAAAATAAAGGTTCAGTGTTTCAGGCAACGTTTTTGAAATTGATCAGTGACAAAATATTTTGAAATTTCGGGAAAAGCACAAATCTTTTCATTTAGGGAATTTTCAAAGAATTAGAAAAAAGAAGAAAGAAAAACGGGTATGGGGTCACGGAAAAATATGAGACTCAAAAGCAGCCACAGGGCCAAAAAGGTTGAGGAACTATGGTATAAAGAAACAGTATCATTACCCGCAATTTTTTGTATTAACTATGAGGATTGATGTTAGAATTGTAATCTATAGTAATAAAAAAGTATCTACTAAAGGTACAGCATCGCTGCAATTCATTTAAAAATGTAATTTTAAACTATTTTTTTTTTAATTTGAAATTAATGCAACTGAAAAGTAATACCAAAATGGTACTTCACAACTGTCACAGCTTGGAAACTATTTAAAAGGTTTAAAACAATATTGTTTAAATTGACAAATCGGGGTTTTTTTTTAACTTGAACGATGGCATTTAAATAAATAGATTTCATCAAGATATTTTTTAAATTAAAAATTGTAGATTTATATGTACCTTTTATAAATATGACCAATAAATCAAGCAGTTTTACCAAAAAATCTTAAAAATATAAAAAGGGCCAAGCTTAGTAATTTACCAATTTTGAAGGAACTAGTTCATCAATCATGTACTGAGTGCTTTTTAAAATATAAATAAATGCCAAAACTCATTTTATATAATTAATGTAAAGCTTTTTACTGAAATATATAATAATCCATGTGTGCTCCCGATGTGGAGCACATTGATTCTTAATGGAGGTATCTTAACGGAAGTTTTTAATAGAATTGATTGTGACTCAGCTACTCCCTTTTTTTATAAAAAAATGATAGAAAGACATAACTAGGACAGAGCTAGAGGTTAACTAATCGCTCTTGCTCTGCATCGTTGATTTTAGGATTGGAAAGGTGAGGTCGGTAGGATTTTTTTAAATGCCACAAACACCTACGACTTTGAACAGAAATAAAATTTGTGGCAGAAAGTCTTCCTCCGAAAAATTTATTAATAAAATTCTATTTTTTGATCGAACAATATCTTTAAATATTTTTTTCTCATTTCGTCATTTATACGAGCCCTAATTAATATTATGCATGCGTATGTGGAATGAAAAATATGACCCATTTTGTTTCCATTTAGTTCTCGGAGATTTATTTCACTTTTCAACTCATTGAAAGGTTGATTTTCCTTTGCACTTATTCGGGTATATTAAATTTTCTTTTTTTATAATTTTAATCGCATACAAAATTATGAATTCTACACTATCTATTATTTTTATTTGCAGCCGCCAAGGTGATATCCATCCCAAAACAATCGCTCGATGCGTGCCTGGCTATATAGCATACATAAAATCTAAATATGTATGTATGTAAATCATTGTTGGCCGTCGATATCAGATAATATTTCCTTCTTATCAGCTGTTTTTGGTTGATATATTTCATACAAATAATTTTCGTTTGCTTTATTTATTGAACCTCACACACGTTTGTATTTTAGTAAAGATATATTTTATTTAAAATATGCAGAATAGCAGAAAATCTGGGACCTCCCAAACGGACGCTAGCCCAACACAACCAGCACGTCTTGGGCCTTCTAAAATTAGGTAATGCATTTAATTAATATCAATTAGCAAGTTCTAATTAATTCAATTACATTTAAATTTAAAATACTCACAATAACTGTATATCTATTTGGGTTTAGACCTTTGTTTTTTTTATGTAAAAGTTGGTCGGCAAATGATGTGTATTGAGTTATTCTAAATTGATATCATTGTAAAAAAAACACCACACTTGTCCAACTATTCGAAATACGTATGTTTATTGCTGAAATTCAAGGAGAAATGATATGTATTTTTTACAAGGGGTCAGTGAATCTTCAAACACTCGGTCGGGGGTCCATGGTAACAATGAGATTGCTTAACATTGGAAAAGATTATATTTATTTAATGTTATAATCGTTCTTTTTGTCTTTTACAAGCAGCAGACCTCCCCGACACCGACGAGAGAGTGAAAAAAGAATTGTTGAAGATTCTTCACCTTATTATAAATCCGATGATAGAAAACTTAACATAGCTATCATTTTCAATCACTTCAAATATAAGGCTAAACCTCCACACCAAAATCCTGGAGAGAGAGAGGGTACCGACGAAGATGCCAGCAGTATTGATAATACATTGACTGCCCTCAATTTCACAGTGAAGAGATATGATGATTTAACCTTTGACAAACTTAATAATGTAGTTAAAAAACGTGAGTTAAGAGTTTGTTTTCTAAATATATATATTATTATAGTGTACTTAAAATCATACTGAGTTTAATATTGCTACATACGTTGGTCTTTCTCGTAGGGTAGTGACAATGAAATATAATAAATATTAAGTTATATTAAAATAAAAACATGTTACAAATGTACAAAGTGTCATGATAAAAATATATCAGATTTTTAAGAAAAAATACTTTACCCGACCCAGAGTAAAATAAACGTTATTTTAAATCAGGTTATATGGATTACAAGTCTTATTATATGAATTTATAAGCAGCGATAGTTCATTTATAAACAAAATCAAAAACTGAAAAGTCCAACAAAAAAAGTGTCTAACTCTCACGTGTCAGAAGTGAAACTTCTTAGGTTTTAAAAACAGTTAATTTTGTAGAAAGGTCTCTTTGCATTTGTTGACGATTTTATTATTTCATTATTAAGCAATGATTATGTGGAAAATCTCTCTTAATAAAACAAAATATTTCTATTATTCATCACTTTTCATTAATTCATACTCTAAGAAATTATAAGTTTATGATAGCTGAAGTATGATACAAATAATTAAGACTGTTAGCTTTCTAACTTCACCTGTGGATGTGATATCCACACAACTAATTTCGCTTTATATAAAAGTACAATAGGTTTACAGAGATTATCATTTCAGTTACATTTTGTTTATTCCTTGCAACTAGAAGTTTAGAGAATTCAATTTGTCCGTAATGTATGTATGTGAGAAAACCCAAATACACCAGCCAACAAGAGTCAACTAGACCCTTAAATGCATGATTTTCTACTTTTGTATAAAATACATATTTTAATTTGGCGTGATTGCAGGAATAATATTTTTTAAAAATTTGATAGTTTTTTTTATATATTTTTATCGAAAAATACTTAGTACTCTTAAAAAGCACCCGGGCATTAGAGGCATAACACATGATTTTCATACAATTTATAATTTATTATTCATGTTAGGAGTCACGATATTCGCCTTATCATTTGCGTTTCTGTAAATAACACTTCACTTAATAAGTTCGTAGGACGGCATATAGATGGCACTACTATTGACTTGCAATTGCAATACGTGATGCATCCTACGAATTTATTGAGTGATAGATTATGCTCCTGTTTCATAATAGACAATGGAAAATACGTAACTATGACATCAGTCAGCACGCTTTCGTTTCGTCGTGTGTTGGCAGTGTGTCTTCACCTTCAGTGGCGTCGTTACTTTAATTTAATGACATTTTGAATTTATAAAAATACAATTATTTATAATAACCATATACTGAATATATATATATATATACTGATGCTAATTAAAAAAATTATAAACAGTCAATCTATGGAATGAATAACTGCGATTAAATTATGAACTCAAAACTACTATCAATTAAAGAAAATAAGTTAATATGCGTTAAAAAACTTGTTTAGTCATACATATAAATTTCTTTTTTTGAATTTCTATTTCATGTTTCCGTTATGCAAATATTATTTATTGGCTTCTTGATAAAAAAAAACTCCACCTACAACTTTTTCATTCAGAAAATAATTTTCATTTCACAGTTTCTACACAAGATACTTCTACAATCAACTGCATAATATTCGTTGTTATGACACATGGAGATGATGGAAATCTTTTGTGGGCTAGTGATCAATGTTATTCAATCAATTTTCTTATAAATCCATTCATAGACTTAAAATCGAAGCTGGGAGGGGTGCCAAAACTTTTCTTCATCCAGGTGACCGATTGAATACAAGAAATGAAAAAGGCACTACTTAGGATACTTACCAAACAAAATATTAAAAAAGCGAATATGCAGAAATGTTTCATGTGCCACATAGCGCATTTTTGCATACTCACTATTTAAAAAAAATATTCTTAGTGCCTTTTTCATTTCCTGTATTCGGTTATGATCTTAAATTTTCGTATTTTAGCTGTACCCTTAAATATTAATATTTGCCTGTAGCAAACCATAAATATTATAAAATCAATGAATGCATGTAGAAAAACTGCAATATCATCAAATTGCTCCAGTGTGTTGAAATACTTTCTACTTAGAAAAAGCAGTGATAATGAATATTTCTTTTGTAACCATCGCTTCTGATGACAAAACCAAACGAATAAATCTATTTGAATTTTCATATAAGCTTCTTACAATATATTTTCATAATTTAGGCATGCCGAGGAAATAGAATAGATAAAGGTACACAACATGATGGTCCTGTAGCAACTGATACTGTCACTACAACGGCTGATATCTTAACTATGTATTCAACATATAAAGGTAAAGTTGAATTTTATTGAAATATTTCATTTGATTTAAAAAAATATCCGTACCCTGTACACAACGCGCATTTTTTTTAAACTGTACTCACTTCTCAAACAAAAAATAACGAAGATCAGACACTTGATGCAAAGATCGAGAGTGAACGTTTGGTACTGAAAACACCACAATTTTGTTCTGTTGAATATAAGTACATGCTCTTGAAAATTAAGTTACAAGTCAAAAAGGTGGCAAGGCGGCGCAACGCCCTTTCTCATTTTCAGGTGCCAGGTTAGTCACCTGGCCCGACCCGGACCCACTACACCACTACTTGTACATAATTGTAGTGTTAAAGGTAGGTACAATGGTCTACAGCAGTGTTTCCCACTGGGGGGCAATTTCAATGTTTTGGGGAGCAATACGCAAATCATTAATATTTGTTACATATTTTTTTTTGTATATCCGGAAATTCCTGGGATTTTAGATTTGATAATTTTTGGAAGAGCTTAAAAAAAAGACGTCCCACGCTGATAATTTGAAGTATCCGTAAATTCTTGTGATTTTAGATTTTAAAAATCTTGGAAGAGCTTAAAAAAACAAAAAGGTCACACACTAGTAATTGGGAAATATGTAAATTTGTGTGTATTTCAAATTGAAATCCCATGACTTCTAAATCGCCGACCAAAAAAATCTTAATCCCGAATCCCAATTTGTACACGATGTTATGTTGAATGTTCAAAGAAGAGATGGACATGGATATTTTTAAAGCGCCGAAGTAGGGTATGCCACGAATAAGGTTGGGAAACACTGGTATACAGCGACTTTTATTATTAAAACAATTTTTTAAGTTACTTACTTAAAAAAGGGATCATGCGGCGTGCTTGAAAAGCATTTTTTTTGATTGTTTTTCAATAACTTTATAAATCTCAAACAAAACACCAGCGTTCACAAAATGAAATACATTTACTTACTATATACCATTAGACTTTTATTTTTCCAGATTTTATTGAACGTAGCTAATTAAATATTGAAATAGTAGCTGTCAAATGTTGGATTTTCAAATGTCAAAAAAGGAATGTTGATATTACTCTTTAACTTATCGTTAGTACTAACTTAAAAACATAAATAGTGCGTTTTGGTCGACATATATTTATTTATTGAAAAAAAAATAGGAGCTCACTAACTGCTTAAGAGCGTAACTTGCACCCTGTTCATTTTTACGGATAACTTAACCAGTGGTCGTCAACCTGATCCGTGGGTTTCATGATAGGCGAAGGGTGATTTTGGGATTTGTTTTATTTTTCAGAATTTTACCAACCAGAGAAATTGTCTTAAAATCACCATTTTTTTGTGTTGTTTCTTAAAAGTTACACATATTTTTATGTAGCAGTCAGTATTCATAGGCAGATGATTCGAAGACTGCGGTTCGTTGTTACCGGGTTTATTCGCAATTTTTATGGAAAGCATGCTGCCTGGTTTTCGATGAACTATTTTCCGGTTTTAGATATTTGCGGAAGATTTTCTCTAACAATTTTACGGAATTTCCCGACATTTATTCAACGATGCTTTTTAGATATTCCAATAATTTTCCAACTCACCCTTATGCAATGTCGTTTTATTGTATGAATAAATTGATTATCTACCGGAAAATGTATTATTTTAATAAAGTTTTGTTGAATCCATTGTACAGTAGTCAAAGTCGTTGGTTTCCCTGACGGACTTCATGGGTTTCCTTTCCCAATAAACGAGCAAATTTTTTTTCAATCGATTTCGATTTCTGTTCGAATGTATGGGTGTTGGTAATATCTAAATATTACTTCCCGCTCTTCAAATCCATAAAAAAACCTGGCTTAGTGAGAGCGATTAGAAGATCACTAGTCATGTTATAGACTTACTTATATCCCGACTGCTCTCTTAAAAAAAGAGAGGTTGATCAACTAACTAATAAAGAAGTCTCGTAAAAAAAATCTTTTAAATCAATACTTCTAGAAAAATATCTATCCGTTTCCATCAAACTTCCAATTTTCTTTTTGCATGGGTAATACGGTCCAGGGTCCTATGAAAAACCTGAATCGTACTGTTATGTAGGTACTGTATGATCTTGAGTTAGCTAGAGTAAAAATACTGATTCACATAAATGCGATGTTCGGGTCAGTTCTTTCAAAGAATTATCGTTATTTATTTTGATAGTTTGATGACTATAACTAACTATCTTACGAGAATAGATCTGTTATAAATTTATAGTTCTCGGTGAAATAATTATATTATATCAGGGTAATTAGTTTTGAATGATAAATGAATTAAATACTTTTAATTTGATGAAATATATATTTTTATATAATAATAACAATAATTTGACAATGTTTCTTCTTATGTGGTAGATAGATAATAGATAAAAGTTTCAAGCACGGTGCCTTTACTTATACAGTCTAGTGCAGGGGTTACCAACCTTTTCGAACCCAAGAGCGTATTCTTAAATATTGGTAGGGCGGTGGCACTACATTTTTTCAAGGTTATTTATAGCCCAGGAATTTTACGATTTGCCCAAATTAGTTGGCGGGCGCACCAAAATCAGTCGGCGGGCACGGGGTTAGTAGCCCCTGGTCTGGTGTTTAGGAAGGGGGCACATCGCTTCATAGAAATACATCGTATCTAACATATTTGTTTACAGTTGGGAAGGTACTTAAAATGAGTCAAACACTCACACGAGCGTAGTATGAATATTTTGCGTCTGAGTATTTGAAATATTGAAAGATTGACTGACGTTTTTAGTTAAAAGGGTTTGGTTTTAAAGCTTAAGATTCAGTCGTAAATTGCATAATTGTTTTCTTAGTTTTATTTACGTAATGAGATTACATAAAAAAAGGTCTCTTGAAACGTGAAAAACATAGTTCTTTGGCTTTACAAGGTGAAAGAATTGCATAACAGTACATAAAAAATTTACATATTAAAAATCATAATAACCTTTTCTAAGAGTAAAAGTATTTTTATATGTAGGTATTATATCTAGAATAAAAACAATTTTTTCAACTTCAATCAGTTTTAGGTTTTTTGACAGCAGCTAGATGATAATTATTTTTTTAAACTCTGTTTAAGCAAAACAATCAGTTTTCAAAGACTAATTGTTCCGTTTTAATTCACATAAAGAATAAGTTGTATTTTATTGTAACTAAACGATCTTCTTTACGTTTATAATTTCAGGATTTGTCGCTTGGCGGGATGGTAAGATGGGCTCTTGGTTCATCCAGACATTGGCGAACCAACTGTTAGAGCACACCGAATGGCATTTGCTTCAAATTTTAACGCGGGTCAACTATGAAATTGCATATTCATTTCAATCAAGCACTGACGACGAAGATAGAGATAAAGCTAGACAAATTTCAGAAATCGCATCATCGCTTACCAAGCTTTTCAAGTTTGAAAAATTCAAAGATGACTCTACTGCGAAAAGAAACCTTATTAAGACTTTCCTTGGGAAGTTGCCCGCTTAGACTTTGGTGAATAATGAAAATCTTTTCCTATCGCGCTACAATTTGTTCGATTGATTATTTTTGTCATGGTTATGAAACATTGTCGGTTCCATGGAACAGTGGTCATTGTCGTTTGCTTCCATGCCAGATCTCACAGCCTCAAATCCCAGTACGAACAGAATGTTTTCATACAATTTATTGATTTCTACCAACACACTTGTCCTGTTCTCGTCCTACCCTTCTATCCCTACTAGGGCTTCCAAACCGGTTTAAACCGAAACCGGTTACCCGGTTTTTCGCCTGTTTTGAAAAAAACCGAAAACCGGTTTATTTGCCACGGTTAACCGCGTTTTTATAAATTCTATATTTATAAGTTTATTGATTTACAAAACAAAAAAAAACGCACTAAATTCAACGCATATTTTAAAGGGGAAATATCCATTTACACTCAGCTTTATAATAGTAATTGCCAAGTAGGTATTTAAATTATAGACATAAATGTCTTTTCGGGAAGAAAATTAACTTAATCAAACGACGAAGTGTATCTTACATAGTCTGTAATAAATTCGGCCCTTGTTACATACACTATAGCTCGTATTAAAAATATGACTTAACATACAACATTGAGAAGACATCCGTATTAATCTTGAAGGAATGGGGATCAAGGATAGCACGTGCATCATTATAAAAATACGCAATCATTAATCTCCATATTGTTTGTTTTCAATTCTGTGTATGCCTGTTTTTAGATGGATTATTTCTTTGCCTATTGGAATATTATTCTTAATAATTTTCATTTTGATTAAGAAAAAAATAATTGTTGCTTTTCTAATAATTATTTCAAAGATACTATATTTATGTATTGATTCACTTGCTTATTTTTATTTAATTGCTTTATCGAAATGTTTTAGCGGACCCTCTTAAGTTAGTAAAACTTGTTCCGAGAAATTTGTAGAAAAAAACGAGTAAGTGATTTAGGCAATCAAACACTTACTTTAAAACTTTCGAAAAATATGATAATACAATGTGTGACGCTATTCATGTTATTCCTTTCTTTTTGTTAGGGTCATACGTGTTGCAATACGTTTACAATGCGTAGTAATTTATTTTTCAAAAGATATTTCATACAAGTGTATTTTTTTCTACAAACAAACATTCGACATATTATTTTTTTATGAGTTCAACAATAAATCACATTTTATTGCAGTGCATTCATTGTTTTCATTTTGTAAACATCTTAAAGGGCGGAAGTTGGAAAAAAATCAGCAAACCTTACGTATGTATGTATTAACAGTGGTGGCACGCATATCTCTAATATACACTGCTTTGCTTAGTAAATGATGCTATGTTTTTGAAGAAATTACAAAATTAGGTTATTATTATTACAATACCAATTGACTTGTTCCGATTACGATGTTTTTTTCAACAATACAAATAGTAAAAATTAAATGAATCGGGAAAAATTGGTAGCATTGACAATGTATTGGTAGAGATGAATATTATGAGCAAAATAAAACTAAACAAAAAAGTATTTGACCTCTTTTCAAGCAATACAGATAGACGGATGGATTATATCATGAAATAAAAACAAGATGACAATAATAATTTTGATTGAAATATACTTATTTGTTTTGTTATCTAACACAGGACGCTACTGTAAACAGGCAAAGCTCCCCGCTGCTTTTGGGTAAAGATACTATTAAAACTTGTATCCGTGTATGATGTTTTACGACTATTGGACAATCGTCAAAGTTATAATACAAATATTACTTAAAAACACTAGACGACAGTAATTTTCTAAAACCTTGATTTAATCCTGTGTCAGCGATTTCCAAACTGGGAGGCTTGGATCAAGCTTCCATGCCTAAGGTAGACAGTGTAGGCACGTTTTCTAAGGAATGAAATGCATAGTATTTTAACACGGCGAATATTGGAACATAGTAGTAAACCGTTAATTTCTTTGTTGAATTACTTGTATAACGGAACTACCCCAAAAACAATTATGAATTCAACTCTATTGTATTCCAATAAATCTGCCATAATTTCGTTTCCAAAAAGTTTATTTGATAGACTTTACCCGACAGATAATGTTGAAAGTGTTGACGAAACACCAGCTACATTAATCAATATTGACGCAATTATTGCAAACGATTTAATAAATGAAATGCGTAAAAGCATATCGTCTTTATTTCTAGTCGTATCAAATTTCCAAAATAATAAAAACACACATATATTAATAAATTTAATTTTATAAATGATATATAATATAAAATTATAAAATGTTGGAATCAACTGGAAAACGTTTTATTTAGAAATTTTATAATATAATTTATAATAATAATAATTTTACAATATAATTTATAAAAATTATACCAATCAATATTATCTATCTGGCCAAATCAACCGCTAGTGAACAAGTATTTTCAGTCTCAAACAATTTTTTACAAAAATTAGAAGTTCCATGAAAAGTTTTCTAAAGAACTACTTTTTAAATAATAAATATACCAAAAATGCATAAAATGTTTTTTTTATATTTATGTTGTGAAAAAAAACATAAGTTAATGTTATACGTTAACAAGATTAGTATTTTGATTAATTTTGTAAATATGAATCATATCATCATTCATATCTAAATAATACAATGTAATAGTATTTATGTTTATTATAAGATTATAATAATCATCTTTATATTGTTTGTGCTTCAATATTTTAGCATTTTTTTCTATCAATGACTATTTGTGTATACGTACATAATATATCTGAAATGTTTGCTAATACATACGTACATATGTATGTATATGTCAAAAGTTTTCATTTTTTTTTTCCACAGATTGATTAAAATAATGTTCTTTTTATAAGGTTTTTAATAAACCTTCATTATTTTTGTTTTATATATTTATTTTCTCATAAATGTCGCACGAACGCATTTGAACTGACCGTGCAAATGCGTTCGTGCACGTGATAACACCATAAGATGCCAAAAGGCGAAACCCGTGTCCAAAAAGTGTCCAGATTCAAAATAATTCAAATTTGACATTAAAGCGTACATTTCATGCGTAAATATTTTTTAAATAAATAAAAAAATTGTAATTTTATTGCCGACTTTTATTATTAACCATTGCTATTTTTATTTTTACCTATAAAAGAAGCAAAAATAGTTTGTATGATTTTTGCTTTTTTCAGCAATGACTGATATATATGTATGTACCTAAAAGATTTCGGTTTAAACCGGTTAACCGGTTTATTTTGTGAAAATAAACCGAAAACCGGTTAGTTTATATCTCCGGTTAATTGGAAGCCCTAATCCCTACTCTCTTTGAAAAAAGATTTTTGTACATTTTGATAAAATAAGCATTAATACCCCTATATGATTCAGTACATTGCAAAGTATTTTTTTTGTTCTTAATTTAAGGTGACAGTTCTACTTAATGTTATTGTATTACAAATATTGCATATAATTTATTTAAAAAATTATGAATAGTTGATATTTTTATTTACCTATCAAGAGAGAGCTCTCTACTCGGTAACAAAACTGCCACACTTCGTATATCAGAATCAATAAAAACTTCGATCCACCACTGTTAAAAATTGTTTTCTGTGTGCTAGTGCGTTTTTATTATGTCTATAAACTACGTTGTGTTATTTTGCCGTCCTTCATCTACTTATGTTAAATTAGCATAAAAAATGAGCTCATGACGAGCATTATCAACTGATCTCGTTATAAATATATAAAGACATAGTATAAAAGAAAATATATGCCCTTCCACCAATTATTGACAGTTAACACAGTGAAAGTGATTTTTAAGTGAGTGCTCCAACGTCCTTGTGCGTTTGTCATTCTAGGTTGCGGTGTCTACGAGCTAGAACACTTTTACGAAAAAAATGATTTTTCAATCCATTTATGAACTATAATTAAAAGGCATGGATATATGTGAAGCTTCACTCCCTTCACTCACAACTAAAAGTAGCAAAAACTTTTAGCGAATTACTTACCATTTCCTATCCCCACCCTACTATCCTTACATCGTTTCAAAAAAGGTAGGTCTACTGACTAAATAACGACCATTTCTCGTAATAATCAATTTATTTTGTGATATGATACTAGGAGCCCTTATATAACCACTTTTTTCTAATGACTTTCTACGAAGCTATCGTCGAATACCTAAAAAAGGAATGTTTTTAATTCATCTATCACTAACAACTTTTTCGTCACCTGTATTTAGAATTAAGAGAAAATTTCCGTGTTTGGATACGACTTCAATTTTATTTCTTGTTATTTTATTAAGTGGTACGAAGGCGTACGAAACTATTGTTAATTGATTGAACAGCATAGTTTAAAAAAACTCAATTTAATGATCCAAGTGCACATACGTTACTGATGTTATAAAATCATACACGTATAACCCATTCTCGTTGAATTTTCTCAAGAAACTTTTATACTTGCAAACAAAGAATTTTCAGCGCATAAAAGAGAAAATAGCACTTGAATAATGTTGATAAAGTGAGTGTATTGATATTTATTTCCTCTTCGCTACACGTTTCTTTACTTTGCCTTGAGAATATGTGCTTTGTTTGAATTTTAATGCTTTCTTTCAACGAAACAGATATTTATCCTTTTGCACAATTAAAAAGTTATATAAAATACACTTAGATAAGTAAAATTAAATTAAATAACACTTAAGATTGAATATTTACGATTCAAGTCTTTTCATTGAAGCTATGTAGGTACTTAATAAGTAAGTAAATATTATCATTTCAGACTAGACTCGCGTGCATCCATTGATTGCTCAACAGTAATTTATTTACAATAATAAAACACTATATTTTTTATTTTATTTAGGGATCCAGCACACAAATATTTAAAATATATTTACTTAACAGATTTTGGCAGAATGACTAAATATCTAAATACCGGTATTAAAAGACATCGTGATACCTGTATTCGTGGTCTCGGATTTCAAAAATATAAAAAAATGGTATACGTGTCAACATCAGCCATTTTGATACTAAGCATGAGTTTTGAAAGGTGGCACATGACAGAACAAACATTTGACTGAGTAAGATCTCGTTCCACTATTTTAATACATCTGTTTCGAAATGTTCCATTTAGCTTTTCTAAATTTATCCGGCCTTTTATAATTGTTATCATTGTTAATCAAACTAAGATCGGAATACATTACTCTGAGAGACTGAATATCATTTTTATATCACTAAAAATGTTGGACATATCTCTTTTTCCGACGGCATGCGCCCAGTCGCTTAACCAATGAATTGTCTGTACACCATCATTATGATATATTTTTTACTTTTCATGGTGATTTGTGAAATAAAATGAGCTTCAAATTTTCATTGAAGTTTGACAATATTTGTTTTGATGTATGTGATATAAACGTAAACGTAAATGAAAAAACGAATGGGAATTCTTTTCATTGCATATATATTTTTTAAAAACTCATGCAAACAAACCAAATAAAAGTATTTTCCCTCGGTGTAGGTGAGTCATCTTTATGCGGAACCATTATTATATTATTTTCGTCTTCACTCTGCAATTTAGATTTCACGCATGCCAGAACTCTTTCTCTCTGATTCCAACCACTCTTTAATCTAGACTTAATTAAAATTTCTCTACTCCGGCGCTATTCCAGTAATTGTAAAAAATATGCATTCCATACAATCTAGGTGTTGGATGTAATTTGAAGTCTTGTGCAATCCAAAGGACGATGGAAATGAAATTTCAAATGAAACACAACACAAAAGTTTTACAGGCAGATTATTTTTTAAATGATTTCTGCTGAAGTCAAATAAATGAAATAAATCTAAATTTCATTACCTTGCATACAACTCGCATAACAAAAAAAAAATGCGTCAGTAAAATATTATAAAAGTGGTGTTTTATTAATTTCATGATTTATTTAAATAGCTATTATAACATTATTACCGCGTTTGAATATACGGCTTAATATTAAAAGTTCTTCTTTAGGCATCAATATTTTTATTTCATAAATATCAATAATTAAGGCTTCTTATTTACTATTTAAAAAAAATGACTGGTACTATGCGACAACACTATGTGACGTATTATGCGTATTTTTCAAAAAAATAATTGTATAAATCAATTAAAAATAAATTCATCTTTTTAATACGGTATATATATATATATATATATATATATATATATATATGAGGAAAGGCTTGAAATAGCCATTCAACTATCTTTCTTCCCCATTTCCCGTTAATAAATTACACAGCGTATCTTGTTAAGAATAATAAAAATCAGAAAAAGATATGTTAATAGTTTACTACTAATTTCATAATTTTATAGTACGGCCAGGGTCATTTTTACTGAGCTAGGAAGCTTATTTATTTCTGATCGAAAGCAATCATAATAATACCAAAATAGTCCTAAAAAGAGCTTTATAGAAAAGTTAAATAATACCATGTCTCACATACAAAGCTTGAGTGCCAGAGTAATAAATATTAATTTGTATTGAAATTTACCTAACCGCGCTTAAAAGATATGCTCAATAATTATTAAGAAACTAGTTGAAGTAATGGATTAAGGCTTTTTAATTACGTCAAAATTCCTCACGTAGAAATTTAATAAAATGTAATTAAGTTTGTCCAGGTAGAGCGCTTGCATGAACTTACACTCTTAACCGAGTACATTATACTCGTATATTATCTATACAAGCACGTATTTTTTTATTTTCATAAGCGTTCGTAGCATTACAGGTGGATGCAGTTTTATAATTAAAGTGACATTATTGCAGCTGCTTCTGGCTTGCATGTAAAGTAGAAAACTACAACCATTTTGCAGTTTTATTACGTTTATTGTCAGTAGTTATCGCGCATGGGTTTAAGTGCCTATCTCGAGTGAACACAATTAACTTTCCGCAGTAAACATTTTCTGCTAAAGAAAACTTCGAACCATCACTCATTCAATTGAATTTTTTTAATCAAATGAAAAAAAATACTGACTAGAAGTTAAATTGTATACTTATAAAATATAGTTTTAATAACAAGATTAATTTAAATATCAAAGATCAAATGTATTTTTTAAAAATAATATAAATGTTCTCTGTCATCAATATCCGGGTGTAGCGGGTAATGTTCAGTCATTTGAGGGTTTAAGAACCAGAGACGAAATTTACATAATATCTTTTTTAACTCCATGTCCGCTCCCAATGTGGAACATATGGCCTCCTAATGGAGGAATCTCAAATAAAGTCTTTCTACGAGAACTGATTGTTACCCAATTGCTCAACTTTACTTTGTTTCGAAAATAGTTGGGATAGAAAGAATAGAGCTAGGGCAGGACTAGTAGTTGGCTAATCACTCTCGCTACACCCTGCTATAACATCACAAACATCCAGGCCTTCAAACAGAAATTAAAAATGCTGTGCGTACTGAGATTCGAACCCGTGAAGTCAGGCATGGAAGCCAACGACTTTGACCACTACACCATGGATCTGACATAATGGAATTAATGTAATATTGTATTGTACTATTGTATTCATTGTTTTTCAATTATAATAATTATTTAAATATGGAGATTTAATGGTTTTATTTGATGTTTCCTTCACAGCTTTATACATATTTACCTTTTTTGAAAGCAGCGTTCAGCACATTTAGTTTCTGCAAAATGGATCCTGTTGAAATGCTTTTATAATGGTTCACAATGCTGACATTCATTTGATTGATAAAACAGAAAAGAGTTCCACACTTTAATCTATACGTAGAAATTTTTGAATCTCTTTGGTGGATGTCAAGCGTAAAACTATTTTATGTTGATTATGGACAGTGCTTTTCCATGAAAAAAAGTTGCCGAAACTGTCTGGCATTTTAAAGCTCTTTTTATTCAAATCCACCAGTTCTAGATGTGACGCATATGCTTCCTAATGGAGGTATTTTAACAAAAGTTTACGAGAATTACTTGTTATTCAGTTCCTCCACCTATCATTTTTTAAAACAATATATCAGGCATTAGACCCCTGGTTCTGGTTACAGAGTAAGTTTATCTACCTAATGTTGTTTTGTAGTATGACATTAATTTATGGGTGTTACGGTACCCAGTACATTAGATTCAAAAGGAATCTAAGATAGGGACAAACAATCAATGGTTTAAAATCAAAATAAAACATAAAATTTGGAGGATATTGATTTGAAGTAATGCCGAGAAAAAGGTGCCGGAACGCCGTTCCACCGCATTACATAGGAAAAATAGCCCTGATTATAAATGTGATATCCTTATTCATCCTAATCGACTTAACAATAGTCGGTATCATACCGTGTGGTATAATGTTCAAAGATTATATATTTTATAAGAAACAGTAACGGTAATGACACGTTAGACCACAAGAGTAAAATTATAATATGAAATTTTAAAAAATTATTTGGTAATTATAAAAGCATTTTGTTTTACTGATATAAGTTAAATATATTCTGAAACGAATTAAAATAAACCATACGTGAAGCTTTGTACGAAATGTAATCTTTCTTTTACATTTCTAAAAACAACACATAGGAAAGTGCTTTCAATTAATCTAAAGTTTTTCATTGTGTCCTTACTAAGTGTACGTAGGCAAAGGCTTTTATTTACGTGAAAAAGATGTATCTACCTATACAGTACACGTGATGTGATTTAAGTTCGAGTGTTCGCAGTGGTGTTCGTCGAATCTTAATTGTTTCTTGAGAAAAGGCAACACTTAAAATGATTTAAAAGTCAATAAAGAATTTTTGTAATTAACAATGATAGTTAAAATAAGATAAATGTAATCATGAGTTGATTTATAAAATTCAATTTTGATTAGGTCAAAAGAGCACAGTACTTAATTTTAAAAAACATAAATGAATTGTTTGAATTGGTATTAGCTCAACGATTAATTAATAATATCCTAAATCAAGAGTGGCCAACCCGCGGCCCGCTGGGTGTCTACTTGTGGCCCGCGGAGCATATGCACACATTTTTTTCTTTCAGTGTACATAAAACCACTAAAATAACATTCCAACGTGCGAAGTTCGTATCATATCTCATATATGAAAGTATCTCAGTACATTGATTCAACAATCGTGACAACTTTTTGCTGCATTTGCAACGAAATTTTGTGTAGACGTGAATTTATTGCCAGGAATTTTACAAATGGACCATGGAAATGTGTTGTGGTGCACTGTTAATGAGAAATTCAATCAGGTTGGCTTGGAAGAGTTTTACAATTGTTTTTGAGAAATATCCTGCATTTTATAAACATGCTCTATCGATGATCTCGCTATTTGGAAACAGTTTTTATAGTCGAATGAAGCATATTAAATCTCAAATGAGAACACTAATCATTGATGAGCATTTGGAAAACTGTTTGCGTGTAGCAACAACATCAATCGTTATCAACATGGATGCGCTTAGTTCTTACAAACAAAATCAGACGTCTCACTAAAATTTATTATATTTTGTTAATTTTTTTTTATTATTTTTTGTATTGCCTAACTCTAATCTAAGAAATATGTTTGATTCTCATTTTTCAGTGGATTATCGTGTTTTTGTTTGAAGGCATGTATGGCTGGGATGTTTTAAGCCCACTGTTGTAACCTTTTCTATTCTAAAAATAGAGCGTAGTATGAGCGATTAACTCACCACAAGACGGCAGCGAGCTGCCAATACGTTAACAAGGGGCTCGCTTAATATCGAAGCAATGTTTAGTGTTTTAAGGAATTAGTGAATTTGTTCACTCCTATGCTATTATATAATACTGAAATAAGCAATCGATTGTAACTAATTATTACACTTAAAATATGTAACAATGTGCAATTTACAGTAAACTTATCAATGTAAATAGTTAAAAATATACTAATGTGTATACTGAAGCTGTCGTAGATAGTATATAAATAAGAAAGTGCAGTTATATAGTAATGTTATCTGAAAATGTTGTTTTCTCATAAGTAAACAAGGGGCTTGCCGGCCGTAGTAAAATTCAACAAGGGGCTCGCGCGATCCCCCCCCCTGAGCCCCCTCCAGCCTACTCCTGCCACAAGACCTGTCCTATTCTTCTATCCCTTTACTTCCATATAAAAAGAAATTCTAAGAAAATGAGCAACAAGCAGTTGTCGTAGAGTCTGTTAAAATTAGCTACATTTATCTTTTCTAATAAAGTATATATAACTTATAAAAAATATGTTTAAACATTGTTCTAGCGATGGGGAGAAGCTGAAAAAGTTTTACACCAATTTACACAATGAATTGTCGATTGAACTTACAAAAATGAATTTCTGACAAATAAATATATCTTTTTTTTATTATTTAACAAATCCAACAATATTTAAAATCATTACTTTTTATAATCACTAATAAAATTATAATATTCACAGTTAACTTTTAATGATAGCTTAAAATTCATCTTATTATTCTGCTACTACACGGTACCTTCAAAATTCTCTACCCCTCCGCCAGTCTTTTAACTTCTTCCAAAGCAGACCTAGCGTCTTGTTACTGCACCGAGTACACCCAGCGAATTGTAAGAAACGTTGCACTTAGGGGAGACTGAATATTCCCGGTCGAATGAAGTAGGTGGGATTCATATTAATTCCTCGGACATCTATAGAACATGTCCAAGCCTGGTCTTTCGCAGCATTTTTTAAAATTTTAAGCGCATAATTTATACATCATAATGAGATATCTATAGCTTTACAGATTAATATTGAAAAATGTACAATTAAATATTCGAAGAATTGTGATAGTGTAATGTAATGAAGAAATGTAATTTCATGCTTAACGGCATTTAAGGAAAATAATGACATTCGTGTTTGTTTAGACACTTTTAAAAAATATTATTTTATTCCACATAATAATTTATATATTATAAGGTAAATATTTTAATAATCATTATTTTATTGATTTCTATAACTTTAATACATAGCAAAATAAATAATGTCGCATAATTATAAAAATGTGTTCGTCATCATTGAGGTACTCCACTGGCAAAAGGGATTCTGATGAAAAGCTGAGTGACGCGGTGCGGTGGCGACGCCGCGACATCAACTTCAGCGCCGCCGCTATCATCACATCCGACCAATAGCGGAAGCCGAACTCTTTTCCTGTCAGATAAAGCAGTTATCGTGCTTTTTGCAAACAAAGGACTTTGAATATTTTGAGGTTTCTGCACAGCCTTTCGGCGCTTTGATGTTACCGGATAACATTTTCCCTCTGTATTTCTATTATTTGTTCTTTTTTCTGTTTCGTATTTGTGTACCCAATATGTGCAAATTTTGAAAGAAAATAACACAGCGAAAATGACAAAAGCGAAATATATTTTATTACATGTCGGGCTTACTTTGTTTTCTTTCTGATCGAACACGAAATGAGTATGCAAAAAATATCAAGGCATAACTTGCTGTTGTTTCTACAAAACTCAATATCTGTTTCATTTGGGAAAAATCTACATAGTAAATCCGGGTTTTTTTCATAATGGAAAAGAGTTTTTTTCTCATTTCGACGATATCAAATACACATTTCCCTCTTATTAACTTTTGTTAAGACTTGTGTATTTATTTGGTCAGAATTATATTCAATATTTTGGTCGGAACGTTAATAGTAATTGCCAATGATATACATAGTTACCGATTTGATTAGAGACTACCGTTCAGTAAATACACGATGAGCTATAAAATTAAACGGCCCATGGAGGTTCTTACTAAAAAATAAAATAAAAAATAAACAACGATCTCATAAATAAATACTACCCCAATGTAACTTATTCACTGTGCATTGAGTTTTTAGCAGAATAATCGGAGATAAATTATTATGGGCACTATATTATGTAACATATGTAATGGTAGAATATATTAATTTTAGTGTATCAAAGGGATATCTTTGATCAATATTGAGACAAAATTGTTGCATATTTATTCATTATAATCAGTTCAAATTGCCAACTGTAAAGCATTGAATTATACTTGAAATTAATAGAACTGTGTCCAAAGACATGGATGTCTGCGAAATTCTTTTCTTTTTCATGCTAATTGTAAATATATTATATATATATATATGTATAAATAAGCAATACCGGTCCTGATGTTAAATAAATAATGTAAAATGAGTACAAAAAAGGTGTTGTATATTTTCAATACCATGCTTTTTCAGAAAAAGTGGACAGCAAACACATTAAATGTGAGTTTATTGATAATTGTGAGGATTGCATGGTAGAATATATAAATTTAAATCACACGTAAGTTTTAATTATATTTACATATATTCCATAAATATAATTTAGCCGATGTAAATTATTTATCAAAACACACCACACAGTCTGTGTGGTACCTAGGTGATTTTATGAGCAGCTATTATAGTATTACATAACAGTAACCCTTATATATTTATAGGTCCCATTATATAAATTTTGTGAACGTGTTTTGTGTTTGAACAGATTTGTGTAGTCATATTTCGTTAGCCACTATGCAATTATTGGGTGAAGTGGTCTACCATACGAGTTTTCAATTAAAATGTACGGAATTCGCAATGCAATAACAACAATGAGTGCAGGTTAATTAATTTGAAAAACAAATTTAATAGAAAAAGTTTTAATGATGAGAAACATATTTATTTATTCCAATCCTAATAATATAATTGCAGCCCATTAGCCGAGTGATCAACGTTTTTTTTTCTGATCAGCAGTTTCATAAATCGATTTTTTCATCGATTTAAACTGGAAGCAGAAGAAAAAAATGTGATTAGGGATGTATTCATCGGGTAGCATAAAATATAAGAAACGTTATTAAAATTTATCAAAACGCTCAAAATCTTAAATATAATTGGTAGTACATACTACAACATAACGTCGATAAGAACAACGAGCATATTCAATAAAGAAAATGCTTCAAAATTAGCAGCATTTTCATGTTTCTATAGCTATTCTGAAATCATGATTTTTAATTATAATGAAATCAATATGAATAAAAAATGCCATTCCATTGGAAATTTGAAATGGCAGAACTTTGGTAACGTTATCGAAAAGTCTTGATTAGTAACTGAAGCGTAGAAAAGCTAACGAATCACTTAAAATTTTTAACGCTGAAATTTAATTTATCGCCGGGCAGTAAAAAATTATGACCAAAATGGTTTTTATAATAACATAGGCAATGCAAGCTGCGATCGCCTCTTTCATTTTTTTTTGCCAGTATTTCATTGATGCCGATTAGCGATTAGCAATCATTATAAAAAATCACGCTTACAGCGTTTCCAAAACGTTCTCCATTAGGTATCGCGGTTTTCTATTAAAGCCAGTTTTAACAAACATTGCGAAACAAATCTACGAACCATCCGATATCATAAATTGTTTGATTGGCTATTCAACGATCTTTATAAACCGTCATATATGTATGTATGATTTAAAAAAAGAAGTAATAATGAAACACATATTTTCCCAGATGTAATCCTCTTCTCAAACAATAATAGACTATTGATGGAAAACATTATTTAGATTCATGCCAGCGGTGAGCCACCAATACGCTGACGGGGGATTAGCCGCATTTCAAAGCTATTTGGGATGTTTTAGGGAAGGGATAGATTTAAAAAAATATTTTTTTGCATATATACGCAATAATTAGAAGGAACCGAATGTAACTTAATGTAGGTACTGTTAAAGTATAAAATACACCACAATGTAGTTATGATTGAAAACTGAAGAAAATGCAATTTTCAACCATAGATTGCAAGGGTGACGCAAACATCTTGGCCTACTAATCTTTTCGCTACAATTAAATTCTTGAAAAGTTATTCTAAAACAATTTTTGTGGAAGCATGATCTAATTATAAAAAAAAGTATTCATGACAAATATTCCGATTGATTTTAATAATCCCGTTTTATTTAAAATTTGCAAATTAATATTTTAAAAGTATAATATATATAAATAGACAGTAAAAAAATATTTTATGTTTTAACGCATGCTTAGAAAGTACGAATCTATTTGAAGAGCATACATTCAAAACGTGATTTGTCACAAACTTTGAAAATGCCGTTTAATATCAGTTCTGATAGTACATAATAAAATCCACGAATGGAAATCACAATTGGTGTTCAAAAAAGGTTTTTTTCATATAAAAATTAAATCATAACGTTGACACGTTCAAACAAACCGTGATTTTTTACCCAAGCTCTGTATTTGTGTGACACTTTTTGAAATTTTCCTCCTCATTTAAGTTTACTAAATATATATTTGCGACAACGACATTCAGTTTAAATAGGTGAGCATTCGAGAGCGATTTGACTCGTCTTTTGAAACACCTTTAAGCTTCACCCGTATATCCTCCCAGATCATAATAAATTAATGCAATCAATAAAACAAGACTCAAGTGAGGTCATAAAACAAAGCAGGCGCCGACCAAGAAATGAAATCCATTATCAGAGCAATAAAACAAAGCAATAATTATGACATTTCGCATCAAACAGAGCTGCGTCAATCTCGAATGCCGTAATCGTTATACAGAAAACCATCATTTTATTGACGATAACGTAAAATATATCATAGATTTTATGAATCCATTAAATAATACACTATTAATGGTTCGATTAAATCGTGGTTATAATTTGATTATATTAAATCAAAATCATAAATATTCTGTAATAGTTGGATTTATATTTGGCATTGTTGTTTCAAATATATGGAAATGTATTTTAGATAAATATCTAGAAAATTTTATTTTAAATTACAGCTGTAAATGTATTGTTATTAAGATACCTAGTGTACTTTTATTGGCTTCACAATAATGAAAATAAATACAATTTCAAAATAAAGTGAAAAAAACACTAGTTAAAAATAAGTAATTAAGGATTTCGGTAATGCGAAATATGAACAAATTATCGTTCTTACAAACTCACGCAAATATGGCAAGGCAAAGGAATTAGAAAAAAGGCATAAAAATAATTTACAGAGTATTTAATACAAAAAATTCCACAGTACGAAAATCAATCTCTGCGATTCGGAATATGCCTTATGTACCTTCGGTTCTTCAATTGCTTCTAAGTAGTCGAACAATTGCAGCAAGTTCATTTTGATTAACGGTTCGATATTGCCTTCACCAAACAGTTGTCACCTGATACATTGAAAATATTAATGTATCAACGAATTTTGAAACTGGTTGTCCAGATGTAAGCCTTATTCTTTGCACTAAATATGACATATGAATTCATATTTTTTTGAACAAAAACCTTTGCTAAATATTTCACCTTAGTAAAAACGGCTTTTATGAAAATTTGGTCGGGAGTCGCAAATTACTTTGCTGTTATAAAAAGTGAGCCCAACTAGGAATTAACAGAGACCGCGAAAGAATTAAAAGCATCGTGAAGTCAAGTTGTAATTTTTTTTACAGCACCGAAATCACAGTTTTTAAGCAAAATGACTCCAAAGAATCAACAGATTAAAAATATGAGACCGGCGAAAAATAATGACCAGATTCATCGTTTAGATAGAGTATTGCAATAAGTACGTAAATGTGCAAAGGATTGGATCAAATGGTTGAATATAACATCCAACTGTAGCAGAAAAAGGTTCTACTCTTTCACTTGTCGCATTATCGAGTTAAAAATGCTCAAAACTTTAACATGAGAAAAATGTTGCCATTTGAATAAGAACTGTGTTAATCGCTTTTGAGTCTACCTGTATCAAAGATGTAAAAAATAATATTACATGAAATGGGATCTTTTTAGTATCATCTTTAAGAAGATTCACCTTTTACGTCCCGGAATGGTTTTGTAGTCTTTTTGTCAAACCATAAATATTTATTCGTATTCAGTTTGAATACACCGTATAATATCGCGTACGCCATAAATATTACATGAAAACTTGTGTTTTTGTAGTTTTCACGGACAACAGACCACAGGGTGTTGTTTGATGCTTTTTGCGCGGGAAATAGACAACATTTTTAGGTGGCAAGAATACGAATGGAAATATATTGGTACTTTTAACTTTCACATACAAATTTGGTTTATTCAACATACATGTTTCTTTAACTGAACTTTTCGTTTATTGGGTTTTTATATTTATAAAATTTAAGTTTTGACAAAATTTTGGTATTCAAAATCTATAATTATTATTGCTTTTTTATAAAAATCCGTAGCTTACATTAAAATAATACATGAATATGATTCGACAGAACCAAATATCTTCTCAGGGACGTGAGCTTAAGTCGATTTTAGAATTTAACAATAACTATTTAATACATTTTTCAGATTATTATTAAGTACAGTACATCTATAGTGATTGGGACTACGTTGTAGGGATACTACATTATAGGAAACTATTCACCCATAAAAAAATTGGGATTAGGTTCTTTCAATTGTATTTTGTTAATTGAACGAAATCAGCAATAATTTTTTATTCTACTTTTATTTAATGAATGACCTTGTATTTAGTTTGTTACCAAGGGACAAATAGCTACAGACAAATATTTTTTATTATTTAGCTGATGAGTTAGTATGGCGTTATCGTCTGTTTGCTGGCTTAGCAAAGATGATTATGACAGTTGAATGAATGACCATTTTTTTGCAACTGCAGCCTGAGTGGTTTTAAACTTTCCGTCCGCTTTTCTTGTTTACAAGGAGCTTGATGCCAGAAATGGTTATTGCAGGCAGTCTGGACTTTGTCTTCATTGGTGTATGCTTGTCTGGCGTGATTTCGGTGACGCTTGCAACCCCTGTAGTTAACTGGGTGTGCATCCCCGCGGTTTGCGCATGTTGCTGGTATTTTGTCGGGCTTAGTACATTCATAAGAGAGATGTTTCATAAGAATAAGACGTAAGTATTGTGTTATATTTATTATATTATTTCTAAATTATTAAAATTAAATCGGTAAATCTTACATTTAGCCTTTAATTTAGATAAAATAGTCTTCTTTAAATCGATGTTGAGATGTTTCACTTCAATTCACAAATAAGGGTAAAGTGAGCATGGCAATAAATCAGACGACCCGGGATCGCCTTTAGGCATCTTCAGCCATTCAGACGCACGGATAAACTTGAAATTACAGTTCATGCCTGTGCATGTAGTGCCCAAAGTTGTCGAAAGGCGAAACTTGGGTCGTTCGTGAAAAAGCATTCGGGAGTATACACAATTTGAAGAATTCAAATTTAATAATGAAATTACACCCAGCACTTTCAGTCGATATCTTAAATTATATTAAGATTAATGTCAAAGTTTTTCGTTACTAAATACGTAGTAAGTAGCCATGAAAATAGCTCCGTGGGAACAGAGTTAAGAGCCCCTCATATAGAGACATAAAAAATGGCTATATCTAGATTTAAAAAAAAACTGTTATTAAAAATAGTCACTATTGAGCACACAAGCAATTTCTTCTCTTATTGCGTTAGTATTTTTCATGTTGGTACGATTCATTGTGGTTTGGGTATCCGACTAATCTGGCATCCCGTCTCTATGGACAATACATTTATCTCGTTTAATTTTTTTTGCCCCCCCAAACATTCGCAAAACAACACAATGGAGGTGACACTTGCGACGTATTTTTGGCGTGAGATTAACCCATTGGATGCCGTATCGAACAAAAACTGGATATCCGATTCAATTGTTTTCTCCCTCCAAATTGGATGTACATATCTTTTTGACGGAAACGATTGTCAATACATTTTTATTGCAGAGGTTAAGAATCTGCAGCTTAAACAAAAATTGTTAGTTTTTATAAAAAACATGTTTTTAATCTACACTGAAATTTGTCAGAGAAATGGAAATGTTTAACATCATTGATATATTGTTCTGATTACATCGATAAATTAGGTGATTCTAAGATGTATACGATTGTAACACGCACACACGTTTAAATGTTAACGTGTTGAAATAATAAATAAAAATGTAAAGCCACGTCTTTTATTGTAACTACGGAACATGTGACCATATATGAGGCGCTGAGAAATGAAGTGAGCCAAGTAGTATTTTAGGAAAAAAGGTGTTACATGCGTTAGAAAACTCATATTGTCAAAGTATCGTGAACATGAAGTGAGCTCAGTAAATATAAAATATGCAATCCACCGAAACACCAAATAAAGACGTGATTGTATTTAATAGTTTTAGTTCACTTCACTTCTCTAGAGATCATATAATTATTATAGATTAACATACAAATATCATTTTCAAACTATAAATATAATACATAGTTTATGGGCCCACTGGGTGATCTACTTGATAGTTTTTCAATATTTTTTGTGGCGTGGCCCCCATACCCGTAAGTGCAAATAATTTTTTTGAAGCTTGAGAATTGAAAGATTTCAAAAAGAGTTTTCACATTTTATATTTAAAAAAATTAATCACTGGCAGTTTTCAAAATTGTATCCAGAAATTTACGGATTTCCCAAAATGAAAAGACGCGAGACCTTTTTTTTAGCTCTTTCCGGAATTTTAAAATATTTTATCGCTGCCCGATTTTAAAAACCTGAGAGTCAATAGATATGCCAAAGCTGTGCCGCTCTACTACGATATTTTTTAACTGACCCTTTGTATGGGTTTTATGTTATAATTTACCCTATGTATAAAATATAATAAAATTCGTCATTTGTGAGGTTATTTAAAAATTGGTGAATGCTTATTGTTTCAATTTTATATTTGTCTCTTTACACAGAAATTAAGCAAAAAATCACGACCCAAAAACAAAACAGGAAAGGATAGCGCCTGGGCTTTGCTCCTATAAAGCTTCGATTATGGCACAAACAGGTGGACTTTTAACATGAATCGGTCAACTTACTGAATTAAATTTAATAATCTACTAATTTAACGGTTTTATTATTTATTTCGTCTTACGTAGTGAATGGAATATGTATGCACATTAAAATAATTTACTACAATTCATAAATGAAGAAATGCAATCTGCAACTCACAAGCAATCATTTATCTGTCCCTTTAACAAAACCTGGTTTTTAATAAAATTATTTAAATACAGTTGTGCTATTGCTTTCTTACTTGTATCAATTTTGACTAGTAACTATCTAAATTAAACTTTTTAAATACCTAAAGATCGATATTTAACAAGACTAAGATGAAAAACTAAAATGAACATTTATTTTATCATGCCCTACATAAAGCATTTTATCTGCACACCAGATTTTAGAACACATTTCTTAAAAAAAAAATCTGTATTCTCATAAGATTCATTATAAAAATGAATTAATTTCGATTACAATTTTTAATTATCGTTTACATAATTTACAATTCAACTGTACATTAATTTATTAACTTAAACTATGCTTATCAACAATCTCATTATGAATCTCATGATAATATGTTATTGAGTTAAGTCAATGTACGAAATAAACAAAATAAATCGGTTGTTTAAATGAAATATAATAATACAGCAAAATAATAATAATAAAAATAAAAATACAGAAAATAAATAAATACCTTACTGATTCAAAAACTAATTTTATTAGAGAAATTTTAGCCGAACTCGTAATTTTTTTTTTAAATTATGATGCGTGATGAATATGCGTGCATTTTTAGACATTAATAATATATTGTATTCAAAATTTTTTGGAGCTTGGAAATTTTGGAAAGCGTACCTTCTTATTGTTGATTAAATGTAAAAAAAAAGTATTAATTTCACATAGTTTTACATCAAAATATTACTTATAATAATTCTGTTCGAAATTCTTTAGTGTATGGTATATTTTGGGGTTGTTGAGAGTTTTGGGGTGAATGCAAAGTGGTTGGCCTGAAAAAGTATGAGACCCTGTTCAGCCGTCAGACGAAGCCCGGGGCGGCGGCTCTAAGAAACGGAATAAAGATATTACTTATTTAATTTGAATTGCAAACACTGCAGTAAAGTGCTTTGCTTTTGACAGTTGGGAAATTGTTTCAAAATATGGCGATTCAGGTTTGATAATTCGCAACAGAAACTCGCATAATTGTTTTAGTCTCTGCAAAACAATATACTGAATTGAATTTATTGAGAAATCCATTTTCTCTCCCTGAAATGCAATATTTATTTTTGTATTCTACAAAAAACAATCATAAAAATAAACAATACAATGATTTCGATTTTAGAAGGTCTCTATATTATTTATTATCATTATTAATGTGGATATCAATTACTGGGTGAATGCGTAATGTGACTATAATTGTATTACTATGTCACAAATTAAAGTTCCGTCCAAAGTTAAAAAACCACAAATTTTAACAATTAAAGCAATAAAAAAACGCGTAATTAACGGAATTAAATTAAATTAATTCCGTTAATTAATTTATTCATCTTACATGTATAGGTCAATTTAATTTTTTATTTTTGTAAAAAGCGTCAGGTGGATCAATTGATGAACAGTATTATATGTATTTATGTACTTGAAAATTAAGTTAAAAGTCAAAAAGGTGGCAGGATGGCACCCTGGCTCATTTTTAGGTGCCAGGTCGCCAACCTGGCCTGACCTGGCCCCACTACACCACTGCTTCTATCCTTTGGTTGAGGTTGAGCGACTGAGTAATCTCGTAGAAAAAGTTCTGTTAAGGTACTACAATTAGTAGGCTATATGCTCCACATAACGAGCGGACATGGATAATAAAAAAATGTATATAAAATATATATTTTGATATAGTATTTATTTACAATTTATTTAGATTTTCACCATTAATAAAACATCGCAATGACTACTGTACACTTCACTATCAATCTTGTTTTTTTAGTCACAATGTACAGCGTAGCGGAGTGCTTAGTCAGGGGGTGATAAATATCGATAATAAAAAAAAAGATTTTGTAACCCGATGACTCTTTTCTTAGCATGTTCAATATACAGTTGATTTTTTTTTAATGTGACATTTATGATAAGAGTTGTGTCGTTAATATTTTAAGGATACAGGATGATGACATTTCATGTCATGACATTTTTTTATTTAAAAAAACTGGGAACACAGTCGAATAAATCAAACTAATATTACAAAACTGCAGTTCTTAAATATGTTTTCTGTCTTAAATAATCATTTGAATATTAATATTCAACATTATAATGTATAATTCAAAAAAACTGTCAGTCTTGAAATCCGCTTTTGTTGCGGTAGTAAATTGAAATTGCAAATAAATGTTTACGGTGAACTCTTGTAGGGCGTATGCATGTTTGGCTTAATGTTTGGATGAAAAAAACTTAAGTTAAAAGCTTGGCAAGAAATGAGTTCCTGTACTTATTTTTATTTTTTAAAAATTCACCGGTTATAACTGATATTATTGTATTTGAAATTCACTGAAAAGGATTGGATAAAATGTAGTGTGGGCTATAAACTGTAAATCATCACGCAGTCAAATTAGCGGCAGTTCTTTCCCATGTATCATCCCGCGGTCGTAATAATCGTTCCCAGACAAATCACCAGGTCCACCAGATCACTGCCCGCCAGCTATCGGTTATTTCGACAATAATAACTCACTAACTATCGCAACTCCTGGGGCAATTTCACGTGCCAATATTTCGACGATCAAAAATCTATTGTTGTCTTGTCACCGACGTATTTTTGGTAAATTACAATAGTGCTCCTTATGCCAGGCTCTCAACGAAATATTATAATATTAAGCTTTTTTTACCTTTAAAGTCAAATACATTCTCTACTGAAATTGTTACGTGTCTATTACTGATGCGTTGTACTTGAAAGCTATAACATTTTGAATTTTTCATATAAATTGATATCTATAAAAGTGCCTGAATTCGCCACTTTTGTCAAGTATACAAGTAAAAATATCTCGGTTATCATTATATCATCTGATCTTATTATCATCTCAATAATTTAGTATGTTAGAACGTAATAAGTATAATTTAAGATTTCGACTGAAACTGGTTGGTGTAATTTCAATATTAAACTTGAACCGTTCAATATTTTTACATTCACACAAGTTTTGTTTCTAACGACATGGGTTTCGCTTTTCGGTGGAACGAAAAAAATAGTGGGTTCGAAGCCCTGATAATAATACTCGTTATTTTGCGTTCACTTTGGATGAGGAAAGAAATTGATTTTTCCAATGAAAAATCGAATCGACGCTTTTCGGAAGCGCAATGAAAAGAATTCAATAATTTACCAACTTGGTATTTGTTATTTAATAATAATACAACGGCTAGTAATAGTACGTTGCCCTACCTTTTGGTGTAGCGAAACTTATTCGCTTTTCTCGGCCTCTGCAGTCCATATGATATATTCCAATCGTCGGTTACAGGTATCTGACTTGCAAGTGAGATTCTATATTCTCAAGCAAGATTATTTATTGTTCGGGAAAGCCCGTTAATTCTAATTTTATTAACAAACTTTACAATTAGGGCCTTTTCTTATCACTCTTTATTTTGCAATGTTAATTCAATCAAAAAATTATATTTAAGCAAATTCTATCGGTTGTGTCTTTGTCACCAATTGACGGGATCACTACCGTAGATTTATAGAAGTTACAATTATTCTCGAAAGAAAGTCTTTGTTACAAATTAGTGATAGAATTGATTTGACTTGACTATGATATTTTTTTTTTATGTTAGAATATGAGTAAGGTAAGGTCGTAGAAATAAGCATAATTATTACCGTTAAAGGTTAAAAAGGTGTGACAATTTTAATGATTAGTTTCTTAGTAATGCGTCATATATACATACATAACGTACAGCAAGCTTTTCCCCCGTGAAGCGTGGTAAAACGGCGTTCCGGTACCCTTTTCTCATCATTTTAAATGTCTCAAATCAATATTAGCAAAATTTTATTTTTGTTTTCCTTTGAAAAAGTAATAACAGTAAAAAAATATCACAACTTATATTAGATCTACAAGATCGATTTCTATTCGAAGGCGTTATAAATTGTGAAATCTATCCCTCCGACTTTTCTAATCGTAAAATTATCAGGGCAAAGCGAGAGCGATTAGTTAAACACTAGTCCTGTACCAGCCGTATTTTTCTATCCTTACTCTATAAAAAATGGAGGTTCAGCAATTGACTTACAATCAGTTCTCGTTAAAGAGTCTGTTGAGATACATATATTAAGAAGCCATATTCACTAGATTAAGAACGGGCATGAATCAGAAAAAAAATCACTGACGTACAGATTTATCATAGAACTAACTTAAATTTCTTGTATTATACCTCAGAGAAGTCTGTAAGTGTCACTTAAGTGTTCAGCAGGGCGTTTTTTCAACATTTTCTTAAATTTCCCCTGCAGTCGGTGTTTTTTTTTATTTTATCAAGAAACCTTCGTCAGCTTATAAATAGTATAGTCAGTAATAAATACAATGGAAGAATTTTTGTCACAGACACTCCCCTCACAACTCTTCTTTGTCTGAGGCACCTCATGCGTTAATTTCTCTTTCCCTGCTATTTATCTGTATTTATTACAAGTACAATCATAATAATATTATTCGTACTCATTGATAAATAAAGACATATTTTATGCTGTCCCGTTATCGATCGAAAAGAAGATATTTTTAAATTCAACTTTCGAACTTGATGTTTATTTGTTTCTAATATTTTGACAGTTTACTAAATTAATATGATATTATATTAAATTAAAATTCTATTTTTATGGAGTGCTTGTTGTTGAAGGACACTTTGTACTACGTTAACTCTAGTTAAGTATGGTAGGTATGTCGTGATTCAAAAGAGCACTTAGATTTTCTGCACTTAGCAACAAATTAAAAAGAGTTTAATATCGCCAAGAAAATTCAAAAAGGGGTGCTAGATTATTTTACGTAAAGTAATACGTAAAATACTCTGTAAGATTTAAATGTAATATTTCATTATATTATACTACAATATTGGTATTGTTTGTTTATCTGTCTGCAACATAATATAGCACACCATTGCGTTTGCGCACGAAACCCAAGCAAAGAGAGAGAGAGTGTGTGTGTGTGTGGGGTGCGTGAGTGTTGAGGTAATATCGGTATATAGTATTACTAGTAATCAGTATATTAACACTATTATTGAGAATGCCAAAACTTTTTAAGTATGATCATGTAATAGATTTATATTTAACATTAACTGTCAAAAGAGCATTGTTTTCATATAAGTTGTTAAACAATAACTTTGGGTAACTTAGTATTTCAACCTTGTTTTACTTCTAATTTTCAGATTAATCTTTGAACGCTATCATTCTGGGATTCAAATTTTCGAACCAATCATTTGACCACAATTTACATTCTACATGGCATTATTTAATATAATGCATTTTATCCACATTGAAAAACAAGAAAAAACTCGAAAGGCTAAACCCAAAAAAATATAAAAATATATCAAATGCATTGGACTACGTTGGTTACTGTATGAAAATCGATTTTCAACAACAAAGTTGATAATTTGTTGCATGTGAAGAAGGGGAGATTGGGGACGTGGTATATAAATGATTATACATATATTAGACTTTCTATCAAAGTTAGTTGGTAATGTTATTATTGTTATTGTTAGTTTCAGGCGTACTGTCAAAATCATATCTGTGAAACGATTGACGCATTTAATTGGCAGCTGATTTTCTGTTTCCGAATCAACTTTTTTACAGTGTTGGATAAAAGACATTAAGTGATCCCAGTCTCCCCTAACTAAGGAGTAATGAAAATTGTAAAAATTATAATATATCATATGTGCGAATATTTCCCTGTTATTGAAAATCACATGACTTTGACATTTCAGTGATTGAAAGTTGAATACTTTTTCAAATATAATCACTTAGTAAAAATTCCTCATTTAATATTCATGCGAGCGTTATCAAAGTTGTCAAAACCACAATGTAAATCCGCTATCAGGCTATTTCTGGTCGATTTTAATTACAATATAAACAATTTAATTCATTGCGAACCATGTTTTATACGATTCTATGTAAGTAACTATGCACTGGGTGAAGAAACTCTTAATTACTATATTATTATTGATTTTTGTACGCCAGACGTCGATAAACTGCGATAACTTCGGCCATTTTGAAATAACTGTCAAGACTAAAATATTATAATCATAAACTATTTTCAACCCAATTAGCACAGTGAACATCTTGTGTCTGAAAAACATGTCAAAAAAAGAAATGCAACAAACTAATTAACCCTTACTACTCGAGTGCCGCCATATTGGCGGCATTGTAAGTTTGCCGTGTTACTCGAGTGCCGGCATACCCATAAGGTAATTTTTAAAGTATTTTTAGCAATTATCATATTGCGATTTCAATCAAATTACAATGAATAATAATAGCTTATTATATTAATCTGATAAACAAGTCGCCGAAAAATCGAGAGTGCATAATTTCAGCAACAGTGTTGTTGTCTGAATCTTGCGACGCAAGGTAGAAATGCTAAGCGATAATTTTTATTGCATTGGGTAATAAATCGCATTCGTTTGACTTTTGAACGATCCCAAACTAAACCCGAAAGTGTGACAGAACGTGCATTATTATGTTTTCAAATTAGTACTTAATTTTATTTGTATAAATTCAGTGGCGTCTCATGAAGTTTACATTTTTATTTTTGATTACAATGTCTTTGGTGACAATACATATAAGTACAGCCATAGCAGTCTTAAGTTCTAAGTAGTGCTATAGAAAAATCAGCAAATCATGTGTCGTTGAATCCCAGCCTCTACTAACAAATTGTATGGCGGTTATACGTAGACCAACTCTAAATTCCAATTTATGAGCTTATTTTCCATTAAATATAACATGTGTGTTTGAAAGATTTCTTGTACGGATATTCTGTGATTCATTGGTGTTATTAATTTAAAATTTACGATACACACACGGAAGGGCCATATATGCAAATAAAGTAATGATTGTTAGAAATATAGCGAATGGCAAGAAATGCGATGCGATAAGTATCACAGTTATATAGAATATTAATTATAAATAACATTAACAACAGTAAAAATCGGAATTCATATTAATTATATAAGATTTTAACGCCTATTGTGATAGTAAAGTGAAATGTGCTACCCTAGTTTGACTTACTAAGTTTTGATTACTGATATGACTTGAGAAATCCTATGGAAAGATTGAGTTACGAACCAGTGTGCACAAATAAATTTTGAGATTAATATTAATTGATTAAAATCTCATTAATGACGTTTGTTTTTAAATAAACTATCCAACCTCATATTATGTATGTATTGAAATATTGTAAAAAATAATAATTAAATAAGTTCTCCAAGATTTTTATTTAAAAACCTTAGAAGATGTTAATTTTTTCTTATTTTGAAAAAGATTTAACTGAAAAGATATATAATTACAATATAAATATGTATTTCCTACAATATAACAGAAATAAATGGTTTCATAATGATGTGATATTACTTTGAACATTATGAATCCAGACCGCTCATCTGAAAAAGTACCTGTTTTCAACTCTATAGCATGGCTTTCACTATAGGGGGGGGGCATTGGTACAGCCAATTCTTTTTTTTACGCGATTTATTTTTGCGCGATTTTTAATTCAAGCGATTTTTTTGGACGCACCATTACGTTTTTTTTATACATTTTTGATACTTTTTTACGCAAATGGAAATTGGAACCAATGCATCGCGTTCAGGAACATAAAAATCTTAATGCGAAATGCTCGAATGCAGGGGTCCCAACCTTTTTGTGTCATTGAGCGAATTCTAAAATGTGGATAAGGCGGCGGGCACCATCTATTTTTTCTAATGATATTTATAATTGGAAAAGAGTAATAAATACGTAGGCATTCGGAAGAGCTGACAAACATATTAACAAATATAATAAGCCTATCAAAACAGTTAAGAATTAGCTAGTTACCGATAATTTTTACATGTTTTTCGTGTATCACAAAAGATTTGTGCAGTAAAAATGTAAAGCATAAATTTATACTTGTAACAATACATTTTTTTTTTACTTTGAAAAAGAAATATAATTTTCTTAACTATCAGTGTTTGTTAGATACGTGTGTCTCAATTGAATAGTGGCGGGCAAAAATAATTCTGTCAGCCGGCAAAGGCTCGGGAATCTCTGCTCTAATGAGTAATGAATAATGAAAATGAGTATTATATATATATATTTATATGTATATATATAGATTTATTATTTTTTGAGAAATCTGTTGACAATGCGCATTGAAGCAAATTAAGAAAATGATTTATGAGACGGTTTCTGCGGCTTGTATTATATTTTAAATATCAGGACGGTATTTTATTTGGATCAAATATTTGGGCTCTTTTACATAATATTTATAAATTAATTACATAAACGAAAGGAATGCTCACAGTCACTTATTTCATATCCAGCTTTTTTCCTTCAATTCTGTGGGAACACATATGGATCATTTCAATATTTATTTTTCAATTGTGCACGAAATTATTAGCAAATGAGTTCATTTTGTTAATGCATAAAATGTATAATAATAATAGAAAAGACAGTTATAATATTGATATACTTTTGACATTGATGAGAGTGTTGATAAAAATAATAAAAAAAATTGATGATGATTTCAATTGCGACAGCGATTGTAGTCCATAGTAAGTCCTCCTAAGAGTGGAAGATTACTAGTAATCGAAAGTGATAGTAATGAAGATGTGGAAGTAGAACATAGTAGAGGAGAAAATACAGGAGTGATTGAGGATGACATAATGATTCATATTACAGAGTTATTAAGATCGTAAAATGAATAGACGTTTCGAAAGATGATAATATACCATTCGAAATAAAATTCACAACATCTCCTAAGCTCACAAGACTACAGATTCCTTCAACTGTTTGTAAATTTTCCGATTATTTCACACCAGCTAAGAATATATCTGTTGATGAATTTATTGTAAAGTTCAAGGGTAAAAATATATTTATTATTTATAACCAGTAGTGTGCTACTATGGGTTCGTTTTTAAAATAATCTCGGTTCGGAGAGCCAGTTCCAAAGCCCGTCAAGGTTATTAGTATATTAGTAAATATCTGTGATTTCGAATCCGAAAATTCACGGAAGAGCTACTAAAAAAAAAATGAGTCATATTTCGGGCAAATCGGCAAATTCCTGGATTTTTGGATTTGGAAATTTATACTATATACTTATACTTTTTTTTACTATATAAATGTTTCATAGTGCAAATATGATTTTTTCGTGCAAAAACCGTCGAGTTGGCGGGTATGCACATACGAAAAACAATTCAAGTGTTAAAGGTTAACATATGAACAAACGGCATAGCACTCTGAAAGTATACCGCATATTACACACAGTATTGTTCGTACAGCCTAGATCAGTGGAGGGGAACCTGTGGCCCTTTGACTTGATCAAAATATTCACTTTGATCAAAAAATTATACGCAAGTGCTTGGAAAAAGAGCGTAATCAACCCATTATGTGTCTGACAGTCGAAAAAGATCAACGTTTTCTTAACTGCGGCTTTATGTTGAATCAGATAAATGAATGTGGCTTTTATAATTGAAGAGGTTCCCCACCCCTGGCCTAAATTTAAAGACGTGTGCATTTTTAAATATATTAACTTTGTTCAATAAATATCACATGTTTGTATTTGATTCGTATTTAGCATTGCTGTTTTTAATTTGTAGTATGCGGCTTTACGCGATTTCTTGATATCATATTATCTGGCTACTCAATATCATGTTATCAGGGAAATCACTGATAATATGATGATGTGATAAGGAAAAAAATGTAATATAGTTTTTGTACGTCGCCAGTGCTTGGATCGGATGAACTGACTCATATAAGCTATTTTAATAGGAAAAATAGTGATATTTGTCAAAAATGGAGACTCAAATGGATTCATGGCTAAAGGAAAAAAGGTAAAATACATCAATTATCCTTATTATTATTGTTTTTGAGTGAAATGGTTGTCATTAAGTCTATATTTATTTGAATATATATTTTTCAACCTGTCGAAAATACATTAGTATGATTTAAGATTTCGACTGAAGGTGCTTGGTGGAATTTCAATATTAAATTTGAATCGTTCAAATTATGTACACTCCCACAGATTTTGTCACTAACGAAGTCTATGAATTTCTGAATGAAAAGCGGCTAGTTTATAAGAAAAGAAAAACTAGCCGCTTTTCATTCAGAAATTCATAGACTTGTGAGTGTCCCTTTGAATGAAAAGAATTTTAATATCGAATTAAAAATCATCAAACAAATCGCCATCAACAATGGATACGATATGTCTCTTATAGACAATCTTTTATCAAAAAAACAAACTAAACTTGCAGAAAAAATGTTATTTAAAGGTACATTGTCAAAGGACATAGATAGATATAGATTACAATGCTCTTGTTGTAAAAAAAATTATATCGGCAAAACAGAGAGGACTTTAAACATCAGAGTATTAGAGCATATGGCAGCCTTTAGACTGAAAAGGGACACGTCTACTTTTGCTAATCACTTAATTTCGGAAGGACACGTGTTCAATCAGGAACAAGGGATAAAAATGTTACACCCAAATACGGACAGTCATAAGCTCTTTTTCCAGGAAATTTTAGAAATTAATAGGGCACAGCTGCATAGTCTTCCGATTTTAAACGAAATATTAAACCTTCCGGGCTCTCCACTTCTATACCCTATATAAATAATATCATAAGTAATATCATAAAACCTTTGCCGACAAACAAATAAATATAATGCTTAAAACCACTCACTACTCAAATCTTTGGGAATTCCCATAAGCTTATCCTTTTCGCCGGCGATGGCTTTAGACTCAGTGATACATTTATTTAATATATAAACACGAAACATCCATTTACTAAGCGTCAGTTCAAGTTCATCCGTGCGCTTGAACACCTGAAGATGCCGAAAGGCGAAACCCGGGTCGTTAGTGACAAAATCTGTGGGAGTGTACATAATTTGAACGATTCAAATTTAACATTAGTATGGTTATTCATAACGACATTGCAGACTGTCATCGATCATTGTTTTACAACTTATATTTTATTCTCTGAAAACTACAACAAATAATTTTGAACAAATAATTCAATTTGTGTATAATTTGTTTAACATTATGTATTGAAAAAGTGGTTCTAATGTGAACATGTGAACTTTTGCTCGACTTAATCTTCATAATAGCATAAATTATTTGCGCAAATCTTTGAAAATTTTATTGTATTTTATCATTCCTTCCCGTGAGATTCCTTGAAAACTGTATTTTTTCCCTACTTTTTATTTAAAAATCTTGACTTGTGAATAATAATCACACCTGTTTTTAACTTTGATTTAGTAGTTTCGCTGTAAAAAAATAGGGAACCAATAACTTTTTTATTATGACCCTAAAAAATGAAATTAATAATATGTTCTGCAATTTCGCTATTGTTTCATTCACTTGGCTTGACACAATTCAGCTTTTGAGTCGATGCAATGTTTCCGTAGCATTACTCTAAATCAGCCATACTCAACCTGCGGCCCAAAATAAATCTCTTTTGACTCAATATCAAAATTCACATTCATTTTAAGTAAAGGATTTAAGATTTTTGATACATTGGTATTTTTGTGTACTTTTTACGTATTTTTTATTTGTTTCATTGTTATTTTTTACTTTGAAAAATATATGAATACATAAATGTATACATATGTAAATATATATTTACATGAAATAAAATAGTTTTATTTTGACATCATAATACACACATATGTATGCAGTATAGTATGTGTTATATTTATAGTTTACTATAAATATGTTACGGCCCACGTAGAGACGCAAAAATCGGAATGCGGCCCGGAAGAAAAAAAGTTGAGTATGGCTGCTCTAAATTATTGTAAAAAAAATTGCAAAAATATTTATTTCTTAATATGCGGTAAACATACTTTTAATGATAGAAAGAAGCAATAGCCTCTGAATTTGATAAACATGTTTCAATGAATTTCCTGAAAGAATATTGTATGATTGCGCCTTAAAGGTTTCGAAAATGAGAATTAAGTTTTCGAGCGTTTTAGTATAATTAAAATTATCTTTTTCAAAGAAAGTTCATCAACAAGCAGTTTTCGTAGAAAAATATTTGTTGAAATACACTTCATTATGATTCTATATGGGCATACAGAGATTGGGCTAGGACAGAACTAACGGTAAGCTAATCGTTCTCATTGCACCTTGCTTCAGAGATCGGATAGAGGGAAGGAATTTTAGATATAGCAAATATTTATGATTTCGTGGAGTCAAAAAATTCACCATGAGTCGAGTAATGTCTAGAAACAATGATCATTCGGCTACGCGATTAGAAGAGTGTCGGGAGAAGTTTAGAAGTTACTTGATTTTGAAATTAAATTCATCTTATTATTCTTGATTTCAGAAACATTGCCACCCCATTTCAGTCTGAAGATGAATTTGATTCAACAGAAATTGTTTACTTCGATATGGATCGGCACAAAGTTGATTTATGTATTATTTTCAATCATTCAATCTTCGACGACAAAGTCTTCAATGGACCAACGCGCATAAGTGGTACTGATAATGATCTGCAGCATTTGGAAGAAAAATTAAAAAAACTGAATTTTGTTGTGAAATCGTATAATAATCCAAATATTAAGGCAATAAAGAACGTTGCCCATAATGGTACGTTATTTATGATTTACTTATTTTCTTATCCACTTCGGTTGGGAATAACTTATTATAAATATTTTATATCCCGAAATAATGAATAAATTAATCATAAATGAGCGAAGTAACCGTTGAAATCAAACTATACAAACAAACAATAATTTGGTAGGTGTGTGAAATAAATTTCAAATTGATATTTCGGAGATGTATTAGTTAACTTTTGATAGAAATATGTTGATACCCGATATTTGTAAAAATACTACGATGTCAGGTTTGGCCAATAAATTATTTACTTAATGATTGAAAATATGCCCACAACAGCGTGGTTCTAGTGCTGTAATAAAATCATCTACTAGTATTGTATTATATTAATGACTAAATATGCACACATTTCATTACTTCATACTATTCAATTGAAAATGCTAATAAACGTTCACGTTTAAAATGCATTATTATTATCCTTTTCATCCAATACAATAACTATTGTGATATCACCTTTTACGATTTTTTCCAGTGGCTCAATTGAATAGTGAACTATTTAATTGTATCATGTTTATTGTGATGACTTATGGAGAGGAGTCAAACAAGCTTTGGGCTTACGATGGACAATACGATACTGATGATCTAACGAGTCCATTTATTGGAGAAGATTCTAAGCTTGGTGGAGTTCCCAAACTATTTTTTATACAGGTGATATTTTATTAATATTAATGGCGAGTGAAAAGCATCGTATTTTGAAAAAATGATATCGATTAATGATAAATGATTTTCTCACGAATATTCGGGTGGCCCTTTCCTTTAACACTCAAATCAACTTAAATACCTTTCATATATTATAAAAACATGTTCTTTCAGATTATTTTCTTTGAATCTAATCATCGAAGAATTTCGACTTTTGTATGTCTAACGAAAGCTTAAAAAAATTTCGGCGAGGTTTAGTTATGTAAAAAGTTTGTGTTTAATGTTTAATATAATTTTAATAGTCCGATAGTTTTTAGTATGGATGGAATATTTAAGCACACGAATGGAACTCTATTCACATTATAAAGTAAAGTTTTGTTGAAATAGTACGAGCTGTAAGGGCCGGGCCGTTGCCAATCAACTTTTGGGGAAGCAAATACATTCATTGGTGATAGTTTATGATGTATAATATGTTCGAATAAATAGTTCACTTTATTATTGTTACAGACAACCAAAAAAAATATTTTTCAGTCTTCTCAAGCGAGACAGAATGTATCTCATACGAACGAGAGACGAGAAAAAACAAGCATAGCTATGGCAGCTGACATGCTTTTTATGCAGTTAACATTGGAAGGTAATTCTTTTTTTTTTACCCTTTGCCTGCGGGCGATGTTTTGGTTATCTTAAAGAATAGCGTCGTGAAGCATTTGACGTTTAATCAAAATTGCCGCCAACATAGAAATCGACAGAATAAATGAAAAAAAAACAAATGTATATTCAATCGTATCTTAACCAAGATATATAAGTAGTTACACATAGCTTCCAATATTAACGATTTCAAGGAGAAAATATTGGAAGAAAATTATATATGGAAGAAGATAATTATCTGACAGTAATCAAAGATCACAACGCTTCTTAGATTTATATAACTAATCAAAACAATTAATTCACGAACGATTTCTGTGTTGGTGGCAATTTGTATTAAATGTCAAATGCTTCACGACGCTATTCTTTAAGATAACCCATATTTATATAACCTAAATAAAATTGCAGAATATTGAAGAATTATTGTTTTAGAAAAAAACGTTTTTATCATACTTCAAATTCCGCTTTCAACCTAAATATATGTTTTATAAGTGACTAAATGTAGGGTCAAACTATTATTGGCCATCTTCAATTATTGGCCACTTGCAGATAAAATCAAGTTTTATAGGATATAAAACTAACATTATCACTCTTTGACTTAATAACGAAGTTTATTAAGTATTCCTCCGTTGGTATCACAGATAACTGTCATTTAAAGCATTGTCTGAATCTGATTTTAAACTGACTGTTAGAGCGTTGCCGTGATACAAATGAGATTTGTTGTCAAAATCGCAAGGATTTGACTTCCGTGCAAAGTTATGTTTAACATTTAAAAACTTCTATGTCCCCCCTCCTCAATAGAAATCTTATACACCTAGTCCTCTTTTTACGCGATTTCGCTTATATGCGACTTTTATATGTGATTACGATGTAATTTGTTTTATATAAATAACACTAATATTGCATACTCTTATCAGTTGATAATGCTCACATTAACGAAACCGGTTCGGCTCTACTATAATAAAAGTGAAATTAGTACAAATGAGTATTTTATCTTTTGAATATAATGCCTTTTTACCAAGTATTGACAGTGAACACCCTAAAAGTGATTATATTTTACAACCTACAGTAACAGCAGCGAATAACTCCTATAAAGAATTTGATGGTTAATGTAGCGTTGAAATTTGCGTAAGCGTTGCCATCATTCACTAAAAATAATACGGAAAGTATATATATAACAATGTTATCCATCCTCAATTGAAGGATGCAATATAAAAAAAAATATTTTCGAAAAATCATTCAAATAAAAACACATACATATATATTAGAAGGAAAATTGTCTCAAAAAGTCGGAAAACAAATGCAAAATAATCGAAATTAATTGCATATTTTATCAAAATGTATGAAAAAAAGTCAAAATGTGATTCTACAAAATATCCATATCATAATTAGAATATTCGTAACGTCTGCAAAATTAATGAAAACTTATGGAAAAATCCAAAAAAATATTCAATATTTTGTCCAAAATATATAAAAAATATCGTATTTTATATTTGCTTTACATATATATAAAATGACTTTAAAAAATGTAGCACTTTTGCGTGATGCTGCTTCTGATTTATTTATCGAGACGTTCAGGATATAAAGCTGTCTTATCACGTATTATCTTTTCAATATTTCAACATATTGTTATACATCCACTTTGACTGTCCTCAGTCCTAGTGCCTCATGGGTGGCCGGCGCGAATGTATTCTTAAAGGTGCCCATATATCTAGAAACAAATGTTTCCAGAACATGTCCTGGAACACAAAATTTACATGTTTACGCCGTATCGTGAAACATTTCACGTGACCCAAGATAGGTTCCTATGTTCACGGTATGGACCCGAGCGCAAACGCGGAATCTGGAGAACATGCGCGTTGCGCGCGCAGCTGTAGACGAACATTCAAAGTATATTTCGTCATGACTTTATAACAAAGCTATTACGCATTGTGGGATACATCTAATTATAAATATAAAAACCGAATACTACTTGCGAGAATATATACGTAGGCAGCACTCGTCGACATCAACTTATCGGACATCATTTAAGAGATTTATTTTCGACTTTGAAATGTCTTCCTATGAAGACAGCTGTCAAAATAAACCATATATAATAGTAAGTTATTTTGGATATATCTATGGTATAATTTTTTATCGTGGATAATAAAATAATTGTTTTTTCATTGTCGAAAGCTTACTTAAACATAAGTAATTAACTTTACTCGCATTTTTTACATCCAATAAAATCAAATAACGTTCGTTCGGACTGACAACAACACTGACCAACGTATCCTCAACGGGTGACGTTTCTGTGACTACTCCTGGGTTCGAGAACATGTTTTGGAACACAGTTCCTGAGAAATTACGTAGATGTTCAGGATCATGTCCCGAGACCTTTGTTCTTAGGTGTATAGGAACTATAATGCTGCATCATTTTTATTCGCGTCGTGAATTTTACCAATCATAGACACAGTCGAAAATGTCCTTTTCACAGTAGCATCGTAATTAAAAGTTTGCGTTTTTGCTGTAATCAAGTTTTGCCACGAATTTGCCAACATAATTAGTTAACATTAATTTTCCTTTATTTTAATATATAGAACAGTATTTGCCGATATTTAATTCAAGTAGAATACCACACCTACTAGCATATGTGTAAAAAAATAAAAACATATGTTTTAATAAGATACAGGCTAAAAACTGACTTTCTACATAAATTATTTACAGATCTTCTACCACACCAAGAAAAGCGACAGGGATCATGGTTTATCCACACACTTGCGAATAATTTTTTGAAATGCATCGACTTTGATATTCTTCACATTCTGACATTAGTCATATTTGATGTTACAACTAAACTTCAAGGACTGAATGATACCCCAAGTTCAAAACTAATTCCTGAAGTCAAGGCGACGTTAAGCAAATGCTTCAAGTTCGACAAAGTTCAGAAAATGTCTGAAGCCAAAGAAAACATCATCTTCGGTTTACCCTATGTACTACGGAAGCCAAAAAGTATTCACAGAGGTATTAAAAAATGGTTTATATCTTAACATAAAAACATTACTTGTTTTTTTGGATGTTAATGTTTTTTAAATTATTACAATCGGGGGATATTTTTTTATTCCAGGTATTATTCTTGCAAATTGACTGAACTGCTAAGCAATCAATTAAAATCAAGACGTTCAATTCAAACACCACCGACAAATCAAAGCCTTGTATTTTTTTTTCAGGATCACCATTCGACGATTCTAACAACGAAAGCGATGAAAGGGTAAATATATATATATATATATATTTCCATCAACAGTTAAATCAGAAATTTATAGAATTTTCGGCCATGTTTCTTTGATTTTAGATAATATTTTTAAAAAATATGTAAGTTATTTTTAGGATGCCATTTATTCAAAAGTTCTTGGTTCATAATTAACAATTAAAAGAAACACTCGAATGCTTAGGATTAACTTTATTGCCTTAGAAACGCTCAAACTTATGTTTTACATAGAATATAAACTACTAAATTAACCCTTTACTTCCCGTTATTTGCACTTAGAAAATAATTTCACACCAGAAAAAAGAAGCCTGTATCGGCTCAATTATGAAAAAAAGAAAGTATCGTGCATATTCAATTTTAAGGTGTCAATTATTCGTGGAAAAACATTATGATTCTACTTAAAGGACTTTTTGTACTAACTTTCTTAACTTATTTAAGATCAGTACCGGTTTCGCCGATCGCGAGCATTATGAACTGATGAAATGTAAACGATGCAGGGTTTTTTGAAGAAAATAATGTAAGAAAGGAATCTTACATTCAGTTCAAAATTATTTTTCAGATAATCATTATCATAATAGCAAATGGTATTTGTTACAATTTAAGATTTCGACTGAAGGTGCTTGTTGGAATTTCAATATTAAATTTGAATCATTCAATTCATGTACACTCCCACAGATTTTGAACTGACAGTTCAGGTTCATCCGTGCGCTTGAACGCCTGAAGATGCCGAAAGGCGAAACCCGGGTCGTTAGTGACAAAATCTGTGGGAGTGTACATAATTTGAACGATTAAAATTTAATTTGGTATTTGTTACAATTATTTTTATAATATTAACAATAATTAGTGGAATGGCAAAATAGACGTTTCTATAAAAAGCTCAGGTAAAATAGGTAAAGATTTTTCTCCAATCTGGCCACCGAAAGATATATGAAATGTTTGAACGAAAACTTATGTCGATCATTATAAGCCAGAGAATAAAAGTTATCAAAAATAAATATTTGTCTATAGAAAAAAAATATTTTTCTCATATAATAAGTTTGAATAAGTCAACAGTTTCTGGCTTTTAATTCATATTAATTCTTATCAATGTAAATATTTTTGATGATTTATTATTTAAATGCAGGATTTTTTTAGTGATATCGGATGTATTGTAGTCAAAAAACAGATGATTTTAAATAAAGACAGAGAATAGCAGAGGTTCAATAATTTTCTTTATTTCTAATTTAAAAAAGAGATTTAAATTCATTTCGCCTTTCTTATATACGTTTAATTGAAAAGGGTGTTTTTAAGAGATATACAACTTAAAAATGGCTTTATTAGAAATATAATTTTATGTGATTACTGTTTAAATATGATTTCGGGCATGGCCGCCGCGTCTGGCTCGAAGAAAACGCAATCTGTATGTCCAATTTTCGAGCTCTTTTTGGAGTAGATATGGCCGTATGTCGGCAATATCGCAACAAATGTTGTTTTTCAAGTAGACTTTGGTTTATCGGCGTAGACTCGCGATTTCACATATTCTCACTGAAAATAGTTCATAGATGTTACTAGGTTCTAAATAAAATTGCGCTATTCCAATGTTTCAGAAGGGTTGTTCTACCTTATTTGTGTATGACAATACCATATGGACTAAGTTGAAAGACGAATTTAATGAAAGAAAAATTAAAATTACTAGAGACGCAACTGTTAACAATGGATTTGTGCTGGATTTTGCCACAATAGATGATTACAAAGATGCTATGCTGTATATGGAAAACAGAAGCATTTTATTTGATGAACAACTTCCACTCAACGATCTCAAGTCGTCAAATAAGTAAGTATTTCCGAGAAAATTTTGAAACAAGAAATATATTATTAATTAAAAGCAGTAGCGAGATTCAGACAGTACTTCAAACAATAAAAGAATAATATCAATAAAATCGTTTTTATCGTATGTTTTTAACGTTTAATATTTATTGCGAACATAAATAGTGCGTTTTGGTCGAGATGCGATTTTTACAAAAAAAACTTGACTACAATATGATAATAAGGAATGTTTAACTCAACTGAGATGATTTTAAAATCCTATTAAACTATATTCTATCAGTTAAACGGTTTTTTGTATATAAGCAATTTAATAATTTGTCTGGATTATAAGTGTATCTGTAGACCATGATTCTTACTTACCCTTAAACAAAAATAACAATTTAACAATTGTTCTTCTGTGTACTTCTGACGGTTTTCTGACGGCTTGCAAACTGTATTCGAATAATAATCTAATTCAAAGCTTTGATCACATGGTCTGGATTGTACTTTTGACAGTTGGTTCTGTTCTTTTGCGTCAAAACTGGTTTCCAACCGTTTGTAAACCGTCAGAAAAAGTCCATGCCCTAAAAACACTGACTTAATTTTGGCGTACCAACCTTCAATCCCAGAAAGGCGAATTTTGTTATGAACGACAACTTAACCGACTAAATATCAAATGTCAAACTAACAGTTAAACGTCACTGATGTATATTGTATAAAAGTTTGTAAACAAATATTTAACATGATGGTAAATTTTCGAAATATTTGGCTTAAAAACATTGTTTTGTTTGACTTGAAAAGTATGGAGCATTTTAAAACGAAATTATAGGAAACATTTGTACATGACATCGCACAAAACCGATATTCGAGCGAAAATTTCATTCGTGTATCTATCAGCAACGATGAATGACAAGGTTTTACAATCTTAATCCAAATCTATTCTCTAAAATTTAGAGTGTGGATTAGAATAAAATCATCGATTCTTTATTGACTATAAAAAACCTTGTGTTGCATTTGAGTGTATATTCGCTGAAGTAATATGAAATGAAAACGAAAAAAAATCGGACTATATTGAAATAAGGTTAAGTTTTTTAGAATTTCGACTGAAGGTGCTTGATGGAAATTCAACGTTAATTTAGAATTATTTTCATTATGTACAGTTCCACAAAAATCTTGGTCGAACACGACCCGGGATTCTCAGTGCGCAAATGCACTTGAACTGACAGTCTGTTCGAGTGCATTCGCGCACTGAGTAGTACCGGAAGATGCCGAAAGGCAAATCCCGGGTCGTGTTCGACCAAGATTTTTGTGGAAGTGTACATAATGAAAATAATTCTATATTAAGGCTATGTTTATAATATGATTAATTTGTTTGAAAACAATATTTCTATTGTGCACATTATAAAGACGTTTTATTATCAATATAACAGGATAATTTTAAAACTGTAGTACGTATTTGTCGTACAGTTTAACCTAAATTGGCTTACACAAATATAATTTTCACAGTAATTGAGTGAACATTTTATTTGTATTCCCATTGAACCATTGGCGTTTTTCATCAAATGCGATAATGTTCAAAATGGCGAATAAGGTTTTAATATCACGAATAAAAATAAAACAATAAGTTATTTATGAACAATCAAATATCTTCCGTTGTCTTATAAAGGCGTATTGGCTGAACTAAGAAGAACTGAATGTCGATAGTTAATTATTTTGATTTTGCCGCTTGTTAGTTCAAATGGAAATCTGGCTACAGACCTATAAATTGCTACTATGAAAAAACAATATATAATTGTTTATTGTACTGGCAACACAACAAAAACTTGGCTGTTCTTCAATAGGTGTGTTCTTCTGCGCAAACGTCAAACCAACATTCCAACCGAATTCCGCCAAAACCAGTTTGCTATGGGCACAGAAGAACAGCCACGATTGTTCAAGGCTTTGACAGAAGAGCTAAATTGCCAGTATGGACCTTCTGATACATACAGAAATCCGTTGGTTGAGTAAAGGACGTGTTCTTCGTCGTTTTAATGAACTGATACCTACAATAGTCGAAAATGGATAATTTCAATTCGTTGAATTTAAAAGTCTTTCTTATCGCATCTTCGAGTATTTACTAGGCAACACCGTAATATTGATAGCAATAAGCTTTTTGCTAATGTCATTTTTTTATTATTTTTATTTAATTTATGTGATGAATACTTATATGTTAGTTAGTCACTCAAATAACGTTTAATTTTTGTAGCATATAAGAAAGATATAAGAAGGAATGGTTATCGTCTTGCAGTTTTTTTGTGCGACAGTAAGATAAAAAAAATCCGAGCTCTAATTGTTTATAATTTACTTTACACATACATACATGTCTTCGAACAGAAATTCATAAATCGATTGAAAAATCAATTTATAAAACTGTCTGTACCGGGACTTGAACCCGGGACCTCCGTAACCCAAGCCAACGACGGTAATCACTCGACCACACAAGTGGCAATAGCCACAATTAGGTGATAATAGCTGATGTTTATTTTTTGTAATTTTCTTATGTCTATTTAAAAATAATCTTCAAAATAAATTAGGTATATTGTTGAGATAAACTCCATAAGGAGTCCATATGCTTCACATTGAGTACGGACATGGCTAAAAAAAAAATATTAACTAAGATACTTTGTATTGTTGAAAGAAGTTATTTCTAGAAAAATATATATAAATATGTACTGTGCGCTCTTGTCATAAACTATTAATAAGTTCCATTACTTTAAAAAAAATATGGTTTATTGTTTTAAGCATTAATAATATTAATATTTACAATGACATATAAGCATTTCATTAACAAGTCAAAGTACTTCCATGCAAACTTACATACAGAGTAATTCATAATTCAACATAGGATTATATTAAAGAAAAAATGGCGGGGCACCAAAATCAAACTGGTAGAAAACGAAGAAAAATAACATAAACTTTGTTACAAGCTTAACAGAGTATGTAACAGTTATACAGCAAAACATAATAAAATAAACGATATACATATGTATAGTACATGAAAAAAATGAACTGAAATTACCCTTAATATAAAGGTTAATTTTATTTTATTTGGTGATTATTTGATGTGAAAATCAATTGATGTGAAACCTGAGCTTGTCGACTTTAGTAGATTTCAGAAATATTAGGTCGAATATTTGCTATGGCTACCCTCAATTCTTCGTCTAAATTTGTAAGTGTTTCTCGTTTTTTAATTTTTCGTATTTCTTATTAAACCCTGATAAACCGAGTTCACACAAATATTATGTAGGAGCTGAGTCTTCGTCTTGGACAAAAATCAAAAATTCCTCCGTAGTTACTTCAGAAAATATTATTTTTAGATTACGATCCCTTGGAATAAATTCTTGGTATAAACTTGGTGTATTAGCCGTGGCAAAATGATTTCGTATCCAGTCATAGTTTGCTATATTTAAGGAAGGAAAGTAATATGCAATCTTTTTTCCAATAACGTTCAATGTTCTATTATATCGGAAAATAATGCGGTGTTTTCGTTAAGTGAAGAAAGTTTTTAGTTTTTACCATTTTTAAGAATGGAAATTTTAAATAACTCAAAATTGAATCTGCTAAACATTGTAACACTTTCAATTTTTATTGTTTCGGAAAAAAATGAACGATTAGAAGGGGGGGGGGGTCAAGATCAATCAAAATAAGCAACGAAAACCGCGAATAGCTCTGAAATTAAGCGAGCACCTTGTTAAAATATTGGCAGCCCACCGCTGTGTTCGGCTACCCGGAGAGCACGAGTTATTAAACGTATGGTGCACGCTTGTGATTAATATATCATTCATGCAGTCGATAGTTGCGAACAATAAAAATAATACAGACGTATATACTTTTGAAAATACACCTATATACATTATAATTATCGGATGTGGATATTAAATTCACCCCTTTATTCTTGATTTCAGAAACATTGTCGCTCCCCTTCAGTCTGCCGATAAAATTGATCTAATAGAAATGACGTACTTCGATATGAATATTGAAAAAAATAATTTTTGTATTATTTTCAATAATTCAAACTTCGACGCCAAAGGAGGAGAAAGCAGAAGCGGTGTAGAGTATGATGATATGAACTGTTTGAAAGAAAATTTAATGAAGCTGAATTTTACCGTGAAATCGTTTGAAAATCCAAATATTAGTGATATAAAAGATCTTGTCGAAAGTGGTACGTAAACAATAATTTATTATCTTTCACATTAGGTTGAGAAACACCAAATATATATGTACAAAAATGATTTTTTGTTTGTTTGTCCTTTATGCGTTCCTATGCCGCTCATCCGATTGCGATGAAACTTTGGTGAATTATTGTGCAGACGACCGCATAAATTTGTTTTGTTTTTCGCGTATGCGTTCCTATAAAGTTCATCCGATTACGATACAATTTTGGTTAGTTGTTGTGCGGACGCCCGCAAAGTTTTATGAATCAGCGGTGAGCTGACAATACGTTAATTTGTTTGTTTGTCTCGTATGCGTTCTTTTGACGTTCATCTAATTGCGATAAAACTTTGTTGAGTTGTTGTGTGGACGCTTAAAAAGGTTTATGAATCAGCGGTGGGCTGTCAATACGTTAAATGTGAATATGTGTATCTTAAAGAACTTCAATAAACATTAATAAAACACAAACCATTTATTTCTTTGACTGACATTCCACCGCATGCCGGGTACTCGCTAGTGTTACATAAATATTTTCATCCAAATTGAAAAATGGAATGATTTTTATCATTTAACCAAACAATTCATGAATTAATCATAAATGCGTGAGGCACACAATAAAATTAAAATATATTAGTTATCCAAATTGTACAATTGAGTACTCCAGTCAAACTCAAGCTTTGATATAATAATACATATATGAAACACATATAGAGTCTATTAGTTTTTTTCTATATTGTTATACACTACTGCAGAGGGGGTCAAACTTTTCGGATGAAGGGCCAAATTCAGGAATTCAAAATGAGCGGCGAGCCGCAAGTAAAATACCATTTTTATATGTAAATTATTTATTATCGTGAAAAAAAACAATCTAATGAGAGGAATGGAACTGTTTTACGTCTTTAATTTTTTTTCCCTTGGCCTTGTTGGCCCCAACTGGAGGATTTTTTCGCATTATAAAAAATAATGAAATTTTCTGACATGCAACAATCAAATGCATATTTAGCAAATTAATCAGAATAAATAAACTTTACTAATTCGCCTTATTTTTAGGAATATACGAGTATTTAAGAGTTGAAGTGAACCACATATAAAATGGTGAAACTTTTCCATTTGACTTTTTAGTGCAATTACGTTTTTAATTATTTTTTGCGGGACTGTCATCAACTTTTAATTTTATGTGAAAGTTGATTAAATAAATAAACATAAATAAAGTAATACAAAATAACTTAGATTATTCCACGTATTGTGCTACAAACTAAGACACGTGTTTCGCCTATTTCAGAGGCATCCTCAGACAGACTTACGTTCAGTAAGTAAGTAATTTTTTATACATAAGACCATTTTTAAGTAAATTTGACTATGCCTATAAGATTTGCGCAAGTGCAAGCAAAAAGCTTGTCAAAGTTTTATTGCAATCGGATGAACGGTGTGGCAACGCATAAAATACGAACAAACATTCATTTTTATATTATATATTACAGAAGTACTTCGCTTGCTGTGGCATGAATGTTTTTTATATTTAATATGAAAACGAACACCGAGTACAAACATGACTTATTTTTAAACAAGTCCGTCGGTCGTGTCTTATGTTTGTCGCAGACCAATTGTGATAAAATATAACCTTAGTCTGTATGCTTCTTTCTGGCTAGTATGTTTTTTTTTTAAATATTATAGTTGTTGTTTTTGTGACATGAATTTTAGATGTCAAGAAACAAATACGTTTGATAGAAATATGTTGGTATTTCGAATTCGTAAAATTATCGCGATTTCAGGTGTGGCCGTCTAACGACAGAAATATTTCACTTTTAGGGTGTTCACTGTCAATACTTGGTGGAACAACATTATATAAAAAAACACAATATTCCTTTGTTTTTGTTTCCACTTATATTTACCACAATCAAGACCGGTTTCTCAACTGACCATGCTTGCCATGAGTTAAACTGGTTTTGATCTTGGTAAATAAAAGTGAAAATAAGTACAAAATATTTTTTTGTTTTTCTTAACTAAACTATTTACCTAATGCTTCAAATTATGCTTGCTACACCGTTTATCAGTTTAATGTGTCAAGTTCACTTGATATGCACACATTCGATAATTTAAAACATTTTACTTTTATGAAAATTTATTTGTCAATAATTTGCGATGTTGAAAAATCATTATTTATTTAAATTCTGAACGTGATGCTTGCCTAATTTTCGAGTAAAAAGCCAGCTATAACAGCAACAAGTAAATCACATTCTGTAGTTTATTTTGTAAATGAATCTACTATACTATACAATAATTATACTATACTATACTACTATACTATATATAATTATATAATTAGGATATCCATCCCAAACAAATATTTTTCCAGTGTCTGAATTGGATGGTAAACTACTTAATTGTATCATGTTTATTGTGATGACTTATGGAGGGGACTCGAATAAGCTGTGGGCTTACGATGGACAATACGATATTGACAACCTAACGAGTCCATTTATTGAAAAAAAGTCTGAGCTTGGTGGAGTTCCCAAACTTTTTTTTATTCAGGTGATTTTTCAGGATTATTAATGGGAGACGAAAAGCGTTGAATTTTTAAACAATCACATAAATTCATCAGAAATGCTTATTTTACGAACAATCGTGTGATTTGTGTTTTTTTAACACTCGTCGCAACTAAACACCCTTTTTGAATAAGAAAAACATTTTCTTCCAGATTATTTTCATCCAAGTTATTTTCTAAATTTCATTTAACAGTCACTATTTCAACCTTTTTATGTCCAATTAAAGTGTAAAAAAAGATTCGAAATATGTTTAATATATTTAAAAAAATCCATTAGAGAGTTTTTGTTGGGTGAATTATTTTATGATAATATAATATGTCTATCACCGATTAAGCGCACCCAATTAGCACAAAGTAATCTCTGTGTGGAATAATATTATACGGAATGCTTTACTCAACTGAGAAGTTAACAAGACAAGTAAGTTTGATTTTATCAATTAAACGAATGTTAGGTTTGTTAAAAATATATTTTTTTATATTCTTCGGTATTTGAAATCTGAAATTTATTACTCACCCTTATGCGGATTTTCGACGTATGAGTAATATCACATTTTTTTATCAGTTTTTTAACAGTATCGCAATTTTAAATCAATGTATGCAAAATTGTATTGATTAAACTATTTCAATAAAATTGTATTATCCATTGTTTTCATAAACTTTGCTGAAGTTTTTTTTATTTTGCTTGTTGCGTGATAAATATTTGAATTGTTTTTTAGTATGTACCCTGGTCTCTTTTAAAATATTTATATGAGTTATCTTTTAACACTTTATGATATGAACACAATAACACTTCTTACTTCATGTCTTTTTCAGAAAAAATATCATTTGCATGTTTGTAAAATAAATAAATAAATTTATCAAAGGTGTGTATTTATAATACATGAATCACCTTCGAAATATTTTAATTCAACATTCATTTAATTAAAATGATATATTTATTGAAATTTTATACGTTGTATAACTTTTTAACGCGAAAGCTGAATTTCATCGTTAAAAGAATTCGTTTTTTCAAGTGAATTTTCGAAAAATTATGATTAATATGTTATCGCATAAATAGTTTATATTATCAAAGAATTAATATAATTTTATTCTAGAATAATATACATAAATAACAAAAACATACATTTTTAGTCTTGTAAAGCTAGCACAACAAAACAGGATGTATTGAATACGGTCAGCAGTCGAGATAATAAACCCATATCTATGGAAGCTGACATGCTTATTATGCACACAACATCGAAAGGTTATTTTTTTATTAAATATATTTATCATGAAAATTAAAGTTGGAGAATATTTTTTTTTTTTTTACCATGTCCGCTCCCAATGTGGAGGATATGGACTCCTAATGGAGTTTATCTCAACAGAAGTGTTTCTACGAGAACTGCTTGTTACTCAGTTCCTCAACCTTTCTTTTTCCAAAGAGAGTAGGAATATAAGGAGAGGGCTAGGACAAGACTAGTTGTTATCTAATCGCTCTCGATACGCCCCGTTCATATGATAGGATAGGTGGGAGGGGGGAATTCAAGACATCACATACATCCATGCCTTTGAACAGAAATTCATAAATCGATTGAAAAATCAATTTATAAAACTGCCCGTACTGGAATTCGCACTCGTGACCTCCGTAGCGGTAGCCAACAACGTAGACCACTCGACCACATAGGCGGCAGGGTGAAAATATACTTTCCTTGAAACATTACAACCAAGGTTACCATTCGTCCCTAACGCAGAAGACTAACTAACGATCTTTTTTTAATCGTGATTTACATTCTTTACCGAGATTTTGTTTATGGTAATCATCTGACATTTCAAAAGTTTTACAAGCCCCTGGGACAAAACCAGTTGTTATTAACATTTAAATAAAATCAAATACATGGCATAATGCTTATCTCTTATAGGTTAGTAGAATCATTTAGATAAATAAAAATCAGTTTAACATACACCGTTTTGATGATGATGTGATGTCAAAATAGTTTTAAAATGAATATTATAAATTTTGGGGGATTTTAGAACTTGCTATTTTAACCAAATTTTAATGAAATTTAACTAAGAATATTCTAACTTAGTCGGTAATTTATAGCTAGTCAAATTTTCATATTTGTAGTTACCACACCTTTTAGGATTAGAGTAAAATAATAAATGAAAAAAACTGTTTTTAAATATTATACAAGTTTTAAAATTGACATTTTATACTAACATATTTAAATTATTTCCAGATTGTCTGCAGCAATCATGGGTTATCAAAATACTTGCAGATAAGCTTTTAAAATGCATTAACTTTGATATTTTACACATTCTGCCATCAATATTGGATGCCACAACTAAATATCAAGGACCTAATGATACGTCAAAGTCAAAAATAAAACAATTAAATGAACTCAGGACAACATTAACCAAATGCATCAAGTTTGTGCAATTCGATAAAGTTTCAGGTACGACACTAAATAAAATCTTTAGTTCACCCCAAAAACTACGAAGGCCAAATAGTATTCAAACAGGTATCATTATTTTAAGCCCAACAGGTAATCAAGTATCTTACTTCCCCAATTTGTTTACAATAAATAAATGAAGAAACAAAAAAATAAGTTACATGTATTTCGGATGTTAATGCCCTTGATTAATTTCAAAATAATATTTAATCTAAAATATATGTTTATAAAATCAAAGAATGAATTTTTATTCCAGGAATTATTTTTGCAATAAATTGACTAAACGGCCACGACGACCAATTTCAATCGAGACAGTCAGTACCAACATCATCATTTTTGAAATAATGATGATATTGGTATTGACATTCATCATTATTTCAAACCTTTAATATTTTTTTCAGAAATAGCATTCAATCCTGCCGGCCAAATCGACAACAAGGTTAATATAATAATTTATATTTCAATCAACTGTTTAATCTAAAACTTAGAACATTTAAGCCATTTTTTTATTTTTTTTGGATGTATTACAATATGTACTAGATGTTGTATATACTAAATTTGTACTAAAACAAACACTGCCATGATATCTGGTAACATTCATTAAGATGTATAGAAAAGGTCATAAAAAGCGAAAAATAAATAAAAACATATTGAAATGTGAAGCTTAAAAATAACGAACAATAAATAACGTTATTACTGTCGTCAAATGCATTCAAATATAGTTCACTAAAATGTGTTGAAGAATTGAATTAATTTTGCATCCAATTACTATTTTGTCAGCGATAACTCTTTTCGCAAATGATTAAAATTGGTCATTATTTATTATATGTGTGAACATCCATTCGACTTGAAATCCAACACGTTTCTGTTTTATAAGTAAATCAATCCTGAAAGCATCGGGATCATGTATTCTAATCCCGAAATTGAAATGTTTCGAAAACTGTACGGGATCCCAAATTAACAGACCCTCTTAGGAACGTATTGGCAGCTCACCGCTGGTTATATAATATAGAATAAATTGTTTAATTTTTCTTTGACCAATATCATCATTTTTTATTTCTTAAAAAACGTATTTTAATAAATCTGATTTCGGAACCAGTCCCGGGATCGAAAAATTCTAATTCCGAAATCCCGGATCAACATTTTGACTCGGGGCTGGATTCCCTAATTGAAAGTGATCGTTTATAAATATTTAATAAAAAACGTATTATACCTTTTTTACCTTATCTCTTTTTAACTTAAATTATTTTTTTATAAAAAAATAGTTTTTATTTTTCAGCGGTCTTCAAAATTGCAATTATGAATACTTTTACTATGTTTTCATTTTCAATTCTTGGTGGAAAGGCATTATATTGAAAAAATAAAGCTTATGGTACTTATTAACAATATACTAAATGAATTACACTGTTTCAACGTTTCAGGGGATTTTTTCAATAACTTTGGATGAAAAAGATCTATTTCAGTTGGGAAAAGAATTTTTCAAAACAACGATTACACAGTGCGATTTTAAAAAACCTGAAGACGGCGTCCAAATATCTTTTCAAACAGAAGATGATTACAATGATGCTTTAATGGTGATGGATGCCAAAAGCATCGGCTACAAGATAATCTCTTTATCTACCAATCTTCAGTCTTCTAATAGGTAAATATTTCCGATAAAATTACGACACAAGGTATATATACTTAATGTAATAAAAGTATAACGAGATTCGAATGAATATTTTTAGAGATCATAAATATCAATGTCTTCGAACATAAAATCAATAAATCGATTGGAAAATGCTCTTCGTACTGGGATTTCGGCATGGAATCCAACGACGTTCACCACTGTGTCATTAACCCGACGGCAATATTAATAAATTAAATAAATTCAATCAGTATGTCTTTATATATTACTTTTATGGAATATGTATATATTTTTTTATTATGTATATCTGGGTGCCATAGTGTCACATTATCATGTCAGTCGCTCATATTGAGGTAACGTTGAAGGTCGAATATGTCCAGGCATATTCGACAGAAAATTTCCATGAAAACTTGATCGTTTACAGCCAGCCCTCTTAAGAATATTTTTTTTTAAAAAAGAGTTTATTTTAATAAAACAATATGTAGCGTATAAAACAATATTTTTTTTATGGAAAATATTAAATATATAAAAATATCAAACATGTAAATAGTTTTATAAAATAAAATCTATTATACCTAAATATTAAATTAAAAAATATTACATCAACGTCAATAAATTTTAAAATTAAATAATAATTCTATATTAAGAATTATATTATATAAATACATTAAATAAATAAATATACACAAGTTGGTTTCCCACCACCACCCGTTGTGTATATGCAGCCAACGCTTAATGGTCGCCTTCCACAACTTCCACAACGACAGAAAAAAAGAGTCTACCCCTCACATTCATGGCCCGAGCAGAACTGTACGGGACTGATTTCGAACCATGCACTAATGTGCTTAAAAAAAATTAAAAAAAATGTGACTAGCTTAGCCACTTAAATCATGTTGAAATAAAGTATCTTGGGTATAATCTTTATACTGCGAGTTTGTCGATATAGGCGAGTTTAATGCTCTAGTGAGGAATTAAGGGTGTGACGATCCCCATGTAAATTGGCAATTTTTTCAAATGCTGTGAAGTTAGCTTTGGTTGCAATCAAGTCAGCGTGGCCTATTGATCCCGTGTGAGGACGAACCACAGCAAACAGTTCTGTTCGTTAGGACTCCATCTCAGAGCAGTCCCACAGAACGTGATTAACGTCCTGCTCGGCATACCCACAGGAGCAGTCCGGCCTTAAAACCAATTTTCCCAGCGCGAATAGTTTTGCATTGAACTTGCCATAGCCGATTAGAAACTGACAAGTCTAATGTGATGGCGTTAGTGATTTTATTGCAAGCCTCCAGGACACGTACGGGAAGAACTGACACGGTTGACGTCCTTTAGAAAATGCAGCCCATCTGGTCTGCCATATTGCGACGGCAGTTGTCAGCACTAGCTTTTCAACAAACGAGCGATAGGTGTGACCCTCAAGCGTCTCCTGACGAGAAGTAACCGCTATCTGGACGCTCCTTATAGATGTATTGATTCCATTCATTAAGATTCCGCGTAATTTAAATTTTAATGTGTAAATCCAGTGGTAGCATCCCAGCCAGGACTGGGAGCGCATCCGTAGACGTTGTCCTGTAGACTTTTCTTAGTGATATTAGTGCAAGCCGTTGTCCACTCCGTAATGTTTTCTTAACAACACTGATGTTAGTTCTATTATGCCATACGCTAGACGCACAGGCAGCAAACCCAACAAAATCGCTCCATAGACTATTTAAAGAGCCCTTGGTTTTAGCCTCTTGTTTTTACCAGCCAGTCTTGATATTCGGAGAAAAGCTAAATTAGCTTTGTTAACAACTGTCTTGGCATGTCGCTCGAATGAAAGTTTGTCATCAAGGATGATGTCTAAGTACTTTACCTGGTTTGATACTCGTATAGAAGCGACACTGATGCCGATATGTGGTGACCGTTTTAAAATGTTTAGTTTAGTCTCTTCTTTGAAAAGAAGGGATTCAGTTTTCACTGCAAATCTTTCAAGTGAGGTCTTTTCATTTTTTTCTCTTGGATCCAAAGACGTTGGAGCCAAGAGTATTTATGGGCCGCCAAGACCTTGTATTCGACTTTTTATGCAACTGACGCTTGCTGGTATGTTCCGACTGACGCTTGCACCCTTTTTGCGGGTTTGTGCGGGTGTGTTTCTTCGCAGTATACGATGTTGGACACTTCGGCTGTAAATTTTCTACAGTCGTACGACCTATGTGCACCCGCGCATTTGACGCGCATAACCTATGAAAAGCAGCTGCCAGCTGTGTGGCTAAACCCTTGACAACTGTGGCATTGACTGTCATAAACTTTTTTTCTAATGAATTCCACCGAGTTGCAGAGCCAGTAGAATTATTTTAAGGTTAAATATATTTTTTGGAATTTCTTTCCAGATTTAGCGTAATGAGCATGGTGAGCTTTTTTGGCTGCTTTGTGTCATCATATACGCTCTCAGGCCCAGATAGTCGAGTCAATTAAATGTATTCCGAGTCGAAATGTTCTGGTACACCCATTATGATCACCGCTATGGGGTTCCTTCAGAAAAGTGATAGCTGCGGAAAGCTAACCTCCTTCTCCTGCAGGAATCAGGCTATTTTTCGATAACATTTGATTCCTCCCAGTTGCACTGTTTTCATGTGGGTGGTTATGTTCGATATACAAAGATTCGAATTATGCAGCTAAATTATTTATTTTTGATTGTCCGAAAAATATACGTATAATTTGATTTTTCAAACAAAAACAGATCCGAAAATGTGGTCGTTATATTTTTCTAACCATGGCCAATCGCAGATATGAAAAATGCATGCACAGTGGCATTTACTCAGTTTGAAAATATTACTATATGAGAAGGTAGCAGCAGATATGACTAGTAAACTATCAAATGTGTGGAATTCAATTTCATCATGACAAAGATTCTATAATACATGTGATATCTAACAGAATGTAAAGCAAGTACTCATCAGTAATCCATAAATGTATTAATCGAAGCGCAATGGGAGTGATCTGAAGGCGACTATAGCCACAAGTGAACAATCAAAAATACATATATTAAGGGGATTTCGAGATAATATCAGTGTCAATAAAGACGGGATTTGTTTATGTTGACTTGTGTGTTTCCAATGTTTCTATTAAGTTTGTAGTGATATTTTCCCGTTCCGCATATACTTATAATCAAATATTATTAAAAAAATCCGTACAATTCAAAACACCTATATTCCTCTTGTTTCTTAGAAATAGCAGACCTCTTCTTCTTCGGCAAGACAGTGGAAAAATAATCGATAACGTGGATAATGTGTATGAGTACGATAACAAAAAAAAAAACGTAGCAATCATATTCAACCACTTTAAATATAAATCAAACATCCCCGAGAGACATGGTACCGAAAAAGATGCAGAAAGCATAACAAAGACTTTATTTGCACTCAATTTTAATGTACAACAATGTGACGATTTAACCACCTCAAAAATAAAGCATATAATTAACGAAGGTGAGTAAATCTGTTTAACCCTCTATTAAAAGCAAAGATCAATCGATATTTAAAAACAATACCCGTACATTAGAGGTCTGCACGGGCCCGGGCTTGGCCCCTGGGCCCCTAACCGTCCCGGCCCGCGGGCCAGGTTCGGGTGGGTAAGCGCAATTGAGATTCAGGCCCGGGTAAGGAATTCATACTTAGGGTAAGGAGGAACTATGTTCATGTCATAAGTCAGCCATGATGATTTTAATTATTACCAGTTCTATAGAGAATCATAAATCGTTGTAAATTTGTAAAAAAACGGGTTTTTCTGGCTGAGTAGTATAAATCTAGGCTTCGGGTCGGGTTTGGGTATCAAGTGTGGTATTAGACACGGGCCCGGGCCGGGTCGGGCATGAGTCTTTCGGGCTCGGACCAGGTAATTTTGTAAAATTTCGGCCCGTGCAGACCTCTACTGTACATCAATAAGCATGTGTCCAGGTCTAGCTCGTGGCGTGTACGAAATGTGGGGCATACACAGGCGCACAGGCGCCGAACCAAGATGTTAGCACAATCCAGTATCCACTCATTTAGTTCTAGTTTTGAGAGGCACCTCGCACACCGACGCAGAAATCCTTAAGCCGGCTTTGCATGTGTCTAATAGTGTGCTTTACCAAATTTTATTTTTGCTTTAATATATTTACATTTTATTTATTTAATTAAGATTGCATAATAAGGTTGGCAAATTATAAATTTAAAATTTTTACAATGAAGAAAAAAAAAATACTAAAATTTAATATTAAAATCAGTAGAAAAAAATAGCAAGGAAGTTAACTGAGTAAGCTCCGACGAACTCTAATCTAATACATAAAAAATAGTATTCGTCGGAACTCACTCACGTCTACGTGAAATGTGTCGACATCCGAAGCAATATTGTTGAACACCGTTAAAGCTCTCCCCAGTGGCGTCCCCATTGGCAGGCAGAGAACAAACAATTCATGTCCACGATTTCTCAAAAAATACTTATATTAAACCATTGAAAATTTTATTACACTCACCAAACATTTTGGAAGCACAAAAGCAAACAAAGAGGCAAATAATTTTATCAAAATTCATTTCGTATTTCAATGCAGAGTGTCCGATTGGAAAGCTCATTAAAAATCCATAGTCTTAATAATTGGGATTTCAATCAATTTATGGTAAAATAAAGTTCTTTCGTCATTTTTTACTGTTTTATTTAAAGTTAAGTGATCTTATTTACTTTTTAGATCTTGTATATAATTCCGAAATTTATTTGTGCAAACAGGTTCATTACCCAAATTTTCCGTAAGATTTATCGAAGCCATTTTTTTTCGTTATGTCATCTTTTGACAAAGAATATAATCATACTGCGCTATTGAAAAAACTGCGTACCTTAATAAGCATATCATAGTCTAGTTTTCTTTAAATATCATGTTAAAAATTATGATGGGATAAAGAGTGATTATGATAGTTTGCGTAAGCTATAAATCCAAAAAATATGTAATAAAATAATATCAACTCATTAATGTAATAATGGAACTTAAATTAAAGGAAAAATATGTGGTTAAAATAATTTAATTTAATTTTTACTCTACCACACTTGCCATTCGCTAAATTTCTTTGAAAGATATCAATCATTACTTACTTTGCATATATGGACCTTCCAATGTATAGTAAATTATAAATTAATAACACAAAAAAATCACAGAATCTTCATAAAAGAAATCTTTCAAACATATAGGTGTGTGACATTCATCAAAAAATGAACTCATATTTCGTAATTGGAGTCGATCTAAGTATAAAAGCCTTACAATTTGTTAGTAGAGACTGTGATTCAACGGACTACCCATGATTTGCAGATTTTTTTATAGCACTGCTTGGAACTTAAGGCTACTATGCCTTAAGGGGGTATTCTAGTGCAGAGGCACGAATTTTGGGTATTTTTCGAGCTCTGTAAAAAAAACAAAAACAATTTTTAGTATCCATTTTTTACCATTCGTTTATTTTAAAAATACATAAAAAAATTCAAAAAATAAATAAATTCGAAAAGTAATCGGCTGGTAAAGGGTAAAATAAGTTGTTGTCCTGACATACATGATTCCTTTTCATACATGACTATTTTTGGTCATTTGAAAAAAAAATCTAACGGATTCTTTATAAATAAAAATGCCACTATCGCCCGTACCTCGGAGAAATCAAAAAAAAATCACAAAATGACAGCCGTTTGAAAAAAAAAGAAAGTTTTTTTCAACAGTTTTCAAAATCAAATAAATCGGTTGGGTAAAACTTGAGATATTATGTACGTCAGTTTGAAAATAGTAGTTTCCAGAAAAAGGCGTTTAAAGTTTTGAGTTTCGATTTTTTTCGGTCAGACCAACCTAGTTGCTGCGTCACCAAAATCACTGTAACTCAGTAAATAATTAAAATTTTGAAAAATGTTTTTGAGAACATACTGTCAAATGTCTAAACTTTAAAAAAATATAAAAAAAAAATCGATTTTATTCAAATTTCTACACTAGAATACCCCGTTAACTCACTTTCGCTGCAACTATTGTAGCATTATGACGGTAAGAGAAAAAAATAAATATTGTTTTCCTATGAGATGCACTGCACATGTTTAATACACGAACATTTATTCAGTCTTATATGAATCCATATTGTGAAAACTTCACAGTTCTTATGGCGCCTACAATTACAATATTTTTCAGTCTGTGAATAGTCGGTGATTCCTTAATACATGAATAAACTTACAAGTATTTGCGCATCGTACAAGTCAAGTAAAAACTAAAAATATGCATTCATAAAAATAGTGTATTATGTCATGTTAGATTTTTTTATTAAAAAAATTTATCTTCCTGAAATATCAAAAAGGAGTGCATGTGACATTTCAATTATATATCATTATGAAGAAATTCTGCAATAATTTCAATATGAAATGTCTCTCTGAAGTCGTTGAACAGAAGTTCCATCTTAAATGCATCCGAAGAATGTAAAAACTGGTGATTTATTTGTTTATCGACTATGCAAGATGATTCAATCAAATACATCATACGCTCCGAAGTAAATATGCAAGAAGAGTTTACATAAGGAAAAGGGTGAAATGAATAGGGTTGTATCTTTTAAAAAGATAATTAAACAAAAAAGGCACCGGTATGCAGTTACAAAATTGAGATATTTGAAAAAGTCAGAATTTCGGAAATGGAACGAAAACACCCGTAGATCGGAAGGATAGGATTGAAATGGTTGAGCGCAAAAAAATCTAGTTGCGATCTAATTAAATTATGAATTGATAACACGTCGTTAGCTATTACAATGAATGCATCTATGTAGAGTAGAAATTATGCATTTGATTTTGTCGAATGAATTAATGTGGTAATTTAAAAAGTTTGCTTGCCGAATTACGCAAGTCACGGTTTCATACATTAGTTGTTGATGAAAGTAGTGAAATACCTGCGCAAAAAATGTTAATTGTGTACGTCATGTTTTCGGTCAGGGATAATTCGCAAGACTACTTTTGCGGAAATAATAAAATTGAGTTATTGTGACAGCAACAGCATTTTTTAGTTGTATAAAAGTTTTATAGTGTCCATGAAATATACACAAACAATGGTCATGTTCATATCAGATGGAGCTTAAGTGATATTAGGAAAAAATAGGGAAGTAGCAAATTTAAATTGTGAAATGAACCACTTAACTCAACAACATTGCGTGGCTTACAGATAAGACCTGAAGATCAGTGATGCCTGGAAACAAGTTTCAATAATGACAGATATTGAAACTTTGAAAAACAACTTATACAATGTTAAGAAAGGTCAATTTGATGAATGACACGGAAAATGATGTTGCATGGAGGCATTTTGCAGTTAGGCCTTTTGAATGATGTTTTAGGTCAGGCATGCCCAAACCTTGGCTCGCGGGCCACATGTGGCTCTATTGCAGGCTTCGTGTGGCCATTTCGAAGATTAAAATTTATGAAAATTGCGTTGATATGTCTAAATTTTAGGTCAGCAATTGCTTTAAATTTATGTTTTTAACAGATATAACAAATAAAATCAAATGAATTTAATCAGCAAATACAACGTGGACATAAACTGATTATAGTGTTATAAGAATGCAAAAGCTTTTGTTACAAAAACTGATAATACAATGAAATAAAGTAAAAGCAATCGCATAAGAGTATTTGTTAATTTTCATAAAATTCATTGCTTATTTTTTTATTTATTTAACGACATAATCCGACGAAATAATTTATCTTGCATCAGTGAGTAGGTCAGTAATTACATACCTACATTTGCGCATATGTTTTGATTTGTTAAAAATTTACTTTTGCTGGCAGAAGTTGATGGTCCACTCACACAATAGAAAATTTAGAGGGAACGTTGATTATTATTACAATGTGTGTTTCAATGTTTCTAGAGTTGAAAAGCGAATTTCGCATACCGACTGCATTTGTTCAATAATCTTTTGTAATAATATGCCTGTATCTATCTGTCCTTTATTCATGATAAAATATTTTTTAGTAATTATCGGCTAGTTTTCTAATTTATCGAATGTCAATTTTTGTCGACTTACCGGTAAAATATAACAAATATTTGTCACAATGAGTTCAGAGTCTATCGGCTTTGGCAAAGAGATTGATATTCATCAAATAATAATTTTAGCACTTGGCACATGAAAAAAGTGTTTTAAAAATATTTTCCTATAATTCGATTTTAATTTTAACAGAAAATTCGAGTTTTATAATAAATAATAATATGAATAGCTAAGTATTTGCACGTGTACTATTGAAGGTAGGTAGATATGTAAGTAGAATTTTGTTTTTTAATATAAAAAAGTTCAACGATTCTTCACAAAGAGTTTACAATGCGCAGCTGCAAGTCTTAAATTATAATTGATTTTAACTGATTTTTGTACATACAACAAAATTTTGTGAATCCTGTCGATTTTTGTTTAAAATATTACTCAACATTTTAGAGAGGTAGATAACAATACATATCGACCGTGGAGAGGAAAAAGGACGTAACACACACATAGCAAATTTTACAAGAGGAACAAAAAAAGTGTTTTGATGATTTTCGGCCGTGTGCAAATTATACAATAAACAAAACCTTGAAGTGCACGGAGACTTCTATACTGGTGTTTAATTGACATAATCTAATATTAATTAAAGATATTTTTTAGGAAAAACATTTTTTCAGTCTTTTTGGTGACTTCAATTTTCACAAACCCATCTTTTTTCAAATTTAAAAGCTAAATTTAGATAATAATTCGGCGTTTGCAGCTTACATCTTTTTGATAGAACGTATATCAAGTTGGATGCATTGTGTTTATCGAAAAAAAGCTGTTTTAATAAAACTGTGGGTTACGTCCTTCTTCCTTTACACAGTCGATATATTAATAACGAGTAAGTATCTTCATTTTAATGTTTTAAAGCGAATTCTGAAATCGAGATATTGTTAGTAAAACGATCCTGGAACTACGGAATTGGATAATTGGTCGGGATCCCAGATTTAATTTCTTAGTCGCGTGATCCCGGTGGAAACATTACCAGAGAAGCAGTATTGAAAAACAAGAAACAAATTTCCGGGTCTATAGCAGAGTGGTTAGCATCATTGGTTTCGGTTGCGGTGTTTACGGGTTCGCATCTCAGTACTAACAGTTTTATAAATTTAATCAATTCATGGATTTTTGTTCGAATACATAGATGTCTGAATTCTCTTCCACTTATTCTATCTTTCTGTTCATACTATTATCTATTTCCCATTTTCAGTAGGGCTACTTCTAGACGTGGGAAACTAATATTTTTTTGCTTTTCACAGTGTCTCGACAGAAAAAGTCTTCGATCAACTGCATAATATTCGTTGTGATGACACATGGAAATAAACAGGGTGTGTTGCAATCATATGATTCCACGTACACGATCAATGATCTTACAAGTCCATTCATGGATACGAAGTCCAAGCTGGTAGGAGTGCCAAAGCTTTTCTTTATCCAGGTGATCATAAATTTCCAGATATAAACCTTATTTACCAACATTTATTACAACTTTTATTAGATTTTGAATAGTTTTCTTTTCAAATTTCTTTGAAATATGAGCTTACTTACGGTGATCGACAAGCTTTGAACTAAGACAAAGGCTTTGCTTACGACTAAGAGAATTATATTTCAATTATATTCAAACATATTATTTGTGGCATAGAGTACTGGGCCGTGTCATATTGAAAGGTTTATATTATGACTCTGAATGAAAAACGATAAAACGATAATCTGTAGATTTTTTTACAAAACCTTTGCTTAACAATAAAATTTAAAAAAAAGAACAATTGGTGTTGTTCCTATATGCTCAAAAAGATTTTGTTTTTATAAAAAAAAAGTATTTTTTGGAAACGATCAAACGCAATTAATAGTATAGAAGTTACTAATCATATTATATTATGAACTTAGTGCGTTTTCAAATTTTAACATAAAATAACATTTAGATAAATCTTACTTGGCAGGACAGAGTACGAATTTACATTAGGTAGGTATATCATTGATAAGTTTATACCAATTTACAGCTTGCTGATTCATCACATTGCCATAAACATCATCTTAATGTCGGCCATAGGACTTCAGTATTGCGTTTAATTTGCAACGTGTCAGATTAATTTACAATAATCGTTTTGTTAATTTACAATGATCGTATACACACCATTTTTTCATCATTTTTTTTTCTTAATATATTTGTTATATTATATTGTTATTTAGGCATGTCGGGGAGATACATCAGACAGAGGTGTTATTGAATTTGATGGAGTTGAAACGCAAACAATTACCCCTACGACGGCGGACATTTTAATTATGCATTCATCATATGAAGGTATTATTCATTTTTATTTGACTACGCATCAGTAAAACTTATTCTGTAAGTCGACAAACTAAAGTAATGTTTTTCAAACGAATTCTATCCTGTATCCTATTTTTTCCGTGAACGCATTTGCGATCATTGAAATGTGCAATGAAAGGACCTTAGTCCTCTTTTATGAACTAAAAGAGGACTAAGGTCTTGTATGGATGACTTGTGACAAACCTATTAAAGAGAAATGTTGAAAATTTTGCATACGGAAATAACCAATTATTTGATTTTTCTACTATGCTTCACTTAAATCAAACATTTTTCCGCTGTTCAGTCAAACTTGTCATTCAAACATTGTTGAAAGGAGGGTGAAATTTTAAAAAAATGTGAAAGATATTTTTTTAGCGAAATTAGCTGATAATAATAAATTCAAAATATTAAATTTCATGTCTCGTTGTTTACAGCCTACCTCATATTTTTATTGTTAAAGAGTTAGTTTACATTTTTTATCAGACATTGCATAAATTTCTCAATAAACAACAATAGGTTTTGATAGATAATATTTTTTTTTCCCATTTTAGGTTTTGAATCTATACGTCACACAAAAGAGGGTACATGGTTTATACAGACACTAGCAAAACATCTGAATGACTACTATAAATTGAATGTTCTTGAAATTTTAACGCGGGTCAACAAATGCATTGCAGATAAATCTGCAATAAAAGAAAATGAAAATCATGTAATAAAACAAATTTCGGTATTTACCTCAACGCTAACTAAGAATTTTATGCTTGAGAAATTCTCCAAAAAGTCTTAAAATGCCAAAAATTGCCTTTTTCAGAAGAATGCAATGATATATGGCATGAAGTCCGCGATTGACCGGTCGATCCCAAAGAAAAATTTTGTCGTTCAAGAAAGCTTCCGTGAATTTCGAATAAATATACAATTTAAATATAAAATATAAAAAATACTAAAATTTAATTATTTTGTAAGCACATACCTTTTTTGAATTTAAACTTGAACTTAAGATTGAAAAGCCGATCCTATGGCAAAAAAGGTTGGACACTCTTGATATATGGCATATAAATAATGTAAAGGCTTTTCCAACAGTCTCAACTGCTAAAAAATGCATGTTTCAATAAATGAGTACAATAAGTCTTGGTGCTAGAAATTCAAAAGAAATATAATATGGTTTCTTTTGATACGTATTGACATTAAGAAAACGATAAGTATATTTTTAAATATTGGGTAAACTGATGTTTTACTACATATTTGAGCTACTGACAATAAAGTCGAAAACAAAACTGCTTGAAACAATTATACACTTAAATTACGCAGTGAAATATTGCATTTTCTCTTTTTCGCGGAAACATTTTTTATTAAGTTAGGGTTATCTTTAGAACACCCCAGTAAAAACGATTATTATTATAATTAAATTTGATCGTGTGCTGAAATATTGTGTATGATAATGTACAATTTGATTTATAAAAGATTTTTTTTATTTTTATTATTCTATTATATATAAATTTGTTTCCAAACAACAAAAAACAGTTCATATAAGTAATGAGAAGCTTCAACCGGTGAACGGATTCTACCGAACTTGATTCTTACGAACACGAACACTCCGAACATTTAAATATTTTAAATATGAAAATCATTGTTTTATTATCATAACAAATATTTTTCAAAATGGAAGCAAGCAAAATATTTAATTATAATGTATATATTGTGTATGTGTAGGAAATATATGATATACCTATACATTTTATAATCATAAAAATATTTGTTCATATACTGAAATTTGATTTATTATATCTTTACTATTTGATAAATATGAGAAAATTTTATCAATAGTTTAGTTGTATAATAGTTCAATGTTTAATCCAAAAAAAATACTGTCTTTTCATTAAAATTTACCCACTTTCAAATATTATAATATCGTTTTGTACATACCTATATATTATATTTTATACATTTCATTTTAGAATGAATTTCTTTTTAATTTGATTTAGAAGTATTTTGGCGTCTAGGTTATTTTTTTCCATTGTTGTTTGTGATTTTTATATAAATAAATTAAATTCTAAAAAAGGTCTGCAATCACAACGCCATCTCAATGCATGGCAAATCATTGAAACTGCAGTTTAATTTAATGTTTTATATCGATAGTATTTTAAGTTTGATTAAAACCATTTTCATACAATAATTACTATTTTTTCATTTCATTTTAATACCGTACCACTTACCACATACCACAAGTGACAGAAAACTGAAACTTATGTGGCTAAGTGTTATTGTAAGTACATAGTATAATAAATTGAATGAGCAACGTATGAAAGCAACATTTGCATTCGAAAAGCGGGAAGGCTAACACAAATTTAGCAGTCAAGATGAATGGATGTCGCCAAGTTAAATATTATATGCAGAAGTATAATTTAAAAAAACATGTTTGTTAAAAATTGACTTCATATTTTTCATAAATATTTTCGCTTTTTAAGAATAGCATTCTGACTAGGCTTCAAATACAGCTTAAACCGAAACCGGTTTAGTGCTTGTTTTGAAAAAAAACTAAAACCTGGTTTATTTTGCACAGTTAACCGGAGTTTATTGAAAACTTATTTTTGCCTTAATACAATGGGCTTTTATACAACTTTTCATATATCGGGTCCGTAGAGCAGTCAGTGGCTTCCGTAAAGGATCTCACGGATTCAATTGCCAGTCAAACAGTATTTTTTCATTCGAAGACATGGGTGTTTGTGATGTGTACATTTTTTCTCCTTCTATTCCAATTCTAAAATAACCGGACATAGCGAAAGCGATTAGTTCACCACTCATCTTTTCCTAGCGTTATTCTTATATCCCTAAACTCGCATAATTGTTTTAGTCAATATTTATTTTTGTATTCTACCAAAAAAACTATCATAAAAATAAAAAATACAATGCTTTAGATTTTAGAAGGTCTCTGTATTATTTATTATTATTATTAATGTGGATATCAATTACTGGGTAAAGGCGTAATGTGACTATAATTGTATTACTATGTCACAAATTAAAGTTCCGTCCGAAGTTAAAAAACCACAAGTTTTAACAATTAAATCAATAAAAAAACGCGTAATAACGGAATTAAATTAAATTAATTCCGTTAATTAATTTCTTCACGTTACATGTATAGGTACATTTACTTTTTTGTTTTTGTAAAAACCGTCAGGTAGATCAATTGATGAACAGTATTTATATGTATTTATTTACTTGAAAATTAAGTTAAAAGTAAAAAAGGTGGCAGGGTAGCGTCCTGGGCTCATTTTCAGGTGCCAGGTCGCCAACCTGGCCCGACCTGGCCCCACTACACCACTGACTCTATCCCTACTACTCTCTTTGAAGAAGAAAGGTTGAGCGACTGAATAACAGTTCTCGTAGAAAAAGTTCTGTTTAGGTACTACAATTAGTAAGATTTTGTAACCCGATGGCTCTTTTCTTGGCATGGTCAATACACAGTTGATTTTTTCAATTTGACATTTATGATAAGAGTTGTGTCGTTAATATTTTAAGAATACAGGAAGATGACATTTCATGTTATGAAATTTTTACATAATATTACAAAACTGCAGTTTTAAAGATGTTTTCTGTCTTAAATAATCATTTGAATATTAATATTCGATATTATAATGAATAATTTAAAAAAAACTGTCAGTCTTGAAATCCGCTTTTGTTGCAGTGGTAAATTGAATTGCAAATCGATGTTGACGGTGAATTCTTGTTGGACGTATGCATATTTGGCTTAATGTTTGGATGAAAAAAAACTCAAGTAAAACGCTTGGCAAGAAGTGAGTTCCTACACATTTTTTTATTTTTTCAAAAATCACCGCTTATAACTGATATTATTGTATTTTTACTTCACTGAAAAGGATTGGATAAAATGTAGTGTGGGCTATAAACTGTAAATCATCACGTAGTCAATCAAATAAGCGGCAGTTCTTCTCCATTTATCATCCCGCGGTCATAATAATCGTTCCCAGACGAATCACCAGGTCCACCATATCACTGCCCGCCAGCTATCGGTTATTTCGACAATTATAACTCACTAACTATCGCAACTCCTGGGGCGATTTCACTTGCCAATATTTCGACGATCAAAAATCTATTGTTGTCTTGTCACCGACGTATTTTTGGTAAATTACAATAGTGCTCCTTATGCCAGGCTGTCAACGAAATTTTATAATATTAAGCTTCTTTTACCTTTAAAGCCAAATACATTCTCTACTGAAATTGTTGCGTATCCATTACTCATGCGTTGTACTTGAAAATATCTACAAGCAATATTTGATTATAAATAGTATACAATTTAATATAAAATAAAAATAATTTTGATTATTCCACGTATTGTGTATCAAAATGTGACACGTGTTTCGCCTCTTTCAGAGGCATCCTCAGAGGCATTCTGATATATATCAGAATAGTAATATATTTTCTAGCGGTTTAACCCGTCCTAATTGATCCAACTCATTAGATAATCATTTCTTAATGTAAATGTCATTTGTATTACCATTATCGTTTGTTTGTTTTTCTATCATCCCCTCCCATTTTATTATGATCTTTATTATAATATATCAGAATAGTAAAATTAAAATCATTCGTACTCAAGCAAACGTTTGCGAAAGTAGTTATCTGAGGATGCCTCTGAAAGAGGCGAAACACGTGTCACATTTTGATACACAATACGTGGAATAATCAAAGTTATTTTTATTTTATATTAAAATGAACTTCCACAAAGTTACCGCCGAATCCATCAAAAGTAGTATACAATTTATATTATGGCTACTAAAACTATTTTAAATTTTACTTCGTGAACACTAGTTGAATTATAGTATTATATTTAAGCAAGAATTTCAATTAAATATGTAAATTTAACATTTCAACCCATCTTAAATAGTGTTAAAGGTAAGAAGATTGTATACAACCTGAGTTATAGTTTTTATGGGGCTGTTAAAGGGTCTTGATTGTTTTATTCCTCAGCTCCATCTCGTAGTCTTTAATCATCATAAAAATGTGAAAGGGAATTTAATAAGCCTTCTTTGTCTTATCACTTTGAAGTACTACTTCCCCCGTCCTTGTCGCCATACTGTTTTTTCTTAATCAAATGTACTAAATGACATAATTTAAAATAAAATTTTATTTAATATATTATCTTCTCGTTGCTCAATAACATTCTAAATATATCTGGAATAATTTTCTTTAAAAAACAATAAAATATATTTGATGCATTTTCCTTTGTGTAAATGTTAAAAATATATTAACGAATGTGTTAGAAATCCCGGTAAAGAAATTTATTTAAATCGTAAACGTTTTATTTATTTCATTTTAATGTTGGTAAGAAGTGCACTGTTTATTTAAACAAGAGAATCTCTAATTTATTTATTTTTAAATATGAATATGAATTACTGGTTGTCCAAAATATTTGTGACTTCATTTTATTTATCTGCCGATATTGTTTGAAAAATGAAGCTTGTGTCTGATTATTTAAGTGAAAAATTAGGTGACGGTTTGCTAAAAAAGGGAAAAATCTAAACTATAGAATAACCTGTTTTATTCAAGATATTATTTAATAATATTTGTTTATTGTTAATACTTTTATGTATTTCTATAGCTTAGAATTTTTAGAAATAAATGAAAGTTAATTTTTTCTCAGGTGGGAAAAACTGTTATCAATTTTTAAGAATTACCACATTTGAGGTGATGGGCAAACGGAGAAAGCTGAATCTCTTCACAGGTGGGCGGTAATTCGGAATGGTAACCCGCCCTCTGTTCTCGTTATATAACCACCATAAACAATAAAGCAACCCTCACTTGGTTTTAATTTGGCCGGTTAACCTGCCACGTCCCCTGTTGCCTCCCTATGCCTATTCCACCACAATTATTTTTTTGTTTTCCTCTCTCATAGAAAACGCTGTACCATGTTGTGACGTGTCAGCTGAAAATAAGATTAGTTACACTATTTATACGGTTTATCGGATCAGCTTTGTGATTAAAATGTATAAAAAACACTACATTCAAATCATTTTTCTCCCAGCAATTTTTTTTGAATTACATGTCTGTTAGTCGTCTGCATTTCGATTATTTTACGTAGTACGCCACTGCTTACAGGTGATAAATTGTGAGGTTTAGTAATCAAGACTATCAAGAGAAAGGCAGATTCTAGTATGATAAAAATGAATATCAGATGGAACCAGATATGCTATTATTCCTCGAAATATTATTTATTATTTTTTTATCCAAGATTTCTTATATTAGTCAGATAATCAAAAGATATTTTTATCTCAAAATGCGCATATACGAGTATGTAATAAAATGTTTTAAATACGGATATCTCGTGTAGATATGGATATATTTAATTTCATAGAAAAAATCTGAACACAAAGAAAACTATACCATCACCTTATTTATCTCTCGTTATTGTTTGATAGCTTGGTAATTTCAAATAGATAGAGATGGAGAATTATTGTTTCTTTACATGATTATTGGTCAAAGGGCGGCTCTTGTAATAGTAGCAGATTATTTTTCATGATAATAATACTAAATCGAACCCACCAAAAATGCATTGTATAATTATAAAAGTTGCATTTATATAATTAAGAGTGTATATCAAAACTACGTTCATCGAATATCGTTGATAGCTATTAGATACGTCTTGAAAAACTAAATACATTTTTATGAAGTTCTATAATATAATACTTATTTATACTTTTATTTGAAATTGTTTCAAATTGATCATTTTATTCAGAAATCAAATTTAAAACATGATTCATTTTTACTGTTATGAGTATTATTTAATGAGAATTCTTTGAAATGTAAATCTTAAACATTTTTTCAAAAAATTGTGTACAGCATACATATATTAAAAAATTAATCTACAGTAGAACCTCGATTATCCGGACTAATTGGGGATGAAGGTAGTCCGGATAAGCGAAAAAAACATAAATGACAGGGAAAGTCATGGAAATTCAGAATGATTATAGTATTATTTGTCTATATTTACATAAAGCTTCAGTATTAATTTATGTTTTATTAAGAAATTCAATTATTGATTTTTGTTTAAATCGCGAATACTTTCAAGACATATAGTTTATCCTGAGTTACACTTTTCTTGGCTCTTCGGCAAAACATAGTCACCAAATGATTAAATGAAAAAAAAGATATTGAGTATGCCAAGAAATCGATAAAAGAATATTCTAATTGCAAATCGAAACTCGCTGGCTCGCTGATAATCAATATGCATTGATTTTTATCACTAAGCACATGAAAGTGATATTTACTATAGAAAAAATGAGTTTCTACCATTAGAATCAAAAATAAATGTATTTTTGGTTTATGAATATTGTCAAACAAAATGTAATAAGATTTACTAACCGTTTATTATTTATTATGAAAGAAATTATCTTAAAAATACTCTTTACATTTCTAAGCAATTTTACACTAGTCTTGTCGATATATTGAATATAAATTCTGCTTCTAATATTTATTTCATATTTTTTGTCATACCCAATTCTCTAATAAAAGTCAAATTATTCTTCTATCATGACAATATTTATGATTGATGATATCGGGACAAAAACATCTCGGAAACTGTCGATTTTTCTCCATAGAGTGAGCGAGTAAGTAAAAACCGCTGTATCGGAATAATATTTATGTCAGAAATCCATGTTTGATTATTCTAACCCTAAGTATGTAGGTCAACTCACGCGTGTATATCTAATCTTCTTGATCCCCTATCATGTTTCTCTATTTTAATGACTATTCCTCTTATAATATATCCGCTTCGAGAAGGATTTGGGTTCCACGCACGGAAACCATTCTCATGTTATTGCCTTTGTTGAATTTCATAGATAAATCTTAATAATGTGATACGTGAATCCATATCGAACGAATTTCTCAGTGTGAATATAAATTTTCCCAGAGAGGCAGTATTTTTTTTGAAGATAATTTTTTCCCGTTAAAATGCATACTTTTTACTTCATATTCTAAATCTAATATTTGAATTAACATAATATGTAATAGAGATAAATTGGCTTAGAGTTTACAAGGTTTTGAGTTCTATACCCAACTGTATAAAATGATAATTTTCTTTTTATTTAAAAACATGTTAAGCGTTTCAACTTTTGTGTAATCAGTGTAATGTGTCAAATATAAACATTTTTTTAACGCGTTTTAGATCAAATTGTGGGGATAGTTTCACTCAATATCAATCCGATAAAGATAAATATCTCAATGATCCATGCCTAATATCTCGAACATATTTTGTATTTTCTTTGAACTTGAAACAGAAACATTTTGAAATATTATATAAACAACACAATTTATTTTATATTCACCATCTGATAAGATATATCTTAAATCGTTTCATTAGAGTAAATTTCTATAAACCACTCAGAATTTACGTTTTATATAAAAGATTGCATCTATTGTTGGCAAAATTAATTGAAAAAATTACAAATTATTTTTACAAAGTAAAATTTCTTGTTGACTTTTTTGACAACGAACGGCTGTTAACCATAAGGCTTTTTTACCATATAAACATTCAATATATGTAATGCATAATATTAAGCATATCGCGTAGTCGTGTTTTTTTTTTAATAGAGTTGGAATCGTAAAAGAACAGGTGACTCCGACTTCTTAAATAAACTAGAATACATAAATCTTAAGCAGTTAAATGGATATTTAAAAAATAACAAGGATTATTAACCGTAGCTGGACCATTAGTAAATACCGGAGCCGAAGTCGCGGCTTTATTTCACGATTCTACACTCTACAGAAGAGGTGCAGAATCTTTTCATTTCTAAAGGCCACATTGGTTTCTCTGATTCAACATAAGGCCGCAGAAAAAAAAAACGTTAAAACCTTTTGACAAATATTTTGATCAAAGTGAATATTTATATTGCATTATAAAATTGTGTACTTATTTTTAAAATATGCGGATATATTTAAAAAAAAAATTGGCACATGTCGAAAGGCCGCATCACAGTAGCCAAAAGGTAGCAGGTTCTCCACCACAGTTCTACAGCCTTGATATGCTATCTTGTATTTTATTAAAGTTGTTTATAATACAATACCCGTGTATTCATATTTGATATCAAATGCTTAAATATGTTTTTTTTAAATAGTTTCAAGACAATGTTTATTAAGCTTTATATGTACCTTTATAAGATATACCTGTTTAATACTTAACAGATAAGGAATTAAAAAAAATATCAAAGCTAACTTCAGTGTTCAATGTGTAAAGGAAATGATTGTTTCATGTCATATTGATAAAAAGACGGATTTTTTGAACCAATTCTTTTGAAAAAAGGTTTCTTCGCAGAACTATAGAATGGTGTTTTTTTTAACTTTTATAAACAAATACATACCGTTACATCGTAAGTTTCATATTTAAGAAGCGTTACTTGCCGCACAGATTTTTTCAAATTATTTTACATCTTAGGTAGCTCCTAAATGAGACTGGTAAATACCGTAATTTTAAATTCATAATTACAGAACTAATTGCGACCAAATTTAAATTCATGTCCCCAAAAATCGATATTTTGCATTCGATTTGGCAAAAGAGTGATATTTTTCCACCGTTGCGTTAATAATAACTAAAAATGTGTAACCTCTTTTAACTACCGTGTAGTTCTGAATTGATTTTGTATAATTTTCCGTGTAAACTATTTAATTTTAATTTGGTAGAAGCGTGTTATTCTTAAAACATACCATTGTTGCAACCAGCCGCTCCTCTCTCTACGGAATCAATGTAAATGTACAAACTCAGCCGTTGCTATAGCAGTTAATAGCTTGAATATCGTCCCACGAGAATGCGATATTATGTAAGGATTGTTTCGTCCTCCGTATCAGGGTTTTGTCAATGTTCTATTTATTACAAGATGAAATCGGAGGGTGGATGTTAGTGAGGGTCTCAGATCACAAGTGCTGCTTAACGATATGTTGATAATGGTGCGTCTCAAAAAACAATGTTCTGACACAATATTTTTCATACTTTCTACCCACCTGGATAAAAAGTATTTTTGGAATATGCAGAACTGTATTTCTTATTAACCTTTATCACTACGTTTTAATTTTTTATCTAAGAATATAATTAGAATTTCAATGGATAAAAAAATTCTTTGGCGGTTATAATACCTGCCAATAATACAAATAACATAATTGAAAATTTGTGATTTTTGGTTAGCGAATATTCGTGAGCTTAAAAATCGTATTAAAAATATATTTTAATATCATTTTTCTCCTTTAACATATATAATTATTAACTAGCTCCTACTGACTATTAGTGCTCCCTGTGGGATCATTAAACTTCACCATGTATAGATAGGTACTCAAGTGTAATTCCTAATTACTGTGAAACCGGAAACTATCGTAATTGGAAGTGGGTTAGGACATTGGTCGGCAATGTGCGGCTCTTTGGCCCCTTAAGTGCGGACATTAATAGACAGATTTGGCTCCCTATGGCTCCCAATTTTTTTTTAATTGTTTGAAATGTTCATATTTGGCTCTTTGGCGAATAAGTTTGCCGACCACTGGGTTAAGAGATCATTTTCAGATGACGGTGTAGTATTTCGTCTCATGAAAAACTGTTCAAACAGTGCCAATCATCTTTATTTGTTATAGCCGTGTTTTATTATACATTTCTCTACAGTCTACACCTTCGTATTTCTATGCTACGTGCTTGCCAAGTTGCCGTCATGTATTTAGCGTTACCTTATAAAGGAACTTGACTATTATCATTTGATTTGATTTGATATTCCTGTAAACCATTCCTCGATGCTATGTATTTATTTTTCCGAATATCGTCATCACGTTATTCGATAAAATCGACAAAGCTCACGACGGAGTAATTTTAGATAACACCAATAAGCAATCTGCCAAAAATTAACAAATCAAATTAAATAGCCATATATACCATCACACAGACTTGATTGATTTGTAAAAAATCAGTAAGCCGTGGAAAAGCCAACTATTTTGGCATAATTTCATCGGTTTATTATGTGCTGTGGTCTGAAAGATGACAACGCTCATTTCTTATGATTTTGATTTATGAAATGTAGAAAAAAGTGTGACATAACGGGTAACGAATGATGTTGAATTCCCCTTACAATTTTTATATATACTATAATACATAAACAATAGTAAAGTTATGGATCTCAAAATTTCAATTGGAGGGCTACCCATATTGCGTGCTTAGAAGGAAATTTATTGCATGTCAAGATAAGCTTCATAGCTGAGTTGAATGTTTGAGTATGTCAGTATGTGTTTTGGTACACGAGGTGTTTGGTGAAGATAAACCAATCCCTTGGGTAAGTCGATCGCCGCACAATGAATAGAGAGAATGAATCTCTCTGGACTGTGATAGCGGGAATCGGGATCACTTGCTATTAACGACTTGCGTTAGACTGAATTGTTTTTGGAAGGATCATGTGCAGTTTATAGTAACCAACTTTTGAATTATATCGGGACGTTCAACTTACTTGAACCAGTAGCATAATGAACAAAAATTGTGTGGATTATCAACATTATTGATGATCCTGGAATTTCTCATGTTTTTAAATCTACGGCAATCGGGAAAAAATAATATTCATTGATTTAGCAGAGTAACACTTATTTTTTCTTTTATATTTGTAACTCGTATATATTTTACTAAGTCATATTAGTTTTGAATGCAAACTGAACAAAGAAATCATATTATTCTGTAGTCTTTACCACATCAGTAACTAAACTGAAGTGAGCAATAGATATTTATTATAACGGGGAAAATGATATATTTTTTTATTTCATTCTCTCTCTATTATTATGTACTTCAAAGACCAGCAATTATATATCTCACTAAGGAAATAATATATAAAATATTTTTAAGGACGTAACCTGCACTTGCTCCAATTTACTTACATGAAGCACGCAGATTTTGTTGACAGATAGTAGCCAATTTCTAGATTTAGTAGTAAAATTATTTTAAATTTACAAATAACATATACATCGATTTATGCGGGAGACATGTTCTAATGGTATTCGAGAAAATCAAATTAGTGAAAAATTAGAAGATACGTTCTAGAGTACGTGACACACCTCGAAAATGATGTATAATAAAAATTGTCAATTTATTAAAAAACAAAAACTCAAAATATACATAATCGAGATGTAGCACACGTTCTTGGTTGTTATTCTGGATTTGAATGGAGAGATCAGCTCTGCAGTTCCTATGGACAATTATGAAAAAACGGAAACATTTATTTTAGCATGATAATGAACGTATAATGAACTCTCAGACAGATTACATTGTTTTAAAAAAATAGTGAAAGTTTATGTTAAGAATCAAAGAGAAACAAATATTTTATGGAGACTGGAAGTTCGTAATTGACTATTTTCTCGAGGGAAACAAATCATTCTTTAAATTCTAATTATAAAAATGTAACAACATTTAAAACAAATAAATCATATAATGACATTATAAAGCATTTAAATTTAGTATATTAGATATTGAAGTCAACGCAGGCGTGAACGTCATTGGTTTTCAGGACACATCTAACGGGTTCGAGTCGGAGTACGAGCAGCATTTATTCAATCGATTTTTCGACTTCTGTTCGATGGCATGGGAGTTTTTGATGTCTGAAAATTCTCTCCCACCCTTCCAATCCCAAAATAACGGGGCGTAGAAGTTTACCGCCAGTCTTGTCTCAGTCCTTTTCTTCTATCCCTACCATGTTTAACAAGAGAGGTTGATCAACTGAGTAACAAAAAAAAAATCCAATAAAAACTTTGGTTGATCGGACGTGGATACACATATATAAGATACGATACTTTCTTATCACCAGCCTAAAACTTTATCGGATTCATTATCTGATTTTTATGAATCATTTTTTTCCCACTTTCCTATCATAGAAAAAAGTATTTTTTGCATTTTTGACAACTACTGTCAGACTTCATCGATTTTAATACTCACTTTGGAATCAAAGATTCCAAAATAAACAAAAACATCTGTTTTTTAATCTAAGAAACACAGTGACTTATCATTTTTTTCAATTTATAGTATATTCTATCATAAACTGTCGAGTATTTAGTGAAGCACCTGCATCCGAAAATGCAATAATGTTTAAAAAAATAAATATTAAATGAATAAAAACACATACATTTCGTTAATTATACAAAGACAGCACTTAATGAACTCTCAAAACAAGCTTCCCGCACTGCTGGCAGCATTTATAACAAAATGTCGGCAACGAAAAGCAAACCGACCGCCGCCGGAAGTCCGGTAACCGCCGACGAAAACCGCGAAACATCACAGTGAGAGCGCACTTGTTTGAACACAGAGTGGAGAGGGAATTATCCGGGAAACGCGGGAAAGTTCGAAAACACCGCACACCGACGGCGAAGAGTGCGACGTTGCTGGAGTAAGTAAAGTTCGGTTTGTAATTTGTACCGCGAATGGAAAACCTAAAAAAAATATATATTATATTCACAACATTACACACAAAAATGTTAAGATGCTGCCGTGTATTTAACTGAAGATTTTAATTCCTGAAAACTATGATTGTGATTACTTGAAGTAGATTTAATTTATACTGTTTTTCGATGCATACATAACCCAGTATAAATAAGTGCAAAACTTTTTAAATCCATTGAATCGTTTCATTCTTTGCAAGATACTTTTTTTTCATGAATCGTTATATTTTTCATTTCCCTAAATCCTCAGCATTTTTTTTTTCATTTTAGTTTCAACGGTATAAAAAAAATTATAAATTTTGAACACTTATCTCTATTCTTCGCTATGAATTTTGTTTATGTTCATTAACGACTTCTGAAAAATTCAATCTATAAATCTTGTACTCTAATAAATAATTATGTAAATATCCAAAGAATCTTCTCGATAACAAAACACATTGAAATGTGTTCTTTTATATCCGGAATTACAAAACTTAATAATGTTTATACTAATATATACAAATAACCACCATTAAAATATGAAATAGTCGAGAAGGTGTTTCAAAACAGTTTTTGACTAATTTATTTAACTTATCTTAATTTGAGATATATTTTGTGTGTATTAATTACATCGCTTATTTATTCATTTTTAATCAATGATTATTACACCCAAGTAATTTTTACATACAATTAAATATGAATGAGAAAAAATCTTTATTTATTTTGTGAAACGATTGTGATAAAGTGCATGTTCATTTTTACAATGAATACAATAAAATAAATCTCGAATCTCGAGTAGTATTCACAGTAAGCTTTTTGTTAAACTTACTTGAAATGGGTAAGTAGATTTTAGGTACACCAAGTAGTTACTTGCCGCATCAACTGCAAAGAATATCTTCAACTTGAGTACAAATGCTAAGCGCTCAAAGAGGAGAGCAAAAAAAAAGCATTATTTTTCGTCTATGCCAGTGTTCCCAAATATGAAACATAAAAAAATCCATCTCACAATTAAGGCAAAAATCATAATTTTCTTTATTTAAAGTGGTTTTAAACTATTTAATTTCTGGTTACAGATCAACTAAAATTTCAGCATATGATTTTTCTATAATACATTATTATAAAAAAACATGATTAACGGTAGCTGAATTTGAAAAAGACTGTCTTCTGTAGAAATTAGTCAGTTTTGGAATCTAAACTTAAAAATTCTGACTGGTAGCTTTCATCTTTTACACAGAAAAAGCTATTGCTCTATTTCTCTTTCCTCTCATGTATTTTAATATTGTTTTACGATCGTTTTTCAATGTAAAAGATAAATATTTGTGGATATAAAATAATAATAATGATGGATATAAAATAATAATGATGTAAACGATAAACATGTTAAGCTGTTAACAAAAGACAATGCTACTCACATTCTTATTTAATTTAACGACTGCTGATCTAAATAATACAAATATTTTAATAAAATCAGTAAAATTATTTAATACTCTCGAAGAATTGGCTTTTATTTGACTTTAAACGAATAAATTAATTGTGTTGTTAGGCATGTTAATATTTCCATAACTGCGCAGCACAAAATACAACTAAATCACGAGTCAAATGATTATATTATTGTGAAAACAGTGCAAGATCAACGTTATCCTCAATATATTTTTACAAGAGCAACTTTTTAAAAACACAGACATAGCTCTCAGGATATGAGTGTTTGATGCAAAGATGTAATATTCTTTTATTTCACAACCTGCAAACGCTCATGTTTGTGTTCATTCAAGTACTGATAAAACACACATTGTCTATTATTTTATTTAAAACCAAATATTTTGGATCGAATAAGCTGTATATTTTAAAAAAAGTACTTTATTACGGTAATCTTATTTATTAGACAGTTTTCGTTGTTTACAGTTTAAACAAGATTTATAACGACTTCTCTATTTTTTAAAATTAAGTATCGTCACTAATTTTCTACAATCACGTAGATTTAAGGAAACATTTTTTTTCAAATCCATGCCCGCTCTTAATGTGATGAATATGGCCTCCTAATGGAGGTATCGCAACAGAAGTTGAAGTCAGGAGACACTTGAAATTTTAAATTTATTACGTTAAAAAACTCAAAACTGACTATTTCTAAATATTTTTACTTTGCAAGCCTGAATTTTCACTAAGCGGAACAGCTCTTAGAATTATCGATAACATAGTACAATGCCTATTATGTATGTTTATTTGGTATATAACTCCGTCATCGGTTATATGTATGTATACTATTGTATCAACTGTCGTAAATATACCATATCCAAAGGTTTTAAATAGCATTTTTTTTTCACTTTTTTTGTTCATTATAAATTCAAAAAAATATATATATCTATCTACAGTCAAAAATGGACACAAATTATATTTGAAATATATGTACATACATTGCTTTGTTAGCTTATGTGGCTTAGTGGAAAGAGTTACTCTATCAGCTGAGGTTAAGTTCAAGTCTCGGGAAGTTCAACATTAAATACGATTGTTTCAATTATAATTTGAGATATTGGATATGCGTGTTTGTGATCTCAAAGAACTGTGGTCTAAAAATAAAAAGTCGTCTTATCCACCAGTTATAAATTTTAATGTCAGATATATATTTTATGGGTTGAAAAATGTGAATCCCGTAAAAACGGGATCACAAATAACTTCGGATTGGATGCCCTAAAACCGACCTAGATCTTAGTAGATATAAGTATATTTATCTAACGGATGCAATCAAAAACATTTTTTTTAAATAAAGGCTTTTAACGAATTTTTAAGTGTCATTTCAATTCTAAATATTATAATGTAGGTAATTATTATGTAGGTAAATTCTACTTTCAAAATTATTATACCCGCGTAGATATTTTTTTATGCCTTGATATTTTACAACACTTAAGTACAAAATATATAAAAATAGAAAAAAACGTTTACAAAAGACTTTTTACAATTATGAGCTACTTACAATTTGTGCTCTAGTGGCTAAATGATTTCTTAGAGCAGTATTTGAAATAGCAAAGCTTGTTTGAGGTAGAATGCTAAGATGCAGTTTTAAAGAAAAAGAAAAATTTTATCAGAGCTTTCGGGTTGAGAGAACTTAAATAAGAGAAAAGTATTATCCTTCGACTTGTTCTTTGTAGGGAAACAGTAAAAGCGCGCAATAAAAATCGGGTAAACGTAGAAAATGAAAAAGTTTTTTTATCATTGACTTTTTTTATATGCACTCGCTTAAGCCGGCTTACATTTTAACTGAGTGCATAAAAAAGTCAATGATAAAAAGTTTTCCAGTATATTTTCTCGGCGCTTAAATCTAAAGACATATATTATATTATATTTATCTACAAGCCATTACTGTGCTAGTAATTTAATCTTATATTATTATGCGTATAAGGTTGATGTCACCAGTTTAACCGATTTGGTAAATCGATCAACTAATCTTCCCAACGTCATCTATCCATCTTTACTATCTGATTATAAGTCATACGATTCTAAAAGTTGGAGAAAAATATAAGCCCATTATCTATGTGTGCATCGTTTATAACAGGACTGTGAGGTCTCAAATCGTTGAGTTGGGTGTGAAGATCAAGACTACTGACAGTTAGTATGTTAATATGTCATATGTAGATTTATATCAGTTGTATCACTTATTTTTTGAAGTGCATCGATAGTTGTATTCTCATTTATTTTTCACCGACATTTTATACCATATATGGGCAACCACCGGCTCGCCGAACTATTTTTTCCAGCCCTGATTCATCTCAGCGAAGTAATAGAGAAAGAAATTAATTGTTCCAGGGAGTCAATATTGCTAGTCTCGTAATTCATGTTCAAGGCCAATCTTCACACAAAATTTTGTAGCAAGTATATAGTATTTGTATTATGTCGTTCATTATATATAATAAAAAAATACATAAGAAGTAGCAACGTGTTTTATTTAATTTATTATGTTTAATAATTTGGTTCGGCCCTTGACTCGGAGACAGAATTATAATTTGGCCCCAGACCTAGGAAAGGTTACCAATGCCTGCTTTATAAGTCAATTATACGTTATTACGATTTTGAAATAACACGATGCAAACAAAATACTGTAGATTAGAAACAATAAATACATTGAATTTCGCTTTTCATAATTTGTAAATCTACTTGTATAGTAAAATGCGAATAAAATAAACAATAGTGCGTTTTATTTAAGACTTTTTAAAATATGTTTGCCATTTTTGTTATATCATATTGTATTTTGTTACACAATTTACTGTTACACGGTATTTTATAGAACGTATCAGTAATGCAAAAACAAAATCTATTGATACATTGACGTTTTCTATTTCATTGCCTTCTGATATTGTAGAACATTTTTTTCAGCTTCACAGCGTGATATCGCAATATCTACCGGCAATATTTAACAATTCGTTTATACCTGAATACTTTGGTATATTTTTAGTCCGCATAGTTCAACGTAAATTTTTGTTTTCTTAATTTATATTTATTTCAAACAATTTTAATTTAATTTAGCAAATACACCACAAAAAAACACCGAGTTTTACATCCACGTTGTACGTTTTATTGAATCTGTTATTAAATTTTGATATCTACATTGGAATTTTTAAATGTTGTCGAAAAACTTTCTTAATAAGATTGTAATAGAAGGTACATTAAAGAAGTGGGCGGCATAAGACTCTCTTATTTTCCGGCTTTCCAATTAAATACTTGCTCGAAAGATAATTTTAATTCTATTAGCGAACAAATAAAATACCTCTCTCTGTCTGTAACAAACAACTTTGAATAAAACAGAGCGCCGTTTAAACGGATTATTAATTAATTTATAGCATTTCAATGAAAAAAGTTTCGGCTTTATCGAGTCTACCTGAAAAAGAGAAATTTATTAAGTAATTGTATTCAACATTTAAATTGTGCCGATATAAATACTCAGGTCTGCCAATCGTTGTGTTCAATTTTAAATCCCTGAAAGAAAATTTGCATACACAAGTATTATAATGTAACTACAGCAGATTCTCGATTTATCGTTTTTGCAAAGATTGGATGAAATAAACTACAAATGCGGGATGAAATAAAACGATAAATCTTTATAACTAAAAAAAATAATATATATTTTAACAAACATAAGGTAGAGACACATATATGGTTATATTTAATTGTTTCAGAAAGGCTACGTACATATCGGAACTAATATTGATTCAAAGCACAATACACTATCGTCAGCCATAGCATATGTATGGTATGCTAAATTATAATGTTTAAATTATATCTAGTATACTATTTTCTATAATAGCATAAGTGCTAAACTGTATTTTTATGTAAATTTTAGATGTTGATAGATAGCCCCGCGTACAATAAGTATATATTAAAAATAACACTAGACACTTACTTCACACGGATATAATTAAATTTTATGGTTAAATATAAAATAAAATAGCGCGAATGAATTGTGTGCTTAAATTCTAAATACATTACCGTAATATTTTTCAGATAAAAAGTATTACCAGATGAAATGATCTTTTTTTTCATTGCAGAATCATATCTCGAGGCACCTAAAAAGTGATATCTAAAGATAGATGCAACATTTCAGAGGCGTGTATTAAAATATTCCAACTGCGTTTAATTCACAAATGAAAAAAATAGCATTTTTTTTTAAATATGCCTTAATTTTATTTTCTTTCCGTCAGTAGAAATAAACAGCGAATATTGTTAATATTGATACATTTTTTTCCACTAAGTGTGTTTGTAAATAAAAATAAAACGATAGAGTTCGTCAGAAGATTAGTTAATGAAGTTAATATGGTGATAACAGATAAATAATATTTTCAAACACACAAAACACGTGTCACAAATAGTAACACTATCAATGTTAAGGATAACAAAGTTGTAATATTACATATATTAAAACAAATATACCTGAAAGATACTGCAGAATTTATCATAATTATTGGAAAACACTGTTTTATAACAGGTAATCCATCATTTTGATGTTATTATTTTTTTGCTGACCAAAAAATATTTTGCATACAGATCATGCATGCATTTTTAAAAATATGCATGTTTGTTCTGTAAGTAATGGTATTGCACGTTGCTTAAAGTGAAAATATGGCATGCAATGTATTCAAATGATATTACTGAGAATTAATATTACCGTTGAGTTAAATGATCCTGGCATAAACCATAATTAGTGATTGACTAATACTGACTGATGATTTCACAGTCACGCAACGCCACTTGTCTGTACGTACTTGAAAACAATCGCCGAATTAATGCGATCTTTCACAGGAAACGGAAAAAGTTTTCCGGAGATAAAGAGTGACGTAGAACGGGGAAAATGCGCGAAACAATGGCGAGCACTCGCGACTCGTTCCACGGGCGCGGCGGCAACGGAGACCGCTCAACGGCGAACAGTCCGACTAGGGCGCAGGGCGGGTGGTTATCCCGGGCCATTGTCGTCGCGGACAGAACAACATCGCGGGACATTATTGCGAAACGATTCGGCAGCAATGGCAAACGAAAAAAACCATAAAAAAACACTGAGGTACGATTTTAAAATTCAAAAGATAGCCTGTACGGAATAGTAACGTCCTACAATATCTTTATGAATTTGGAATACAGGAGATATTAACCATATGTAAAAAAGTTTTCAATTAAAACAATTAAACATTTATAATCAATCTGAAAACGTGTCAAATAACAGTTTTTCATTAAGTTTTTAAGCATTTATTGGTAATATAGTTTTACAGACAACTTTAATGTGTGTAAGACATCAAATAATTAGCTTAGTTTAACTATATTTGGTCACTTTCTGTTTAATGATGACGACATATAATATTATCCGTATACAGTGAAAATTAATAATTATAAAATGAAAAATAATCGTTCATAATTAACGCAGCAGTCGGTTCCCTTTCTGTCGTTATCTATGTCAATTTTTTTTCAACTATCATTACAATTGTCTCAAAAATTTAACCACTATATTGCAAATTAAAATTGACTCCCTAAAGATATTAAAATATTAATCTTAAGTAGAGTTTATTGTAATAATATGATTTATGTTAAATAAGAAATAAGTTACGTAGAAAAAAATTGAAAAGTATTGATTTTTTTGCTGTAATTTTCTCTCTAAAAATAATAACATTACATGAAAATCATTTAAAAAAAAAAGCATTTACTCACTTTTAGGAGGTACTTACATATGTATATTTAAAGCGGATTACCTCGTTAATACAATGGTTAACCACCAAGCCGTAAGTTTACATTCCAATCATACATACATTAGCCTATTACTGTCATAAAAAAAACATTTCAAAATATCTCATATACCACTAGTTGCTGACAATGCTCACTACCTACATCACTATCACCCTTAAGGGGGGGAAAACAATCACAAACCCTTGATGGATTATTGTGCCTTTCGTAAAAGTAGAACAAAAACCATACTAAACAGGGTGACACGATGACAGTTAGATAAAGGTTTAATACAACCCAATACTTTAAACTCAGTAATTTCTAGATTATATGTGTTGCCATAAAAAAAATTGTTAACATAATAACTGGCTTTTTTAAAAGTTACTAAAAGCTTTTATAAAATATTGTTTTATATCACATACCTTAGTTATGTGAGTTATGTTATAAATATACTTATATTGAGACATAAACAGTTTGCTTGCCATTATGTAATAGAACTGTGTTGTGTCAGATAAACTTCCGTATATGATGACTGACTGTTGGACGCGATTGAATTTTTATAGGGAGACTTTCTTAAACCATTTATTGACGATTTAAGGATTTTTATTGAAAGATTGTTTAAAAAATCCGCCTACGCGATATTTAATATGTATATGTATAGTGGCGATATCAATAAGCTTAATTAATACTGCTACTTTTTTATCCTCATTTTTACCCTTTGCAAAAAATAGTGTTTGAACGACAAAATAAAAAACCAGTTCTCGTCAAATAAATTCTTCGCTGAAAAAGACATTAAAAAAAACATATTATTTTCATACAAAATACTTAACTTCTATGTATTGTCATATATGAAAATACACGGAAGAAAGGTATTTATCATTACACAATGGCCAAAGGTATGAAGTAATTTGAAATTTCAGAAAAATACTCTTGTCGTGAAAATAGCAAATATTTCCAAAGCTGTGCGATTTCACACATTTTTTCATTATGGCTTCAGAGGTCTTCAGTTTCCACATATTCCCAAGAAAAGCATTCAAAGATGAAAGATTATTAATGGCGTTTGCTAAGGGAACCTTTTTCTGCAATAAAACATTGTAGACTGCAGGAATATTTCAACGAGCAAAAAGGGAACATTTCATTTTAATGTACATTCACAATCTAACATCTCAATTTCAAAGGATTTATTTATACGGCGAGAACGCACTAAAGAGTCGCATTTCGTTTTTATCCTTCAAATACAAAGGTACTCACTCATAGCTCATATTAGATTTTTATTAAAAGATTCATTACTTGAATAACAGGGCTCGAAATGGAAAATTTAACGGAATACGCTCGTTCATTAAAAATGATAGTTCTTTTAATGTTGGCCATATTTATATGTCAATCAATATAATGTAATATAGTTTCTAGTGATTTTCGATAATTTATTTATTTGAACATAGATTAAGTCTTTTTTGCGCCTATAAATTTCACTAAAGAGCGAATTAGATCTATGATTAACAAAATTTACGAGGCGTATCTTGGTGGTCATTGGGTATTTAAGATAAATAATACTCCATTTGACAGTTGCTGTTTAACCATTAAATAAGCTATGAATTTCCAATAAAAGCAGCGAAAAAATAGAAAGTTAGCGAATAAATAGTTTTTCTCATTTATTTACATTAAAAAATATGTTGATATTCGTTAGAAGAACAGATTAATTAAAAATGAGTATACATATTGACTTATATGTTGTTAACCATTCGTGTTTAGTGTTATATAAAGAAACATTACGATAAAATAATAATAACCGCGCCTACACCACATGACTAGCTAAACTGACCTTACTTGTCGTCAAGCAAAATAATACGACTGAATCAGAGGTGAACACATTTAATTTGTTAACTGTGAATTCTCATATCATGGTGAAAGTTTTCAACTGAACGAAAACTATCCCGACCATTTCATTAAACTTTGTGCTCATCGGTCTCGTCTAAAGTAGCCATTTTTTATGGTTGGTTTTAATGTCACTAGGTATAAACATCGCAAGGGCACATTATTTGTTCAATACTTGCTGGTCATCTTTACTGTCTTACATTTTCTTGTAAATTTATTTAGATTGAGCAATAGATCCATGTTTATCATTAATATTTTTCACAGCCGCTTTAAAACCGGGTGAATCGTAGTTTTAGTGCAGCCATACTCAACCTGCGGCCCAGTAAGCCCTAATGTGCGGCCCAGTAAGCAAATTCCTCGGTGAGCTAAAAAAAAAAAAGGAGTATACCATAAATATGTTGCGGCCCACGTAGAGAAGCAAATATCGGAATGCGGCCCGGAGGAATAAAAATTGAGTATGGCTGTTTTAGTGTGTTTTTTTTTTGTTATTGATCTTCATTTGATATTTTTTGTTCTAGGATTTAAGATGAGAAAGTATTTATCTTCTCAGTGGCTTACCACTAGGGCATCCAATCCCGGGATCCGGGATCCCGTAATCCCGGGATCCCGTTCAATTTTCTGATCCCGAAATCCCGGGATTGACATGGTCGCGATCCCGGGATTTCGGGATTGAGAAATTTGTAGTAAATCTCGAAAAGTGAGATGATTGTCGATTGAAATTCCTCGGTGAGCTAAAAAAAAAAAAAAAACGAGGTTTTGTGAGAATTCGGGGAAAAAGTATACCAAATTGAGGATTTCAAATTCCTCGGTGAGCTAAAAAAAAAAAAAAAACGAGGTTTCGTGAGAATACGGGGAAAAAGTATACCAAATCGGAGATTTCAAATTCCTCGGTAAATTTATCTCAATCCCGGGATCCCGGGATCCCGGGATTGAAAATTTATCAATCCCGAAATCCCGGGATTGGATACCCTACTTACCACGTCTTTTAAAATTAATTCATTCTCAAATAAAAACAATAACTTTTTTTGTAATATGTTTAACGATTTATTTATTATATTCAGATACTGAATTGAAATACTCGTAAGATTTCAATTTTATAATATTTTATAATGAGTATTAAATTTAAAAATAAAGTAAGAGTAAGGGTCTTGCTTAAAATATCAGATATAACTAGAGTAGTACTAATCGAATAGTATTTACCGCATATACTTTTTAAAAAAGTCTTTACCACGACGTTTCCGAGAAAAATAATAAAATTTATATTCATCTTAGTTCTTATACAAAAAAAAACAAAAAACTGTAGAAAAAATAATTATTGCATCAAATTCTTTATATATAATAATAATGAAAAATTCTAAAATCCAATTAATTATTCTAGGATAAATAAAAATTTCTTTATTAACCGGTTACCATTCAATGTTTAACAGTTTCAGGTAATTATGTATTAATCTTGTACAGAGTTACAATGTCAGTCGAAACAGTTCATGCAATGTAGCGTACTTCAAGATCGGACTAAAAAACTTAATTCACTCAAGGGCTTATTACCCCTCCAGTAAGGAAGTAAAAAACTAAGTGTGGCTGTAAACAGGGTCGGACTTAACGGGGGGAACGAGTCCACGTGGGAGGGCAAGTTGGACGGTAATAAAACGGCGAAGTTCTTCCATTCGAATCAATTCGAGAACGAAGTTTGTCTGCGAGTTCAGACCAGGAAATTTTTCACCAGTCGGGCCGGATAAAAAAAAAACAGAGATTTCTTTAAAGTCCCTGTTACGATAAAATATTTCTTTAACTTTCGATGAGAGACTTTTTCGTCCGCATGCAAGAATAAATAACTTTTAAAAATTATTAAGTATGTATTAAAATAGTACTTTATGGGAATGCGAGTAAGCATTTTGATAACAGATAAGCCATGAAAATGAAGAAGGGACTCGGGTCTTGGGGGACGGACATTGCCAGTTTTGTATTTTTCTTGTGACATGTGTTGTTTTTGGAGAAGTAGAACTAGGTATATACGAGAGATATGCTTAGTTTTTGCAAATATTATATATACAAAAATTCTGTAGCTTACTCAATTGACTAACAGATGGCATTCATAGCTCGCTTATCGATCACGACTAGCAGCCAGTTTTTGGAAAAAAGACTTCAATTAGTCTACAATATAACGATAAATTTTCAACGATTTTATATTATTTATTATAATTATTTGTATAAAATTTATTTATCAAAAATAATGGGTACAAGAAAAATGCAATTTAGTAAGGAAGTATACTGAGACAAATTTCAAAAGCATTAGAAAACTGTATTTGAACGTAATCGCTCAGAGCCTCGTGAAATATGTGATATTTTTAAGCAATTTTATTAATGAAAATTTTATCTCGTAGCAGTGACATCACAATCGGCAAGCTGCTTACACTTTAGGATAACCCATTTATTGTTTAACGGCATACGGGATTCGCAAAGGTTAGGAGTATTGTCGGTGAATACAACGCAGAGGGGGGGGGAGTCCATATTGAAGTATTATTTTATGATTAGATATATGGCGAGGTAAGTTTGTTCAGCTAAGCAATATGTAAAAGTGTCAGCTGTCAATTCTTGGTGAAAAGGCAATTTAATGATAAAAAATAAAACTTGTATTTGTACTGATTATACAAGTTGCCCAAAATCGTTTTTTATTTTTATAATTAAATATATTTGGTATGTACAGGTAACCCCCTCTTCATTCATCCACCCGGGAAAGTATAGATACGTTACATCGCGATTTTTCAAAACATTTTGAATACAATGAAAGGTATCAGAAGTTTGAAATGGAATCATCTAGTTGTGTATGAATCATATTTGGATAAGGTTATAAAGACAAAATACAGAAGATGACATTTTAAATCGTATAATTTATATGTAAGGTAAACTAGATTCTCTTTTGAAACGTGCGGTAATATTAAAATCATTTTTTTATAAAGATATTTTATTTTTATGTTATATATATATATAACTTTTTTGAATACTAGTGTTTTTTTATATTTTAAAATGATTTTTGAAAACTAGTATTTAAAAAGCGAATTGTCGCTCCTTTTTATGAAATCGTGTTATATAATTTATTAAACTAACAACCTTTTTTGTTAGCACTGTCCTCAAAAAATCGTCAACATAAAAAATTAAAAAAAGTTCAGTTAAAATTTTTCCGAAAATCTATATTCTATACTGTTTCTTATATAAACTGTTGGAAAAAAAAAACAAATTATATCGCAATACAATTTTACTAGTGTATACGAAAAACACTCGCGAATGTATATAAAATTACAAAATTTTCATTTCACGAGACCTTAATTTATAGTAGGCTTAAAATTCATTAAGATTTTTTCTATTACACTTCATTAAATAAAAGTGTAAAATAGAAATCGAAGCGCAAATATGTTTTTTCTGTGTTTTAAAAAATACCGTATTATGTTACTAGTGTTAACAAGCGCAAATACTTAAACCGATTTCGACGCATTCGGAGGTATGTATATAGACATTAAAATATATTGATTTTTCATAATATATTATACATATATAAGTTACCGATAAAACTCCATAATCAACGCACAATCACGTCATTTCTGATATATTCGGAAAATTTATTCGACACAGTTCAATGCTATCGACTTGTCTTATCGTATCATTACTATGATGTATGAAACATTTGTTTTTTATCATCTCGCATAAGGCGAGAATGTGGCCTCATAAAAATATACGATACTTCGCATAGGTGGGAATATCACAGCTCCCAACGGCGGACCAGATGTTTGGCGTCGCGAACTTGCCGATAAACACCCTTAAAAGGAAAGTGAAAAGTGTTCCCCGTACATCTTCTTCGCTGGCTTTGTAATCTGTGGAATATAGGGGTTATAGACGACGGTCTATTAAACAGAAACAGCTGACAAACCAGTTTATATTCTCAGCTTAGGAAGTTATTCAAGTATGCAGGGATTCTCAATAATGATTCCAATGATGAAAGATACTTCCGTGGTCTTGTTTGGGCTTTCAAATTAGTATGCATATAAAATATTATGCGATGAGCTTTGTGCATTGTTTTTAATTTTTGTTATCTGAATTACTGTTATTTTCTTCTCATATACTCTTTTTAATATACATATGTAGTTATCAGTCAAATGCATGATCTATTGGCATAAAAGCAGCTGTAATACTATGTGTTGTAAATAAATAAATATTAAATGTCATTATCATGTGTGGTATTTGATTATAAGTACGAAATCAAACAATATACATATAGGGTACAGCTAAGTAGTTTGCCAATTTTAAATTGCCAAGTAGATCTTCCAAATTCACCCCTGATCAAAATGATATGATTCTTAAAAATTAAATCAGTAGGTATTGCCATGTATAACCTTTTAACAATAATCACATATTATTTCAAAGACTTACAGATACTGTATTTGTATATGAGATTACTTCTCTAATTGAACGTCATTAAAATCAAACCATTAGTACAATTAACCATATCGTTATAAAATTGCTTTTAACTTAGTAATACATAAATTTATTTCTTATATACACATACTTACCAAGCGTCAGCTTAAGTTCATCTTCCTTTGAACGCCTGAAGATTCCAAAAAGCAAAACCTGGGTTGCTATCGACAAAACTTGTGAAAGTGTACAAAATTTGAATAATTCAGATTTAATATTTAAATTTCACCAAGATTTTCAGTCGAAATCTTAAATAAACCACAATTATGATAAACCACTACAATGCTACACTACTAACTCCAACACGTCACAAAATCATCGACAACTATTGTATTTCATATTATATAATATGTATTATCAGAATTTGCTATTTTCAATATAAATGTCCCTTGAGCTAATTTATAGGCACAGTGGCTTGAAATTTGAAAAATTCCGAACCAAATAAAATCCAATACATCCTAACATTTTTCCGAAACTAATAAAATGAATTTTCCTCACTTGTAAAAGATCCAAACAAAATAAATTGTAAGTATATATTCTCCCATTGTATTATAAATCTCTCTTTAGGAGGGACTACGAGATTCCTGACAAGAAGTAACATATATAACAATGAGAACTTTTGACCCGCATACAAGTAACTTCGATTTTATTTTTCTCGGAAAACTTACTCCGGATCGACCGCCCCTTAGCGGGCTTGAGTTTTTTTTATATTATAGAAAAAATATCGGTGATGTATATTTCGTAACGATGACTTCAAGTCATTTTTCATCTTCGTCTAGAAATAACTTACCCTTTGGTCGTAGTATTGATTTCATTATAACATATTTGAAATAGATATATGGTATATTTTACAAAAAGATTTTTTAAAGTTATTAAGTTATTTTCAATCATAGTCAATTCAACTGGCTAGTACAGTGTTCCCAAAATAAGCATACTTGCGGAGACAGATATAAGTTCTTTTTTTGTTTTAAAGAGCATAGATAAATAAAATAATTTTAATATTTCAAAACCTTTTATTTCATGAATTTGTGAATAAATGCGATCGTAGAAATGCGGGTTACGTAAAAAAATCAGAGACCGTCATTTTCATAAATTGGTTCTTAAAAGGATTTATATTTTTTTTATTTTAAAAACAAATAAAAAAATATTTGGCAATACAGTTAATGGCAATGCGCCAAATATTTTAAAGTTGAAAAATCATACTAGAAAAACTCAATGAGAATTTTTAGTAAGTCACTCGGAGATTAACTCTAGTAGAATTGACAGTATAAATACACACGTCTTCGGTCTCAAATTTAAATTTGACATTAACTTTACCGGGAATCGAACCCAGACCCACTGGATCGGTAGATCATGCTCTAACCAACTACACCACCACGTCAACAATTATGAATTTGTATATTATGAAACAATATATATTACCAACTTTAATGGGGCTAAAAGTGATTGGGTATAGAACTAGACCTCTCATTTATTCTTTAGTTTAGTCATGTCTGAAAACGACTGTAAATATATTTTTTTTTACTTTCAAATATCGAAACGAAAACCACCTTTAAATACAATATTTAAATAAAAACAATGGCTTATATTAACAAACCCGGGTCGTTAGTGACAAAATCTGTGGGAGTGTACATAATTTGAACGATTCAAACTTTATATTAACACAGTTCATTTTTCATTGCTCAGAACATACCATATTTTGTTAGTGTATTTTATTTATTATGTCAGAATATTTGTCGTTGTTACTTAATTTTCTAAAAACTTAAAAAAACCATTCATATTATTTTTATTATAGTACAACTATTGTGTATCCGATATATAATATTATGTCTGTCGTTTTTTATATTAATATTAAATTTTTGTTCATATTTGCCATTTACCCCAGAAAAATTACTACATCAAATGATTTCTATAACTTATGTTTTTTTGGAATTACACTGAATTTACTGTATGTAAATAATATTTAGTAATCATAAACTTCTTCTATAAGAGAATCTTTTGTACGAATATTATTATTCTAGTAAGTCGATCAGTGAGTCGAGCAGCGTGGAATTATGTAAATGGACCCAGATTTTCAATAATAAGAGAGGCAAGAAAGAGAATATTGAAACAATAAATCTGATCTGGGATAGTCCTTATTATGAATTTATTCTTTTATCCGGGATAATCTTCTTTAGCCCCTCTGAGCGATTGAACAAAGGGGTTCGACAAACAATTGAAATGTGGATTATTTGACCAATTTCTTTTGTAGAATCTGCAAGACTTATTATTATACATCTCCAATTCCCGGAATATAAAAATGAGCCTTATTTTTGTAACATGCCACAAAAATGTTGTTTTTCATGAAGAACGATAAATAAATATTTGAAAAATACATCAAGCTTTGTTGTCTAACATATAAAAGTTCATAAAAAATTCACTTTAAGTGATCACTGTCAACTCTTCGTGGACAGGCCATGTATGTATATAAAAAATGGATTTGGGGTCACTTTTACAAAAATCACTTTTAAAAAAAGTAGCTTAAATGTTTATTTTTTAATTTTCAAAAAACTTTAATGATACAAGTTTAAATAAAATTAATTAAACTCTACCGAACTAATGTGAAACAGATCAAATTGGCGACTTAGGAAGAAAATAAACTTTGGTACAAAACGTTCGTCAGCGGGTGAATTTCCAAAACATTACAAAGAAAAGATTTGCGAAAGTAAAATTTTCTTAAATCGAAGCATTTTTTTTTTTATATTCATTATAATATGTTATGAATTTATCTCATTTATCTTTATTAAAATACTTTCTGGTAACACTTTTATAATGTGTCGATTTGCTGATTAATTCAATTTTATCTAAATTTTCATAGAATTGAAAGATCTTCCTGTACCATTTACAAAATCGAATGGGCATCAAATTAAAATAATGACCTCAAAATACAATCGCTTCATATTTATTTTCAAAATTATATTCACTACTTTGGGTTTATATTTTATAAATCAGCTATTTGCTTTTTTTTTCGATGTAATTTTTTTTGTTCTATATGACCGTAAATTATTTTTTTTTCTATAACCTTGCAAGTAAATTCACGAACTAATAAAACTTTTGACGTGTACTAAAAATGATTCCCAATACACTTATGATAGATTTATTGAAATAATTTAGAGTGGGGTAGATGGGTAAACATTTTATCGAGTAGGGTACACTTAACCAAAAGTAAATGTCTAAAATGAAAACGGCAAAGTTTAGATGTAAAGTTTTACGAAGCTATAAACAAACATCCACGTCTCTACCGTTACCTATAATATCAGGAAGTTTTGCGGTCAGTAGAATAACTCATGAAAGTCGTCCTGCTAAAACAGAAGTAGTCCTTTTGCCATTTACTAGTCAAAAACAGTGTGCATTTACCTGACTAAACTAAACTTTTTTTTATCAACTCAAATGTGATTTTTCTGCTTTTGTCAAATAGTAACTATATAAAACTTATGTGAAATTATTACACGTAAAAAACAAAGAAAATAATTCATCTTATGTGTAAAAATATTCTTTTCGAATATTTTAAACAATCACAGTTTGTTGGAATAGAAAATTGGTAACCAAAAACAGGAATTAAATTTTCCCACTCAAAATCGTTTTATTAAATACATTTTATCTTATGTGTACTTAAACTTATTAATTTTATTTTCTTTTTACATTCAGCAGTGCATGGGATCATGGGATATTGTATCATGCACTGCATCAGTGCAGTGCATGATACAGTATTTTAATATTTTAACATATTAAGAAGCGTAAGTATTAAGGGCAAAAAATGGATAAATATCTCAATGTAGTTTTTTTATGAATTCAATATCAAATTTCAAACATTTAATATATTTTTTTAAAAGTCTATAAAAATGCTTTGGGCACTTCATTTCAATATTATTATTATATTCTTCATTGATTTAAAACAATACTGAAATGTTATTCTTAAAACATTTTTCTTTTGTAATTTGCCATAAAAAATCAAAATACTTATTATTTACCCAAAGGCTATAGCCGAATCTTTTCATGCGCTCATGTAAAAATAAACAATGAAATATAGTCTTTACCTTTCAACCGTTTTTCATATCATGTGAAAATTTTATGAAAATAATATGGATTACGTATTTCATTATTCGTTTTACGTGATAGCAATGTATAATAAAATTCATACTCTAACTATGTGATTAAACCGTGACCGACATTGCTTTTAACTTTTGAGTATTATTCCATTAAATCAAAAAATCTTGTCAAAGCATTCAAAATATTTAAATGATTTTAATGATTTTATCTTAAATCGATTATTATTTATGCGACACGAAATTTGGGCGTAGATAGAAAAAAAATTATTTAAATTTCATTATTTTTTATTTAATAATAATTTTAACGAGCGAAATAATAAATATTGCACAATGCATTATTGAGGTGGCATTTAAAAAAATACGACACGTGTGTATTCGTGTCGTGTTTTTTTATACGAAATAATCTTTCTTTTGTTTATGATCTGCGTAGTTTTTTACACGTCATAAAATTGGTAATTATAGGCCAGAATTAATTATTTTAAGTAGATAATAAAGCAAGAGATTTCTGAAAGATATATTCATTGTCCGTATACTTATGAAGTTTTCTTTGTTATGTTGTGAAACGATATATTCTACGAACGGATGATTGATATAATTTACTAGAAATCTCTCATCATTCATAAATTTTTGGTAAACAAATATTTTGCGATTAAATTTATAATAATATCAATCTATATTAAGGACGAAAAAGTATCACATACGATTATCGTACGTGACATTGTCACGTATCTATATTTCAAATTTTAATAAAGAAGTATTTCAAACAAAAAATATATTGCCAACCTTTTTTTTATAGTGAAAATGTATTCAATTTTTAGCCGTTACCAGAAAAATTATAAAAAAATATAGATTATTTATATACTACAATTTGTATTAGGAGTGTTGAACTTTTTGTTGAATCTATAACTATTCCCATATCAATGAAACGATCTTGAACAAAACTTGAAAAGCTTATTTATCCAATCATTGACTTGTCAATGCTGATAAAACCGAAGAATTATCCTATGATTTATCAATTTATTTAAGCCACATACTAGCAAATGTGGAAATCGTTTAAAAGAAAAACGTTATGTGAAAAATTTAGTCTTGACGAAATTCTTTTTTTTTCTCACCAACTTAATACATAAAAAATATAACAAATATCAGAAGAAAAAAAATACGATAATACCACTATTCTACTTTTTAATTTAGTATGACTTAATGGCTTGAAAAAGATTTCTCCTCTCCACTAAGCTGCAGCCCGTACATCAACTTTGTTTCAATTTTTGTTTTTTTATTTCAATTAACAACTACTAAGTAGTGATTTTTTTTGTTTACTTATTTTAACAGACTGTTAGAGTTGTCACTGACAACACTTAGTTGTTAATGCTAATAGGTTTAAAAGTTCATAAGCTGATTATGCTCGTCATGAGTGAAACCCATCCTGATCGTATTAAACAGAATTGGAATTAGTACAATTGCGTATTTTATTTTTTTAATACAACTTTTCTAACTACGTCACACCTATCTTATTTTGACTTAATGTGTGTTTCGTTAAACAAAAGAATCATGTTTATTTTATCACAATTATTTTTTACTTGACTAAAAAAGAGGAACAATTACCGTTTATTAATAATAACACAGCTTGGTTTACACGAAGTAACTATTGCATGGGCAGGTATGTATTCTGTGTGGGTTTGCGCGGCGCCAGCGAGACGTCGCCTTCGCCGTCGCGACGTTGTCTCTCGATTCCATTCCGCGTCGATGGATAGTAAACTCACACTAACTATTAGTGAAACGAAGCTTGCATATTATACTTTTAAAATAATACACGAAAAATCTAGGTAGATTTTAACATTTCTTTCATGTTTTTCTTATGATTAACCTTATCGTATAGCAGCTCTAAAATTTGTCAAATCTAAATATTAAATATCAGTAAAAAATAATGCAGATATCCATGGTTCAACCACCAGATGACAGTTTGTTCTTTAGTACTGTTTGCTTCCAGGCTTTGAAGCACCAGAAAAACATTTAATTATTATTACTTAACGACCAGTCTTAAGACTACATACATCAGAATGACTGCATATATTCGTATAATACCCACTGTAGATTGTTTAATATTGGAGACAATCGTAGTCAACTAGTGTAAAAAAAGTTTTCTTTCCTTTAGTACAAAAATTAAATGCATGCTTGACACATCATATATTTTTTAGGGCTCACTTAAAGACATCTTCTTTAAATGAATTATGATGAACACCGATAGTAGATAAGCCATAAAAAACTTATAACGATTAAAAATCTCTTTGTTGAAATGTTTTTTTCCAATTCTTACAAACGGTTAATTACGGCAATTGACTTATATTTTTTCATGACGAACTTATAATGAAGTAACCATTCAAGAAAGTTAGATCTTTCATTTATTTAAGTCAATTATAATTTATTCTATTCGTTGAAATGAATTATGTTGTGAATACTTTTTAACAAATTACTTAATACATGAATTAAATAATAAATGAATGTTGTAGAAAATTTCAATGCAACCTTTTAAAAATTATATTTCATAGTACTGGATAGCCCACTTACTATTGTTTTTCATGACTGAAATAAAACTCTACGATAGTTTTAGTACTTTATTATTTGGCTAAATATCTAGAGTATGGAATACAGAGCTGGTTACAGGTGCACTTATCAATGATGTCATGTTAGGAGAGTCAAAGGCACCTCCGATTGCATTGCCTCAAAACCAGTGATGTACATTTTAATTAATATAAAATTATAATAAAATAAACTCTTATCTTCTTATTTATAATCTTATTATCTTATTTTTTAACTGAAACCACTCCTTTTTATATATTTGAAAATGTTATCTCTCATATTTAAATTATGGTCTTATCAATGAGTAATAATATAAAAATATGTATATATTAAAAGTGAGATTAATAAATTGATGATATGAGAGATTGTCAATAATTTTCATTGTTAATTGTACTTATATCATAAAAATATGTCATTACATATTTATTTTTATGATAATCAACATGATTCACGGTTGAGACGAGTTCAATGACAATATTTAAAATTTGGCTGATAATAATTGAGAGCATGTACAAATTGTAGGTTGCAAATATTATTTTAAGTTATTCTACTTCTGCCTTTTCTCCTCGATATTATTTTGAGCGTCAAAACTGTTGACAGTTACTCTTTTCTTTGAATATCCTTATAATATCAGTCTTAGTATTACATTTTCATACAGAGATGTAGTCAAAAATCGTGAAAAGCAAATTGAAATAAATTTATACGCCACTGTATTGATCGCAGGTGACAAAGGTAATTGTAGAAACTCCATTCGATGTTATCTTCATGCAAATCCTTTCGGTGCTGTTGTTCACGCTACAGCCAATAGAACCAGCGCTTCAAAACGTGAACTTTGTGCGGTTTCATTGCTATATGCATTTATACAAAGAACCCAATTTACCCTTATTGCATCACGTTGCCATTAGTAAAGGAGGTCATTAATTACCGTAGCCACGAAAAGGAATAATTCAATGAATGCAGCTGTTATATCGACCAAGTTATCGCTGTGAGATTGGTTCCCGAAACTATTATATTTAAAATATATATATATATAAAATAACTATTTTTAAACAACACTTAAACAATCCCTTTGTAAAACTAAAATAAAGTATGGTTAAAATTTTATTTTCAAGATTTAAATTCAGTGTCTCAGGAAAAAGCTTTTATTATAAAGATAATTTAAAGTTTATAAGAATGTGATTTTAGAATAAGAAAATACCGTATTAGTTTTTTCAAACTGACTTTATCCGAAGTAATGGAAAATAGCAATTTACTTATTAAATGGAATTATGCGACTGCTCCAGTAATATAATCAAAAGGAAGTTTTTAACGTAACGTTAGTGCAAAGCTATATACATATTTATGTCAAAAGTGGTACGAATTGGTGGCATTAAAAGTAAGTAATGATAAATGTCTTTTCAGCGATCGTAATTGTCTTTTATAAGCACAGAAGACTGCGAGCACATGCCAATAGTTATGTAGATCTATTGTCGTATCTTCTTACTGGTTTTGCTTATTGAAGTCAAATTTAGTTCTAGTCTTGGAAATCACTGTCAAACGAATAGAAACTGACTGATTCTTATAAAAAAATCTAATCTCACAAATGGCAGGGTCTGTATTATCTCCAGACGTGTTTCAGTGGACATGCTTCTCTAACCAACTTCATATATTTTTGCAGCGCGATCACCACACAGATTGTTATAATTAATTTAAATTTAAAAAAAGAGCTTGAGTGAATTTGATATTTAATTTGTGTCGAACATTATTTCTATTTATCTTTCCACAGTCTATGGAATATCTATTCTTCAGAATCGTTCGTCGTATGCTAACGGAATCTGATAAAAGTTCAGACTCTATCTCTCAACTGTTGGTTAAAAAATAAAAAATAAATTATTGACGGAGATCTATGCCTGCTGGGATATTTTCTTGAAAAGCTCGAAACGTTTTTTTATCAAACAGTTACATCGGCGCTATATTTTTAAAATGGAGGTTGTATCGAAGAAAACATTATTCTTAGCAGCCGGAAGATGGAAAAGAGAGCGAAAGTAAACCGGATTATGTAAAATATCAGAGGCGGTGATTGGAAAGTTTCCTTTCATTTGAAACTTATGGAAATCGTGCAATGGGATTTTAAACTTAAATTCTTAAATCCAGTTTACTTGAGGCACGAAAAATAAGGTGTTGATTTTATATTTATACTCACGAAACTTTTTACGGAAAGTTTGGAAATACTTAAACAATGCTTCAAAGAACATTAAAATTTCATCTAATATTAAGCATTACAACTTTTTGCGGTCGTTTTATCATTTTATTTATTGAAAAAATATATTTAAAAATGTAATTTTAAATAATGTAATCCCACATTATGTTTTCATAATGATCTATTGTTCTAAAAATACTGAGATTGTAAAATCAAACTACTAAACTCATAACTAAATGAAAAATTCTTAAAAGTATCAAAATTTATTTTTTGTGTTGAGTATTTATGACGAAAATAATAATACATCAAGAATTGATTTAAACTAGTTTAAATTATACTTTTTTTCTACAAAATTACAAACAGCCTTTTAATAATAAAATGTTCCTCATTGCAGTTTGCTAGTAAATTTGCAAAAAATCGTCAGGACTTGTACAAGTCCTATTTTATTATCCTTGAAGAAATTGATTCTCGAAAATTGCAAAAAGACTAAAACTACAACCCTACATGATTGTACTTGCTAATGATCAATTTGCTGTGACAACATTTTTTAGAAGGTGTTTAATCAAAATTAAAATAATGGGTATATAAAAAAACAATTCAAAAAACATAAAATCAAATAAGTATGTATTAATACTGTAGAATGGTTATGGATGACTAAAAATAAACGTATTAATCAGGTTTAAATTGAGAAGTCGTAAAGCTCTCACGATAGAACTTCGTGTTTATTGGAAACGAGAATCAATTAAGCTTCTGAGCTCTTCTTATAATTATTTAATATTTTATTTACTACTCGTTTTTTTTAAATTTAAGATTTCGACTGAAGGTGCTTGGTGGAATTTCAATATAAAATTTGAATTGTTTTTTATTTGATTTGCACAAATGCTCGTATTGTTTATAGCTTACTATGTTTGATGAAATATAAAATTAAATTTGATGTTTTACTGATTGTTTTACTAAGTATTTTTATTGTTCTTAGTATAATTATAGCTTGTATTTAGCCTTCTTCCAAGGTAATTTAAAAAAGAAAAAACTTTACTATGTTTTGCAGCACACAAACTTATAATATCTTAAGTTTCGTTCATACTAAGAGTACGGTACCATAAATGTATATATAAAGCTGAAATATTTTTTTATTATTTGCGTTCAAATAATAATTGAAAAGGATTTCAAGGAAGTCACCACTAAGAATTGTTTTTATTAATTATTGTAAATCACTATGAGTTGTTTTTTTAAATTTAAAAACCATTATCATAACCAGCTAGCTACTAACAAGAAACTAATTGTTTTAATAAAAAAAACCATCTGTCTTGGACTATCTTGCCACTTAACCTCTTGGTTAGCAACTCAACTAATCACTATTTTGCAATCTTGTAACATTTTCTCTAGTTTTCGACATCATTATTATAATAACGCAGTTGGGGCAGAGTTCAAATAAATCATCGTCATCATTCTTTTTGTCGAGTTTCCGTATTTTTTGAATAAGCTACAGATTTTTATAAGACTCTGTATGAACTTAAATTAATTTGTTTAGTCTTTTGCTATTCATTTCAAGTTTTTCGATAATATTCTTTATTGGATTTGCATTATAAATAAATATTTTTTTTATGACAAACGAAAACTTATTTAAGCATCATCTGCAAAAGATAATTTATTGGTGATAGAATATTCTGATTTATTTTAAGCGTTTGGCCAAAGCTGATATTAAATTTCTTATGCGAATCGATTATTCGTCGGAAATTACCGCTGTGCAATATTATTTAATCTCTCCAGAGAAACATTTTCTCGGCTGTTTAGCGAAAATAACTGTGTATAAAACCACTTACATGAATAGGATTCTGCATCAGAAGGTACCTTATTTATATTTTAAATATACAATAATATACATCAAATATCCACAATCAATAAGATTGACACACAGGCTTTCGTGCCAGACCTCACGGGATCGAGTACCAGTAAAAACAGATTTTTTTCGATCGGTTTATCGATTTTTGTTCTTCCCACCATTTTCGATCCTTCAACAACTAGACGTAGCGAGAGCAATTAGTCAATCACTAGTCCTGTCCTAGCTTTATCCTACTATCCCTACTGCTCTCTTTAAAAAAGAGAGGTTGAGCTACTGAGTAATAAACAGTTCTCGTAGAAAAAAATTCTGTTGAGATACCTCATTAGAAGGCCATATATTCCACATTGGGAGCGGAAATGGATAAAAAAAATCACGAATTGTTGAACAATACTGACAATGTGGTCATTTCATATATGTTATATAATACATAGAATTAAAACATGTTCCAATAAAAAAATACTTGGTATTATTAGAAAACTCGATGAAAAATGTAGCTGTAAAACTTTGTCAGTACATTTTATACGGTAGGTGCTTATTATAAATGAACACGGCACTCACCGATCCTTTATCATAGTTTAAAGTTAGCTTATTATATTACAGCGGAAGGCGTCGTCACAAAGTTTAGCATCGTCTCGAGTTTTGAAAATTTGCAAACAATCCCAGAAAAAAAATATTGACTCGTTAAATAGCATCTAGGCTTTTTAATCTCGAGACACCGTCCAAATCTGTGATCCCGAAATCCCGGGATTGCGACCGTACCAATCCCGGGATTTCAGGATTGATAAAATAAAACTTTATTTTAGCAAAACGGTAAATTCCTGGTTGTGGAATTAGGAAATTATTGCAAAAGCTAAAACAATCAAAAAGAGTCACGATGAACTTTTGGGCAAATCGGTAAATTTCTGAGTTTTTGGAATTGGAAATTCTTGGAAGAGCTAAAAAAACTGATTAATTAAAAATCCCAATTTATACACGATTTAATGTTGAGTGTTCAATCCCGGAATCCCGGGATTGAAAAACAGTCAATCTTGAAATTCCGGAATCACAAAAAGGCTCCGGGATTGGATACTCTTATAGCGTCCTCCTTTTTTTTTGTTCGTATAAATACTTTATGTATGTTCATATATTTAATAAACTTTCACATACAATTAAAAGTTGATGACATTTCGCACAAAAAAACAATTGAAAACGTAATTGTACTTAAAAGTCAGATAGAAAAGTTTCACCATTTTCCTATTTGACTCACTTTATTTCTTAAAGGCTGAAAACATGTTATATTTTCCTAATTAATAAAGTTTATTCATTCTGATTAATTTGATAAGTAAGTATGCATTTCATTGTTCATGTCGGTATTTTTTTTTTTTTTAATAATGCAAAAAATCCTCTCATTGGGGGCAACGGGCTTAAATCATACAGCTCGTGACTTTAAATAATAAATATTCTCGTTTATATCACGAAACTGGCTGTCAATAAATAACATGTAAAAGAATTTATGAAAATATCCAGATTTATAATAGTTTGGAAACACAAAACGAATTATAAAGCGATACATTATCCACTGATGGATATAAGTGCCACTTTGGTCATTCTGCCACTTAATGCTATTATCTTCCATGTAGTGCTTTTAAAATCAAGTGGGCTTTTGGCATCTAAGTATATTTAGAATACCACTTGGTAATGAGATTTCTCTTCGATGTCGGTCTGCCCACTAAATTTAGAATTGAACGTAAATGTTTTTTCTGCATATTATGTATGTACGCTAGCCTTGAGTACTGTCGGGTCCGTTGCACAGCAGCCAACGTCGCTGGTTTCTCGCGGGTTCAAGTCTGGATACGAGCATGTTTTTTCAATTGATTTCTGTTTGAAGGCGTGGATGATTGTGATGTTTAAAAAATCATTTCCACCCTTCCGATCCTTCCGAAAAATGAAAAACTGGGTAATAATCAGTTTTCGCAGAAAAAATCTGTTGAAATATTTTTATTAGGAAGCCATATGCTCCACTTTTGAAACGGATATAGATAAAAGGCTTCTTCACACAAATAGTTTGTTTCACTATGATTCCATGCATATTATTATAAATACTATTTTTCATATTATCTACAATTTTCTTGGTCATTCTGGCTATGTCACACCTAGGGTATCCAATCCCGGAGCCTTTTTCCAATACCGGGATTTCGGGATTAATTAATTTTCAGTCCCGGGATTGGGATTAGCTCACCGAAGAATTTGAAATCCTCAATTTCGTATACTTTTTCCCCAAATTGTCACAAAAGCTCGTTTTTTTTAGCTCACCGAGGAATTTGAAATCCAAAATTTGCCAATTTCGTGACAATTTTCGGGATTTCCTCAAATTTTCTCAAATTGATTGAATGCCCTAGTCACACCTACATATTTCCATAATAAGTAAAAAAGTTACAAAAAAAAAAAAGACAGTCTAGTCATCAACAAAATCAGATTTAAATTAAATTAAATAAAAACTATTATATTATATAAGTGCTTATTATTACACTGAAAATATTTGACATCAAAAATAATTTATACGTCATAAATCATCCGAAAAATAGTCAAAAAAATCATTCATTTAATGTCATTTCAAACCGCCCTAGTTACAATATAGGTCCATACCAATGTAAGCATGATTTTCCAAATACAAGACACCATCGGGTGTGGATAGGGTGTGAAACAGCTGGGGTGGTTAATTATCCGCTTCGTTCTTCGGACGATGAAAGTGGTTGGTGTTATATCAGAGTGAAATGCCACCTGGCCACCACACCGTGTTAGCCGTATATTTTATTTTATGTCAATTAGTAGTAAAGCACCATTATCGAACGCAAATTGTTGTGATATCCCTAACCTGAAATATTTTGAACAAAGTACAATATATAATATGTGTAGGTGATTTTATAATATTACTGGTGACTCCACCCGGGCTCGCTTATTTTTTAGTATGTATCAATATAATATGCTAATATCTTAATAATATTTTTTGGTTATTTAATTTAAAATGATTGCTTATTAACCATAATAAAAATAATAACGTATTCTTATCCTATTATCTAATATTAAGAAATATAGTACGTGTATTCAAATCGCTGTTAGTTATATTATTTAATTACTTCACTATTCACAACATGTTTTTTTTAGTCACAGTGTATAGTTTTGTTTTTTTCTTAGATCTTGATATTCTCGCGTACATTGTAGAAAAATTCTTCTGTCAAGTCCAAGTCAGTTACATTAAGAGATTGACCCTGATATTTTTTAACTATCATATAACGCAAGCCGGACAGAGAATTAAAATATCGAATCAGTTAAATTGATTTGAAAAACTATTTGAAAAGTGAAAATTTAATTATGGACCAATCAAAAAATAAATCAGATATCAATTACGCAAAACGCTATTTGTTGTATATTTATATGATATAGCAAATTCACTTTTGGTTCAGTTGATATATTCCAGGAATAACCATGCAGAAACCGTGTTGAACGATTCAGTGTACATGTAAAAATTACAGATTGGTTTCATTACTTGTCATAATTTATAGGAGTAAGTATATTTCAATTATGCATTAAATGCCCGCTATGTAATGAAATAAACCCAAATCAACAATTTCAATATTGAAAAATGCATTTCAAAAAACCTGGTGAGTGCACAATAGGTAAGATTTTGACATATTCATTGACTTTCCGTCACAAACCACCAACAGTTAACAAGCCATCATATCTGCATATACACCAACCGAAAAGATTAGATTTTATCTAAAAAGTGATTACTCAGCTACTTAACTACTTTATTTAAAATACATTTTGATATTTGCATTCTATTATCGATGATTTTTTATTATCATTGCAAAATTGTGCAATCGGGGAATAAATTGTCACGGATATGTGTAATGATAAGAATGATAATATTATTATATCTCAACTGATTTTTTATATCTGATTTTTTTTATAACAACGATAATAAAAATAATACTTACTGTTGCGTAATTTGGTTATGCAGATATTTCGCCTATATGATAAGCATCTTTATACAACAGAGCACACTAGACATCGAAGCACCTTTCACACATAGTTGCAATTAGTATTAGTTAGTTATCAATTTTCTATAGATAATGAATTACACAAAAATTGCCACAGAAACCGATAAAATATAAATAAAAATTATTATATAAAAAGCAAGTATTTTAGATAATAAGGAATACTGATTTCATTGGAAGTTATTGCGCAGAAATTTATTATAAAAACCTTAAAATAACAGTTTAAATGAGAACAGATTAATAAGAATTAGTAAATCATAACTCACACATGGCAGGATGTCAAAACACTTTAATTGAACACATTGCTTATTTTATAGAAATAAAATCAGATTCACATCAATGATTGTAAAAAAAATGAATTTAAAGCATACGTATATTATATTGTAAAATAAAATCTAATTTAAATATTGTTTCTCATTCTTTTCAAGGAAAAAAATAATCTTCTTTAATCGTTTAAGTCAAATAAATTGCATGCATTGTCGACATGTTAAAATACTAATTTAGCCACAGGAGCTTGTGAATCAAGGTTCTTTCAAATCCTTTGATGGAGTTAGGGGAAACAGAAGAAGCTTAACGTAAGCTCTATTCCCGGATGAGACAGTTATAGTATCATCTCATCTATCAACCAGAACGAAAGCCATTTCAACAGATGGTATATTAAATTATATTTTATATTATAGAAACTAACTGCAGTTATAGCAACCTGAAACAATTATATCATGTTTGTACTTATTACTTATGAGGGTACATAAATATTTATTAAATAACATATAATATTAGTTGGTTCAACTATTTTAATATTTGCATGGTAGTTAAAATATTATGAAATGAAATTTAGATATGATAAATTAATTCATAAATTAATGAAAGGTACATACATTAATTGGGCCCATTAGAGGCAAAATGAGTCAAGTGGTATTTTAGAAAAAAAAGGTTACATGCCCTGTAATATTCTACTCGCCTAAGAGTATCGTAAAAAAGAATTAACCTCAGTTAATTCACATTACAACCGTTGTTTCTCTGTAAAATAAAAATATTCAATCTACCAAAACACTAAATAAAGATGTGATTGTACTTAAATTTCTTATATAAACACGAAACATTCATTTGCTAAGCGTCAGTTCAAGTTCATCCGTGCACTTGAACGCCTGGAGATGCCGAAAGGTGAAACCCAAGTCGTTGGTGACAAAATTTGGGTGAATATAAACAATTTGAACGATTCAAATTAAAGTATGTAATCACTGATATTTTTAACCCTCATCTATTTTTACATTAGCTATCATTGTATCAAGTTACAATTTGATATGCATAATCTAATTTATTTACAACTAGTTTTATCATTTGTGAGTAAAAACCGTGAGCAACCTTCTTACATACATACGATATTAAATATTACTAGCTGTAAGCCCGTTGACCTCAACGGAGGGATTTTTGTTGCATTTTTAAGTAGTCAGAAAAGTTACTGGCGTGAAAAATAAATTACTAACCTATTTATTGAATAATCCAGAATTTCTGATAGTAAAAGAAATATCTCGGGGCGTATATCGACAGCCCTGCCTTGCAGTATTTAAATTGTAAATTATTTATTTTTGGAATAATGTTCTAGTTTGCTAACAACTATTTTTCGTAATAGCAGAAATTTCGTAAGTTATTGAATTTTTGGAATAATGTTTAAGTTTGCTAACAACCATTTTTCGTAGAAGCAGAAATTTTGTAAATTATTTAATTTTTGGAATAATGTTTATGTTTGCTAACAACCATTTTTCTTAGAAGCAGAAATTTCGTAAATTATTTTATTTTTGGTATAATTTTTAAGTTTGCTAACAATTATTTTTCCTATTAGTAGAAATAGACCTCGTAAATTATTGAATTTTTGGAATAATGTTTAAGTTTGCTAACAACCATTTTTCATAGTAGCAAAAATAGTCCTTGTAAATTACTTAATTTTTGGAATAATGTTTAAGTTTGCTAACAATTATTTTTCCTATTAGTAGAAATAGACCTCGTAAATTATTGAATTTTTGGAATAATGTTTAAGTTTGCTAACAACCATTTTTCATAGTAGCAAAAATAGTCCTTGTAAATTACTTAATTTTTGGAATAATGTTTAAGTTTGCTAACAATTATTTTTCCTATTAGCAGAAATAGACCTCGTAAATTATTTAATTTTTGGAATAATGTTTAAGTTTGCTAACAACCATTTTTCCTATTAGCAGAAATAGACCTCGTAAATTATTTAATTTTTGGAATAATGTTTATGTTTGCTAACAACTATTTTTCGTATTAGCGGAAATTTCGTAAATTATTTAATATTTGGAATAATGTTTAAGTGTGCTAACAACCATTTTTCGTATATATATAAATAAATAGTTAATTAAATTATTATATATAATTGAGCAGCCCTATATAGCCTCTCAGAACCAAGCAGTTTGAAATCTTGGAACAATTTAAATTCGTTTAGTGCAAGGTTTCACCCACAGATGTCATTATTAGTTCACTAAAAACGCGTTTTTATTTTTTGCTTTGTATTATTTAAATTATATAGAGTTTTTATATCGCTTTTCTCAATTAGATTCGTAGAGCAGTGATAAGCTGTCCGAACGTCGCACATGAAAATTGGGGAAATGGTATCGAATCCCACAGCTTGAGAGAATATTTTTGGTTAGTACGATAATTTTGTTTGACTTCAAAAATTCACACATAGACGTCAGAGAAAAATGAAGAAATGAATTATTGGCGACAGCGGGGCAGGATGGTGGTGGGGGGGGGGAGGAGGACCGTCTTTCTTGACCTCATCGAAAAGGCGAAATCGCGACCATATACAAACGAAAAAAGTATGTATTTAGTATGAATAAAAAAATGGTGACAGCGGGGCTGGGGCGGAGGAGGGGGAGGAGAAATCGCGGACAATCATACAGACGGACGGACGGACATTATCGACTATTAATATATAGATATTATATACCTAAGGCATTTCTAAATAAATATCACTCAACGATTACATATACTACAACAATTTGTAGTACAATATACAGCTCACGCAAAATAAACGCTTGAAGCCTCTTGTTATTAAAGGTTCCAAAAACAGTTTTTTTATATTTATTAGCCATTTATTTAAACTTAAAATTTCATTATGTTTTTACAATATACGAAACAGGGCATCGTAATTGTATTGCACCTGGATCCTCCCAAAATGCTTAATCCGCCAATTCTTTCAACACTTCCCTATAACTAATGAGTATTTTTTACATTAAAAAAATAGTTACCTATATAATATATTTATCTACAACACAACGTTGATTTGTTCCATTAAAAACAAAACAACGCCAACGTATTCTAGTGTCACTTACAGCAGCTACCACATTATATTTATAAAAAAAAACATGTCGATTTCAGTTTCTCTGATAGCTTTCGTGCATCGTGCAAAAATAAATTGTATTATAATGTAATAATAAAATATCCTTTTTTGATAACATAAACACACGTCAAACAAAAATAAATTGTACCAAAGATGATACTTTTACAGTATAATAGTATTTATTACAAGAATCTATTCCGGAATAATCGATTAGAATTTTTATTCTCATTGTGCCAGTAATCGGTTATATTGGGTGAACTCAAAAACATCTCCTGTATGGTTAGATATTCTTTCAATAGGCTTCGCATAACAAGAATGAGTGGGGTAGAATTGCGGGGGATGATGAGGGGCAAGCGTGAAAGCCTTATTCCTCAGTGACGTTCGCTCTCCACGCCTGAAACAACGTTAACACCCGTCAATTCAGTGTATTGTTTTGCGTATTTTTCCTACCCTGTCATCTCCAGAATAGATAAAAATAACGCTAAAAATAAATAAAAAATAAATAAACGTTTAGAACGGTCGTTTTGTTTTTCTTTTTTTTGTAAATAGTCTAGAAAGTTTTGTTGTAGATATTGAAAGTTTTGTTTGCCGATCTGTATTTCACCATATGAAATTAAGAAGTGTGCAGTGATTTGATAAATAAATTTATTTTCAGGTATGAAGTTGATTAATTTTTCATTCTGGACCCTGTAGTGTGTAATATAGTGTATTGAAAATATTTGCGATCATTATTTCAACCAAGCATGTAAGCTTTGTGAGTCCAATAAACTAAAAAATATTACAATTTTATTTTTTCGGTTATAGCTGATTAAAAAATAACGCACAAATTTAAAAGTACATAAATACTAGAGATTTTTAAAACTTATCATTTTTTTTGTATAAAGAAAGCGTGCTGCGTAAAACAGAAAGGTGCATATTTTGTTAACATGTAACTGAAAAAAATATTTTTTTTTATCATATAGATAAAATTCAATTGTAAAAATGATTAGTCAAATTTTCATCTAAAATAGAAACAAATGTAGTCGTTGCACTTTTCTAAATCAATATTGGCATATGGTGGTTTATATTTTCTTTCGACATACTTAAAATGTTCGCTAGAAAATTAAATTTTGTTTTTTATTTCTTAGACGTATTATGGTATCCAATGTTAATATAAAATTGGAAAACAATTTACATTATATTTTTTATTATATAATACAGGGTTTCCCAAATATTTTCTGGAATGAAACACTTCGCTAGTCCGGAAAATATAACTGAATTTTTAAGATTTTTTTAAACTGTGTTACAGCGTATAAAACCATTCCAATTTTTTTCGGAACACCTACTCTGGCTCCGCGGAACACTAGTTTGGGAAACCCTGATATAATACATACACTATCATATAAATAATGACCAGTCAAGATATTCAATCATTTCAGAACTCCAGATTCCGTTCAAAAACCCAAGTTAAAAGTATAATTTTGATTTAAACATTTTGTTTAACAATGTAATTTTGTGAGACTGAGTGCATTGAGAATCTAATATTAACAAAAATATTTTTACATTTAAAAGTCAATAAAGAATAAAATATTTATACTCTTCGAGGCATAAGTAGACGTTTGTAAATACGAATATAACCAAAACTCACAATGCTACAACGATACGTTTAACCATTCGAATTATATTTTATTTGTCATAATCAACAGTTTTCCTGATGGGTATTTTTTTATGTCTTACCGATAGGACGAAATGACTTTGTTCGAATCCTCGAAATATATATTTCAATTGTCATTTCTTAAAACTTCCTCTGCAGTGCTAAAAAATACTTCTGATATGTTGCTGGCCCTTAAAGATCCAAGTGAAAGACAGTGGATTGACAATTACTTGGTAGAACTACATTATCATAAGGTTAAAAATTAAAAAAAAATTTAGCTCTACGTTTTTTTATATATAAAATTGTAGAACTAAATACTTTGATATTTTTAACCTTTAAATCATATATGAGCAACCTCCGATCCGCCGAGCTATTTTGTCCGGCCCTGATTATCCTTAAGCAATACCAACGTCAATATTGATAGTCTCGTAATTCAAGTACAAGGTCAATCTTCATACTAAATTTTGTAATCAGTATATAATATTAATATTATGTCGTTCATTATATAAACAAAAAAAATATATAAGAAGTAACAACGTTTTTTATTTAATTTAATATTACTTTATTATGTTTAATAATTTGGTCCGGCCCTTGACTCGGGGACAGAATGATAATTTGGCTCCAGACCTAGGAAAGGTTGCTCATGCCTGCTTTAAATGTACGCTTCATATTTTTGATCCAATATTGAAAATGCATGGGAAAGATATTATTACCATGCTTTTAAAGAATTAATCTTTAATAATGAAAAAATAAGAGGAGATAAGCTCAAGCTAAAAATGGATTGCAATGACGAAATATTGTAATTTAAAATAAAGATTTTAAAACGCATCACTTATATGACGTACATATACTGTCAATTATTTGGTGGAAAAATAGCTTTGTTTTATGAAAAATAATCATTGGTTGAAAACATTCGTTTAGCTTTAGCTTAGTTAATTATACATACTACTGATAGTTTTGTTGAATTTTGCGTTTTTTTTTTATATATTTTATTAGATTGATTTCTAAAGAAAGGTATTATTGTTAACTAATGTCAATCTTTGGTGGACGAGGTACGATAATCTTCGATCTTATTATTTTTCAATGATCAATATGTATTAGCTTAAATTCTTTCTATCTAATATAATCGTTTCTAAACATATTTAAATAAAGTCTTTAAATGTATTTTCAAAATACTCACCAATTTCGTTGAATAGAAAAACATTGCCGACTGATATTAATACTTTTGTGTAATAAAAGTTGTTTTTGTACCAATCAACACGTTTTTACAGGGAAAGCTTTTAAGCCAATATTTTGTTTAAATTATTTTGTATTATTTAATAAAAACGTTCGCTCCTATTCGAATACGAAAACAACTTAATCAAACAACATAGCTCAAGCTCTTTTAAGATAGAGTTAAAAAATGGTTAGCTAGTTATCTAAAGCCACGCTTCGTTGTCAGATTCAAACAATTTATGTTGTGAATGGAATAAAAACATCATATACCTTTGTTGAAAAAGTCGTACATCAATATATGAAATGGTCTAAACGGGCATACTAATCCTTGACCGTGACCGATTTTGAACGAAATCACATAAACCATGAACTTTTGCCATCTCCTTACGGGAGAAATCTTTAATAATAACTTTCTATAGATTTGACGAAAACTTATATGTAATTGACACAAAAATTTAAGAATTTTATCGCATTCAAATGGTTAAATTACTCAACGGATAAATTCATAAGTACATATTCCAATAATTCATATGCAAATCTTAAATATGTGTAAAGTTTTTATTTATTTTCAAACATTACATGATAGAACATCCTAAAAACGACTCTTCCCGGGATGTCATTCACTATACTTTCTCTCAGAAGATAAGAAAGTGTTTCAGGAGTTTAAAATGTATCGAGAATAAAATCTATTTTGTGATTATGTTTTATTGGCAAAATGGTATTATATAATATTAACTTTTAATGTGTTCTCTTTCAATTCTTGGTGTAAAGGCATTATAATAATCAATGAAACTTTTTTCGAGCTTATTCCACACTATTTTTTAAAGATCATAACTAAGTTCGTTCATCGCGAATATTATATAGTAAAATTATTCCATTTTCTTATTTAAAGTGATCATATTAGTTTTACTTTTTTTACTCATTATATGTACCTTTTTTACATTATTGGTCTTTAATTTAGTTTTATTTTTTATGGCAAATTAGTAGTATATATATGTACATATGTATGAAAGATCCATTTTTATTATAGGTGATTATGTGTCTTACTTAATTTTATCTAAATCCCCCTGTATCAATTTTTTTATTGATAATGCTTGTGATGAGAAAAACTGGTCCTGATCTTTAATAAATATTATGGAATGAGTTCAAAAAGAATTTTATTTTTTATTTATTTATATCATTGTTACTTAGTAGAGGTTTTCTAGCCTTCTGAGAATCCGTGCGATTGACTGGCTGCCAGCTTTCATTAAAGAACTCTTAGATAATAATTTATCAAGAGTGCATTTTATTTTAATTGACCGCGAAAAGTGAATAATTTTTATTTTTTGAAATGAAATTATTAAAACTTCAAAAATATTTCTTATATATATATATTTTTTCTTGTGTTATGAACGTTACTGTACCTAATATTATGTAAGCTTAAAGTACCTACATATATGGTTCGGAGACGGTCCATTGATCCGGGTTAGTTTTCAATCTTCTCGAATTCGGGTTGTTTTCTTTCGGTGGCGGCGCTTTTCTTCCAGTGGAAAATATTCGAATTACCCCCTCCCACTCTTTGCAAATCAAATTGATTTATGTTCTAGAAAAAAAGCATTTCTCAAAGGTTTTTTTTTTACATATGTTTTGTTAGGCTGGAAGAGGGTATTGTATCTGATGGATATTATGAAATGATATTTTGTGTGTTATATGTTTTTTGCCCACTGTCTACTAAGATTGATGATAGAATAACATGGTATTCTTTAAACCACTCCCCCCTGAAGTATTTCTGCAGAAATTATTCATACAATAACTGGTTTTTAGTCAGCCGTTATAATTCCTTTTTATACTGGTTTAATATTATGAGGATATGGTTAGATGAGAACAAGTTGTTAGCTTATCGCTCTCTCGCTCTCTTACTGTTGTTCTTTCCTCCACACTGCGTAGAATAGTTAGGAATGAAATCATTAATGAATTCAAAATTCATTAAAAAGAGATCTCTTGATCACAAAACGAATTAGGACGATAACCCCAGATTATAACCACTTGACCGAGGAAAACTGTATCAATTCAATTCAATTCAATCTATCATAACAAAATATATATGTTTTTTTTAATGGAGATTTTGCTGGCCATTGATTTCGATTTGCAGAATGTTCTACGCCTGCTTTCAATTTAAACTTATCTCACGAAATTGATTTTTATACATTCATAATTTTGATGGAAACTTTATTGTCAGCAAAATATTTTATTTTACCGTTTTAAAGACGAACTGACGTAAGAAAAAAATAGTCAATAACCATTTACTCATTCTATAATCAGTTATAAAATCAGTGTTTATTAATGCTTCTCTTTAGTTTTAATTATATTAAAGCACAAATGCATACATAACATGACATTTTACTCACGATAAAAACCAAAAAAACATTCAAAAAAATATTTAAATAACACGTTGTATTAATAAAAAAAAGGTTTTTGTATATTCCTGTTACATGGACACATAATCATATTAACCTTGCGTAGCATAATCAAGCCTAACATATCGGAAGCCTAAAGTTGTAATTGCTTCCAAAACTGACTAAATTACGTTATGACTAAAATGTACCGAAAAATAAGCAATTATGTTGTTAGGATAGGTTTGGTTTTTTTTTATAATTGAAATGATATATCTAAATATAATTTAAATTTTATACTCGATTATGTTGTAAGGTTAGGTTTGGTTAGGTGTTTTAAATGATATGTCCATACAACAGGAAAGTACTAAAGTTTCTGTTACAAAATAACGTAATACAATATATCAGAAAACATTGTCGTTGAAAAAAACAATTGTCGCCCGGTTCTACTTCCTGCCCATTTCCAAGCACTGCAACCAGCAAACACATCTTATAGTTTTGTAGTTATATTTCTGTGCTTCTCTGTTCTTGCGTATCAAAGCCGAACTGGTACCGAAACTTGAAGATCACTGTCAGATTACTGCAGGTAGATTTTTGTAAAGAATGGCCTACATATATCTTTGCAATCGTATTTGATTTAATATGCCCTTCTATACATCACATTTTCTTTTGCAGAGTGATCAACAGATAGATGGTCATATTCCATTCGATTTCAATTTCAAAATGAATGTGACTAACTCTGACATTTCATAAGTGTCCAGCAATATTAGTGTCAATACTTCAACAGTCATATTTTTTCTCCAGATACGCAAGAACACGTTTTTTAAAATCATATTAGACTTTGGTGAAATAAAGAAAGTTTTATATGCGATCTGATTAAAATAAACGACTTCGAAATCAATCCTTCAACAGTCAGTTTCGCTTATTTTTTTACAAATAATTTTAGCTGGTTGGCAAAACAACTCAAAATTAAATAAATTTAACATATTCTTAATGTCGTAAATAATCAAATACAAATATGTTTTTTTTAATTTCAATCTCTTCTCATGTTACAATATTATATCAAATCGAAGTTTAGTACCTCAACTAAAAGTATGGTGGAAAATTATCTTTCATTAAAAACTTTAAAAGACCAAAGCCTCAAAAAGCATGCTTACCAGTTACAAATATATATTGAATATAAATTACTATGTACTATTTTAACGTACATACACTAACATAACTTTATTTAAAGTCTATTCATATTATTTATCGTTTGTTTCAGAATAAATTATACTAATTAATCAATATAATACCAGTTTAGTTTGTATTCTAAGAGTCTTTTCTAACTTTTGTTATATTTTCCACAGTCCGCTGTCACTCAACGTCACATTCTGATAGTTCATCTAAATTCCATTATTAGACAAACCAAATGGGAATTCTTTTAAATTTCTCGTTATCACTATTCTTTTTCTAGGCAGCAGTGGCATATTTATTAATATATATATTTTCTTTGGTGGTCAATTATCACACATATAATCAATGATTTAGTGCAAAGCTTCGAAAGGGGTATGCATTATGATACATGTCCGTATTTCACTTACCGCATCCTGGATAAGAAAAATAAATTTTACAAAGATTAATGTTAATTTAACTATTTTATGAAATGAATACACAAAGCGTTTCTTTCATCGAGTGGTAGATTGTTTTGATTTAATCAGAGGGTTTACGCTTCTTCTACTAATGTAGCAAAGTACGAGATGTATGAAATACCCTTTAATATACCACTGTGAATAATGTAGTACAATTTAAACTAATCAGTCATTTTTTTATTTAGTTTTACGGATAAGCGTTATATACGAAATTAATTATACGCATTTTACAAATAATTATTTTTTATGTAACGATTTTCAAGTGATCCACAAACAATTCACATAGGATCAGTTTGAACTGAAAATAGTCTTGCAGCATGCTTTGCGTCATTTCATATCTTTGATACATAAACTATTTCTATTTTAATAGAAATCACTTTCAAAAGGCTTAAGCAGTTGTCAATTGTCATGGAACACATTGGCATTCCTAAAATGGAAAGCTTTTCGTCTGCTGGTTTAGCCACTATTGTTTTTAATATTTTAAATAAATATTTTCTGCAGAAACCACTTATTCTCTATTGATTTTATGTTAAATTGTGCAAGTCTAGTTGTGCAAGTAAAACATTTACATTAAAAGAGTAATTTAAATTTAAATAATGCTTAGGTTAAGCCATTACTGGAACCAAATCAACAGGAATCAAGTAGTGTAAAAAAGTTCAATCGAAAATTATTTACCCAAATAAATCCTCACTCCGTTATACATCAAAATGAAATGACCGAAACGGAATAAATATTCGGGACCGAAAAAAACAGTGAGCAAAAAGTTACGAGCTTAGGCAAAAAAGGTGAAATCCAGTGGCGGACGAACGTAATTCGATCAATTAGTGAAATGATGCGGAATGTTGGCCGGTAAAGTTGCGAGAGACAAAGTGGGCGGGCGAATTCCACCCAGAGTGGGCGCCCGCCTACCCCTGGAAGGCTCACCTCTCTCGACACGCCAAATAAGCACTCTTTGAAGAGAATATTATGAACTTCCTTCGATGTGACAATATGATTGAGCGAATGTTCTACATCTGCTGTAGGAGTGATTCTTCTTTGATTGGTGTGAAATTTCTGGAGCAGTATACTTTTCTCCTCGTTTTCTTAACGATTGGTAAGTTTTCTGTTAAATTAAAATTTATAAATATTTTTACAATGGATACAGTAAACATTTTTAAAAAAATCAATGCAAAATCAAAACTGACAACGCTGATAATTCAATTGTTGTTTAGTCATGACACAGATTTTTTTTTTAAATAAACCACTGTAAATATGTCATAAAAATGTAAATTATGGAATCTAGTAGATTGTAGAAATGGGAAACCATTTAAAATTAAATTACATATAAACAAACAAGAAATGATATACGTAGTTACGATACAATTTGGATTAGAATGTTGGATTTTTTTGTTTATACAATTCAATAGTTTAACAAGTCTATATTTACTGGGTACTTTCATACATTTCATTGAATATAACTTTTGTACTTATTACTCAATAATTGTTTATACTTTAATTGGGTTTGAATTACTTTTTACAGTATAATTAATTATACAAAAAGATATAATGTTGCAGAATAACAAAATTCATATTGACAGTATTTGGATTTTAAAAAATCTCAAATAATTTTTAAAATATTTTTTATAATTCACAAAATCTGTAATGTCTAGCTAGCCCAGTTCAACATATGAGTTGTAAGGGTTAATAAAAAGCTCCATTATATAAGGCTATACTTTGGTTTCATATATAACGTTTCCCTTTCTTGAGGACGAAGGCACAACTATATAATAATATATATATATATATATAATTATGCATTCTTCCACTTTAAAATCTTCACATATGATGTGACGTGAAGTATCAAATTGTGACATGTCCCCACAGCACCGGCGCGAAGTTATTTGACGCGCCATCTTTTTAACAAATAGTCCCATTTTTTTTTCGCAATAATGAAAAACAAACAATTCAGAATCATTAGAAATATATTTTATATCCACGTCCGCTACCAACGTGGAGCATATGGCCTCCTAATGGAGGTATCTCAACAGAAGTTTTTCTACGTGAAATGTTTGTTACTCAGTCGCTAAAGCTCTCATTTTTAAATCATATAGAATACGATTATTACTACAACGAACAAATACAAACATCAAAATTAAAGAAAGTGACCTATTATTATTTATTATTATAGTATATAAAAATAATTTGCCTACTCAATTTCTTCACCCCTTAGTGGTTTGCGCCCTAGACGGTTGCCTATTCCGTCTGTACGGTGGCGCCGGCCCTGCATGTCCATTTCTAAGCAAAATAAATTATGAATAAAATTGTGTCTAAAATCTTAAGTCTATAAAATCATTACATCACACATCCTTATGCATTTGCAACAATTTGAATTGTAAAAACATATTCACTGCGAAAAAAACGCAAATGCTTAGCCAAGATTTAATTATTTCCGAATTTTAAGAATATACATGTCGCACTTTGATACTATACATCACATGTATAAAAAAGGAAACAAATGTCACATTTTCATAAGTGCTTGTATAGATAAATAAGTAAACACCTCGTTATCTTTTTAGGCGAATTTGGCAGTAACTTTGTGGAAATACATTTTGAATAATCAATTGAAATTGATAGGTTTTTATTCTAAGAGAGTAACCAAATGACATTTTTACTTTTTATGTGTATAACATAATTAATAACCAATAACAAAACAATAAACAGATATTGAATTTTAGTCATTTTTTTAAATATATTTGTGGGAAACATAGATGATGATCATTAATTTTTCTTGTCACAAAAATCTTCGCATGCATAATAAATGCATTAAAATCGTAAAAAATATTTTAAAAGTAATGAGTTTTAATGCTAAATATTGAGAAAACACCGTTTCATGCTAAGCTGGCGTTTCGAAACGATTGCAGATTTCAGTTTAAAAAAATGAATGAATATAAAGAAAACTTATATAACTTAGATGACGAACTGATAGCGCAAAGCACACTATTCTGATTAATCTGTGATTTCTTAGGTAAACCTTTCATCATGAATTCCATGACAATAGATATAATCCCGATTTTTATAAATCTATTTCTTTAATGTCCTAGGAAAAAGTATTTTTTACTTTCAACACACTAGGAATGCTCAGTTGAAATATTTATTTAAAATATCAATTTCAAACTAAATTTAAATGACTAATAATTGTTTTACATTACTCTTCCCCCGTCAAATAAAGAAACTTAACAGTAATGTAGTGTTTAAATGTCGTACTAAATCAGGGGTCGTCAACCTTTTTATGCCTACCGCCCACTTTTGCTTATTTTTCATGATTAAGGGTAAGTGTCGCAGTCTACAGAGACACCTATAATTAAAAGAAATTATCAAAATGCTTATTCACAAAAAATCGTTTAATTGATTGAATCTGGCTTTATAGAATTTTCAAATCATCCCAGTTGTGATAAGCATTCCTTATTATTGTAATAAAGTTTGTTCGTAAAAAAGCAAAATCAAATACACAAGATCATTATTTTTTAAATTTCACAGCCCACCATGTAAGCCTTAGTGAGCGCCCACTTGTGGGCGGTACGGACTAGGTTGACAACCTGTACTAAATAATGTAATCTTTCAATGACGCGGTTGTATTGTCGTTAAAGAAAATTAATTATTAAATATTTGCTAACTTTTTTTTCAGGTGCTGGTGGGTTACGTGACGTACGAGTAACAGTACCTGAAGCTGTTGCTTCCGGATCAACGGTGACTTTGAACTGCCGTTACGACCTTGAAACCGACACTCTTTACAGCGTTAAATGGTACAAAGGTCGTCAGGAATTTTTTCGATACATCCCTAAGGAGCTTCCACATACAAGAGTATTTTCTCTGCCAGGAGTTGACGTTGATGTAAGCCACAATGATCTTAATTAATGTACATGGATACCATAGACAAAAAACAGGACTTTAAATTTGTGATGTTGTGGCCGTAGTATTTTAAAAAATGGAACTTGTCTTATAAATAGATAGTCAATAATACAATAAGACAATATATCATATTTAAGATAAACTGGGCATTTCCCGCATTTCTGATTTATCAATTCCATGTAATTATGGAAATGTGAAATCAGTACAAAAAAATATTTGCGTATCTTTTAAATGTGAATGGCATGATTTGCGTTTTAATAACTTCACAAAGAGTGCATTTCAAATGACGATAAAATCTACATATTGTTGACAACGACTCAATCACTAAAAATGTTGGATCAAATTTGAATGTCATAAGAAAAATAAGTTGGATTAAAAATATAATACTAGGTTTTTCTTTTTACGACCAAAACCAAAAACGCTATGTTTACGGAGATATTCGATAGTTTTGTGGTTCTCTTTAAACCAGTGGTCTGCAACAAGTGGTCCCCGAAACGGCCTCGGTTCGGAATAATTTATTGCCGGTCCCAGAAAATATTCACCGAAACTACACCGCTACCTAGGGATTGATTCTAACTGCTGCGACGAGTATGGAATTAACGCTAAACTAGAGGCTCTTTACGATACTATATCAGATTATGTACTCAAATCACCAACATTTATTTCATACTCCATTTGACCTAGCAGAGCTTTTGTTAAGTAAGGAATGGATGGCTGTGCTTGCTTATATGGTGAACATATTTAACTTTAATAATAAAATTTACGAGTTTTTCAGAATCCCGAGATCTCGGGATTAGTACTGGGACAATCTCGGGATTATGGGATCGCAAAATTGGTTATTAAAGAAGAAGTGATCAGAATGTTACTGCAAGTACTAGCAACTTCACGCAATCATACGAAACTCGTTTAGTGTATCACCTTAGTCCATAGAAGTCTAGCAGATAATATGTTGATTCACTCGCCCGTGTTTTCATGAGGACTAGCCATAAAATAAAGAACTGTAATAAAATCATTATATCATAGAATAACTACAATAATTTCAGGTGGGCAGATCCGGTCCATTGACAGTGGTGTTAAGAGCTGTGACGCCATTTCTTTCCGGACGTTATCGATGTGAAGTTTCTGCGGATGCCCCTTTCTTTCACACAGCTATGAAGACAAGCTATATGCATGTTGTGGGTATGTTTTTCCAGTTCAAAACATATTACCAAATTCAGCTGTTTTTTTTTCTTTCACATACCTAATAAAGTTGTTCAATTAATGTATTTCTGTAAACAAAAACCAGTGGTGTAATGGAGCCAGGGCGCGCAGGACTGAACCCTGCACTTATTTTTGGAGACTTTTTGCTTTATTCCAATAATTGTTGACACGTATTTCTTAAGACATATTTAGAAACATTTGATTTTTAGAGAATATTTTAACCGGAATGGTTGAATACGTTTACTCTGCAGACTTACAGCTCAGCGGTCTTCGATATAATAAAAAATCTTGGATTATATGCAAATCTATAATATAAATTCTATTTACAATAAATAACTTGTGACATTAAAATATATTGCAATGAGAATACAGATAAATAGAAAATTATAGCAAAATTATCTTTTGCGTACCGTTGTTTGAAATGCTTTTAAGAAAACAAAAAAATAAAAATGTAAGTAAAAATTTCCGGAAGACGCTATGAGATTTATCTAAATGAAATGGCGCATTCATCATTTTAGTTTGTTTACGCTAGAAACAGCAATTTTCATACCTTTTTTCCAGCCGGTAAATTATACTTTACTGTGTTTACCTTTTTTCACGCATACTATTTTTGTTATACAATGAAATTTACTGGCTCAAACAAAAATATACTATTGTATCGGGTAGATAAATAACAATTATTTGATAATATTTAGAAATGCAATATCCATTTTAATATACATCGAGATAAAAATGTGTTTTATTTATATGTTTCAGCTTGTGATTTAATACGTAAGAAGAAAAAAATGTTTGATTTTAATACATAGGAAAGAAAAACAAATGAAAATGCTTCGCGAGGTGAAACACGTGTCACAATTTGAAATGCTGATTAGTTGAAATACAAAGTCATCAAATTATTTTTGTATTAAAAATTAATTTTCACAAAATTACCGCCGATTCCATTTTTTTTTTTTTTGTTTTTAAAATAATCTTTGATAAGTGAACATAGACATACAGTTGTATGAATCATTTATCCATATTCAAATTGTAGAAAAATTCTGATAGCGGAATGAATACCTTTCGTTTTAGCAGATGTCCCCAATGGGGCACCAGATTTAGTGTCGGAGAGAAACCGGGTGGCTCCAGGGGACACTCTTCGAGCACACTGCACATCTCCGCCAGCGAGACCCACTGCAAATATCACCTGGCTTTTAAACGGACAACCGGTTGGTGAATACAAAATGTTTTTTAACATAACATTGAATATAATACATGTTTAAAGGGATAACTTATGTACATATACTTATTTGTTTTTTATTATGTTTCTAAAATAGTTTATATGTGAAGTATGTATAAGTTGACTTTAAATACATTGATCATCGAGATTAATGAATTTCGACATATATTCTAGATAAATGGAACATCTCTTAGAAGCTTACCCGTTGACGATGAATTAAATAAGTGGCCGCCCAAATTACACTACGACAGAAACTCTGTATATATTCCTAATAAAACATCAAACATTGAGAAAAATTCTGAAGAAACCCAAACTTGGAATATGGAGATGAATTCTTCAGATAATCATGCGCGATCAGAAAATCAGGAAACGGTTGATTGGAAATCTCAAGAAGTTAATTCTTTGGATCAATCCAGAAATTTTATTGACGCAGAAGTGCAGAAGAAGAAAAGAAGCGTATCGTCGCTATCATTGACTGTGGGCCCAAAAACACTTAGAGGTGGAGCCCTTCGCCTGACTTGTAAAGTATCAATTTACACTCTTTACAACGCCCAAGTGGAACTTCTTTTAGCTGTTGAGAGGCCGCAGATAGCTTCCGTTCTCGTTTTGGCAACTGGTCACACTCATAGCAGTAAATATTAAACTTATTATTTGTTTGGCACTTATTAAATGAACCATAATATCTTATAATATTGTAGTTTCACTATTTGGAAAACATTATAATTAACATTTTTAAAAATAAATTAAAACAATTCATTTGATTGTGAACGCTTTCTAAGAATAATAGTTAAAATGAGTATGAAAAAACAAACAGTTATTTAAAAAAAAACCTTACCTAAACGATACGTAGGTTTCTTAAACAATACGTTTGTAGATGATTACAGACAAAAATACATCAATTTTCGTAACATGGAAACGGATTCCATCATGGAACTTATGAGCTCTAAATGAAAAATCCCAAGTTGTTTAACAGGGTTCGCAAGTTTGTCATGAACCTTACACTTCGGAAAAGGGTAAGGAAAGATTAAGGATTCGGTCAGTAGAGACTAAAATATCACAGATTTGGTTACACATTTGGTTACAACCACAAACATTGATTAACATATGAGAACTTAAACAATGGTCATGGAACCAGTGAGCCTTGCAACTGGAATGGCTAAGCCAAATAATGTTGAATACATAAATTATTACTCTCAAAATATGTATTTATAACATATTGTAAACAATTATTTTGTTTTCTAAGGTTAAAATTATTATAATTACAGGTACAAAAAAAATGGTTCACTCTTCTTCAATCTGGATCATTGTGGGGATGCATCTGACTTTGGGACGGTAACAGCAATAATACTAGTGTATCCTTTGATTTAAAACAAACATTATAATGCACAGTTTAAAATGACTTTTACAGTTGATTGCTGCAAGTGAAAGGTGAACGAATATATTTTAGCAAAACCATTAACAATAATTTTTGTTTTCACAGCGGCGGATTAAACAGTTGGGAGGCCCGAGGCGCAACCAATTTTGTTGGCCCTTTTTTTCGAATTATTAAAAAATAATTAAAAATATTATATGGGTTTATAGAAGATATTTTATTTTAAGGCCCCTCAGATTAGCGGCCTCAAGCGCGCGCCTCTTGCGCTTATGGGTTAATCCGCCACTGTGTTTTCATATAACATAGTAAATAAATTAAGTTGAATTGTATACAATAATATCCATCTCCCTAGTTTTACTACGAATCCTTGTATGAACCAACTTAATAATAACACGATTATTTTAACTGCAGTCTTGTTTTTTTATTATTTTATATTCAATTAACGTCGAAACTAAAACTTCTACTGTTTAAAAATAATATTACCATATATATTCATATAAATTGTTTTTCCTTTCAACATATCAAGTAACTACCAGTGTAAATAGTATTATTTTACATTGCTATTCTATGTATAAATTAATAAGTACAGTTCTGTATCAATTTTCAATTAATTTAAACATTAATATTTTTTGTAGAAACAGCTCTTTACTATATTATGATCCAAGAATAATTTATCGTTAAGTGTAATCGATTTTGTACCATACAATTAGTGATATCGTTCAATATTTTTGTGATCTTTGTCATTCTGAACTAACTAAATAAAAAAAATACACTTTTTAAATTAAATACTATTCGTTTTACTGTTATATTAATACCTATACTTTTTGAAATCTTGAAATCTTGAAATCCGCGTGTGAAATTTGCGAAATTTTTCATTATTAGAATTTCGCAAATTCCTGGATTTTTGAGATCGGACAGTGGCAAAAAACATTATATGTTTTAAGTTCAATATATTTGTTTAATATTGAATAATATATTTTTCGTGCAATGTAATTTTTCTAGTAGAAAGGATTTTTTAAAGTGTTTATGATCTAAAAAAAGTGCATGCAAATACAAACTTTAGTTAATAGTCATAATTATCAACATTAGAACTGAAAGAAAATGTCAAAAATTGTGGTGATCGAACGAGAACCGGTACTTTCAACGTGGTATAGTGGTTTGGCGAAAGCGTAGTTTCAGTATGTATAATAAAATAATTTAAAGTATGGATAATCAATTGAAAATCATAGATGTATATTCCTAAAAACAAGTTGCATTTGGAGAATTGGTTAAGTTTATTCGTTCTGATTTATTTGATTATATTGAAGTAAGTATGCATTTGATTGTTCATGTCGGTAAATTTTTATTTTTTATGATGCGAAAAAAGCTTTCCGTTGGGGCAATGGGCTAACAGCTCGAAAAATATAAATACACAAGAATTATACAATATTTGATGACAACGTTGTCAAAAAATGTCATGGAATGAGTGGTATTCAATAAAAACAAAAAAATGTTTATCATTCTTTTTTTATAGATTTAGTAAAATGTTTCACGAAGAGTCCGCTTTTCTGACAAAAACATATTATTGGAAATATTAAATATTCTTTTTTTTTTCATCTGAGGCAAAATTCAAAATTCTACACGATTCATTATTTTTGATTTGGATATAAGGCAGACCCTTAAAGCTACATCTCAGTTTCTATGCATCCCAAAACTTTTGCTTGATGCGTCCCTGGCTATAATGAATACAGATCTATAAATTTATCTCTGACCGTCGATATCAGATAATACTTATCAGCTGTTATTGGTTGATACATCCGACACACATCATTTTCGTCGGCTTTCCAAAACGAGTCGCTCACACATTTGTATCCTTGTAAAAATATATTTTAATCGAAAAATGGCGGATAAGAGTAAATCTGGGATGTCTCAAATAGATGCTGGCCCAATAAAAACAAAACCTACTGCGCCGTCAAAGCTCAGGTAAAACATTGAATTAAATAAATTAAAGTGCAATCTCTGAATCATTGAAAATATGTTTATTGTTTTGTTAGAATACTCACAATAACGGTATCCGGCAATTTCATCACGTGCATTTATTTGAAGCAAGCTGCTGAAAATCAATTGTTCTAAAGTATATTTCCTTGAACGTTACATATTTCGAAATTCAGGTACCTCGACAAATAATTGTTCGAATTTGGTTTTTTTTTTGTTTTTTTTTTACATTATTACACGATAGTTAATTACTCAGCATTGCATTTGATCTGATATCACGTATGTTAGACCGGGCACATTGCATATTTTGGCTGTATTTTTTATCATAGCATTTAGCATCAATCTTATTTATGTAGATTTTGAAGAAATACTACTGATTCAGATTGGTCTCATGTAAATATATGGGATATAACTTTGTGTAAAGATTGATAAGGTAAGTGAATTATTTTGTATCTGGCAATAAATGTGATTAGATAAATGTGTCGTGGAATAAAATACTACTTATCATATTAAAGTGATATATGTTTGTTTAATTTTGTATTTGTATGTATTATATCATATTGTATGTTTGCGTCATATTATGAAACTCTTATTTTTATAGCATGAAATATATATTTTTTAATAATTTCATAAAGTTAACAGCCTATTTATTATTATTTTATTTTTCTTGGCTTGTGTTAACATTTTCTTTTCATATTATGAATTATAAAAGTATGAACACTTTTTATATAATAAAATATATTCTATTTCATAACTTTTTTTTGAATAAATAGTAAGTATAATACACTCTTCTTGTTTTTTTTACCAGCAGTAGACCTCCCCAGCTCGGGCGGGTGAGTGAAAAAAAAATCGATGAGGATTTTTCACCGTATTATAAATTCGATGATAAAAAGCTGAACGTAGCTATCATTTTCAACCACATGAAATATAACCCAAAACCTCCGGCACAAGATCCTGGAGAGAGAAAGGGTACCGAAGAAGACGCTTTAAGTATTACTAATACTTTGACTGCCCTCAATTTCACAGTGAAGAGATATGATGATTTAACCTTTACTAGTCTTTATAAAGTAGTCACATTACGTGAGTTAACACTTTATATATATATATATTTAAAAATAGTTCACGTAACATTTAATACTTTTTTATCATTGGCGGATCCAGGAGGGCATGGAGGCAATGCCCCCCCGCCCCCTCTTGGGAGAATTTAATTTCCAGCTTTCTATTTTATTAAAACTTTATTGTGAAATCGGCTCTTTAATTGTTAAGTTTACTATGTTTTATAAAAAACATACCTAATTATGTATTGACTATTTTTATATAGATATATTATTTTTAAATCATCCACTTTTTAATGTCTATTTATTCATCATGTTTCTTTTCAAATTAAATGCCCCCCTCCCGGAACACTGGATCCGCCACTGTTATATATATTTGATTTTTTTTCGGGGAGTGACAAATAAATTTTACAAAATAATTAGGTAAATATTATAATAAAAACATGTTAAAAATCAAAAAGGCAAAAAGACGTACCTCATAGTTTTGTTTTATAATTACAATGAAACAATTTAATAAACTTTTTTAAGAAGGGTGAAAACTGCAAATGCCGAATTAGTATCTAAATTTAACATTTAAGTTTAAAAAAAAGAAAGGCCTATAAAAATTGTTAATTGGAAAAAAATCAATTTATCACATCAATATTAGTTTGGCCAAATGAAACACAAGCTTATTGACTTGTGTGCATTTCAAGATTCATTTCATAATTTTCCTTTGGCCGAAAATCATTAAAAATCATTTTGTGTGCCTCATGTGTGGGTTATGTTATTTTGCTTTTCGCCATCGAATTAAGTATCAGCATATTTAATTTTATAACATAATTATTTTATTTATTTATTTGTATGTTTACGTACCTAATAGTACAATTACATAACAAATGAATTTGTTTTACATATTTTTGCCGTCTCAATAGCGCGCGAAATGCATCTAAAATTTCGCAAATTCACGCGTGCTCTCCAGAGAACAAGTGACCTACGGGAGACAAACATGACAAACATCGCGACCTTCTTAAATCTTTCCAGAGAAGTAAGAATAGTGGTAGCTTCAAGAACAAACTACAATTTTTATTTTATTTTTAACCCTATTTTTGAGATATTTTTGATAAATTGCACGTACTGGCGGCAGTACGTCCATAAAATTTTCGCATTACCGTAATAGCAACTTTTAATTGTAATCCTATTTGGCACCTTTTCCGCACCTCACCATTTCAAAAACTTAAAAAAAAATCAATCCACCCTAATGCGTAACTTGAAAAAAATTGTTTATCTTATCATTCTGTGTTGTGGATTTTTTTATTATGAAATCTGTTATTTGATTATTTTTGAGAATCGTGCTAGAAGAAATAATTCGTAGAAAAACATAGCATTCGTTCTTTTTAGTGGGCCATGTTATTTTAAAACCGTATAAACAAGGAGTTGGGTGTATTTATAATAATTATAAACTAAAATATTTTATTTGTACTTAATTTTCAATTGGTAAAAACTCAATCTATCACATGAGTATCTGCAATTAAATAATAGATCTAAAATGCTTACTTATTGTTAAAGTTGATTTGCGCTTTCAAAAAAACGCTTCAGTTTTTCTCAGCTATCTAATCTATTTAACACTTTCTCTTCGGTGCTAAACAATACATCCGAACTTTTAACAAACAATTAACGAACTAAATGAAAAACCATTTTTAACACTGACCACCCTTTAATGGACGGTAAAAACTCAGCACGTATATTTTTAAAAAACATGTTTTTCATTTGGTTCTTAAAGGGCCAGAAATATATCCGTAGTATTTTTTTAGCACTAGCAAAGTGGTAATCCGAAGTATTACAAAATAAATTTGCTCTCCACATTCATATTTACGTTTAATTTCAATAAAACTATTACTATCTTTATAATATTGGTTATTTAAAAAATATATATCTAGAACTTGTTCGATAAGCAAATGATTTTTATTTCACAGTTGCTAAGCAAGATAAATCTACAATCAACAGCATAATATTCATTGTTATGACCCATGGAGATGAAAATAATATTTTGTGGGCTAACGATAAAACTTATTCCGTCGATCATCTTATAAATCCATTCATAGACCCGAATACCAAGCTTGCAGGAGTGCCAAAGCTTTTCTTCATCCAGGTGACCAACTATGATCTATAATTTTAATATTTCAACTTTGTTCTTCATTTTTAAAACACCTTTAGTATAAAAATTTAAATATTGTAGCTGTTAATTCAATGTTGAGAATGAATATTGTGTCTGAGAAAAAAATATCATTTATATTTAAGCCCGAAAAGAAACGCAAACTTACTACAATAAAACAATTTAAAAAATTGGTTGTCTGTAAAGTCGGTTTACGGACGATAGTTTAACGTGACAACGTCATAAAAAAACATTGATGAAATGATTGCATACTTTTATGAATAAAATGGAATCATTTTTATTGAATTATCATTATTTTGTATGGATACGAAGAAGGAGTGAAATGAAATCTACAATTTTTGACGTATATTTTTATATATTTTTTATTGTATATATTTATTTTATTTATTAATTTTATTTATTAAATAAATATATACAATAAATTTAAATATTAATCTTTCCAGAATTATAAATATATAAAATAAAAAATCTATTATTGTATATATTATACAAATTTATACAATATATATACAATTAATTTATTGTATAATATATATTTTTATATATTATACAAATTTATTGCATAATATATAGTATAATAAATTTATTGTATAATATATATTTTTTATTTTATATATTTATACTGAATATTTGATTTATAATTTATTGTATATATTATACAAAAATATATACAATAAATTAATTTTATTGTATATATTTTTATTGTATATATTTATTTTATATATTTTTTATTTATTTATAATATGTAAAATAATATATATAAATATGTATATACAATTTATATATATTATAACAATTTATATATAATATATATATACATATTTATATATATTATTCATTTGTATAATATATTTGACATATATTTATATATATTTGACAAATGTATTATATATTTGGTATAATGCATATTATACCAAAAACATTCGTCAACTGATAAATAAATAAAATTATTTATATGGATTATAACCATATTTGAATTTACCATATAAATTACTCAAATTGACAATATTATATCGCTATAATGTTAAATATTACATGATACATATCCGAACGGTAAGCCGATCGTGCCTCTCTTTCGCTTATCCGCGCTGTCGTTCGCACGCTTGCCGTCGGCGTAACGAGACAAACGGGAAAATGAGTCATGTTTTTTCGTGCATGCAACGAGCGTTCATCGATTTATAAGACGTTGTCACGTCAATAATATTTTATTCTTGAAAATATACAAATTATTAAGATCTTCAAAAGATTCAATATTTTAAATCTATGCAACAATTTTAATATTATTACACTCGAGAGCTATAATCTAACAATGGAATTTCAATTTGTACCAATTCCGAAACATTAATATTATCAAGTCAATGAATATAACTTAGAACATGTGCCGTATTTTGCAACCATCGTTTGTGTTGACAAAACTATACAAATAAATCTAATTAAAATTTTCTATAAACTCTAACAATATTTTTTCATAATTAAGGCATGCCGAGGAGACAAAATAGACAAAGGTACACAACACGATGGTGTTGTAGCAACTAATACTATCCCTACAACAGCTGATATTTTAACTATGTATTCGACTTTTAAAGGTAGAGTAAAGCTTTATTTTATTATTTAATTCGCTGTAAAAAAATCTCCATAGCTTGTACATAATTGCAGTGTAAAATGAGGGCTATGGAGTCGGAATCGGGGGTTTTGTTCAGAGTCGGAGCCGAAAAAATCTTAAGACTCAAACCACAATAGTCCATAATGTTGCCACTGCATGCTAGGCTGACTAAATATGATCTGGTGGTATAAATATATATAAGTTAAAATCTTATTTCTCTCAACGACGATCATGTCTTAACTATAAATTATGATCACACTTGAGACTTTTACGTTGCATTTTGGGAATATAATCCTGGGATTCCGAAAGCTATTTGATATATTTGAATCCTGAGATAATAAAACATAGTCCCATAGTTAAAAATGATGTTTTAAAAAACTTTTTTGAAATAAAAGTACCTTTTAATGTTTACGCGCATTTGCTGTAATAAGATATAATATATATGTTTATGAATGGAATTTACGATTGCTTCAAATTCAGTTTTAATCTTTCCGTCAACAGCAAGGTGAAAATTATTTTGTATCCTGTTCAAGCAAAACAATCAGTTTCAAAAATGTAATTGATCTGTTTCCTCACAGTGCTATTTTGAATCGGTATAAAAAAAAAACTCTCTAAAAAAACAGGTGTATTTTATTCTAACTATTTTTTTTCATTTTAAATTTTAGGTTTTGTCGCTTTTCGGGAAGAAGAGGGCTCTTGGTTCATCCAGACATTGGCGAATGTACTATTAGAGAACACTGAATGGGATTTGCTTCACATTTTAACGCGGGTCAACTTCCAAATTGCATATGAATTCCAATCAAGCACTAAACTAGGAGCTACGAATAAAGCTAAACAAGTTTCAGAATTCACCTCGTCACTAACCAAGTTTTTTAAGTTTGAGAAATTTAAAGATGACCCAGCTGACAAAAAAAAACGCATTGATATTTTATTCAGGATGTTACCCGGTTAGAAATTGAATAAAGTGAAAATCTTTCTGATAGTGCTACAAATTTTTCTATTCAATATGTTTATTATGTTTATAAAGCATCGTCATTTAAATCATATTGCAGTAAATTTAAAGATTTTTGATAATTTCACTGCATATTATTTACATTCTTTTGTCTAAGATTTTCAGCGACCTACTTGTTAATGCATAGCATATTTTAATAAAATAAGCACCAATCCGCCTGGTTGTTTCAAAACATTGTGAAATATTTTCGCTCGTATTAAATTTAAGATAATTATCACAGCTCATAAGAACCTTCATTTATTAAAAATATTGAATACAATTCATTTCTTAAATACGAAATTAAGTAAGCTAATAATGTCAATTATTTTTAATATTTATGTATTTATCGAAATTATGTATGTAATAAAATATTCTACCCGATTCAATGATATTTCTTTGTTTTACTACCACAAAAAGACTTTTATTGACCTTTGAAAAAGTGAGACATGTTTTTTTTGCATTGTAAATCTCATTGTAATTTTCAGTTCTTCTCTTAGGACCGGAAGCCTTTGAATAAAATTACATAAATTAATATCAGATATAAAAAATTTAAGAATATATATTTGCATGACAGAAGACACTGCAATGCAGAATCGATGGGAAAATTCTTTCCAAATATAAAGTGACAAATGGAGATAACCAACGATTTTGACTCCTGAACTCAGGACCAGCCGATTTATAGCTGTCTATAATCTCTTTCCTGCCAATCACTTTCAGTTTGGCCGGTTATTAGATAGCCCAACTATATGTGGCAATACAATTTAGGGTAGTTTGGGAGTGTCCGAACATGGACAGCGAACGGGAAAAATTATACTACACGATACGATCAGTCGCATCTGTCGGCCTCGTCGAACATGCCGGCCTGGTTGGGTATAGGACAAATCGCGTCCCGTAGAAAGCGAATGGTACACAATTTATATAAAAAAAAAACATTTACTCTGTTTTTTTATTTGCTAAACTTTCTGTGCATTACAGTGCATGCAGCCATCTCTTTCAGGAATTTCGCTTTTGACATTTCTTAAAATTTTAAACACGAATGTCTTTGTTACGCTGCAGAATAATCTTGTTAGAAAAGTTCAAAGTCGTAGCAGGTGGTGTTGGTTAAAACGTTGAGCTCTCTAGAAAATATAAACTATGTGTCTGGAAGAATTCCAGTTATTTTTTACTATTACATATTTTACAGTTTCGACGTACATTTCTAAACGTAACTAACCTTTCCCAAACTTATATAATATATATTTTTTAATTCTCCTCTGTCAATATAAGACAATGCTATGTCTACCTACAATAATACTCTCGATTGTGTTTTGTATTACGATTTTAAGCCGAGCCGGCATAAAAAAAGCAATGGCCCTATACGTACTTCATACAGAACAGGCAAAGTGACTTCAGTCTGGCAATACCTACATATTAATAATAATAATAAAGGCTCGGACTATTTTGAAATTAGACCGAGCTGAGACAAATCCTATTTTGCAACACTGTTTACACTGGGGTGCAATCAAGCGCGATTAGAAAACGTATGTATTTTATAACCATTGGCCATGCGGAAACGTCATCTAATCGTACACGATTGCGCCTCGGTATACAGCTTGCAGTCATTACGTCACACGAGCTAATTCAAACTAGCCTATACATAAAAAATCACTCGTACCAACCTCTGTTCGTTAAAAAATAAACTTACATAAGCTTTTGATTTTATTATATAAAAATTTATGCTTTGCAGTAGTGTCGTAGTATTTGTTAATTTGCTTGTAGATTAATGTATAATGTGAAGTAGAAACATGCACAATTCGTAAATAGTATACAATGCTAAACTTTTTTCTAGCCCACCCAAAATTTTAGGTCACGAACCGCCACTGTCTATTAACTTTATTTGTAAATTTGTAGGTGTGGATTCCACCTCTACGTTAAATGGAGCTAAGAATATCGTGAAAACTTCCTCATACTTTTGCATGTATGAGAATCTGTCGTTGAATGCTTTAATAAACTTTTAATTCGTAAATTCACGTCAATGCTTTGTTTTGTTTGATTTATGAATAACAAAATGCAAAATATATTTGTAGAAGGCTTTTAACTCCAATAGGGCCGCATAAAATCTTCAACTGGGCCGCAAGCGGCCGTTTTGGACATCGCTGGTCTTGACTCTTGACTAAGAACTTCGGTTTGCGCTGTCAGATATCTAGCAGAATATAAAACTTTTGTGTTCATTGAAACAAGCGCAGGGAGCACATTAATTTGTCATTATTTTATAATAATTATTAATATTGCATAAAACTAAATGTAGTATATTATGTATACTTATCAAATAAAAAATGATTTTTTTTTATAAAATTTGTGTATCAAATAAATATGTACATATTGTAGCTTTTGGTGTACCGTGGAATTGTAAGAAGAACTTTGGTGCGTCATATGTAAGAAAAGGTTGCGGAGCACTGTTCTAAATGATAAACTTAGAGTACATCTACATTTGCACAACACCTTCTGTGTTATATCTTTACTTTAGTTATTACAATCATATGATAATTTACTACTTAACACTTCCTATACGGTGCTAAAAAATACTTGCGATATGTTGCTGGTCGTTTAGCAACCAAGTAAAAAAATGTTTTTTTTTAATATACTTCCTGGGTTTTTACCATCCATCAAAGGGTGGTAAGAGTCATGTTTAACATGTTTTTTAACATGGTTCTTTTAGGACCAGAAACATATCCGAAGTATTTTTTAGTGCCGTAGGGTAATTAATATATGTTTTTTTTTTTTCAAAAGCTTACAAGGTCGTTCCGAGAGTTGGCATTTGCATCGTCGCTATTTTTTTGTAAATGCTCGTTTATATTTTTATCTTTTAACATATTTTCACACTATATTATATTCATAATTTTATTATTATTACTCACAATATATTATATATATATATGTTACAATAAATGGTATTATACTTTCCTTAAGCACTAAAAAGCAATTGTAGATTTCTAGAATAAAACTTTTAAATAAGCTATGAAGTCTACAACAAATAATTTATTTCGAAGTTTATGTTAATGTTATATGGTTGAATTTAAACTCCTTATCATTTTTTCCTGCTGAAAACTTAGTATAATAAATATTCGGCAACTGGTTGACATCGATCGTAACAAACATAAATATGAATACAAAATTTCATGAGATTTAAAGTAAATCCAAAAACAGAATGTTTTATGCTCAGTCGTATCCTTGCACTTGTTTGCCATCAATTCTTAAATATTACTTATACGTATCTTTAATTATAACAAAATGTCGTAGCCGTGTGTATATATTTTGAATAGAATCAGGTATTTCAGTAATTAAAATCGCATTTTAAAAGATTATAATAAAAGAATAATCTTAGAATAAATCGTTGAGTTTATCGCACTGAAGTTTATGAAAAACAATCCCATACATTTAGTGAAAAATACTTTTTAACTCTGGTTTTTTGAGTCAAAACGTTGACCATAACTGAGTTTACAAACGTTCATGATCTATCACTCGGCTAAGCATTTTAGCAATACTGACAGTAATTTTTTCATTCATTAGTTTATATTGAAAGTTAATTCATTATTTTTGATTTTTAATTTTGATTTCTGAAAATATTTCTTCTCTCTTAGTATGGAAATAAAATTGATCAAGCAAATATTATGTATTTTGGTATGGATGATCACAACATAAATTTATGTATTATTTTTAATCATTCAAACATTGACGCTACAGTCTTCAATAGACCAAAACGCAGAGTTGGTACTGAGAAGGATATGAAAATATTGGAAAAAAATTACGAAGCCTGAATTTCACCGTCAAATCTTATGACAATCCAAAAATCAGCGAATAAACAACGTTGTCAAAAGTGGTATGTTAAAAATAATTTATTACCTTTTACACTACCGTTCCTGGTAAACGTATCCGTACCCAATATGGAGCATAAGGATTTCTGGTGAACACTGACATTGCAGTCTTAAGTTCCAAGCAGTGTTGTAGAAAATCAGCAAATTATGAGTGGGCCGTGAAATCTCAGCCTTTACTAACAAATTATGACTTTACAGATTTTTGTTTACTGATTGATATTGATATGACTTGAGAAATCCTATGGAAAGATTGAGTTTCAAACCAGTGTGCACAAATAAATTTTGAGATTTATTATTAATTGATTAAAATCCCAATAATGACGTTGGTTTTTTTAATGAACTATTCAACTATTCTGTGTTGAAATATTGTAAAAAAAAAAAAAAAATGATTCGCCTTCTTTGTTTGCAAAAGTTCTCCGAGATTTTTATTTAAAACCTTAGAAAATGCGATTTTTTCTTATTTTGAAAACGATTTATATATTCTATATATATAAAAATCTCGTGTCCCATGTTTGTCTCCAAACTCCTCCATAACGGCTTGACCGATTCTCATGATTTTTTTAATATATATTTGTCAGATATGAGAATAGGTTGTAAAGTATATTTCATCCCGCTAGGTGAAGGGTGTCCCTATCCAGATTTTTTTTTCAATATTCCTGACATCCGTCGTTCGAATTTCAAACAATTGAAATGGACGTCTTTTTATGTTCAAAATTCAAATTTCCTAGCATAGAACTGAAGCATCGTAATAATATTGAGAGAACTTTATTTGAAAGTTTGCATCGCTACGAAGTTTTTTAAATAATCAAATATATTGAAGCTATAATTATAGGGCTGGGAGCTGATTTGACAGATTTTGTTCAGTGTCATTGATCCGATTATTGGAAGGTATTGTTATATTTTGCATCCGGCCTTGAAAATCTTTTTAATTTCTTACATGCATTAGGAATATTCTAATGACAGTATGGATATTTTATATAATTATATTTCGACTTTTATTTTAAAATCTTCTACTACGAAAAATAATTGTTAGCAAACTTGAACATTATTCCAAAAATTTAATCATTTACAATTTAAAAACTGCAAGGCTGTCGATATATGCGCCGAGATCGATTTTTGCTACTATGAAAAATGATTGTTAGCAAACTTGAACATTATTTCAAAGATTTAATAATTTACGAAATTTCTGCTACTGCGAAAAATGGTTATTAGCAAACTTAAAAATTATTCCAAAAATTAAATAATTTACGAAATTTCTGCTACAACGAAAAATAGTTATTAGCAAACTTAAAACATTATTCCAAAAATTCAATAATTTATGAGGTCTATTTCTGCTACTGCGATAAATGATTGCTAGCAAACTTAAGCATTATTCCAAAAATTAAATAATTTACGAAATTTCTGCTACTACGAAAAATGGTTGTTAGCAAACTTAAACATTATTCCAAAAATTCAATAATTTATGAGGTATATTTCTGCTATTTTACAATTTAAATACTGCAGGGCTCTCGATATATGCCCCGAGGTATATTTATGCTACAACGAAAAATGATTGTTAGCAATCCTAAACATTATTCCAAAAATTCAATAATTTACAATTTAAAAACTGCAAGGCTGTCGATATATGCGCCGAGATCGATTTTTGCTACTATGAAAAATGATTGTTAGCAAACTTGAACATTATTTCAAAGATTTAATAATTTACGAAATTTCTGCTACTGCGAAAAATGGTTATTAGCAAACTTAAAAATTATTCCAAAAATTAAATAATTTACGAAATTTCTGCTACAACGAAAAATAGTTATTAGCAAACTTAAAACATTATTCCAAAAATTCAATAATTTATGAGGTCTATTTCTGCTACTGCGAAAAATGATTGTTAGCAAACTTAAGCATTATTCCAAAAATTAAATAATTTACGAAATTTCTGCTACTACGAAAAATGGTTGTTAGCAAACTTAAACATTATTCCAAAAATTCAATAATTTATGAGGTATATTTCTGCTATTTTACAATTTAAATACTGCAGGGCTCTCGATATATGCCCCGAGGTATATTTATGCTACAACGAAAAATGATTGTTAGCAAACCTAAACATTATTCCAAAAATTAAATAATTTACAATGAAAATACTGCAGGGCAGGGCTGTCGATATATGCCCCGAGATATATTTATTACATTTTTAGAATTTCTGGCTTATTCAATAAATAGTTTAAGATTTCGACTGAAGGTGCTTGGTGGAATTTCAATATTAAATTTATAAAAAAAAAAAAATAGGTTTGTAATTTTCTGACTACTATTTAAAAATGCAACAAAAATCCCCCCGTTGAGGTCAACGGGCTTACAGCTAGTATATATATATATATACATATATAAATGAATGTTTGTTTGTTTGTTACCTATGCGCTCCTATACCGCTCATCCGATTGCGATATTTTTTTTGGGGATTTGTTATGCGGACGCCAGAATAGGTTTATGAATCAGCGGTGGGCTCCCAATGCGTTAATTTATTTGTTAGTCTGGTATGCGTTCCTATACCGTTCATCCAACTGCGATAAAATTTTGGTGAATTGTTGTGCAGCCCGTAAATGTATATAAATCAGCGGTGGGCTGCCAATACGTTAATTTGATGGTTTTTTCCGTATGCGTTTCTATACCGTTCATTCGACTGCGATAAAACTTTGGTGAGTTGTTGTGTGGACGTTCGCAAATATATATACATCAGCCATGGGCTGCCAATACATTAATTTATTTGTTTTTTTTCCGTATGCGTTCCTATACCGTTCACGCGACTATGATAAAACTTTGAGTTGAGTTGTTGTGCGGAAGCCCATAAGTGTATATGAATCAGCGGTGGGCTTCCAACACGTTAAATTGTTAATTTGTCTTTTATGTGTTCCTGTTCCTATACCGTTCATTCGATTGCAATAAACCTTTGGTGAGCTGTTGTACGGACGTCTGCAAATGTTTATAAACCAGTGGTGGGATGCCAATACGTTTATTTGTTTGTTTTTCCGTATGCGTTCTTATACCGTTTATCTGAATACGATAAAGCTTTGGTGAGTTGTTGTGCGGACGCCCACAAAGGTTTATAAATCAACATACAGTGGTAGGCTGCCAATACGTTAATTTGTTGGCTTGTCTCTTATGCGTTCCCGTTTCTATACCGTTTATCAGATTGCGATAAAACTTTGGTAAGTTGTTGTGTGGAAGCCCGAAAAGTTTTCTGAATTAGCACAGCCAGCAGTGGGCTGCCAATGCGCTTACAAGGGGATCGATTTATATCAAAACAATTATCGGTGTTCTAATATGCAGTGAATTTTTCTGATGGAGTACTTAAATAAGCGATCGCTTGCTACTTAATACACTTAAAATATGTAATTTACTGTAAACTTATCAATGTAAATTTCCGAAAATGTATTACTGTGTATACTGATGCTGTCATAGAAAATCTATGTCAGAAATTGCAGTTATGTACTCATTTGATCTAAGAATATGTTTTCTTTTAAATGAACAAGGGACTCGCGGACCTTAGTAAAATTGCAAGAACCATAGGCGAGGCGAATTGATTCACAAAGTTTTCCCAAAAATATCTCACAGAATCACAAAAATTATCAGTAGCTCAGAGAAAGTGTTATCACAAACAAAGTGTTAAGTCAGCCAAAAACAACGATGTTAATGCCAACAACTTCAGGATTCAAAATGAAATACCATGCAAAGAGACAGCGTATAAGTCCACCGATACTGTAATGAATCATGACGAAGTCAATTATCCAAATGAATTCTTAAATTCACTTGATTTTCCAGACATGTCGCCAATAGTTTTTACATTAAAAATTGGCGTACCTATCATTCTTTTCGGAAATATAAATTCGCCACTTTGCAACAGTACCAGGCTTTCAGTGAACAAGATAATAAACAATATCATCGAAGCTTAAAATTTTAAATGGATAATTAAAAGGGACAATGTACTGTTGCCATGCATCCCAATGATTCCAACAGATATGCCATTCGAATTCAAATGTTTGCAGTTTCCGGTGCGATTCGCATTTGCAATGACCATCAACAAAGCACAGGGACAATCGCTTCAAGTGTGTGGACTAAATTTTGAATATCTATGCTTCTTAAATTGACAGCTGTATGTGGGGAAAACCTTTAGATCTATTCGTATACGCACCAGACGGGAAAACAAAAGATATCCAAAAGCACTCTAATAAACAGAATTACAACACAAACACGTTCTTTCTTTGAGTGGCATTGCAACGCATGCCGGGTACTCGCTAGTTACAATATAAATATGTATTTCTTACTATATAACAGAAACAAATGGTTTCATAATGATTTGATATTACTTTGAACATTATGAATCCGGACCACTCATGTGAAAAAATTACTAGTTTTCAACTCTACAGCATGGCTTTCACTATAGAGGGCTTTGATACTGGTCGTTATTCAGTCACTTAACTTATCTTTTTTAAAGCGGGCAAGGATAGAAGGACAGGACTACGCAGTGGCGGATTATCCTATAGGCCAAGGATGGCGAACCTATGGCACGCGTGCCTGAGGTGGCACGTTTGACAATTTGGATGGCACGCGAACGATTTCCAAATTCAATTTTCAAATTTTTATAAACGACAGTTTTTCAAATTCTTTGGTGAGCTAAAAAAAACCAGCTTCTGTGACAATCTGGGGAAAAAGTGCACCAAATCGGTAATTTCCAATTCCTCGGTGAACTAAAAAAAAACGAGGTTTTGAGATAATCTGAGGAAATCCCGAAATCCCGGGAAAAAGGCTCCGGGATTGGATACCTTAGGCACGCCACACAATTAAGAAAAAACATTTGAAGATTGTTGGCACGCGGACCCAATAAGGTTCGCCATCACTGCTATAGGCGGATGAAGCGCGCGCTTGGGGCCTCCGAATTTTAAGGTCTATTTTTCAGTTTTTTTAATAATTCTCATGGAATTTACAGACGGACGGACGGACATTATCGACTATTAATATACAGATAATATTTGAAACAAATTGTGGCAAATTTATTTTTATTCCGGCCCATCACTATTCAAATACATATCTACAGCGTTATAGATAAGATATAAATTTCTATATTTGTATCATGATATACAATGTATGAATATTTATTGTAATGACATATTTAAAATACATATTACAAAAATCTATATCTATATATTAATAGTCGATAATGTCCGTCTGTCTGTCTGACCGTCTTTCCGTCTTTCCGTCTGTCGGTCCCGTTTTCGATGACGTCAAGAAAGACGGTCCCCTCCCCCTCCCCAGCCCCGCTGTCGCCATTTTTTTATTCATACTAAAGAAACATTTTTTCAATACACTTACATATATATATTTGTGTAGAGATTTGAAGAAGCACATTTCGTGTTGTCGAAAATCGCTGAAAAAAAAATCCGCGTCCCAGGCTCGAACACATAGCTCTGGATTACCAGTCGAGCTCTCTATCAACTGAGCTAACGTCATAATTATCAGAGGCGATAAAAATACAATATATAAATCAAACATTTGAAAATGGAACGATATTTTCGATTCAAACTGACTTCGATTGTTTGTATTCAATATTCAAAAATGGAATATTGTGACATCTGTCAAATAATGAATGTGGTATATTTTACATAATAGTCTCGACAGTCAAATGTAAATATTCCATGTGTGTCATATATACGCTGACTGCTTAAAATTATTCATTTTATTAGTCAGTACGAACAGTCCAAAATCGTATTTTTTTCCAAATGTCGGTTGTGTTTAGGATTCATTCACTATTCTATCCAAAATACAACGATACATGCTCTCGATGTAATATTTAACATTTTTATATATCGTAAAATATAGTGCATTTTTTTAAAAATTTGCATTTCTTAAAAACCGCATTACTTCAAAATCGCACAACAAAAAAAACACATAAAAACAGGATTGACTGTACTTATTTTCTCATTTATTTTTCAAGACCATTGGTTCATTAACTATTAACCTTTTGGTTCATTCAATAAGTATGCGTTTGATTGTTAACGCCTGTATATTTTTGATTTTTGACAATGCAAAAAAAAAACAATTCTTCCTGTTTGGGATTACTTTAGTTTATGAGATGGCAAAACATAAATTGCAGGGCCAAACATTTGATAGAGTGGGTCTATTTTTTCTTCAATCGGTATTAATTTAACGACAGATTATTATGAACAATAATATTTATAATTCTGAATATTATTTTTTTACTCACAAATTCTCATTATATATATCCTTAAAAACGCGTTGCATTTGAAGAAATGATTCAGTCTATATATACTTCTCTAATTTACCTTAAATGTATAATGTATTATACAATTGCAGGAAATAAAACCATTAAAGTGTGTACAAAATGTACTTTATTGAAGCGGCATAACGACGCTCAAATCGACACAATCAGTTGTAGATACGTTAAATTGGGTTTCAATTTCTGATTTGTTTAAAAATCACTTTTAGAGTGTTCACTGTCAATACTTGGTGGGAAGGCATTCTATTCAAGCAAAACGCAATATTCCTTACTACTTATTTCCACATTTATTTGTCAAGACCAGTTGAAGCATATTTAACTGATTCTAAATATTTATCTCTTTATTTTAAAGTTACCACTATAAATATTCTTAAAATATATTTCGTTTGGAAAATAATTTCAGTTTATTACTTTTGGTTCATCCAATAAATATGTTAACGCTATTGTTAACGCCTGTATATTTTTGATTTTTGACAGTGCAAACAAAAATAATTCCTGTTTAGGGTTACTTTAGCTTATGATATGACAATAAATAAATTGCAGGTCCAAACATTTGATAGAGTGGGTCTATTTTTTTGTTGATCGGTGTTCGCTCATGCTCAATTGTACGTAGCTTGCTCGGGAGTGAGGTCTGAAAGTTCTTTTAAAATACAGTCGATTCAATGATCACAGCAGGTGAGAAAGAATGTGTTTTAAGGGAAATAAAATCACATCTTCTATCTATCTTCTAAGGGGAGGCAAACTTTTAAATTCTTTCCGAATGTTAAATGGCGAATGGAGATAACCTAAGTCCTGACTCCAAATTTCTGGACCAGCCAATTCATAACTGCCCACGGTTACTTCGCTGCCGAGCTCTTCCGGCTTGGCCGGTTAGTAAATAGTCCTAAATGTAAATGCGGATATATGATTCAGGATGCTGATCACATCCTCTGGGAATGTCCAGACTTAAATAATGAACGGGAAAAATTGCTCAAGACGATACGACTGTCTGTTAGATCTGTCGGCTCCGTCGGTCATGCCGACTTGGTTGCATCTAAGGCAAATTATAGGGCATTTAAAGAATTCTCCGCGGCTTTTGGATAAATAGTTGAGTTGAATAGATAAAATCTAATATTTTCAACTGCACTTAATTATTTATTAACTTTTAATTTCTGCACACTGTAGTGCATGCAACCAAGTCTTGAGGAATTTCTTCTCTGGACATTTCTGGCAAAATTTTGAACACGACTAACGTTGTTACGATAGGGAATACACCCTATAAAAGAGTGTGAAGCCGTAGCGGGTGGTGGTGGGTACAACGTTGAGTACCCTAGGGAACAAAATAAAAACGGAGTTTATTAATTATGTGTTATTAGATTATATACATATATAATAATAAATATGCATTCAATTGTTCATGCCAGTAAATTTCTGACTTTTCTATAATGTAACAAAAATCTAACGTTGGTGGCAACGGGCTTACAGCTAGTATTATATTAATAGCGGATAATGTTTGTAGTTTTGTAAAATGTAATTATGATAGATTCCATAAATATTTGAAAAAATAACAAAATCAAAATACGTAAGCGGTAACGAGTTCCGCTGATAACTGAATGATCGATAGTTCGATTTTGCTTTAATTTGTTCATTTAGAATTATATGACAGCTAAAAATGTAGATAAGATATCAAGATGCGAAGTATTCTTTTTTTGTGGCTACTATTTATTCAAAAAGACAATTTGTTTTAAATTCAATATATTTATTTAATACTGAATAATATACTATACTTATTTTTTGTGCAATGTATTTTTTCTAGTAGAAAGGAATTTTTAAACATGTTCATGATCTAAAAAAAGTGCATTCAAATAAAAGCTATAGTTAATAGTCATAATTATCAATATTAAGACTGAAAGAAAACCTCAAAAATTTTGGTGATCGAACGAGAACCGGTCCTTTCAACGAGGTATAGTGCTTTACCGAAAGCATAGTTTTAGTATGTATGATAAAATAACGTTAAATATGTACAATCAATTTAAAATCATCATATATATTCGTAAAAATAAGTTCCATTTGAAGAATTAGTTAAATTTATTCATTCTGATTTATTTGATTATATTGAAGTAAGTATGCATTTGATTGTTCATGTTGGTAAATTTCTATTTTTTTATACTGCGAATTTTTTTTCCGTTGGGGGCAATGGGCTAACAGCTTGTAAAATATAAATACACAATAATTATACAATATTTGATGACAACGTTGTCAAAAATTGTCATGGAATTAGTGGTCTTACTATTAAATGATAACACAAAAAATGTTTATAAATCTCTTTTTTTTTGTAGATTTAGTAAAATGTTTCACGAAGAGTTAGCTTTTCTGACAAAAACATAAACTTAGGGATATTGAATATTCTTTTTTTCTTAATCTGAGGCAAAATTCTGAATTCTACACGATCCATTATTTTTGATTTTGATATTAGGCCGTCCCTTAACGCTACCCCTCAGTTGCTATGCATTCCAAAACTTTCACTTGATTTATCCCTGGCTATAATGAATTACAATACATATCTATAATTTTAACGCTGACCGTCGACATCAGATATTACTTTCTTATCAGCTGTTATTGGTTGATATATCTGACGCCACATCATTTTCGTCGGCTTTCCAAAACGAGTCGCTCACACATTTTTATCCTTGTAAAAATATATTTTATTCAAAATATGCCGGATGAGAGTAAATCTGGGATGTCTCAAATAGATGCTGGCCCAATAAAAACAAAACCTACTGCGCCGTCAAAGCTCAGGTAAAACATTTAATTAAATAAATCAAAGTGCAATCTCCGAATCATTGAAAATATGTTTATTGTTTTGTTAGAATACTCGCAATAACGGTATCCGGTAATTTCATCAAGTGCATTAATCTGAAGCAAGCTGCTGAAAATCAATTGTTCTAAAGTATATTTCCTCGAATGTTACATATCTTGAAATACAGATACCTCGACAAGTAAATGCTTGATTTTTAATTGCTCAAATTTGGTTATTTTTAATATTACTTTTTGTTTTATTATTACATTATTACACAATAGTTAATTACTCAGCAATGCATTACATTTGATGTATCACGTATGTTAGTCCGGGCACATTGCATATTTTGGCTGTACTTTTTATCATAGCCTTCAGCATCAATCTTATTTATGTAGATTTTGAAAAAATACTACTTATTCAGGTTGGTCTCATGTCTTCATAAATATATGGGAAATAACGCTTTATGTAAAGATTGTTAATGTTAGTGAGTTATTATGGATCTGGCACAAATAAATGTGATTGGATAGATGTGACGTGAAATAAAACACTACTTGTCATATAAGAGTGATATATGTTTGTTTAATTTTGCATTTTTATGTATTATATCATATTGTATGTTTGCGTCATATTGTGAGACTCTTATTTTTATAGCATGAAATATATATTTTTTTTAAATTTCATAAAGTTAACAGCCTTTTTATTATTATTTTATTTTTGCTTTGTGATATTTTACTTGGCTTGTGTTAACATTTTCTTTTCATATTATGAATTATACAAGTATGAACACTTTCATATAATAAAATATATTCTATTTCATAACTTTTTTCTAACAAATTGTACGTATAATACATTATTCTTGTTTTTTGTTTTACTTGCAGCAGACCTCCCCAGCTCGGGCGGGTGAGTGAAAAAAAAATCGATGAGGATTTTTCACCGTATTATAAATTCGATAATAAGAAGCTAAACGTAGCTATCATTTTCAACCACATGAAATATAACCCAAAACCTCCAGGACAGAATCCTGGAGAGAGAAAGGGTACCGAAGAAGATGCTTTAAAAATTACTAAAACTTTGACTGACCTCAATTTCACAGTGAAGAGATATGATGATTCAACCTTTGCTAATCTTTATAAAGTAGTCACATTACGTGAGTCAAAACATTATATATATATTTAAAAATAGTTCACGTAACATTTAATACTCTCTTATCATTGGCGGAGCCAAGGGGGCATGGGGGCAAACGAAATCGATTCGTTTATTGGAAGCTATGGTATTATAGGGCTGTCGAAATGAGTCGTTGGACCATGTGAGTCGATTTGAAACGAAGATTCCTTGGAGCTTGAATTTTTTTTTAAATTCTTTTATACATTAGGAATATTCTAAATATGATATGGATATTTTATAGAATTATATCGACTTTTTTTCAAACATTTTGATAAATTGATTGACAATTATTTCAATTAATGACAATTAACTTACATTATTTTTTGATTTATGGATTTTTTCAAAATTTAAGAATATTCGAATTATGATATTTTACATACATTTTGGACAAATTTAATAATAAAAATTTTGATTTTTTACTTACCTTAAGCAAATATAAAATTTGATATTTTCCATACATTTTGGATAAAATATTTAACTATGTTTTGGAATTATCCATACTTAAACAGTGTCTTGGGTAAAATATTTTTGGACATTTTAAATATATGTTCATAAATTTCATATCCATTACGAATATTCGAATAATGATATGTATGATATAATATAAAAAATATGTAAATATATTTTGACTATCTTCCATACTCTAAGATAAAATATACATTTAATTTAGATTTTATCCTTATTATAAACATATATTATATATATCTATATATATAAAACAAAGTAGGGTTATTTACACCACGTATATCTCGAGAATTGCTGCACGGATTTCAATGATTTTTGATTTATTAAATTCCTCTCCGGCTAGAATAGCAGAATAAGCATTAAAACATCGGAAAAATATCACGGAAAAGAAATTATAAAGAAAATTAATATTCTCATAGAGTTTTCAAATAATGAACATTTTGTTTTATGCTGGGTTCAGATAGATGACACTAGATGGCACTGACACGATCGACTTTTAAATAATTTTAAATTTAGAGTATGGATTAGAATAAAAAAATCGATGATATGAAATGAAAACGAAGGAAAATCGGATAATATTGAAATGAGGTTATGTTTATAATTATGTATGATACATTTTTTGACAACAATATAACGATATTTGCACGAACGTTGGTCTACTATGAGATGCCACGTTATTACACTTGGACGCTACATCGAAGACATTTTAACGTCGAAAGCAAGGCGATGCGGTTCCTGATCATCCGAATGACTACTGATGCTCTTTGTCATATTTACACAGTTCATCCGAAAAATGACTAATGCTTCTACTTGCATGTCAACAGCTCAATTTGCTTGAAAATGATACTCATTGGCACACGACAATCGCTGAAGAAATTGTTTCTGAATCTCCAAATCAGATACGCACATTATTTTGACATGCTTCACATCGAATTCATGTGAACTGTGGGACAAGTACAAGGATGACATGTCGGAAGACATTTTACATCGAATTCGTGTCAGTTCGGGGAATCCCGATCTCGAGGTGAATGAGAAGATACATAACCACGCTTTACTTTAGATCGAAGACATGTGTTACCTCATGTTCGGCAGTTTGTTAGTCAAGTTAGGAATGCCAACGCCAGATCGTGGAATGAACGACGCTTTCAATCGAGAATTGGAACGTGCACCTGAATATCGTGAGAACCAATCAGTTCGATTGAATATACCACTGTTGAACCCACAACAGAAGGAATTGTACGATACGTTAATGAATGCAATTGATGATGGAAATGGTGACTTATTTTCCCTCGATGCGCCCGGTGGAACTGGGAAGATATTCCTCATGTCATTGATTATGGCCACTGTTCGTGCGAGATCCGAAGTCGCTGTAGCAGTTTCTTCTTCTGGAATAGCGGCCACGTCGATAAAAGGATGGCGAATAACACATTCAGTGTTAAAATTGCCACTAAACCTTTAAACAACTGAAAGTCTGACATGCAAGATTGCGAAACACGCAATGACCAAAGTTTTGGTAGCAAGTAAAATCATCACTTGGGATGAATGCACAATGACGCACAAACGCGCGTTGGAAGCACTCAATCAAACTATAAAAGATATGTGCAATGACTCAAGATGTTTTGGAGGCGCAATGATTCTACTATCTGACGATTTCCGCCAAACACTACAAGTCATTCCAAGATCGACCGCTGCCGATGAAATAAACACTGGCCTCAAATCATCGACTCTTTGGCGATATGTGAAGAAACTTCAGGTGACGAAAAACATGCGAATTGCATTTCTAAACGATCCATGTACCGCAGATTTCTCCAAGCAATTGCTGACTATCTGTAACGGCCGTGTTCCTGTCGTTGAATCGAATGGATTGATTTCGTTTCTGCCGAATTTTTGCAATTTCGTCTCATCGAAGGACGACCTCATCAACAAAGTGTTCCTGAACATCTTTGCTAATCACAAACATCATAATTGGTTGAGTGAACGAACAATTCTTGCAGGAAATAAAAAATATGTGGATCATTTCAACTTCACAATTCAAAATCAAATCGTTGGTCCACTGCATTCCTTTAAATCTATCGACTGTGCCACGTGAATAAAATCATTTCAATGTAATTAAAATACTTTTCATTTTGAATTTTGCACATTTATTGAACTTAATTCATTTGTAGTATTCATTTAAACTAAATTAATTCAGCCAACACAACATTTATTAAGGCGGTACGAAGTTCGTTGGGTCAGCTAGTATATATATATAAAACAAAGTCGGGTTATTTACACCACGTATAAGTCGAGAACGGCTGAATCAATTTTTATGATTTTTGATTTATTGAATTCGTCTCCCCCCAGAATAGCACAATAAGCATTAAAAAATCGGAAAAATCGGCTTGCTTGCGTCGGTCACGTGTAGATGGCGGGACAGTCAATCAAATATATAAAAAATAATGTTTGCTTGATACCGCTCATCCGATCGCGATAAAATTTTGGTGAGTTGTTGTGCAGACTCCAGAAAAGGTTTATAAATCAGCGGTGGACTGCCAATGCGTTGATGTATTTGTTTGTCTGGTATGCGTTTCTATACCGTTCATCCAATTGCGATAAAATTTTGGCAAGTTGTTGTGCAGATGCCTGCAAATGTATATAAATCAGTGGTAGGCTGCCAATACGTTAATTTTTTTGTTTTTCCAGTATACGTTTCTATACCGTTCATCAGACTGCGATAAAACTTTGGTGAGTTGTGCTGACGCCCGCGAATGTATATAAATAGGCGGTGGGTTGCCAATACGATAATTTGTTCGTTTTTCCTTTCTGCGTTCCTGTTCCTATGCCGTTTATCCGATTGCAATAAAAATTTGATGAGTTATTGTGCAGAAGCCCGCAAAGTTTTCTGAATTAGTACAGCCAGCAGTGTGCTGCCAATGCACTTACAAGGGGATCGGTTTATATTAAAGCAATTCTCTGTGTTCTGTGAAGCGGTGAGTTATTATCATTCTGATAGACTACTTAAATAAGCAATCGATTGTTACTTAATACATTTACAATATGTTAAAATATGCAATTTGCTGTAAACTTGTCAATGTTTATTTCATAAAATGTATTACTGTGTATACTAATGCCGTCATAGATAATGTATAAGTCAGAAATTGCAGTTGTGCACTCATTTGGTCTGAGAATATTGTTTTCTCTTAAATTGACAAGGGGCTCTCTGACCTAAGTAAAATTTTACAAAGGGCTCGCGCGAGCCCCTCTGAACTCCTTACAGCCTACCCCTGAGTACAGTCATTTTTCAATGAGAAATTACATCGAAGAAAGCGATCTGCGAGCCATAGCTATCAGTTTCATGGCAAATCATATGTCGCGAAATGTGAAATTCGGACACGTTGATTGGCTATTTTAATGATTCTCTGTGACGCATTTTCTAAGAATTGTCGCTTTTTCTGGTGACTTTTCTCAATTTAGCAAATGTGTGTATTTCATATAGTTTAGCGTCACCTTCGGATGGTTCGCATTCAGCACTGAAATTGCTTTTTATTGCAAATCACTGAGACACTAACATGCAATATCAAAAAAAAGCCGGAATAGGTGAAGTACTTCAATCATGTCAACTCATTATATGGAACGAATGTACTATGGCGCACAAAAAGGCGTTGGAAGCTCTTCACTATACACAAAGATTTGAGAGGAAATTAACATCTCTTTGGTGGCGCACTTATTTTATTGTCTGATGATTTTCGACAAACTCTACCAGTTATACCACGCTCAGCAGCTGCTGATGAATTAAATGCATATCTCTAATCATCAGTTTTATGGCGACACGTGCAGAAATCGACTTTCAAGGCCAGTATGCGTGTAAAACTACAACATTATGTATCCGCTGAACGTTTCACAAAATAATTGTTGGATATTGGGAACTGAAAAATGGAAATCGATGAATCCACACAATGCATCATATTGCCAACAAGCTTCTGTAAAATTACAAGAACCATAGGCGAGGCGAATTGATTCGCAAAGTTTTCCCAAAAATATCGCACAGAATTACAAAAATCATCAGTGGCTTAGTGAACGTATTATATTAGCACCCAAAAACAACGATGTTAATGCCATCAACTTCAGAATTCAAAATGAAATACCAGGCGAAGAGACAACGTCCATCAATACTGTAATGAAACAAGACAAAGTTGTCAATTACCCAACTGAATTCTTAAATTCACTTGATTTGGCAAACATGCTGCCACACGTTTTATCAATGAAAATTGGCGTACCTATCATTCTTCTCTGAAATATAAATTTACCATTTTGCAGCGGTACCAGGTTTTTAGTGAAAAAGATAATGAACAATATCATCGAAGCTAAACATTTTTAATGAAAAATTTAAAGGGGGCTAACATTTTCTCTACGGTGCTAAGCAATACATCCGGTTTGTTGCTGCCCCTTAACGAACTAAATGAAAAAACATGTTTTAACACTAACCGCTCTTTGATGGACGGTAAAAACTCAGGACGTATATTTAAAAATAACATGTTTTTCACTTGGTTCTTAAAGGGCCAGCAACATATCCGAAGTATTTTTAGCACCGTAGGAGAAGTATTACAAAATAAATTTGCTCTCCGCATTCGTATTCACGTTTCATTTCAATAAAACTATTACTAAATTTTAAATATTGGTTATTTAAAAAAAATATATCTAAAATTTGTTCGATAAACAATTGATTTTTATTTCACAGTTGCTAAGCAAGATAAATCTACAATCAACTGCATAATATTCATTGTTATGACCCATGGAGAAGAAAATAATATTTTGTGGGCTTATGATAAAAAATATTCCGTCGAGTATCTTATAAATCCATTCATAGACTCGAATACCAAGCTTGCAGGAGTGCCAAAGCTTTTCTTCATCCAGGTGACCAACTATGAACCATAATTTTAATACGCTAACATTGTCCTTCATTTTTAAAACATCTTGAGTATAAAAATTTAAATATTGTAACTGTTAATTCAATGTTGAGAATGAATATTGTGTCTGAGAAAAAAACATCATTAATATTTAAACCCGAAAGGAAACAAAAACTTACTACAATAAATTAATTTAAATAATATTTTATTCTTGAAAATATACAAATTATTAAGATCTTCAAAAGATTCAATATTTTAAATCTATGCAACAATTTTAATATTATTACACTCGAGAGTAGGGATTCTGTGTCGAGACGTCCCGGGACAAAAGTCCCGGGACTTTTAAGCTTTTTTGCTGTCGTAAGTCCCGGGACTTTGTTGTTAAATGTCCCGGGACTTAAGACAGCCAATTTTACATTTTAATTTTGAAAAAACCATTCTAACAAAATAAAATTGGATGCAAGCAATCGCTAATGTGACCTAAAAAGTTAATTTTGATTTAAAATAAATTTAAATTGGTGTCTATCCTCGAGATCAGTTTTGAAAAAAATGCATTATATTCAGGCTACGGATTAAAGGCCGGGGTTTTAACAAAATTAAGTATGCATATATAAAAGGGACCTTATGAAAGAAACAGCTGTTTAGATTTATAATTGTAGAAGTTTCAAATCAACATCTATTTATATATTGTAATACGAAACAACCATTTTCTATGGGTAGAGACGTGCAGAAATACAAAAAAACTTAGACACGTGTTCGCTTAACTCAATAGTTCAACAATTTGAAACTTGGGATTCACAGAATTCCAAGAAATAATGAAGCCGATAGTTATTTCTAGAAAATTATGTCATAAATCAAGGCGGATTATAAATCTTTTAATATCAACAGTTCAGCTGGGACTAATTGTTTTTCGGAAAGAATACAAGAAAGATCAATGTTTTGGAAAAAAAATGTTGCAACAACGTTTATTACAAAAATAAGAAATCGGCTGTCTGATTCGTCATTAAATTCATTATTATTTTTAAAATCATATTTTGATAAGCAAAAATAAAATATTAACTTTTGTGTAAATAATACATACTATGTATGATTTGAGGTTCTGATTTTATTATTCAATTAATTTAATATTTTCAATATTAATAAATAAATGTGTTCAAAAGATGTATTTATTTTAACTAACGCATACTTTCGGCGGCCTTTTAAAGTACGTACGAAAAAAATATACGTTTAACTGCGTAAAAAACGCTCAAAAAAAAAATTTAATTGAAACAAAATATTAAAAAACGTTTAGGAGAAAGATATCTCCATTTATGTTATTAGAAATTTGTTTAAATCAATTTATATTCGTATAAAAAATATAACTGTACCAAAAACAAATCAAAAAATATTATAATTAAATGTTCATACCTGATTATTTTTTTATATTGACTATTTTTCAGCTGTATTGTGATTTGTGAAGTAACGGTCATAATTTTACCCAATTCATTGTTATTTTTTCAATACATGTATCGTTACATCCCTTTTTAGTACATACATACAAATATTTAATTTTAATAAATTTATAATTTTATTGAAGGGGAAATTAAAGTCCCAAGTCCCGGGAAGTCCCGGGACTTTGACTTTATCACGTCTCGAGTCCCGGGACTTTGAAAAACCCGAGACTTCAGAATCCCTACTCGAGAGCTATAATCTAACAATGGAATTTCAATTTATACCAATTCCGAAACATTAATATTATCAATTCAATGAATATAACTTAGAACATGTGCCGTATTTTGCAACCCTCGTTTGTGTTGACAAAACTATACAAGTAAATCTAATTAAAATTTCATATAACCTTCTAACAATATATTTTCATAATTAAGGCATGCCGAGGAAAAAAAGTAGACAAAGGTTGTCAATCTCAAATCGATGGTGTTGTGGCAACTAATACTATCCGTACAGCAGCTGATATTTTAACTATGTATTCAACATATGAAGGTAGAGTAAAGCTTTATTTTATTACATAATTCGCTGTAAAAAAATCTCCATAGCTTGTACGTAATTGCAGTAAAAAAAACCAGGGCTGTGGAGTCGGAGTCGGGGGTTTTGTCCAGGTCGGAGTTGGGAAAAACTTAAGACTCAGACCCATTTTTAAAAAAATGTGTATTCAAACCACAAGAGTCCATAATGTTGCCACTGCATGCTAGGCTGACTTAATATGATCTGATGGTATAAATATATATAAGTTAAAATCTTATTTCTTTCAAGGACGATCATGCCTTAACTATAAATTATAATCACACTAGAGACTTTTACGTTGCGAGTTGGAAGTATAATCCAGGGATTTTGAAAGCTATTTGATATATTTGAATCCCGAGATTATAAAACATAGTCCCGATGTTTTCGAGATTGGTTTTTTTATAAAACATGATCGTTGTGGTTTTGTAAAAATATTACTTTTCCAATCGTCTCATGCTAGCATGGTAAATCTTGCTTCTTTCCTGCAACATTACTCAATATAAATCATGTTTAAGTCATAACATTCATTTTTAATAAAACGCATTCTTTAATGCAAACATATTTATTTTCAATAAACAAAATGAAAATTCATGGACCAACGTCCGTCAATTCAATTCCATACAGAATAGAGTATTTAAAAAAATTAAAAGTATAAAGCATTATAAAAAAAAAACCATTTCCGGGACTAGGTTAGCTCAGTCCGGGATCAGGGGATCATTAATTTTAATCCCGAAATCCCGGGATCAACATTTTGGCATTAAATTGGATTTCTTAGTCGTGAGGGTGGGCTATTTTCACCATCATAGCATCGCATTCCTAGGTGGCAAGATTTTTAACAGTATATTGGTGCCTTGCACACTTGTTTAAATAAACAGGATATACATATGTGTTTTTTTTCAATTAATGGTTTAAAAAAAACCGTTACACTTCCGATTCTTTTTTAACACGGGTGATAGGTTCCTGAGACCTAAAAAATGTTAGTAAAATGTGATATGTACCAATGGTACTATTATCTTAAAAAAAAACTTTTTTTTAATAAAAATACCTTTTTTATTTTTACGCGCACTTGCCGTAATAAGATATAATATATATGTTAATGAATGGCATTTACTTCTTCTAGTAAATCTTTCCGTCACAGCAAGGTGAAAATTATTTTTAATCCTGTTCAAACAAAAAAATCGGTATAAAAAAAAAACCTCTCTAAAAAAACATGTGTATTTTATTCTAACTACTTTTTTCATTTTGAATATCAGGTTTTTACGCTTGGCGGGAAGAAAAGGAGGGCTCTTGGTTCATCCAGACATTGGCGAATGTACTATTAGAGAACACTGAATGGGATTTGCTTCACATTTTAACGCGGGTCAACTACCAAGTTGCATACGAATTTCAATCAAGCAATAAAAAAGAAGCTTTGGATAAAGCTAAACAAGCTCCGCAATTCACCTCGTCGCTTACCAAGTTTTTTATGTTTGAGAAATTGAAAGATGACCCAGCTGATAAAAAAAAACGCAGTAATATTTTACTCAGAATGTTACCCGGTTAGAAATTCAATAAAGTGAAAATCTTTCTGATAGTGCTACAAATGTTTATTATGTTTATAAAGCATCGCCATTTAAATCATATTGCAGTAAATTTAAAGATTTTTGATTATTTCACTGCATATGTAAATAATATACATTCTTTTGTCTAAGATTTTAAGCGATCTACTTGTTAATGCATAGCATATTTGAATAAAATAAGCACTAATCCGCCTGGTTGTTTCAAAACATTGTGAAATATTTTCGTTCGTATTAAATTTAAGATAATTATCACAGCTCATAAGATCCTTCATGTATTAAAAATATTGAATACAGTTCATTTCTTAAATACGGAAGTAAGTAGGCTAATAATGTCAATTATTTGTAATATTCATGTATCTATAGAAATTATGTATGTAATAAAATATTCTACCCGATTTAATGATATTTCTTTGTTTTACTACCACAAAAAGACTTTTATTGACCTTTGAAAAGGTGAGACACTTTTTTTTTTGCATTGTAAGTCTCATTGTAAATTTCAGTTCTTTTCCTAGGACCGGAAGGCTTTGAATAAAATTACATAAAAATAATATCTATATATTAATACTCGATAATGTCCGTCCGTATGATTGTCCTTCCGTATGATTGTCTGATTGTCCTCGATTTCCCCTCCCCCTCCTCCACCCCAGCCCCAATGTCATCATTTTTTTGTTCATACTAAAGACATATTTTTCCAATACACTGTTATTTGACGAAACAAATCAAATCGCTGAAAATTTGAATTCTCATACAAAAAAGTGCCGCGGTTAGGATTCGAACACAGAACTCTGGATTACCAGTCGAGTTCTCTATCAACTGAGCTAACGTCATAATTATTAAAGGCGATAAAAATTGGTTATATAAATTAAAAATTTGAAAATGGAACGATATTTGCGATTCCAACTGACTTCGATTGTTTGTATTAAAGATTCAAAAATGGAATATTGTGACATCTCTCAAGTAATGAATGTGGTATATTTTACATAATATAGTTTCGACAGTTAAATGCAAATATTCCATGTGTGTCATATATATACTGACGGCTATTAAATATTTTACGTTTTAACAGAGGGTATTTAGAATTTATCCCGATACTTTAAAAGTTTTGTATCTTTTGTTTTAAATAACGAGTAAACGAGTCAATGCTTTGCACAAGGTAAATTTATGCTCAAATACTAATATTTGTCGCCCGCTGTGGTCTAGTTGGTTAGAGCTTGCTCTACCGATCAGGGGGGTCCGGGTTCGATTCCCGGTAAGGTCACAATGTCAAATTGGATTTTTTCAATTTTTCAATTGAGATCTAAGACATGGGTGTTTGTGACGTCAATTCTCCTTGAGTTAATCTCATGTGACTTACAAAAATTCTCATCGAGTATATCTCGTATGATCTTTCAACTCTAAAACTTTAAAAATATTTGACGCATTGGCGTAAGCTGTAATGTCAAATATTTTTTTTAATTTTCTTAAAAATAAAAATAAAAAATATATATATAAATAAAGTAAGCGAAATAGTTTGATAGATTGGGGTCAACGAGATTAAAATATGGCAAAGTGAGCCAAGTTAGGATGATGGAAAAAAGTGAACTGAAATCCACCTTTTTTATTGCATAATTTCAATTATTTTTTCTCTAAAATACATTGTTTATGCTTTCGATGGATTCGTCGGTAACTTTGTGTAAGTTCATTTTAATATAAAATATAAAATAACTTAGATTATTCCACGTATTGTGCTACAAACTGTGACACATGTTTCGCCTCTTTCAGAGGCATCCTCAGACAGACTTACTTTTACTTACTTACTGAAAGTAAGTCTGTCTGAGGATGCCTCTGAAATAGGCGAAACGCGTGTCACAGTTTGTAGCACAATACGAGGAATAATCTAAGTTATTTTGTGTTACTTTTTTATGCTTATTTATTTAATAAACTTTCACATAAAATTTTTATAATACGAAAAAATCCTCCAGTTGGGGCCAACGGGCTTACAGCTAGTCATATATTAAAAATTTAAGAATATATATTTGCACGACAGAAGACACCGCATTGCAGAATCAATGGGAAAATTCTTTCCAAATATAAAGTGACAAATGGAGATAACCAACGATTTTGACTCCTGAATTCAGGACAGCCGATCCATAGCTGTCTATAATCTCTTTCCTGCCAATCACTTTCAGTTTGGCCGGTTATTAGATAGCCCAACTATATGTGGCAATACAATTTAGGGTATTTTGGGAGTGTCCGAACAATGACAGCGAACGGGAAAAATTATACTACACGATACGATCAGTCGCATCTGTCGGCCTCGTCGAACATGCCGGCCTGGTTGGGTATAGGACAAATCGCGTCCCGTAGAAAGCGAATGGTACACAATTTATATAAAAAAAAAACATTTACTCTGTTTTTTTATTTGCTAAACTTTCTGTGCATTACAGTGCATGCAGCCATCTCTTTCAGGAATTTTGCTTTTGACATTTCTTAAAATTTTAAACACGAATGTCTTTGTTACGCTGCAGAATAATCTTGTTAGAAAAGTTCAAAGTCGTAGCAGGTGGTGTTGGTTACAACGTTGAGCTCTCTAGAAAATATAAACTATGTGTCTGTAAGAATTCCAGTTATTTTTTACTATTACATATTTTACAGTTTAGTCAATTAAATTAAATGTTCATTCAATTTATTATGGATAGACGCATGTTAATTTACACCAGGCGTCGTGGGGCGGCCGGTGAGCCTTTTAAAACATTTTTTTTTGTCTACACATGTCATTACAGTGTAATGACATGTGACCCAAGGGCGGCCCGCATTGAAGTGTGGTATTACCCTCGTAAAATATTTGGCACTTTTACAATAAAATGTTGCTGACCCTTGATTTACACCATTATAATATCGATCAGTAGTTTTTCAAAATTTCATGAGATTTAAAATAAATCCAAAAACAGAATGTTTCATGCCCAGTCGTATCCCTGCACTTGTTTGCCATCAATTCTCAAATATTACTTTTATGTATCTTTAATTATAACAAAATGTCGTAGCCGTGTGTATATATTTTTAATAGAATCAGGTATTTCAGTAATTAAATTCGCGTTTTAAAAGATTATAATAAACGAATAATCTTAAAATAAATCGTTATGAGTTTATCGCACTGTAAGTTTATACTAAAATAAACCCATACATCTAATGAAAAATACTTTTTAACTCTGGTTTTTTCTGGAGTCAAAACGTTGACCATAACTGAGTTTACAAACGTTCATGATCTATCACTCGGCTAAGGATCCGGAATTTCATCAATACTGACAGTAATTTTGTCATTCATTAGTTTATATTGAAATTTAATTCATTATTTTTTGTTTTTAATTTTGATTTCTGAAAAATTTTCATCTCTCTTAGTATGGAAATAAAATTGATCAAGCAAATATTATGTATTTTGGTATGGATGATCACAACATAAATTTATGTATAATTTTAAATCATTCAAACTTTGACGCTACAGTCTTCAATAGACCAAAACGCAGAGTTGGTACTGAGAAGGATATGAAAATATTGGAAAAAATTTACGAAGCCTGATTTTCACCGTCAAATTTTATGAAAATCCAAAAATCAGCGCAATAAAGAACGTTGTCAAAAGTGGTATGTTAAAAATAATCTATTACCTTTTACACTACCGTACCTGGTAAACGTATCCGTACCCAATATGGAGCATAAGAATTTCTGGTGAACACTGGCATAGCAATCTTAAGTTTTAAGCAGTGTTGTAGAAAATCAGCAAATTATGAGTGGGCCGTGAAATCCTAGCCTTTACTAACAAATTGAATGAAAATGAAATCCTCAATTCCCTATACTTTTTCCCCAATATATCTCCGAAATTCGTTTTTTTTTTAGCTCACCGACGAATTTGAAATCCTCAATTGCCCTCTCGCAATCCTACAGCGCCCCCCAGACTTCTAAACGGTAACGGTACAGCCCCCGTTAAGAACCACTGCTCTAAACGATCCATTATTTTTTATTTGGATATTAGGCCGTCCCTTAATGCTACCCCTCAGGTGCTATGCATTCCAAAAATTTCACTTGATGCGTCCCTGGCTATAATGAATTATCATACATATCTATAATTTTATCGCTGACCGTCAATATCAGATTAGCTTTCAGCTGTTATTGGTTGATACATCCGACACACATAATTTTCGTCGGCTTTCCCAAACGAGTCGCTCACACATTTGTATCCTTGTAAAAATATATTTTATTCAAAAAATGCCGGATGAGAGTAAATCTGGGATGTCTCAAATAGATGCTGGCCCAATAAAAACAAAACCTACTGCGCCGTCAAAGCTCAGGTAAAACATGTAATTAAATAAATCAGTGCAATTTCTGAATCATTGAAAATATGTTTATTGTTTTGTTAGAATACTCACAATAACGGTATCCAGTAATTTCATCAAGTGCATTAATCTGAAGCAAGCTGCTGAAAATCAATTGTTCTAAAGTATATTTCCTCGAATGTAACATATCTCGAAATACAGGTACCTCGACAAGTAATTGCTTGATTTTTAATTGCTCGAATTTGGTTATTTTTAATATTACTTTTTGTTTTATTTTTACATTATTGCACAATAGTTAAGTACTCAGTATTGCATTACATTTAATGTATCACGTATGTTAGTCCGGGCATATTGCATATTTTGGCTGTACTTTTTATCATAGCCTTCAGCATCAATATTATTTATATAGATTTTGAAGAAATAATACTTATTCAGGTTGGTCTCATGTCTTCATAAATATATGGGATATAACGCTTTATATAAAGATTTTTAATGTAAGTGAATTATTTTGTATCTGGCACAAATAAATGTGATTGGATAGATGTGACGTGGAATAAAGCACTACTTCTCATATTAAAGTGATGTATATTTGTATTTATATGTTTCCGTCATATTGTGAGACTCTTATTTTCATAGCATGAAATATAAAAATGTTTATAATTTTATAAAGTTAATAGCCTATTTATTATTATTTTCTTTTTGTTTTATGGTATTTTTCTTAGCTTTTGTTAACATTTTCTTTTAATATAATAAAATATAAAAGTATGAACACTTTAATACAGTAAAATATATTCTATTTCATAACTTTTTTCGAACAAATAGTACTTATATTACATTCTTCTCTTTTTTTACTAGCAGCAGACCTCCCCAGCTCAGGCGGGTGAGTGAAAAAAAAATCGATGAGGACTTTTCACCGTATTATAAATTCGATGATAAAAAGCTAAACGTAGCTATCATTTTCAACCACATGAAATATAACCCAAAACCTCCAGGACAAGATCCTGGAGAGAGAAAGGGTACCGAAGAAGATGCTTTTGAAATTACTAAAACTTTGACTGACCTCAATTTCACAGTGAAGAGATATGATGATTCAACCTTTGCTAATCTTTATAAAGTAGTCACATTACGTGAGTTAACACTTTTTACATATATATTTAAAAATAGTTCACGTCAAATTTAATACTTTCTTATCATTGGTGGGAGCCATGGGGGCATGGGGGCAAACGAAATCGATTCGTTTATTGGAAGTTATGGTTTTATAGGGCTGTCGAAATGAGTCGTTGGACCATGCGAGTCGATTTGAAACGAAGATTCCTTGGAGCTTGAATTTATTTTTAAATTCTTTCATACATTAGTAATATTCTAAATATGATATGGATATTTTATAGAATTATATCGACCTTTTTTCAAACATTTTGATAAATTGATTGGCAATTATTTCAATTAATGACAATTAACTTAGATTATTTTTTGATTTATGGATTTTTTCAAAATTTAAGAATATTTGAATTATGATATTTTACATACATTTTGGATAAATTTAATAATAAAAATTTTGATTTTTTACTTACCTAAAGCAAATGATATTTTTAAAAATTTGATATTTTCCATACATTTTGTACAAAATATTTAACTATTTTTTGGAATTATCCATACTTAAACAATGTCTTGGGTAAAATATTTTTGGACATATATGTTCATAAATTTCATATACATTACGAATATTCGAATAATGATATTTATGATAGAATATAAAAAATATGTAAATATATTTTGACTATCTTCCATACTCTAAGATAAAATATACATTTAATTTAGGTTTTATCATTAAGGATAAAATATATTAATATATATTTTAAGAAAATACATTTGTTTTCCGACTTTTTTTTTAACATTATTTTATTATTATATTTTGTTAAAAGTATTTTTGGACATTTTGAGGATTTTTTTTCTTATCTATCTAATCTATTTAACACTTTCTACGGTGCTAAGCAATACATCCGATTTGTTGCTGCCCCTTGAACTAAATAAAAAAACATTTTTTAACACTGACCGCCCTTTGATGGACGCTAAAAACTCAGGACGTATATTTAAAAATAACATGTTTTTCACTTGGTTCTTAAAGGGCCAGCAACATATCCGAAGTATTTTTTAGCACCGTAGGAGAAATATTACAAAATAAATTTTCTCTCCGCATTCGTATTCACGTTTCATGTTAATAAAACTATTACTAACTTTTAAATATTGGTTATTTAAAAAAATATATATCTAAAATTTGTTCGATAAACAATTGATTTTTATTTCACAGTTGCTAAGCAAGATAAATCTACAATCAACTGCATAATATTCATTGTTATGACCCATGGAGAAGAAAATAATATTTTGTGGGCTTATGATAAAAAATATTCCGTCGAGTATCTTATAAATCCATTCATAGATTCGAATACCAAGCTTGCAGGAGTGCCAAAGCTTTTCTTCATCCAGGTGACCAACTATGAACCATAATTTTAATACGTTAACATTGTCCTTCATTTTTAAAACACCTTAAGTATAAAAATTTCAATATTGTAGCTGTTAATTCAATGTTGAAAATGAATATTGTGTCTGAGAAAAAAACATCATTAATATTTAAAACCTAAAAAGAATCACAAACTTACTACAATAAAACAATTTAAATAAAATTTTATTCTTGAAAATATACAAATTATTAGATATAATATATACATTATTATTACGTTTTTTAAAATATTCATCTTCAAAAGATTCAATATTTTAAATCTATGCAACAATTTTAATATTATTACACTCGAGAGCTACAAACAGTGGCATTTCAATGTGTATCAATTCCGAAACATTAATATTATCAAGTCAATGAATATAACTTAGAATATGTGCCGTATTTTGCAACCCTCGTTTGTCTTGACAAAACTATACAAATAAATCTAATTAAAATTTTCTATAAGCTCTAACAATATTTTTTCATAATTTAGGCATGCCGAGGAGACAAAATAGACAAAGGTACACAACACGATGGTGTTGTAGCAACTAATACTATCCCTACAACAGCTGATATTTTAACTATGTATTCGACTTTTAAAGGTAGAGTAAAGCTTTATTTTATTATTTAATTCGCTGTAAAAAAAATCTCCATAGCTTGTACATAATTGCAGTGTAAAAACCAGAGCTGTAGAGTCGGAGTCAGGGTTTTGTCCACAGTTGGAGTTGGAAAAATCTTAAGACTCTAGATAAGCCCAGTCCGAGATCGTGGGATCATTAATTTTAATCCAGAAATCCCGGCATCAACATTTTGGCTTGGATTGTGAGGGTAGGTTATTTTCACGATCATAGCATTGCATTCATAGGTGGCAAGATTTTGGTGCCTTGCACACTTGTTTAAATATACAGGATATATATGTATTTTTTCAATCAATAGTTCAAAAATAAAGTTCCATTTCACTTCCGATTCTTTTAACACGCGTGATACGTTCCTGAGACCTGAAAAAGTTAGTGAAATGTGATATGTACCAATGGTACTACTAAATTTAAAAAAAACCTTTTTTTAATAAAAGTACCTTTTTTATTTTTACGCACACTTGCTGTAATAAGATATAATATATCTGTTTATGAATGGCATTTACGATTTCTTCAAATTCAGTTTTAATCTTTCCTTCAACAGCAAGATGAAAATTATTTTTAATCCTGTTCAAGCAAAGCAATCAGTTTTAAAAATGTAATTTTTCTGTTTTCTCACAGTGTTATTTTGAATCGGTATAAAAAAAGTTTCTCTAAAAAAACAAGTGTATTTTATTCTAACTATATTTTTCATTTTAAATTTCAGGTTTTGTCGCTTGGCGGGAAGGTGAGGGCTCTTGGTTTATCCAGACATTGGCGAATGTACTATTAGAGAACACTGAATGGGATTTGCTTCACATTTTAACGCGGGTCAACTACCAAATTGCATATGAATTTCAATCAAGCACTATCAAAGTATCTACGAATAAAGCTAAACAAGTTTCAGAATTCACCTCGTCGCTTACCAAGTTTTTTAAGTTTGAGAAATTGAAAGATGACCCAGCTGACAAAAAAAAACGCAATGAAATTTTTCTCAGGATGTTACCCGGTTAGAAATTGAATAAAGTGAAAATCTTTCTGATAGTGCTACAAATGTTTATTATGTTAATAAATCATCGTCATTTAAATCATATTGCAGTAAATTTAAAGATTTTTGATAATTTCTCTGCATATTATTTACATTCTTTTGTCTAAGATTTTAAGCGATCTACTTGTTAATGCATAGCATATTTGAATAAAATAAGCACTAATCCGCCTGGTTGTTTCAAAACATTGTGAAATATTTTCGTTCGTATTAAATTTAAGATAATTATCACAGCTCATAAGAACCTTCATTTATTATAAATATTGAATACAATTCATTTCTTAAATACGGAATTAAGTGAGCTAATAATGTCAATTATTTTTAATATTTATGTATCTATCGAATTTATGTATGTAATAAAATATTCTACCCTAAATATATTTCTTTGTTTTACTACCACAAAAAGACTTTTATTGACCTTTGAAAAAGTGAGGCATGTTTTTTTGTATTGTAAATCTCGTTGTAATTTTCAGTTCTTCTCGTAGGACCGGAAGCTTTTGAATAAAATTACATAAATTAATATCAGATATTAAAAATTTAAGAATATATATTTGCATGACAGAAGACACCACAATGCAGAATCGATGGGAAAATTCTTTCCAAATATAAAGTGGCAAATGGAGATGACCAACGATTTTGACTCCTGAACTCAGGACTAGCCGATTCATAGGTGTCTATATCTTTTTATTGCCAATCACTTTCAGCTCGGCTGGTTAGTAGATAGCCCAACATTTAAATATGACAATACGATTTAAGGTATTTTGGGAATGTCCGAACATGGACGGCAAACGGGAAAAATTACACTACACGATACGATCAGTCGGATCAATCGGCCTAGTCGAACATGCCAGCCTGGTTGCGCCTAGAACAAATTATAAGACATTACAATTTTATGACGTCCTGTGGAAAGCGAATGGTACTCAATTTATAAAAAAAAATCATTTACTCTCTTTTTTATTTGCTAAACTTTCTGTGCATTATAGTGGGTGCACCCATCTCTTTCAGGAATTTCGCTTTTGACGTTTCTTAAAATTTTAAACACGAATATCTTTGTTACGCTGCAGAATAGTCGTAGAAGACGGTGTTGGTTACAACGTTGAGCACTCTAGGAAATATAAACTATTTATATACGAAACACTTCACTCGTGTACTATACGCATTGCGAATTATTGAGACTACTTACCCTTCAAGGTTTCGGGTGATCTATCATGAAACAACTTATATAGCGTATGTTCTTCTTCTTAAAGTATCTATATGTTAATAGCGGATAACATACCTTCGTAGTTAGTTATGTTTGTAGTTGTTATGTCCCGAGGTCTTCTTTTTCTTCTTCCGAAATATATTTGTTAGCATATTTGAACATTTGAATTATTCTGAAAATTTCAAAATATGAATACTACAGGGCAGTCGATAAAGTATAGGGCAGCTCAATAATGATATTATTTACTTATTAACATATTTATTTTATCGAATTATGATATTTTCCATAAATTTTGGACAAAATATTGGATAATATTTTTGGAATTTTCCATACTTTGACAATGTCATGGGTCGAATATTTTTGGAAATTTTACATACATTTCCATAAATTTTACATGCATTACGAATATTCTAATTATGATATGGAAATTTTATAGAATTATATTTTGACTTTTTTTCATACATTTTGATAATATGTGCCATTAATTTCAATTATTTTGCATGTGAAAATTCCATTAGTTTTCCGATTTTTTTCTAACACTTTTAGGGTTCGGATTCTCAAAATTTTAAGAGTCGACACCCCCGCCCCCTATCTTGATGATTTCTGTTATCCTATATGTGAGACACCCTCCTGCCTTGATGATTTTTGTCATTCCATATGTGACACGGTTTCTCAACATTTAAAAAGTCGACACCTCTACTGATTTATGTTACTTTCGCGACTCGACACCCCTGCTACCTCAAAAGTTGATTGTCACATTATTTTTTTATTTATACTAAAACCACAAATAAAATAATAACATTTTTTTGCTATGGATCGAATTTTTTTTAAACCTTTTGAGCAGAAAGTTTTCTCTTATTAAATTTGGTTTGGACGTAAATTTACAGTTCAGAGAAATCCTGTTTTCACGTGCCTGGAATTTTCCGCTATTTGCGTATATTGTTTTGCAATCCCGGTGTAGTTTAGTTCTTTTAGAGAACTGAGTGTATTCCTAAAAAAATCCATTCGGAGAATTAATTACGTTAAGATCTTCTTTTTTATACAATAAATAGGTTTGTAATCGATTTTTTACGCCAATAAATTTTCTAATTATTTAAAAATGCAACAAAAACCCACCCGTTGAGGATAACGGGCTTACAGCTAGCTTTCTGTTAAAGTTAATTCAATTTTAAGTTTCATTTTATAAAATGATCTTCCTTTAACTATAGCGCATGCATACAATATAAAGTCGATTCCATCTATCACGCTATAACCTAAATCATACATACAATCAAATTTCGCCGTTGATCAAATTCAATATCAATTTTTAAAAAACAATCTTGTGATGCTGTTTCCGTTTTTAAATATGTTTTTATAGTGTTGCCACAAATTTCATCTGCAAGTTATATTTGAATGTTTTATCATTTACATATAGTTACATTCAAATATATATATTCTAGTTTGAGTGATATCACTGATAATATGATAAATAAGTGAGATAACGTATAATATCGATAAGGCAAAATAATATTATTTCGTTTTTGTGTGCATCTGCAGTGTTAGGATCGTAAGTACCACCTCATCTAGGCTTCTTGAATAGAAAAAATAGTTATATTTTGACCAAAATGGAGTCCCAAACGGATGCAAGACGAATGTCTATAAAAACGGATGAAAAAAGGTAAAAAAAAAGCAAATTAAATCTTAATTTTATTTGTCAGTCTCTCAAAACACATTAGTATGCAATATTATCAACATTGTTCCAGACTTTAATCAAATTCATTGTTTTCGGTCATTTTTTTAAAGGTTTGAAGACATTTAATTCACATTTATATTTTATTATTTCTCTAAAAACTTCGATGAAAAAGTATATCTTTTATTATTATACAAGTAAATATATATATATAATTTATATAAAATTACATAATATATGAAGAAAGTGACTATTTTACATGTAAAATTTTATTCGAATCGCAAAAAGCGTTGGGTACTAAAGTTTTTTAAATAAAATTCTTGACTATTCTATGGTATATTATCATGTTTTTACTGTGCGTAAATAAAAATTAAGAACTATACCATTCTTTTCACCTTTTTTGCCATACAATCTTGATATGTCGATTAAATTAGCGCTATTTCAACTATGGTTCAACTTTTTTGCGGTAAAAAATGGAATCAAGCTAAATTCTTTTCACTGCCATTTTTCAATTTGACTTTTTATTCGATGCAAAGGAAATTTGAATGTTTCCGCAGTATGTTAATACATACTTCAGATTATTGCGAATAAAAAATCACCAACAATATGCAATGAGCAGTTTTTAAAGTACAGAAAAAAGCAGAAACTACTAGTGATGAAAAAGTTTAAATTAATAATTAAAAACCAGAGTAAAGTTTTCGAGCGTATTAAATTTTGTAATTCAATAATTTTGTATTGATCGTGCGTTTCTTTGTTCATATATTTTTTTATTAAAAAAATCTTACCTGTGTCTGTAAGAATTCCAGTTATTTTTTACCATTATACATTTTACAGTTTCGTCAATTAAATTAAATGTTCATTCAATTTATTATGGATAGACGCATGTTGATTTATACCATTATAATATCGATCAGTAGTGAATTAATATTCTATGATGCATAAGATGGTTATCAGTCGAAAATTGAAATAATGTTTTCATAAAAGATACTTTTTAAAAGATAGATTTTCATATCATTATAAGATACTAGAAAAACTCTTTGTTTTATTAATTATTTCATAAGCCGCTGCGATGTAATTAATGACTCATCATGTTCTTTATCAAACAATTCTGCTTATTTATCGTAATTCAAATGACAAAATTCTTTATTTTTATTTTTATTTTATAAAAATTTGATTGTATGATACCGAAGATAATCTTCTAAATCAGTGCCCCGCAACTGGTGTGCCGCGGAACACTGGTGTGCCTTGAGCCGATACACTGATACAGGTTTCACGAGGTCAAATTAAAAAAATATAACTAATCGAAATCCTTTTGCGACCAATACAATAAATTGTACGTAAGCTCTGTCTTTTCAAATTTGAGAGGAATTTGTAGAATTTTGCAATGAAAGGACGTTAAATTTTCACTTCGCCCAAATTCCATTAGTTGTTTTCTGGATTTCCGTTAAGAAACAATATCCTCGCATTTCCGAGAAACCATTCTAACAGTACTTCCATTTTCGACGACATATTCATGAGAGCAAAGTTTTTAACTCTTATATCAATTAACAATGATGATCTTGTTAATTATGAAATTAATTATGAAATGATTATGAAATTAATGAAATATTAATTTAAAAATCTCTCTCTTGACTTAGAACTTCGGTTTGCGCTGTCAAATATTTGCGCAACACCTTCTGTGTTATATCTTTACTTTATTTATTACAATCATATGATAATTTACTATTTAACACTTCCCCTCCGGTGCTAAAAAATACTTTCGATATGCGGTTGATCCTTTAGGAACCAAGTAAAAAACATTTATTTTGTTTAAATACACGCCCTGGGATTTTATTGTCCATCAAAGGGCGGTAAGTGTCAAAACATGTTTTTTAACATGGTTCTTTAAGGACCAGAAACATATCGGAAGTATTTTTTAGTGCCGTAGGGGAATTAATATATGCTATTTTTTTTCAAAAGCTTACAAGGTCGTTCCGAGAGTTGGCATTTGCATCGTCACTATTTTTATGTAAATGCTCGTTTATATTTTTATCTTTTAATATATTTTATCAGCGATGTGATTTATCAACACTATATTATATTCATAATTTTATTATTATTACTCACAATATATTATATATATGTTACAATAAATGGTATTATACTTTCCTTATGCGGTTTTAATATAAGCACTAAAAAGCAATTGTAGATTTCTAGAATAAAACTTTTAAATAAGCTATGAAGCTATAAGTCTACAACAAATAATTTATTTCGAAGTTTATGTTAATGTTATATGGTTGTATTTAAACTCCTTGTCATTTTTCCCCGCTGAAAACTTAGGGTAATACATATTCGGTAACTGCTTGAGATCGATCGTAACAAACATAAATATGAATACAAAATTTCAGGAGATTTAAAATAAATCCAAAAACAGAATGTTTCATGCTCAGTCGTATCCCTGCACTTTTTTGCCATCAATTCTCAAATATTACTTAATTAATTATAACAAAGTGTCTTAGCCGTGTTTATATATTTTGAATAGAACCAGGTATTTCAGTAACTAAAATTTCGTTTTAAAAGATTATAATATAGAATGATTTTAGAATAAATCGTTATGAGTTTTTCGCACTGTAAGTTTATGTAAAACAAACCCACACATATACTGAAAAATACTATTTAACTCCGGTTTTAGAAGTCAAAACGTTGACCATAACGGAGGTTTCAAACGTTCAAGATTTATCACTCGGCTAAGGAACCGGAATTTTATCAATACTGACAGTAATTTTTTCATTCATTAGTTTCTATTGAAATTTAATTCATTATTTTTTAATTTTGATTTCAGAAAAATTTCCTTCTCTCTTCAGTCTGGAAATAAAATTGATCCATCAAATATTATGTATTTTGGTATGGATGATCACAACATAAATTTATGTATTATTTTTAATCATTCAAACTTTGACGCTACGGTCTTTGATAGACCGAAACGCAGAATTGGTACTGAGAAGGATCTGAATATTTTGGAAAAAAATTTACAAGGCCTAAATTTCACCGTCAAATCCTATGAAAATCCAAAAATCTGCGCAATAAAGAACGTTGTCAAAAGTGGTATGTTAAAAATAATTTATTACCTTTTACACTTCAGTAAACAATTTTGGAACAAATTGTGAAACGGAAAATTTTTCATAATTTATCAATGATTAAATTAATCATAAATGAATGAGGTTACCAATAAAATCGTATGTTAGGTAAAGATAAGTTATTTTTTTACGAAATAACGCGTTACTCTTCGCGAATATCACAATCTGGAGCACCATGCCTGTGCCATTGATTTAATAATATTTGAATCGCACATTATTACATCATTGTATTTGTATAATAGTTTTAGACAATTGGCATTTTCTCGCATAAGTTTTGTAAATTGTATGTAGAGATTGCTTTTATAAACCGTTTTGTCATTAATTGAACATCAACCAAAACCATATTTAGCACATTCTACTGATACATGATTTATCAATGTCACCCAAAATGTCTATCGCGAAATTCCAATTCCAAAAATAGCCAACACTTTCATTGTTAAAACCAAAATCGATAAGATAAGATATTCCCGGTACTTTTAGTTGATTTCAATCGAAAACCGAAATTCGATACGGAATAAACATTGTCAAAATCAAATGAATTCCTCATTTTGTAAGATAAATGTCATCAAATCCCCTGCGATGCATTTTTACTTTTTGCCATTATGCCTGCGAGTAAGAAATTGTCGAACAAACGCGACAGAAAGCTATGTATTAACTCGTTTACAAACTATAAAAGTAGTTTGGTTGGTGGAACCAGCGGCGGTTTACGCACCAGCACGCGCTTGGGGCCTTCAAACCATAGGGGCGTCAAACAATCTTAATTTATAATTACATGGAATCCTGTTATTTGAACAACACGGCCTCCAAAACTTATTGTGCCTGAAGCTTCCTAATTGCTTAGTCTAGCGATTTCCAGCCTGGAACAGTTAATACTATTTATTTACCCTTTAAAACGTTTCTTTATTACTATATAAAATAATGGATGGGGAGTTTTGTGATCATTGAGTGAAGCATCAACGTTGCTTTATATTTTGTATGAAAACGAACAGCGAATATAAACATGACTCACCTTCTAACAGATCCGGTCGGTCGTGTCTCGTTTTTGTCGCAGGACAATTGCAAGAAAATATTACCCAGTTCTCAAATGACAAAACCTAATTTCTGAAGAGAACTGATAAAAATTTAATGATTTTTTTTGATTTTTTCTGCCAAATATGTTTTTTGATAATAAAAAGGAACAATTAAAGTGGAACCCAGATCTACCGTTCTTGCATTATTCATTTTCCCTGATGGATCGTTTATTTTTCACAGCCCCGGTCAAACACCCATAAGAACAATTTTAAATAATCGCGCGTTAATCGTTCCTGTCGCTCATATACATATATTATTTATTATATGTAGTCTCGCCTCGCATCTCACAACTAAAATGTATAAATGAAGAAAACTAGAACTCTAGCTGAGTAATCGAAAACAATTCAAGACATTGAATATTATTGTTCAGGAGAAAAACGAATTGACGTGGCAAAAAGAGTTAACTTTGAAAAATATGCGATTTTGCAGGGTTTCTGTTTTAATTTAAGTACCAACTTGCTTATAACCAACTGAGTGTGGATTAAGCAATTTAAAAAATATATATTTTTCAATAAAAAAGTCTAAGTAAATAGATAAGTTTTTAAAAAATAAAACATTTATTTCGGTGTTATTTGAAGATTTTTCGTTTACTTATTTGAAAAACGTTAAATCAGGGTTTCACTGTATTGAGTTTTTTTAATGAATTTATGATTAAAATAAAGTATTTTAAAGATTTATTTGTTTAGGCTTGATTGAAATATTTTGATATCTGAAGAAGAATAAGAGAATAAATTTCAATTTCAATATTTTTCTTCCTGACTTGATGCTTGCCTTATTTTTAAGAAAACAATTACAACAGCAGCAATTCATCCACCCTTTTATAACTAAATTGATAAATAAATCTGAAATAATTTTACATTTCATCCATAACAATAATTACCGTGATATACCATCATACGAACATTTTTTCAGTATCTGATTTAGATGGTAAAATACTAAATTGTATCATGTTTATTGTGATGACTTACGGAGAGGAGTCGAACAACCTTTGGGCTAACGATGGACAATACGTTGCTGATGATCTAACGAGTCCATTTATTAGAGAAGATTCGATGCTTGGTGGAATTCCCAAACTTTTCTTTATTCAGGTGATTTTTTTATGAATTTTCTACAATGAAAAGGATTTTGAAGAAAGTTAAACGGCTTTTTTACATTAAAGTTATCTATCAATTTTCTCAACACTTCGATAAACATGTTCTTACGGAATATTTTATTCCAAAAATTATTCGGAATTTTATTTAACAGTATTTAGAAACTTATATGTCTAACGAAAGTCTAAAAACAGATATAAAGATATTCTCCCTTATCAAATGAAAAGTTTTAGTTAATTATTATGTTGATAAAATGTAATATCTTACTGTTGTACTTGAACACCACTGGTACCTTATTCACCTTATGGAGAAAAAATATTTTTTAATTTTTAGTGTATACAATAAGGTACCCTATCTAAACAAAAGTTACAGTACATACACCCTTGAAGTATCTTAATTCAAAATTCCATTAATTGTATTGACATATTTATTCATATATCATACATTGTATACCCATCTCCGTAAAAGTTTAATTAAACAAATTTGCATACTTTATAACATACGGGCGTATCCAGATTTTAGAAGTTTTGCGATATCGCAGTTTGACTGAAATTTACATTGTTTGGAACAAAGATTGTTGAAAATAAAGTAATAATGTGCAAACAATTATCTTTATTTTCAACAATCCTTGCCCTCACATTTCAGTAAAATACGATATCTTTTAACTACGACAATCTATATACGCCTATATATAAATTCGCCGCGGGTGACCCATATAAATGTCAAATTGGACGAATGTATACGTCGAATTTGTTTGGAAAATGAAAGTTTTTGTGGACCGGCAATAAAGTCCTGCGGACCGGTGCCGGTCCGCGGACCATAGGTTGAATAACATTGCCATATATACACTTTTCTCTCATTTCTAGTTGAAGAATATTTATATATTCATTTTAGACATATTTATAATTTTATTCCACCGTTAAAATTATCTACTTTTTCGATTTTATTCGCAAAAATTGTAGTCATTACAATAAAAATTAAAGATATTTGATCATAACGAATAGATGGGATACAAGCAAATTAACTGATGATTATGTATGATGAATATGCTTGGTATGAATATTTTATTATAATTGTTACCTAGAATTAATATATATACAAAATAAACAATTTTCAGTCTTGTCGAGTCAAAAAGAAGACATCGAGAGTATCTCAAACGGACGGGAAACGAGAGAAAAAAACTATATCTATGGCAGCTAACATTCTTGTTATGCACTCGACATTAGAAGGTTATTATTTTATTTATAAAAATCGGACACGTCAAAATTTCTGTGTGGGAATGGGATTTCTTTATAGCATCATAGTCATCACCCATGCGTCCTTTACGTAGAGGGCCAATCTTTTTTAGTGTGTTGTCTTTTTTTAAAAGATCTATTAGGTAATTATTAGAATTATCTTTACCATGCTGATAATCGTCTAATGTTTTGAAATCGTTACAAACCTTTCAAGATAAAATCGGTAACTGAGATCAATATTTAAATAAAACCATAGACATAACATTAAACAATATGCCTATCTCCTCTTAGTGAATATAATATATAAACTAACAAAAATCAGTCCAACGACAGTGTGATGCCGGAATAGTTATAAAATTAATTGTGTTCCGAGAATATGCTAACTATATAAAAGTATTCAATATATGTCAATATTCATTTTAATAAACACCATACTTTCAAGGGTTAGAGCAAAAATGAAAAAAAATGTTGAATTAAATGATAATGGTTCAAAACTGACATACCTTACAATTATTTACAGATTGTCTATCATACCGAGATAAGAAACAGGGGTCATGGTTTATCCAAGAACTTGCGAATCAACTCTTGGAAAGCATCAAATCTGACATCGATATTCTTCACATTCTGACATTAGTCATATGTAATGTTACAACTAAACATAAAATACCGAATGATAAGTCAACTCCAAAAATTAAACAAATACCGGAATTCAGGTCAACATTGACCAAATGTCTTAAGTTTGTAAAATTTGAGGAAGTTTCAAATTCAAAACAAAATAAAATCAACAATTTGCCTGAAATATTACGCCAGCCAAATAGTATTCTTCAGTTGCCACAAACTTTCCAGTATCCAACAAAATTTTCAACATTCATAGACGGAATGAAAAAATTAATACCTAAAAAAATATCAGGTTAGTATCAACTAGTTATGCAGTAGTATACATACAATTTGTACAGTATATAAAATCGAAACGATAAATCATTTGTATTTAGGGTGTTGGTGCTCTTGGTTCACTTCATAATATCATTTAATATATAGAGTAAATTCTTACAATTCGGGGATAAATTTTTATTACAGGTATTATATTTAGCATTAAATTGACTGAACTGCTATTCATTTTTTCAATACCAACTTCATTAGAAATTCAACGCTTTTATATGTTTTCAGCAATGTTATCCTATCCCGACAGCCAAACCGACACCAACATAAATATCAGCCAAGAGGACAGTGTTGTTTTGGAAGCCATCCCTTCCACGAGCTTTTGTGCAAACATAAATCCTTCGCTATTACCCGTTAGCTCGACTGCTTCATATGTGATTAATTCTCCCGTTATCCAGCCATCAAGCTGCCATATAACTACAAAGGAAATCAATGTTAACAACAAATTACCATTACCACAAACACTGCCTACCGGAGAAACCAAAAGCTTGCGAAAAACTTCCATCAAGTCTCAAAAGTATCTTCCAAAAACGCACCAAGAGAAAACACAGCTTGAAATTGAACAAAACATACCAAACAAAATAAAGCAAAATACCACCGTTTCGACGTTCCAGATGGTTTCTTCAGTATTTTTACACAGCAAGGACGAATACCGTGAGTGTGTTGAAGAACTTAAGAAAATAAAAATTATACCAGAGAGTGTAACAAACCTTACACATGCAATTCAGCTTGATTTTTGTACATCAGATGATTACAATAAAGCTATATCATTCTTGGGTAGCAGAAACATTCCCTTTCACAGCTCTATACTTCCTTGTCTTAAGTTTGTGATTAGAGGAATTCCCGAGAAAATTACAGAACAAGAAATACTCAAAGAATTAAGAGTATTAGAATATCCTGTAGCAAAAGTTGAGCGAATGATGCTTAAATTCACACAGATACCACTTCCATCAGTCATAGTAGATATAAAGCGATCAGCAATGTGGGAAAAAAAGATATTGAATTTATCAAACATCCTACATTTACATGTGAGCGTAGTATCACCATATTGTGAAAATAGTCAAAGAAATTTCGGAGTCAGTAGCTTTAATTCCCCTGAAAATGCAAGTCACGCCAATAACGGGTTCCCCGAACCATTCAATTTTGTGAGGGGACACAGAAAGTCGCGGTCTGTTGGCTACGACTGCCCTTCAACTAGTAGAACATCTCCGAATCCAACCATATATAGACAACGCCGAGCATCGAATGAAACCCAAAATACCAACAATTCAACCGCATCTTACCAGAATTCTTCGATACCTAGAAGAAGCCTACAGCATCAAACAATTCGCTGTGAAGAATCTCTACATGTTACTGAGAATCGAAACAATATACCCGTTATTATGATGAATCAGTTCACGGAATATTTTGAAGGCCAACAAAAATATTTGACTGAATTAATTGTTAAACTTAAATCAAATGAATGAAACATGATATGTATATTTTCACATCACAGACCAATTGCCCTAACCTTTAAATATCAACATGTTTACGAAGTGGAAAAAATGCACCCATTTGATTTCTTTGAATTTTATTAAGGTTATCAATCATTTGTTCACCAAAATTATACCTGAACGAGTCTCTGCTTAATCTTCCTTGGTGATAGGAAGTTAAATAGGAAATAAAAAAATGACTTACCGGATGGCCGCGAAACGTTGCACTCTAAGTAAAATCGTTAGACGCTGCAAACGTTCGTACACACTTTGTATGGAACTTTGCAGCGCCTAACGTTATTACAATTAAAATCGAAATTAGTGTGGGAGGTTTCGTGGCCCTCGGGTTACGCTGCTTAGCTTGCAGAGCTTTGCAAAGTGAAAAATTAATATTAGTAAGAAAAGGGATAATGTGCAAAAAACGATTGAACAATGAATTATGACAAATGTATTAGAAATATAATTTCTTCCAATGTAAGAACTTTCTTTTATTGTTTCATTATCAATTATTGTAATAAGTAAAATTATTCAAAAAATTCAAGAAGTTTCATTATCATTTCTGCATTGCGACATATTATGTTTTTCTAGCATGTAAAAATATTAGTGATACAAGCAAAATACAAATGAACTAAGCATTTTTTTAAATATTGATAGCAAATTAAATTTGAATTATTCTATACAATGAACCTGGATTTTTTTTAAATGGCGGAAAAAACAGGAAACAAACCTGGCAAATTGGGAAATAACAGGGAACACTGGTGAAAAACGTATAATTTGCGTACATGATATTTCAAAATATAAGAAACATTTATAATATTAACCTCAAATTTATCGCACTTTTATAGCGCTATCGTTCTACAGAGTGCTTAAAATTATATTAAATTATCGGTTTGATATTATAACGCTATTTTTCAATTTTCCTAATGAGTTTATTCCCACACAAAAATATTCCTCGTGGTACCTTGGTGGTATGACATTAGCTGAGCGGCAGTTAGTGGTGATAACAGGGTTGCTGAAAATTATATCGAAACATTTGATACGCTGATTAGGAAATAAAAATATGTGGTGAAACAAATTTTCAATGTTGGTGAAGCTGCCCTCTACTGGAAGAAAATGTCTCCCAACTTGTAACAACATTAACAAAGTTTTTGTAATTCAAATGACAAGCTCTAACGGATGCCATCTATTTAGATTTATTTTATTGTTATTTTTGTTTAAATAACATTTATATAGGAAGGTTTTATTCATTTGAATCACTGCGGCTGTTCAAAATGCATGTCTTGCCATCAGTGGCGGTTCCTGACCTAAAATCTTGGGTGGGCTAGAAAAAAGCATATTTCCACTTCACCTTATACATAAATCTACAAGCAAATTAACAAATACTACGACACTACTGCAATGCATAAATTATTATATAATAAAATCAATGCTAATGCAACTAAGAAATAATATAATTATAACACGGAATCCTTAAATTCGTCTCTTTCAAAGTGAAATAACAAGTACCTACTAAAAGCAGTACAGAACTGTCACTTGCTGTCACTGAAAGTCAATACCTGTCACTTTCATACAATACAACGATATTGGTATTTGTGTTTCAATGCATAAGTATGCGTAATGGGCAGATTCTGTTTAGCCCCCAACGATCAACAGAAGCTTGACAGATTGAAACACAATCGTTTGTGTTTGATGACGTTTCCGTGCATACAAATACAAAAAAAAATCTAATCGTGCTTGATTGCGCCCCAGTGTAAAGAAATATTGTCTGTGGTTACGGGCTTGAAGGATTTAGCCCCTGAGTCTTTGGTGTTGCCAGAGTGACGTGACGTTGCCTGTTCCCTGTGAAGTATTTATAGGGTTATTGTTTTTTTTTCTGCCGGCTCAGTCTAAAATTGTAATACAAAACACAATCGAGAATATGATTGTAGGTAGACGTAATATTGTCTTATATTGACAGAGGAAAATTAAAACAAAGATATTATATTCATTTGGGAAAGGTTAGTTACGCTTATAAATGTATTTATTTTGTTTAGCGGCCGAATTGCTGTTCATTTTTATTCATCCATCTAATGTTTTGGGTGAAAAATGCAGGTCGGGCTTAGCCCACCTAGCCCAGTACCTAGAACCGCCACTGCTTGCCATTATGATTACAGCCCTACATGCTGTTAACTCATTAGTCCCATCGTATCCGTATGGATAAATAAATTTCTACCCTCAAGTGCCCGGGCTAATTTTTAGATTTTTTTCTTTATTATTTGATATTACAATTACACTCATATTTACTAGGAAGTAGTCATTTTGAAAGAAAAAAATTGCTCAGACTTGATAACATGTATTTCCATATGGACACGCTGGGCACGTACGTAAGAGTATATTATTATTTTATAAAATAGAACTAAAAATAATTGATTAAAAACAATTGTTGATTGAGCATGGTGTCACCTGGTGTGGTTATTCATGGTATCACCCCATTTATATCAATTTATTGACGTCAACCTTTATTTTTTGCTCATCACTTGAAAAAGTAAAAGTTGTGAAACATAAAGGCAACATAAACTCTTGAGGATTTTAAAAGTAAGAACCAAAAAAATAGTTTTAAGCCATTCTCCCCTCCCCTTTCCAAGTGACACCACTGACTTTCCAAGTGACTGAGCTAGTACTAAAAGAATAATCAACATAATTTTACCCACTTCTCAAAGCATATCGCCATCACTGCTCTAGACCAGTGCTTCCCAACCTGGGGTCCGCAGCCCTGTGAGAGACTGCAGGTTTTCTCTGGTGGCCGCGGCAAAATATGTTTTGTATTGAGGGGGGACCGCGAATTTTTTTTTTCAGATTTAGGGGGCCGTGGTGTGAAATTTGTTGGGAAGCACTGCTCTAGACCAGTTGTTGGATGTGTGATCATTACTGAATTTTTTAAACATTGCTAGTTTTTCAATTTTAGGCGTTAAATTTGTTACTGTTTCCAGCAGAGAGTTCTTCGTATTTGAATTGGTTATTCGCGACGTTGTTTTGCTTTTAATCAATTTCATTGTTGAAAATGATTCTTCACATTTTAATGTCGTTCCAAAGCAGTATTTATAACCATTTGCTAATTTTTTTAGCTCTGGGAAATGTTCATCCGCATGTCGCACACATGGCTTCAAACACACTGAACCTCAGTCGCACTGTGTTTCAATCATACCACATCTCACTCATGCTCTCTCTTTCTCACGCACACATTCTACAATTCTAAACTATCAAAACACGGGACGAACTGATAAGTAAGAAGGCTGTGTGATTGAACTGAGAGCATTGGGGTATTAAAAATATGATTTAGTTATAGCGCCTACTCAAAATTTTATTTTTTAAAAATTGAATGCATTTAAACATCATTCTTTTAGTGAGTTTTATAATCAAGCTCTATTTTTTTTATTTGACGTATATTTTCTTTTATCATAAAATATTTATGTTATAGTAATTGTTACTTTGCCATAGCAAACAGGTTGGTAACTAGAGTCCCATTACGAAAAATGTCGTGTTTTTTGTTTGAAATTGGAGTATTAGCTGTTATGCCAAATATTGGAAAAATTCTACGATTTTTTTTGCATACCTACCTAATCAAAATACATATCTGTCAGAAAAAAACCGAAAACCGGTTAGTGTTTAAGTCCGGTTAATTGGAAGCCCTAGCCGGGACTATGAAAAATAAATGATCCATGCAAAACGAACAATGCGAGAACGGTAGATCGGGGTTCCACTGTACATACCTATCATTATGAAACAGCATTTTCGACATAACTTTTACTAAAAGAAAAGCACAGGTCATGCTTTTCCGCAGAAAGATTCCTTGCAAGCAAGCACTTCTGACATTGAACCAGAGATTGATTTGTTATGTAAAAGCATGCAGCCGCATCCTATCTAATTAAATTGTTTTTGTAAATTTCATATTATATGTGTAGCGTTTTTATTTATAGTTTTTAAATTTGTGTATCAGTAAATTTCTATTTATTGTGATTAAATATAAACATGTATTTATTAATAATAATAATTAATGCCAAATAAAGATTTTTATGAAAAATATATCTTGTTTTTCGGAAGGTCTTTGGATTATATTTCAGATTTAGGGGTCAGTGTTGTGAAAAAGTTTAAGGAAGCACCGTTTTAGAATACACTTTTTATGTATTTTTATAATGGTTCTAGTTTTGTACATTCTACTTTCGTGCACCTATTCACAAACCAATTAAGTATGAAAGTCAACACCGATAAAAATCAAATAGTACACTCAAGACTATGATTTCCTACACCCAAGGTATTACAATTCATTATAATTGCCACATGATACACTGAAGAATTAATAACAGCAGAACAAAAGCTTGGCTGATTATTATAATCATATCAATGCATTGTCTAGTTTTTCTTTCATTCACATCTGCCGTGTTTTTATGCTAAAAGTGTTTTAAAAGAGTAGTAGTGTAAACGTATTTTTTTTCATTGTTTTGATATTTTCCATAATGTGTAATTTACATATTTTCTAAATATTTATGGGCTGTATTGTACGTAGCCAAACTCTATTACATCAATAAAACAAATATTCATAGTTTTAGTTTATAATTACATGTTTATATTACATTTAGCAATTTAATATATCTATATTTTTGGCATGCTGTGTGAGAAACAATGTTTTCGTATAAATACAATTATAATAATATAGGAGTTTATAAAACAATAACAAGAAAAAGTCATTAATGTACAACAGTGATAGTTTCGATAATTTCGAGAATATTGTTTACATAGTTTAATTTAATGTTCAATTGCATAGGTATTTGACATAAAAGGAACACATGGAGGTAATCTAATGATTTCGGAGATTTGCTTATAAGTAATACATTAAATGAGATTCGTAATAAATTTTATGGGAATTTTTAAAACAATGCAGTTCGGGAACTATTAAAATGTGATATTTTCTATCACTCGCTGACGCAATAGTTAATTGTATGATAAATTAGATGCTTAGGCCGACTTGGCAGATGGCATCTTTGAGAACAGTGACGGTGTTTGCAGGATATCTGCGAGACAAAGTGAACATTCAGTTAACATTTAGAATTTAAATGTCATCAGATGAAAATAAATAAACCAATCACTCGTCTTAGATACACAATCTACATCAAAAAAAAATTGGTAGATTTTAAAATAAAAGGAAACAATTATTAGAGTTAATTTATAGGATACCGATAAAAAAATAGAATGTGATGTAAATAAATAATAAATTACAAATAAAGATTATTTTGATAACCTATTTCTACTTAAATTACAAATGGAACCGCTTCATTTTCTATTTACTATTTTACGCAGAATATAATTGGCTACAAAAGGCGCTTCAAAGGTAGGTTTTAAATATTTAAAATAGCCGTTTTTATAATTTTTCCATAGGAATCATACGTTAGACAAAGAAAGCCTCGATTGACTCTTATTAAGCGGTAGGTGTAATAAGTCTTCGAATAAAAAATTGAGAATGTGTCCTGATAATGTATTAGTAGCTTTTTAATGTTAGATTTAATAGAGATAAATACTTAAACATAATAGGCAGCTGATGTCCTTAAAATTACAAATATAATTAATATTTCGATTTTGTCGGAATTCGAGACTCAAACATAATAGTTTTGTATAATTTTCCACGATGAAAGATCATCTAATTCTGAAAAATATACAATAGATGAATATTTTCATCGACCATTATAAAAATACACTTTTTATTGTAGATATGTCTGCTCCGTGATGTCGAGAGTAAAATACTTTAAAACAAGCTTGACAAAAATATTGCAGAAGTTAAGCCAAGTAGGGTCGAGTAAATAAATCAATAACATAAATTGGGTACACTTCTACAATCTAAGTTTAGTTAGAATACGTCGATAACTCTATGATAATTAACTGTCGTAATTGATTTGTGTGCAATTATAAGCAAAAATTAGTCAATAGTTAACACGAGAAAAGCTGCAACCTGCTAGTAATTAAATTATAAATTGTTTTAAAAATAAACATAAACGTTGGATACACAGAACTTACGTATAAAAAATATAAATGCAATTAGTGTCATGTTAAAAGCTGCCCTCAAATTAATATCTAAATAAATAAAAACCTTCTTTGAAATATTTCAATTTTACAGACTGAATTTGAAAGATTTGAATTTTTCACCAAGTTTACTCTGATGATAAATGGCATACAACTTATGTAAACTTGTTTACTTCATAAAAGATATTCAGACTTCTGGTTCCCGGCCAAAGATATTATTTTGTTATTCTTCCATATAATACAAAATGTGGATACATAAAATATGAACTTATGATCTAATAATTACAACCAGTGCTTTGTTTATCCAAGAACGCACTGGAATAGAGATCCAGCATGTTTTTCAACATATTTTATTTTTATCAGAAGTGGCATTTGAATATTTAATGAAAACTGAATGTTGGAAGATAACATTCAACCATGAATACTAACAGCAAAGGAAGGAGTGGAGAAGATTTGTCAGATAAGAACTAGACAAAGATTTGGAGTTTATCGATAAATAATAAATTATTTTATTTTTACAAACTTTTACAAAAAAGCACTGATTATAACTGATTTTAAATAAATCGATCCATGATCCTTAAGTTTCCAATAAATTTATTAAAAAAATATTTGGCTGATTTCTGGTATACTTATTATGCAATCATATGAAGCATTCTAACGAAAATTACATTATCTCGGTTAGGTCACATTAATAATGGGTAGTTCAGACACGGCTCATTCCATACAATGCATTCCTGTAAACTCATTGATTGAAAAACTTTATATAGTGCAAGAATTAAGAGTGAATGCGAAACACATCAAAATATTTTTTTAAGTTAGTACAAGTTTAAGTACCTTCATAGAAAATAGCAATGTTTTCAAATTTTTCTGAGCTTTCGTAGACTATCTACCTGACTTCATTGCATCAGTGTTTTTTTTTCACGACAGAAACTTTGATAAATATAATAATTTTGTTGGAATACTCGATCACAGTTCTGAAACATTGTATGCTAATGTGAATTCCGTGTATGAAATACTCAGATATAAATAAAAATGTTAGTCGATACAAATTAACCAGTTATTGCCACTATACAAAAATACAATTTACACAAATTATTCATTCCTTTAAAATAAATATGTTGGCCTGCTCACTTTTCGCTCATCAACTAACAGATGACACTGAAATGCAATATTGCCAATGAAAAGCTTTTCGAAATTATTTGAATGTTATAATAATTTTATATTATATTGATCTATATCAGGGGTCGCCAACCTTTTTAGGCCTACCGCCCATTTTTGCTTATTTTTCACGATAAAATTTCCCTACCGCCCACCAACATCGCTATATTTCAATCCAGTATATGGATGAAAAAATTTCTAGAAGGAATTTAGATGAAATAAAAATCCCCCACCGCTCACCGCGGAAGCCTTTACCGCCCACTAATGGGCGATACGGACCAGGTTGACAACCTGTGATCTATATAAATGTTCATGAATAAATTTGACTAGTTTTTTAACAATATAAAAAGAAATTCATTTACAAGCGAAATTCTGAACAATGACATGAATTTTATTTGCATTAATTTTTAATAATAAAACTGCATTCATAAATCGTGATATCCTTTTCAAATGGCACTGAGAATATTCATTTCGATTTAAAAGATTAGACTAATTTTAATAAGATAAAAAGATTTTTTTATCTGCGTAGTATTTATGTATCAACCGTATTTATATGTATCACTGTTAAGGTATATTATATTGAGGAAGAAATAAATTTCATCTCAGTGAATAATATTGATTTGCTGAGGATGGATGATTAGCAATTCCTGACTGAAATAATAATCATCAAGATTTAATAGGCATCCTCCCACAAAAGCGTGAGATTAAATTGCTTTCTTTTTCTCCCTACTCTCAGTAAAGCTAAATTGTCACACTACAGTCGAAAATGGTTATTCCTATTACAACGGAATCCTTTTATGTGGAACAGTTAAAAAGGGAAAAACACTTTTTGAAAAACCAAATAACCCTTGTACTAAAAAAACATAAATTTCAGTGATGAAAAATCATTATTCGGAGAGCATTTTTGGTAGAAATCATTCTACGTACTGACAATGAGGGTATCGAGAAAATATGAATTGTGAAATTAAAACATACCGTTTTTACAAATTCTGCTTCTGTTACATCCCATATTGTGACTATTTTATTTTAAGCCATGTCCAATCTCCATGTGGAGCATATACAACCCTAATAAAGCATCTTAGCAAAAATTGTTCGATAAGAATTTAGTAATCAATTGCTGAACCTCTCCACCGAATGAAAGAAAAAGGGAACAGTTTAAGGAAAGGTCTAGTGGTGTATTAATCACTCTGTCTATTCCCCAAGGGGAGTGATATAAATATGACAAACAAACCATACGTGCCAATAAATCATACAAACTTGCAAAATCGTGTATGTTTTAATGCTATTTTGTCACAAATTAAAATGGTATTTGAAAAAAAAAAATATAAAAATATATCTACGGAAATTTAGAAGTTTCCTTCGGAACTGAGGGAGGAAGCAAAGCAATTGTCGGGAGACAGGAAAACATGGAGGTGCTGCGTGGCAGCCATATGCTCCACATAGGGAGCGAATATAGTCAAAGAAGAAGAAGACACTTTTAAATATTGAATTGTAATAGTAGGACAATAACATTGAATGCTAGATCATTTGTCATATTTACATTGGTTACAACTGATACGCCTTATTAAATCTCAGATGTGTAATACAATTTGTGTATTCAACTTCATTGCAAATACTTCGTCATTCACCCCCTTTGCAATATTAGCATGGCAGTTTGATTGAAGGAGTCCTTTTTTAAGTACACTATTCAAGAAAACAAAAGGTAAGACAGAAATCTATTTGAATCTCAGAGAGACAATTTGGCACCTGACATTTCTGCAGATATTTGGCATTAATCTTTTGTAGAGCTTATGGGCAATATTTCATTAAGCACCTTATAATTAGTGATACTTATTTTTAGAAAATATATAATGTTATCAGATCAAATTTACGTTTTCAAACCTCACAGACTTTTCCCAGTTAACTTTCACAGAAAATGGACATAAAATTGCTCTAAATGCTTTCGTTTGTATAAAAAATCAATTTATAAAAATCATATATAAACTATTTGAATATCCATTTTGATACAAAGGCATCTATATTTTTCAACCAATCTACACACTCCTTTAAAATGTGCAGCCCTACCGTTGATTTATATCAGAACATATTTTCTATCGTACGAGATGGAGGGTAAATAGTGAGTCGTTAATAATAAAATAATAATCTACTTATAAAATCACATTAGAAGTCTATTTGTAAAACTTAGATAGACAGATCATAGCAAATAAACATAACACATTCATTTATTTTGAGAAGTATAAAATATTTGTGAATGTTTCTTTTACTGTTCCGCTCAATGAGTAGAAGAAGAATCTGAATAATTCTACAAATATAAAAACAAAACTATCTCAATAGAAGCTGTTTTACGAGAACTGGTTGTCATTCAATCACTAGGCCTCACTGTTTTAATGTAGTATTTTTTTTTATGTAGAGCATGAGCATCTCAACAAAAATATTTAAAAAAACAAAACACAATTTGTTGTACTACCACATTGTTTATATAAACCAGAACAGGTTTCGCTAATCACAAGCATTATCACCTTATCATAAATAAATCATGGTTAATGTGTTTTCATTTTTGATTACAGATTAGTAGTTATTATTTGCAAGGGGTCCTTAACATTTAAACAAGGGACAATTAAATTTCATTAATTTGTAATTAGTATATTTATAAATAGTATTCAAAACTCAATTTATTAGTAATAAGTCTGTGTGGATTTTTTTTTCATCAGTCGATAATGGTTGTAATGAGCGAACCCAGTTCTGATCTATACAAACATACAGCAGTGCAAAAAAAATCAAAAAGTCAAGTAATTTAATTATGGAGATACGAACCTGGGGATACTGCAAACGAATAGAACAAATGCCAAATATTTTTAAAAATTAAACTGAATGTCAGGTGCCAAATATTATTAAACTCTAGCTCACATTTTATCGGCAGCAGAATCAAAAAATATATTTAAAGAAAGACAGAAAAAATAATTGATCACAGCATATCTCTGACTTGTTGCGTATCCATATTTAATATGAGACATTTCATGAATGTCATTTCTTTACGAGCATTGTCCAAAATAACACGTGGATCCTGAGACGTGCAACGAAGACAATTAGGTGCAAACACCATTGCCAAATTTGCTGAATCCATTTTGGTTTGAATGACAACCTCGGGGGTAGAAAACTGCTGCAAAAAGCCCACTAAATATGTAAGTACCTAAAACCAAAATTTTCAAGTTAATAAATACAAAGTCAGTAAGTGATTTTATTTGAGCATCGAGTTTAAAATATGTTGTTTATAATTATACGAATCTGAAAACTTACAATTCGATTCAGTCTCGGAAGCCTTTGGACAATATCAATGGCATTTTGGGTGTTATCAGGATCAGCCACACATTCCGCGTAAAGTGTATCCGGAATAAGGGGCTCATATAATTCTCTGTACCACAGCTTCAGGAGACTTGCGGGTGCATGCGCATCTATATATTACAGTGAGTCATTAACTTTTATATGCAGGTAGAGAAAGAACACAATAAGAAACAAAACAGCAGTTTTACTCAAGGTGACATAAAAAGTCTCCACACAAACAATATTCAATGGGTAAATTTGTCATTAAGTAGGCCGCCACGTTTATCTCCGCAAAAAAATCACAATGTAGCTAAAAACAATGCCATGATTTAGAATCTATTTACATATTTTGGTAAATAAAGCCTCTAAATGAAAACCAAGATAACTTACTGATTATTTTAGGGTTTGATGAAAATAAATAATCAGAGGTGAAGTAGGATAATGAAATTTAAAAAAAAAAACACATTTCTAGACAAATATATGAAAAGTTTTTTCGCATTATAACTGACATTATTTGAGTATGTAAAATTTTGCAATCATCACAGAAAATTATGAAAAATTTTGAATTCATTTTCTTTTATCAAGTTAATTTTTAGATTTTTAGATAAAACATGTGTGCAAAATATACCTGTTATTTGAATATGGTCCGGCAGTTCCCAATTATCCAGTCGAGATTTCAAAGTATTCACCTCATCAACATCTGCCGAAACTCGGAATATGCCTTCAGTTTGTTTGCCTTGCAGTGCCAAAACCTATTTACAAAAAAAAAATACCAATACAACTGTGCAACAAGCTGCTGTCATAAAATTCTTTACACAATGGTTGGTCTTTTATTTCCCATTATTATACACGTTTGAGCATAATTCAGTAACTTTGAGAAAATTAAAAAGGATTTTTGCCTGGGATTCTGTCAAAGCAGGGTTGTAGGACAAAGCGTAGAAATTTAGCATTCATAACCAATGCCATCATCATTAACCGCTATCTAAAGAAAACAGGTTATTTTCTTACCTGCTGTGATAAAGCAACTTGAATCCAAGGTAACTGTCTATTGGGGAATCTATCTTTTTGCAAAATCATCACTTCTCCGAGAGTATTGCCAAACATTGATGAACGGAATATTTGAATCTACAAAAGAGAAATGATTAAGGCATCAAATATTTCATAATAAGGAAAACACTTTGAAATTATTGTGGCAAAATCTGCCATTTTCAAAGCAAAAGAAGAATTGACAAGGTACAACAGAATTGGCATAGTAAATTATCTAAGAAGAAGATCATTAAACAATCTTCACTCACTCTAGCTTGATCGATGTCTTCAGTGTTTGGTTTTCTAGGTTGCTTTTTACCACATTGGCCAATACGTTCCAATCGTCGACAAGCTACCCCAGCATAATGTGACACTTGGACATGAATAGGCCATTTTCCAACCTGAAATAAGTAATATAGCACATGTGTTTTTTTTTTTAAATAGTTTAGGTCTAGGTGTTTTTTTATTTTATTTCTCGAGATACCAAAGAATAAAGCCTGTCAAATATATCAAAATTAAAGATTGTGGAATTGCCATTTGTTATCAGACAATTCAATATGCATTACAATACGAATAGATTCATTGCCTTGCCTAATATGGATACCGGCAGTATAGATTTTACACGCTCCCAATAATCAACCATCTATGATAAAAGGCCTTTATCCCTCATGACACATGAACAGAGTTCAATGCTGTATAAGTAGCATACTTATGTTAATTTAATTTAATGTATTTCTTTTTAACACACATACATGTGGTCCTCGGCTTTCGCACATAATTGGTTCCTGAAAATGTGTGTGAATATCGAATGTTTGAAAGTAGAGAGATGTCCAAAAAAACATTTATCTATCAATATACATAATTAATGAGGCGTATTTAAGTGCTTCCATGTGTTTTCTTCGTAAACTTGTCAAGTGCTAGTTGAATACCACCTTTTTTTCTTTTCTTAATAAAGTGTTCAATAACATGCCGAATCTTTCTCAATTGCTCTACGTACTTAATGTATATGTTTTTTATTGGGATCAAATTCTTCCACGATAGTCAAAAAATTATCAATATGCATGAAAGCTTCATTTATATTTTTGATTGTAAAAATATTGACAATTTTATAACCTTCTTCTTCACTTTCATTGTTGCTCAATTAAATATTCATTTAACAAGGGTACTGAGTGAGATTCAATCAAGTCATTAACATCTACATAGTAGAAATCCAAGATGAGTTTATTCATTAGGCTAATTATTTAATATGTGATAGTTTCCAGTTTCTTCAGAACCTTTCATTGTAGGCTCATTTATTTCCGCCCACACATTTTCAATATTTTTTAACGAGTTCCACATATTATAGTTCTTCCAAAAATCTCTTAATGTAGGCCCACCTTCCCTGTCAGTTGCCTTCATGACCTACTTATTATTTTCTTCATATAATATTGTTTAAACGTAGCAATTACTGTTTGGTCCATGGGCTGTATGAGCCAGATAGTATTGGAAAGAAGAAACACAACATTGATTTCCGGGTATAAAATCTACAGAATCTCAATTGTCTAAAATAAATAATGCATGGAAGCGAACAATTTTTGCAGTATCGAAGAAATCTTTAAATAATTGACTTTAAAAAAGTGTACAAAATAGCGAAAGTAGAATGTACGCTTGTACATATTCAGTGGTAATTGTGTCTTAATTTTGTTTGATCTGTTATTAGACCAATTGAGTTTTTAAATAGTTTATTTCAAATGTCAAATTAATAGAGTATCGGCATAGGCTAAAATACATTATTGTCTGGTTTCAAAAATTAAAATGAAAACTACAAAGAGCAACACCTATACGTAAATTAAGCATAAAACTCTTCTTACCTCTGGAAAGGTGTCTGCGAAAGCAGGATCACGGTGTCGATTCATATAGTTTAGTAGTGGCGGCTGGAAAGCAGGAGAAGGGGGAACGAAAGCCAAACTCACAGCCAACAATTCCCACCCGCGAAGAAGACTGTCTCTTTGGGGATTTTCAGTAGTTTGCCGACACAGTTGCACATACAATTCATCTCGTAATCTAAAAGACCAGGATATTTATAGGCACTATACTAAAAGTAAATACAACATTTAATTATATAAACCTAATGTATAAGGCACTTGAAATCTATCAAAACCAATCATAAAATACAATGCACACACTTTATCGATATCATGCTTGTCATAATGCACAGCAATCAATACAGCTAATATTTCACAAACCCTTAGTACCAAATTTACAAAACATGACTCACGCTGGGTTGGTATAAGCAGCTTGAAGGACATCTATAGCAACAGAATTCAACGTCATCCCGGGCCGAGCTTTTCTGTCTCCCATATAAATCTGCACAAGGCGAAATATTTCCGCTGCCGCTTTTTTGTGAGCCTTATCCCTCCTCGCGCCGAGCATCGGTCCGCTTATTCCTGAGGACGTCCATGAAAGCATATCTCTTACCGATGCCTGAAATTAAAGAATATACTGAAACCTTTATTTGTCAAGCATACTTAAAAAAAAACTCAAGCTTTACTAAATTTCATTACATTTAAGCACTAATAACACCATAACATTGAGGGTACTAAATGCTACATTCCTCATTACAAATTTTGCAAATTTTTTCTTCAAATAAAAAAAAATAACTAATACTGTAAAGGTTTAATACTTTAAAATAGGACTATGATTCAAGAAAAAAATTGACAAAACATATTTTCAAAAACAATTTAGTCAGTCAATTCTACCAAGTAACAGTTTAGTTATCTTTCGTGCCTGTTATGTTCTGATTTGCGGTTAAATAAACAACAAGGATAACATACCTTCTTTCTAAAAATTCCTTTTGAATGTAAGTTGAGATTGTCCTGAGCGAACTTTTCAATGTCAGTCTCCTTGGGAGTGTGATGCAGTGCCGGATGCGATTTCACAGGACTATAAAGAGCTTCGCATACCGCCTGCAACGGTATTCCAGGAACCGGTGCAGTATTTGGAGTGAACCCGATTCCAGTACCGCTTGCAGACTGGAAATATTTAGGTTATCTTTTTATTAAATTATATAGGAAAGTTATCGAATTTAACCTTGTATTAAAAATGAACTTCCACAAAGTTATCGCTGAATCCATCAAAAATATGGAAATATTTAATCAATTTAAGAAAACTACAATTATTAACTATATTAGTGACGAGTAAAATATAACTTTTTAAAAAAATAATATCAATAGCCTGTGGCGAAATTTTGTTTTAGTATCTCATGCGTCAGAAGAATTTTAATACCAATATGAGACTTAGCGAAGAAAAAAATGCTTTCTACTCATAACTTATATAATAACCTTACATTCCATACCTCCCCTCCACCTCCGTTATAACTTTTCCAAAAGACAACAGTTAAAATATTTCCCACAGCAAAGTTACAGATTTTTTCATACAGTGGATAACACCCAAACCACATTGGAGGATTATTTTTTCATGTATATGTACAATAAAACTGTTTATTTCCAATTGTCACATAATTATGTCAGGATAGCTGGATATTTTACGACCATTTCCACTGCCTACTTAAGAGAATATGCCCACCACAGTACCTCAAAGATTATATAAATCCTATGGATCGTCATCATCGGCTTCCAGGGGCAACACAATTATAGACGGTTGGAAAGAGACATACAGGATTCAGGCTTTCCTAGGGCATCCATGGCACATTTCCAAATCAGGTACATCGTCGCTTTTTAAATTTGAAACATATTAGGGACCACTTTGCTCTCTTACGTCCCACTTCCTGATAATGTTTAGCTACCATACACCAAGAATTCACCGCAAGCATCTGTTTTCGAACTTGGATATATTGACTTATATAATACAATATGCACTCACCCTATGAACACCAGTTGAATGACTATCCTTCTCATATCCTATAAATGTATTATAGTAGGAAACTCCATGATTCATATATTCTGAAATAAATGATGAATAATTTTACTCATACATGTATTTTATAAAGTAGGTTTTACAAATTTAGAAATTATCTAATTATGTTACAAAAACAAAATAAAAAATCTTTTGACTGTTTATTTGAAATCCTGTTAAATCGCCTGCTTAACCCTTTGTACGCCATCGTCTCACCCGTGAGTCGCATTCGTATTGAATACTTCGACGTTGGCGGCTAACTGGTTAATCATGTGCAATTTTTGTTTCTAGTATCTAGGGGTAAAGAATACAGAGTATCTCCAACTGTAATGAATATGAGTAATGTAATGATACATGATCCTCACTTTCGTAACTTACACAGAAATAATCATTTGACTTCTTTTTTATCCATGTCTGCTCCCAATGTGAAGCATATGGCATCCTAATGGAGGTATCTCAACAGAAATTTTTTCTACAAGAACTGTTTGTTACTCTGTCGCTCAACCTCATTTTTTTCAAAGTGAGTAGTGGGGAAAGAAGGATAAGGCTAGAAAAGGACTAGTGGTTGGCTAATCGCTATTGCTACACCCAGTTATTACAGGATCAGAAGGATGGGAGGATAGGAAATGATGTGAATTGACATCACAGACACCCAGTCTTTGATCACAACTTTGAATTGAATAATTCTCAAATTCACTGTGATCTTACCGGAAATTGAACCCAGACCTGCGTGATCGGTAGAGCAAGCTCTATCCAACTGGGCCACAGCAAACGACATGTGTAGGAAAATTATATGAAAATTTACCAGTCACTGAAAAGTTAGAGAGAGATGTGTAGTGAAAACAGTCTTAAGATTATTTTTTTAACTTAATAAAATACTTCGCAAAAATCTTTTCTTCCACTCTTTTCACGAAGCATAAAGGCACCATGCATCATCTTCCGATTCCGTTTCTCAACAGCTTTCTTAACTCCAACATGAACAGTCCCAAATACAGACATTTGTATCTAAGCCAAATAGTGTGGTCATTTATTAATAGGAAAGCTCAGATGAGCACATATTTTATAAATATTGGCAAATATAAACAATCCATGCAAAGAAAATGTTGTACCATCGTCTCGGTGATGATGAGTGATGGGAGCAGGTGGTGGGTGATGTTGTAAATATCCGTCGTTTGAGCCGGATCGGTCAGAATCTTCGTTATCTGGCTCGTGGCCGGACAGCGATCTAGCAGATGATCCCGAGCCCGATGACCGAAGAGAGTCAGAATCCCCTGAACCCAAGCCTTCACCGCTCATTGGATCTCCCTCGCCTGTTTGATAACATGCTGCAATCACAAACAGTAAAATTAATCCTATGCAGAGGTGACTAAGATTACAAGGAAAGGAGCAATTAAGGCAGCTCATATAGAGTAACTCAATTCAATATTCATAGACATCCAATGGAAAAGGTGATTTCAAAAGTCTAGCATTTTTGAAAATACATAATACCTTAAAAGTTTTCATGATTTCATTTTAATTAAGACTATTTACAAATAAAATAAAACTTTATCCAACATAATTATTTAGAATGTGTAAATGAAAAATCATACAATGAAATATAAAAAAGAATATATGAACCTGAAAGTTTAGCTTGCTCTAATATATAGTGCTGTAATGGCAATAGATGCTGCATTTGAAGATCCCAATTGGAATAAAGCGGAGATGTGTTTCCATTCTCACAACCACTCCCACTTTCTAGCGTATCCATGGCGGAAGCAACTTCTACATATAACAATGAAAAACGTTCCATATCAAAAATGTTGTCAATAATCACAAAAAAACATTATTCACCAATAATTAAACGTAATTTGATAAATTCACTAATGAAAAAGCATGGGTGATACATATTTAAATTAAATTATTTTGTATCGATTGGTGTAATTTTATTGACTTACTTTGTTTGCGGGGTCCTTTTTGTCTTTTGTCAGATTCGCCATTATCATTACTAGTGCGGTCTCTATTTCTTTCTCTCTCTCTCTCAATTTCCATATTATGTCTTTCAATATTGGGTTTTGTTAAATAAGGCTCTAATGCTAACGATTTCATAGCAAAGCCAGCACCTGAATATTGAAAAATAAATTGAAATAATAAAGTCAATACAAATCACTGGCACACAAATTTCAACACTACAGAAGCCCTGATTATCCAGACGTATTTAGATTATTATAAATTTGTATAATTGACCTTGGAATTAAGTAAAGTTGAAGGAAACAAGAGGGCAGAAGGACCTAAATATCTTCCGTATGCTCCATACAGATTAAAAAATGTATGGAGCTTAATGTATCTACTATTAGCACGTTCGGTTTCGGCTTTATGACAAATATCATATGACAAAAACAACAAATTACTATTGTATGAGCTTGAGTAAGAAAAGAGGTTTGTAAAATTTATCTACCTGAGGTTGAATGGGACTCCTGGTGATGGTAGGAAGATTTTGAAGAATGGCTGTCAGGAGTTGAACAAGATTGCTTCGTAGTTGAATTTTGTTTTGTTGGTTTTTCCGGTTCAGCTTGTTGTTTCCTAACAATAATAAGGAACTTAATGTGTTATCACTGTCCGCTCTCTCTAATTTTTCTACAGAAAGTCCCTTCTTCAGCGTTGAGATGGGCAGAAGGATTGAAAATATCACAGACAAAGATTGTCTTTGAAAACAAATCTATAGAGTACAGTAGAATCTGATATTCCAGTTTTAACAAAACGTTACTCTTTTTTATACATTCATTTTCTTTAAGCATAAACATTTTTTTCTTAGGATGTAAGAATTATTACTGTATTTGGTAATTAGTGGAGGTATTTATGATGAGAACCAGACAAACGATTGTAAATGTTACTCAATATCGATTTTCAGAGAGGAATGGGAATGGAGAAAACAGTTAAGAACACAATTACAGTGTTAAACGATTTGAGTGGTGAGTTATTTTTTACTAAATTACGTTTTTTCGTATATTTTGATTATTTGTGCTATTGCTTCACACATAAATATAAAAACGTTTGGATACAGATCAATCTTGGTAGAATATTACTTATTATATTTTTCATGCCAGTAAATTTTGAGTATTTCAAAATGCAACAAAAATCCCCCGTTGAGGGCAATACAGCTCGTTACTTATTATTTCAAGAACATATTTTTTTGAATTTTAAAACCCATAATCTGCAGACATGTGGCGCTCTACTGATGTCGGTTCCCGGAAGGGAATCAACTTGAAATGGAATTTTACGCTCAATAGTATGACTGCTGATTTGTTTAAAAATTTTGAACTTTTTAAAAAATCCTTTTGTTCATTTGCAACAAATAATAAAGCTGATATATTTGCTTAGTATCCATATTTAGGGAAATAAATTCAATAAAAAATATGGGAGTGGCAGTAGATAATAGATAATAAAACACCAAGCCATACCGGTACGGCAATACTTCTCAAAGTGTTAATAAATACTTTTGAAATAATAAATGATTTTTTAAATTTTATATCCTTGCTGCGATTTACAGATTTCACATGCAAATATTAGTTTTGGATAGATCTATTTTACACAGCCTCAAATGTGTTTTCATCACATACCTCGTCATGTCTTTAGGAGTGTGCCAGTTTATACTGGCGGGAGATATAGACTGCGTTTTCGACTGCGGTGTGGACGATTGAGAAGCTGAAGTATGCCTGTAATCGAGACTCGTCTGTCTAAATCCCTTATCCACATTGTACAATGCCTGCTTGTCGCTGGGATAAGTTCTTTCCAAATTTCGTTCAAGCAAACGCTCATCAACACGATCCTTATCAATATGTCTGAAAAGATGAATCGATCAAATAATTTTTAATTTTTACTTATCAATATACATCATCTACTTGAGACGATGAGTTTTGTGAATGATACGCACATATGTGTGTATTATTCCTTTAAAATACTTTTTATTAAATTTATCTAATTTTATTTTTTTTAATTCATATCCGCTTCCAATGTGCAGCATATGGCCTTCTAATGGAAATATCTCAACAGAAGTTTTTCTATGAGTTGTAGTTGTACAACTGTTTGTTACTTAATCGCTCAACCTCTCTTTTTCAAAGAAAGTGAAGGATAAGGCTAGAACAGGACAAGTGGTTAACTAATCGCTCTCGCTACTTCCAGTTATTGAAGGATCGGAAAAGGTGGGAAGGAATTTGAGACATCACAAACACCCATACCTTCGAACAGAAATCGATGTCAATCGAAAAAGTGCTGTTCGTACTGGGACTCGAACCCGTGAGATCCGGCACGGAAGCCCACAACACTAACCACTGCACCATAGTACCCAACCCAACAATAAAAGCATACTCATCATCCGCCTTATATCAATTTATAATTTCATTTATGTATCTTTTCAAAAAATCATTTCAACAGACCTGTCGGAAAATCGTTCTCGAGCACCTCTCTCCAGGTGATATTGATGAGAAGTCCGGTCTCTATCTCTATCTCTGTGGCGGTGACCGATGCGGTCTAAACTCTGCTGGTGAGTCGGGTGAGGGTTAGAGTGAGGATTGTGAGATGGATGATCTGTAGCCAAAGATATTGACGATACGAGGGATGGCCGTGCCGGAACCTAATAATAAAGGACCACCGTCAATTCTATTTATGAACATCACAAGAAATAATCGAAGGCCAAAGTGATAACGGATGTCTCTCAGTTATGCTGCTCCTGTTGGAAATTGTCTCATTTTATAAAGAATATGTTACCTTTGTATTTGAAAGTATTTACAAGCGAATGAAATATGTATATAAATATTGTGGAAGGTAAATTGATTCTCACATACTTTCAGATTTCAATGTTTTTTATTCATTTCTCAACAATCAGGGTTAAATACGCATACATATTACAATTGAAAAATAGAGTTCATTCAGGAAGGTCACTTGATTTGTGAAAATATGTATTTATTAGATAAAATATGAAAAGTAATAAATTATTTTAAAGAATGTAAGACAATCAGGCGGGGAGAAGTGAAAAATGAAGTGCAACGAAAGCTGAGAATAAAAACCTGAGGGTGCGTAGTGGAGGGCGGCTGGTGGGGCGAAGGCGACGGTCTGACAGATTGAGTTTGCGACTGCGATTGTTGAACCGGGGTCTGCGAATGCGCCTGAGGACTTTCGGGACTCTGGGGAGAAGTTTCAGAAGAAGAATCGACTGTTGCACAATTCTGCTTTACCTATTGAAAAGCAACGTGCGGGATGGAGAGCATGCGCAGTGATTTTTCCAAGAGGAATTTACAACATAGCAGACACTGTCGAGACGCATACACATAACATACCTACCGATTTCTCATAAATATAGCCCAAATAAGAACTTCATTAATATTTTTAAAAATATTACTAACTGACATACATATGTACAATGTCACAGTAGTAATAGACTAAAAGCTCTATTTGCAACAAGGCTATAATATATAAAAATTACCATCAAAATATTTAAATCATATTAAAGGAAGATCTGATCTAATGACAGAAAGAAGTATAGGTTTAATATAAAATAAAAATAACTTGGATTAAAGTATAGGTTTACATAGTGCCGTCACTTGTATGTAATATAAATACAGTGAATGTTTTGATATTCAATTTAATTTTTCGATTTATATTTTGACTATATAGGTACATCAGGGGTCAACGTGATGTCCAGCCGTGATTAATGTGATCAACATATTTGGTATGATTAAAACCTCAAAATCAATTTCAACTTCCAATTCCAATCTTCAAATTAATACTATTCACAATTTTAAATAACTTTAAAGCTTCAAAAAAATATTCAATATTCTAAGCATTTTGGTGCTATTTAAGTCAACATTTATATGATGGTAAAAAACTACACAATAAATAGATTATTCTCATAAACTGTAAGTTGTAAGAAGTTATTTGTATTAATAAAAGTTTAGAAAAGAATATAAAACACAATTACTACGGATAAAAATATCAACACTTACCTTTCGACGAGTAAGCGGGGTACTCTCAACAGATTTAAAGTACTTCTCATGCATAGAATCGTCTGAAGCATCTTTGCGAGGCGACATAAAACTACCGCTACGATTCAATCCTGAAAATTATTGAGATAAATATTTTATAAACAATTTTTTTTTCCAGTCATATTTTACTTTCGAACAAACCATAACACCTGTTGATTCTTCGATCCTATTATTCGATCAAAGCAAAGGGTTGTAACATAATATAAAATTATTAATCATTAAGTGTTCACAATAAAAAAACATGTCTAATGAATTTAAAATTAAATTTGATAAGTTTGTTATTCCACTTGTCCTGTTACGAAATGTGAAATGTGTTTCGCTACATTGAGAAGCATCATCAGACTTAACATTGCAAGGTTTACGAATAACGTTCATTCGGCAGCGCAGCAGTTGGGATACCCCCGCGCACTCATTCCAGGTTGACGCGCACTACAAGACAGTTGTTCAATCAAAATTTGATCGGTCCGCGCAACCTTTGAAATGTCTGCGCAGCTAACCTCTTGCCTTAGGACAGTGCTTCCCAACCTGGGGTCCGCGGCCCCTTAGGCAGGTTTTCTCCGGGGGCCGCGGCAGAACATGTTTTGTATTGAGGGGGGCCGCGGATTATTTTTTTCAGATTTAGCAGATTTAGGGGACCATGGTATGAATTTTTTGGGAAGCACTGCCTTAGAAGGAATATTGTTTACGAATAAACTAAAAATTGATTATAATTCTTATGTTATAAATTACAAAATAAAAGTGCGGGTTTGTCCTTTTCTACTGGAGGTAAGGAGTAGGTAAGATACAAACCTTGATAGTACTAATTTCTTACATTAGAAATGGTAAATCTTAATGGAAAAAAATTCAATAATGATGATCTACTTATCTTATTTGAAATGTTATTTACTAATGTCTCTTTTTTATTAATGATTTGATTAATTTCGAAAAACTCCGAGCTATTCATTCTTAAGCCTTCATTGTTTACTTTATGAAGTATTTCAACATTTTTAATTTTGCTTTATGGAATTTTATCAAAATTGTTTCATGTATTATTTGTCTATAATAAATATTTTAGAAAAAAATATTTTATATAAAACTTATACCTCGCTTAGGAGGTATGAGTCACCAGTTCCTAGGGCCATTCGATTGATCAACTCATTGCCTAGAGAAGTGGACATTTTTAGTAATAGTATTTGTGAACTGTTTGTTAAATTTTACTATTTTATTTCATGATTTGTGTTGATTTTGATGTATTATGTAGTTTTATTTTACATTTTGTTTTTTAATATTTGTCAAATACATGGCGAATTGGCATCAGCTGTTATGTCATGTACTATAATTTTAATTTTAAGCAATAAATTATGATATGTTCAAAGATGAATTGAAGATTAGTGTATGTAAAATTTTATCAGCAATCAATCTTAAGTTTTTGCTATCCATGTTCGCTCCCAATGTGAAGCATATGGCCTCCTAATGGACGTGACTCAACAGAACTTTTTCTATGAGAACTGTTTGTTATTCAGTCGCTCAACCTCTCTTTTTCCAAAGACAGTTATAGAAATAGAAAGATAAGGCTAGAGTAGGATTAGTGGTTAACGAATCGTTCTCGCTACGTCCAGTTATTGAAGGATTGGAAGTAATGGAGGGAGTCTTTAGAAATCACAAAAACCCATACCTTCGTAGAGAAATCGATAAATCAAAAAAAATGCTGTTCGTACTGAGACCAGAACCCGTGAGATCCGACACGAAAGCCAGCAACGCTTACCACCGCGCCATAAGACCTGACAAATTTTAAGATACATATATAAAATATATATATATATTATTTTTTTTTGTTTCCAAACTCTACAATCATATTTGAATTTTTTCTGTCGGCTTAAATTTTATTAGTTTTTATGTGTTGGCGTGAGGTTTGCTAGATGGCAATAAATGTCTAAATATCAAATAATTTATGTTTTTCTAAACTGTAATTAACTGAGTGATGAACGTATCGACGTCCTAATATTTATGTACAGTATATTTGAGGTGAATTCGTTGCAGGTCCTGTTCGGCCTATTACGTCACCTCAAAAAGGCGTAAGCTCGGAAATTTACTTTTCAATGAGATTATGACTCCTTATGTTATTTCTTTCCCTTTTTTAGTATTTTGAGATATTCCTTGTACATTTGGCCTGAATACAAATGAAATCAATTATTTTTAACTGTTGTATTTATTACGGTACGTTGAAAACAAATATTTTGAAATATGTCACTGCAGACGTATGTAATTTATACTACAAGCCGTGGAGAAAAAGTTAAAACAACTTGAGGGACACTAGAGCGGAACATGGTTTTCGCAGCGCAATTGCTTGGATGTAAAAGGGTTAACTGTACAAAAAGCAAATTGTAAGTGGTCTGGTAACAACTTGGATATATTTGAAGAAGCCTCCACTTTTAAAAATGTTTAATTTACTTTCATATTAAAAATGAACTTCCACAAAGTCAGCACCGAATCCATTGAAGATACTTGTATTTTCAATCAATTGTAAATATCAATTTTGAAGCCCCCTAAAATAGTGTGAACAGAAAATAATTGTGAAAATACCAGTGGAATGAAGAGGCCACTTTTCAGGTGGTGCATCTTGCGGTTGATGATGATGGGAATGAGGTGAGGCGGGATTTTTCTTTTTGAGCTGAGGAGTACTGCTGCTGGCCGGAACTCCGCCTGCCCCCCTGCTCATGCTCCCACTCTCGCTTCCCACTCTTAAAACAAAGTATAAAAGTTATAATTGTGCACTTAGATAAACAATCAATAAAGAATTGATAAAATTGAAGCGAAAATATAAACTTTGCTTTCAAACATCATAATAAGTGACATGTACCTCGAATCTGGTGGTTTGTGGAGAGGTACTGGTATTGAAAACCCAGCTTCCTGTGAACAACAAGATAATATTTATCATTAACGTACCTAACTAATTTTTATTTTGCACAGTTACCAGTTCCCAGAAATAGTTATAATATTTATAGTAATACTCAATTTACAAGTTCCAAACAAATTAAATGATTAATTTTATTTTTTTTAAATGTCTTCATTTACAGTCTAAATCTATTGCTGCTGTATTTATCAGTATTTTTTGACGGGCCTTTGGGGTCGGAATCCCACTGTCATATAAATATTATAGGATTAACAGACAATTTTTGATAGAAAGGCATTATAAATAAAAACAAAACATATTGTTTCTTAAAAAAAAGCAAAACCTGGTGCCCATTGTAAAAAAAATTTGAAGCTGTAATTTCATTTGATATATTGTACAAAAAAGATCAATTATTAATTTACTTGAAGTCTCCTGTAAGGTTGAGCAGCGCTACTGATGCTGCTGTCAGATGACCTTCCAGAGTCTGTGTGACGACACAAGGCTCCACCTGGCCCGGAACCTGATGAAGCAGTGCCTCGACATCTTCTGCCTTCTCCTGAGCATCTGTAATAAAATTAATAAATACCTACGAACGCAAAGCTTTTGAAATGATACTTTTTCAAAGAATAAAATCATACATTTATGTTAAATCATATAATATATATGTATTAATTCAGTTTATATATCTACATGTGTAAACTTTTCGCACTCAGAATTTTTCAGGTGTTTATACTGCCAACTCAAGTATTTTTTCCAAGAGGATACAATTTAATAGGAAGAAAAACATGAAAAAAAAATGTGTATTTTTTTTAATGAGATACAAATATACAGTGAATAGAGAACTTGTTGAAAAAATATTTTAATATTCTTTAAAACACTAATTGTTTCAAAACAAATCAATAATCCGGTAAGATGCTTTGGGTACCATTGTGTTTATGGAAGGTGGATGGCAGCAACTCAAATTTCAATAAAACATATTACCTAATAAAATAACAACGACAATGAAACCATGAATTTAAATGGCAACACATTTCATTCTCTACTAATCATTAACTAATAAAGATAGATCAGTGCTAATATTATCTGTATTTATAAAAAACAATGAATGTTGGATGATTAAAATAATCAATAGAAGTGTAAATGACACTGAAATATTATCCCACCATAGCTGCACTCCAATGATACGGACACCTTCAATGCCGCCGAGCCGGTATATCAGCATTTAAGTGCAAAAGGGTAATTAACTGGCTGGAAATTTTTCAAGAACCGATAAGGTTACTATTGCTGTAAAATTCAATTTAATTCCACAATTTCTTCTATTGTCGTTATTAGTCAATATCAGTCAATCGACATAAAAAATTATTACAATATTTCTTTATAACGCCCCCATAACTTAAGAGTCAAAAAGTGAATAACCTGTGATGATGAGACCGTTTAGTCTGCAATGGACTCGTCTGTGTGTGAGTTGCATTTTTGCTATTAGCAAGCCCACTTTTACTCCCACTTCCTATACCATTGGATACGCCTTCGCTTTTACTTGTTACCTAAAATGAAAAAAAAATATTAAAATATTGTTATGAAAGATATGGTCATACATTTTTTTTGTCATTTTATTTACATTCTGTTAATCTATTTCAGTTACTGAAATCTTTACACTCCGATACAAAATGACTGAATTATGATATATAATAAGTGAGTGACTCACTATATTTGGCTGAAATCTGCTGTTCATTTTTTTGTACTGATTTTGAATAAACTAACAGCCTGCAATAGCGTCGTATTATATGTTACAGTTGATTGAGAGTTCATTCAATTTTTTAAAATTTTATTAATAATACGCATTGAAATTATATTTCCTTTCGTTGAGCTGTAACTGTAGTAACTGCCGCTTCACCCGTCTCAACATATATTATTTTTGACAACCTTTAGAATTATCGTTAATTGAGAACCTATACTGCATAAGTGTCAATCTTTTTATTTTTCCCCTCTAAATTGAAAATAAATATTGTGACTGTATAATACATTATGTGCTGTGTTCTGAAAGAACAAACAGCAGGCAATAATTAAATAGTACTGATTCTACTATAATATAATGAAAACTTTAACGAAATGTAATATGGTACCGACTTTAAATAATATGTGTAACTTGACTGAAATTAATATTAATCCGTAAACAATTAAAATATTAAGAGATCATAAACTACCTGCGGTCCAGGCTGGCTTGAATTGGTCTGTGTGGATGTCTCTCTTCGTTGCTGAGGATCGGTGTTTTGTTTCAAAGTTTGCAATTTTGCAAGAGGAATAATGTCACAATCGACTGGCCTATGCCACACAGTTGTCTAAAATATAATCGTATGCATTAAAAAATACGAAGGTTGATTTTTATTGAGTCACATAAGTCATAATTTCATGAACAAACCTGTGTTGTTGCATTATAATAGTAAAACCTATGAGTATTATTGTCAAACAGCTCCCACCATTGGGATGAATCAGTTCTCTTCACGTTAACACCCTGTAAAATACATCAAAATATTTAGTTTTCCATTTATAAACCTTTTTCAATTCCAAATACTCCCGAGATTTAACCTTTAGAGGAGTGAATAGATTTATACAGATCTTACTTTAATTTACTGTCTTTTCTTAACATGACAATTTTGTGACTTTTTCCCAATAAATATATGTAATTCATACTTAGAGCATATAGATGCTTACAGACAGACACCTGTGTTGAGTTTAAAGTACTTCCATACTCATTTACAGAAAAATGACACCGTCGTACATGTACATCCATATTCCTCTTAAGGTTAATACCAGTTTACTTACAATACCAAAAAAAGAGTCAAGCTTTACCCAAGCGACTTTTGACTGATATTAATTGCATTTGAAAAAAAAATGTTACACCAACAGAATCACGTGTTCCACTATCTGACACATACTTCTCAAAGATAACTTAAGTAAAAAAAAATCAATAGTATGTAGCCGGCTGCTCCAACAGTTATCCGTCATTGTTTTATGGTAATGAAGTTTAGTAGATATTATAAATGAACAGGTCAAAAATTCGTTACCCAATTAAATGCACTGATCCATAATCAATATTATTTATCTAATTATTTTTTCTTGTTTTCTAATACACTCTGACAAAATTGGGATGTTGAAATCAAAGATTGTCTCAAATACAGATATTAAAATTTGCCACATAGATAAATAGTATGTTTTTTGCAAAAGAAGATTCAATTTAAAAAGAATAATGTGAAACCTGCATGTTCTCACCGAATAGAGGGTCCTCTAGATTAGAGTATTCAATACTCAGGTTCCCACAATGAGGTACAAAGCATTACAGAAATATATGAAACAAATATACAATTGACATGTTTAACAGGAATAGGGAAATACATTTCATATTGATGTAATGATTTTTAGTAAGTAGTAAACAAAAATCTTGGCTAAATCAATTTGAATGACTAGTAAATGTTGATTTGCTCTTAGGATTAGTTGACACCACATCCATAAGAGAGTTAGGGAATGGTTTGAAGAGAGAATCAATGATACATAAATTGCATCAACCTGAGTTGTGTAAAAAAATATAATTTCTATAGAACTGACCTCAGGCGGATCCCAAACACACTCTCCAGTTGTAAGGTTAGCATACATATGCTCTTTCGTCTTGGGTTCGATGATTTCCACCCAATCCACTCTACAAATTAAAACAGACATTAATTTACTGATTGTGTCAACGTTGGTTAATATAAACCATCGATTTACAATGGGCGTGACATTATAGCATAGAAATGCATTTATCGATTTTGTCAAAGTTCCGTAGAAATAAAACTATGAATTGAAACACACGTTTGATAATCATATTAAATTACCTATCTGAAGACATTTTGCGAATTTTGACATAGGATTTACGAATCTCTAAACAATTACATCGTCGTAAATAATATTAACCACATAATAATCACGTCCTAGGCCAACTGGTCATCCATTTTATATGTTTACAACTTTAGAAGGAGATCTGACATCTAGCGTTAAATTTGTAAACTATTGAATCACAATGTTTCCGTTATAAAAACTATTATTCCTTATAATTTTGATACACTCACTGTCAATATTGAAAAACAAGCATAAACTTTGATAGGAATGAGGACCTATATTGATGTTGCATTTTTTTTCATCGGAATAAAATGTTCATACTTGAATCATTTGTAAATGTTACTATGATTTGAATATTTAGTCATATACTTATACAGTACATACTTATATTTTTGTTGTTACGTTCGCTATCAATTTTAATCATTTTTAATTAAGTTGTTTTTACAAAGTCGCTTTCACTGCAATTGCAAATCGAAAAAAAATAAAAACACCAAAGACATCAATTTGTTTATCATCATTCAAAAATCGTAAATGAACGTGCCCTTGTGGAAGGTTGAATTCGTTGATACCTTTATTGGATAGAACAAATGTCTGAAAGCGTTAATAACATAGCTTTAATGCAAGCTTTGCTAATTTTATTAACAAATTAAATAAAAACATATATCAAAACACCTCATTGATATTGCTTACAAACAGTTCTAGTGGAAAGGCATTATATGTTTATGTATGTATATCAGAACCGGTTTCATTAATTTCAAGCATTAACCATAGACAATAAGGTGATATTTCATAGTGCTTACCATAAACTAGTATACATTGTGCTTGCGATGAGTGAAACTGGTCTTGATCTTTATAAAAGTAGAGTAAATAAAAAAGAAACTTTTTAATTTTTTTCTAGAAAATTTCGAGAAATGATAATTTATTTCAATGTATAAAGTATACTGTCGTGAGTATACTTTTGTAAGCCTTTCTCGCCGCTGGCCACATTTCATTACTGTCACGTATTGCACGTATCACCGTGACAAGAAATTTTGATACAGATAAAGCCGGCCGGTCAATTCAAGTTATTATTTGTAATCAAGTACCGATTACTTTAGCAAAGAAATCGCTTAAATATCGAAATTAAATAGAAGATCACTATTTGGAGAATATTGTCGGTTAGTATATATTTCAAGTAGCGAACGATGCAACTATTCATTAAATACTATTTAAAACTTTCGTCACATTTTCAACCTTAGGTTTTTACCTACTAATTATTTAATATACATCCTTACTATTCTATATTTAGGTAGATTATTGAATAATGAACTTGATAAGACCGAACTTCATCCACTTGCACAATTGTGCAAAACTTTTGAAAGTTAGCAGTTACTTATTAAACAGTTCCTGTGTGAGATGCTGTGACCCGATATGCTCAATGAATCTTAATATCCACCAGCGGAAATTTAGTGGTTAGTCGAATCTTTCGATTTTAGTGTTGAAATGATATATATCTTTCATAGTAAGCCTGCAAGTTAGGAAGTATGATCCTTGGTAGTAAGAATCGCTCTAGAAAATAACATGCAAACATAGGTTTCTTTAGTAAGGTAATTTCTATCCTCTACGCTAGGTATTCCCAACCTTTTTTGTGCCATAAATAAAATTTCCAAATGAACAAAATAAAAATATGAGGGTGTTATTTGTTTTATATAAATAACACTAATATTGTATTCTCTTATATGTTGATAATGCTAGCCACGAGCGAAACCGGTGAAAAATTGCTAATAGTACAAATGTGTGAGTGTTTTTTTTTTTTTTAATATAATGCCTTTCCACCAAGTATTGACAGGAGTGAACACCCTGAAAGTGATTATATTTCGTAACCGACAGTGCCAGCAGCGAATAACTACTAAAAAGTTTATAGGATTATGCATGTATACATATGTATCTGTTTCTCATTGTACGTTTATATTAAATAAAGAAATTAATGGTCTTAAAGTAATAAAAAAATATTTTTTTGCACGAATTTAAAGAACAAATTTTAGTTTTTCATACGTTTTTGATACCTTTTTACGCGATATTTTTGGAACCATCTTATCAAATTATATGTAAATAAGGTTTGTTTTACGCGTATTTTTATATATGTCAATTTCTGGAACGATGTATCGCATAGAAAAAGGATCGGATGTATTGTCAAAACTATTTTTGACTTTCGTAAATATTAATGTCAGGTAAGTTCAACTCGGAAGAAAATTATATGCAAATTAATACGACTCTTGTGCTTGATGAGATCTGCTAAGAGTTTTTATGTGTGATGCAAATTTAGTCAATTTAATGCGTAAAGCATTCACAGTTTGTGATATCAAAATGTATTCGTTTTTTCTATAACAAAATGTTGACTAAAGCCGCATTGATCTGAAATGATGGAAACGACAGCACAATTTTTCGTGCCGTTTTTCATTTTTTGGTGTGATATTTTATTACAAAAGTGGATCTCAAGTGAAAAAATGACATTGATTTATATTTACATAATTTCTATTTCTTGTAAATAAAAACAAAATTTGTTTCAACATCCTCTTTTTGACTAGCAGCATTATGTTTCACAATAAAATATATTGGTAATCAAAATTTAGCTTTAGTAAAAGGTTCTTACTTTTGAGAAATATTTTTGATAATATACAATTATTAAAAATTAGCAATAAAGAAAAAAGCGATCTTTACCAGTGTTCATCCTCCAATCATATTTTGTGTTTGTAGTTTCTGAAATTTTGAAATATGAATCTGACATTAAATTATTATCGGGGCTGTCAATCTCATCAGAAGTGTTTCTCAAGCCAAATTTTAAAAATATTTAACCCTTTGAGGATTGTGTTAATTTTTACTTAAATTGGTTTATCTTATGTTTTGATTATTTATACTATTGCTACACACTTTTTATGGATTTATCTGGGAATATATTGATTATTATTTGAAGAAGTTATTTCTTTTTTTTGAATTATGAAACGGCTAGCTTAAAGTGTAAGGTTAACTAATTTCTTATTACTTTTAAATAATTTTCTAGAAGTTGATACTTTGAATTTAGCCCTAGATCTTTTTTCACTCTCATCTGTGTGCACGTGAAGCTCTACTGTTTTGATTCCAGGAAAAGAAAATGGAATTTTACACTCAATAATTTATGGCTACAGATTTGTTTACAAATATTAACCTTTTTAGAAAAATTTTAAAGTTTATTTGCAACAAATAATAAAAATAATGTGAGTGCCAAAAATCATAGATATATGTTTTTTTTTTATTCGTATGTAAAGAAATAATGACAATTCAATAAAAAACATGAGAATGACAATTGATACACAACATTTGGACGCACATACGCGGCGATACTCATCAAAGCGTTAATGTGCCTGTAACTAACAACTGTGATTGTTGCATGGAATTCACATATTTTTATAAGCAAGTTTATGATTATTTGTGTAACTTTTTTGCAGCAAAAATGGCTTCAAATTTGATTTCCGAGTTTGTTCTACCAAACAACCAACCTGTTGTAGAACTTGACTGCACAGCCGCCTTCAATGCTTTGACTGATAACGAAAAGCTGTATGCTCATCACCTAAGTCAGGTAATTTCATTTTCTTCAAATATATTAGATATACATTGAAACCCCGATTCTATTTTTTCCAAGGGACAGTAATAAAACAACGAATAATGCGGGAAACCGATAATGCGGGAAATCTTCAAATAATACCAAAAAATGTTTAATTTGAAACTAACTTATTTATTTCACTTTTTTTTATCAAAGAATAAGTATACAATACATTCATTTTTTAATTGCTTAATACATACTAAGTTGCCTATTTACTACTTAAATTTTGACACCCTTCAAACTCGCGTACTTTTCTACGTGAAATTTTTTTGCTATGACGACTCGTTTTCTCCTAGATTTTTTTCAACGCCCTGAATTCTAGTTTTCTTCATTTATGCATTTAAGTTTTGACTTTTGAGTTAATAAAATACGCACAACCAGATACGATGTAAGACTTTTTATGAGCGAAACAGTCAATCGGGATTAGGGATTCTGTGTCGAGACGTCCCGGGACTTTTAAGCTTTTTTGCTGTCGTAAGTCCCGGGACTTTGTTGTTAAATGTCCCGGGACTTAAGACAGCCAAATTTTACATTTTAATTTTGAAAAAACCATTCTAACAAAATAAAATTGGATGCAAGCAATCGCTAATGTGACCTAAAAAGTTAATTTTGATTTAAAATAAATTTAAATTGGTGTCTATCCTCGAGATCAGTTTTGAAAAAAATGCATTATATTCAGGCTACGGATTAAAGGCCGGGGTTTTAACAAAATTAAGTATGCATATATAAAAGGGACCTTATGAAAGAAACAGCTGTTTAGATTTATAATTGTAGAAGTTTCAAATCAACATCTATTTATATATTGTAATACGAAACAACCATTTTCTATGGGTAGAGACGTGCAGAAATACAAAAAAACTTAGACACGTGTTCGCTTAACTCAATAGTTCAACAATTTGAAACTTGGGATTCACAGAATTCCAAGAAATAATGAAGCCGATAGTTATTTCTAGAAAATTATGTCATAAATCAAGGCGGATTATAAATCTTTTATTATCAACAGTTCAGCTGGGACTAATTGTTTTTCGAAAAGAATACAAGAAAGATCAATGTTTTGGAAAAACAATGTTGCAACAACGTTTATTACAAAAATAAGAAATCGGTTGTCTGATTCGTCATTAAATTCATTATTATTTTTAAAATCATATTTTGATAAGCAAAAATAAAATATTAACTTTTGTGTAAATAATACATACTATGTATGATTTGAGGTTCTGATTTTATTATTCAATTAATTTAATATTTTCAATATTAATAAATAAATGTGTTCAAAAGATGTATTTATTTTAACTGACACATACTTTCGGCGGCCTTTTAAAGTACGTACGAAAAAAATATACGTTTAACTGCGTAAAAAACGCTCAAAAAAATTAATTTAATTGAAACAAAATATTAAAAAACGTTTAGGAGAAAGATATCTCCATTTATGTTATTAGAAATTTGTTTAAATCAATTTATATTCGTATAAAAAATATAACTGTACCAAAAACAAATCAAAAAATATTATAATTAAATGTTCATACCTGATTATTTTTTTATATTGACTATTTTTCAGCTGTATTGTGATTTGTGAAGTAACGGTCATAATTTTACCCAATTCATTGCTATTTTTTCAATACATGTATCGTTACATCCCTTTTTAGTACATACATACAAATATTTAATTTTAACAAATTTATAATTTTATTGAAGGGGAAATTAAAGTCCCAAGTCCCGGGACTTTGACTTTATCACGTCTCGAGTCCCGGGACTTTGAAAAACCTGAGACTTCAGAATCCCTAATCGGGATAATAATTGGGACTGGACGATAGATCGAAGAAATCGGTAAATCAGGGAATGATTAACGTAAAATTGTTAAGCATTGTTAAGCAAGCAAGTAGACTAACAGTAAACAAAATTTAATAATGTTAGAATTTGTTTTTTTCCCATAAATTGTTTGCATGAAGTGTATTGTCAATATTTTCAATAAACTGAGATAAATATCATACAATCTGTGGACCAGACTTATGAATGATGGACGTCAATGATCACGAAACAACATGTCAATGTTCAGGATAGCCTCAAAGCAGCCTCCTTCTTTAAATCATAGGGATACCAGTGTTCTGGAAGGCTTGGATTATATCCATAAGATGTATTTGTGCAGAACTTAGTGATGCTGACGTGACCTTGGACGAGGCACAGTGATTAGCCAGTGACTGGAAATACCGTAGACTCTTATAGAAACTCCACGCAAGGAACAGATAATGTCTAAAAAGCAGTGCAATAGGAACAATAATATATTATATACATATTTGTCTTCTCTATGTCTCAGATTTTAAACATTAAGAGTACTCTTGGTACATTTATGTGTTGTCAAAATGATCATATCTTTTTTAGGCTTGCTGGACAGGTGGGTTGATTGTACTTATGCAAACAAGTCCTGAATCACCATTGATATTTTCGTTGCTGCATAGAATTATTACTGCTGACTCAATTGATAATCTTAAAAAAGCAGCTTTAGATGATGGCATTACAGAAGAAGAATGGACGGTAAGAATTTATTAAAAGCTGTTGCATTATAGTTTTTTTAAATTTATTTTTGACTCATTTTTTAAATTTTATTTGAACCTTTTGGTTCAAATACATACCATTGTGAAGAGGATTCTGTCATATTATAACTGAAATACTATTTTTTTTTTAAATCTCTAATCACTAAATGCGGAGTATATGGCCTCTAATGGAGGTATCTCAACAGAAGTTTGAAAAACAGAGATCGATATATTGATTGAAAAAATGCTGTTCGCTCTGGGATTTGACCCTGTGATGTCCAACAATGAAGCCAACGACGTTAACCACTGTGCCATGGACCCTACAAATCTTTTTGAAACTAGGTGTATTAGTCCGCCGCTAAATCCTAGTGTATCAATATCTATTAATTTAAACCTTTTGAGAGAGGTAGGGTGGTATCCCCCATGATAATTTGAATCCCTGGCAATAAAATGTGCATTTTTTCATTATTTCATATAAAATTTTCACTTACTACTCAATAATAAATGAAACCGAGTATGGAAAGGTGTACGCAAAAATTGGATAACAGTGAATATTAGAAACAAAAATCACTGATCTAGTCACACAAGTTGAACAAACTCATGTAAAATTTCATCTCCAGTAAGTTTTTCTTAAAATATTTTAGTTGCGCAATGTGTTGAATTATATTGTGATTTTGCACAATCAGACAGGTTAAGTGTTGAATAATAACATAGTTACTTTTTACCAACAATAACTGGCAGCAATTCTTGCTAGAATTCTGAAAAACATCATAGCAGACAAATAGTTCAAAATCTTAATTACTTAATGTTTTAGGCTTTCCTAGTGTATGCATGTGGATTGCTTTCAAACGCTGGAAATTACAAAGGTATGGGTGATTCCAAGTTCATACCAAACCTGCCAACTGAAAGATTTTTAAAAATCGTCATGTGCTCTAAAGCCTACGTCAATAATCCGGACCATTTAAAAAAACTTTGGAATGACTCCCAAAAACTGATGTATTCCCTTACTGATAGGCTGAAAACCCTCGGACTTGGAGATAAGGTAGGCATTTTAAAGCAATTATACTATTTACCAAAGAGAAATAGACTTGTTAGTTAACATTGATATTAAACTGTTAAATACAATATTTTATGTTTTTACTAAAATATCACCAACAGGAAAATGAATCATAATATAATAAGTATTTTTATATTACAGGGCATATCAACTTATTTTTCGGGAAACTGTACAATGGATGATGCAAAACTTGTCGGAGATTGGCTTTGCTCGAAAAAGTTAGAGGCGTACAACTGCAGGACCTTCAAAACAACTGTGGACAATGGTTGGAAAACTTAAATACACTTATTTTAAAAAAAATGCCAAAACCTTATTGAATTTGCGTGAAAACAAATAAAAACTCAACAAGAGTGGTAAAAAAATCCTTTAGCCTATGATGGAAAATCACTAATAAACAACTACAAGTTGTTACTGATTTTTTTTGATAGTGGCAGAAGTCATTAACAGCTTAACGACTGCACTTTTTTTTTTATAAAATTTCACCTGGCGAAATAAAATTTTGCGAAAAATTCGCAAAAATTGTAATTTTACCAAATTCACTATAATTTGTAAGCAAATTGAAATATCTTTACAAAATTTACTTAGCTTCCATATACTTCGCCTATACGCATATATGTGTCCGCCGGCCAGCAACCTTTGTTTTTCAAAGACTCAAATACGCTTCCACGGTCGTTAAGCTGTTAAGATAATAAAAAAATGCTTTGAGATATTTGTCATTTTTGATTATCATGAAATTTAACGTTATACTAGCCACTTAATGATTTTTTTTTGAATTTAATTAATCAGTTTTTGTCATTAACCCTTTCCGGTCCACAAAAAAATAAAAAAATATTCCACCTGGTCCACAATAGATTTACAGTATCACAAGGGAAACTAATATTTGTAATTATATTTTTTTTACTAGATTTATAGCAACAGTATAATTTTTTTACTAAATATAAAAACTTAAAAAAAACTTCTAAAGTATGATAACTGTGAAAGCATTTATCATAGCCCAGATTTTGTCTTACATGTTATACTATATGTATCAAGTTTCGTTTAGTTTAGTAATTTTAGACATTTTTGCAAGGTTAGAATTATTAGAACAATAGTACATATTGGTAATAATTTTCAAGTGCATGTGCCAAGTGTTACTGTTGGAAAGAAGAATGCAGAACTTAGTGCCTGTGCTGCGCGAGCCGATCCAGCCCCTAAAACAATCATTTTGTATCCATTGCAGGCATACAGTTTCACATTACAATGTTCAAGAAAAACCATTTGATTCTTTGCTCAGAATACCGCTGTGATAAATACGAGTGGCAAAAAAAATATATTCAATACATTTGAACTTATTTTAACTCTATACCAATAATGAAAAAAAATGTCGAATGACATTCGACATAGGACCGACGGGAATAAAATCGATGTCGAATGAGATTCAACATGGGACCGGAAAGGGTTAATCATAAATTTAAGTTTGATTCTTTGTAAATCATTATTCTATATTATGTAATTTTAGGAGTAAGTCTTTATTCTATTGTACTGGCGAGCGAGGAGTCAGGGAAAAAAGAAAAAATTACCGTAGAGCGTGAAACATTTAAAGGCGCATTGTTTGAAGTTGTTCGGGGTGATTACTCTTCCATCCTCGTGAAGGTTAATGAACATTTACAAAACGCAATCAAATACGCTGCTAACGAAAATGAAAAGCAAATGTTGAAACATTATATGATGAGTTTCCAAATTGGTGATTTGGAGGAGCACAAAAATGGCAGTCGATATTGGATAAAAGATAAGGGACCAGTCATTGAAACGTAAGATATTGAGGAAAATTTTGATTACTTACTAATAGAATTTTAACAGTGAAGATTAAATAAACTATTTTAATTTGAATTAGACAAACACAAAATAAATAGACAATTTTTTAAGTTTATTTAATTTTATGTAACATAATAAGTCAATTATATATTTAACATCACCAAGCTATATTTCATAATGGTGTATCAGATGTATTATCAGATTTTTGGAAAATGTCCCGGGAATTGTGACTGTGATTTATAATGTGCTAATAACATGTACATTTTTATTTTGAAAAAAACAATTTTCGTGGTTAAGAAACCCTCAAAAGGACTGATGTGTATTGAATGAAAACAGATATAAGAGGGTAGTCCCAAGAAAAACGGACACGACATGGTCGGGACGTGACACTTACCCAGGGTTTTAACAAAATTAAGTATGCATATATAAAAGGAAACATGAAGAAAAACAGATGTTTGAGATTTATTGTTTCGTAGAAGTTTCAAATACCATGTGTTTATACATTGTAATATAACTGTAGCAAAAGCAAATTGCAAAATATTGAAATTAAATGTTCATACATGATGTTGTTTTATGTAGAAATATTTTTATCACTATTTCACTAAAGGTACCAATGGCTCGATAGGACAAAAAGGTCTAAAAGCTGTATTGTGAAGTTACGGTCATAAATTTACTCCTGACGGCGACTTCATTGATATTTTTTCATTACATGTACCGTTGTCATCCCCTCTTAGTAAAAATTAACTGTAAGCATTGCACACATCCATTACACAAGAAAAATAATAATTATGAAACATTGTATTAACGCGATTTTTACTAGTGCGTACGGCGCAAAAAAGGCGCCGAGTGTTTGTAATACATAAATACATCCATATATGCAAATATTTAATTTAATAAAATTATAATTTTATTGAAGGGGAAATAAAAGTCTCGAGTCCTGGGATGTCCCGGGACTTTGACTTAATCACGCCTTGTGTCCTGGGACATTGAAAACCCCGAGACTTCAGAATCCCTAGATAGAAGGATATACCTAAGACATGTGATTAGCTAATCGCTCTCGCTACGCCCGTTTTTAGGAGAGGATGTGCGGGAAGGAATGCAAGAGATCATATACATCCATGCCTTGGGACGGAAATTCATAAATCGATTTATAAAAACTGTCTGTACTGGGATTCGAACCCGTGACCTCCGTACCCGAAGCCAACGACGTGGACCACTCGACCACGGAGGCTTTATATATATTTATATATTATTTGTATCCAACTGATGATATGTCTTAATTTATAAGCTTATTTTAGTAAGTCAAATGTGTTATAAAATTCACAGACCAATAAATGACAAGCAAATTTTAATAATTAAAAATTAAAAAACTTCAGAAAATGTACAAAAAATAATGTGTGTTTAGTTAGTAGTAATTTGTTTTCTGTTTTGTTTTTTATGCAGTTATCAAGGATTCATTGAGACTTACCGTGACCCTAGTGGCCAAAGGGGGGAATTTGAAGGATTCGTCGCCATGGTAAATAAGAAAATGTCAGAAAAATTCAAAGCTTTAGTCGATAATGCCGAGAGTTTCTTAAGTCTTTTGCCTTGGGGCACAGAATTAGAGAAAGACAAATTTCTTCAACCCGATTTCACCAGCTTGGATGTTCTTACATTTGCTGGAAGCGGGATACCAGCTGGAATAAATATTCCTAATTGTGAGTAAAACCAAAATACCTATTTAACTTTGGAGAACTGATTTTTCATCCTAAGATATATTTTTTCACTAATTCTCAATATGCAGCGCACCAACTCCAAATGGATTATTATAATAAATAAGTAAGCTCTAAAGGCTTTGATATTTGCCTATTTGTTGGTATGGTAGAGAGGTTAGCCCTGCGGATACCTATTGGAGTTTGGAGAAAAATTTAGGATAAATATCTGAGCTTGAAGATGCCCAAACTGTGGACTCAGTTTGTCACTGAACTGAAGCAGTAGATAATTTCATGAGCTCACATTCTTGTATCAATTTTCATCAAACGTTTTGATAAATGCATACCTTTAGAGTGCATAATTCTTTTTTTCTAGATGATGAAATTCGTCAAAGTGAAGGTTTCAAAAATGTTTCACTCGGCAATGTGATTCCTGCCCATTACAAAGATGCAGTCACTCCATTTTTGACTGAGGACGATTCAAAACTGCTAAATACCTACCGAGTTTCTTCTTTTGAAGTAAGCTTTGGTGCCTTTTGTGTTTAAAAACAATATTTATGATAACGGTATGTTTCTATTGAAAAAAAATGTTGAAATTGGCAACAATATCTTGCTTACAAAAAAAATCTGTTATAAAGACCTTCAACAGATTATATAATATCTCTTTTAAAACAGACTTCAATTATAACTTAATAAACATTCACAATGTTGTGTAAATGCATGAACTTGGAAAATAAATCCGGCTCAACTTTGTGGTTCCCACTTTGAGTATGTATTACAAATCACAGAATTGATCTCTTAGAATGAGATCATACCTGATATGCAGTGGCGGTTCGTGACCTAAAATCTTGGGTGGGCTAGAGAAAAGTTTAGCATTATATATTATTTACGAAATTGTGCATGTTTCCACTTCACCTTATACATTAATCTACATGCAAATTAACAAATACTACGACACTACTGCAAAGCATACATTATTATATAATGAAGTCAAAGCTAATGTAAGTAAGAAATAATAGATAAAACTGGACCTCAAATTTGTCTCTTTCTAAGTGAACTAACCAGTACAAAAAGCCGTACAGAACTGTCGTCAAATGTCATACAATACAAGGAGATTGGTATTTATTTATGTTGGTGATTTTGTATGGATGGGCTAATCTGAAGTAGCCCCTGACGTATGACAGAAGGCTGAGACGTATGAGGTGCAGTCGTGTACGTTTAGATGACGTTTGCGTATGGCCAATGTGAATAAAATATATACTTTTCTGATCGTGCTTGATTGCGCCCCAGTGTAAACAGAGTGCTCGGACTAAATCCAAAATAGACTGACGTCACGTTGCCTGTTCTGTATTTAGTATGTATAGGGGTATTGCTTTTTTTATGCCGGCTCGGTTTAAAATTGTAATACAAAACACTATCGAGAGTATTATTGTAGGTAGACATAGCATTGTCTTATATTGACAGAGGAAAATCAAAACAAAGATATTGTATTAATTTGGGAAAGGTTAGCTACGTTTAGAAATGTAGTTATTTTGTTCAGCGGCCGAATTGCTGTTCATTTTTATTCAGCCATCTAAAGTTTTTTTTCTACAAATTTTGGGTGAAAAATGCAGGTCGAGCTAATCCAACCTAGCCCAGTACGTAGAACCGCCACTGCTGATATGATTCAGATGTATTTATTCAATCAGAAATTCTATTCACTAGATTATAATGTAAAAATGCTTTTTCATAATAAATTCTTGGTTAATGGTGAAAATGAATGTTTTTACAACATAACGAAAGTCAATTAATTGTCTGTGCATATTAGCACACCAAGTGACCGTAGCTTGTAGCACTAATTAATTTTTGGCATCTTTCTGTGGATTTGATTTAACCTTTAAGCGCCTGTGGACTTTTTGCGAAATATTTGCATGACCCGTAGCTTCTATAAAAATAATTATATCTCTAAAACTAGTCAGCCTATGTGGGTAAAATAAAAATCATTAGCAAGATAAAAGATAGTTTATAATTATCGAAAGCTTTATTTACAATTTTTCACCTTTTTTATATTATGATACATTAAAGTTAAAGAATTAAAACGATAAAAATTAGACAAAACTTTAAAAATTTAAACCATAAAATTACAAAAAACAGAGAATTTTCTAGGTATGGAAAAAATCTGTATCCCCATTGAAATATGTTGTATGGTGTGGATAAAACTGATCTATTACGGTCCGCCTAACACAATGCATATTCCAAGAGTCGACCTTGTAACGCAGATGTTTATCTCAATATGACAAAAATATTGAAAATATATATCGAAACTGAAAATAAAATTATGGATCGGTATCTCAAAGTCATCATTTATGTAAGCTAATATTCATATTTTGAATACTATTATCATAAATCATTGTAATCCGATCCCGTACGGGACCGCTGGGCGTTTAGAGGTTAAAAACAGCGTTAACAGCATTTTGTTTTCTTTTCAGGTTCAAGTTGGTCTTCACGAACTTTTGGGGCACGGCAGTGGAAAGTTGTTTTATAAAAATGCTGACGGATCATTTAATTTTGATGTGGAATCTGTGAAAAATCCAATTACTGGTAAGAACAGTCTATAGACTAGTATGAATCTTTATTTAACATTTAGAATTGTAAGGTTAAAATTGTCTTTTTATAGTTGTAGATTTGTTTTTTTTTTCTATTTTTATAAAATATGTACATCTTTTGAACTCGAGTAGTGTACGAGATAAAGCAATAAATTCACATTAAAAAACTGAAATCGTGTAAAATTATCTCTATGCTTTTTTATAGACAAGAAAAAACTTTAAATACAATAAAATTGTTAACAGATCATGTTTTTCCTTAAAATGAACAAAAGTATGCTCATTTCTTTTTCATTCACAGCAAATGTTTGAAACCCCAAATGGCTGTCCTGCAAAATGGCAAATTCAGACTCATTCATTACTTTTTGTTTCAGTTCATTTTCATAATGTTATTTTTTTCTATTTAAGGTGAAGCAATTACATCATGGTACAAAGAAGGAGAAACATATGATTCCCAATTCACTAGTATTGGATCTACATTTGAAGAATGCAGGGCGGAAGCAGTCGGCCTGTATTTATCATTGGATCGAAATGTACTCAAGTATGTTATACTTACATGTAAAATCCCAGACCCTTAATGATCCGTATGGGTCCAGCGCTACTCCCATTTCCACGAAAACAAAACAGGCGGTGTATGATTCGCTGGTGGTACACAACTGCCGCTACTTTAACTGATGTCTTTAGAAATGAATATATTTTTTTCTAGTATATTTATTATTTTCAATAGTAGTAATTTAAAAGTAAATATTGTCTCAAATATGTTGGGAAAATTATATGTGATGGTTCCTACATCACATCCGTGCGTGGAAATGAGATTTGTTTTTCGGCTTACTTGAGAAATTTGACAGCTGTATTCATCATACATATTGGTCACACATATTTCTGCGAACGTTAAGGGATGACTTGTAATTGAATGTTCAGGGATGAATTGCAATTGATTTGTGAATTCTTCATTGAAACTTGATGTTTACCCAATTATAAGTCACGCAGCTAGAGCTGAGTCGAAAAAAATGCTTCCACAAACGCATTGGTTGCAAATCGTCTCTTTGCTTAGGATAAAATAATATTATTTTTCTTATTTTGTTGAAAAATAATTTCATTTGTATTTTTTTTTTCTATTTTTTACTAACTTGTTTCCCTAAATATATTTTCTTATATTGTTTGAAAAAAAAGAAAAGAAAATAAGTTTATTTTCTGTGCACATAGTACATATAGTTCTAGGAAATAGTGCATTTTGAAAAAAAAAATACATTAAAATTACGAATTTAAAATACTTTTTACTATATGCCAAGTTTATGAAGCAGGTCAATGATTTCAAAATAATTTATTGTATGATTTTCAATTGATTCAATCGTAATATTATGCTTGTGTTGTTCGCTATAGTTTTTTTGCCTCTACTGAAAAGTTTGATTTTTGGAAATAGTATGTTTTGCATTATAACTCCACAATTATGATATAAGAATTAATACCTGTCACAAAGATAAATATTTACAATGCATACTTCTAATGGTGCTTCTCAACTGAGAGAAACAGATGTTTAATGTAGCTACGCAAGCGGAACAAAGTTATCAATTCATTATCTTATGATTTTCTTACTTAGTTTTTTGATTTTTTTTTATTATAATATAATTTTATCAGAAGATGGTGACAGTTTATCATTCATTTCATAATTCTAACATGACAATTTCAGAGTATTCGGTTATGAAGGAAAAGTTGCGGATGATATAATTTATACAAATTGGCTGAGTTTACTCTGGAATGGTGTTGCTAAAGCTACAGAAATGTACCAGCCTTCAACGAAAGCCTGGCTTCAGGTAATTTAAACACTATTTTGAATTTCATGTAGTATAGGTCATCCTAAGATACCAAACCAACTAGTCACAATACAACCGCTTTCTAAAATAATGATTTCATGAAAATCTTAATGAACAATATTTGATGTGATGGTTTCAAGAATATTTTTTAATGGTTTTTGTAATTTTAGGCTCATTCTCAAGCCCGATTCGCCTTGATGCGTCTTTTGCAGCTCGACGGAGAAGGAATGCTTACTATCAGTGAGACTGAACCGGGCAAAAATCTGATGGTAACATTGGATCGCTCTAAAATTGAAACTGTGGGAAAAAAAGTAGTAGGTTAGGAACCGATTGACATTTTTATCTCTTCTAGTAACAGCCACTTAGAATTCCTTGCTGTGATCGAGACTATCAATTTGTAAATATTGATTTTACTAATCAAATTTTATCCATGCACGTCTTCGATACTTTCAACCCCTTGGAAATGGTGTAAAGTTATTGACTAGCAACTTGTTCTATAAATAAAGGTTGAATGATAACTTCTCCACTAAAAATCCATACGCATCCCCATTCCAAATGTTTTTAACGACAGTTTACTTAAGTTCTTTCTATTACTTTGACTGCCTTTTAAATATTTTCAACTGTGTTTTGGCTTATATGAAGTATGTGTTGGATGCATTGAACACTAAAAATTGAATGGTTGGAAATCAAAATCATTGTTGATCTAAAAAAATAGCTTTGTATATGTATCATTGAAAATATTCCATTTCTAATTTCAGGTGGATTCCTATTAAAACTTCAAGTTTTAAAATCAACAGCTGATGTTGAAGGTGCTAAGAAACTATTTGACCATTATAGCGCATTGAATGAGACTTGGTTAAATTGGAGAGATATTGTCTTGGCTCATAAGCAACCTCGAAAGATGTTGGTGCAACCGAACACTTCATTGAATGGTAAATATAGACTATATCTGGCGAGGATTTCTCATAGAGATTTGTTTATATGGGTTTATAAAGGAGATTTTTCATTTTGAACGTTTATCGATTTTGTGAGAGTGAAATAAATTAATGTCCAATAAATATACAGTGCTTGTGTTTGAATGTACCGAGCGTCGTGGCCAGTTGATAGATATAATTAATTACTATTTTTTCTTCTAATCTTTAGGTTCATCAGTCGTCTTGAAAACATATGAACCGAGCCTCAATGGGATGATTGAGTCGTGGGCTGACCGATTTTCTGGTACTGAAATCGATTCTGTTCTTGAGAAACTGGCAGACAATGATCGAAAGTATTTCTTGGATATGTGCTAAATTATTTTTCAAGTCTATACCTTTGTATATTCCTTGAGAATCTTTATTTAAAGCCTTTTTAATAAAATTGTCATCTTAAATGATTTTTCATTTCAAAAAATTCCTCCATGTGAATCCTCTTACCTCATCGAACTAATTAAATGTTCTCCGTGTCGAATGTAGAGCATATGCACTCTTAATGGAGTTTATCTCAACAGGTTTTTTTCTATGAGAACTGCTTGTTACTTAGTTGCTCAAACACTCTTTTTCGAAGACAGTAGGGCTAGGACAAGACTAGTGGGAAGCAAATCACTCGCTACACCTCATTTTTTTTCAAGATCTGATGAGTGGTAGAAGGGAATGTTGAGACACCACAGAAATCAATAAATTTATTGAAAAAATCTGTCCATACCGGGATTTGAACCATGGACCTGGCTAGACTTCGCTTCAAAACATAACGTGAAAATCGAGAATCTGATTATCCATCATAATTTGATACATCTAAGTGTTTTTATTGCTAAAAATTCATATTAACCTTTAGAGGAGTGAATAGATTTATACAGACCTTACTTTAATTCACTGCCTTTTCTTAACATGACAATTTTGTGATTTTTTCCCAATAAATATATGTAATCCATACTCAAAGCATATATATGCTTACAGACAGACATTCCTGTGTCGAGTTTAAAGAACTTCCATGCTCATTTACAGAAAAATGGTGCCGACGTACATGTACGTCCATACTCCTCTAAAGGTTAAATAGGTGTTGCCACGCACAGTTTTCCAATACAAAATCACTATGCTCATGGTTTCATATCTCCACTGGCTGATCTACGTATGAAGTCTATATTAAATGAACACAGAATTCAATACCATTTTTCACAACTTATGTTGAGAAGAACAATTGAAATATTTATTTTCAAGAGCCTGTAAATCCATCAGCAATGCCACTGGGTTGGTAAATTAAAAATAAAACAAATTTTAAAACTGTAAAATATATTTTTTCAAAGGAAACATTATCATGTATGTTTTTTTTAAATTTTAGAGTAAAATAACAACTACAATATGTCTGAAAACGGTTTATATAGTGGCTGATAAAAATTTATTATGGATGTAAAAAATACATATTTATGGAGAAAAAATATTGCAATAAATAATCTAACTCAAAACTACTTATCTAAGATTATCAAATAGTATATTCTACAGTCGGAAAACTTTTGATATTTCAACACATTGGTTAAAAAACACTCTAGCGCTATAATTATTATACATATACAATTCGTTAAAATTTCTTTTTCGATAACAAAATAAATTTAGAAATGAAAACTATCGAGAATGCGAAAGATGTCCCATATTAAGTACGCTGAACACTTAAATGAACTTCCCTCGCTACGCTTTCGCGTGAGTGATATTCGTCATACAATGGGGCACGATGACTGCTTAAAACTACAAACATTATTTACACAGATATTGGCCTCTGCTGAAGTATGTAAAACAATAAAAAAAAAACCTTACAAATTGACTAATATCTTATAACAAATTATCCTCAAGCATTTTTTCATACAATTTAAATTTAGTTGTAAATGATCATAGTTAATTGTCTGAGTATAAATATAACTAACTGTTATACACTATAAGACATGTAGTCAGTAATAGTCAAATCCTAGCACAATAAAACAGCATCTTGCATACTTATATAGTTAATAAGCATTTTCATACAATGTATATTTTCAATAAAAAGTCATACCCTAGATTTTAAAAAGTTCTGCAATTGATACTAAACATGGGTATATAAAAGTTCAACAGTCATTTCTGCAATTTCATAGGAAGAGTTTTTTCTTTTATATTGTAAAAAATTGACAATCAGAGTCGGATACATTTGGAGTGAACAGTCTCTGATTACAAAATAAATTAGGTTTTACGCATCCAGTTAGGCACGGTAGTAATACAAATAACATTCAACCTAAACAAATGGATATCTGACGTCTTCGGTATATTAGATTCAATAATGTGCGGAGTAACCGGATATGTCTCATTAACAGTAGGTAAGATTGCACAATCATGGCACTAATAGCAGTCTTCAGCAGTAAACAAAACATGCAGTAAATCATAGAAATCAAATTTTATAATCAAGATATTTAATATCGATAAATGAGATACGGTAAAAAAAAAAAAGGAAATTTTTACATACATATAAAACGGATACAAAATGATGTAAATGATTTCATACAAAAAAAAAGAAATCAATCTTCGAGGTGATAAATTTTTTTGTTTCTGAAAATAGAATACATAATTATATATTATATCGAACTAGTAATAAATATTGCAAAAGTTACATAAAAAAAAATATTGATCAATATGTTAGGCACATTTTTAAATTTACTAAGAAATACGAATTAGTGCCATAAAACGGCATAAGATAAAGAGATGGTTAACAGTCACATATATTTATAAGAAAAAATTACAAAAAGCACCAGTCATAAAAGTATTTAAGTTAAATTATTTCAATCCTAAGGTTTTACAAATATATCACAAGCAACCTAAACATTTGTGACGAGACGCATTTGCCATCGACGATTTCAACAAACAGTAACACTTAAATCTAAGGCCTCGGCTATCTAAATCTCATTTTATTTAACAAGTAAATTTTATGTACAAAATTTACAATGCAAAATATGAAAAAAATGAAAGATATCAGCGTTGAGAATATCCGTCATGATTGTCGCACCCGGTTCCGCTCAAAAGAATCTTCTTTTTCATTTCCAATTTCATTAGTGAAACGGCTAAATCGAAGATTCCTTTTATCAATTGTATTTCTTTCTCAGTCACTTCCAGTAGTAACGTCTTCAAAATAAATATTTTACAGTTAAAATCACATAGGTTTCATTACTTATGAGAAAGCATATTTCAAAAGATCTTGTCTAGTTAGTTTCTATCTGCAGCCAAGGTTAAGCTGGTAAAAAAACATTTGATTAAAATTCATTTACGTTCCGTTTTTCTAATTCCGATAGTTAGTTTTCGAGTCAATTACTGTCAATTTTGAATTACTCGCCAAAGATGAAGTAAAAAATATTGAAAAAACCATGACACGCATTCCACGTAATGTGCCAGACAAGAAGTTTTGGAACCATCTACATATTTTGTCAATAAGGTCTTATGCCTGATAATACATCAGTTTTTATAAGATTTAAAATTTTAACTCTTTACTGAATTTTATCTAGCCAATAGTTTGAAACATTTTTAAAATCAACATCGAGTAACAGATGATTTACTAATGTCAAAGTTCTAATAGTTCTAATAGGGATGCAGTGTTTCTAGTAAACATTCGTATTTAGTAATATTCTATAAAGATTATGAATGATGGTTATTGAGCACATAGAGCATGGGTATTGCATTTTTTTTAAAAAAAGCTTCATTTCTGGATTTTTTTATTCAACTTTGTCAACGGGCAAGTCATGTTCACTGGATTGTGATGAGTTGGATCTGAAATTGTAATGGAGTTTGTCTATTAAAGTGTTATCACATATAGAAAAAGAAATGCAATATGAACTTTAAAGTTTAATTATATATATATGAATCACAGTTATCTATTGTACATTTTGTTTTATAAAAATAAAGTAAAAGGAGATATAAAATGAATATAATATCCGAAGAAGTGTAAATTAGGAATAAAGTTATTATTTACATGAATCAATTGTTAAGACACCTTAAGTGGGTGCCAAATAATACTGCGGGGGACTTATTACTACATTCCGCAGTGATCAGTATTTTTTTGCAGCAGAAAATGTAATGATTATTTTAATCTTTTGAAAAATCATGTTTGTTTTTCAAAATTCCACAAACTATCATACATTTTCGTAAAATAATCTTTTGTAACTGTATTAACGAATTGTTTTCGTTTCTTTGAACGGTTGTGTTGTGTATCTTTTATTTGATCAAATTTATATACATACATATGATACTTGTATATCGTCGGTTTGATAAAAAAGTTATTAAGTGACAAAATGTTGATTCTGAGATAATTGACTTAAAAATTTCAACTACGTTTTATCATTTATACCTAAACTTAAATAATAACAAAGTCTTTTGCCTCGTATAATCTTAAAAGTTTCAAAAAGTCTCACAAATACATATTCTCTCGATTCCGGAGAAGTTTTCAATGGTAAGTTAACGCATATAGTGATGTTTTGCAAAAATCATGTAATAACGAATGCATTGAGTGACTATTGGGGTGATCAATTCAGTTTAAAAAACATATTTTCCGATATAATGACAATTATTAGGTAAAAAAGCATGACAAAACACGTAGAATATGACATCTAACTCAGTTTTGACCGACATGTCACTTAATGACTTCTTACAGCAAACCAATAATATACTTTCGATGGTTTCGGCGGTAACTTTGTGGAAGTTCATTTTAGTATAAAATTTAAAATAACTTTAATTATTCCACGTATTGTATCAATACGTGGAATAATCAAAGTTAATAGGGTAAAATATCAAGGTATTTCAGTTCTAGTTTTTTAAAAAGTTAAAGGTTGATAGCTATTTCGGCTTATGCCATCGTCAGAACTATCTGGTTCAGAACTAGTTCTGACGATGGCGTAAGCCGAAATAGCTATCAACCTTTAACTTTTTAAAAAACTGTAGAACTGAAATACCTTGATATTTTACCCTATTAAAATGGAGTTCTACCAAGTAAATTCCAAATCAATACATAATCAAAGTTATTTTAAATTTTATAACCAATAATATATTTATAAAATACAAACTTATAATAAGTATAAAATTGACTTTTGTTTGGTTGTTTTGTCCAGATTTGAAGTATTCAAATAATTATTGAACAGTCAAAATATTTTCCTCTTTTTTATAAATATTCATATGTACCAATTTTTCATTTAGAAGTGAATAAAGCCCACAAAATTTTATAGTAAAAATATACATGAATGTCAGTTTGTGAAATTGATATTGATAAGCTTAAAAGCAGGACGATAGAAGCCCTAAACTGTACCTTATTAGTCACTAGTCTAGCAGTCAACAAGAGAACAAAATATTCTGTGACATGAATTGACTATGAAGACTAGCCAAGTTACAGTTGTCGGACTACAATGAGATTACTAAAACATTATATCATTATCAAAACAGCTTCATACCTGAATTTGCTGTCCAAAATTGTATCATCATCAAGGGCAGTGTTCTGCGGTGTAGGAGTTTTGCGACTTCTTATTTTTGCCAGCACACTGTCTTTACTTGATTCTGTATCATCACCGTTCTCTCTCAAAAGTATGGCAGAATTCCTAGAATGCGCCCTCGGACTATACGTAGCATAGTTGCCAGGAGATAATTGTGAAAAAGTACGTCCATATCTTGAACTAGAAGCTTTCGAATCCGCTCCAGGTCTCATTTCAAAATTGTCAAATAATGAAACTGTTCTAGAATATCTAGGGATTGAGTAATGTGAAGTATTATCCAAATATTTTGTATCGGGCAAATATCTACTTTCATGCCTCTCGAATGATTTATTGGCGCTCAATGATAATTGGTCACTGCCGACAATGCTCCTCAATCTAGAGGTTGATGGACTAAGGCAATCAATTTTATCTAAGGGTTGAAAAGCTCGGGAGTGCTCTAAAGTTACAGGGGAAGTGTTATATTTCAACGGTGATGTCGGTGAAGAATCATACTTATTGTAAGACGGGCTATCAACATCAGAATGAGAATGTATTCTCGCGGAAGGAATGTATTCTTTAGCTCCGGGACCGACCAGCAGGCTTTTCCTGCGATTTTTCTTCTCGTTAAATCGAGAATAAAAACTTTTGCGTCTAATTCTATCCACAATATTCTCAGGATCGGGAGAAGTTCCTTCGTGAATTCTCTGAGGATGCTGAGAGCCACCGGGACTTACGGGAGTGTCGTGTTGATCTACCATAAATTTACTGGTATCACAATCCGGTGACCAGTTGGGAGAAATGAGCGCCTCTTTTGAGAAATCATTGTGGTTAGAATTTTCATTGCCGTTTTCAGTGACAACTTTATCGGGCACATCATCCGAGTCGCCGTTCTGTTTAAGATCAATTTCTTGATTTTCTGTTAGCTCTTTAGATACACTGCCTTCTCTACTTTTCGATAAGTCCAAAGAATTTCTCTTTGTAAATATTCCCTGATTCAATCTTGGCAATCTTGAAAAGTCTAATCTGAGGCCTTTTTTCTGTGATTTAACTTCATCCACTTTGACTTGCGATGAGTCTGTAGACTCGTCAGGCTTAATTGATTTCTTTTCACCTTTGTTTAAAGCACTATCACTCGTTGCTCCACTGTAACAAGCTTGCACACGTTTACCGATGCCATTTAATAACAGTGAAGTTGGCCTTTTGGGTTTATTGTCTGTTATAGGTGAATCAGTGAGAACACCGGTGGGTTCTTTTAACATGGATTCTGTAATAATCTCATTGTCTTGACTCACTACTTCTTTGTCGATACTAGAATTTGAGATATCCGATTTGGAATTTTTGTCTTTGGTTTCAATTTTTTTGAATAGACCTAAAACTCTGTTCACACCTTTTTTACTGTGAGAATCCTTTGCTGCCTCTAGAGTTGGTAAATCAGTGATCGTCACTGCTCTCTTTATCAATCCAGACTCGGTGATCGATTCCGATTGATTACCGGTCGGGACAGACCTCTCTCTTAAGACCCTCATAACATTTTCTATCCGAGATACTTTAGCATCTTCTTTCACCCCCTGCGTCGGCTGTTTCAATGATTTATCCAATGTACTTTCTTTTTCTTGAGAATTGGACTTGTGGAAACTGTCATTCCGGAATTTTTCAAACTTCTCACCGATCGAGGAGAGAACAGATTTCTTTTTTACCGGAGACAACTTTATTTCTTCAGTTTTTTGGCTGCACTGTTGGACTTGAGTCTTATCAGTGCCAATGATATCATTTGTTGATTTAACAGCACTATCTGTATTGGCAGAGGCAGTTTTTAATGCAGTCGATTTTTTTTTAACAACAATTTTCTTCTTTTTTGGAGAAGTCTTTTTCTTTTCTTCAGCATTACTAATTTCTGAATTTTCAATGACCTTTCCTTCAATATTTAAGGGTTTCACATTTTTACTCGGTAAATTTACACTAAAACTCACAGTTATGTTGCCATTATTATCTTCCACTGTAGATGCATTGTTGTTTGAACTGTCAGCCATATTAATGTTTTCTTTTTTTCCAACAAGTTTTTCAGTGATACCGGGATCGAGTGGTATGTCATTAAGAGTTTTTTCAGGTGAACAAATAGGGTAACTTTTAGGTCTTGCTATTTTTGACTCTTTCGGATTCACATTGTTGTTAAGTGTGTCGGGTTGAGTGGAAAGATCTTTATTATTATTTTCTATTTTGAGATCATTGATAATTCTCAATTCATCTGTCGGTTTTGATGGGAAACTCTTAGGTCTGGCAATTCGAGTATCTTTTTCGGGTGAATTTTCACATGCGTTCCTGTTATTATTCAACATTACGATTTTCGACGTAATATTAGCAGGAATTTCATTATCATCAGAGTGAATAGAATTGCTTTCATCTAATCTTTTCCCTATAGCCATGAGCGCTTGTTGAAGTTCTGTTTTGGTGTTATTATCATTATGAACTTCATTAATATTATCAAGTATAGGATAAAACGGAGTCACAGATCGACTCGCATCTCTCGAGTTAAATGAATTTACGGGAGAGAGACAGCTTCTGGAACCGGATCGCGATCGGGCACCTTCAAATAGATTAACGACGTCGAAAGATGAAGCCGGACTGGTAGGACTGGATGCGTCTGAACCGATGCCTTTAGTTTTCTTTTGCCTAATTTCTTTTAAAATTTTTTGGGTCTCGAGTTCTTTATCTTTTTTATCACGAATATAAATGCTCTCTTCTCGCGGGGTGTCGAAAAAATCAGGTCTCAAAAATCGAGAAACTCTACGCCGTGTGGGTGTTTCGGCGGGCGGGGTTCGCAAAGATCTGCGGCGTAACGATCCTCCTAGGGGAATGTTGGAGATTCCACTGTAGGCTGCCATATAACTAGGTTCCGCTAACAGACTGCCTGATTCGTTACCATTTTTCAGAGAAGAGTAATCCTCATAAGATGTTTTTTCAGGAGAAAAGTATTTGCTCAATACGGATCTTTCAGGTGTGCTATGAACACTGGAAACATGTCTAGGCGTTATTGATCCTCCGCCGGATGTGGAGTTTGACTTTTCTGTTATGAGATCGAGAGAGTTGAAGCTTTTATCGAGAGAAAGAGAGTCACCATCCGAATTATCGTAAGGCTGTTTTCCTCTGATGGTCATTTTAGCGGAACTTTTATCTAAATATTTAAACGAAGCCGGGTCCGCGGCATCTTCAACAGGAGGTAGTGTTTTAGCTTTAGACTTATGCTTTGTTTCATCAACAGGTAAGATTGTATTTTCAATCTGATTTTCAGTGCAAAGAGAAATATCACTGCTGTCTCGTTTTAAAGAAGAAGCGAGTTCTGACGTGTCGCGTACAAGATTGGGTTTATCTGCCGACTTACTAGCGGAAAGGCTGCGAGTGTATTTGTGTTGAGATTGCGGAGTGTCTGCTGGAAGTGGACAATTCATAGAGAGGGTTCTCCTGAGTGTTCGTGCGGCCGCGGGGGGTAAATGAGCCAAGAGTTGTTTTTGTAAACGGCGCGATAACGCCGGGGTCAGTCCCGAGAGGGTTTCCATTTCTTTTTCAGATAGTTCAATTTTACTGAGGTCCAGATCGGAGAGATCCAGATTTTCCGAAGCCCTCGAGTCAGAGTTTTCATCTAGTCTAGTGTTACTTTTTGGTGATTCTGTGCTGTTATTGTGTGAGGATTCTGACTGGTTTTTCGTCGATGCCGCTTTACGAGATGACTTCTTGGAGCCTGAAAAAAATATCCAAACACACGTATCATGCAGCCAGCAGAATGATATTTACAATGACATAAAAGTAAGTGTTTTCGGCCAAACGAATACCAATGAAGTTAATGTATATTATTTAACGACTAAACTTCACTTGCTCTGATGCATTGCTTTACTCAAATGCGAGTAACTGTAAACATAGTAAGACAACATTGAAGCTTTCAATATTTAATCTATTAATTTATCATAAATATTGATAAAAAAACATAGTCTGAATTAAAAAAAACATTACAACATAAAATTCAAATGTTAAAGGGCATTAATAAAAGAAATCAGAACACATAAAGGCAGGCATTGTTATTTGAAAATCTGTATAAAAAGCATTCAAATTACTAACATTCCTCGGGCATAGTGTTTATTTGACATTTAGTGAAATGAATATTAATAATGTTGCAAAAATGAAATGTGTAATTACTGTTGAAATAATTCGCGGGCGGTATGTAAGATTGGAAAAATAAAAAAAAATGATTCCACAGTGTATGAATGCGTTCTAAAATGTATATGAAATACAGAACCGTAGGGTTTGCATTTAAATATGCGGGTGATTTAAAGCAAAATCAATTTTCAACCTGTATTAGAATTTTAGTAACATACGTTTATAAATGGCTACATTTCTGGCGGGAAAAACTCCTGTCATACAATAATGCGCGTAAATTATATTACAAACTAGAATAAAACGTTAAACATAAATCAAACGTATTAGGACACTCCGTCAAATTGATTCACAATGCATTCATGGATTGGAAGCGTGGTCGCGAAAACTGGTTATATTTTTACAGCGGAAATTCGGTTTACATTACATTCTTTTTTTAATGCCCGGTAACAGGTGACAGATCAGACAGACGTTGCAATGGTGCTAAAACAAGAAACCTGACTGGCCTCAAGCGACAAATCAATAAATGGTGGCAGAACAGTTTAGGTACCTATTGTTTTGTGGCATTTGACTGGGGCATGTGGTTAGTGGAGGCTGCGTCATTCCGAGTCGAGTTGGGAGCATGCAGAGTAACGCTGAACCCAACTGCAACCACATCACACGTACACATATTTATTACATATACATATTATAATACATAATAATATATATGTGTATTTAATCGTTTCAATTTCATCATTTTTATGCAATTGGCTACAAAGCTCCGTTGACACTGCTCAGGCACTTTTTGCCGGTTTTACTTACAAACTTTCATAATATAATAAATCACTCATTTTGAATGTTTCTTAAAATTTTGCACAAATCTAAAAGGATCACATATTTCGAATTTTCAAAATGTACTGTGGCGACGTGGTTCTTTCTAAATACAGACTGCCAATTTTTATATTGATCCAAACAAAGGATGAACAATCATTATATTCATATGAAAAGTTTGCAAAAGCTCAAGAATCTGACCGTCGCAGTGACAAGTCACTTTAGAGGCTAAAAAAGTTTAATTTCTCATCATTTTTTTTACATCTTTATGAAACTCTGTTGAAGAAAGAAAACACATTTAGCATATTCATTCAAACATTCGCCCATGGGCAGTAAATAAAATTGTACCAAAAAAAGAAGTGAAACATATTTAGCAATTTTATTAAGGTTTATTTTATTTAGTTTATCAAAATTTGCTTCTCATATATATTATCACATTAGGTCTTCCACATGACGAATAAAGATGTTTTTATATAATTTGATAATTTAATCTTCTCAATTAAAATATACTTATATCTATGAAAATTATGGTTAATAATCTGAGTATTTAATTATTATAATATATTATTTGTATTTGACAAAAGCTGAGAGTTCAAAAACTTGTACATATAAAAAATGTTCGTGTTTCCTGGTGTATCAAATTATTAAAAAAAAAATATTCCGCAGGAAAACTCTGTTAATATTATCTTCGCACGTTTTTAATAAATGAAAAAGATAAAGCAGTATAGTGTTTCATTTGTTTTTTAAACTCAGTTACGTGGTTGTATGGTTAATTTTATTTTACAAATAATTATGGAATATTGCACATTCAAATGGCCTACTGCTGAAAACTGAAAAAACAATGAAAGATGAAACCAAATAAAATTCGCAAAATAATATCTGCCTAAATGTGTTGGCAACGACAATTTCTGATTTTTATCTTAAAAATTCAACGGTATTCATTCAATTAGTATTTAATTTACCTATGCAATAATCCAAACATTTGTCAGAATGAAGTGATAATATTTGAATTCAAAAAGTTGTAGGAAAACAAGGATTAACAGAGTTTTACTGATATAACAAAATCAAGTGGTTTTTTTATGATTAGTGACAAAAAATAAAATAAAAATTATCACACAAAACTCATAATAAGTAAAATTAATATAAAATAAAGACTAATGAAAAAAAATAGTACTAATATCACAAAAAAAAAAACGAATTCTTAGGAATGGCTTATATATATGGAAACAACAGGCTCAACTGCATATAAATCAAATACATATTCTAGAAACACATAGTTATTTAACCAAAAAAATAGTTCAATACAACAAATTGACTGCTTCACGATTTCAATAATACTACAAAAAAAGATATTCATAAACCCACAAAAAAAGGTATTTCCAAATAAATATGTTCTAAGAACAATCCGATGTATGATAGATACTACATTGTTTTTTTTATACATAAAAATCAATGAATGATGATAATATATGTGAATAATTGTTTAGAATTTTAATGCTAATATAGATATTAATGTTCAAACAACAAACTCAAATTTGTTTACATCAGTGAGAACTAGAAACGTCATTTTGCCACAACACTACAGCATTGATATAGAATATAGCTAATATCTATCATTGATCATAAAATCAAAGAATATTACGTTCCAGTGCCTTCAGGTTACATAAATGAAGTAAAAAATGAAAACTTATACATTTTATGGGAAAAATCAAACAATCAACTACAAATACTACAAAAGACAGCATGACAATCTTAATGCTTAGTAATTATTAAACTCCAAATTGAAAATATTATGAGATTGCAAAATGATTTGTGATGGGAAGAAAAGGTTCCATCGATATATTGATTGCTCGAATTGATATAAGTGAACAAAACATTGAAAATATGTATACTCTCATTACAACTACAATATTTTCATTAATATGACAATGCTAGGGCGTAGCCAACCGATAGCAGAGTCATGCAATGCATAAGGGCCCAGCGAAAAGGGACCCAAATTTATACATACTCAATATGACAAAATGCGTTTGACGTTTACCCGAGGGTCCCAAATTTCTAGCTACGCCGCTGTAATGTGCACTTGTAGGTTTTTAAGTCATTATATTGATTAAAATTAGACAAATAAAAATATTACATAAATAATGTTAATGGCTAATTTTTTTAAAGCTGACACTGTTCCATCTCTATTCATCGTGCAGTCTCAATTAAAACAACAATAATAGCTCAATTGTAAAAACAGCAATGCAAGTTATTTTCCAACCGAAATCTATCAAAAAGATAACTAAGTATTACCTCTTGGGAAATTAGTATGTGTTGGGAACATCGAATCGAAATCAGATGTAATATCGCGGGTTCCACCACGTCGCCAAGACGGTCCTTCACGCCTGAAATCAGGTTTCATCAAAAATCTTCGTTAATAACAGGTACACAGCGTAAGACAACTAATTATAGAAAAAATTAAGTAACAGAGCATTATTTACAGTAAAATTCTGATTATTCGGGTAATACGGCTCGAGTTTTAACAATTTTTCTATGAAAGTGGACTATCCCTGGTCCCAGTAGGTACCAGGATAATGAGGTTTTACTGTATTGTTGGATATAATAAATATAATTACAGATATTTTACACAATACACAATACACGTTACAACTATAGATTTTATAAGATTATTACCTACTTACGTTTCAGATTTTGATCTTTCAGATTTAACTTTATGAACGCTGCATTTCCATACAATAAAAGACAGATAGAAAAATATTAATTTTGAGATAATTGATTAAAATGAAATATACAATTTAGGCCATATTGTTGTAGTGAAAAAATAAGACATTCTCATATTTAATAGTTGTAAAGAAAATAAAACACTTAAAAATAATTAATTAACCCTTTGAGCAGTATTGCCAAACTGGTATGTGTCATCTATTATTAATTGCCATTCTGATATTTTTTATTGAATTATCATTTCTTTAGATATGGACAGCGGTGGGCTGCCAATACATTAACAAGGGGCTCGCTTAATCTACAAGCAATTCTCAGTGTTCCGGGAAAGGAGTAATTTTTTTAACACTTTTGTGCAATTATATGCAATATTTAAATAAACAACCGATTGTCACTTAATACACTTATAATATGTAAAAATATGCAATTTACCGTAAACTTATCAATGTAAATGGCTAAAAATGTACCACTGTGTATACTGAAGCTGTCGTAGATAACATGTATGTTAGAAATTGTAGTTTCTTCTAAAATTAACAAGGGGCTAGCGCGAGCTCCTCCGAGCCCCCTCCAGCCCACCCCTGGATATGGATGGATACTACACATATTTATCAGTGATTTTTGGCAGTCGAAATTTTTTAAGATGTTTATACTAAGAAACAATTCTGTAGCTATATCATATGGAGGATAAAGTTTCATATCGGTTAAACACCCCTCCTGGAATCAACCTCAATAGAGAGCCACGTGCCCATAGGGAGCGAAATCGATAAAGATCGAGATTCAAATTGGAAGTAATTTCTAGAACAATATTGTAATAATGAATCGATTTGTTTACATTTTTAACTGTGCATATAAAATTTCTATTTTTTTTCTATTTAAAATAATAAGTAATATTCTTTCTTAAAACACCAAAGTTAATAAAAACAGCTCACTGCTCAAAGGGTTGATGACAATTGATTAGTTGTTTTTTTTTTATGGTCAAAGCAGTTACTCTTGATTGACAATCATTCAAACCAATTGTATCTAGGTGTACACATGAGTCTATAACAATCAAATTCAAAATTAGAACAGAAATACACGCATTGACATATTCTTAACACATTATGCATGTATACACATTATGTAAATGTATTAATAACTGTTTCGGTGATGGTGGTAAAAAACTTGGGGGTATTATTACTGTTTTTATAGTGTGCTTGTTATCGCCGTGTGAAATACCCTCTATATTTTGTTCAAAATTTCGCTTCTACAATCTTATAAGGAACGGTGTAAGTTATTGGATGGTATCAGAAATAAAGTAAAATTTTTTAGGAAAAAAATCTAATGTGGTAAAATTAAAGTCGTTTCCCATAAATATTTACTTTTTACAGTTCACCAACCAGTGCTGCTTTGAAATAGTTCTTGAGCAGGCTCACTGTTTAAAATTCAATTTTAATAAGATATATTATTGGTCGTTCTATGTATTTGCATATGGTAAGTAAGACAATTTGAAAACAATTAAAATAACCATGTTATTTTAATTCAATTTTCATTGTTATTTCAATTTTCTTTTTAAAAAAATATTTGCATTACAGCAAATAATTGCCAATGCGACAAATATCTTGAAATTATAAATCATAACTTAATAAACTCGATGGAATTTGTTTTTGAGTGACTCTAGAACTAGATCAACTCGACGAAAAACGACAACACATATGCCCGTGTCCAAGATCCCAAAATCCCTATTTGGTCGTTAGTGTAAAGTTCTTATCAAAGAGGTCTATTTTTACCTCGCCAACAGTGTAAGTGATTGCTCATGCATAATGTGTTAATGAAACAATCTCGGGTGTTGAACAAAATGATATTTGCATGCCGTGTATTCTTGCTATTTTTTGTGAAAAATAATCAATTTTATGATAAATAAAAATGATTTTTGTTGGAATCGGATCAATTTTTTTTAGTAATAATTTTATATTAAGAAATAAATTTGATCTGCACTCATGATATCGCTTGAATTGAATGTTTTTTTTTGGCAGTGTAATTTTTTAGGGCAAATACTTACATTACATTGTGCCTTTTGTGTTTCCTTGGTAAGTGGGGGCTGTCATAGAAAGCAGAAAAAGCATTAGTATGAGAAAAAAATTCATGTCGAATCGATAAGGAAAGCGTTAAAATTATAATAAGACTAAAGAAGGGTTCATCAATAATATTGTAAGCAATAAGTGACGGGATGAAGTGAGTGCAAATATAAATAATCAAGCTGCTTCCGTAGAATATTCTGTTATATCATATTGTTAACGTGTTAATTGTATCCACAGATGTGAATATCGTACGAAATAGAAAATTAGTACAGCTGACAATTTAACTTTTAAGCTAAGCGTGGCGTGGCGTGAATGTGTTCGAACACAGATATTAAAAAATGAAAACAGCAGCGAGAAATTACAGTGAATTTAAAAATTGGGCAGAAAATAATCTTAAAGTTTTTTTTCTCTTTTAATCACACAAAAATGCAAGCGACCAAAAACCAGAAAGGAGAACATTACCTGTTGAAGAATGGAGAATGAAGATTGTTGAATAGAGACTGATGATGTTGAGGGAATCCAGTACCTTCTTCACCGTTTAATCGATTTGTAAGATCACGCACCTGCACATTAAATAGAAATAAAGGATTACTATAACATAATATAAACAAGAAAATAATTGAATGTCAAAATCGTCAGCATTTCTTCATTTAAGTTTTCCAGCTTAGTAGTCTAGAAATAAGATATTGTATTTCAAGTTTTCCTATATTTATTGATAATATAATGTATTTCATACTCTATCCAAAAGAGTCGAGAATAGATTTTCTGCAGTGAGTAATACGAATCCTTCATCATCGTCCTCTTCACCGGAGCTGACGGATTCCTTTTCTGCATCAGCTGGATTACGCCTTGAACTCCTATACGAAAAAATAAATTAGAATAAATTACTTTTTCTTAACACTTTCTATGGAGGCCACGGAAAATTTTGATTTTAGTTGCTCATGCATTTTATGGGCTTGCTTCTAAGTAAACATTGAAGCTACGTCATCCGTTTAGGAAAGCTTACTCTAAGAAAATATTTAAAACAATATTTATTTTTCTTTTTATCAGTTATTTTAAATGAGCATAATACACTAAAATGCTCAGTTAAATTTAAGTTTTATAAGATTTATTTTTAAAAAAATATTGCTGTCCAAATACTTTAAAATAAAAAATAAAATAATTATTAGACATAGTAGATTTATCATACATATATGATAGTATACAAATTATTCACATTATCCGTAAAAAAATACTTAGTATTAGCTGGTGTTTTTTTAACATTGCTGCCAATGCAGACATGCGCCTGACGAGTGTAAAAGGGCCTTTTTGTTTTTTTACTACTGACTATGCATCGTTTGAAAAAAATAATTATAAGCAAATGAATGATAAGTTTTGGTTTAATTTATTGCTTTGGGTTTGTAACCATAAATCACCAGTCGGCATGGATCAGTCGTGAAAGTTGATTTTTAAAATGAAAAATATTAACTTAAACATAGTTAAAAAACAATGAATGAATATATCTTTATTTAAAGGTCACTTTAAAATTCCGTCACCTTTTTTTCCAAATGTGCATATCAGCTGATTATTCTAAGGTCAAGTGTACAATTAACTATAAGTTAACATATCGACTGTGGAAAGGAAAAAGGACGTAACCCACACATATCAAATTTTACAGGAGTCGCTAAAAACGTGTTTTGATGATTTTGTGACATATGCAAACTATGAATTATACACAACCTTGACGTGCACGGAGACTTTTAAACTGGTGTTTAATTGACATAATCTAATATTAATTAAAGAAATTGTCTAGGAAAAACCTTTATTTCAGTCTTTTTTCTTGGTTTAAATTTTTTATAAGCTCATCTTTTTCAAACTTAAAAGCTAAATTTTAATACTAATTCGGCATTTGCAGCTTGCATCCTTTTGATCGTTCGTGTATCAAGTTTGATACATTGTGATTATTGAAAAAAAACCTGTTTTGAAAAAACTGTGGGTTAGGTCCTTTTTCCTTTCCAAAGTCGATATACATTAACTTTAAATAAAAAATATTTTTTAGGGATAAGCTTGGGGAATTTTAGTATTATTATCAGCATATATGGATTCTTCGGTTATATTTGAGTGAAATAAAAAAAAAATCATTGGATTATGACTTCAAATGTAGGTGCTATAAAAATTTGTCTGCAGATTAAGTGCTAAGAATAATGAGATAATTTTGGTTTTGAAAATGAAACGTAATAGACAACGGCAACGACAACATTAAAGCCCCTTAGTAGTTGGCAAAAATAATAAACTAGAAAATATTCTTTGACAAAATTTTTCTTAAGCCTTCAAGTAGGTATACTTAAATAACATTATCAGTCATTTACAGAGTTGGGAACAAATTTTTGGATGGAGGTAAGGGTTTTTTTTAACCAAAATATAGAAGTCGCTGGTTTTTTTTCTGAAGTTCCAATGAATAAACAGTATAAACCCTAATATTACATTAATTTTTAAAGGATTAGAAAAAGTATTGAATATTTTTTTTATTTTACCAGCATAAATAATACTTGGAAATATTCCACATAAACATAATGATTACGGGATTAGAATGCCGCATATTTGAAAACTCTACTATCTTTTCAAATAACATATTTTTAACTAACGATAAATTTAACACTCAAAATAAAAAATATTGGCTAAAAAAATATGATAAAAAGTCTTTTATAGAAGATGATACATTTATATTTATTGTCTAAAATTTTAATCAAAGTCTGATCAAGTTTGGAGGACAAAGATTCGTGTAAAAATTGTTAAGGAAAAAAGGTTTCAGTAACTTAAATTACTTACCTCAATCTGTGCATTTGCATATCGTCTTCATCTTCTGATTCACCACCGCTCACGAGAGAACTAGAAACATTTTAAAAAAAAATACCATATAATTGACAGTCATAAAAATCCATTAAAACATATTAAAATTCAAATATTTTATCATATTCGTAAATTTTTGCAGTGTCAAAAACAGATTCTTTTTTTTTTTGAGATAGTAAATAAGATAATAGATTTTATAACAAAATTTTATTCAGCAACACTGAGTCACTAGAATATATTTTCCTCAGTTCCAATAAATAAAATAGCGAGCTGCGTGTGGACACATAAATTAGAATATAAATTGATTTCTGGTGACATTCTAAATATTAAAAAAATATTTATTTTACAAAGCACCCATGCCTTATAGAAGTCTCCCAAGTAAAGCAAAGTATAAAAACATCAAATTTCTGCAAGTACCTGAGGCGTCTCGGTTTTGGGAAGCGGGAAGCAAAGCTGATGTTAGATGGAGTGAGTTTAGTGGGTGTCTCAGACGGCTCAAGGCTTCCCTGTCGAGGCGTGACATAGCCCACTCCTTCGACAGCGATCGGAATTATGAATTCTCTGGGACTCTTCTTGATAGGCTCGGCTCTCGATACACTGGCCGGGGTGGACGGAGTAGAAGGTTGAGTCGTTCTCTCACTGTCCAAATCTGGAGTTGTCCTCGGTATAGATCCCAGTCTAATGAGAATATGTTTACAATATTACAATAAAATGTCTGTCTTTATAAGTCAGTAAAATGATTGATGCAGTTTATTAAGATAAATGAAGGATATAAATAAAATAACTTATCGATGAGAATAAAAAAAATGGTGGATAAACAAACTACAGCTTTGTGAAGGTACAGTTACTCATGCATTGGTTTACTATTTAGATTATTATTGAATTATGAAATTTACTGATGTTTCCATGAAAATGGTGATGAAAATTACCTAAATGGCATTGAATTGTTCCTTTGATATGGCAGCTGAGGTGTGTGTGTTTTGAAAGTGTTTTGAGTTTTCGGTGCTTCATCAGCTATGTGAATCGGTATAATTCGTTCCACTGAGCCACCCCTGTGAAATTGAAAAATGGAATTATGAATCATGATTCGATTATGACACATGCATTAGTGAGCTCGCTTCAGAATTAAAATTAATTTAGTTTAAATTTTGACATCAAATATAGTTTTTAAGCATACATCTGCTTCCCATGTCAAGATTTGAAGTGAACTGTCGCTGAGAAGACTGTAATAATTTTGTCCTCTGGATAATTATTACGATTATGTTAGTATCGTTATTCAAATGATATTTTTTGCTAGTTCAAGGCTAATGTGCAAATTCAATTCATGAGAAGAATGATTGCTAAATGACTACTAGATATCAGAGGAAGAAGTCCTCTCTTTGACTATTTGACAATTCAAATAAAATTGATTTTAGTTAATAAGGTGATTAAAAATAAGCCATTAAATTTTACAGTTAATTAAAAAATTAATTAATATATTGCACAATATGAATTTCCTACATTATTAGAAAGTAAAAAAGCTATTAATATATTTAATTATAGAATTTACTATTTGTTAGCTATTTAAACTTTATGCAGTCTCCAGGATATTCACACATCTGTGTTTCAAAATATGATAGTAATAAGACAATTCATATATTTTTTTGGTAAATACATACCCAGCTTATTTGATTTTATTAAAATATGGTCATCAAAATTTTATGTTCTTATGTCAAGCATGTTATCATATTCAATCAAAATGAAAATTGATGTCAATGTCAATAAATTTTATAGCATTACCTAGATGTGGGAATGAATTTATTCCTGACATCATCCACTCGGTGCTGAACCTCTGTGCGGAACGTCCTCGCAGGACTCTCTCTCGTGATGGATCGATGGAGAGTGTGCGGTGGACTAATCGGAGGAGATCCTATGTTGTTGAGACTGATGGAACCGGATGCCGATCGACCTCCACTACCATAAGGCACCGGAGGCTTTCCTCCTGCAAATATCATACACAGCTATTATACGAGATAGTTTTATCGTAAATAATAATAATTGGCATGAAGATAAAATAAGATTTGACATAAAGTTAAAGTGCATCAAAGGAAATAATAAAGTATTACATACCCATACAAATGCGATGCACTTTCTTTCCATTAGAATCGTCACCAATTATTGCATTAGAAATAATTTCCCGCGCCGTTTTGAGTTGGGTCTGTCGGTCGCCAGGTGAACCGTTTTCAGATAAATCAGATGAACCGTAATCACCCTTCGCTTGACTAATTAGTGCCATAGACTGTTGCAGGCTCCTGTGACAAAAAATATTGTGTTGTTGTACATTTAAATTTAAACTATTAACATATTGATCTGTCAACCAATTTAAAACATGGACAACTTCACTGCTTAAACAATAGTCTGACAAGCTATTATCACTTTGTATCAGTTAAATACTAATACTACTGACATTAGAGAAAGTATTTGAAAAGCAATTTCTAACCTTCTGGCGTCTTCTAGTGATAAGCTATTTTGCAACGACTCCCGTTTCATAGACGGCTCTTTCAAGGATTCACTTTTTAGGAGCGGTTTGGTAACTTTATTGACTATTTCAGGAAGGGGTGCAGGTTTTTCTATCACTGGCCTGATCACATTCTCTCTCACCTAAAAAAAAAATTGATGTATATTTTAATTACAAAATTATTAATGGGATTTATATGTTTTTAACCCTTAGATTGCCACAAAGCAGATATATTGGCTTTGCATACTTTAAAATCAGTAAAAGGCGACGCTGCCACATTTTTTCTAGAAAATTTGGAAAATTGGGATAAATGTTTATTTTTACATAAATATAATATGATTTTTGTAATAATTTATTAGAAAAACGTTTTGTAAAAATTGGATCACTGAGGTTAGAGGCATATTTTAATTAACAGTGCCGTCAGACTATTTTAATTAGCACTACACCACTTAAAAGAAGGGTTAATGAGATGAAAATATATCATATTGAATATACCTGAGGAGAAGGTTCAACGCCGATACTCTGTAATCTCACATTTACAGCATCCTTTGTTTCAATTTGTTTAGGAGGGTGTTCTGAATCTACACTGTGGATCTTTTTGTCAGCTAAAGTTTTAGAGACAGGCAGTGGAGCTGTGGTATTTCCTAGGAATGATAAAATATATATTTTTTAAATGTCTTTTTTGTTGGACAATCACAACACTTAACACTTCTTAGTCGGGCGGTCCAAACAATAGACTCTAGCCTGTAGTGGGCGTTTTTAGTGATTAGCGCAATAATATATTACATTCTTAAAATCAACAGAACTTCTAAACCAAACAATATTTTCGGCTGAAATTTTCAAAGAAATCATATGTGACATTTAATCATTAAAAAAACATTTTGAATACATAATGATTTCACTACTTTTCTAAGCTGAATATAAAAACCTGTTATTAATTTAGTAGATAGCACTCCACTTGTTATCAATATGAAATATTTAAAATACTCTGTATAAAAAATAACATTAATCCATACCATACAATTATATAAATAAATATAGTATAAAATCATCATTCCTACAAATTTACCATCACTGGAAGTGTGAAATCTAACGCCCTAAATATACGAGAAACATGTGTCTCCTATTAAAAAAAATACTATGTGTGAACATTCAAGGAATAATAAATTATAAGGTTTATTGCTTATTGGCAAAAAGGGTCACTTGCCACTGCAGTTATTTTGAAGAAACCATTAAATCTATGAGTCAATATACCAACACGTTTATTGATTATTATTATTTCACAGCGAATTATCTGATAAATTGTCGGCGTAATATTCATAGTCACTTATTATTTTTTAAGGACATTATTGTTAGTAAAACGTCTCATAAAATGGTAATAATATATTCGAATAATAAAAAACGAAACAATAACGCAAGCGGTATGAAAAATAATCCAATCTGTAAAACGACTCAAACTAATCTAGCTATGGAGATCGCAAAATAAATCTATAATACAGTTGATTTTTTGTTTCTTAGCTTAAACTTCCACCTTTATAATATAGCAAAGAAGTTGGACTAGCGGTAATTAGTTACGGCATTTTATTTCATGCCAACAAACAAACCCGTGATATTATGTGTCCCGCAAACAACCGTCAGTAGAAAAAACGTATTATTACGTGACCCGCATTCTACCGACAGTACGCTAAAAACGTATGTTTACGTTTCTTGCCTATAAAGTGTTAATAATCATAAAGAACAGTAACCTTGTGGAACTTTGACGGCAGGCTTTTTAGGTTCGGATGTGGTGCTTGGAATATTGGAGGATGTAAGAGATGCTCTTCTTTCAAACTGTTCTTTGAAACTTCCAACACTTACTCCTAAAAAATGACAAAATCGGGAATATTTAAAGACCAAGACGAAATAACAAAAAATAAGAATTTTTTAAAATTATTTTTGCACAATCAATGAGGTAATTTCGTGTTACCTGGGATAATAACTCTCTTGGGCTTTGACGTAGGCGGACTTTGAGCTGTGCTTTCCTGAGTCGGGGGTGGTTGTATGGTGAGATTATTTAATTTCTCAGCAGCATCCAGTATTCTTGACTTTCTCCTTTCAGTTGGCTGTTTTAGACTTGGTGCTTGGCTCTCATGAGATGGACTTTTATTTTCTGAATTCTTTATCGGTGATGTAGGATCTCTGTCCATAGATTTTCGGGGTGGAGACTTATCCTATTTAAGAATGTAAAAAAAATCTGTTAAGCACAAATAAAAATTTTGAGGGTTTTTGTGAAGAAATGAAACATTTTGTACTGTGATTGGAAATATTCATCAGATATGAATAAAGAAAGATGTTTAATGTATAAAAGGAATTATATTATTTAAAAGAACTTGATTAAATCTTTTTTTGTTCAACATTTAAATTAATCAATTAATTCTACAAAGCTAAAGATATTATATTAAATGAACTTTGGCCGTGATATTAAATAAAATCAGTTTTCGGTAGATGGTAGTATTTTTAAGACGGAATGATTTATACTAATGAATAAGCAAAAATTAGTAAAAACGACATAGTTAGTTGGATTACGCCAATCACTAAGCATCATCCTCATTGCCGTCACAGATGTAGTGACAGCAACTTTTCGCACCGTTTATTAAAAAACCAATCATTCAGCGGCGTAGTCACGTCATAGCTGAGTCATGCAATATGAGGACCCAGTAAAATGTGGGCCAAATTTCTAGCTACACCACTGTTGACATTTGAATTACTTTAAGAGACATTCTATATAAGTTGTTAAAAATGATGTAAACGGAGATAAAGTTACACATATTATTCTCTTAGAAAAATAACTCAACTTCATAAAAATTCTTAATCACTTAGCTGCCAACGTGAAATAATCGATCTAGTCCTCCACGCCAGCGGTTTTAGAACCATTTGAAATTATATAAAAAATGATTTGACTTACATAATTTGTTGTCTCAACACATAATTAATATTTATTTTTAGTATAAACTGAATGAACACTCGTCATGAACTATCGATTGTTTGTTCAGAGTTGTCACAGTTAATATATATATTTTATTTATTGATTTTGAAAATTATAATATACAATTGCATTTGACAATCCTGAAGCTGTTTATAAAATTCACCAATATTGATTATAGTTTCAGTTTTTTTTCAAGGCAAATGTCTGAAAAATACTTCCATATATGGTTCACGAAACCCTTGCAACATTTGTTGAATTTATTTAAAAAATAATATGGATAAACTAAGAAAATTTGAAATGTTTAGCTGTTATTGGGCTCATTAATAAATTCCACAACCACAATAAGTTTTAGATATTGAAAAAATATTATTTTCTATGAGAAAACATTGTGACAAACCAGCGTGTCGCTGACGTGTGGAGTCAGTATACGTGCGACGCACCGGCGTGTCGTTGGCATACTAGTGGTTAAGAAATATAGCCATAGTTATTCGTCATTAAATGAAGATGTGATATAGAATGAATAACCAGCAGTGTAAACAGAAAAAAAATATCAGGCATTTGAAATTTTGAAAGCTCTCAAATATGTAAGTTACTTTTTGTAACTAACCTTTACTAGAAAACATAGAAATATACTTACCGACAAAATATCTGTAATATTTCATGAATTATTATGTAAAAATATTAGATGAATCATAAAGCATTGCTAAGCAAGTATCATTTGCATAAGTAATATCCTATATAGGTGAAGACTATCAAAGTAATTTTAAGATTTGAAAGTGAGATTGTGGAATTAATTTTTCCTATGAATATTTGAAGAAGTATACTGAATTAGGTACACGATAAATAGTTTATTCCTTTTAAAACCCTAGAGCCGATATATCGGATATATCGATATATATATATATTTGTATGTACATAACATAATTTTAAACTAAAATGAAAAGTGTCATACTATAGGGTACCTAACCTTTGATATCCAAGCCACTTACAGGTCCGCGGTTATATAATACAGCCCCACAAAACGTTGTTTTTTTTTTAATAAAAAAATATTGAAATCTAATATTTTTTTCATGTAATTTTTGTTTCAAGATGTTATGATGCAGATAAAAAAATACTACAAAATCCACCCCAGTAAAATAGTAATTATAGAATAATAATATATGTAATGCAAAAGTTATTGCGGATTTTTTTATTCCTTTGATGGGTCAGTATCCCTTCCCAAACTCATGTTTTCTAAATACATGACATCAGGGTTGCTAATAAGTCTGTAATGTTATTTATCCGTAAAATATCAAATATTTCATCAAAATATCTTTATTTTTAATACTTTTTCATGAATTTACGAAAACACTTAAGAACAGATATTTCCCAGGGTATTTTTGAAAAACCTATGAAAAATTATAGGGTATCAAAAGGGTCTATCAAAGTAATTTCAAGTAAGTCTACAATTTCAAGTAAGTCTACAAAAACAAAGTAAGTCTTCAATTCTAAGCCATACAATTTTCCTTGATAAAAGGCTTGTACATCTTAAACAAGATTTGATTGATATCTATACACCAAATTATGGGGCTGGTGGAGCCGAGCTCCAATTTCCCTTTCATCTGGTGTATTTTGATGTTGCTTTTCCCGCGTAGCGTCCTGGATTTACCTGGACATAGGCGGGTGCGTGGTCTTTGGTTTTTGTTTTGTTTTTGTGGTGGTAATAGTTCTCATTCGTAGGCATTACATGTGTCACTAGTGGTTGATTCAGTAACCTCGAGCTGCAATTAATTGGGGTTATGCTTATCTGATCAGTTAATATATATTTTTTTTGATCTGTTTTTTTTTTGTTATTTATCCTCGAGAGGAGGTCAAACCTACAGTGTCTGCAGAAGTCGTTCAGGTTTTGGAGATCGGGGTTTTAGCAGATGTTGATAACCAAACATGTGAATGTGGGGGATCGGGGGATCCCAAAAAAAAGATTTATATACAGTGGTATGTGTGCTGCTAAATTTTTTCAACCAGCTCGCACCTTAGTCAGCAATTTTGGGATTTTCAAACAATTTCATGTCAATATCAATAACCCAGAAATTTCCAGCGTGTGACGTTTTTTTTTTTAGCTCTTCCAAGAATTTTCGAATTTCAAATCCCAAGAATTAATCGATTTGTCCAAATGATCAGCGTGACTCGTTTTTTTAGCTCTCCCGAAAATTTTCGAATCCAAAATTGCAAGAATTTGCCGATTTGCCCAAATTACCGGCATGGTAGCTTTTTTTCCAGGAATCTACGGATGTACTTATAACCCTGATGGGTCTTATTCGTCCATCATCTGCTGTCATCAGCTTTTGAGACATGATTTAAGGAATGTTAAATTATTTTGGGAACCAGCTCGGTAGAGCCGGTGCGAACCCATAGCAACACACCACTGTTTATATACAACGTGATAAATGATCTAATGCTGGCGCTGAATTATTATTGATAGACATCAGAAGACTAGTATTGGGGTGAGCATGGTTAGGATTTCGACTGCAATACCATTAGGAAAGAAATTCAGAGATGAAATGAAATTAATTGAATATCCTAGCGTAACAGATTAGTGAACATTAAGTAGGTGCAGCATAAAAATGTAAGCTTACTGCTAAGGCAAATAAATGAAAATATGAACAATACATCAATACAGTTTACCTTTACTGCTACACTTTTATTCTCATTTGTTTTAGAAATATTTGGGTTCAGTTTCTTTTTAACAGTCACGGTCGGCTTAGACGTGAGGTTCTTTTCCTTCAAAGCGGGATCTTTTGTTTTTATTTCCGTTTTCGATTCCTTTTTTGCAGTGATGGGTACCTGTACGGCAAGTCGTGAAAAAAGCGAATAGCGTGAAAGCGAAATGACATACAAACAAAAACCATAATCAAAAGTCAAACATTTAACACAACAAAATGACTGAGGCGATAAACAACTGTAACACAATATATGATGATGGGAATTTTGTGGACAATTTCTAATACCTGTTTTCATACAAAAAAATCAATCACTTACTGGAGAAGATTTGCCGGTTAAAGGTGGTGATACTCTATTGATGGCGGCAGGTGTCTCATTATTTGGATGGGATGAGTGATTTTCAGATACATTCAAAGGAAGAGATTCGCTAGGTTTGCATGAAGCAGTATCTTGTAAAATTTCAGGTTTGGAAGATACTTTTTGATTTTCCATTGAAGCGTCTCTGGCAACATGAGACGGGGATGCATTATTCTCGGCGGGGGTATGGCTTTCAGTATCACTAGAATCATTTTGTGCAGTTTGGCGAGTTTTGGAACTAGACCTGTAACAAATACCAAACTAATTGAAGATAGATTTTGTTATTGAACGATCATTCTTTTTAAGAAAAAAATTTAATCCACCGCTAATCTCACCAGAGAAAAAAATATCTGGTATAATGGTAAATAAAAAAATACCTGGTCTTCTTTTTACATGATTTTTTTGTTGCGCCATTTCACTTGGACAGCACCATTCCTTTTTTTTTACGCAATTTACTCATTGTTAAGAGATGTTTTTATTCGAAAACTTTATAAATAATTATGGCCACAAGAAATGCAGAAACAAATCCAAAAATTTATAACGAAATTTATTGTAAAGAGAAATAATTTTTCGCTGGACCAACAAGACAAATCCAATTTTATATAAATAATCAACTCAGATCAAGAATCTAGGAAAAACAGCATGTCATCAAACGGGTCAGGGAAAAATTCAAGCAAAATTCAATACAGATAGCTTAAAAAATCATGAACGATCCCACCTATTTCGCAACTGACAGTGACAGCAACGAAAAACTCTTACATTAAAAAGTGACTACATTTATGTATGTTTACATAGTTTTTCATACATTTTTACGTGCTATTTTAACTTTTGGAACGAATTTATCAAATTATATGAATGAGGTTTTTTTTATGCAATTTTTTTATAAGCGTCAATTTCTGGAATCGCATAAAAAAAGGATTGGATGTACATATATTCTTCTTCCTTGGTTTCATTCACAATCTACATAGAAAACAATGTCACTATACAATATTTATTAACTGTGTCTGAAGATGTCAAATCCCCTTATAGTTGGGTCAAGAAACAGTAAGTCTCAAGATATTAGCAAGAAATGCCGATGAAAGGTAAATTGTCATAATTGGATTTGGTTAGTGAACAATTATTTTCTTCATTTATAATTCAATTGAAAATTGTAGCCACATTATTAAAAATTTATATAAGAATACAAATAATAATTACCGAACAGACCGTTCCTTCTTTCTTTGACTAGGGGCATTATCCATGGAGACTGTAGTTTCTAATTTTCGTTTCGGCTGATCCGCCGCACTGACGAGAGTTCTGGTCGGTGACGGTTTGATAGCATCAGTACCACCTTCTGTTAAATATATAAAAAAAAAATGTATGAATCATGGAAAAAACTAAAAAGAATTATTTTGTATTCATTTTACGCATTATTAATAAATATAAATTGATCAGTAGATAGAGAATTATAAAAATATTACCTGCAACCATTTCCAATATTCGTCTTTCGGCTGAGTTATCAATACTAGCCATTGACATTGAACGTGTCGGTGATGCATCAACGCCCGCATTATTTACCTTTAAATAAAGAAAACCGCATTGACAAATCTACACAAGAAGCCACTCCCATTCTTTTTTATTTGTATATTATTATTATTATATAGAAAAAATGAATGTTGTAAGAAATATGATTACTTTAAGGCAGTGGCAGCCGGTCAATGTGGCATTGGATCAATGCACCCCTTGTATATATATGCAGGGGCAGTTATATTTCATGAAATAATATTCAAACATAACATTTATACCATTCACTCATTTTAAATTCTTCATGTATTTATTGTCTATAATAATTATTAAAAATTGTCTTTAATGAAATAAATTTATAGACAATAAATACATGAAGAATTTAAAATGAGTGAATGGTATAAATGTTATGTTTGAATATTATTTCATGAAATATAACTGTCCCTGCATATACAAGGGGTGCATTGATCCAATGCCACATTGACCAACTACCACTGCTTTTAGGTTTACATTCATTACTTTTGTCAATGATCGAACAGTTGAGAAAAATACCTCATCTGTAACAACTAGTTTGTCACTTCCGTGAACGGGAGGCGGCGCTAATGAGAGCAGTAAATCGAGCCGCACGGGAGTTTCATTCGCTAATGATTCGGCAAGTTCCAGGCAAGAAACGTCTGATCCTTTATTAACCCACCTGAAATAAAACAGTAAATTATTATACAATTATACATCCCATTATTACTGTATTGGAATGATAATATAGCATATAAATTGAAATATTACAACATAAAAATTTCGTTACAAAAAAAATACTTACGGATGATCACAGATGTGAGGTATATCTGCCCTTAGAATTGGATCAACAGTGAGCATATCTCTGATGAGTGGCGACGCAGCTGTAAAAAGTTATTTAGCCAAAACTGATTATCATCGAAGTATCGCATATATTTAAAAAACTTATTATATCGGTTTATCGGAAATTGAAAGATTCCGAATTTAACTTTGCAATCAAAATATTCCTGTTAAAATTGATTTTTAAAATTCAAAGCATTACAGAACGATACTCACACGACGGCGTCTTGGGCTCAAAGTAATCACCGGTGCTAATTTGTTTGACAAGCCGTTTGAAGTTAGATCCGTCGAAAGGCATCGCACCGTAAACAAGAGTGTACAGTAAAACACCCAGAGACCAACAATCCACCTAAAAATACAATGAAAAATGTGTACAGCCAAAAATAAGAAACAAGTTTTTCACACATGATGTATAACAAACGAAGATACTGAGTTAAAAAAAAATACTCACTTCCGGGCCAATGTAAGGGGTGCCTTTAACGATTTCGGGGGATGCATAAAGAGGAGAACCGCAAAATGTTGATAAAAGTCGTCTTTCTTCAAATACATTCGAAAGTCCAAAATCAGCTATCTAATTGGTAAAAAAATAAACCATTCTGTTGTGAAAAGCTGTACAAAAGATTTTATTAGGATGATTGAGAAAAAAAATTGAAAATTACCTTCGCGCTCCCGTGTTCATCCAAAAGTACATTTTCTAATTTGAGATCTCTGTGGCAAATTTTATGTTTGTGGCAATAATAACATGCTGTAGCTATTTGTCGGAATAATCTGAAAATATATCAATTTAACTGGTTATTTTTCAGCTACCTTTCTTTTAAGGATAACTTGATTTAGAATTAAAAAGTAGCACACAAACCTTCTGGCCTCGTCTTCTTTTAAAACTTTTTGCTGACTAAGATAATCATATAATTCTCCACCGGCGCAATATTCCATAACCAAAATCATTTTTTCACTATTTTCAAAAACTGAAAAAAAAAGAATTATATTTTTTAAATTTTAATTTTAAATTAAAAAAAAAATATTTGACATCACAGCTTACGCCAATGCGTCAAATATTTTTGAAATTGAAAGATATACGAGATATACTCGATGAGAATTATTGAAAATCACATGAGATTAAGGAGAATTGACTTCACAAACACCCATGACTTAGATCTCAAATTAAATTTGAAAAAAATTCAATTTGACATCGACCTTACCGGGAATTGAACCCAGACCCACCTGATTGATAGAGCAAGCTCTAACCAACTAGACCACAGCGGGCGACGATTATAAAATAAACAGCAGCGCTTTCTCAACTACCGACTGCTGAAGAAAACATTTCACAAAATGGCATTTTTGGGATACTGACCTTCATATATGTGTACAATATTAGGATGTCTTACAGATGACATAATCTGCACTTCTCTTCTTATCCTTACTAAATCGGCTTCTGTTTCTATTTTACATTTCTTAATTGTTTTGATGGCAACTTCTTGTCCAGTTTTTTTATTTATACCGAGCTGCACTTTTCCATAGGTGCCTTGTCCAAGTTTTCTTATTATGTCAAATCTGGAATCATTCGGAATCAATAGTTATAATTTGATAAATGGATGTGACTTGAAATACATTGGAGAAATATTCAGTTCTACATTACATATTTATGAAGTTAACAATTATCAGGAGTAACGTAACTGTACTGGAGTTATAGTATATTGTAAAAATTTATGAACATGTAAATCTTTCAAATGCCTGTGGGCCGGGCTCGGGCGGGTAAGCGCAATTGAAAGTCGGGCTCGGACCGGGCTTTGGAATTTGGGAGATAATCTGGGAAAAAGTATAGCAAATCGAGGATTTCAAATTTCTCGGCGAGCTAAAATAAAGAGTTTTGGGTCGGGTTCGGGTAACAAGTGCGGTATTAGACTCGGGCCCAGGCCGGGTCGGGCGTGAGTTTTTCGGGCTCGGACCGGGTAGTTTTGTAAAATTTTGGCCCGTGCAGACCTCTACTTCACAGTGTATAAATGTTAGAATTTGTGTTTTTTTCTGAAAATATTTTGACAGCCAACATTTTTTTGTTTTAAAAAATGTCAAAGTGAATTATGCATATCGCCACATCCAATCAACACTAGGACACCTGTCAGATCACTGGATTGTTATTGCATAATTGAAAACACAAATCACAACTTGAATTTATTTTTGTGAATGTTATCACAAGGGCTGTGAAGGCGGAATTGGAGTCGGGAGTTGTGCTTTTTTCCGGAGTCAGAGTCGGAAAAATCTTATGTCTCCACCCATTTTTTCAAAAGTCTAATTTTTGAAGTCTATATTTGCCATTTTACTATATGGCTCACTTCACTTCTCAAAGGATATTTGAAAAAAAAACTAAGATTTGGAGTCTTTTTAATTCAAAGCCTTGTTTATTACCCGTTAAAGAGTTGTCAAAACAAGAAAAGGTAATTATCGAAGTCCTATTATTTCCATTGAAGCAAGGTACAGATCTCTCTTATGTACATCATATTCAAAAGAATGTCATCATTTTGAAGATATTGCATTGAATAGCGCTCTTTTAATATAAAAGAATGACACCGCCATTACCTTTGTTTAAGCCTCAGTCTGTGATCATGGAGACGGACATCTCCGGTGTTCTCGATGCCATCCATGATGCTACGTTTTGGTTCGCCTACCACCATCTTGCTGGTTCTGTAAATAACAATCAATGATTAACCTCTTAGAAACAGTAGATTTCAGTGTTTTGAAATAGGCGCACTGCATAAACTGTGAATCTTACAGGAAAAAATAAGGATAACGAAAATATAGGATGACCTGTGATGAACACCGTAGGCTGCCTATGCAGTTAGTTACTGTCATATACTGGCAGAAGGTGATAAATCAAGAAGACCTTGTTTTGAGATAGTCATTATTTTAGACAATCATGAAATGTTTACATCTCTATTTATGCACTTTAATTATAACTGTTATGTACTTATCTTTTAAAAATTTCATGGAATTCGATAATGACTAACAATTTCGATTCACATATTCAAAAGCTTTAAGTTTTTTTTGTTGCCAAAAATAACTCTAATCGGAATCAACTTAATGTATATTATGTACAAATACACGAAATATGGCTGAATTCGTTTTTTCAGAAGATATAGCGTGTTAAAATCTATATGTCTGCATTCATAACTCAAAACATCCGATTTTCTTTCTGCCAGTATACCGGCAATATTATCATTGCACTGATTCATATATTTTTTTATAATTATTGCTGAAAATTTTAGAGTAGGGCAAAAAGCAAGTGTCAAGACAATAATCATGCCCATGGAACTGTTTTGAGATATTGCTGAACTAGTAATGTTGACTACTGCAGTAGGCCACAATAGCAGGATATCAACAAAAGTTTTTTGAAAACTTTGCCTAACTATAAAATATATGGAACGAGAAATCTTCAATTCCTCTCAGCTACTCAAAACTCGAGAGTAAACATTATTAGTAATTGACTGAGTCAGTTGTTATTTGTTATATATAACATTCTATATTATCCTAGACAACAGCTGTGCATGTCAAAAGCTCTATTACTTGCAGTTTTAAATTGTTTCAAGGCATGTAATGCATTTATTTGTTGACTTATTTATGCATTTTGAAAAGCTGCTATTTCTATGGAGGTCAATAGATGGATGATCGATTTCAAAATAACAATGAATGTTAATGATATTTTTTATTAAATCTCTGATTTTACTTTTAATACATACATATAATGCAAGAGTATCGGATATATTATAAGCAATAATTGAAAGTAAGAAATAAAAATATTGTTAACTCATAATTCCAAGTCTATGCGAAGAATCTTGGTCTCTGAAAAATATTTATACGAAGCTATTCTAAATTTTGTATTTTTTAAATTGAAATATAATAAATATTATAAATCATGCAGATATTCATTGAGACACTTTCACCAAAAATAAATCTATGAATAAAAAAAAGTATGTTATATTATTGGTGGGTTCGATTTTACCGTTGGACCAACATGGATGAGAATTATTAATGTCCACTCGCTATACGTATTAGAATTTTAATTATTGTAATAAGATAAATATGCTTAACAACATCCTACTTGACGAGATTGTATTAATTTTGACAGTTAATTTCAAAATAACCTTTTTCTAACTCACTTTTTTGACAGGTTAAATGTATCTTAAAAGATCGACACCACAACAGTGAACATAACCGCAATAAATACATTTATGTTTTACCAACCGTGAAAAACAAATACAAAAGTCATGTTGGGTATTAGAGATCCTCTTTTATTAGTGTCTAGATCAGCGGAAGGGAACCTGCGGCTTTAGGCTACTCTGGTGCGACCTAATGACTTTTCTGAGTTTTATAATTTTACATGAAATTGTTTCAAAATCACGTGGTTTTTGCCAAAATCGCCCGGGAAAATAGTCCGGGATTGAATACAATAGTGTCAACGTTTTCTTTACTGCGGCCTTATGTTGAATCATATGAATTAATAGGTTCCCCACCCAGATCTAGATCCTAATAAATTTGAGAAGAGCCCCGTAGAGAAATAAAGCAACAGAAAATTACGACTGGGCACTGGCGTTGGGCCACCAGCTGATATTAAATAACGGACGGCAATCGAAAAATAAGAGATATTATATTCAGATAACTATTAAATAATGTCAATGATCAACGTTTTCTGATGTCACTGAAATATGCCAAAAAATGTATCACCAAAGCTAATGGAAAAGTGACGAATCAGCATTAGCCAAATACTTATTCCACGTAGGTATAATACACTAAAAACATCATTCCTTTCAGACGACTCGCATAATTGAAATTTCGCGATATTATAAAACGCTAAAACAACGGTCATATTTTTTAATGAAAAATGGCGGTTATTTTGATTTCGACTAGGGTTGGGCGCCAGGCCAAGTACCTCAATACGAAAAACAACATTATTTCTAACAGATCCAAGGTAGCGACATTCCACGGATGAGAGAACTATGTAAGTCAAAGATTCGTGAGTCAACCGATACTATAATTTGAACAGCATCGTCCACGTAGCGTAGGTGTATAGTGACGCACGTAATGCACATGTTTTCTGCGAGTGCTTCACCACCCGGCATATCATTTTTTCACTCTCCGTTTCTAAGGTGTTCTACACTTTATCACGCTGACTCAAAGCAATTAATTTTGAATAAATCCGCGGCTACCGAATATCGTCATCTCCCCCACTCAATCAACTGTTAGAGCATATACCCTTTCCATCCGTGCGCGTATGCTTACACTCGAAGAGGAAAATTGATAGCTTTACCACCGAAACGACGGAGGACTTTTTTTCAAGGATATTCCAATGCACAACAACCGAACTAATTATCTCTTGTTGCGAAATGAATAATTACGTTCGTTTCAATTGTTCTGATTTAAATGTATTACTTTAAGAAATCACAAAAGTTTGGGGCAAATCTTTTCTTAATCGACCAAGTGAAATTTAGAACTATGCATGGTCTATTTGCTGGGCGTGTTAGTAAAGATATACTAAAAAAAATAATTAAAAAAAACAATGTCTGTCTGAACGAATTCACTCACATCCACGCGGAATAAACGAATTGGGTTATAAAGCAATGGTATGGGATTTTTAACAAAAACTGGCAGTGAGATTAATCAATTTCCAAATAGTTTGACGATAGTCAAATAGCATGAAAGATTAGGGCATCACAAAAACTCAGTAACCTTAGGGTAAACATTCATATATCGACCGTTAAACATATCAATTAACAGTAAACAAGTTTAGTGCCTGATAAAATCTTAATATGCTTCGACGTGGGATTGCAGTGTCAGTGACTAAGATTCCGTGAAAAGTTGCTCTTAATAATTAATTGTTATGGGATGTATTTTGAAGATTAATAAACTGATTTAATTTATTATAATGCATAGTAAGACATAGATAAATAATGTAAAGCACAACTATGTTATAAGCATCATTGTTTGCCACCAAACCTAATTGTTAAGCGTGTTAACAATAAATAATACATAAGATGATAAGCCGAAAAAATAGACCGTTGCTCAGATTTTCAGTATTGCATATCAATGCGTCCTAACCTTTTTCATGTCACGGACCCCTAAATCTGAAAATAATAATCTGCGGACCCCCGATTTTTTTTTTATTTCACATGTTCATATTTTATCACAAAGGATGTTGAGAGAATGAAATTTTTTGCGGACCCCAAGTCGGGAAGCACTGTTGTATATGATAAAACGGGAAGAGTATCAAAAATTTAAATGGACAAAAATATCATGAATCTGAATCCTGGTCACTCACGACTTCACACAGGAAATAAATAAACAGTGATTGTGGAAGAAAACTATTGGGCACTAAAGGTAGACATAATGCCGTCTGTGTAAGAGGGTTGAATAGTGGGAACCTAAATTCGAACAGAATCTGACATTGCCGGGACGTATACATTGAGTCAATAATCTTTTTGCGAGACAACAATGCGTGTCTGACTGTCAAAATTAATTCCACGTATCAATTTATTTCGCAGACATGAAAAGCTCGTGAGTAAATATTTCCAACATATCTGATACTATTGAAATTAGAAATTACATTTATCAATATAAATAGTTATTACGGAGTAGGTAAAAACAATAATAATATGCAAGTCAAATGAAACACCCTTGCTATTACGTTTTACTTTTGACAGGAAACCAGAAAGGAAGTTAACAAATCAGACAGATATACTATCTAGAAACCGATGATATCAAATGTGGTTAATGAATTTGATATGCACTTTAATTTAGCACCTCGAACCAATAATTAAGAACATGCAAACAACCAGGTAAATGACTCATTTGAATAACAAATAAAAATTCATAAAAACAATTTTCCACAGCTATATTAATTAATTTTTAATAAAAAATATGCATACAAAATATATTATATTATTATGTATATGGAAAATGGGTATCTTCACACGCATGATTGACTGTAAATCCCGATTCTAGGTTTTTAAAGTGACCGTACTAATAAAACGAATTACGTGGGAAATCGATAACGCAGAAATACACCTTCAAGTAGTACCAAAAAATGTTTAATTTTTGGAAAATTTATTTGTTTATATCATTTTTTATAATATAATATGTATTTTTTAAATTGCTTAATACATACAAAGTTGCCTATTTGTATAGTTTTTAACAAAATGTCAATCGAGATAATATTTGTGACGAGACCATAATATTAAAACCAGGGTTTCTCAATTGCGAGCTATGTGGCCCCCCAGGGGGCCACGGAGATTTTTTCAGATTTGGAGAGCCACAGCACAGTTCAGGGGAGCCACGGGCAAATTTCCTGAAATCCGAAAATTTCTGCAATCGCGCAAATTTCCAGGATTCGAAATCCTTGGAAGAGATAAAAAGAAAAGGTCCCACGCAGGTTTTCGGGGCAAATCTACAAATTCCTGAGATTTACAATTTGAAATATAAATGAAAAAAAGGTCCCACGGGCAAATGCGCAAATTCATAAATTCACATACAATTCAAAGAAGATAAAACAACGGTAAGGGGGCCACGGGCCCAAAAAGCTTGAGAAATACTGATTTTGACGATATATCGATGAAATCGGGGAACGATTAACGCGGTATTATTTGAAATTGTTTTTCTGGGTATTTGACCGGGACTATGAAAAATATTCGATCCATGCGAGAACGGTAGATCGGGGTTCCACAGGATCATAATACTATGCAATACAAACCTCGGTATAAAGTTTGTTTTCATATTCACAACGGCCTTATCCGAGATTATGCATTGTTTTTTATTTAAATCTAAAAGTCAACGAGGACTATTCATTAACTGGAGGCGGGGCAGTAAGTTTTAGTAAATGTAACGGTCTCGGGATTACAAAACTATACCTGTGGGATGAGTAACTACTACCTAGCATACAATGCTCAACCGTATTTTCTGTCAAATAATTATATTTATAAACTTAGAGTTTTAAAAAATCGTTTCTCAAGATTGAAATGATAATATTATTCCTAAATATCACGAAAAGGGGGGCCCAAAATTAGCCGCGCCTGTTCCCAGCACGCACTGCACCTATGGTAAGCGCGAACATGGAATAAAGTGATTCAGAGGCAGCAAGGAGATTTTTGCGACATATTTCATTCGTCAAGATGAGCGCGTGCGGCATGCAAATGGAACCGTCAGCCAAATCCACTCTGACATCTCGAGACTTGGCAATTAATTTCATTGACATTTATAATCGATTATCAGGAGCTCGTTGAATTCTGCGTAGATACATGTAATTTATAACAGCAAGTGTAGAGCATAACACACGAGAGTATTTTAAGCTTTACATAAAGACGGTTGCAAGTGACGGCGAAAAGATTTCATTATTTTCTTTTTGTTATCATAGGAAATAAATATTATAAATATTTGATAAAAAATCAATATTCCATTCATTGAAAATGCATTCAGGCTAATAATACAAATACAAGTACCAAAACAATACGGTTTTTAATATAACTTTTAAGCTGAAGTTCTTTGAAAGTAAAAAAAAGTATATTGAATCGGTAAATATTTATAATACTTCCAGAGTATTTATTCAAATAAAACCTTCAACTGCATTCACAAATTTCACATTCTTCTCAGACGTGGAAAATTGATATTAATTGAACTGTTTAGCCATGTACTTACAGTTGTTGTAAAAGCTTTTTACAATTAAACAATCGTATGTTATTGTTATAACTATATAATCAATCAGTTTTTTTTTTATGTAAGTCTAGGATAATAAGTATTGCAGAAATAAAAAGTGAAGAAATCTACTCGCTGAATCAATCGCTAGGGTTGAGTCCAAATGTCTAGTGGCGGTTAAGGCATTCAAAATGGACAGTGGGTGATTTTGGGTTTTATTTTATTTTTCTGTTTTTATCAAAACTATCTGTATATTATGACCAAGCAGAAAAAATGTTTGAAAATCACAAAAGGAAGATCTTCTTGTTTGTTCGTAATGAAAATAACACATTCTTATCAAGCAGTATTCATAATCAGATTAGTCTGAGACTACGGTTCGTTGTCGTTTGGTTTATGCACAATTTCGATGGAAAGGAAACTTTCAGGGTTTTCGGAGAATTATTTTCCGGTATTACTTGCTAAAACGTTTTGTAGATTTTCCCCAATTTTCCGACATTTATTTAACGTTGTTTCATGGATGTCTCAAGAATTTTCCGACGGATTTCATGGATTGAGAAATTAGTTGATTAGGATTTATCAAAATTTAGGTCATGTTATGTTAGATTTTTCTCAATAATTTCACAGTTTACGCAACATTTTCATCAAAATTTGGTTTGACTATTTTTAGATTTTCCTTTTAGGTTGGGATAAATTTTAAAATTGTCCGACACCGTTTTGAAGATTTTCCCAATAATTGTCGTAAATTTTCCGACTACGGTTTTTAGTTTAGTTAGGGATTGCTAATTTTCCGAAACGGATTTGTAAACATATTGAAGATTTTCTCAAAGCTACATAAGCTCACTCTTTCACAGGATTGAATTACTGAGACGTCGGTGGGCGGTAAGGAAATTTTACCATACAAAATGGGCGCTAGGTAAAAAAAGGTTGACGACCTCTGGTCTTATACTTTCATTTTTTTTTATGAAAGTCTTCCTTATGGAACGCCAACCTTCCTAACGTTAACATTAAATATGACTATTGAGCGTAAAAAATCAAATCAAAGCTGTGTTTATCCTGCAGATCTAACATCAAAATGGTTTACATTTAATTAAGAAAAACGTTTTCTTTTAGTAGGTACATGCTCATCGCAAATATTTACAAATTGAGGTTATGAAAATAAGTTTACTTAAGTTTTCACTGCCAATCCGATCCAGAGTTTAATATTTACGCAAGCATAGATTATACATGGACGGCGGTCGCCTGCAATATGTGCCATCGGAGAAATAATGTTCCATTTCTACGGAGTGGAAGTAATTTACCAGCTGTGATAGCCGGAAGTGTAGACATGCGGTCTGAAAATAATTTCAATATGAGGAAGATGGAAAGGCGAATGCACGATTGCGAAAGCAAAATTCAAGACGTCGGTTGGGTAACAGCACACGGAAAAACAATTAATATTTATTCAACAAAAACGCTAGAATTATAATTGAAATTGTAGTGTTTGGAAACAAGTGCTGGAATCACTGGCAAATACTATATTCGTTAAATCATCACTCTCATGTAAAAATATCCATACTAATAGTTATCTTAGTCAAAATATTCTATTACACACAAACGAGAACAAAATAAATTGATAAAATGCGTGAGTAGAAACGATTTCATATATAGACCACCAATAATGAATTGATAATGGGCATAATGTGAAGCGCAGAATGCCATAAACTACCTATTGCCAGAGAAATGAAACTGTACTTAAAATATCTTAACTTGGAAAAAATATATTTATTTGCTGCCTTGCGACGCGTGTCTTATTGCATGCAACAGGTCTGCAACAGCAGCCGGTAAAAGCTTGTTGATGTTTCGGAAAATGTGTTTTTAACCAGTTAAACGCTAACGACCCACCGGTGGGTCGCATACCTACTAACCCCACACGCTATAGTCCCACCGGTGTGTTCTCATTATTACGGCGTCAATAAATATTTTTTTCAGCTCGCGTCATTGAATAAGGGTCCGACATCTCTTAACCACTCACAAAATTAATATAAAGTTTTCGTTTTGACAGTTTTCGTAAGAGAAATTCAACAAAAAGTGAATAGAGGTCGTAAGGGCTGTCACAACTTTTGATAAATAATCATAACATATGCGTAAATATTATTTTGCATATGTATAGGTTTCAAAACAATTGAATAAATATAAATTATTCTTAAATTCTTAAGAATAAATGGACAAAAATCGTACAGGTGGCAGGGGTTGTCGAATTGCTGATGTCTTTGTACAAATACGTTAATATTTCTTCATGGTAAAACAGTCGACGGTAGAAAATCATCTAGCTAAGCGGCGTTTTGAACATACATTGACAACATTGATTTATATGACTAATCCTACAATCTCCGCCCCCTGCAGGGGCGGTAGTCTGAGATGCAAGCATCACAAAAAAAATGGTAGGTAACATGATACTTTTTTGCCGTTTTCTGTAAAGGTTAAATCGGGTCAGGGCACACATGTGTTTTTTTGATGTTATATTATGAGAAATGTTATTTACATGTAGTTAATGCTTTCAACATGTTCCGATATTTATCCCAATATTCTAAATGCATTTTTATAACATTTACCCTCAGTCATAAGAAAACAATCACTCGTAAGCGTAAGTCTGTCGCATTACATTCCCGTATTGGAGCAATCACACACTTTATGGATTTTTTGCCCACTTCCACCTCTGAGCTATCTACTTTTGCTAGAAATATAAATAAAAAGCGTTGTGTGGTATGTGCTGCTTCAAAAAAAAGAACATCTAATAAATTCTTTTGTAAACAATGTGATGTGTCCTTATGTGCAGTGCCGTGTTTTGAAACATACCACACAAAAAATATTATTTAATATATCTCGTACGTTATATGAACACCATAAAACACTTTTGTGAACATATTTTTATTTATCATGTCAATAATTTTATAAAATTCTTTTTTGTGACAACCCTAGCATCATTTAATTTCTAATTGTGTGAACTATTCGAGACTTGTGGGATATAATATCTTATTTTTTGCATTAAACTTTATTGTTCTAAAATTAATTCTAAAACGGTATTTATTATAAATTGTGTGTGACAACCCTAATTAAGGAATCGTTTATACGCGCTACAAGCCTTGTGGTATGGTTAATTACATGGGATTACTTTTATTCGGGACGGAGAACATCTAAAGCCATAAATCACGTGAATAGTTCCAATGTGTTGCCCTTTTTTAGTTTTTAGAAAATTGCTAGCGTACAGGACAAAAAAACCATATTTTTTCGTAGCTGTTAACGGGTTAAATAACCCGGCACGTGTTGGCAAACATTTTTTTTTTAACAACAAATAGTAAACGCTTTAGGTTCTGTTGGCAAACGTTTTCACGAATGCATTGTGCAATAATAAGAATCAATAACATTTTCAATATTCCACAGTGAAAAGTCGGCGGTCGATCGTTACTGTTCTTTCAATGTTTGTCTCTTATAAAATTCACCCTTGGCTTTTTTCGAAGCCGTACAAAAAAGTGATTGGATGAGGCCCACGGGCCTTAGCCGACCTGTGAATTTGTGTTAACCTGCTGTTCCAATCAATTACTGGAACGAAGAAATCATGATTAGCCTTTTAGTTGCCGTAGTTAATTAGCAATAATTACCTAGCACGCCGGCTATAATTTCAACTATTAATTTAATTAGTTATCGACGAGATAACTCGTCCCTGGCGTGAGCACGAAAAAAATTACGAGATATCTCGTCTGTGGCAGCCATCGAGTTAAGATGCTTGTATATACATACATATATTATGCATGTATGACATACGATACATGTTTCAACGAAATAAATCGACACAGTTTATAAACGTTGTACACCAAAAACAAGTGTATGTATTTCTATTGTTTTAAAACAGTTTGTAACTTTAAGGAAATGATAATATATTTTTTTTATTTCCGTACAACAACGGTGTTTTATCGAATAAACGTTGGTAATAATAATTATAAATGTTAATGCTGTATCAAATTGTTTCGACATTTAGAGCCTCAAGGAAACCTTACGGTGTTCAAACGTGACCTTATCGATTTGTATGCAGTTCACGTTCAAATTGTTTGCGCATCATTAATAGACTTTCACAAAGCTAGCATGACACACACACGCGAGTCTTTACAGGGATAATAAATATCTTGAACAAAACGGAAGTACACACATCGCAAATCACAACACGACACTGTCAATATACTACTAGTAGGTGCGATTAGGGCATCCAATCCCGGGATCCCGTTCGATTTTCTGATCCTGGAATTGAGAAATTTTTAGCAAATTCCGAAAATTGATAAGATTTTGGAATAGCAAATTGAGGATTTCAAATTCTTCGGTGAGCTAAAAAAAAACAACGAGTTTTGATACAACCTGGGGAAAAAGTATAGCAAATCAAGGATTTCAAATTCCTCGGTGAGCTAAAAAAAAAACAACGAGTTTTGATACAACCTGGGGAAAAAGTATAGCAAATCAAGGATTTCAAATTCCTCGGTGAGCTAATCCCAATCCCGGGATTGGAAAAAGGCTCTGGGATTGGATACCCACCCTAGGTGCGATGTTATCCAAGAGAATACTTTTAACACGTAGAACTGACAAATAAACCGTCGGTGTTTGACTTTCAATCACAAAGAAGTATTTGTCGAATGATTATAATAAAGGGTGTCTATGCCAATGTTGTTTCCCGGTACATGGGTTCAGTTATCCGTCCAATCTGACACTTGTATATACGAAGGGATGGTTTTTTTCTTATACCATTCAACTCACTCTATTAAATTCCGAAAACTGAATGTAGAATGAGCGAAATAGGAACGACAGGTTTATAAACTGCTAAGCAAAGAATCCTTTTTTCAAACAACTATGGCATTCTATCTCGGACCCCTTTTGCGATCTCGGGATTTTGTGATTCACAATTTTTCAATCCCGAGATTGATCAATTACAGTAATTTCATGTTTTTATATATCCCTAATAATTAATACAAAAAAAACATTTGTCATTACAGCTAACGGCCAAGGTAACGGATTTTTTTATTTTATTTTTAAGCCAAAATTGCTTAATGTTAATCCAAGATCTTGCCACTGGACTAAAAAAGTCGTCAAAACACTTTTTATTTAAATTTAAATTTATGTCTATTATGAACTGCAAATGGGTATATTTTTGAGGACTGTTATGTGTTTTTGTATATATTTAAGCATCAGACAACCAATAATAATAATAATAAAAAAACAGTAATTACTTATAAACTCTTTTTAACGAGAGTTGTAATTATTTAAAAATAATAACAATCGTCAATTTATATTCTGTATCAGCGGTCTGCAAAGTGGTGGTGCGCGAGAGAATTTCGTTTGTCCCCAGAGAAATGTGGAACCATCTTTAATTTTTGTTTTTACAATTTTTGTTCTGTTATATTAATTTGGTTGAAATTAATGATTTTACTTTATTATCTAGGTGCATTTTAAATGTTCTTTGATTATTTTATTCCATACATAAATTTTTAAAATCTTAAAGGTTGCAAGCGTTATTTAAAATCATGTATGTAATGGTCCGCGAGGTTCTGAAGTTTGCCGACCGCTGTTCTGTATAATTATGTATCTAAATACCCTGCCCATCGACATTTTGATCGCCATAGCATATTTACATCATATAAATAAGAGTAAAATTGAGATAGTGACTCTTTAAGACAAATATTTCTTTATTTCTAATCATAATTAACTTGGAATTCTTGTAAATAATAAATATACTGAGACATGTTGTGTATTTATATGTAGATATGCCATCCTTCTTAGGATACCGCAATTTAAATACAATACAATTAAAGCAATTTTTGGAGTAATGCTCGGTATATTTGAAAGTGCCCGTCCTTTATCAAACAATAAATAAATGTAGATAGGACATACTTTTAGAGATAACACGATTCAAATACAATAAAAGCAATACATGAATAAATTCACGGTATATTTGACAATCTCACTCTTTGTCGATCAAAAAAATGCAGACAATTATTTGCTTTTTTTAGTATAGTTCGAAAGAAAGTGTTTTATTATTTTTTATACCTACGTATAAAAAATAATAAAACACTCTTTTTCGCTGATCCTAATAGTGGAATAAGTTTAATATTTTATACAAAACCTTTCCACCAAATATTGACAGTGAAAATGATATTCGATACGTCTTGTAAACAATATTTGTTTTATAATGAAGTTTTTTTAGGTCAGATAGGTACTTAATCGCCCAAAACCATGTTCAGCACATGCATGGCAGTTGTCGAATATGTCGATTTTTCGCATGTCAATTTAAAAGTGACGTCCCTCAATCCACACGAAAATAGCTTCACAAGTTGATACATAATTATGTATGGTTAATTTACTTACTATCATTCGCTTTACGTATTCATAAACAAAAAATGTTATAGGTTAGTCTGCGAAATCAGGTGAGCGAGTGTTTGGCGATTCAAGTACAGTACGGTGTCGTAATTTCGTTCGCAGTCGGAAAACGTGGGCCGATTCCCACGTGAGACGTCCACCTCCGCGACTTACAATTATTTGATCTTTGGTTTCTCTTATATTCATGGAATATACGCCCATTTGAATCAGTAAATGTACATAAAATTTATTTTTGTAAACTACTTAATTCGAATATTTTTCACATTATTTCTTAATGCTTAAAAAACACTATTTCAGTGTAATTAAAAAATAATTTGTCTTTCAAAAGAATCCCGCGATTTAAAACAGAAAAACAAAGATTAAACAGAATAAATAACGTGCCTACCAAATAATATATGTGGCATGTAATTTATTTATACCTTCGTAGAAATTCAGATTTAAAAAAATGACAATAAAAAGATAAATTAATATTAAAAAAAAAATACTCATTTGTACTAATTCCACTTTCATTTAATAATATCAGGACCGGTTTTGCTCATCACCAGCGTTATCAACTGATAATAATGCTCGGGGACAAAATAATACGTACCCTACTGAAATCTGATGATTTGAAAAAAAATATAGTCATAAAACATATTAATTTCACTTTTAGGATGTTCACTGTCAATACTTTACGGAAATTCATTACATATAATAAATTCAAACAATAAAATACTCATTTGGAGTATTGTAATTCCACTTTTATGTAATAAGTTCAGGATCGGTTTCGCCCAAGACGAGCATTACCAACTGATGATTATGATCGTCATGAGCGAAACCGGTCCTGATATTATTAAATAAGTGAAATTAGTACAAATGAGCAGTGGCGGTTCTAGGTACTGGGCTAGGTGGGCTAAGCCCGACCTGCATTTTTCACCCAAAACATTAGATGGCTAAATAAAAATGAACAGCAATTCGGCCGCTGAACAAAATAAATACATTTATAAGCGTAACTTACCTTTCCCAAATGAATATAATATCTTTGTTTTAATTTTCCTCTGTCAATATAAGACAATGTTACGTCTAGCTACAATCATATTCTCGATTGTGTTTTGTATTACAATTTTAAACTGAGCCGGCATAAAAAAACAATAACCCTATAAATACTTCACAGGGAACAGGAACGTTACGTCACTGGCAACACCACTCAGGGGCTAGCGCCCGTTAAGTCCGTAACCACAGACAATATCATGACATATTTCTTTACACTGGGGCGCAATCAAGCACGATTAGATTTTTTTTGTATTTGTATGTACGGAAACGTCATCAAACACAAAGGATAGTGTTTCAATCTGTCAGGTTTCTGTTGATCGTTGGGGGCTGATCTGATTCAGCCCATTACGCATACTTATGCATTGAAACACAAAACCAATATCGTTGTATTGTATGAAAGTGACAGGTATTGACTTTCAGTGACAGCAAGTGACAGTTCTATACTGCTTTTAGTAGGTACTTGTTATTTCACTTTGAAAGAGACGAATTTAAGGATTCCGTGTTATTATTCTATTATTTCTTAGTTACATTAGCATTGATTTTATTATATAAAAAATTATGCATTGCAGTAGTATCGTAATATTTGTTAATTTGCTTGTAGATTAATGTATAAAGTGAAGTGGAAATATGCTTTTCTCTAGCCCACCCAAGAGTTCAGGTCAGGAACCGCCACTGCAAATGAGTAGGGCGATTGTTTCAGTAGTCAGCCAGTTAAGAGACGGGTGTTTTTACGACAGATATATTGAATTAAAAAATGTATGTTTTTTTCACAGGTATTTTATATAACAGGTACTAAATAATGAAATCAATTGAAAATAAAAACTGATAATATCGTTCCACACATAAAATAAGAACAGTTTTCCAAAAAAATGGGAAAAAATCCAGTACTCAGCCACCAAAAATCAGTAGTTAACCTTTCATAGGCATTAACTTTTAGAAGTCAGTTTAGTACAAATATACATCTTTATGTGGTTAACTACCGACCCATATTTAAACAATTCTGATTTTTTTCAGTGTCAACACAAGTTTAAGCCAAAGGGCTGACTACTGGACACGGCTGACTATAGGAACAGTCACCTTATATATATGTGGTTAATATAATGCCTTTCCACCAAGTATTGACAGTGAACACCCTAAAAGTGAAATTAGTATTTTTGTGACTATATTTTTTTGCAAATCATCAGATTTCAGTAGGGTACGTTTTTTTTGTCCCCATTTGGTACAAAATATTCATGTCGAAAAAATCATTTTTTTAAAAATTTCATTTAGTTTTATTAATCTTCACAACGTCAAAGTCGTCTATAAAACACACAAATTGACTGAAATTAAAAACCTCTTTAAAACACATGTGTAAAAAAACATACATAAAAGGCAAAAATAGTACATTTGAATCATATAATTAGATACCTTCGCATTTATTACGTTTCTTACGATAATTTAAGACATCGTTTACTTGTAAAAACAAAATTACATTGATACACAAATATTTACTGAAAACTAGTATTTTCGACTAATGGTTAATTTCCAGAATGCCGGCGATATAATATTAATACTTCGATATAGCTAAGCAAAAACTCTAATCGTTTATTTGACACAATATTTTTAGTCAAATTATTTTTTTAGTGTCAGATAGGTGAAGGTACGAACCGTGCGGGCGTTTAGGATGCGCGAAGGCGTAAAAACCTTTACATTTGTTTGTGTCTGAGTATAATAAATTAAAATTTACACATAAAACGACAGCGGCTGAAAAAAATTAAGAGATAATACGAGAAAATAAATATCAACTCTAGGTGGATTCCATATCGACTGTCGAAAGGAAAAAGGCAGGACTGTGGAGTCGGAGTCGTGATCTTTTGGCCGGAGTCGGACTCGAGAAAAATGAGCGGCTCAAAACATTAAAAAAAAAAATAATAACGTGTATTCAAATCACAATATTCCATAGTGTTGACATTGCAATGTTTTCTTTGCTGACTAAAAATGATCTGATGGAATATATATACATATATAAGTTAAAATTAAATTATTTAAAAATTTCTCCGGAGTCGGAGTCGTCTTTTTTTAACACGACTCCACAGCCCTGGAAAACGAGCATAACTCAGTTTTTTTTAAAACAGCTGTTTTTCGATAATGACAATGTATACAACCTAGTACACATTCTATCAAAAGAATTTAAGCTGAAAATGCCAAATTAGTATTTAAATTTAGGTTTAGGCTTGAAAAAAGAAGGGCCTGGGGAAATAACACTTAAGAAAAATACGTAAAAAAAGTTTTTTTTATACAAAATGATATCAAATAAGTCATTTAAAAACCAGTTTATCAGTCTCCATGCACTTCAAGGTTGTGTATATTTCAAAATTTGACTTTGGCCCAAAATCATCAAAAAACGATTTTTGCGTCTCCTGTAAAATTTGTTAGGTGTGAGTTACGTCCTTTTTCCTTTCCACAGTCGATATGGATATATATCAGATCTGAAATGGACGTCTGCCTGTCTGTCTATATTTGACTACTTCTGCTACTTTAGTACATAAAGTAGAAGAATATCGAATAAAGTAGTTTTAAAAGTAAAACGCCTAACCCTTTTTATAAGCGAGCTAAGATCGAGAACATTATATGGTACACTGCAAAGATTCACAATCGAGAAACCAAACCGCTTTCGGAATGATGACTAAAATAATTATACCGAGAAGACAGCGGTTTATCCGAGTGAGACACATTGGTCATCAGCTGTTCAGGCTGCAAGTTCCCCTTCGATGATCAGGCATACGCGGAAGAATTTTCGGCCGTCAATTAGTGATAGTTTTAGTATAAAAGAAAATCAACATAAAAAATATTTTTTAAGATTTTACACAACAGAAAATATTCAAACTCAAAACAAGAAAAGACAGCTAAAAGCTGATCGTATATGTAAACCGTTGTTGCAATTTAAAAATCACGTATGTATTTATTTATACAAATATTTAGGTATGTATCAATCATTTCCCCACTTCCCACAGAATAATGAGAAATGTAGTATATAACTGGTAACAATATCACATTGAATATCCATACCAGTGATGGCGAACCTTTTTGAGGAGTGGGTCAAATTTTGCCAATTTTTTCAAATACCAGCCCGTGGGTCACTCAGTCAGTGGCGTCGCTTGGAAAGTGGAGGAAAAGGAAACCTTTGTGGGTCATAGGTTTGCCAGCACTGGTCTATACGCTCTAAAGCAGCGGTCAGCAAACATTAGGACCTCGCTGACCACTGAATTTATAATTTTAAGCCTCGCGGACGACCTGTGAGATTTTTGCAAGTGTTAAATATATTTAGAAAAAAGATATCAACGAATGCATTTAATGCAACTAGTTTATAAAATAAAAACATTTTACCAAATTATTAAAGCTCAATTATTGCTACAAAAATTGTAAAACCAGGAAATTTTAAGATGGCGTTATTATATTACATTTTGACCATTATATATTTATAGTGTGATGGATGTTTCAGCTTGCTTGAAATAAAATTATAGATATTTTCTATAGATTTTTGGTTGTAAACTGTGGATTTAAAAAGATCCACATTTCTCTGCGGACAACCACTTTGCCGCCAGCTGTTCCAAAGAACACAATAAAAAATATATAGAATGAATAAAACAAAAAAATACAAGGGTTACAAATAATTCTCACATGTTGTCCAAACAGTGAGCAAGCCGTGATTCAATAGGTTACCACTTTTGTAACGCGTGCCTTTGCACCAATTTGACAGTCATTAATCATATCACGAATAAGAATATATTATATCAAAAAACGACACGGGCCAGCAAGCGTGCACTTTCATTAAAATTTATTTACATATATTAACTTCGATGTAGTATAAGAACTTATGAATCGTCAAGAGTGCATAATCCAGATATACTTGATTTATTAACAGGTGGGGGACAGTGCGGATCTGGTAAGAAAAGAAAATCATAGAAAATTACGATAATATACATACTTAATAGCTAGAGAATGAGGATGTTAACTTCTGGCAGTGAAAACAAACTGGTGCCAGGCAGATAAGCTACAACACGGATTATCGTGATTTGGCAAACGAACGATGGTTGCTTTTGTGATATGAATTCAATATTTGGCTAAGTAACAGTGAAACAATAAACACTTATAAAAGGTATATACATATAAAAAATCGTACATTTTCAAAATACACATAAATGGATTCAAATATCCGCCAACATCAATCAGTTGAAATCTAAATGACCAATAAAAACTAGTGACCTTGATTTGTATACATACATACATAATATTATTGGTTTATGAAAATGTCATTTCTTTGCTTTGGGCAATTTGCCAATACTCCTTCGTCAGACAATTATACTGTAGATAATAATTATTGTCCAAAACGATTCACAATTAAAAATAATTAGTCACCCAAACTGAATAAATTTTGAAGTCAAGATATTTTACAAAATCAGAAACGTATTCTCAAAAAACACACTATATAGTGCAGCAGTGTTATTCAGTAACTATCAAATATTTCGGTAATACCTAAATTTATCCAGCAATATTAACGTTATTATATTTAACGGTCTTCGGTTACTCATTGATCAGCGAAAATTAAGAATTAGTCGGCAATTTCATAATAATATTTAATAATTTGCCAGTCAATAAAGAACTATTAGGAAATTCCGCACCAAAAACTAAACTATAATATTATGTTAAGCCACTGTCGCAGGATAATTAAATAAAAACATATTCATAGACATAATTAAACATTTTAAAAGTATTGTAATAATTTAACACGTCAGAAGTGAAAGGTTTGCGTTAGGTATGTGAATGCGATTAATAAGTCTTAGTCAGAAAATGAATTTCCGAGAAAACAACCATACTCGCAATATAAATCATAAAACAGCTTTGTGTATCAAACCTTTTCAGGAAATTAAGACTAAAAAACAACATCAACAGTAGGGGCCTTTCGAACGTGATAGCGAAGATTCGAGTTTCGGAAGCTGCGACACCGCAGAAGCTATTTCGAGGTCGGCGTCGCGACGCCCACAGTTCCGAGCAGATTACTCCTTTTATCTTAATCTTTCAGCTCATTTTTATCCAATCCTCCGACCGGCGCGGGGGAACCCCTCTCTGTTTAGCAGCACCGACATCTTCGCGGTTTTAAATATCCGACTTCGTATTCGCGGTCACACGTCTATCAGTGAGAAGCCGCAATGCTAACAAGATACCCTTGTAGAATATAATATGATACATACGTGTAAAAAATTCTCGAGGCTATCATAACAATTCGAAACGTTGATTTTTTAATTGTTACAAAAGTGTAGTAAAATTTTCTTTTGTTCTGCATTATTTTTGCGAACTAATTTCACATGGGGTTTGCGGTAATATGTTAACGCTTGGCAGAATACAATTTCGAGAGTGTATAATTTGCTCGTTCTGATTTTAAAAAAATAAGATCTACTTCAAGTTTAAGCCCAAATATCTAAGAGCAATTGATATTTTGTATTAACCTTTTGGCTGCCGTAAACAAAGTACGTTTGTACCTAGCAAACCGGCTATAAATTGAAAATATTAACAATTCTTAGTCGGGCTTTTTAAAAAATAGACTCAAGCCTGCAGCGGGCGCTTTTTAGTGATTAGCGCACAAATATATTACATTCTTAAAATCAACAAAACTTCTAAACCAAATGATATTTTCGATTGAAATTTTTAAAGAAATCATGCGTGACACTTAATCATTATAAATAAAATTAGAACATTTCGAAAACATCATAATTTCACTATGTTTCTAAGCTGAATATAAAACCTGTTATCAATTTAGTAGATAGCACTCCGCATGTTATAAATATTAAATATTCAAAACATTCTATACAACAAAATAGAATATTTATCAATATTTTATAATTATATAAATAATTATAATATATAATCGCCAGTCCTACAACTTTACTACCACTGGTAGTGTAAAATCTAATGCCGTAAAAATTACAGCGTAAATATTCGAGACACATGTGTCACCCTTTTTGTAAATAATAAATACGAACATTCAATGCATAATAACTTATTAGTTTTATTGCTTCTTGTCAAAAAAGGGTCACTTGCGGTTGCCGCAGTTTTTTTGAAGAATTAAACTTATGAACCAATCTACGCGACATGTGTATTGGTTGATAATCATATACTAATATGTGCATGTATCATCTTTATAACGTCGTATACAATAGTAATATATTCGAATAACAAAAAACCGAAACGATAAACTGAAGAACGCGAGCGAGCGGTATTAAAGATATTCAAACTCATTAAACGACTCAATCTAAACTAGCGATGGAGATCGCAAAATAAATCTATAGCACAGTTGATTTTTTGTTTCTTAGCTCAAACTTCCACCCTTATAATCTACCAAAGAATTAGGACTAATGTTAATTAGTTACAGCATTTTATTTAACGCCGACAAACAAACCAGTGATATTATATGCCCCGCAAACAAGCGACGATTTAAAAATACGTATGATGCCGTGACTGCATTCTACCGATAATACGCTAAAAACGACTTTTGTCGTTTCCCGCTTACTAAGTGTTAATTTAATTAGTTATCGACGAGGTAACTCGTCTCTGGCGAGTTGAGCACGAAAAATTTGACGAGATGTCTGGAAAGAAAATATTTTACCACTATGTCGTGTTGTATAAGCGAATGTAAATACAATGTAAGAAACAAGTTCCATATTGCGACACGCATATGTATTTTAAAAGGAAAAATATTATAATTGGTAATAATATAAATAATATCATAAAATAGAGCAACCAAAACAATAAATTTAACGTACTATGCTCGTTCTAATCAAGGTCCGTATTTTTTTCCACAAAAAAAAATTTGATATTCCGGAGTATTTAAACTTAAAAGAATTGAATCATTTTACATTTAAAAAAAGCACACTGGACTGTAAAATAGCCCATACCGTTTGGCGGTCATTGATTTCAGCAGCTGATCCCATCACTGACTAACCTTGAGTACCTAGTTTAGTATATTTTATTTTTCTATCTATTGTATATTTGCACACTTAGTATTTTCATACACAATGCAGTGTTAGCTGCGAATAAAAGGAGCCAAGTGATTGATGAGGTTCATTTGCCGTGGTGACAACCAACTCAATCAAGGAAGCAGTCAACCGCAAGCAATCGCTCACTTTACTCACAAGAAAATGAAACGACATATCACAGAGTCGGGAGTGAAATCAAAAAATTGCGTCGAATTTTATTCATATAGGTATCTTGATATGGGATATAATACAAGAGACTTCGCACATGTGCCCCAGTTTGAACAACATAATTCTAAAATAAAACCACATAGCATGAGGTCGTTTTTTGAAATTTCATCATTGAGACTGAGAAATAAATATTATTATACCAGATACTGAATATGTTTTTATTATAATTTCAATCATAGTTGATGTCTTCGATATGAAAGGGTTGTACAAAGAAGAAATACCTGTTGAAAGTTAAAAAGTAATTTCTGTTATAAAATATGAGCATCAAATAAAAAAATATCTCGAGAGTTCGGCTGTCACACCAATAGTCTCTTATCTTTACTCTAGCCTATATTGTCGTATCGGTACTGAACAACATCAAAATATCGACCCTCAAGAAGAGCCGCCGTAAATAAGACCATAACCAAGAAGTTATTTTTAATATTCCTTACGATACTTACACTTCGACAGTGTACCCACCACGAACCACTATGTCTACAGTCTTCTTACCGGATGTATTCCACAGGGTGATAACGTCATATTGGCTGGTCTAGAAATCAGGATTCAAAAACTTTGGTTATCTTCATTCGCTACTTTATATTCGGAAATAATTTTGAAGTCTGCCTGCCCTTTAAATATTTTTCCTATCGATTCAGCAAAAATCTAAAAAAAGCGTGTATTGCCATACTGTGAGCTGCAATGTTATGGACCTTTAGGAATGTACGGATATGGTCGAGGAGGAGGTTGTAAATAAAATGACACAACGACTTTATGCAGCATCATTGTTACAATTCGTCATTGGCTATCAAGACAGAGGCATCAGTAGAAGTAGTTCTGAAGTTAATAAGGGCTATCTTAGAAGAATTGTGGCTTCAGTGTTTTAAACAATGTCATAAATGTAGTGGACACCTGAAACAGCCCTAACGTAACTTAAAGTGTCCGACCTTTCAGCAGTTCCGTTTTGTGTTTAATATTTTTTCAGTCAAATTTACTTTAAATTTTTCCAAAAGCACCTATCAGTCTTTCTCTTCTATGTCGACTTTCTGTGATTCGACTTGCGTATAAAGATCGTCCGTTACTGGCATTTTGTGCATATTTTAATGTTTTTTTTCCAAGTGCTTGTTTCATCATTGTAACAAATTTTGATGTCCATTTATAAAAAAAAAAAAAATTTACTTTAGCTTCTAAGAAAATAAAATTGGAGCACATAACAACTGTCTTATTTTTTAACTACTAACTTTTAAAAGCACTGACATCACTGACGAGGTGTCTTAATTTTGTTTACCAAGTACCAAGTTGTTGACACATTAAGAAAGCACAATTGGAAAATATCGTAATTACACTTAGCATCCATCACAGGGAAGACTCACCTGCAAATTCTCCAATAAAACTTATATTGGAGGATATTAACATTAGCAATAGTATTCATAAACTCAATTTCATATAAAATTTTAAAAAAACATTCGTCGATATGCTAAAGTGCGCATGAGTTCATCATAACAAAACCTCATCGACAACGGAAATAGTGAAATATCGTCAAGGACCATTAATCAATTTGAATAGTACTTCCCTTTAGACAACAAAGTGTCGTTATGTCAAACACAAATCAGCTGTATATTATGACATATATATGCATTCCTTCCCTCTAGAAGTACATTGAACTACTAATAATTAATTCAAAATACTAAATGTTTCAAACACCACACAACAAAAATTACAGAAAATATTTACGAGAGGAATATTATATTACTCGCAGATCAATATCTATTAGTATATAATTAGGTAGCGTCCCTGTCGTGATAACATGTATGAATATGCAACCACCTAATCGCATGTGACTGCGCCTGTGTGTTACAGCTCACAATTAGGCAAAATTTGGAGTAAACATGAGATAGTGCGAGGCAGTGCCATGGTATCTCAAAATCTCATAGTTATAGCCTTTCTTTAGCCTTGTATGCTTGCCGACATCGATTGTTTAAAAAAATAAACATTATACCCGATCCTAATATATTCTATGATTCTCACTAAGTAAGATGATGGTTAATTGTTAACGGCTTCATTAAATTTAATGATTTGAGTTTATAAAAAAAATAGCATCCGGTTTTGTGAGACGATGTTGCTCTGAAAAAAATCGTTATGTTTTCACTTGGTTAAATATGCTTATTAAATTCTGTTGACGAGATAATACGACAGAAAAACAATTTGCAATTTTAAAAAAAACCAACACCTGTTATTCGGAAACTGAAATTTCTCGAGTCGCGGAAAAGCATGGTCGAGCTTGTTGGCGCAGTGACGAAGTTTCAGACAACAGCTGTCGCAAAAATGTCCGGCAGACCCTTATATTTGCCACTAAAATTCCTTGCGCTTTCTGTTTTGAATTTTTTTTCGCAATCATAAAATATAATCGTCATAAAATGAGTTTCTACCATTATAAACGGTGGCCTTTAATAACATATAATTAAGATATAATCTTTTTTACAGAATTAAAAATAATTATGGATACCGTAAGCTAATATATACATTGTGAGAGTGAAATTATTTACTACTACAGGACAACATGAGTGGAATATTGTGTAATCTCGTCATGCGAAAAAACCATGGCATTTAAAATTCGATAATTATCTAACGAAGTTGACAAAATCACACCATATCATCTGAGATTATAACTATTTATTGGAAAATGGATTTCAATATTTTTATTTTATTTTTAGAGATCGAAAGAATTTAAGAAAAAAAACTAAATGTGGTGAAGTGAAAAAGCAAAAAGAATTATTGGATAAGCTGGTTTTGGCAACATACTGAAAGAATGCTGGATACCGATTATCTGCCAAATCAATTTAAAATTGGAGCATCAAATTTTACTAAAAAAAGATCACTGCGCATTTAAAAACTATGTATGTATACTTTTTCTAAATCTGTCGCGGTACAATAATATATTACGTGCGTATATCCGAGAAGAAAGTGACACAATTTAAACGAATATTTTTTTTTCTTCGTACGGACACAACTACCCAAACATGCATTTGTATTAGTATTACAATACGAAAAATGTGGATACTAAATAAAGAATAGTTCCTAACATAATAACCAATAAACTTAAAAAATAATAAGTACGATTTATAGTACATTTTTTAATATTTGAAAATTACTAAGTATAAAAATCTCCTGTATTCATAGATTCATTATAATAAGTAAGAGATGAAAAGTTGAAAGATTGTGAAGGCCCTGAATAGCTTGCGAGCACAAATTTGCTATCCCACGCAGTCTGACAGACCAAACTTGCGGCTGGAATCTAACTCGACTCCAATTAGATCGACGACCATCAACGCGACATTAAATCTTAGACAAACTTTGGAACCCAGACGCCTTCCTACAACCGGCTTCGGGTGATTGATCTGAGAAAATTAAAAGAATATTAACAGCAACCAAATATACTATTACATTTTATTTCAGAATAAAATTAGTGACTGTAAGATAGTATGCATATTATAACTGCATGAGAATGTAATAATAACAGTGGCGGATTAAGCACATCGGAGGCCTCAGGCAGAATTAAATGTGGAGGTTTTGTTTTACGGATAACATAAAAACGTCAGAAAATTTCAAGTAAAATACTAAAACTATATAAAATATTTGGAAAAAAAGTATATAGGTTATATTGTATCAGCTATTTTTGAGGCCCCAAGCGCGCGACCTTTTTGCTTATAGGGTAATCCGTAACTGAATAACAATGTCCTAAATCTAAAATATAACGTATTAGAAAATGGTTAAATATAAGTGTACTTCATTTTAAAAGTCATCTTCTGGAATAAATTTTCGTTATAATGACAGAAGGCGTTAAGTCAAAATACCTTATTTTGAGATACTATTTATGCACTTTAACTTAAACTTGTCGTTCTAACCACTTCATTAAATTCGATCCACATAATCAAAAGTGTTGATTTATTTATAGTTTTTTTATGTTTTTATGTAGTTATGACAAATATATCAGTTTAATCAAAATGGTATTGAAATAAATATTTAAAAAATATATATATTTCTATTCAGTAATGTGAGCGATGCAATTTTTTTTCAGATTAGAGTTCATTATTAAATCGTAATACTAAGTATATGAATAAGAAAATTATATTAAAAAAAAAACGTGACTACAGATAAGACAGCAAAGGATACTCGAGATTAAGTGAGTAAATAATATAAGCGTATAGCTACTACGTAGAATAGTGTATGACCCAACATTTTGATGAACAGCACTCCTTTTCCTGCATCAAATACTGAGAGTTCTCTACCCTGCAGTCGATGGGCAATGACTCGTGATCAATGTTACGCTGTTGATACTTAAAACCAGGCCTAGCCAACACACGGACCGCGGTCATATAAACGAATAATGTTTTTTTAAGTATCGGGTACTTCAGAATGTATTTGAAATCACATTTAAGTAATATTAAATCACTAATATTTTAAAAATTACGTTAAAAACATGAATTGCATAGATTCGGTTGATGCGTGTTTTCTTTTTACATCTGGTCGTAGTATTGCTTTTATTTCTCAATTACCCCGATTGAATGCTTTCAGATTACCTCTGCATTCAAATTATTTATTGTACAAAAGTATCTATTTTTTAAAAAAATATGTACATATGTATGTGCGGCCCTTGAGAAAAGTTTAGGTCGTCAATGCGGCCCGGGGTGCAATTTGGGTTGGCCAGACCTGCTTTAAGCTAATAAGACTACTTACAATAATATTATAAACAACAAGGAAAAATGGATATCAATGAGATTCCTGTAAAATAAAATAAAGATTATTTAGAAAAGCTGTCAAAATATGCATTATAGAAAAAAAAACGTTTCGATACATAACTAATTATTATAAAATTAACTATGTACAAAGTGTTAGAGGCACTGGGAGTGACTTTCCATTGAAATTAATTGCTTCGGACTACAATGTTAAGTTACAACCCAATAAAGGTTAAGAGGGTAATCAAATAAAATATAAATTATACAGATACAGCGGGGAGTTATGTGAGCGAATTTTAGAAATAATAAATTAAAATCACTGCGTACCTAAATAAAATTAAAATGAATATTTAGAGATATCAGAAAAATATTTGTCTTAATTGAACAAAGGGTTCGCTGGCCTACGTACAATTAAACAAGGGCCTCTCGCGATCCCTGCTATCCCACTCCAGCCCACCTGTATACAGATATATGTATTTTCAAAGCTTTGCTGCAGGCTAATCTTTTCGAGTATCGATTCAACATTTTGACAGAAACTAACACTTGTGTATATTATTTCAAATATCTTAACACATCAAACATCTATGTTGTTACTAAGTAATTACGAAATAAACGAATACATACCCCCCTCCCCCACCGAGTGTGTGTGAATCATTCGTTCAGACCGATGTTCGGGCCACCATAATTAATATCAGAAACTGTTTTTTTTGTTTGGTTTATCGTGTGTTTTGGTTATACAATTGCTAGTCCCGCTTCTGGTCTGTAATGAATGACACCAGAATGGATGCACTTATTCATGACTGTTGTCATAATATTTTAGTAAACAATAAGGAATATTTTTTATCAACAACAGTCCGCGTACAGGTTAGATGTGAATGACCTTTCCCAGAATAAACATTCAGCTGTGTAAGTTAGCTCCGTCAATCTGTATGATTTTGCAAGAGCATTGTTCAATTTAAAGATCAACTAAATAAAGACTTAATACACACCACATCAAATATGTAAACCGCTGCAGAGTTTAGCATAAACAAACGGCATAGAATAAGGTGTTGATAAAGCTATAATGTAGCAGATCGCCAAGCTAATCGCTGTAGTTTTAAGCCCCCTTTTTAATTCCAATTTGATGGCTTTTTATTATTTATTTTCTATAATGCTACGGTTTTTACATATCTGACAGTACAGTAGATATTTTAAGACAAAAATTTAGAAGAATGTGACGGTCCAAATTACTAAAATCTAAATTTGATATGATAAATCTATTAAATCATCAAACATCTCGAAATCGTATACCGAAAAAACTCAAACGTTGGCTCGCTAGAGTTACGAATCTGTGTGATTTTTTTTATTATGGTGTGGCATATTTATCAGGGCTGTGGAGTCGCGTGAAAAAAAGACGACTCCGACTCCGAGGATTTTTTAAAATAATTTCATTTTAACTTATATATATGTATATCATCAGATCATCCTTAGTCAGAGAAGCATGAAATGTTAACACTATTTTGTTTAAATACAAATCATTAGATATATTTTTTAAAAAAAATCGACCCGCTCATTTTTCACGACTCCTACTCCGACTCTGATTGATATTTACACAGTCCTGATATTTATTGAACCAAAAATATATATAAATAATGCGTTAATGTCCGATATTGTAAAGCTGTATATCAACAAATAAAATATGACATTGAGTTGCAAATACAAAGTTCATAATGTCAGTCTTACGGTGTTTTATTTCCACAAATAGAAAAATGTTATTTCAAATTATAAATTCAAATAAAAAGAGAAGTTTTGTATCATTCCCGAAGTGGACTAGTAGTAAGTTAATAATGCGCCGACGATTCGTTGTTTTAAAAAATCCGGTTGTAATTCGACAAATGATAAAGTGGTATGTTGAAAGAACGAAGCGCCGCCCGAGCGTTGGAGCAGAAATCCGGTGACATCACGAAAGTGCAACGAATGCAAGCAATGCAGCGAGCCCAATTGCAGACAGTTTAATAGTGATCGGTGCTTGTGTTGCATGTAAATAATGCGCACGTTTCTCGGCCATGCAGGCGAGGCTGCGAAAGTGGTGACACTTCATAATTTCAACACTCAAAGTGACCGGACCAACTGATTGGATCGAAAAATAGCAGCGGTGGCGAAGACAACCTTGACCTTTTTCTTCGGCTGGTCGCTATTAGGCGAAGGCACGTGATCCTCCCACGTGTATTTTGCGATTATTCTTAAAATTCACCAAGGCGCGACACTAGGTGTGCATAGATAGACAAACACTTATCAGATGGGTATCAAACATAAAAAAACCATCAATTTATCATATATGTTAATAAATTTTATCAACACTCTTTTTAATCCCCATACATATTTTTCGAACCGGAAAAATAATAAAATAAATAAGATTTCTTCACTCTCATATATCATATATCACGATTTATGAACTACTGTTGTTTAAGCACTGAAGTGCATAAATTTGTACATATCTACTTTGCTTATCATATTTTAAAATACAAACGTTTTGTAAAAATAATTGATTTAAAAAAATATGTTCAATTTTTCAAAACATTAATGCAGACACGATAGTTAATACTGTCAATATTTTGTTTGCATTAAATGTCAATTTAGGATAGGCTGCTGTCTTTGTCAACGCCTAGTTTAAGCCCATCGGTCTACAATCAACGGAATAATTAAATTATCGACATCGGCGAGTGGACAATGACGAGCCGAGGCCGTGTCACCGGGGACGGTTTTTCTAAAATAGCTTCACCGGAACGACGGCCGTCGGAGTATCTGTTTGCTTTATCCCGTGCTCCTCTATCTCACTCGTAGATTCCGCGCGGAGAAGGACGCTGGCGTCGGCGCCTCCGTCGTGTCCGATGCGACGCCTCGTCTTCCCAGCGGCAATGCCGACTCGCACTCGCGGTACAGTGCACGTTTATTTATAACAGGGCGGCTCGCCATTGTTGGCAGCGTGCCACCATGGCCCGGCTGGGACTTCCGTCACACTCAGCAGGCAGGACCCAGGATCTTTCAATTGGTCAATCTTACATTATTTTTTATTGAATATCACAATTGCAGCGTTATATAAAACGGGTACCTAGAAGGTTTTTCGGATTGCAAACTCGGAAATGATTTCACTCACTAACTGCTGTATCTTTCGAGTTTCTCAAACGATAAAAAAATAAATACAAGCAACGCCAATTTGATACAGAATGATGCACTTTCGTATGCTAAAAATACGTGTGTTGCCAGTAATTCGTGAGCAACACAATTTTAAGAATACCAATTCACAGCGTTATCGTACATTTATTTAAAATCAAAAAGAGATCTCTATTCCATTTCATTGAAAATCCGTCAGTTATTTTACGAAATATTAATCACTTATCGTGATAAATTCGAGGAAAAAATTACGTCACAAAAACCCATGGCCATGACTTTAAAATATTCACATTTGATATTGACCACACCAGGCCTTGAATCAGGAATTCACTGATTGCCAAGATTAACTATTACCGCCAGGCTACATACAGATCGACTGAGTTTCCAGCTCATAGAACACAATATTATAAAAAAAATAATAACATAAGAAAACTTTTCTGAAAAAGTCAAGTTGCTAAACTTTTTTTTGCGGAGGTTTATAAAATAGTATTTAAGCAAGGCAAACACTGATAGCTAGCTCTCTTTATGTCTCAATTTCAGAAACGGATATGTGCGGGTTGAGAGGTATGAAAACATGACAGACATTCATTCCATTTTTGAATTTGAACCCGTGACCCCGCAAACGAATAAAACGTACACAGGAGCGTTAACTTCTCAGCTACAGGTCCGGGACAAGCTTAAACCGCTATTTTCTTAAATTGACAACCAATTACATAAAATGCAGCTGCTCAACCTTATTGGATATGCGAACTACTTTTCTTCGTATTTGTTCGCGAACTAAAATTCAATACTATAATCTGATATTAACCTTAGTTCTTTCCAATAATTTCTTTTGGATTTAAATTGTTCCTTCTTAGATCCGTCCGAGTCGTGCTGAATAAAAAGTAAGCAGACATACCATCTCTTGTATAAAGTTTTATTGCCCACAAAACCTTATATGTAATATGTAGACAAGCGATACATGGAAAATGTTTGGATAAATCCCACAGTTCTCCAGTTCTTTCTACGTAGCATTTGCTGCAAATAGGTAAGCGTTTTCAACTTTTGCGTAATTTACATATTTCTTTGGGCAACCAGATATACATACGCACACAATACACATTTGTATTTTGAGCAAACAAAATAAAACCATTTCTTGTATATTTCATCTTGCAATACGGATTTTTCCTTGAGAAATGTTTCTATCAATGATTATCTGGTTCAATAGTTTTGACACTGCTGAACAATAACTTTCCGTAGAATATAATACACAAGTATGTACCTAGATCACTGTCACAGCCGTCCGTTCATATAAAGCGTCATTCTATAAAATTGACTTCAATAACTATGCCAATAAATATATTTTTTCTTTTTAAAATTGTGAATATGCGAGTGCCGGACGCACGTTTTTCTGAGACGACGAAAATTGTCACTACTGTGTATATATCAATAGATATAATTTATTTGCGATTGGTATTTATATATCATAAATATGAATTGAATCAATTAAAATAGATTATCACAAACTATGTTATAACGAAAGCATTGGAAAATATCATCTACTGGACTCGGCAGCCGAATCTATTCTGACGATAGCCACTGATATTTGTTTAAAAATATTTCCTTGAAACACGTCCACAGAAAACAAACAAACTGGGAAAAGATTTTTCTGCATTTTTTTGTATTATTTAAAAATCATTTACCCTGTGATTCAATAGAAATAGTTGGCATTCCATGCGATAAAATACGAGAATAATATATTTTTTTAAGATGTTCAACAGATTGCGTGGACAGAGTCCAATCATTTCAATCAGAATCATGGATTCAGATGTTTAACTTAGATAGTGAAAATCGTCCCAGAAAATACAGGACGATTGTATATCAACATTTAAGTTATATACAGAATCAATAGTCCAAAAAAATTGTAATATATCAATCAGTGCATTCACCCCTGATTCAATTTAAGAGAATATTGTGTAACATCTAACAATAAAATTGTAACTAAAATATGTACATACTTAACGAAGTAATAATTATATGCTCATACAACAATATCACACGTTCTATCGAGTTATGTTTAGTCAGCAAATAACATTCTATGATTACAATTCTTTAAAACTCATATCTTCGATACGTGTAACGTAAATTGCGTAGTTTCGATCAAGAAATTAAACACAGATAACTGGCACGGTGTAATTAATCCATTTATAAGCCACATACTAAATACAATAAACGTCGGTTCGGTGGTACTAGTGGTAGACATTTTAAAAAACTCGGATATCATCACAAGAGAAATTGAACAAGAACCATACGATATTTCAACATTATTCGAACCCTATGCGAGTATGTACTTACATATAATAAGTCAAAATCATTACATATAAGCAAAACGATAAAGCAGGATTGAAGATAGGCTATAATTTTTACAACTGAAAACATGGCTTCTACATATCTACATATAATGATTACTATTATAAATATCATAAATTAATAAGGAAAAACTTACAAGCAGACAACACATGTAAACGCAAGAAGCCAGAACGGAGTGTTTTATTTTGAAAGATCGACAAAAGAAAGAAAAAGCTTCGATGGGAGGCGAGTATGAAATGCATTTCCTGTTAAAACTAGAAAAGTTATTTGAGCTTTTTAGCCGGAACGCAGAACATTAGGATACCGTTAATTTAGTATTACGTAGTTATTCAACAATACATATGACCAACAATACGTTATATGTAAAATACATCAAAAATGCCACATAAAAACCAATCAATTCAGATAAAATATTTTTTTGTCAGCAATAAATAATGATTTAATTTGTCATTGTTTACAGAGAATATTAATATTAAAATGAATGTTCACATATTCAATGAATGCAAAACACTATCGATGTGATTTGCTGTATGTGCAGAATATTGACAAATAACACATTCTTGGAAAATGACAATATTTAGTACCAACGAAAAGGTTCACGGAATTTCTTAAAATGAATATCAAATATAGCGAAGTAGATTCATGAAACTAAAGTCACTCGAGAAACACTGAAAAATATTCGTAAATCGCACAAGGTAATCTCCTGTTCGTATGCGTTGACGAATTAATCACAATAAATTATGAGATTGAGAAGACAAGTTTTTTTTTATGCAATGAATTGAATTTAATTTATGTAGTTTACACCATCAATCCAGTCGAAAAAAATAAAAATCTGATATATTTTGTTTGTTTCGCATGTGCATTGGTACAACAACCTACGATTCAACGCCCCCACTGCATAAATAACGTCTGGTAATAATACATATATTTAATATCTGACAAAAAACATGTATTTTGACTGTTAATGGTTTAAGTATACATTATTTACATAGATTCATTATAAAGATATTCGATATGTGTATTTTGGAATAGTAAAAAAAATATGTGTACTTATATAATAATTATAGATAACATACATATAAATGTAAGTGTATGCCGGCTATGCGTGGTCAACGTCGCTAGCTTCGGTTACGGAAGTCACGGGTTCGAGTCCCAGGACGGATAGTTTTTTATAAATTGATTTCTGTACAAACAGGCGTAGCGAGAGCGATAAGCTAATCACTAGTCATGTCCTAGCCCTATCCTCCATGTCCCTACTATTTTCCAAAAAAGAGACGTTGAGCAACTCGTAATTCTAAAAGTATTAAAACCAACTTAGTGCAAATGAACATCAAGGATTTATAATTTAATTTAACATGAAAAAATATTGGGGAAAACAAAATATATAATATTCAGAAAATGGTATTTATTATAATGATATCACTTATGCAATTCTTGAAGAATCCTGTCAACGTCGTGTTTAGTGGATTGGCCATACGAACTTACAAATTGTCTTCGCTTAAATCAGTGTCTGCCAAACTGTGCGCCGCGGCACACTACTGTTGTCTCAGGTGTGCCGCGGTGGAAGAAACCTTAAAAATGTAAATAATAATGCCTATTCATTTAAATTTTCTTGAATTTTAAATAAATTTACAAATACACATTCAATAAAATATTTTTCACGTTCATACACAGTGGGCAACGCGACAATTTTTATTTGGTGTGCGCGGTACAAGTCCCATTCATCAGTGTGCCGTGAAGTAAAAAAGTTAGGCAGACACTGGCTTAAATAAATACCAAATAGCCATTTGCCAGGTGTGCACCAAGACATACGACAGTAGGATATCGTTTATAAATGGAAAATGAAAACAATAATGGACAATTTTCATCTGGTTTAAATCATTTTTTTTGATTTAAAGATTGGATGGAAATAGCGCAGTTGATATAAAAATGGAATCCAAATTTACGTGTAAAAATTTCAAGTCGCTACTGTTTACCATTTAGAAAGAGTTCTTGTAACGGACAGACAAATAGACTTTATTTTTTATATTATAAAATAAATAATTATTAACGAGGTCAATTTTCTTGGAGATATTTTCTGTGCTATTAATCGCTATTGTTATTACCTAAATTTATTTCAAGAATTACATTTTAAATTGGTTCTCGTGGCTAGATCAAAAAAATAAATATTCATGTAGGTACTATATATAAGTCACTGTTTATTTATTAAGTCATTGTAACGATGATTGACCGTGAAAATATTAAATTTACGTAAGATAAGTCGTTAGTACTTAATAAGCCATATATTTATTATTGTTTAAAAATAAAATCCGAAAAGGAACAAACAGAAATATTTGATATGTATTTATATTTAATTATTGTCCATAATCGAATTCGAATCACAATAAATACAAAATGATATTTAAGAGTTTCAGAATCTTATTTTTTTAAAGGATAAAACACAAAATAAACATATACGATTTTAACATATTGCAGTAGTTCATGCAAAACGCATCCTTCCTAAACGTTTCGCTAGATTAAATCGCAAACCACCAATTTCACCTTCGGGCAGGCAATAATAAAGGGTCATATGCAGTCGTCTTTGATATTTAAAAATTTAATTAAAAATGACAATAAAATTGAAAATATTTGAACTATTCGACGCCTATCGTATAAGGTGGAGTTTATTATTGTATTATATTCGTAGGACGAATCAAAAAATACTATTGGTAACATATTGTAACCGCAATTTAGAAATGTGTACCGTTTTAGCATAAAATACCAATTTGTAAACTTTTACAGAGCTTCTTTAATTATTATATGACGAGACTCATATACGAGTTATGAGAAAAAATATATGAATTAATTTTACTATAATATATACAATGATAATCTTTTAAGAAGTCACTTTGGTCCAGGACTGTGGAGTAGGAGTCGCGGTATTTTTTCACGACTCCCACAGCCTTGCTTGGATCACTTTGAATGATGTTCAAAAAACTACAGGCAATTCTCACGGAGTGCGTTTTCGATCAATTATAGATAAATTGACGTTGGTCATGAGAAAATTTATTATATTTTTTTACTGCCATAAAAAAGCGTTCACGGTGAATGGTTCCACGGTCACTTTGTTTTAAAAAAACTTTTATATATTTCCTTTTACTTATTTATAAAAAAAAAAACTCGCTTACCACTCGCACCTTAATATTTAATAATTGATCAGTGGTTGGAATATTCCTAAAATATTATCCTATATTGTGTTTGGAAAGTAAATACAGTTTTTTCAGTGTTTCCTTGATTTTCTTAGGTTTTAATTATTGTAATTTCTGTATATTATTTATAGTAAGACAATATTTTTTGAATAAAATGTAACGAAATTCCAAACACGCTAATATTTTATACATTTTTTTTCTGAAAATAAGAATTTTTAAAACAGATTTTCCTTATGGTATTTTTGAATGATCTATTCAAAAATCAAATGGTATTAAGAAGGTTATTGTTTTTTTTAAAGCATTTCATGAATATACTTTATTAATCATTCGGATAAATATATATTCGTGGACTCTGTAGATTAAAATTAATACCGGTTAATTGCAAGTACCATGTTTGTGTGTGTTTGCATAAAGCCCTAGAAATGTTAATGCTATAAAGTAAAATAGTCAAGGCTTTAAAGAGAGAGGTGTCATGTAAAAACGTGGGATAGAACTGTGGGTTAACCAACTGTCACAAATAATCTACCGCGCCGATAATATGCGGCCGCAGCTAACAATGGCGGTCAAGAAAATTATTTTGCATCAGTCACATTATAAACAGTGGCGAAACTAGTCGGATGCCATACTGCCTTGAGTAGATCTTGTCATGTGCATTTATAATTATGCGAAACAAAAAGAATCACAGAATTGGTACTAATAGATAATTTGTTTGTTTCTATAATTGCAATATGATTTCTCAATAGCTCTGTTCTTCTGCGTACTTTTGACGGTTTGCAAACCGTTTAAGTCCCAGAAGGCTTGTCTATTGGTGCGCCGAGATCGTGCTTGAAACCCTCACAGAGCCAATAATAATTAAAGTCACTTCTGTCAAAAATCTACGTAACTGTTTTTCATACGGTATGTATATCAAAGTTTGCCTTGATATATCGATTCTGTTAGATTTTTAACACGATTTCAATGCGTCCAATAGATCGTCACATTAGGGCTTAAAGTGGTACTCATCAAACGTGCGTTAAAAATAAGATAAAACCTAACAAAATTAAATTGGATTACTGCGTATTTCCGGTATATATGAAATATCAGAATATAAATGACTCGTGTTTAGTAAGTACTATAAACATATTTGAATATTCTACGTGTTTAGCATTAATAATACGGTGTAGACTGGATTCGCTCAAAGAGTAAATATTATTTGCAACTGATTTTTAAATTGTTAATTTATGTTAGGTTGGTGAAAAATTAATGCTACTTTAGATTTAGATATGTCACTCTCTATATTTATATAATACATGCTATTATTTTGATAAAATGTTAGATAGTAAATTTCTGAATAACATATTTTTTTCGTAGCGGGAACGAAACACTATCAAATTTTATTATAAAAGTCTGAAGACCGTGTCGTTAAATATTTATCATTTTTTTTTTTATTTAAACGGGTTGGCAAAAAGAAGTATGAAATTCGATAGTAGGCAAACTTAACATTGTTTGTTTTGCAATAAATTATATTTACATTGCTTCTGAATAAAGAAAACTCTAGTTTGCACATTATCATCTCGCACAACGAGCCCGCCTGGTGTGCAAATTTGTTCAAACCGAAAGCACGCAAATAATGCTGTACGAAGAACTTCGAGGCAATCATTAATATTTCAAGAAGCAAAGAGTGTGTGGAATAGAACAGTGAGGTAAAGGAGGGAGTGGGGCGATGGGAGAATGACTCGCTCCTCGAATTAATTCGGCCGTGGGAGACCAAGGTGGCACAAGCCGGCAGCGGCAGCGGCAGCCGGCCTACGTGATACTAGGGATGGATATTTTATCGGTAAAATAAAAATAAACGGAATACCAATACCCCATCTAATCATAGAAGAAAAGGAGTTTATTGTATTTAATTCAAACAATAATAGCATCTCTTCGGCTGTTTAAGCGAGGATACAACAAGTAATCAAATTACTGACCCAAATAAATTGAGAGGAATATTTACGTTTACAGTGCATATATTGTTTGTACCGATAAACTGAAGCAATACAATTACAGCAACCACATATGTGCCAAAAAAACTAAAAATCCACAATCATCTTAAATAACGGGTGTAATAAAAAACAACAATTAGTTTAATTTCAAGAAAAGGATTTTCGAACGCTAATATTTTTTTAATTATAATATAAATAAGAAATAGATTACACGCAATGTAGATAATGAAGTCAAAATTCTGATATCAAACCTTTTTATACAAGTGGTTGTCAATATAAATACTTAATAAGGTTCTGATGGCCCTGGGTGAAGATTGAGGAAGGACCCACTAAGCCTGAATTATACACGATTTCAACGTTAGGCTTCAATTTAGAGAACCTCAACTATGACATATGCTAATCCTGTGGTATATATACCGCATTACAAGTTTCAATAAATCAACGGTGAATTGGAAATAAGGAAATCCATTTTTAAACTGATTCATTAGTAAGATTTATATTGTTATAGTGCTGTCCAACGTTCCCTCTAATTTTTCTATTGTGTGTGCGGACCATCAACTTCTGTGAGCAGTAAATTTTCAGCAAAATAAAAAATATGCACAAATATAAAAAAATTGGTAAAACAAAACTTTTTTTACAATATTTATGTGTCCGGCCTTGTGCGGGGATGGAAATATGTGTGCGGGAACATTGGTGCTGTCTAACTAGTGGTGGATTACCAACAAAATAAAACCATCCAAAAGTCGACAGAAGAACAAATATGTTTCCTGAAAAATATTTTTTTCACATAAAAGTAGTCAATTTTCGTTAATGGAGTAAAAAAAATAGCAATGTAGTAAAATATTTTAGTTTAATGCTTTAATAATAATATGTACTTGAGCATCTTGTCATTTAACATTAACTTTGTTCGCATATATTTAAATACACGACTTTGATTGAATTGATTCATTCGTTTGACAGAGCTTACTCGTCTGAGGAAATCGTTTATACTCTATAATATATTTTTTTTAAATGTGGATATTATACACTAATGTGGTTTTCTACCAAGGATATTGAGTATTAATTTTACAAGCACAGTATAAAATAAATAACTCTTTAACAAATTATTCTAAAAATATTTCAATCATCAATACTGGGTTCGCAAGAATAAAGTATATTCAAGTGGACAATGATCCCGAATCTCAATATGGAATGATCGACAGCTGGTGTGATTTGAATGCTTTGATTTTTCTTACTACTGAACGAGAAGTTTTCGTTTGATGCCAGTTGAAAATAAATTAAAATAAAGACCAACAATACAGAGGTAACTGTCTCCTCAGTTGTACTAAATGCAATTTACTGTAAATATATTGTTTCTTTCACAGATATTTAAAATAGATTTTTTTTAAATACTTACATCGGTAAAAAAATAAAACTTGTGAGTACAGTAATATGATAATCAAGTGAGGTGAAGTGAGGAAGGTGAGTATTGTTTAGGTTTAGAAACATAAAATGATGTTTACTGCAGATTGAGAAGCACCGCGACATTCTGATGGACCTCACAGGTAAATATGTGAAAAAATATTTCTATTTTAACTCTGTACAAGAATAGATAAGAAATTCTGTCAAGTAAATTAAAAATAAACAATACCTGTGGGATGTTGCCGCTGACCTATATTATTGTATTGGCAGGAGAGAGTAGCGTAATTTATTACATATCGTGTTTGTTACGGTTCTACATAAAGTTTAGTAGTAATGATGTTTATTATAAATTTGAGTTCCGTTCTCAATAATTATTACATTCTAATCAAGGCTCAACTATCACTATACAATTTATTTACATATTTCATATGTCGTAGCCTGGAAAGTATAAAATTAAGTCGTTCGCCGTTTGTAATTCAGAAATTGAAAAGAATCGGTCATTGTTTTAGATGTTATTTGAAATATTTATCATTTTAGAATCAGTAATAAAACTGCTCTTATTTTTCTTAGTGATGGGAAACATAACATTATTTTTTATGATATCCCAGAGAATACAAACAAACGATGCTTACCGCGACGTTACATACTTAATTTATCACCCTTAATTTCAGCAGTAAATGCCTCAATAATAAATATTGACAGAGCAGAACAGCAAAATGTGGCAGCCACCGTCACACACTTTGTGGTTATTTAGTGCTCCAAGTGTTTGGTATCATTTGTATACATATATAAAATAAAAACAAGCTTTTCATTAATTAAGCATTGTAAAAATGTATAGCAATAATCGTCATAATAATATACTACACTACTATACATACAATAATAATTGGTAACACGGTTATTAAAAGGAAAACATCTGTAATAAAAATAACAAGTATAATTTATCTTTTGTATTTTAATGGAATATATATTAAGTTTGTAATATTAGGTATGTATATAAGGTAGAGCAATGGCTTACTAACAGATTGAAGACGTCATACAAAGATACAGGGATGTAGATTCGGATTCATAAAAAGCGGGAGTCTCAGACACTTTTTTTAAATTTAAATAAAATACAAAAGGTTTTGCAATTTAGTAGATATTAAAAAATACGCAGACTAACAAATATGACTTTTCAAAAATCGAAGTCAGACCATTTGTTATTGCCCGAGTCCCGGTTTTTTCCTTCACAGTCCTGATTAAATCTTACTGTCAGTTAGTACCAATTATTTGTACGATGTAAAAGCTTTAAATGCAGATAACGCTATAACATTATAAAAAAGAGATTTTTTTAACGTAGAGGGATATTCATATCAACCGAGGCCTACATCCCACGAAACATTTAGTTACGCCGCGCGCCAGGGAGTATGTAGTTTGTTATTTTAGTACAGGAATAATTTGTAGGTACATGTTTCTAAAACAGCGCAGAGATAGTTTTCTCTCCAATTAATACAGGGAATATATAAACAAACAAACAATTCGTGACATTAGGTTTTCTTCGGTGGCCTTTTAAAAGTAATCGATCACTTTCACTATTTTATTCGCACGGCTAACAATGTGAAAACAGGTCAACTAATAGGTCCCGTATCCTTGACAGTTATTTTCATAGGTACCATGACAAAGTCTAGTGTAAATTGTGATCAAATAACAAGAAAACAGTGTGTTAAAAATAAAATACAACGTAGGTATAGGCTGCGTTTATAAAACAAAAATAAACAACAGTATCACAAAAATATTCGCATTTCTACAAAAATACCTTGGTAGCATCGAAGTTTCGCTCCGAATGGTAAATGATTCATCAGTGAACATACTCAGGCTGATGTCATAGCATTTATTTGACGTAAAACGATTCTGTTCTGTTTGGATATTAATAACACCGCTATCTATGAATAACTTCAATGGATAAAAATAAAATTAACAATTTGTTTGAAACGTTGGAAAGTTACACGCATTTATGTATGCTAGAGTTTTAATTTAATTTAGTGTGCATTTAATGGCAGTGTATCAGGAAAATCGCACAAAAAAACGAGAGGTGATTGATACTTCGCCAGGTGTTTTTAGAATACAGCTAAAAAATATAATTTACCTGTCTATAAAATATGTAAAATTTTGAAAGAAATGAACATACTTTTTTGCTTTTCGATAACCATACAACTATAGTGAGGAAGAACTGGACTTGAAAATAATATGAAATATTTTTTGAGTTGCATTGCGATGAGCCAAAAAAATGAAAAACAAGTAACGGTGCCAGAAAATCAACGGGGTAAATTTATACAATATTCAATGACAACTTGGTGAAAATGTAATGAATATTGTATGCACGGATGAAGGATGTATATTTTTAAGTTATGTAAGGAATATTCTAAGATATACTACTCCTGGCGAATAGTGAGTAAGACTCTAAAGTAGGAAAAGAAGCCTCATTCGTAGTGATGTCTCAGTCAAAAGATTTACTAAAAATAGAGAGCATATGAGGTTCTTTAAATTAATAGAAAAGTAATTCATTTATTCTTATTACCTTATTGTGTTTTCTTCAGGTGGAAGACAGCCAAAACTCTTCGAACGTTCACTTTAACATTCAATATATCAATTTACACACAATTGCGAATTGCATAAAATTTACATACACTCAGTTTTATTAAACAGCATCATTAATTACACTTCAAAGAGGATATTGCACAAAAATCGACTTTTTTCTGTAGCACAGAATTCACCGCGAGCGGCAGGCGCTGCCATTTTTTTCTGTCTAAATTTTGCTTAACTCTAGTGCGAGAATTTCTAACTATTCCAATCATATGTTTTACCATCCGCAGATTTCTGTAATAATATAGACTACTTCGAAGTGAGAATAGATAACAACTGTATTCATAGATGTCACTTACATAGTGTTGTATCCGGGGACCCGAACCGTTGAAAAAAAATCATTACGGTTTTCGGTTCAGCTCGTATTAAAATATTAGTAAGTTAATGTCAATAAAACCACCCCATCCATACCTCTCTTTGTACTGCTTTTCACAATAATTTAAGGTGATCACATACATCAGGGCTGTCCAAGCCGTGGTCCGCGGGCCGTATACGGCCTACGACGTGATTTTGTACGGCCCGCGGCGCATTTCTCGTTTTATTTTTTTAGATTTGAAAAATTAAAATACTTTATGCAAATATTTAATAGAGCCTAGGCTGTGGAGACATAAAATTTTCTCTTTAAATGAAATTTGAAAGTCTCTCCTAATTCTAAAAAACGATGTCGGAGTCGTCAGTTTTATAAACACTCTGACTCCGAACTTACGACTCATACTCCACAGCCTTGTAGTAAAAATATAATAATACATTATTGATTAAAATTGTATTTACTCAAATACGTTTTAATCATTATTTTTTACAATGTGTTTGCACGCTTGAATCATTGGCGGATCCAGAAATTGTCCAAGGAGGGAGCCATTCAATTCGAAAATAACAACATACACAAAATTTCTCAATACATTAAAAAATAGATGATTTAAAAATAATCTATATAAAAGTAGTCAATACATAATTAAGTATGTATTCTATAAAACATCGTAAACTAAACAATTAAAGATCCCATTTCACAATAAAGTAGAAAAATGAAGAAAAAAAATCTCCTCAGGGGGGGGCCATGGCCCCCATGGCCTCCCCCGTGGAGCCGCCAATGGCTTGAATTTGCATTTACCAGCACCAGTAATATTTGCAATAATTATTATGAGTAAAGAATACAGTTAACTCCCCTATAAAGCTCCCGCTATAGAGAAGTTTCTTATAGCGTATACTACTGTTCCCGTATATAGCGGTTCTCCCTATAGATCCAGAGGTGGGCTGGAGGGGGCTCGGAGGGGCTCGCGTGAGCCCCTTGTTAGATTTTACCACGGTCGGCGAGCCCCTTGTTAAATTAATAGAAAACAATATTCTCAGATCAAATTAGTATATAAATGCAATTTCTGACATATCCTATCTACGACAGCTTCCAGTATACACAATAGTACATTTTTAGCCATTTACATAGATTAGTTTATGATAAACTGCATATTGTTGCATATTTTAAGTGTATTAAGTTAACAATCGTCTGCTAATTTAAAAGTATTGCGTATAATTGCACATGACTGATAAATTACTTTGATATTAATCGAGCCCCTTGTTAACGTATTGGAAGCCCACCGCTGTATAGATCAGTTTTTTACAAAACGCTAAATTGTCACGGTCAAAATCAGAATTTTAATTAATTTATAATATTTTAAATACATATTTTATATACGTGCATTGAAAAAATATTTGTCAGTAGTTATTGTTCGTTGACTTTGCTAGACGTATTCTATGAAATATATGAAAGTCGCCCGCTTTGGTCTAGTTGGTAAGAGCTTGCTCTTCCGATCAGGTGGGTCCGGGTTCGATTCCCGGTAAGAACAATGTCAAAATTGGATTTTTTCAATTCTAATTTGAGATCTAAGACATGGGTGTTTGTGAAGTCAATTCTCCTTGGGTTAATCTCATGTGACTTTCAAAAATTCTCATCGAGTATATCTCGTATGATCTTTCAACTTTAAAAATATTTGACGCATTGGCGTAAGCTGTAATGTCAGTTATTTTTTTTTTTAATTAAAAAATATATATATATATATATAAAAATGGCAAAAATGTTTGATTAGCTGATTTCGTTCAATTCACAAAATACAAATTTTGTATGGGTGTCTAGGCACCTATAACAGTGCTTCCCAAACTTGTTCATAAAACGGCCCCCTAAATCTGAAAAACATAATCCGCGAACTCTCTGAACACAAAACATGGTCTACGGCGGCCCCCGGTTCGGGAAGTACTGACCTATAACTGCCTATAACGTCGTATTCCTAGCGAGTCTCAATCTCAACCTTTTTGGGAGCGTGGCCCCTTTTGAGTGTCTCTATTTTTCTGTAGCCCCCCATACCTTTTTTTTTTGAAATCCCCGATTTGGTATACTTTTTCCCGGAATATCTCCAAAAGACCTTTTTTTTTAGCTCACCGAGTAATTCAAATTCTCAATTTGCTCAAAATTACCCGTGGCCCCCCTGAACTGTGTTGTGGCTCCCCAAAACAAAAATAAATCTCTGTGGCCCCCTGGGGCCCCTGCTGGGGGAAACCCTGCTCTACGCTAAAGAAGGGTCGACTGTATTCTTTGTAGAGTCGGGGGAAATCCCCCCTTCACTAAAAAATTTAGATTTCCATTAAGGAATTGCTGGCGTATACTAAAGATTTTCAATATAGAATATGTATAAATATGTATTGTTTAGAATGCAGGTTTTGAAGTAGGGTTACATCGGGGGTCGGCATACTTTTAAGTGAGAGGAGCCAAGTTGTCATGAAAACAGGATAGCGAAAGTTTCAGAGAGCCATAAATATGCAATACATATGCATATGGATTTTTAGAATAAAACACGTGAGAAGTTCAAGTTTTAATATCTAAGGAGCCCGACACTAACACTTACACTATCCACCGATCAAAACAATTGAAAGCTTTTTGTGGTAGGAAAGTTCTTCGCTACATACAAAATATCAAATAAAAATATGTTCTCCTTCCTCCAAATAGAGGGGATGCAGAAGAGAATAAGAAAATCGACCAAGGTGCGTCTTTCTCACTGAAGTACGTTTACTATGAACAATAAATCCATAGGATAAGCATGGTACTGCACTTTCAGAGGCTCCGTGCTCTTGGCTAAAATATATTTTCTTTTTCCATGATAAATTGTTTATTTCTATTAAAATTTCTCAATTTCAAATTAAAATGGCTATCCCCTCGGATATATTCTTGATCCGCCTGTGGAAGCTGGCCATGTGATTCAAAGCATAGTGTTACATTTTAAAAATTGAAAATGAGAAATTTAACATATCGACTGTGGAAAGGAAAAAGGACGTAACCCTCACATAACAAATTTTACAGGAGGCAGAAAAAAAATGTTTTGATGATTTTCGGCTATATGCAAATTATGAAATAAACACAACCTTGAAGTGCACGGAGACTTCTAAACAGTGGTGTAGTGGGGCCAGGTCGGCGACCTGGCACATGAAAATGAGGAAGGCAAACCGCCACCTTTTTAACTTGTAACTTAATTTTCAATAACATACAATCGTTTTTTTTATTGATTTAATTGTTGTTTTAACTTGTGGTTTTTAACTTCGGACAGATATAAAAAAAAAGCAAAAAAAATAAAATAGGAAAGAAATCAATGACCGACATGGTACCTATTTATTTACCACTTCACCACTGCTTCTAAACTGGTGTTTAATTGGCATAATCTAATATTAATTTAAGAAATTGTCTAGAAAAAACCTTCTTTTCAGTCTTTTATCTTGGTTTCAATTTTCATAAGCCCAACTTTTTTCAAACTTATGAGCTAAATTTGGATACTAGTTTCGCATTTGCAGCTTACATCCTTTTGATATAACGTGTATCAAGTTGGATACATTGCGATTATCGAAAAAAAAGCTGTTTTGAAAAAACTGTGGGCTACGTCCTTTTTTCTTTCCACAGTCGATATGATGATATTATTGATATTATTGATATTATACCGGAATTTCAATTAAAGTTGTAGCTAAAACTTTTATATTGACAATTTTACCTACAATGTTTAGTATTTTGGATGCAAATTTATTAAACAGGTTTTTAAAAGACACTGTTAGCATCTCTACATATTAATATAATATACTACCTCAAATTTGTTTTGAAGCGTCCAGTAAATTGATTAATCAAATAAGCTTCAATCCCCATAGTCCAGATTTTATTAAAAATTGTAGAATCCATTTAATAGAATGTATTTTTTTTTTTGGTCAAAATCATTTTTAAGTGAGACATAAACCGCATCGCATACTTTTTCTGTTTGTAGAGTACGTACAAATTATTATACCAAGTGAGTAATTGAGCTCGAATCACTACTTCGGTCGTAGGAGTGGGACATTACCTTCTTTCACGTTGAAATATTTTCCACCGCTGGTCTTGCAGAAGCAGTTAACTCACCAGTAACTGTCTAGACATCGATGAACGAGCAGCCTCTCGCTCTTTTCTCTTAAATTAAAATTTCGAATATTGATTGTTATTCTTGTGTTGAGTTTCCACGCACGTCGCGTGTCTATTGTTTTGGCTCGAAATTTAAACTAATAATTTGCTTCGCAGCGTAACACTTGACCGTTTCCGATTCAGCAAGGCCATTATGTATGCGAATCTTCATTTTGTGGTGTTAATGTAAAATTAATTAGTGTGAATTCGAGAAAGTTTTGTGTTGATAATTGTTTTTTTTAATATGTAAGTATTAACTGAAAAAATATCTTAATTGTCGTATATGCAAAAAAAAATGTTATTGTTTAAATAATAAAACATTGCTTAACATTGAGAGAGATATAAATTAAGCAAATCTATGGATACAAATTTAATTCTCTGCTGTAGGTTATTTTAAAATCTTTTAAGTATAACGCACTGAATTTTCGAATCTTTGTTTTAGATTTGCTGCGTTTATATTACATATTATCCTACTCAGACCCAAGACCTTTATTAAAAAGTTTTTTTTTTCAAAGTTCAATTTGTGGCTATTGATTATTTTCAAAATGTTGTAGGACCCGATTTTTTTCCAAAGTTTTTCTTTTTCGAGGGAAGGTGGTATCACCTATGACAGCGAAGTGGTGGTACACGAGAGAATTTTGGTGGTCCACAGAAAAATGTGGAACGATCATTTATTTTTCTGTTTTTACAATTTTTGTACTATTAATTGAGCTTTCATATTTTAATTTATGAACTTGGTGCATTTTATGTGTTCTTTGATAACTTTTTTCGATATGAACTTTTTAAAAAATCTTAAAGGTGATCCGCGCTATTTAAATATATGTATTTGGTGGTCCGTGAGGTTCTTAAGTTTGCCGATCGCTGACCTATGATATTTCGGCTCCATATCAATAAAAAACGTATTTTTTTCATAATTTCGTATAATTAAATTTTCTACAATTTTGTAACGCTTCTCAATATAAATTACCTGGAAATGCTTTTATGAAAAATACAAAAGCAATGAAAAATGGAAGTAATAAAAAAATATGTTAAAAACAAGCACTAGAAAAAACAAATATATTATTTACACTTTGGACAATGAAAAGTTGCAAGTAAATCTAGGAAGTCTGCATTGATTAATTCTTCTGTTTTTTTTTCGTCACTGGTTTTTGAAAACCTTTTTCTTTGGCGAAATCGACATGGAGAGTTGAATATACACCTCGTCTTTTAAAAAGATGCCCATAACCATCACTTTTTTCCATCTTAAGCCATCAGATCCATCTCATATTATTTAGTCAGTGAAATATTCCTCATAAAGCAAATAAAATCGTATTTAAATTCATAGTACCTAGTCGAATATGGATTTTTAAGAATATATCTTATTTGTATAAATATTTTCAATTCGCTTCTATCTAATTTAAAATCAAAGGGAAAACTAAAAAAAAATGTTGAGGGGTGGGAAAATCTTTTTAATGTCTACAAAGACTAATTGGGCTTTGCCATTCATACTGTGCTAGTGGTTGATCAATCATCCTTACTCCAAAAATCAAGATCAGCTTGTTGGTCTTCTTCAGGTATGGAAACCAATGTTTGAGTGGGATTTAATGCAGATTTATCCTTATCGTCAATTACTCAACCTGAACCATATTTCATGTCATGTCATGGTCTTAAGGTTACTCCAACTCATGTAGTATTTCTTCTTCAGTAAGATATGAATACCGAAAAAATGATAACATACAAACCCACAGTATCACCTATTTTACTTCTCATAAATTTACACATTTTTTTATGCCGTTTTATAAATTTCATAATATGTTAAATTGTGAGTAATATGAGTAATATATTTTTTAAAAGTATGATCTTGAGAAGAATAATGTTTTATCTGTATTTAAATATTACAATGTCTTCACTGCTGCGAAACATCAACTTCCGATGAATATCTTCCGGATATTTATCCGGAAGATATTTTAATGTGAATTTTCACTTGAAAAAAATTCTACATTGTCTGATACTTTTGGTCTGTACAGTAGAACTTCGATTATCCGGATTTTTGATTATTCTTATTGCTCAAAATATGTAAACATTTTTTTTACGAATTCGCTTATTTTCACGAGGCGAATTATGTTCACTCTTGTTTACGTACGTGATGGATGATGCATTAGATTTCCAAAAATAAAAAAAAACTAAATAGATAAAAGAGGAAAAACACTATTATTACTAGACAATGCATCATCTCATCCATCTATAGAATGTTTAAACTAGAGCGATAAAATGTTTCCAGTAAAATTTCTTCCACCAAATACTACCCATAGCCATGCCAATAATACTATCCATCGATCAGGGTGTAATAGAAACATTCAAACGCATATATAGGAAAAAGATGATACGGCGATCATTGTTGGCACACGAAAATAATAAAGAAACAGTTATCAGCTTTTATAAGAAAATAAATTAAAAATACTCTTGCTACATGGCAGCAGAGAGTTGGAAGGCTTTAGATGTGTCAACTTTAAAAAAAAACATGGAACAAAATCTTTGAAAATACTATTAGAAAGTTCAAGTAACACCCTAGAAATTGTTATAAGAGACATTACGAAAACAATAGCCCGAATTTCAATATGTTTTGAATGTGAATAAGAAGATGTAATCAAGTGGTTAAAATGCGATACAAACGATTCTGGATTTCAAATTTTAAATGATGAGAAAATAATCAAAGAAATATTTTCCTCAAAGGAACAAGACCGAGAAAACGAAGAAGATATTTGTGAGGGAAGAGATTTTGGTCCTGAATTCTGAAGCTTTTCAGTGCTTAGATGTTACCATGAAGTGGCTTGAGAGCCAAGAAGAGTGTAACTGATGACAACTTATATGTCTTAAATGTATTTGCGATTTGGCAGATTTCAAAAGAACAGGTAAATTAGTACGAAGCTACATGTGAATCTAGATAAATAATAATTATTCATACAATATGTTTTTTTTGATTATCTGAATTTTTCCTTATCCGGACTAACTTCATCCCCAATTAGTCCGGATAATCGAGGTTCTACTGTATTTAAAAAAATCATCTGCCTGGTTAAAAATTCATAAAGGTCGTTTACGAGTATAATCGGTAATATCCGGGGTCCGAAGAGGTTATAACTTAACAAACATATCGTTGATAACAGATATAATATATATAGCAATAAAATAAATCAAAAGCACTCTAATATAAAACATATTGCTGAGGACTTTCAAACAAAAAATATTAAAACAAACTCGTCTCTCAAAAAATGTATAGATTTGTTGAACATTTAAGAAAACATTTATTGTTTAAATGCAACAGAAATAATAAAAATGTACACACATGAACACCCTCAAAAGTCGAATAAATGGTGTAATAATATTTAGACGTTTTAAAGATTCCATAATTTTTGTTTATTTTGTTTACCTGAAAAGTTTTTTTTTCTATTGTTATCAGCAGTAGCTATAATATCTCTCCAAATATTGAAAGCCGAAATTAAATCTTTACCAATGTTACAATAGCTTTGCAATAGTTCCCAAAATGCAGCTACCCAATTAATATCGAAATACATACTCGTCAATATAACAGGGTGTGATTTTTTAACACAAACACAATTCTGCAGTTACTACGTAATATTTCTGCCCACTCCCCAAACGCGATTTACTCTCTCAAAAACAATGTCAAGGATTAATTCAGCACTGGTATCATAAACATAAAACTTTAGTGTTAACATGAACAATACTGCCGAATTGTATTCTTATGTGGTGAGCGTATGGAGTCCAACTTTTGATCGCGTACATACACAAAATGGGCAGTGAACAGGTTAACGTAAAATAAATCATCTGACTAGTTCATTTACATTTTTAATTATACTATACACATAGATGCCACATAAATTAATTTATCATAGTAATAAAATAAATTGCTGTCTATAAAAATAGAAAATTCGCGTGCCATAAATATTATTATGGTTTTGTTTGTTGTACGTGTGGGCAAACTGCATTTTTATCGAGTGTTGACTACGTACAGCTGTAGAAATCTTTGAGGCGTATGTATTGTTTTGAGTTATGACATTAAGGTTGTCGAAACGTGTTCGTTCAATACTGAGAATCAATGTCAAGTTATATTAAAATTAACTAATCTTTGAACGATGAATACCTACAACATACATAGACATTTTTATTTTTATAGATGTTTATTATAATCACTACTGTATCAATTGCTGTTCTTTACAAGTGCATCAATGAGCTATGCAAAATGAAAGAATACGAAAACATGATACCATTGAACCCCTAGCTTTGTATAGACTACGGTTACTAATATATCCCATATATATCTGTCATGTATTATGTCGCACCGCACGCACAGCAAAACACATATACCAACACTTAAACACTCACAATCTCTATCTGCGCATCGTGCTTATCAAGTGTATGGAGCGAATTTTTAAAGGTGGCAGTGGCGCCATTTTATTGTTGCTCTAGTAAATAAATAAGAAAAAACTTAATATTTTTGAAAATTTTAGAACGACTTTTTTTTGAAACATTTATTTTAGTGGCCCCCTTTCGCCCATTAGTTACGCTACATGGAATATTACTTAAATAATAAGAATAAATATTGCCAACAAGCGGAATGTGATTTGTTTACCAACTGCTTAAAAATAAAACAATTAAACTGATAACTTGTGTACTTTTTGCGCACAAATAATAACTTTTCAAATTGCATGAAGATTATTTGTAAATAAGAATTGCAACGTACATAAAAGTTTTTTATGTTGTGACAAATATAGTGTTTTTATAAACAAAAAGGGAATTCTAAATTGTTTTGGCTCATTTCAAATTTTATCTATTTCCGCACACTTATTTTCACTTTTTCTTTTAATTGGAAATTAGCTCTGACAATAATATAATATATTTGTACTCGCCGAGTTCTTGATTTTTTTTAATCAGTCATGCTCGTGAGTATTCCCATAACAATGAGAATAAGTATATGAGATTTTATCACATATGTATTACTAATTATATGCATGCTCTGCTGATTCGCATTTTTACTTATATTCGCGCAGAGCACACATGCGCGAATGTTCCTAAATAATAATTCAATTGCGGAATAATTAGGTATGATGTAAAATTTTGAATAGGTAATCATCGAAACGCTATAGTGCATCGTCAGCATTTTCAACTTCCGGAAGAATTTAGTTATTAGTCATGGTATACTTCCGGTATTTTTCTGAAAAATTGAATATATTTTTAAAAAAATGTGATCCCTCACAATTTATTATATTAAAAAGGATATACTTTTTTTACGGGAAAGCTAAATTTGATTGAGCTAATGTTTTGTTGTGTATTTGAATCGATTTCATCGGTAAAAGAAAAACTGATGATTTGTTATGATTTTTTTTGTTCAAATTTTGAAGAAATTATCGGTAAAATCATTGGTGAAAGTAATAAAGAAAAATTGAAAATATCTAGAACATTATTTTTCATTTTGATAACGTTCCATAAGGATTTAACCGTTTGGGCTATCGAGAAAAAAATATAGTAATTAAAGCACAACAAATTGAAATTAATTTGCTAGTTCGCCGCTTAGAGCGACATTGCGTAAATTTTCAAATTTATCTTATACACTAATTTGATACAGATCTCCCAATCTAAAAGGCGTAAAATTACAAAGACTTAAAAATAAATTGAGACAAATGCAATCAAATTAGTCGTGAAGAAAGCTGTGTCGGTGCAGTAATTTATGAATCGCTAGCTTATATGATGGGCTTCCGAGATGCATCGAAATCTGAAGTTATTTCGGCTAGAGACTAGCAAGACTATTGGATGCGATACGCCGTCGCTCCGGTATCACTTTCTACTAGTCGAAGAGTCTCCTCTCGCCGCCCACCGGCAGCCGCCGCGCCGCGGTCACTTTTCTCTCAATACTTGACCCACTTCCTACATTGTGAACGGCGCACCAAAGCCGACGTCCGAATGGGAGGACATACACACGACTTTTAATACTTCCCGTATAAGTAAAAATTTACCACCATCTTCTTCGGCTGAGCGATTTAACTACTAACAGTCGTGTTCATATAGCCACTTATTCAAAGGTCGCCTTCTATTCCAACATCCGTAGCCTAACGCTTTGCGACTAGAATCTTCATGATGCTATTCCCGCGTGCACACTTATTTTGAACAGTCTGGAATACTCGTTTTGAGCAGTGGCGGCTCGTGACCTAAAATCTTGGGTGGGCTAGAAAAAAGTTTAGTATTGTATACTACTTACAAAATTGTGCATGTTTCCACTTTACATTAATCTACAAACAAATTAACAAATAATACGGCACCACTGCAGAGCATAAATTAATATTTAATAAAATCAAAGCTAATGTAAGTAAGAAATAATAGAATAGTAAAAACTGGACCTCAAATTCGTGTTCTTCAAAGTGAACTAAGATGTACAAAAAGCCGTACGGAAATGTCATACAATACAACGAGATTGGTTTATGTTGGTGATTTTGTATGTATGGGCTAGTTTAAAGTAGCCCGCTGACGTATGACTCCAGTCAGAGACGTATGAGGCGCAGTCGTGTACAGAATCGGCCGAATTACTGTTTATTTTTATTCAGCCATCTTAAGTTTTTTTTCTACACATTTTGGGTGAAAAATACAGGTCGAGCTAAGCCCACCTAGCCCAGTACGTAGAACCGCCACTGGTTTTGAGTATACAGACAGTCCAACACAATCACTTGTCGAGTATTTCAGACCATTCAAAGTAAGTGTATGCACGCGGTTATAGCATCGCAGATTGCATTCATAAGTTATTTGTATTATATAACAAATGGAAGTGCCACCAGACAACTTCACTTAACACTGCCGCTCGACATACACACTGTGTATTGTGCACAGAGCTCAAGTGATGTGCTGTGCATTATAAGCAGACACACAGATAAATCAAAACATACATAACAACGATATCATCATTATTTAATTGTATATTGGTTTGATTATTTGGATCTACATCAAAGGCTTTTTTTATTACGATTTACTTTTTTACTTCCCATTGAGTTTTTTGGGTATTTTTTAATTTAAAAAATCCAACCGTTACATTTTTAAAAAATCTTTTAGTAATATCCAAAAACAATAAATGTCTGTCTAAATGTTTTTGGTCGGAAGTATAACTGAGCGGGACCGGTATTTAGATTATAATATTCAATAATGATTTATAAATCACAGAATAATACCGCCAGCATGTACATGTTTCATTATTTTTTTAATTTATGCTTTTTTTATTATATGCATTTGAAATTTAACTTAATATTGCATACTGATTATACTCAAGTCAGTATGAATGACCTACGATTTCCTTTCACATGCAGAATAAATTATTTTCTAATACATTGAAGTTTTTTTTATAATTATCAATCAGTAAAAAGTGTTCAGTGAGTCTACTTCTTAATTTAACATTAATTAAAATCAACGCAATTTGTGTGTCAGTGGCTTTAATATTTGTTAAGCTCACTCGCTTGAAAATCTAATGTCCATTGATCGATCAGTTGACGAAAAATCTGACAGAAAGTTGTCCATGTCAGTTGAGTGCAATGATGACAAATCACCATCATCAGTTTGCCTGTTATAATTTTATTTCTAACCCAATTTTACGTTTCGTGAATAAATATGCCCATGACTGGATTATAAGTATGCAGGAATTTTAATTTAATGTGTTATAAACAAAACACTGGCTGAGAAAATCACACTATTATAGTTTTTGGGAGTAAGTAGCTTACACAAACATCTGATTTTCATGTGGTGGTTTTTCGTTTAATAAGTTACTTCAATTATTAATGATCTGCATATATATTCAATATATTTTTCATAGTATTTTATGATCATTTACAAACCGGAACGAAAATTTAGATATAACGCTACTCTTCGCGGATTTGACGAACCGTCTCGTCTTTCGTATGCCTAAGTCGAATTCGGGTCTGAACCAGTATCGTAATGAATTGATTTCAATTTGAGTATTTTTTTTTAGTAAACGTGATATTTTTTTAATATTGCTTCATCGACAGAAGAAATGCCTAAAATCTATGTAAACATCACACATATTATTAAATTATATTATACAATTTAGAGCAGACATGAAACAATTTTCGTTAAGTATGTATTACATAACATTTTCTTTAGAAGCATGTATAACATTGATGACATAAGTGTTTTATCCATTTCAATTTGCATCTTTTTAAAAAAGAGAAAATGTCGACCTATATTAATTATTGAGTCACTTTTATGCAGTGAAAAAACAAACACAAATATGTATATCTGTATTTTGTTTTATTTATATGAATAAATTTCTGAAAACAAGTAAACAAAAATAGAAAGCATTGTAATTTTCCGTTATTTATTTAGAGAGAGAAGTGCCACTGTATTACTAATTAGGTGTTGATTGTGTAATATATTTTTTAGATCTCTCATTTTAATATGTACCAACCTGCAAAAATAAATAAATATGAAACAGCAGTAAGACAAAACAATTTGTATACAAATTTATGAAACTGGTACATTGGTACTTTGGCTTACTCTGTCGGCATATATTTTTTTTTTGCAGCAAATGTTTTCTTAATTAAGTCATTTACTTTGGTGTTGAAAACATTAGCGAATTTTTTCCCCGCGATTCATAGTGTTTTTTGATATTACTATCGCAATATAATTTTGATAGCGAAGCGGAGAAATGCGATCTATTGTGTTGTCTCAAATGCGATGACTGCCTGCGATGACGTTTGCGGTAAGATTGCTGTCACCGTGCAGTAAATACTTTCACCTGAAATAAAATATTTAGCTATTAGTTAGCAAGTACCTGCACTCACTTTACATACAATTATTATTGTTTACGAGATATCATTTTATATGCACACTAAAGTACTGTAATGACAGAAGGTTATAACTGATTTTTTTTCACTTTTTAATGGTGAGCGTAGCGGTCTACAGCGACACCTATAATCAAAACAAATCATTTAATGCATAGGTTCCCAAACTTTTTCGGGTGGCGACTCTTTTTTATAAAATCCATGTGACCCGCGATCCCTATGCAATTGAAATAGGCATTTTTTAAAATAAGGTATTCGTTTTTAGCTCTTCCGAGAATTTTCAAATAAAAAATCCCAGGAATTTACCGATATACCCAAAAAAGTTAGCAAAATAAATAAATAGCTATTATTTAATTACTAGCAAATTCAGTTTGACCCTTTTGCATTATATTGTATTATGTATCTGTCAAATATATTATTAAATTATAATAAATTTATATGGTTACATATTGTGAATTACCAGTTAATTCTAAATTTAGTAAGTCGATATGAAAACATTTCTCCAACAAAATATAGCTACATATAATCACGAATATTAAATTTGATCCATAGGATTTTAGACATACATACAAATGATTAATGTACACTGCATAATTTCTCAGTAAAAGTAAAGTGACAGTCCAAAAGCCAAAATTTATTTGCAGTACATATTTTGTGAAAGAATTTGGACAAACACTTTCTCTTGGTACGTATGTAAATATAATTATAAAATTAACACTAAGCTCTTTAAATTTTGACGTTCTACAAAATCTATTGTGGGTTAGAAACACTCACTAGTCTTATAAACATTTTTCAGCAAGATAATAATAATTGTTATTAAAATAATTATTTTACTACACCAACCATTAGTCTTGGTATTGAAATGTAGGTTTGCAGTTCACCAATATCACGCAAGCCACAAGATAAAAGTTGTTTATTATAAATAACCATACTCAAATAATATCGATATATCAACTTAATATTTGCATAGGTCTTTAGGTTTTATGGTACTATAATTGTTTAATAAAATATATTTTTTTCATTTGACTTTAAATATTATATATTTATTTACATACAGTGCTTTTCTTTCCATGTAAAGCGGTGGAACGGCGTTCCTGTACCCTTTTTCTGGAATTTTTAATGTTTCGTAAACTTTTATTTATATTTTGCTTCAAAAACTGTCGATTTTTTTCATGGAAACCATTGTCTGTTTGTTCCTATCTTATGTCCTTTTTTAATGTAATGTGAAATTAATAAGATACATACAACATGATTTTTTTTAATTCATCACCATTTAAAAAAAATCTTCATTTTCTCCGGCTTAGTCTTAGTGGTCTAAAGCCCTCATCCAAATGTTTTTTTTTTAATTTCGTGAATGCTTTAACTACATATCTATCTATAAATAGTGAAGTGTTATGCAATTGGGAAGGCCCCAGGTGAAATACGGATTGAAGGCCCTGCTTCATTCCATATGAGTACCTTTTTGAGGCCGGCGAGGTAATCCGCCGCTGTCTATAAAATATACATATAATTCATAATATATAATCAGGGATGTGGAGACGTGTAAAAAAAGACGACTCCGACTCCATAAGATTTTTTTTAATCATTTCATTTTATCTTATACATATATCATATATACATATATTTATTCCATCAGATTAGCTTTAGTCAGCCAAGCATGCAATGTCAACATTATGGACTATTGTGGTTTGAATACACATCATTTTTTTCAAAGGGTCTGAGTCGCTCGTTTTTCATGACTCCGACTCAGACTCCACAGCCCTGTATATGTTATCATATTGGGTTCAATCAGTATGCGATTTATATTTCAACTGTTGTTAATATTAATAACGCCAGTATAATCCAATTTTAGACTGAACTATGATTCAGATATGGGGTCTTCATTTTTTTTTCGTCCCTCCCCCCCTGTCGGTAAATCGTAAGATTGCGCAAGCTAGAAAGTTAACTGGGAGATGTTATGTAAATTCTTAAATAGCTATTTTTTATAATTCTGGGGTAATATTTATACCTACATAGATTTTCTTACTCCCTGATGGATAAAACTATACAAGATGACGCCACTATCATAATGCCGGCGTCATCTTTTATTAAAATGGTATACCAATAATTTTCATTAGTACTTATTGCATTTTCAAACAATCAATATTAAACAAATGTCTCGAGAGAAACTAAGAACATGTTATTTTGAAAATGTTTTAAATAAAATTACATTTATCATATACACTTTACCATTTCACATTTACATTTCCTTCTTAAGCTTTAAAAAATATGGCAAACAAAAATGAACACAACGCTTCGCTGGACTCGTTTATTTTTTTAAAATATATTTCGACAATATTAAAACAAAAGTGCTTTATGTAATTTGCGAGCATTTATCACGTTACCAAATAGTAGTTGAATGTCATTATTTAGAGTCGTTTCTCATTTATTTCGAAATCTGATATCGCAATCCTGAATTGCAAGAAAGCAACAGGTTAACCCTCAAGCGAGTAACATGCCACTAACGCTAGCCTTGATATGAAAGTGTTATTAATTTGTTTTCAGTATCATAATTATAGAACAACTTGCGCGTTATTGATTTGTTTTTGAACATCTCAAGCATGATTTAGTAACATTCAAATGAATAATACATATCGATAATAAATTTGTTTTTAAATTATTTGACGATGCTTTCACAAAAAGTCCTGAGCGGGTACATCGTTGAATGATTGTATTTCATATTCTAAAACTGACCTCTGTGATAAGTAAGTGAGTTTTGTGAATGTCTTAAATTCTCAACCTCTCTCGTGAATATATATTTCGTACAAGTAAGTAAGTATCCATATATAATTACAGTCTTATTGGATACAAAGATTTGACCGACTAACGGATCGTGCTCGTGATCTAGAACCGAATTTTCAAGTTCCACTCCAGACGTATCAAAAGTATTATTCTTAAATACAGTTTAGCATTCAATATTATTTTTATATAAATTGACATTTAACTTTCGACCGATGAAGCTTTTTTACTTGTTGTATATTTCACATAATTTTATACACAAGCCCATAAATTATTTCACCAAAAACTATATTTTTTAACATTATTATCTAAAACTTATAAATTAAAAACTTAAAAATTATATAATGGGTTGATTACGCTCTTTTTCCAAACGCAATTTTTTGATCAAAGTGAATGTTTTGATCAAGTCAAAAGGCCGCATCAGAAAAAGCCAAGAGGCCGCATGTACCCCTCCACTGAGCTTAACATTCGCACATTTATGAATGTCAATGTATATTCAAGAGCACTGATATATGTTTCATTTACTTTACCGCTCATAAAAATACTAAAAAGTGGTCCTCTCGTTCTCATCCTGTTTTTAAAACAGAGTTTGATTTACCTACTTATAGTTTACTCTAAAAAACACACTTCACATTAATACGGACAAAGATATGTTATGAAAAACAACAAACAACTCTACAGTATTTAAATTTACTATTACATTACATATTATTTCAGTCAACTTTGTTTTGTATTAGATATGACGATAACAAATAACCAGTGGCGGATTATCCTATAAGCGAATGAGGCGCGCGCTTGGGGTCTCAAAAATGGTTCATATTGCATAACCCATTTACTTTTTGTTCAGATTTTTTTACATTTTTATTATTTTATGTAAAATTTGTTAACGTTTTTATGTTATCCGAAAAACAGGGCCCCCAAATTTTATTGCGCCTGGAGTCTTTCGTGTTAATCCGTTTCTGCAGATAACATTTAATAAAGGTACAGGAACCCTTAAATACATGTAATGTTCGTGTATATTTGATACTTTAAATGCAAGATATTTATTATATATTTCATGCATGCTTTATAATATTAATGGTTTGCATGAAACGTGGGTGACAGGTCTGATAACAATTTAATTAAAGAAAATTATTCAGAGGTCACTGTCGGAACACTGACTATGAAGAATCAAAATAACATTAATTTATCTCAGTCGAGTGTGCAAAATTAATTCAATTGTAAAATTGTATTGCTCTGAATTTCAAACAGCCGGCTGCGATTTAATATAAGTATGATTGTCTGAAGACATCTTAACCGGTTGTATATTTTTAAAGCGCGATTATTTTATAGATTAAATCAACACACAATTGAAAAATCACTATGATTTATTTTTTCGTCTCTCCGATGTTAAAATAACAGTAATGAATGAGCCTTGCTAAGATTTTTTACTATTCACATATGTCGTAGGAAGATAAATAAAACTAAAAACGAAAAAGAAAACTGATTAAAAAAAGGTTTTAGTATACCGCTGTATTGAAAGTTGTAAGTTAATGTTCAACTTTTAAATTTTGTAGGTATTTTTTTAGTCTTATATTCTAAACTGATAATAAAGAGGATTTAATACACCGCTGTACTGATAGTTGAAAGTAATATTATAAAATTTGAATTTCATGAATCTTATTTTTTATCTTTTGATATTCTACAGCAGGGTTTCCCAAACTAATTGTGCAATGGAACACTTCGCAAATCTGGAAATGTTACCGGAACACAGATTATTTTTTAGGTCGGCTAAAATTGAGTAAAAATGTTACATAAAAATGAGTAAATAAAGCTCTTAGTGATTCAAAATCTCTGCCTGTATTTAGATATTTGACCTTTCAAACATCAATGGAGATTTATTATCACTCGATTTTGAATATGAAGTAGACGTTTAAATGTGTTTCAGCGTAGATTACCATTCCAAGTTTTTGCGGAACATCTCTTTAGGTCCCACGGAACACCAATGTTCCGCAGAGCATAGTTTGGGAAGCCCTGTTCTACAGTATTGTAGTGAACATTATTTTGTAAACAAACTGGTTATAAATAGGATTTGGTACACCGCTGTATTGATATTTAATTCTATAACGCTTAAATTTTGTGAATCTTATTTTTTTATAGTTGACCTATTCTAATAGACGTCTCGAAAAATTGAGACGGCTGAAAGCATCGCAACTTAAAAAAATATAATCAATAAGTTTTCTTACAGCGTCATTCGATAAATAAGTTTTAATTGATAAAAGCAAAATTGTAGTCGCAATAATATATTGTTTCGTCTCCCAAATTATAGTTTCATAAAATAAATGTAAAATTATTCGAACAATTAGAGTTTTATATATTTATTTAAATTCATACATATATATTATAATGATGGTAATCGTTTAAATTCATTCAATATTATTAACAATCAGTGTTATGAACAGTTTCTCGTTGAGTCTTCCGGCCCCTCGCGATATGAGATCATACACCCTCACTTTAAGACTGTGACATACGATAGCTCCAACTCATAACTTTCTTCGTAACTGATTGCTCGTAAGATGATATGTATTTTTCATTCAAAATGTTTAAATAAAAACACTTCGCTAATGTCTCGATTTTTATTTATATTATTTATGATGTCCGTTCTCAGTGAGGCGCAGATAGATTCCTATTGGAATGTCTCAACAGTTAATACTTTAACGAGGACTTTTTATTAATAATTCACTGCACGTATGAAATTGACGAGGGTTTACGAATGGAATTAGGAGGGTCCCGGCTATTAAAAATTGCCCAAACTGGTAAGTGGATTATGTTCACAATATTTCATGCATTGACTTAAATAAAATATATTTATGCGAATGTTACTTCGGGGACTATTTATTGACCACCGATTATTATAAATAAAGATACCATTCGGCAACAGATATCAAATTTTAGCATAATAGCAGTTAATTTGTGAAATTTAGATAGCGAAAAAAAGATTCCTTAAAATTTTGTTTATCACTTGATCATGATACAGTAGACAAATCATAAAAATGTCAGTTAACCAGATAATGTTAAATGTCTTGTTATAATACTGTGGAAACTGCAAAACAGTTTTTCGACGACGATCGATGACGAAATTGAATACACGGTTCATTTATAAATCGCACTTATAATCCATTCACAGAAAACAGATTTTCAACAGCAAAGGCACTCGCGTAGTAAATTATACCTACGCTTCGAAAGCCATCAAATTGAAACAATATTTTTCAAATTAACACGGCCAATGCTGTAACAAAGCGTTGCGGAATATTTGTATCGCCATGCTTGGGGTATTCTGTGATGTCGCAAACCGTAGCAAATGGGAATTTCTTTGATAACTGTTTTGTATAAATATATTTGTATACATAGCGGAAATATAAACTATCAGTGAATATTTAGATGACCAATCAATGGCCATTTGGATAATTCAAAACACAGTTAGCTCTCCAAAACAATAGAAAACTAACGAACAAATTATTTTGCTAAAATAAAGCCCTGTTTCAATTGAGTTATTTAAAATTGGATCATTTTATTTTCTAAAGCTCTCAAATCACAAGATATGATCACAGTATGTATATCAATTGTATTTTGCTGTATTATTTGATAATCAAAAAGTGGCAATGTCATCGCCATTGGCGCAATCACCTGGGGCTAGTATTTGTCTCCAGCAACAACTTCGATTGTTCGAGCATACGATAGTGATCGATTAATTCGTCAGGCCAGGGACAAAGAACTCATGCTCTTCTCCTACGCCCTAACACTCCTTGTGGAATACACACCATTACTTTCTTAGTTATTTTATAGTCAACCATACGTTTCCCCGATTGATTAATTTCCCGTTTGATCCTTTCATTTCGAAATATTATTGTAGTTTCCAAGTTCTTATGTGTAATTTATCACTGAATTTAAAAATAAATCGAGCACACTAGGCTTAGCTATATATCAGGCAGAATTTAAAATGTCTTCAATTTTCTCAAAATTTAGCAATCGTTTTATTCTGCAGTACTGTTGTTAGTTTTCTTGGTAATGGGTAGAGACACGTTAGCATTTATTATAAAAAATATAACGCTTTGAGACTTGAATTTCGCATTTTGGAGCAAATAAAATTATAAAATTTTAGCATTTATTTTTTAATCATAAATAATAAGTTAAAAGTCAAATTTAAATATAACTGACTATACAATATACAATTTATTGGTAAAAATATATTAAATAATAAATAAATACAAAAACAACAAGGATTAAATTAAATATAGAGGAAAACATACGTACATATTATAAAAGTACAAATAGACTATTCATGAGTACAAATCATATGTTCAAAAACAAAATTATTAAAATTTATTTGAACTTTACATATAACATGTTTCAATAGATGAGACTTTTAACCGAATACAACGATCTATTAAAATTAGACCATACGTGCTAAAGATACGTTCTGCATCTACACTATTAGCAAGACACCAAATGGATTGAATGTCAGTACTTACTGCCGAATTACAAATGTTAATTTTTTGTATCATAAGATATAGTTTATAGATAAGATTAAAATCTAATAATAAAATTTCGCAATAATTTCGCATCTATCGTATTTATCGCTTCTATGTCGCATTTATCGCAAAAGGCGACAATCACGTATGTAGTAATGGGTCAACAATAAAAGTTATGAAAATTTTTACTTTTATAACTTGTATCGCTTTAATTTTAAAATTGCAATTGGTTTGAAACGTCATGTGAACCCGAAAAAATCAATACATGACAAAAAATCCGGAAAGTACATCCTACTATATAATAGTTTTACTGGTCATCTTTTTTGAATAAAAATATATTTAGACATTTAAAATAATTTTGTCAAATTAACCAATTCATAACGAGGACATTTGCTATGAATGGATGTTTTCTTTATTCCTGCATTTATGATACATACATACATCAGCGTTAATGTTTGAAAAAGAATGGAGAAATCATACAACCTAACATTACAGTAACAAAGGGATTCTGACCTACTCTTCTATTTGACATTTACTAACGTTCCGGACACAGAGTAATTTTACAACTTTGTTTTGAATTGCGTTAAATAAAACGTAAATTAAAATAGATTTACTCGCTGACCTTCTTTTAACAAGCAATGCAATTGAAATGAAAGAAAATTTAAATGTGGGTATCTAATTATTCTTTTTCTTACAGATAAAGACGACACAAACGCCTCTTGTTGGTTGTTTAAATGAAGATTTGATTTCCGCCGACATGGTTCCATTTTATGAAACAGTGTGACATTAATAATTTTTAGTAATACAAAATTTATGGGAAAATAGTTATAACGCCATGCAGTTGTTGAATTTTATTTTACAATGTATACAAATATAAAAGAAATCTTCATATATTCGTCAAAACTGTGAAGATTTATTTGTCACTAGTCTTAAATTGATTTAATAATAATAATGTTTCTGATTGACGATAGTTATACACATTGGCAACATTAGAGCTTTATATTAAGGCTCCTAAAATTGTGAATCCCATATCAGTTACCGTCCCTCTGTAATAATATATATATATATATATATAGTTACTTCAATGTGTGGATTCGATATCATATTACTTATTTTATATTATTATAGCATTCATATATATTGTACATTACAAAAATTACAAATAATACGATCTTGAATGCCTGAAAATGCGAAAAGGTAAAGCCCGGATCATTGGTGACAAAACTTGCAGAAACGTACAAAATTTAAACGATTCAAATTTATTTTAAAATACCTATATATGTACATTAAAAAAATAATAGCAATATCAGTAACTCACTTACGCTCAGGTGGAATATGTAAACATACGAAACAGCTCCGTTAAACATTGTTAAAGCTCTTCTAAGTGCTATCCTTATTGACAAGCTGGTAATACAATTTAAAAAACCAAACAATTCATCTCCACGATTCCTCAAAAAAACGATTAGGAACATCATGTTGAGTTATTAAGAATGGTGGTATTATTGCTCTGGCCTCGTATCGAAAGAAATATCTGGCCAGATACATTTCTCTCACTTGTGAAAGTTCATCAGAAGAGCATAGGGTAATAAATAATTTTGCTATTACAACTTGCACGAATGTGATGAGTCATGAATGACATTGCGTGTTGAGTTAGTTACATAAAAAATAATTAAAGGTATTATCCGACCAAGTTGCCGAAATTGTTGTTTTAGGTATCTCGATCACGAAAATGAATATTGAATTAAAATACACTGAATTAATTGTTCTTTATTTGTGTTTCTGGTATCTGCAACACTACGTTTTGTTTATATTATACATATCGAATAGCATTAATTATTTTTTCAGCGTTAGTATCTCACCATTAAAAAGGAGCAATAAAAATGTTACCAATTTAATGAACCTATTTATTACGAGAATTAAGTTATTCATTAACAAACTATAAACCAATTCACTTATCGACGACACTCTTAAATAATTTATTATTTTTTGTCAATATGAATCTTTCAAAGTAGCTTGATAGTTGTTTGCATGTGGTGGTCATAGTCGGAAATACCTACTGCATTGTTGTAGGTTTGTAAATTTGGGGGATGTTCAAATAGCAATATCTTTCATTTCCATTTAAACGAAACTTTAAACGTGGTCATAAGTAAACATTTCAATAAATATATTTGTCAAACGTTGTGTTATTTGAAGTGAAAACTGTCTGGCGTGTTTGGGTAAAGACACAGCTCGCAGTTACCTTCTTGTTGATATTTTGATTTATTGACGTTCTGCACTCAACTTATTATCTTGCATTATAATTTATTTTTCCATTCAATCCAGCTACAAATATAGGTATAGCTCCTGTCATGTTATAGACAATACGGTACTTCCTCTCATTGGTACAGGTAGCAAGCGGAAAACCGTGCCTGAACGAGTGCCTTCTGAGCTTGTATTTTTTTACATGCATCAGCGCAAGTGCGTTTGGTTGTCATGTTTACAATAATATGCGAAAGAGAAAGTCACCGGTTAGCCATTCATATCACTACAATGTTAAACAATCTAATCAATATAGATACTACCGAATCTGTTCACACCTTGTGATATATTTACAAAAAAAAACACAGATTTTTGTTTGTTACGGTTAGTGCCTCTATATACGTATGTATGTGTGTACATGATTTTTTATTTAACTCTTGTACATTCTCCTTAATGTATAAGTTGGCCATTTATTCACCAAGTGTTTATTTACATACTATTAATTAAAGGGTAAAATGATTAATTCGAATTCTTTTTCCGTTTACCGTCATAATATTTGTAATTATGCAGATCTTATTTTCGAACGAAATGAAAAGGTATAAATGATTTCAGTAATTAAATTATTCAAAAAATTCAAATACCCTAACGTAAATTTTATTGTAATTTATAGAATATATAATAAATCACCATAAAATTTGAAATAATATTCACTCTTTTCGTTGAATTTAAAATTTGATTTCCAAAAGAGTTTTTTTTTTTATTATATCCGTATTCAACCATTTCCAAGTATTTTACTTAATTTAATAGTATAAGAGAAAATATTTCTAGGAAAAAAACTTAAAGACGAGGAATGTATAGATTTTCATAAGGTAACATAAGTCTAAAACTATTTTTAATAACAGTTTTAAGCACTTCGTTTTGTCATTCATTCATAAAACACAACAATATTTTTTTACTTTTGAGGAAGGATTTTAAAAAATAAATTGAATATTTTCTTAATCAACATATTTTTATTATAGGTAGTGAACTTTCCAAAAACGGAAAGTATGGCTTGCCAACTATTTTAATAATTTTATTTACTTCAAATGTTTACTTGACAGGTTGAAATCTGTTTTTAATTGATTAAAAAAATAATGAATGTACCAATAGTACAGAATTACAACCGCTTATTACGATACCAATAACATTATACATATGTTTATGTTAAGCAAACTATTAAAGAACTTTTTTCATTTTGTTTTCAGACTCGTGCCTGTCCAACGCAAGATTTCGACACCGAATATAATAACAATTAAACTCTCTAGATTGCTTTAAGTAAACAATTTTAGCAAAGTGCAGCATTTTCTAAAGTAAATTTGTATGTGAAAGCAAGACCGAAATTATTTCGTCAATAAATTGTAAGTTGCCGATGAATAAAGTCATTGGTGTCTCAAAAATTCAGCGCTAGCATACATAATCAGCTAAATGATATTATGAGAGTGATTGGGAAATTCTGATGGGGAGAAAGAGAGATGATCGTCTTGCTGTTCACAACCCTTTTTCTATCCACTTTTCGCAACACTCGAGCTGGTAAGTTAATCGAACTTTGTTTAATTAACAGTGGCGGTTCTACGTACTGGGCTCGGTGGGCTTAGCCCCACCTGCATTTTGCTTGTAAATGAATGTGTAAGGTGAAGTGGAAACATGCACAATTTAGTAGATAGTATAACAATGCTATTTTTTTCTTTAGCCCACCCAAGATTTTAGGTCACGAACCGCCACTGTTAATTAATATATTATTCCAATATTACAGAAATTACGATATATATATTTGCCATGATTCTCTGTATGTCTGTTTGTAACGTTAAGCACAACACAGCGTTTGCGCAAGATTTACGATGTGCTCACAAATACGGAGAGAGCTTGTGTGTGAACACAAGTACGAATTTTGACCAGTGACGATGTCACCTGGTGTAAAATAATATACTTGATTTATCTGCTTATCTATATGTAGCGCACAGCATAACACTAAGCTTACGTGTGTGTGTGTGTGTGAGAGAGAGAGAGAGAAAGTGTTGAGAGAATTTTGACAGGTGGTTTGTTCTAACGGAGTATAATTGTACTAGTCTTAGAATAATTACATTATATTATATGAATACCATAAGGAATTACAATTTAATTATACAACATTACTGTATCCGTTGACATTGATCTGACATGTTATATTACGGTTTACGTAATATTAAAAATAGCCTGTTCGCATAAGCATAACGATAAACACAATTTATTATTTAATTTTCAAGTTTATTACATTAGCAGTCAGCACATCAAAAATACGTTTTTATTTATTTCCTTTTTTATTCTGATATTGATGGAATATTAAAGTTCGATTGTATTATCCAAATTGAATAAATAACATATTTTCGTCAATATTTGTAAGTAATTGCAATCATAATCCATGAGAAAAATATAGTTTCTCATTAGTCATAATTTATTATTATTTTATATTTTGTCCTAATAGTCTAAAAACAGTGCGGTTGTATTCATTCTCAATAATTTGGTATTCAAAGCAGTGTATCTACCCGCTATATTGCGTTATTGTACGTGGTTTTGAGTTTTATCGGACATATAACGAATTTATGTAACGGTCAACGCGTATAGTAAGTAGAATACCTATTTATTTTCAATTTCTCAAGACAATTTTACAAATTGAATATCTAAAAATATCTAGTACAGCCAACATGATTTGTGAGACATTAACATTAATATGTATATGAATCACATATTGACGAAAATAACGTCAAAATTACAGAGGCCGGATGAACATAATATGTGTGTAATATGAAGATAGTATATATTTTACTAACCCATTATATGCCGGTAGGCAGTAGAGGCCGGTCAATGTGGCATTTGATCAATGCACCCCTTGTATATGCAGGGGCGGTTATATTTCATAAAATAATATTAAAAAATAACATTTATACCATTCCCTCATTTTAAATTCAATAAAATAAAATAAAATTTTAAATTAAATAAAATATTTTTGACGTGACAACGTCTTATAAATCGATGAACGCCCGCCGCACGCACGAAAAAACATGACTCATTGTCCCGTTTGTTGCGTTGCGCCGAAGGCAAGCGTGCGAGCGAGAGCGCGGATAAGCGATAGAGAGGCACGATCGGCCTACCGTTCGGATTGTGCCGCATCTATCTCTAGCACATTGTTACTTGTAAATAAACTGTTCATCAAAGTAATAAACATATTTGAATTAATGAGTGCGAATAAAATATATCAATAAAAAATTGTAGATTTCATTTCACTCCTTCTTCGTATCCATACAAAATAATGATAATTCAATAAAAATGATTCCATTTTATTCATAAAAGTATGCAATCATTTCATCAATGTTTTCTTATGACGTTGTCACGTTAAACTATCGTCCGTAAACCGACTTTACAGACAACCAATTTTTTTCTAAAATATGTATTATAGACAATAAATACATGAAGAATTTAAAATGAGTGAATGGTATAAATGTTATGATTGAATATTATTTCATGAAATATAACCGCCCCTGCATATACAAGAGGTGCATTGATCGAATGCCACATTGACCGGCCGCCACTGCCGGTAGGTATAAGGCATCGTGCACCTAGGGCCGCGATATTATTTGAAATAATAAAACTTAAAAAATATATTTTTTTGGAAATATATTGATAGTATATCGTACACCGTAAGTCTTTGCCTAATAAATACACGTTGTGATATTTGCGCCACCAAGTATCCAAAAAAAAAATCAAAAACAAATGTTTTACAATACGTACGTTTCGGTGATAAAATACAGCTTTTTAAACTCGATATTACATTAAATATAATATTACAAAATATGTCGGCTGTAAGCATAACACTGTTGTGTGATTCTAAGTGTTGTTTATATGTATATAAAATCTTTGAATTATTAAAATTGTCGACTTTGTCCGGTATTAGTGGGTGTAAAGTGGACCGTATATATACCGGCATTTTCTATGGCCGGCACTGCGCTCACGAAATTGTAGACCGTATATAAACGCTCGTGGCACACAGCCGGTTAAACGTCACACACTAAAGTTTAATTATTGATGCGTAAGTTCTTTCTCGGTAAAATTTTGACATAAGATTACGATGATGGCGGTGTTGGCACCTAGTGTAGGAAGATAGACTTTGTATGTCATCGTTTCTTGATCATTCCTTACGTTTTACACATATCTCTAGTTGGATAGTTTTAGTTGGATACGTCGATCTTGCGCACCTCCATAACAACATTTTTTTTTGATGCTCCGAAAAACAGCATATAAAAATATGTGTTTAATACGTAACATATTGCGATATTAACCATTTCCGACTTTATTTTATAAATCATCAAAGTTACTGAAATTATGATAAACTTTAAAATTATAACTGACTGTTAAGCAGTCTTCTCCTAGCGCATAAATAGGTGCCAGCTCTTCGTTAGGTAGTTCTTATAGTTATTATTTTTGACGTATTAAAATTATATTCAACGATTCTTTAGACTCTCTTACCTACCTGAGAGTCATTTGAAATGTGTTATTTTTCAGGATCAAATTATTTTGATCGATAAACTTCTATACATGATTGCTTTAAAAAATATAAACTATACTACATAGTCCTACCATAAATATTGTTACAAAATGTTTAGAGGAAGACACGAAAACAACGAAATTATGTTATTTTTTTAACTTGATTTTTTTATACAATTAACTACATTCTAAAAATATATTTAAAATAGCCACCCCGTGCTTTCACACAAGCCTATCGGCTATCGTGGCACGCTCAATATTCATGGGCAAATTGATCACTGCTTTTTTCGGGACATTCTTTAGACTTTCAATGTTGGGTTGTCTTCTGCTACAGGCAATCTTCTTCAACTCTGTCTACAATTTTTTCTCTCCAATGTTTTTAAAAAGGGACTTCCAGAAGGCCAATCCTAAGCCCTGATATACTGCAGTTTATTGTTTTCCAGCCATTGCTAAGTAGTTTTGGTCTTTTGAGCTGGCGAAGAATCTTGTTAGAAGACCCTGTGCTGTACGTTAAAAATATTTTAGTTCAAGGGCTTCACTATGTTTTGCACCTTTTTTGACTCTTTGGGCACAAAAATGAAGCTCAGTGGTGTCCTAATAGAATACCCCCCAACCAAACGATGACTGGTGCAGGATGATTTTCTCAACTCTTTCAATGACTTAAAAGGCATTTCGAAAAGTGTGAGCATAGATCTTGTCATTTTTTGGTTCAATTTTTGTTCTATCGTAAAAAAAGTCATGATAAAAAAGGATCTCCCGGTGTTTATTTTCAACCTACCAACTAATCAGCTGTTTTAATCTGACTCTCGTAATTTCTCACAAGGAGTTTGCTGATGTTTGACCGGTTTTTCTAAGCAAGCCACCATCTGTAGGTGTGATTTGATGATTCGATTATGCTTGTAGTTGAAACTTTTTAGTCAGTATTTTCTGTTTGCTGAGGGGATTTCGTTGAATTCTGACGCTTACTGGCGATTCGATTCTTGAACAGCCCACTCCATGTTGGCAACTTGACGCACAGGCGCAGACTAGTTCGCAAAATATGAATAAGGGTTCTGGTTACCAAACCCGTTTGTTTCACGGGAGTGTGAGCGGTGGTTTACTTTATGCAGTCATTTTTGTTTTTGTATTTATGGCAGGATTGGGTATACCAATACTTTGTAATTCACACCTGTAAAATATGATAATTTACATAATTTTACATTTTCTTTACGCAATTCTGTAGTTTGAATAAACCATATTATATTCAATTTTGAAATATGTATTAAAATAAGCTTACGAAATTATCATTTATTTAATCAGTGTATGTATTTTCCGGGATACATCTATGTATGTGTAACGTGTGTATCAAATGTTATCAACCATCGACTTACGCTATGCATAGTTATTGTACTGAAATATATTCATATTTTTTAAATTATAACTAACCATATAAACAAAAACTAGCAGCGATGTTATCACAGTATCTCTTATTTTAACTTATTTCAAATGAAATCGAATATCCGTTCAAAAAGATAGACAGTTGTTGGTTTACTGGCTTAACCATTTTGTTTTGCATTAGACTTATTAAACATTTATAGTTTTTTTTTAATTACTCGTTTGTGTGTTAGTTTAACAGCTTAATCTTTGTGAATTACGATTGAATTGCGAGCTTCTGCGTGGTAGTGACACACTTGTATTATTTACCGGCGTATGTATTTAAGAATCAGTGTAGAAACGTATGCACATGGATGCTTTTAATACTCAATTAAATGATGATGATATCACAATTTTCGGAAAAGAGTATTTTGTTAAATAAAACGACAAAAGCATTATTATTCGCGTTTTATTTCATATTCCATATACAGAAGGATGGTTACATATTAAAATTAAAGCTTATTTTATGGAGCAGGACTTGCTGTGTTTTCAAATAGATTTGTAAATTAAATTACTTCAATATTCTCTAAGAAAACACAAAATTATACAGTATTAAAAATCGTAGTATTATTTTAAATGGTTATTTATTCTTCCTCGCCTTATCTGTTAATAAATATAAGTATGATTGAAAAATCTAATTTATATTTATATGATTTTTATTGTTATTAGTAAATAACAAATAACAATATCTGCTTCGGATGAAATAAATCAGAGATTAAGCTTATAATGGCCATGCTCTTTGCAAAACCGTTAGCGAGCTTTTTTAAAAAAATTAAAACGTCACGAAGTCGTACAATCAATGGTCTGTTAGTGTAAAAATATTCCTAGTTTCGCTATTATAAAAGAAAAAACTAATCTAAGGTTGTCTTGTTACGTACTTTTTGGCTTGTTAAATGAATAGAGAATTCTCTCATACTTGGTGTACGTTCATATTTTTTAAGTTTTTACAATGTACGATATTTTCGTTATGCATTTTATGAAAATGATTGATGGTTGGCAATGCAAACGTTTTCTTTTCCGTATAATTTATAAAGTTACCATAAGTACGTCACTGCATAGGGCTTTGAAATACCATCAGACTTTAATAAAACAATGTTTTGTTCTGATACGACTCACCAGTAAGCTGTACAGGATGCCGTTAAATTTACCGTTTTCATCGACATTATACTTCAATGGACGGTTATATCAAAACTCATACCGGATTTTGGAACTGCACAACCGCAAAGTTCAACATTTTTAGGTAGAAAGGTGAATTGAGACATACAGTATGTTTTCTCTTTGCTCTGGTATATATACAGTTAATCCAATTACACATTTACACGGATAATAAAATTACGAAATGGAAAACTATAGCTTGACATTTGATAATATTTATTATTCATTACGCCTGTCTTTTTAGATTTTTTATATTGTGGCTGATAATATAATAAAGAGACAAATAATAACTGAACATTAAGCTCACACTAACCAGTACAGTTGTATGAACTAGTTGTGTAAGCTCATTTTATATTATGAGTACTGTATATTATTATTGAAAACTTCATTAAATATTGAATTTTTCGAGATTTATTAGCTAGTGGGTTTTCTTGGTTATGTGCCTACGTGAATTGATATCCAATATAAAAATAAAATAAAAGTTAAGAGACATTACAGAGTTATTTTATCATGTGATTCAATTTAAATTTAATAAAAACACATATTAATGGTGTTTTACAGTATTTCAATTGTGTCAAGCAATGACATTCCATAATCAAAGAATACATATATAATCTTATTCGAATGCGATAATGAGTGAAGACACACTACATGTAATGAAAAAATGTATATTTCGATGTCAAGAAAGAATAATACGAAAGTAGCGGGATAATAATTGTAACGTGGTTTAGCGTCAATCACCTGTGATGTAGTGCGCTGCGGTTCGTATAAAACACTTATCGATCCCCCATAGTACGATTAACCTACAAAAGGGAACTTGTATTAAGTAAGATAACTGTATCTGCGACGGTGTTATTGGCCATCTATCGTGATATTGGTATACTTTAACATCACTCATCATTCGATATTAAATACGTGGTCTAAATTGTTCTGTAATACGGAACGAAATTTAGTTCACCAAGAACTGGAAGTCAGTTATTAAATCGATGTACCATTTTATTTATTAAATTTATTAATTAAAATAATATTCTTATATATGTATATTGATTTTTATTTAATTTGTATATGCCCAAACAACTTCATATTTTCATTGTAATTACGTCACTAGAAAAAGTTTAATTTAAGGCTAACGCTAAATAATCAAAAGCGCAGTCAGGCGACCGCCTGTAGTAGCAATTTTGACTAATTTAGCCTTTTTAGTCTAATTGTGGTGGGTACAAATGAATTTCCCATTTCCAAAATTCATCTTGTCCGTTTACTTTTGTTTTGAGATAGTCACAACAACACATGCATAGAAGAACTTCTAAATTTTGGTATGGTATTAAATATAAATGTGTGATGAACCTCTTCATAAATTAATATGTTCAATAAACGTTTTGTTTATGGGTCAATCAAAACAATTGAAAATGGTTGACTCAAATACATTTAAAATAATACAATCTAGCATTTGGTAGTTAAACGTCTAGTAACTCCCCAGTGTTAACTTTAATAAATTACCTATAACATAAATCTAAATGGAATATTTAAAAGTCATTAAATACGCTATGTTGGAAATACTAGTTTTGGAAATACGAGTGAATCGATGTCGAATACTTGTATGTCAATCACATACACAACATACAATTATGTTGTTCAAAGATCGTAAAAATCATACGTAACTGTTAAGCTCTAAATATATTTTAATCAAGTAGGTAGAAAATTAAAATTTAAACAGTTATTTATAATATACTTACAATGTATAATTTTTATTTTTACTAATTTATGTAGAATGAAATTGAAGAGTAATACGATTTTTTAACTTCACATGCATTCACAATAAAAAATCTAGCTCCTTTATCATTTAATTATTAAAGAAATAAATAAATAAAATCGCTTAGAAGAAAACCCATTGCCTATTTTTAATACAAATCATAGTGTTCTTATGTGCTTAGCAGCGGAAAGAGAATTATTGTTACGTAGTCTTAATTATGCGAAATTCTTTTCCGTTTTATCATTAAATTTCTTTTAGTGGATGTATGAATACATACATATATTAGTTATTTTACTCAGTATTAAAAAACAGTGGTTTTCAATTCATTATTACCGTTTACATATTGTACAATAATTCAAATACGAAACTTTATTTTCTTCAAAGATAAATAATATCCGATTCGATTTTTTTAAACATATATTTCAGTTATGAAATTTAATTCATAGTTTAAGCGTTTTATACTCTGTATTGTTTTTAAAAATGTGTATGTTAAACATCATCGATGCACGACATATTTAACATTATGGCAAATGTATCCATTGGTTGATTGATAATTGATACGGGCCAAAGAAGTTAAAAGTTTTACGGATTATTATATTATAATTATTCCAGCCTAGAAAAAAAATATAGTTTTTTTAATTGAATAACTGCATACCAGGCACTCCAGTCTCCATCTACTCTGCAATGCGTATTCATAATACGTAAAAATTAAATTAAATTTCTTCCGAAAAAACTTCACAAATACAAATCGCGACAAACTTTTTGCAGATAATTAACTAAAATGGCTCGGTTTGCTGTTACTGTCCTCTGTTAATTCGCGGACAGGCATTATATATATATATAAAAAAAATCAATAGATCAGCACCGGTTTCACTCATCGAAATCATTATCAACTGATGATAATACTCGGTCAATATCAGTTGATAAAGTTCGCGATGAGCCTAACCGGTCCCGATTTTTAAATAAATAATTCGGAATTAGTACAAATAAGTGTTTTTTTTTTAATCTAAAATGTGTGCACAACACAATAATTTTAAAATTGACTGCACCTGCATTTTATACAGTGTGACACATATTTGTCGTTCTTGAGAATATTAATCGGAGTTGATATCGAAATAAATAATAATAATATTCTCAGTGGCATATTGAAAAATAATGGTCGTGGATTCTGCATCACTGTTTTACTTACACGTATCTACTTTACAGCGCAATTTCTATCGATCAGCATTTATTTTTAAGTGTCTGAGTAAGTCGTATTTTTTCCTCTCTTTTTTTAAAGTACAATAATGAATGTGCCAGGAACATGAGGAGTTGCGGTGGAACAACGGTTGCCTATATATAACGAGTGGTGTTAAGGCAACCAACACCAACTGTATCTTAATTAAGTTAACCAGATAAACTTATTCTTTGTGAACCACTGGATAAATATATTTATTCAACGACGATAAAAAATATAATTCTCCGAAAAAAAAGAAAAGCAAAGTCTCGAGTATACATACATAATTTAAAATATATACTGTGTTTCCTTCACAAGTTTCACCAATAAACAGTGATGGTTAATTTTTCGTAAATTCATTTCTATTGAATGGGTGCTTAATGTATATGAATGCTTATAACAGATGTCGGTTTTAATTGAAGTGTCGTAACTTTGGGAGTCTCACATTAGCATACTACGGCACATTCTTCGGGAAACCACCTCCGGCCAATGACCGAATTCACCAGATACCAATTCGACATCATTTTTAAAATGAGCGGTTCTTTGTAACGGATTTTTAACAGACGCGTAATATTGAACAATACGCCGTTTATATTTATTAAATTATAAATCTACATCTATGATCGATTGTAGTTTTTAAGCATCTATAATAAATAATAACACAATTCTTAAACATTGTCGGAAGTAAAAAACATGTATTAACAATAATTTATCCTAATAGATTTAACAATAATATACTGTTTTTTGTATTACTTTGCTGATAGATCATTTGAAAACGAAGTATAAATTATTATAAGATATGAAAATAAACTACAAAATTAACCTTCCTCTATTACTATATTTATTAATTGTCTGGCGAGTGAGGGACCTTATGAGTAAATATTATAATATAACTTAGCAAGGTAAACTCATTACTGTCAATATACTATAGTTTATAGCCAATACCTATTCATCAAGGTTATCAACATCTCATGAGTTTAAGAATGAATTATTCCAAGTGCCAGAAACGTGCATTTGTAATAAATACGCGCAGTATTATGATTTCATTGAAATCAATTGAACTCAGCTGTACACATGCATTTTCAGTGTAATATATTAAAAATAACTACAATTTTGTACTAAGAATGTCGTTCCTGTGGCCTAGTAGCCAATGCTCATTGACTCAGTTGTGCGGCCAAGGCTTCGAATCCCCGACGGATATTTTGCATTTGTTGATTTTAAATAGATTTATAGCTTTTCATCTAATTATATGGATGTAATTGATTTTTTCAATACTCTACCTACCACCACCTCTTTATTATAGAAATGGAGTGTACCGAGAGTGATTTTGTAACAACATACTGATTACGAGCCCCATCTCTCATCCATATCGACTGTGGAAAGGAAAAAGGACGTAACCCACACATATCAAATTTTACAGGAGGTGCAAAAAACGTGTTTTGATGATTTTGGGTCATATGCAAATTATGAATCATACACAACCTTGAAGTGCACGGAGACTTCTTAACTGGTGTTGAATTGACATAATCTAATATTAACTAAAGAAATTGTCTAGGAAAAACCTTGATTTCAGTCTTTTTTCTTGGTTTTAATTTCTTACAAGGTCATCCTTTTTAAACTTAAAAGCTAAATTTAGATATTAGTTCGGCATGTGCAGCTTGCATCCTTTTGATAGAACGTGTATTAAGTTTGATACATTGTTATTATTGAAAAAAAGGTGTTTTAAAAAAACTGTGGATTACGTCCTTTTTCCTTTCCACAGTCGATATTATACATATATGTTTATACTTACTTACCCTCTCCGTTAAGTCAAGACTTGAATAATGAATCACTGATTTTTAAGGTGCTTCATTATGAATCCATATGCTCAAAATCAAGAGTGAACATAATATACCAAATTAAGGTGCAATTATAACTTAAGATTTGTACTAATTAAGAGTTATTTAATATTAAGCTTTGTGGGAATCATACAATTTGCTGCGTGTAATGACATTTGTTTTTTTATATCTAAAAAATCTGTAAGCACTGTTAATACAAACCCCATGAGCTTACAATTGAGATGCACCATGCATTGGTGTCAGCCCTACTTGTGTTTCTACGAAACTACAGGCTAGAAGCTTGTAATAAAAAAGCGACAGCAGTAGTTGTCAACCAAAATTCACCACAAATTATAAAAGAGAGAATAAAATACGATCAATACGTAATTTCGTTTGAAAATCATCCAGACCTTACTGAGATTACTAATTCATTGCATTTGAATTATTTTACATTCCTCAAATCATATTTCTAATGAATAAACTAAGACAAAAAAACTCGTCATCGCAATATTCGTTTTGCCAAGATTATGATCCTTAAAATCGTCATGTTAACATAATAATAAAAAAAAGTAATGCAATGTTATTTAAAGAAAATCATGCAATAAAACTACGGCTCTGTCGAAAAAATCGATTTTCCAATTTCTTTTGCGAATGAGGCTCACTTTTTTTTAAACTACGATTATTTAATGTTAGAACGTCAACCCGTTATGAATATGAAGAATATCAGTTCATGTAAATTTAAAAGAGTAGACATATTTTTAATTTGTTGATTGACGCAATAATTATAAGAGATTTTATTTTGCGTAAGATACTCAGTCAATATTCGGTAAAACAGTGTTTAGATTTACATGTGAAAATGGTAACTAATGGTTAAGAAGAGTGACTTATTATGTTATTTTGCTTAATATGGAAACAATATGTAGTGAGTATACTAGATAGTCGCAATTGGCCGACTGATTTTCTTACCTACTAACATACTGAAAAGACATCATGGCGAACAGCTTCCATACTTAGTATACTCACCTTGTGGTCAAGTTTTTCAGACATTTATAATATATACGTATTCCAACAATTCTAAGCATACTTATCAAAATTGGATTTGTAAAAAAATGTAGTAATTTTATCAAAAATGATTTATCAGTGTAATTTAAGATTTCGACTGCGCGATTTTGGTAAAGTTTCAATATTAAATTTGAGTCGTTCAAATTGTGTACACTCTTACACGTTTTTCTAAAAATCAGCGGCGTAGACATTTCATAGAGAGTCATGCAAATCATGAGGTCCAACGAAAGGGAGGGTTCAAATTTCTATACACTAAATATAATATATTAGGGGCCTTGCGTGATGTTTGCATGAGGGGTCCAAATTTATAGCTACTACGTTGTCACTAACGACTCAAAATCACTGAAAATTCCGAAGAAGAGTCCCGGATCGTTAGTGACAAAACGTGTGGGAATGTACAAAATTTGAACGATTAAAATTTGATTTATCAGTGCTATCTATGACAATACTGAATTATATTTATATATTTCTATGCATTTCCAAAGGTGGAGGGCACGAGGGGCAGTTGCCATGAATGTGACATTTTTTTTAATTTTCCTTAATAAAAACAATACTAAATAATTATGAAATGTGAATAAAGTTTCTTGAAAAGTTAAAAAATATAATAATAATTTAACTCCATAAATAAAACCCGACATTCGATATATTCTTTCCTTTTTTTTGGATTCTCGAAAGGTGGAGAAATTTTGGTTGCGCGAGCTTTAAATAAATTCAGAAATCTCTGGTTATTAATGCATTAAAATAATTATTTTAAAAACTTACATTAAATTAGTAAAAGATATTACTTACAAATTTTATTCGTATAAGAATAGTAAGGAAAACCTTTTCTGACTAATTTCGCTTTTTTGTTAAAAACAACATAAAACCTTACCCGCATTTAATTTGCCGTCTATTAATAGCGATTCTGTCGTTCAATTACGGTAAAACCTTTTTTACGCATACCCGTAGAATACTTAAATGTTCACTTATCCAAAAGAATAAGGAAGAAGAATTTTGCAATTAAGTTATGAGAAAAAACCAGGGCTTCGAACCGGAACGAAACCGAAAACCAAAAACCGTTATTTCTGTCGGAACGAAAACCAGAACAGAGCCGAAAAAAAAATATCGTTTTTTTCAGTTCACGCTGGTATTTTGGGCAAATCGGTAAATTCCTGGGTTTTTGGATCCGAAAGTTTCGGAAGAGCTAAAAAAACGAGTCACGGAGATATTTTGGGCAAATCGGTAAATTAGCGGTTCGAAACCCTGAAAAAAACATGAATTGTTCCTCGTGATTCATAATAAAACGTAGTGTAGTTTTTCAGTGAAAATAAATAGGAATTAGGTATGTAACTATTATGCTAAAATCTTCGTAATTCACATTTTTCTGTAAATTTTAATAAAGAATTTTTTGATATTAAATTTCTCCACCGGCGTATTCTTCATGATTGAGGATCGTGACCGCTTCGTTTTGGTTCAACTGTCTCCATTTCATTAAATATTCTTCAAAGTCTCGGGGGTGGGATTCCGATGAGTTATATTTGGTCGCTTTGATATTGATCTGTCTCTTAACTTAGCTTACTTAGTTCAGCTGTACGGCGTTAATCAAAATACTCTCTGGCTATCGAGAAAGTATGCCCAAATAATGTGAACACAGTTGTATTGTTCCGACGTCTAGCTATATTAAACGATCGATACTTTGTATATAACACCAGAGGTGGGCTGGAGGGGGCACGGGGGGGCTCGCGCGAGCCCCTTGTTAAATTTCGGCGCGGCCGGCGAGCCCTTTGTTAAGATAAGAAAATCATTTTTACGATCTTTTCGATTTTTTTTTCGAAGGCATGGGTGTTTGTGATGTCTACAAATTCCTTCCCACTCTTCCAATCCTTCAATTCAACTGGGCGTTACGTGAGCCATTAGTTAATCATTATTCCTGCCTTAGCCTTATCATTCTATAACTACTACTCTCTTTGGTTGAACGACTAAGTGACAAACAGTTCTCGTAAAAAACACTTTTGTTGTGACACCTTCATTAGGAGGCCATAGGCCATATCGACATTGGGAGCGGACATGGATACAAAAATATATAAGATTTACCGAGCCCCTTGTTAAGATATTGGCAGCCCACCGCTGTATAACACTATAATAATATATTCACACTGAATATTCATGCAATCATTCGTGAAATAGTTTAGATTCATATTCACAGAATAATAATGCCAGATACGTGATAATTAATAATCGCCAATTTGTCATGTATTTTTAAAGATATCTTAATTAAGATTCTGGTTTTCTAAAAAAAATATCCGCATCTTTGGAAAGTAAGGAAACGCTTTGGCGCCGATCATATCGGTAGAAATAGTAGTTTTAACGCATTTTATCTTTATGCGGAAGAGGTTGAAACGGAAATCGCATTTTATTCTCGGTGATTTTCCTTTTATGACAATGTCGAATAGAAAAACTTTATTTAGAATCAGAAATTACCTAATCCAAGACTACAGGTGTTTTTCAATGTTTTCATAAACATCACAATTTTTAGTTGTCATAATGACGATTTCACACAGTTTCACTTCTTTTTCTTTTGACTCTTTCAAATATTTCTATAAATATAACTTTAAATCATATATGGGCAACCACCGGCCCGCCGAGCTATTTTGTCCGGCCCTGATTCATCTCGGCGAAGTAATAGAGAAAGAAATTAATAGTTCCAGGGAGGGATTAAATAATGGAGATGACACGTTCATTATATAAATAAAAAAATATATATAACAAGTAGCAACGTGTTTTATTTAATTCAATATTACTTTATTATGTTTAATAATTTGGTCCGGCCCTTTGACTCGAAGTCTGAATGATAATTTGGCCCCAGACCAAGGAAAGGTTGCCCATGCCTGCTTTAAATTATCACATCCCATTCCAATATGATGTATTATTGTCATTCCGTATAGCATTATGATTGAATGAAAATATACATAATTACCAGTATGTACGTCAAAAAAAGGAAATCTTCTTTTTGACCATGTTCGTGAGAATCGTGCGAATGTGGACTTCAACAGGTGGTTTTGACGTTGATACGCTGCAAGCCAGACTCTTTGCCTTTTCAGAAAAACTAAGGAAAGAAAAATGAAATTAGTAGAGGACTTTAGATCAATCAAAAATACAGCACAATAAGATTTTCCTATTTTTGGTATTGATAAAATACAACGTTATCTACATCTTAAATTCAGTGATATTTAAACCGAATGAAACAAATGCCTTATTATTTTTTAAATTCTTAAATTGTAATTCATGACGTTTAGGCCATTGATATTTTTTTTTTGTTTTCTTAAATACTTTTTTATTTAACTGTTTATAATATGTTTTAGTGTTTCAGTACATACTTTATATTATACTTTTCATTTATTTTATTTTAGTAAATTTTTAACTTCTTTAACAATGGCGATGTTATTTCCAAAACATGATAGTTTTTTTTTAAATTTTATAGCCTAATTCAATATTTACATTTAATAAAAAAAGTATTTTTTAAATTATTCTCTTGATTTATTTTTAATAATTCTCATGATGCCATTTTTAATAATAAAATACTGTCAATAGAAACCATTCCCGGGCTTAAAAAAATATTTGTCAACGGTTTTATTTTTTTAACCATATCCGCTCCTTCCCATGTCATCCCAGCGTCCCGTAGCTCCGCCGATTACATCCTATGGATGGTCACCAACGACCTTCCAAGACGGCGAGATCTATTCGGTTGGTAAAAGAGACAGGCAAAATTTCGGCACCAGCACATGTCTAAACCAAGTCCATCTTCGCTTCTTCACTTTAGACGTGACTTAGGGCTTTTTAGTCCGTTCTCTTATCTCCGTGTTCATGACAGAGTTAAACCACCGCACACTTACTATTCGCCACATGCATCTGTTTTCAGAGCAAAGTATACTGTTACTCTGCGCTTTCGTAAGGTGCCATGACTTGCGACCGTATGGCAGGACTGTCAAGATGCATGCATTGATCAGGAGGCATTTGGTCCTGAAGAGTACAACCGCGAGTCCCAGACTTTCCGCAGTGAATTGTAGGTTGCTCCAGCTATCTCTAATCAGATCGCAATCACTTTGTGCGGGTTGCCATCTCCCGTGATGTGTTCCCCCAGGCACCGGAAACCATCGACTCTCGACATCGATGTTTTGCCCAGTGCTTGTCAGAGGGTAGTCTGGGTCCGGACAGGCGTATTTCCGTAGCTTGTCCATTATGGCATGGAGGTAACCCATACAAAGTATTCTGGGTGAGGTCTTCGTTCGACCTCGCCAACACTGTCAAATGTCAACTTGCTACGCCATTTCTTAAAAGCTTTGGTAATAATTTCAACATGCGTCTAATAGTCGGTTTAATATTATTATTTTTTGAAAATATTGGACCAGTAATTCAAAACCATGCGTGATGTAAACTATCCGCATCCTTTAATAGCATTTATACATTTAAAAGATGTAAGAAATAAGTATTGTTCAATCATTCAACACAAATCATTAAGAGTTACAAATAAATACAAACTCAATCCCTAATATGTATAAGTTAGTTTGGCACCATTGATTTATGCGTAAACATTTCCTACCTTGGCAAACATTCGGCGCGTGCGATGCCCGCAGGCAGCCGATTTTAGTTTTTTTTTTGTAATTAACATAATGCAATTACTACTTACAGATTATTGGGGTAACCAGAGCAGGATGCACTCACTTACTTTCTTTGTGAACCATTACTTATTATTAACTCATTATAATGTCTAGGCTGCATCCCACGCATGCCCCGGTAAAACATTCGAGTTCATAGTTATCTCAACATGGATTGATTGCTATTATTTTTGTAGTGGATTCATCGGATATTACTTTCAATTGTGCATTCCGAATTCTATACAGTACGAATTTTCACACTCCTCTATTTTTATTGTTATGTACTTCTTCTGTTTTTTTTTCTTAATACTAACTTTGTACCTAACTAACCAAGTGAACAAATGTAAAAGTTTATTTTGAAGAAACTTTTTATTTCTATTTTCTTACATATTTTTTTTATTTCATTTTGTAGTGAAACCATGGAAATCTAATGATTGATATTGTTATGATTTTTATACGTATCAATGTGTGCGGCCAGTTTGCACGCAGGCGGCCAAACCTCCAGGCGCGACCCTGCATATTCGTGTGAAAAACTATCATACGTTTCCCTGATGGTACTTTGTCCTTTTTTATTCAGTTTTCAACAATCTTTATAAAAATAAAGTTGGTAACATTCTTGTCAGTTTCATTTAGTAAATAGATAAATATTGTAAAGAAGCGTCAAACATAACGGATATGGAGCAAATAATGACTGGTAGTCTAGGTATTTAATTTGTTGTTAACTCTACGGCTATATCTACTTCCGGGAATTTGAAGTCACGATTCGTTTACACTGTCACTTATTATCAGTTTGTTGTTTATTTAAATGTTCCTAATGTAAAAAAGTTGTGCCTCGAAGTGAACGGCCTTGAGAATGGATTGAGAAAGTTGGAATGCATTGTGATCAGTCCACCTGGTACCCAACACAATTTATATTATTATGTAGCAGTGAAATTACGCCCGCAGACTAGGTATATCAAAGGTGTAATTAAATGGACAGTTTTCTCTCCGTTCCACCATTCGGAACTTCTTTTCAAGGTATACGAGCGGTTACATTAATACTCTCGAACGAGTTTTTTTCACTTGACCTTGAACTGTAGGCGTGTTTTTTCAATATATGTTTTTTTTCAATGATTGTAACATTTTATTTAAGTTTATCGTGTGTGTTTTTGAGCGTTGCATAATTTTCGTGCGCGCTTTTCCTCTGATGTGAAATTTGGTAAGAAAGTGAACGATTAATGATGAATGCTTCAACGACACTTATAATCTTTCCAAAGTTCACAAACACGTCTGGTTAAATATTGATTTTACAAGTTATTTTATTCCAAGTCTCGGTGTTAATAACTGAACATTGTAATATGCAATTAATAATTATTACTCCACTTCAAAAAGTTTACCTGATGGCATCGTAAAATTTTTAAATTAAAAAACAATTATTCTTTGTTTGAATTTTTGTCAAATTACTGTCATATTTTTCGTTGGATTCCGCCAAACAATGCCATGACAATTATTATGATGAGAACGATAATTGAGCTATTCCATAAAATAAAATGCAAGAAAATAGTTTATTATAATTACATCTCGAATGATTTGCAAGATATTATCTTCCAAAATATTTTTTGTTGACTAATGACAATCATCATAATGTGATATTAATTATTATGACGAACGGTGTTATGTAACTTAAATGGTTTATTGATCCTGATATAGATAACAATAAAAACTTTCTCCGACGGGTATACAAATATTGATTGCTCAAAATGCATTTATTCGAGACGTTAGTGAATGCGCACCGAATGATTCCTAGAACGTGTAAAGAAAGTCAATAAAAAATTTCAATAGCTTGTTCATAACTATAGTTAAGAGATTTTAATAAATCGGTTTCAAGAACTCTTGCTCATTCTAAATGTGTTTCTGTCCGGGTGCATTCCAAATTAAGTAATAGCAGGATATCTTTTAACTTATTTACATCGTTTGCATATTCGAACAACAATAAAAAAATAAGAAGCAACCGCTTGAATATAGTAAAACCAAATGAAATAATAAAAAACATTTATTAATAAAAAAAAACCTTTAATCTGTTCTTAAAAGGGAAAGAAAGGATACTGATTTTATTGACTATCTTAGAGAGATGTCCCTGTAAGAAATAATTCTAATATTACACCTGGGAGAATAAATGTCAATGTCGGTGTTCACATTGATTAACCCGGATCAATTAATTTTTAAAATTTTGAATAGGGTAAATGTATTTTTACAAAAATTTTGCGACTAAATTTCAGTAGGCAATAACGACAAAGTTATTGTAGGTATTACAATATATTTTTGGTATTTTTTTTAAATATATTTTTTCGTTTTGATGAATTGCATTATACATATTACTTGTGTTTTAAAAGTAAATATATATTGAATTTAAACAGCAAAATGTTCAATCAACACCTAATGTTAAGATATGAATTCTTGTTCATTTAGTTTGTTTTTTTTGGCATAGATGTTTTAAATAGAGAATATATTTTTTTTAATGATTTCGTATTCTATTTCTAGAGCTTGAACCCCGTTTTTTTCCAGAACAGTTATAATTTTTTTATACCAGACAATACCGATTCAAAATTATTCCTACTCTCTTTGGAAAAAGAGAGGTTGAGCAACTGAGTAACAAGCAGTTCTCGTAGAAAAACTTATGTTGAGATAAACTCCATAAGGAGTCCATTGGGAGCGGAAATGGTAAAAAAAAATTTAAGATTTATGGGAGTTGGACAGTAGTTAATAATAAAATAACTTGCCTACTTTATACGCCACTGAATTACGTTTATGCCATTCGGGATGAGTACATTAACTCTTGTTAACCTTTCACTGGTAAGTGGTAAATTTTAAGCAAATAAACATCTAAATATGACCACATTGCATGATGACATCACGAATAACTCTTGAACAAAACTTTCTGCTGTATAGTGAAAGTCTTGGGAATATGACAACTAAATATTGTCACTCGCCATCGCTCCGATATCCAAAATAATAAAGCAACACGAAAACGTAATGTGAATTATAAAGTCATTACCATTCAGCAAACGTACATCCGACCATATATAATTTGACAATGTAAATTGAAAATCAAGTTCAGTTTGGATAAATGTCCAGCGAATTATTTTTGCTCTTGTCACATAGAATAATGACTCGCACCACGTTGGATTATAACCGTCATAATAATTGGATTTTTATCGTTTGCAGTCTAGTCATTATTTTTAATGAATGTTGGTGTTTTGTAACTTTTTTGCTACAGATTGTACCAAAATTTCGACAATAGCAACCACTGCTATAATTTAAAACAGGAAATGGTACAACAAATACATATATTATTGTCCGCAGTCGCATTCAAAACACTGATTGTATCTGGATTTGTTATTTATTTAGTTCACATGAATATATGTACATTTGAAGACCTTCAAATAATATAATTTGTAATATTTTAGTGTACCTGTTGAAGTTATCAGACCATGTCACGAGTAAAAAAATCAGGATTTGCTACGAAAAATGCCAAATGTGCTTCATTTCCGTTCGGCGGCTTCTATTTATAGTACTAACAATATTTTTAAAAAATATGCAAATTATTAGTAAAAACACAATATTCCTTTGTACTTCATTCCACTTTATTTAGCCACAAATAAAATGGAATGAAGTACAAAGGAATATTGTGTTTTTACTAATATAATGCCTTTCCACCAAGTATTGAGAGTGAACACCCTAAAAGTGATATGCAAATTATTTGAAAAAGGAAAACGAAATTAACATCTTCAATGGACGTTTATAACTACTGATATAGAATAATGTATTTAAGAAGCGTATGCCTTATTTTTAGTTTAAATTTTATTTTATTAAGATGCATATTGTCATATTTTTATTTTTTTCTATCAAACCTTTCTTTTAAATTAATGTAAAAAAAAAAAAAAAAATACATATATGATATCGTACCTTCCTAGGTGAAAAACGGTTATGGAAATATTGTTATATTAATAAAAAATAGCACATTTGTATTGTACTCTTTCCACATTTTTATGAAATGATCTGGACCGTTTTCGATATTGAAAACTCAAATATTTGTCAAATAGTACAATATACTGTATACTATATACTGATAAAAAATCCTTACATTGGAAATATTTTAACATGTTGTTTTCTTATTAAGAATATAAACCTATTATTTTTAATGAATCGAAATTTCCACTATGCACGATCATCACTCTCTGCAACTGCCATTTGCGCATTTTTCGTGTGCGCGTAAGTTGTAAAACTATTTACCGTTAAATAATGCAATAACGAATGAATTGATCAGGATTTATTTTTTATTTTTTCCAGAAATTTCTTCAGAATGGCAGGTGCCAGGTCAATCTCTCGACGAAGCTGCAGACGAGATGCACGACGCAGAAATACTTCGTGCGGTCGTCACGTCCATGGAAGAATGGGGCAAAAAACATAATAGGACAAGGTAATGCAATACTTTTCCATATATATTCAATATAGAAATATACCAATTGGTACAAGGTAGCGTTTATATTTGGATATAACCTGTTTGAAGTCCAAAGGTAGAAAATGAAAAACCAAACCTGATTGAGAGTTTTTAAAAAATGACATTGCTGCGTCTTACTCACGATATCACGTAACTTGTAGTTCAAGGCGAATCAAAAAATTTCGAATCAAGTTTTTGGTCAGCATAAAATTTTTAACGAAATATTAAGCAGATCAATTTACATCGACAAGTTAATCTTGTTCATGAAATAGTTTATTTATTTAGTGTTCACACAATAAACTTCCAAAGACTTTTAAATTTGCTTATTTGGATATATTCAGTGGGTACAGTTTTAAAAAATATCCATTCAATAAATGCATTTGCTTTCTCTTAAATATTGTTATTGCTAAAGACGGTGGCCACATCAACAACAAACTTTATACAATATTGTATATCATATGAGATAATAATTACAATGTGATAACATACTATCTAACCGTATACCAATTGTTTTCGGTAGACTCTTAAAATATTGAATGTGTACAACACAATAATCTCGAAAACACAATATGTTTGGAATTAACGACAAAGATGCGATAATGCTATAACCGGCATTGTTCTGTTGGAGCCATTTCTTCGCCGCAATTGTGTTGGAATAATCAAACAATACAGGTCGCAGAGATTTCTTTGCCGCCCCATTTCACACTATTCATTTGTCAATTTAGTTTACTCATTACTTTGAGGAAATTCAAAGAAATGAAATCGTCATTCAATCTAACTATTTTAATTGGAAGAAAAATCTATTCTACCAACCCACACATAGTAAGCATCGCCTCATCGTAAGAATAAATTATTATTGAAAGTGAGTTGATTATTTATTTTGAAGTATATTATTTTCATTCACCACGCTTTGTTGCACCTGTAAAGTATTTTATATATCCGTTTTAGACGCTCCGATATCCATATTATATATATATAATATAGCGCAATCACGGATCTGTGTAACAATTGCTAACATTAATCGTTATATTTGAAAATGTATACTAAATTTTCGATTCAATTTATATCTTGCGCTTAAATCGGTGACTCCCATTTTCTCCGACATTATGGGAACATTGAAATGTTAGTGAAGTTATTTGAATCTATAAATAAATACATACACTCAATTATTTTTTATACTTTCCACAAAAAAAACCGTGTAAAAAAGTATATTTAAATTGAAGATTAAATCCTGAATTTAAAAAACTGTGTTTATTGAAAAAAGAAAAACATTGTGGTATAGAAAATCGCAATCGAAGAAAGTTACAAAAAATATTATTCATAGCATATATTTTAATTAAGAAAAAAAAATAATATTCATCGATACTATAGTTTCTTTATGGTTCTATGACTATAGTTTCTTTATGGTCAGAAAATAATAATTTTATATGGGAACTTTCATGAGGAACTAGGCATAAATTCCTTTCATCACTAGACATGTCTGACACGTCTAATTTGTTAGGATTTAGATTTTAAGTCAAGCCTTCTATTATTGTCGTTGAATTTTTGTAATTAGGAAATTCGATATCCGCTTGTGTCTTTTTATCTAGGAATCGTGTCAGAAGAAATCATTCGTTCATAGTTGACCGTGTTATTTTAAATAAGTGTAAAAAGAGTTTAATGTCATCATAGCGAATTATAGATTACAAAGTCGAATGGTTTGTTTACTGCGATACTGGTAATTAATAACATTTTAGGAGAGTTTTCCTTTTGCAACACGTTTTATAAAGAATAGGCTTACGGCCATAATTCATAGGGGTTAGAATCCTAATGTATTTTTTTCCATATCATATTCATTTTAAAATGTTTCAAATTATCTTTATGACAATATTATGTAGCTCAGTGTCCATTAGATTTCATGAGTTGTATGACGGTTTGGGTAAAGAGGCTAATGTCTAATAACGGTTACAAATTGTACTGAATAATTTATTATCTTGTAACAAAATAATTCCTATTGCTTGTGGTAAAAAAATAATATTTAAGCCGGTGAGAAAAAAATATTAGTAAACCAAGATCAGGTGTAAGTGTAAATGCAAATAAAATACACATTTATTTTTTATAAGTGATGTATCACTCTAGCATAATAAATGATTGCTCTTATCGGGAAGCAAAAGAAAGTAAACCACAAGTCATTGCATCACAATAACCAATCTTGTGGATACGGAAATCATTGACACTCATTTTCATATTGAAGAAAGCTGTTCGACCACACATTAGGTAGGTACATACTAAACAACGACGGCAGCAAGTTGAATGCTATCTGGTTAGACATACGCATCTATCTAAATCTATGATATAGCCATAAAAAAAAACTACACAACATCAGTTTGAACTCCGCATTACAAATACGTCTTTTGAAATAAAATTTTATCATAATCAATTAATATAATATCCGTCACAAAATTCCGAACAAGTAGAGTTGAAAACAGGAACAGGAAAGTCAAATATGAACAGGAAACCATGTTCTACAATGTAGAAATATTACCCACACCATTCTAAATTTATACGTTAATGTCATTATCACAAGACGACTTAGGGTGCATAATACGGAACAATACCACTATGGTTTCAAAAATACAAAAACATTATTTTGTGTTTTTGTTTGTAACATAATATAGTTAATAAGAGAGTGAGGTAAAATGGTTTCGGAGAGATATATTAAAAGTGACAAATGTGTTTCCGCCCGTATGGCAGTTATAAAAAAAGACCTTTAAATCTCTCTGTAAATTTGTTCTCGACTCTTTATTCGATAATTTTTATGTTTGACAGTTAAATTTTATAAAAAAAAACTTTTTGACGGATTTTTTTATGTAAATTTCTTTATATGATATCTTTTCACGTAAGACTTTAAATAATTCAATCTCACTGTCATCTTCAACCAATCAGTATTAATTATTGTTCGCATCACATTGTTGACGAGAGTTTTGATTATGAGTGCATAATAAGTAAATCAAAGGTTGTTAAATTTTTTGAAACAGTATTTTTCACTGGATAGAAAGAAACGTCAATTATAATTAAATATCATCCACTGACAGACACTCTGGTCTTGTTTCATAAATCAAAGTGAAGGCATGAGATTCAAAATACAAATATTGTATGAAAAAAACTTTTATTGAACAAGGAGGTGGTTTAAGCCGACTTGAAAAATGAAAATGTATTTTAATTATTTCTTCTTGATAAGCCACTACTTGCTGATCGTGATTAATAACGTCGCCAATACGCTATGAAATAGGTACACGATGCATTATAATGATCGCGACATTAGGGGTTTTCACTAAAAAAAATAACCGTTTAAAAATACTTCAATCGTCAATTTTCCACCTAATTAACGTACCTTACTTGAATAATTATTTCCCTTCTATTGATTATCTCGTAAATAAAAGGTTTTTCATTATTATTTCAGAATAAAAAGAGCACAAAGCCGAAGCGTCTGTTATGATCACCTAGGATGTTTTGAAGACTCAGGGCCGTTCGGATATTTGGAAATGTTACCTAGCCCGCCGCAAGAGATAAATACAAGATTCTTGTTGTATTCAACGAGAAGCAGGTAGGTGAATGATTGAAGCTATGATTCAATTGCTATCAAGTTTGCAGTACAAGGAGCCTATTGTGATCGATTCGTGTACTTGTCATGTCAATAATTCGAGTCTGATTCGATCCTTAGTGGCTGAAGGTCGAACGTATTTTTATATCGGTTATAATGAAAATATAGATCAGTGTTAATTTTAAAAAACTATAGTTTTTAAAAATACGAATAATATATATAATCAATGATCTTTCACTGTAGCAAGCGCAATACAATTTGGTAACATTTAAGTTTATTGATAGATAGATTCAGTGAAGCTTGTAATATGTGGTATTGTTAAGACCTATTTGGTCAGTAAGAAGTAGATTGAATTGGTTAATCTAAGGTTATGAATAATTAATAAAAATTGACAATAGGCAATTACCAATAAGGAAATTTGTGTACACATTAAAAGACTTTGAACAGCAGCAAGCATTAGCAGAAAATTATAATACGGCGTAGAGGTTTTCCGACCCGCTACGCACGTAAAATAGTATTCTTCTTGTCGCTACGGTCTGGGGTGACCTTTAGCCGCCTCATTCAATCTTCTCCACCACTTAATCCTTCGCCCTCCTACGGTTATTTTTAATTTCCAGACTTATTGAAAAACTCTCACTTACTATTATAATAATTCAAACAAAAAACTAAATTCGTTACTTTATAGAACCTTATGGTTGAAAAATAAATTCTCCCTCAAAAAAATAGATTTTTAATTTGAATACATATTGTATAATACATACATATTTATGCTTAATTTTGTTTTCATACTTTTATAGGGGTGACATTCCACTGCTAGATGTGCCATTTGGAAATATGTCAACAGCATGGAGCTGGGCTGACCGAGCCTTCAATTCATCGATTCCCACTAAAGTGATCGTTCACGGTTTCGGCTCTAATTGTGATCATGTTTGGGTTTACGAAATGCGGTCAGCACTAATGGCAGTTGTAAGTTAAAATTTATTAAAAAACATTTTTTTTCATTTGGCATTAAAATATTAAGTCTGTATTACGATTTTTTATACGTTTTATATTTTTAACAATAATTTACCCCTCACTTTTGGTGGCTTTATCACTTTTAAGGTGTTCATTATCAATTATTGATGGAAAGATTTCGCAAGCATTGTCAGTTGATAATGATCGCGATGAGAAAAACCGATTCTGATCTATAATAAATAATGTGGAATGAACGCTAAGACTTTATGATTTTTTAACATTTGACACAATTTTTTTTAAAAAATTGTAAATCTTGTCATAAAAAATACCATTGGATTGCAGGTAACTAATAAATAAATTAAAGGCGAGAAGAAAAAATATAACTGCCCTCCAGTTAGTGGTCTACTGGTTTTTCACTGGCTAAAATTATTGCTTAAATATAAATTCAGCAAAAATATGTACTTCTCATATAAATATATTTTTTTTGTTGACAGGAAGAATGTAATGTCATTTGCGTGGATTGGGAAGCTGGAGCTATAATTCCAAATTATGTTCGAGCGGCGGCAAATACAAGATTGGTCGGAAAGCAGTTAGCCATGCTATTAGAAGGTATACTAATTTAAGCAAATGTTAATACCATTAGTTATGTTATTAACTTAACTAAATAATTAACTTTTATTATCAGTCTTTGGCTTTTTTTCCTCAATATTTTGAAGATACCGCGAAACGCTTGGTATACGGCACTTGAGCAAGCAATTGAGGGGATCCAGGTTCAATAAAACTCGGATGCCTAGTTTTTCGAATGAAAAGTTCCACGTTAATACATGGGCTAAATAAAATAAAATCGTTTTTTAAGGCCTTTGAGATTAGGAGGCCCCAAGCGCGCACCTCGTGCGCTTATGAGGTAAACCGTCACTGACTGCAATACGGTTTGAAAAAAATACATCAAATCAGTGGTGGATTAAAAATTTGGGATACTCCAGCCGTAATAAAATTTGGGGGCCTGTTTTTTTAAAATAAAATAAAAGCATCTCAGTGCCCGCGAAGTACCCCGTATTTTCAACAAAAATCGACAATATGTTGGTAACAGTGGCGGATTAAGCATATGGGAGGCCCAAGGCGTAATAAAATTTGGAGGGGCTGTTTTTTTTTCAATAAAATAAAAGCATCTCAGTGCCCGCAAAGTACCCCGTATTCTCAACAAAAATTGAAAATATGTTGGTAACAGTGACGGATTAGCACATTGGAGACCTCAGACGTAATAAAATTTGGAGGCATTTCGAAGAACATAAAAATGAATATTTCAAGTAAAATAGTAAATATATATAAAAATCTGAACAAAAAGTAAAGTCCCCTACGGTACTAAAAAATACTTCCGATATGTTGCTGGCCCTTTAGAAGCCAAGTGAAAAACACATTATTTTTAAATATATCTCCTGGGTTTTTACTGTCCATCAAAGGGCAGTAAGTGTTAAAACATGTTTTTTCACTTGGTTCTTTAAAGGCCAGCAACATATCGGAAGTATTTTTTAGCACCGTAGGGAAGTGTTAAATAAGTTATTTTTGAGGCCCCCCAAGATTCGGAGCCCCCGAGCGAGGGCCTCATTTGTTTATAGGGATAATCCACCACTGGTTGGTAGGTGTCATCTTGCCCATGGACTAATAACTCTGTAGACATCTTATATAGAACTATATAAGTATGTTATCTTGCGTATTACTACACTTACTATCATGACTGCTCATTAAAGTATTGAAAAAAACTCTTGTTAATTTTTTATGCTTTTGGTATCGTTGTAGGTCTGGCTAGTCACATCAATTTAAAATTTGATAAAGTGCATCTTATCGGATTCAGTCTCGGAGCACATGTTGCTGGATTCGCTGGATCACAGTTGCAGAATATTTCCAGAATTACAGGTGATTATTCTCAAAATCATTCTAACCAAATTTAAGAAATTTAAACCAAAAGTAGTCCTCGACTTAGGACGATTCGTACTTCCGAAAATAAATAGCATTCTCTCCTCCACTCTCCTACGCCAGTCACCGACCTTGAGCACTCGCATGTCCTGTGACACCCATCCATTGAGCGAAGCCGCAGTCTTCCAACGCTTTGTCTTCTCTCAGGGGTAGTAAATGTGAGACATTTTGTTGGTTAACATTCATCCATGCGTGATATATGTTCGGCCCAGACTAGGTGTCGAGCTTAAACAAATCTGTATCCATTTGTATGTAATATATCATGTAGATCTATTGTTATATTACAGACACATATTCCCATTTGTGAAATATTGTTGCACTCACCAAAGATCAGGAATATATCTCGGTCGTAAGTTGAAGACTACCTGCTTTATCCATATTTATTACATAGTATCTAGAGCAATGCTGGCGAACCTATGATCCACAAAGGCTTCCTCTTCTTCCACTTTCCAAGCGACGCCACTAACTTAGTGACCCACATTCCTCGTATCTCAAATTTTGCTCGTATTTCAAAGCAAAACTTCGCTCGCTCAACGGCTCGTATCTCTAATATCTCGTATGTTAAGGCACTCGTATCTCGAGGTACCACTGTGACTAGTAATAACATACACCGAGTGAGTGTCACCTTTTAAAATTCGCTCAACACTCACTCTCGCTCCACATAGTGCACAATTCACAAACAGACAGATAAATTAAGAAAAATATATGTATATATTGTACTTAAGGATGATTACAGCTATCTGTATGGCTCTTTTTGTATACAATGATTACTATGTCTTCAAAGTAAAAATTAAGCTAATAAAATGTGAATATGTTACGAAAAAGGTCTAGATCCTGCAGGCCCTCTCTTTGAAGCTCAAGACCCCCGCGCCCGACTCGACAGTTCTGATGCAATGTTTGTGGATGTAATTCATTCGAACGGAGAGAACCTTATTCTCGGCGGTCTCGGTTCTTGGCAACCAATGGGACATGTTGATTTTTATCCTAACGGCGGCAGGATGCAAACGGGATGCTCTAACTTGTTCGTCGGAGCGGTGACAGATATCATTTGGTCTTCTGCAATCGAAGGAAGATCACTTTGCAACCACAGGAGAGCTTATAAATTTTTCACCGATTCTGTTTCTCCGAAGTGTCATTTTCCATCATTTCCATGTGAGACATATGATGACTTTTTAGCCGTGAGTATAAAATTGCTAGTTTGGAATGAATTGAACATTATTTTTTTGAATTAACACTAAATCTATTTAATGAATGCTCCATGTTAGGGTCGGTGCTTTGGCTGCAATGGAGATAAGAGATGTGGAAATATGGGATATTACGCTGATAGATCCACTGGACGTGGGCAACTGTATTTATTGACAAGGGATGAAGAGCCTTTCTGTGGTAAGCCCCATAGTAAATAATTTTGCAAACACACTTATATTATATATAATTTAATATATTATACTTACATTGTTTTATTTTTATCGTTTTGCGTTAGTAAATTCAATTTATTTCAGCTCATCAATATCATGTGAAAGTGGAAAGTTCAAGGGGTAATCAATCTGTTGTAAGCTATGGAAGAATACTGCTAGCTCTGGTTGGTGACTCTGGACTTAATGAAACATTTCCAATGACACGGTAAATACATACAGTTTTTGAAATTAAATTATATCAGTAAAAGTTGCTTTTATTATACAACAATAATAATCAAATGAATTGTATGTAAATAAAAAAAAAACAATTATCTGTTTATCAAGCAGTGCAGATTTCTTGACTCAATTTTAATTGGACTATACTATGTTGCAATTTCTCAACATTAAATCATCTCTGCAATTGAGGCATAATCTCTCATAAGGCTCTAGCGATCTGGCAGGTCTAGGTTTGATTTCTGTAAGGTCGATATCAGATTCAGATTTTTTCAATTCAGTTTAAGACCTAAGATGTGGGTGTTTATAATGTCAATTCTCTTGGAGTTAATCTCGAGAGTATTATAATAAATTATTGACTTTTTCTTGTATTATCATTCAACTTAAAGATATTTGGCGCATTGGCATTAGTTATAATGCCCTTTTTTTATTAAAAACTTTGAAATGAAATAAATTTATATTGATTATAAATGAAAGATTTTTCTCAATTTTTAGTAAAGATGATGCTGAACTTACTGTAGGTGGAATGTTATCTCGAATGCTGGTTCCCCATCCAGCTTTGGGTGTTCCTATAAAAGTGCAACTTATTTATCAGGCCTACTCAGGATGGATAAGTTCAGGATTAAACAGATGGACTATTGACAAAGTGCTGCTTAGCGACAGTTTTGGTAAAACGTATGTTGACTCGTATTATCACGGTTCATTAAATGAAGCAGAATAAAGTAGTATTTTAACATAAATTGAGTTTACATTTTCTACAGCTCATCTATATGCAAAAAGGGATTGGTCTTGAATTCCGGATCACCGGTTGTCTTGCCGCTTTATCCAGGAGATTGCAATCATCCAGTTGAGGTAAACCCGTTTTTTATGATGTTCAGCGTAATAAAAATGATAAATGCTTAATAAAACAAAACATATTTAAATTATCATTTTAAATATAAAGAATTGCTTAGCATGAATGAGTGACAATTTAGATGATTTAAGTTTTAGTAAATTTTCATTGCCTGAAAAGTCAGATATATTATTTAGTTCATTTGTCTAAAAATGTGATTTTCTACATTCCACTGATTGTAAGGAACAATCGGAAGAAATAGTAGTAATTTTTTTTAAGATCACAAATATAAACTTGTAAAACTATTATGGAAGTGTACATAAAAGACCACGGAAGCAAATTACCAACATGAACCAAAATAAAACTTGCATTTGATGCAATCATTGAAAATAAATTTTATGTTTTCAGAAAACTGACGACATCAAAAATCCGGCGACTGATATGACTGACACAGAAAACAAAATCGCAGAGGAAAATGTTACTTCACATAAGCCATCATTCATACCAACTCAAGTGGTTGAAATAGGAGACGAAATAATAGGAAACAATAAGTCCGATTATCAGAGTGATAACATCGCTAGTCCGTCAATTAAGAGAGAAGATGCGTATGCTGCAGTATCTATTGAAAAAAAAATAATCCACAAAGATGCCCACATTAAATCAAATCATAAATTAAAATCTTTTCATAGTTCTGAAACTGTTAAAAACAGGCCCTCTCCTGAGCCAAATGTGATACCCATGGGCAAACACTTTCGCATAGATGCAGAAAATAACACATCTGATCCATTACTTTCCATATTTGACGCAACAGATATACTAAACTTACCGTGGCAGCCGCTTTTAGCGAATTCCCTTGATAATACTCCAAACGAACGAGAGAGCGGAAGAGCTTTCGGAAGTATTAACACTAAATTCACAGCGTTTCCATTTTTCGAAAACAGTTTTACTCAAAATATCAATGCCACATCTGAAATTGTAGAGCCAATATTAAAAGCACCGTCTAGTAAGAATGCTAGATCGCATGATATCAGTAAAATTAAAAGTGAGATTACTGAACCCATTCTTGGATCTACAACAGTCAAAACTGAAACTAATATTCTGAAAATTTCAAAACCGACGCAGGTGAGAACTAACAGGGCCCCGAAATATTTTGAAAATACATCAACGGCACCATCTATATCTGAAACATCAATCAATCAATCCCATTGGGTACCGTCGTATAATTTATTACCGCCTCAGTCAGAGGCGAAAAACATATGGGATCAAATAAACAATAAAACTAGCAACACGAACAATAGAACAAGTAAATCTAACCATTTCAATGATTCCGATGCCAATTCCTCAAATGATGAGACCTTTAGTCTTTTTCAATGGCAGGGTAGAGAAAAAAAAGAAGTCATCGAGGAAAAAAACAAGTCAGGTAACAGTTTCACAATCCAATTCCTGCCGAGTCGATTGGTATCATTTTTAGAAAAAGCGGAACGTTATGCTAGAAATACACTTTTGCCTCTCGTGTCTGCATACACTCCAAAATTTTTGATGTTCGGACAAGATATGAGCACTTCTGAACCTTCTAAAAAAGTCAAACATAAATTCGTTCCTTTAGAAGAAGTACCGTTGGAATCCAAAAATATTCCGATACCCGAACAGACTCAAGAAGAAAAAATTAATTTGGTAAAGAATATAAAGCCACCGAATACCAATGAAAGCGGGTCAGAGAAAATTGCAGAAAGAATAAGTACGTCCACAGTTATATCCAAGGATGAACAAACGAGTACAGATTCAACTTCAATAGAAGATAATCAAAATTTAGAGAATGATGTAATCAAAATTGTAAAGGCACCCGATATGACCACTACGACACTCGCCCCGATTACAATGCAGTCCCCTCTGAATTCATCTGAGAAAATCATTATAGTGTACCCTAGCAATACCCGAGATGATAGAAAAATTCAATCACATACTTATCCAGAAATAATGCAGTTCGAGTCAGTGTATCAACAATCTCTTCAAAATTCAAGATCAAACGCAATGTTGAAAAACAGGCCAGATTTGCAATCCAGCAGACAATACGACAGCACTAATATTAATCTCGGTATTCATATCGATCTTCCGACATATGAACCTCCGCTCAGTACTAGCCCGTATCCTTATGTGCGATCATTTTCCACAGTTCCTCAATTTATTCCCGTATCATACTCGACCGAATCACAGACTATTTCAAATATTGAGCGTTCACAAGAAACATAATGTTGTCATACCATATTATTGAATTATAATAAGTATCTATTGCCACATTTAATTTATAATAATTAACCCATTTGCATCGTTTGGCAAGATATTTCGTCAATGTAATGAATGGGCTGGTGTAAAGCAATAGATAGTATTTGCAACTGCATTTCATTGGGTGATATGAACAAAGCGGCTAGTGATGTGAATGGGTTAATGCAGATGACCAGTGAGAAAAGTTTTGTGTTTTAAAGCACAGACTTTGAGATTTTAGTGCAGTTAGGTTAGTTTGTGTTTACTGTGGCTAAATTTTTTGTTTCAAAATTACAGAAAATCTTCAAGTGAGATTGAATATTGATCGTTATCCATTTATGAATCAAAGTAATTTTTTGTTAAACACTTTTTTGAAATCAGTTTGTTTATTTAATCTCGATTTTAAGCCGCTGATTAGTGGATTAGAAATCTGTATAATATAGAACCTCAATATAACGGACAAATTATGGTGTGAAAATTATTAAAAACACCTGTAGATGTTTAAATCCAAGTATTACCGCTTATTGACACTTTTCAGCGAATAATTGTCACATACCTTTCACCTGCTCGTAGACTCAAAGTGGCACTGACGTTTACTACACTGGCCACTGATTAACACAGCTGCACAGCAGCTTAATTTATTTATCACTCCATTCGATGTGCTTAAATTATAAATTCAGATCAAAAGCATCTTTGTAATAATACCTTTAAAATATGGAAAGAAATTAATTTATCATTTAGCCAATGTTTACATAACAGACTTTCGACTTTCACGGACACCTCACACCCGTGCTAGTCCGTTATATCGAAGTTCTATGCTAATATTAAATTTATTTTGCAAAGTTTCCTGAGATGAGATTAACAGTCTATTACAATAATTTATTAGAAGGGCAGTATGAGAATGATCCTTTACATCAGAGTTTCCCAAATATTTTCTGGAATGGAACACTTTGCAAGTCCGGAAAATATAACAGAACACTTGGCTGAATTTTTAAGATTTTTTAAACTGTGTTGCAGCGTGTAAAACCATTCCAATTTTTTTGGGAACACCTACTCTGGCTCCAAATTGTTTCCCAAATATTATAAAAATCATTGGTTTTATTTTGTTTGTAAAAATATTCGATGCGAGGCTAAAAATTATTTTATAATATTGTGTAGTAATGATAATCTACAAATTATTAACATTTAATTGTATAAAAAATTAAATACATAGTCACCATGATGACGCAACGTAGACCAATGAACTATGTTTTTATATTTCTAAACTAAATCTACCTAGGTACATCATAGTCACTACGCTTTCAGTTTTTCTACAAAAACAATATATAAATAACAGTATATTTACCTCCTGTAAAACCTTAATTTTGCTGATAATGGCATTATGGCAACAATATGATATATATTCTTTCAATTTCAATGGTAATTGTGAATAAATATTGTCATTGATTAAGCTATGATTAATGTATATGTATGTATGAATGATTGATGTGTGTGTATGTCATTGATTAAGATATGTTTTTATCTGTCTCATTGTCTTGTATAATAATATTATGTCATAAGCAGAAGCTTAGATCTGACTTTTTGATTTATCCCCTAAATTGTGTATAATTGCATCTTACACCGGAAGATCGCAGAGAAGTTGTCAGTTATTAAAGGTCACAGCACAGATAAGGTGTTCTAGCGCAATTGTTTTTTTTTCTCAAGTTATTTAATTCATCAACTGCCATCCTATCTTGGCTAAAATCTATTAAGGTAAACTAACAGGTTGAGTTAACCAAAAACGAACCAACTGATATTTTTACCTATTTTGAGTTATGAATGGGAACTCGTCCAAAACAATCCAAATTTCAATTTGATAAAGAAATCAAACTGAAATTTAGCTAGTTTCTGTTTTATCGGTATTATTTCCATATTACTTAGTAAGCATATTCTCTTAAATTCATATTTTTGTAATGAAAAAGGAAAAAAGTACAAGTAATACTTGATTGACTAGCGATGAAAGGATAAAGTTTCAACAGAACCACGAATATTCATAATAATAACATAAAACATTTATAAACATGTCCAAACTTTGAAGCCCAATATCTCTATCCTACTAAACTGTTCCCTTTTATTTCACTCAACTCACTTACAGTTATGTGTTTCTGTAAGGAAGCATGGAGTAGTCAAAATAATCCAATTTGCATCTTTTCAGCATACCCCGCAAAACAGAGAAAGACAAACAAAAATGTGTTATGAAGACAACTGGATTCCATGACCTAATAATGATCGCATTTCAACAGTGATAGAAAGCATTTTAATGGTGTTTATCAAAACTTAATAGGGTGTAATGCCATTACACCCTATCCTTTTTTACACATAATGATTCCTTTTCTTGGATAGTATTTTCTTCCAGAATTCTTTATAATTAATCCAATTACTTAAATTATTTTAATTAATCAATATTTAATTAATATATACAGCCATGAAAACAATGTTTAATCTGATCTTAACCAATACGCGATTGCCTTTATATAAAATTTATAGAATTTTATGCATTCAAAATTTTACAGTAGTATTTTGAAAAGTAAGATAAATGTATTTATTAGGGGAAAGCAGGATATTTTATGAGAAATATAAAATATTAATGAATGAATTTGATAAGACTTCATGCCTCCCGATATAATATAATGTGTGCTATATTGTTTCTGGGAAGCAATTATTGAAACTGATGGATTTTCAACAACACATATTCAGGGTTGCATTTTTAATTAATTGGATTTTTTCATTTGATTGTAGTTAATTCTAGAACTTGAACTGAAAGTATTTTAATTTAAGTATAATTATTTAAATAATTTAAGATTTCAAAGTCATTGTAAATAATAAGTCGAAAATGCCGACTGTTTAATTAGATTAAATAAAAAATGTTTTTGATTCTGCGAGGATCATGTTTTTAAACAAACTTATTTTCTACATTTACCATAAAGTTTGATAAATGTAACTCTCCTCCGATTTAAAAAGAAAATGCGCAAATAGTATAAGAAATGTTGATTTAAGTTTTGTTATATTGTTATACATATTTGTTTTTATTTTTAAAGATAATTTATATTTTTATTTTATTTCTGTGTTAAATATATAATTAAAAATAACAGGTGTTTTTAATTACAAACACCCAAAATGAAATAAAACAATTTTGAAATTATTTATCATCACATTTAATATCGTTGAAATTTAAATCAGAATACAATGCATACCGAGCGATAAACAATTTAAACAGGAATACAAATATATATATTTATTACATCATAAACTTATCCTTCTGCTGAGTGAGGATTTTGGCAGAAGACTTGGCATCTAGGAAAAGCTGCGCCGCTTCTCTGACATCTGAGGCTTGCACTATCGACTTACCTTGAACACGGGCGGTGAGAGAAGCAGGGGTTAAGAGTTGAGCAGCATATCGTAAAGTGGTTCTTGATCCCACTTCACTTAATGCACTCAGAGCTCCGTCATCTACTGCTACACCTTCTGTAGTAGCACGCAATTTTAAGATCTAAAATGACATTGCAAAAACAATAAAAATTAATATAAATCTGTAAGCATTCCCACGATATAACATTATAACAATGAACACATTTAATTTCGAAATCTTACAAAGTCTATTTGATTAAGCAAATATTTCCTTAGTTAATTGAACATCGTTCAAACCAAATCATTAGTTAAGTTTATCCATGTCTCCATCAATAGCTTTTAACTTATTGATACATTTATTTCTTACATAAACACGATACACTTATTTACTAAACATCAGTTCCAGTTGATCCGTGCACTTAAATGCCTTAAGATGCCGAAATGTGAATGTATTAAATTTAATATTGAAATTCCACCAAGCACCTTCAGTTGAAATTTTACATAATGAATACATTTATAAGAGACAAATAATATACAATAATACAAAATAAAATATCCTCACTTGGTGGAGCTCACTTTTATTGTATGGCAAAGTACGTATAATAAGTAGTCGATCCAGTAAGTCCAATGGAATGCCGTGTGGAGAAACAATATCTTCAGTGCCTCTGAAATTGAAATAAATTAAATCGTATTAGAAGCGAAACATCAATCAATATTTTTGATTAGCATAAATATAGTTTACCATGCATATCTCTGTCACTTCAAGTCAATGTAGTACAACGATTAATAAATGTTTATACCACTGAACAAGCACGTTTTGCATTTTTAGACCTCTAATAGCAAAAGTCAGATTTTCTGCACAAAAAGCAATATTAATATTTTAGGAAATATTAGCTCACCTTATAAGACACCGACCTCTATTTGTGGCAAATATAACAATAGGTGCGATTGCAGATTCAAGAGCTCTATGTAAATAGGTAAATGTTTCAATATCTAACATGTGTACCTAAAAAAAAATATAGTAAAAAAAATCAATACCAGATGTATAGCAGAATAGAAGATTAAAAAAATATACAGTGAAACCTCGTTTTTCATGCCCAGTTTTCTCACTATTTGCGCAATTTTTTTACAACCCCGTTTTTATTTTAGTACATTCAGTATCTACTGAATCTACGGTTCCATCTATTTACGTTTTTATATCATTCCCTTCAAAAATGTAAAAACGGGGTTTCACTGTATTGCATTTCCATCAAATATTGACAGAACACCTTAAGAATAATACGTATTTATGTCACAGAACGGTGAAATTTATTGTGTAAGTGAACATTTATTCAAAGTTTTTAATAGAGTACAACACAATACATGGAACTACCACAAAGTTACCACCGAATCCATCAAAAGTATTAAGAGTGCAACACGCTTGAAATGTTGAAAAATTATTCAAAGCTTCTACTGACCTCATCAATAAATAGAACACCTGGAACCAATTCAGCGATACCTTGGTCGATATATCTATTTACTACTTTGTTGATTTCTTTTCGTAACTTATCTGGAAAAAAAAGTAACCATAAAAAGAGCTCATACATTAAAACAGTAGATGATACTCAGGCATATTTGAATAATATTTAAAATTATTTTTATAATCATACGCATGTTGCGTGTGAAAAGAAAACCCTTTAAACGTACCAGTAATTTCTGTTTTTTTTGGTTTCATGAGTTGTCCCATCATTGACATGATATCTTGACCACCTTGAGGTCGCGCATTAGCACAGTCTAAATCGTGCAACGTTACATCCTGAACAACCTCTTTTTTTTTGTGAACATCGCCTTTCGGTAAGGGCACATATTCTTCAGCCTACAATTTTTTTAAAAGAAAAGCATTTAATGTCAAGCAAATTCCAATAGAAATATCATTGAAAAGAAAGGTAAATAGAGCAGTTCGTATTTTTCGCAATGTGTTACAACATAATTATTGACCCATTAAAAAAAAAATTAGAATTGGCGAGGCAATGCACATAATGTTAAGTTCATGACATGACGATTACTAACTTCTAAATCAAACTCGGTGGCATAGGTATCACATCTTCCTTGGCGTTTGATGGCACCAGAGTTTGCTTCAATGTAGATTACATCTCCGATTTCCACTTTTTCTTTTTGTAAAGATTCATAGATGGTTGGATCTAACTTGAGTTGTTTTGTTCCCTTGGCAGTTTTTAGGCCGATAATGACATGTGATATAACTTTTCCGTAACCTAAAATATGCAATATCATACAGTTGGTATTTGTAAGAACGAGTATATTTTATTAATTTTACCTTCGGATAGTTCTTACAATTTTTATTGAAATTTTATGTATACAATGAATGACTTTGAAAAAATGATTCATAAATAAAATTTTAGTTTAAGTTTTATGGATGTCATTGTTCGATTACTTCGATAGCGACAGCCACATGAATTTTTCTTAAGCGAATCGTCAAATTGTTTTTGATTTGGGGCCGTAATATTTTGAATTGAGTCAAGCTAAGCGTATGCTGAGATACAGGCGATACAACGTAAAGCAACTCAGGGCAGCACAGATTTTGTAATACATACAGAAGCATAGAACCGCGTACACTAATACATAGGTGCGTGTGACACATACATGCGTCTGCCCTGCCATGCGGTCCGTTGTCATTGACGCACATATTACCGGTTCATTCGTACACAATTAGGTTTGTTTATACTACTCAATGGATCTATTCTTTAATTGTGCTATGAAAATGATAGTTAAACTAATTGAATTTGTGAAACTTTGTTTAAACCAGGCATGGGCAACCTTTCGTAGGTCTAGGGCCAAATTATCATTCTGTCTCCGAGTCAAGGGCCGAACCAAATTATTAAACATAACAAAGTAATATTAATTTAAATAAAACACGTTGCTATTTCTTATATGATGGTGATCATGAACAAGTAAAGCGGAGCCACTGCAAGCGCCCGTGTCATTTCCATTATTTAATCCCTCCCTGGAACTATTAATTTCTTTCTCTAATACTTCGCCGAGATGAATCAGGGACGGACAAAATAGCTCGGCGGGCCAGATCCGGCCCCTCAGGCCAGTGGTTGCCCATATATGGTTTAAACGATACTACACATGTAGACTACGCATAAAAGACATTAAAAGAGTTAATTGTGAATCAATCTGTTATGCATATGTCACTTGCTTGACCAGTAATTTACGGAGCTCAAATAGTGTTTTTTTGTGCAGTGGTAGGTTAAGTATTGAAAAAGTTTTATTTACATTCACTGAGAACTTAGTATTCAATTTGAATTACTCGTTAAAAAATGAACCTTTATGTCATTTTGTAAAGAAATCTATAATTTCAAATTATGCCATTACAAGTCATTCATATATGACACCTGCGTGGCACAGCTGTCACAAATATACTTTGATCGAACAATTCTCCTTCGTCTGGCTGCACCTGCCAATTCTGTGCTGCCATCCCAGCATACGCTTAGCCTCAAGAGTTGTATAAAATAGGCGACACAGACTCCTTTTTTCCCAAACAAATTTAAATACAAAAAAAATATGCATTTTGGTCACCATTAAAAATATGTCAAGATCATGTTCCCTCTAAGGCGACAGCCTGAGCAGTTTGATATAGAATATAGTGTTTTTTTGTTTTGCTTTGCATAATTAAAGTTATTACTATTATATAATTTGGGTTGCGTTAGTTATCTTTGAGTGTAAAACTGAAAAAATTAGCATTCATATAAGTAAACAATATAATTTAATTTTTTCTCTTAAGCCAGGTCATCAAATTAAAAAAAAAAATGATTCCTAATAGAGCTCATCTCAATTTAGATTGTTCTATGAGAACTGTTTGCAACTCAGTCACTCAACCTCTTTCTTCTTTGGAGAGAATGATAGGCTAGGAAAAAAATCCAGTGGTTAGCTAACCATTCTCGCTACGGCAAGTTTTGAGGATTGGATGGGAAAAGAGATTTATAAATCATACATTCAAGCTTTGGAACACAAATCCATGATTCAATAATCTTTCAATCCAACTGTCCATACTGCGACTCAAGCTCATGAACTACTCAATCGAAAACAGCAATGTTGAATACTTGATAACAGGCCAGAGATAATATTGTATATGTAATATCAATATAAAATAATAATAAATTCTTCATCAATACATTTGGATTTATCTAATCATAATAAGCTGAATAAATATTAGATTAACCTACCTCCATCAGTTGCAGTTTCTGTTTCAACGGGTGTCAATTCTGTGACTTCACCCTCATAGACTTCTTTTGTCTCTCTGATCCTAAGCCCGATGGCCCGTCGAAAGTTTTCCATGAGAACCTCTGTTTTCTTTATTTCTGAACTGTAGACCTCGCTGCCTACCATTGGACAGAATGGAACTTTGTTACCAAGATCTTGAGCTATAGCCAAAGCGATTGCCGTTTTACCAGTACCTGGTGGTCCAGCCAATAATAATGCTCGACCAGCCATTTTTTTGCTGCGAATCATATCGACTACAACTCCAGCTGCCTGCAAAAAAGATATATTTACAAAGTTAACGTTAGAAAAATACGATTCTAGATACAATTTCATCCCCCATTCATCCCTTGGATATAAATGGAATACGAAAGTAAAAAACAGTATATATCGAAGGACTGTCGCAACTAATAAATTATAAGACACTAAAAATACCTGTGATACTAAGCAATAAGAGGTTTTTCCGAGGACTGAATAAACAAAAAGTGTGATAAAACATTTAGAGAACTATTGCTCTTATATTAATTTTAGGTTAGTTGTCAAAAAAGAGTCGCAAGGCTGCGTCATAATAGAAAAGAAAAAGTAATATTATGAACTTACTTCACGTGCCATTTCCTGACCCACAAGTCCAGCAGCCATCTGAATAGCTGTCCCATTCTCATCAAGGCCCAGACCTTTGATATGGCTATGAGCCGATATCCTCTGGGTTTTAGCGGTACTCTTAACTTCTTCAATCTTCATCGTTATAAGTGTTGAGTAGAGTAATCAGTCAAGCAAAATTCAGAAATATGCACTGCTTAAATCAACAGAGATTAATAAATTAAGCTACACATGTGCATTACGATTTCGATTTTATTTGGTCAATAAAATAAACGCTATAGAAACAAACGACAAGCGCGCTATTCATCAATCATAGACAAACTACAATACGAGCCATAGTGCATGAACAAGAACATCAGAGTACAATCTGTAAATAAAATATTTTATATTATATTCAAAATTTTACCTACAGTAATGAAGTGGTTTTCTAAGTTCTGAATTAAGAGAAAAAAACTTCTGTGCATACATGCCAAACAGTAAGCGTATTATTTTTTGCCATTGTCTTCATATGTTTTTATGCGGTACATGCGTTCCACGACATATCGCATAAAAAAATTGCACAAAAAAGACATGACTTCCATAAAAAAGTGGGGATACGTTACATCAATTTTAAAATCCGCATAACATTGAAACAGCGAGTTAAAATATACATTAAATCGCAAAGTATGGGAAAATTAAAGGGAAAACACAGCGTAAAAATATTTAAAAAATTTCAGTCATTGTATGACAATTCTAAGTGTGTTTTAAAGGGTAACCGGATGAAACAGAACATGAAATAACAGAACATGAAAAAACAGAACATCCTAAAACAGAACATGATAAAACAGAACGCGATAAAACAGAACATGCAATAAGAGAACGTGACAAAACAGAACAATGAAAAAACAGAACAAATTGATAATTCAGAACAAGTTAGTGAATTCTATGGCATTGCACGTCTGACAATAGATAACATAACGTCTGACAGTATGGTATCTTTAGAAAACTCTAGTATTGATATGTTTTACAATTAATTATTAATCTCCATATCGTATTAGATCCAAAAATGATTATATAATTTTTGTGAAGGCTTGATAATCACATTAAAATCACGGAAAAATATTTCATATTTCGCATAATTTTTCAGTGTTCTTTATATAAATGGGTGATTTAAACGCGATTATCAAGCCCTCAAACAAATATTTTAAATCGTGGCGTTTTTTTAGGTTAATTTGTGAAATTTTTCGCCGTAATAATCCATGACTAGCTTTAACACACAATTATCCATAACAATAATACTTTCAAACTGAAATTAATAGATATTTGAAGATTATAAAAGTAGCAGTTGACTGATAAATTAAAGCGGACTTTAATTATTATCCCGATTGATCGTTTTGGTAGAATATGTTTTTTTGGTTCAAATAGTTTTACGTCGCATTTAGTTATATAAATAAAGAAGTTTTTTGAAAATTAAACATTTTTTTGGTATTATTTGATAATGTCCCGCAATATCGGTTTCCCGCATTATTCGTTCATTTATTACGGTCCCTTGAAAAACGTAGAATCGAGGTTCCAATATACAAATAAGGATATCAAATACAAGTAAATCCAAAACAAACGAGCGAACTGTCAATGTAGCTTGGCCATAAGCAATAAATAAACAACAATTCACCAAAATTCTTACTAATATTTAATATTTGTTCTCATTTATCTATGTTCTGTTTTGACATGTTCTGTTTTTACGTGTTCTGTTTTTTCATGTTCTGTTTATGCAAGTTCCCTATTCTGTTTTGTCATAGTTCTGTTTTATCATGTTCTGTTTTTTCTTGTTCTGTTTTTTCATGTTCTGTTCTTTCATGGAACCGTTTTAAAGCATGTGGTTCTAAATCACTCTTTTTCGGAAGAAATATTCTGCGCATTAATTTCATAAAACTATGGCTTTTTTAACAATGAAATAGTGATCAGAGTTTGTTCAGATTTTCTTTTTCGATAATTAATTGGTTATGCAGTTTGTTATACCCATAAATATTTTTTAAGCTATCGTTGAAACTTGAATGCCCGTTCAGATTTTGAATCATTCAGAATGAAATGATCTTCTAATTTACAGAAAACTTGAAGACCTTCTTGAATTATTTTCACAATGAAGGAACTGGAATTCCTTTCCATTCGTCATCCTTTTTTGGTTTTTTGCCAATAGTTAAAGTTAATTTAATGACATGATCTCACTTATAGCATTATCCGTAAGTAATTCGTCGATATAATTTTTGCTAAAGGTATCAAACCTTTCTTCGTCACATTCATGTACCAACGTAATCATTTCAGCTGATATTACCGATGTTTCAATGGTTTCATCGACTGTGATTCACCCAAGTAGGTGGACTTAATTCAGCGATGGAAGATGCAACATGATTTAAACAGTCCAAAATCGTATTTTTTTTTTCCAAATGTTGGTTGTGTTTATGATTCATTCTCTATTCTATCCAAAATACAAAGATACATGCTCTCGATGTAATATTTAACATTTTTATATATCACTTTTAAGGTGTTCACTGTCAATACTTGGTGAAATAGAATTATAATAAAAATAATAAAAAAAAATTTAGTACTTTTTCCACTTAAAATTTATTTGATCAGGACCGGTTTTGCTCCTTGCGAGTATTATCAACTGATAAGAAAAATAAATTAAACAGTGCTATTTATACAAGTTAAATTGAAATAAAAAGGTGTAAGCAACTACAAACAATGAAAAGGATTTACAAATAACATTATAATTACATAAAATTAAAATGCTTAACACCTTAAAAGCGAGTATTGTGTTTCATATTTAAGGCCGATTAAAATAAGTATAATTAAAAAACGATATTTAAGTGTAATTTCTCTATCAAGCCGTCATTGCACAATCCCCCATATGCAAGCTGTACACTGAGGCGCAAAAGTATATTAGTCTATGCTGAGGCACAACCAGTGGCGGTTTCTGACCTAAAATCTTGGGTGGGCTAGAGAAAAGCATATTTCTACTTCACCTTATACATTAATCTACAAGCAAATTAACAAATACTACGATACTACTGCAATGCATAAATTATTATATAATAAAATCAATGCTAATGTAACTAAGAAATAATAGAATAATAACACGGAATCCTTAAATTCGTCTCTTTCAAAGTGAAATAACAAGTACCTACTAAAAGCAATACAGAACTGTCACACTGAAAGTCAATACCTGTCACTTTCATACAATACAACGATATTGGTTTTGTGTTTCAATGCATAAGTATGCATAATGGGCTGAATCAGTTCAGCCCCCAACGATCAACAGAAGCTTGACAGATTGAAACACAATCGTTTGTGTTTGATGACGTTTCCGTACATACAAATACAAAAAAAACTAATCGTGCTTGATTGCTGAATAAAAATGAACAGCAATTCGGCCGCTGAACAAAATAAATACATTTATAAGCGTAACTAACCTTTCCCAAATGAATATAATATCTTTGTTTTAATTTTCCTCTGTCAATATAAGACAATGTTACGTCTACCTACAATCATATTCTCGATTGTGTTTTGTATTACAATTTTAAACTGAGCCGGCATAAAAAAAAAACAATAACCCTATAAATACTTCACAGGGAACAGGCAACGTCACGTCAGTCTGGCAACACCACTCAGGGGCTATATAGTTCAAGCCCGTAACCACAGACAATATTTCTTTACACTGGGGCGCAATCAAGCACGATTAGATTTTTATTGTATTTGTATGTACGGAAACGTCACCTAATACACACGATTGTGCTTTAACTTAACAAGTTTCTGTCTTCGTTGGGGGCTGAACTGATTCAGCCCATGACGCATACTTATGCATTGAAACACAAATACCAATATCGATGTATTGTATGAAAGTGACAGGTATTGACTCTCACTGACAGCTAGCTCTGTATTGCTATTAGTACTTGTTTTTTCACGTTTAAAGAGACGAGGTCCCGTATGAATTTTTTAATATTTCTTACTTACATTAGCATTGATTTTATTATATAATAATTCATGCATTGCAGTAGTGTCGTAGTATTTGTTAATTTGCTTGTAGATTAATGTATAAGGTGAAGTGGAAATATGCTTTTCTCTAGCTTACCCAAGATTTTAGGTCAGGAACCGCCACTGCACATAGGTCACCTAATCATCTTAGGACTGCGCCCCAGTGTAAAGCTTGGTTTGTCATAACTGGTAATTTTTTTCTATAAGCTATGAATAGCGTTTTTCGTTCGACAATAATTATCATGTATTGATAAATACAATATTTATTGTTATAAACTATGTATAAAAATAGATAAATATTTTGCAAGAAAAAATATCAATTATTTGTTGAATTGAACGTAAAACATAGTGACAACATTGCATCAATCCGTGCATAGACAATATCAGATTTCATCTAATTTCTTTCCGGTTAAAACGGCGTGTCTCGTGGCTATCTTGTGTAGTGTAGATTCAAATTAAAGCAATACAATGGCATTTTCTGATATAACCACCCCCCAGGGAGTTAAAGAGTTGAACGACTTTTTGGAAAACAACAGTTACATATCTGGGTAAGCTAAAATTTCTGTGAATTCTCGTTGTAAATAATCACTACTTTTTGAACTTTTCCATTCAGAGCAAACTGATCGGGTTGTCAGCTGTGGAGACGAGCTACAGCATACTCGGATCCAGTAGCGTAACCACCATACAGCGGGGCTTATGCGACGCACAGGGGCCCTTGAGCTCAGGGTCCCCATATTTATATTATCAAAAAGAAATACTTTGAGTAATTGTAGAGTATAGCTCGTCATGGATTATTACGGCGAAAAAACAACGCCACGATTTAAAAAAAAATTCTGAGGGCTTTATAATCGCGTTAAAATCACATTAATATTAAAAACAATGACAAATAATTTATCCAAAATATGACATATTCTCACCTTACACCGCCATACTTTTTAAATGATCTTTTACTTACACATGGACTATTGCGGCAAAGTATGTTGAAAACAACGCCACGATTTAAAATATTTATTGAAGCATTGATAAATCGCCTTAAAACCACACAACCACAAACGGCCGCGCGGCCGTTTACGAAAGCTGAAGGGAAATGCTCTAAAATATTTCGTATTTCGCATAATTTATCAGTGTTTTTCGTAATAATGTGTGATTTTAACGCAATTATCAAGCCCTCAAAAAATAATTTTAAATCGTGGCGTTGTTTTCAGCTTAGTTTGTGAAGTTTTTCGCCGTAATAATTCATGACGAGCTATACTCTACAATTACCAAAATACAATATTAGTTCTTTTTAGTGGACCGTGTTATTTCAAAACTGTGTAAAACGGGGTTAAGTGTCTGCAAAAATTTCTGTGCCGAAAAACAATATATTTTCAAGTTTGCCACTACACATCCAAGCTTACAGAAGCAACCCTACGGATCAATCCAGGCTAAGCGAACTCATTTTGTTAGCAATAGATCATGAAGAAACAAACAATGTCATTGAAAGATGTAATTTTAGAGTTCGCCATTTTAAAGACAAAAAAGATGTGTATGGAATGTAGAAGGAATTTCTGAGTATTTTTTATTTATAATTTTATTTACAAATACCTGGTCTTGCAAGACCATTAACTTTACTCAGGTAAATTTGTCATACTTCATCGCACGGACTATTACGGCGAAAAACTTCACAAACTAAGCTAAAAACCACTCCACGATTTAAAATTATTATTTGAGAGCTTGGCAATCGCGTTAAAACCACACATTACACACACCGCGCGCCCGTTCTGGAAAGCTGAAGCGAAATGCTCTAAAATGTTTCGTATTTCGCATAATTTATCAGTGTTCTTCGTAATAATGTGTGGTTTTAACGCGATTGCCAAGCTCTCAAATAATAATTTTAAATCGTGGAGTGGTTTTTAGCTTAGTTTGTGAAGTTTTTCGCCGTAATAGTCCGTGCGATGAAGAATGACAAATTTACCCTTCACTCGTTTACACCAATATTTCTATGCATATGTTTTATTTTAAATAAATTAGGAGCTCTATGATAACTTTTGCATACAGGTCCAGATTTTATATTTATGTCATTGTTTGTATCACTGTAATTTTCAACTTTTACTATTATAGGATTGGCTATCTAGTATTTTAGTAAGCAGTAATTGTAACTCAGCCGAGTATTTTCCGAAACAGTTTTTAATCCGTTGCTTCCCAAAGTGTTGTCTTTAGAAAAGCGTATCACGGAAATGCTGAAGCAAACTAATATTCAAGACCAGATACTGACTTGATATTGATTAACATACTAGGCAGTGGATTACCCCGCAAGCGCACAAAACACGCACTTGGGGTCTCTATTAACTTGAAATCCTGTTACCTAAAAAACAAGGCCCCTGAACTGTATTCCCTCTTGGCCTCCTTATTGCCTAATCTGCCACTGATTTGAACAGGGTTTTATTTTATAAGACACGGAGTAGCAAAAGTGGTTACATATAAATGACTATTCAATACTCCGCAAGCCACATGTGTGTCAGCATGCCAATGGTACTGCGTTGACATTTATAAATGTATATCTAATGATTTTTATTATCTGGAAATACCTATGAATGTTGCTTCTTTTTTATTATATTTGCAACCAAGTAAACACATACCCACTTCTGACATCTTACTACAATATGTTTATTTTTTACAGGTATCAGCCATCTAAAGCAGATCTTTCTGTATTTGAAGCTCTTGGCAAAGCACCAGCAGCCACCCTCAAACATGCCTTGAGATGGTACAATCACATTGCATCATACAATGCTGCTGAGCGATCTTCCTGGGGTGGCCAGGCTTGTCCACTCAAAGCTGGGGCCAAAACTACCACTGCACCGAAAGCTGATGCAGATGATGATGTAGATCTTTTCGCGTCGGACGATGAGCAGGAGGTAAATATAGCATCCTTTGTTTACAAATGCATTTCTTTCCACTCTATTTATTCAGTAACACTTGGTATTCATCTGGGATTTCAACAGTTGGTTCTGCTCTCAAGACATTCTTGTTCTATTTTTGTAGTATATTTAAATGCTATCCTTTTTCTTAATAATCCTGCTCGTCATGTTTGCACTGACAGCAATTAATTTATGTATATTGTAACATCACAACAATCGCAGAATAATTTTTTGTTGGAGATTAGACATGTTTAACCCGATCTATGCGACAAGCGTGTTAACGCTCTCTATGATTCTGTGCCCTCAGGGCCGGCCATACAGAATGAGCATTTTTACATGCTCGACTTTAACTCATACTAGGCCAAGATCGAATATCAACACTCAAGACCCCGGCCCCGCACTAACGCGGAAATGGTCGTTATCCGTTAAACCCCGGCCCCGCGCTAGCGCGGGTTTACACACGTGGGCGTGTAATCAGTATCCGTTAAGGCAAAACTAATTTATTTCAGGTTTTTGTTTTTTTATGCTACTCAAGAGGCTTTGTTGCATATGTGTATTTTTTTTGTTTCGATTTACTTTATTATTTATGATTGAAAATGACTTTTGAAATAAGATATTTTTTGCTTAAGAATACTTAAAATGAAAATATTTTACGAGTTGACTTTTACTTTTATTAGACTTAAAAAACATACTGCTGTTCGTTTTATATTTTGTAATATTATTTAAATAAATTTTAGTACATTTGTGTTGGTCGAAGACAACACATTCTCGTTTCTGTGATTGTGATATATTTTCTGCTCTTGTTTTATTGCATTCAGAGTTTAAAATTTTTAAAAAATGTTTGTGTTGTATAAGTTATGTGATTAAAGAGGTAATTTAAAAAAATATTTCAATTTTTGCATTTTTTCTTTAAAAATATTTTTTTCTATGAAATATCGAAAATAAAGATTCGTTTTTTTACTTATTTCTGCTATGTTTAATCATTTTTTTTGTGTTCGTCAAGTTCAACTCATCAGCAAAAATAAATTTTGAACGTTTTTTATTGTAACTTGCTAAATATTGGGTTGGCTTGCAAGATGGATGGGTGAATGCGTCATGCAATGCCATACATGAAAATTTAATTGATTTATTGCGTAATTTATAAGTAAAAGTGACAGTGTTGTTAATATATAGTTTTAATCTTATGTATTTTGAAAAATGATTTCGTTAAAAAAGCACATATAATACGTCAAAGCAAACAAATGTTACACAGTTTGAGATTTTCTGGATGCCGTAAAAATCAAACTATTAAGTGTCATAATTTATTGGTTCACATGGTTATGGGCATTTACTTTAATTACGCGTGTCAAATTTTTATTATTTTCGGTTCTTTTCAATGATGTCAAGTCAGTTAAATTATGCATTTTTATCGCATCACATGTTCACAAGACCAATCATTGTTTATTTTCATAGGTACACGGCTTTTTGCTTCCGAGCCCTTTTTGTTTTAATGAAATGTGTCGATTAAATAAAAAGATGATTTTTTAAAGAAAAAACGCGCGAATCCGGCTGCATGTGCGGGTTTAAGCGTAACTTTATCGCGAAACTGCCGGTTGCTTGAGTTTTTAAAAAAATATATTTTCTCTTACTCCGGGTAGACTATATAATATTTTGGGATACGTTAACTTCCCCTTTAGCTTAGTCGTAATGTTTTGAAATTTCGTTGACTTTATATACTTTAAAATTAAAGTTATGTATACAATTACATATTATACATATGTTATTTACAAAAAAAGGATATATTTGTTAGGTTTTATTATTCGATTAAATTTGCGGCCTATTGGCCTACCGCCATATTAATATCTTTCGGCAGTTAAACGAGCATGTCTTTGTCTTCTTTTTCTAAATCAGGCATTTTACAAAGCCAAACTGTAATATTGACTATTTTTTTCAGAGCGCTGAGGCAGCGGCCGTACGTGAGAAGCGATTAAAGGATTACGCGGAAAAGAAATCCAAAAAACCTGTCTTAATCGCAAAATCATCAATTGTAATGGATGTGAAACCCTGGGATGATGAAACTGATATGAAAATGATGGAAACCAAAGTTAGAGCTATCACTATGGAAGGTCTGGTTTGGGGAGCCTCTAAGCTAGTCCCAGTCGGCTACGGAATCCTCAAATTGCAAATCATGTGCATTGTTGAAGACGAAAAAGTATCTATTGATCTACTTACAGAAACCATCCAAGAGTTCGAAGATTTTGTTCAATCTGTCGACATTGCAGCATTCAACAAGATTTAAGTTACATAAGCCACCCACTTTGTCATTTATTTCACATTTTATTAAAAATTAATTTTCATACTGACTTCAAGTTTTTTATTAACCTTTGCTTTACCTCTGGTATGTATTTACTACAATTCGACTCAAATAACACGATTTTCTATATGAAATATAATAGATACAGGCTTCAGAATTTATGTATTCCTCCGTAATATAATTACGAATTATTTAAATAAATATTTTGTAGATGGAAAAAGATAATTTGTCGACAAATCGGGGATAAACTCACCAATCCATAAATGTTTTCCAGCACACCTCGTCTGTATGCGCATGTGTTTGACCTCGCCTGGTGCGAAAGGGACTATTTTCTCGTATTGTTTACTTCGCCCATTAGAGACTGTCTGGACTGACCCGTATACAGTGGCTCTCAAGCGATTGTTGATTATTTTTTATATCGTTACTCTAAAGCAGTGTTTCTTAACCGTATTGAAAGAATCGCCCCCTTTAGCAGAAATAAATTATCCAACGCCCCCCAAAAAAAATGAAATTATAACATTACAAAATTCTCTATGCAGTACTATTATTTCATGCAATGGATTACCTACTACAAATAAAAAATGCTATAAAGTACAAATAAAACGTCAATAATAAAATAAGTACAATAATAGTCTTGCAATAGCTCAGTGGCCGCCCTGAGTGCATTTTCCACTCGCATCGCCCCTTCGCATTCCTGTAGCGCCTCCCAAATTCTGAAAAAATTAAAACCCCCCCCAGACTTATAAACGCCCACCAGGGGGCGGTCCCGCCCCCGTTAAGAACCTCTGCTCTAAAGTAACAGTGGAATAAGTTTACGAAAATACTAGTTTGGAGATAATTAAGGTTGTAATTTTTAAATAGTGAATTATGGTTTTATTTAGTTTCTCTTATGGTTTATGATAAAAGATTATCGTATTTAATCTGTGTCTAGTTATTTTACTAATATCGCTGATATTATCACATAATACTTACCAAGTATGCTATCTTTTATATTTTTACACTCTTAATGTACTTATTCTAATTCTCCAATTTTCAGGAGAAAAATAAAATCGATAGAAATAGATCATTAAATGAAGATGAATATGATGGCGATGTCGAGTTCGAAATAAACAATGATATAACGAACACGGAAGAATTTGACAATGTCAATGAAGATGGAGAAACCAGTGAGATTAAAGACGAATAAGCGACTACGAATGAAATCAGAGAAGCCAGCAATAATGAAGACACAGGAAAAATATTCACGTCGAGGCATGGACATGAATGGAACTTGATACCACCATCGTCCTCAAGACGTCGGATACAAAATATTGTTACTGAAAATTCTGGGCTTATATATAAATGGTAGCAAAAATGTAAACACAATAATAGAAATGTTTGCTTTATTCATAACTGCAGATATGGTAAGAGAGATTTGTGAGGAAACAACCAGTCTATTTGATCGTTTACCTGAAAATAAGATGTTGCCGCTTTCGGAAGAAGAATTATACGCTTTCTTTGGAATAATGCTTGCGTTGGGCAGAAATCGATCGCGAAAACTTAGTTTACATGAGTTATGGACTTCAGACGGTCTTTTCACTCAACCATTTTTCACAGCAGCTGTGTCTCGTGATAGGTTTGTAAACATATATAGTCAGATCTGGTTCGACAACAGGGAAACGAGGCAAAAACAGGTTTAACACTTCTTCGGATAAATAAGAAGCAATAAAATCCATGCAACATTTAGGGGCAAGTGTCCATTTCTTGTCTATATGAAATCCAAACCTGGACGATACAGGATACAAATTTGGGTGGCAACTGACTCTTCCACGGCTTATGTACTTAATTTACAAATTTATTGGTGGGAATGGTTAATAATAGAAGAGAAACTAATCGAGGAAATCAAGTGGTCATGGACATGGTTTCGACCACAATACGGCACCAATAGAAGGGTAACAACAGATAATTTTTTTACATCTGTGCCATTATCGGTAAATTTGTTGGAAAAAAATTTAACTAACCAGTACCCTCAGGAAAAAAAAATTAGAATGAAGAATTTATTAATCTGAGATGACTTTTTAATTATATGTTAGATGTGTTAAACATTTTAATTTTGTGTTATTTTAGAATCACTTTTCATGTAATTGGTAATTTCTTTTCAATGCCAATTGTTGTTTATAACTGTTCATTTTTGTATAAATAGCATAGTTAAATTATATTTCTTATCAGTTGACGATGCTCGTAATGAGCGAAACCGGTCCTGACATTAAATAAAGTGGATTTTTTTGAAAATACCCATGATTTCTAAATCGTTGACCAATAATGTTTTCAATCCCGAATCCCAATTTATACACGATTTTATGTTGAGTGTTCAATCCCTGAAACCCAGGATTGAAAAAGGGGTCCGAGATTGGATACCGTATTTATGACTGATTCAACCAAAATTGAAGATGATCCTATAAAACTGCCATCGAAGAGATATCGATTTCTACACATTTTTATAGTCATTTTTTTTCTTCATAAAAATTTTAATAAGTATTTAGAAATAATCACTTTTAGGGTGTTCATTGTCAAAACTTGGTGCAAAGGCATTATATTAATAAAAACCAATATTCCTTTGTACTTCATTCCACTTTATTTAATAGGTCAGGACCGGTTTCACTCATTGCGAGCATTGTCAACAGGAATATTGTGTTTTTATTAATATAATGCCTTTCCACCAAGTATTGACAGTGAACACCCTAAAAGTGATAGATAAATTCGTTTGATGTTATTTGAAGATTTCCCGCATTATTCGTTTTTTATTACGGTCCTGTAGAATCGGGGTTTCACTGTACATAATTTTTCATCGAACAAACTACATGTAATTTTTACAAAACAAACATACACACTTATACAGAATCGCATTATGTTTAATGTTAAGAGTTCCATTTCGGGTTTGAATTTTCTGATGGTATCGGGCTGGTCTGAGAATATGAAGGAGAAGAATAGTGACTTTTTAGTGAATCCTGACATTGAATGGTTGAAAACGGATTTGTGTGAACCCTTATTTCTGTCTCCGTCACTATTTGGCAAACTTTTAGTTTTACTTCTGCTTGTAAATGGGGTGGGAAATGTTCAACAGTATCTGCCATTGACTCAAAAAACTTTTGTATGGGTGTTTTTGTTATTGGTGAAGTTTGCTTCATTATTTGTTTATACAAATCTAATCTCTGACCCTCTCTCTTTTGGAAAATTTGTACTAAGTCATCGTTGGATTTTTTTTTTTTAGATCGCAGTTGATTTTCTCGATCAATTGTTACTATATTATCCTTGTAGGTAGTTGGTTCGCTACATTTCTCGCTAACATTAGTTTGCCTAAGCTTTTCGTCATCGTTTTTCTTTTGTGATTCACTTTCATAATCCTGCACAGATTTTTCAATGTTTGTAATAGTTATGCGTCTTTCTGGAACACTGTCAGACAGAAATGACATCAGTGTCATATACTCCCAGTTTGTATTTGTTCGTGCTGAACCAATTCCAGCATTATCAGCCTTATTCTTTTTATTGTATTGGTCTCGAAGACTCTTCCATCTTTTCTTACATTCTGAAACTAAAGAAATATTGAAATGTTATAACACCCTCTTCTGCAGCAGGTACCTAGCCATTGGAGAAAGTATGTGGTTGCTTGCTTTTCAGTTTCGCATATCACACAATTTTCTATCAGTGATAATAAAACATTAAAAAAATATGGAAACATCTAGTATCTATAATGTACATACATTGTATTGTGGCAAACACATTCGTGTCAGGTGTGCACCAAACTCAATCATTACCATCGATTGTGGAAACTTTGCCTGGGGCTTTTGCTTAGGGGTCTAGCGGAGGAAATTTACTTTGAACTCAATAAGTTATCTAAAAATCAACTGCAATTTTCATATATAGATTAATTTAATAATTTATTCACAAAACTGATTGAATGATTTTATAATAGCTTCACATCCAAGCCATAAATATGCTGATTTGTGTGGGTCAACTATTGATGATACTATTCACTGGTTCAAAAATTTTCAAATAGAATGAAAAATAACACATATCTTAATGAAATCTCAGTATTTGGTTTAATAGATGTTGAGAATCATATATTTAATATTTTATTGCAATTTTGTGATTGGCAATAAATGATGCTCACACTTCCGTGAACTTTATTTTTTTAAATTTCACCTCCAAAAAACAGGTTAGGGTTGTCAAAGCTTTTCGAAATAAGAATACACATGTATTGTTTTCTCAAAGTATGGTAGGAATTGTAAAATTGAACATAAACAACAAAATGTTTTGAATTTTTAAAAAAATCATTCATACTATTGTAAATCAATACTTATGGATAGAATACAGCCAGTGACGAATCTAGCATACGAAAGGCCTCAGGCGCATTAAAATTTGGAGGCCCTGTTATTCGAATAACAAAAACATCGGAAAATTCCAAGTAAAATAATAAAAATCTGAACACTAAGTATGTATATGGGTTATATTATATAAACATTTTTGGACCCCTGAGATTCGGAGGCCTCAGGGTGCGCCTTATTTGCTCGGGTAATCCACCACTGAATACAGCAACGAATATACAAAATGCAATTTGAACCACTTCCATTCATTCTCTGCGTTTGGATGTTTTGTTTCTATTTCGATTTTACTTAGTTGTTGATTTTATTGTTTATTCACTTATAAGATATAACAACGGTGAGGATGTGCAGTAGGATAGGAAGTTAAAAAAAAATATGGGGTAACACTGGTACAAAAACTACACTATAAGAAACACTATTGTGATTTACCAAAATTTATTATTCACACACACCAATACATAAATTAATAAAAACACAATATTATATTACTTCATTCCACTAGGAATATTGTGTTTTTATTAATATAATGCCTTTCCACCAAGTATTGACAGTGACGCAAATGTTATAAAAAGCTTTTCCTAACAATATAAATTTGAAAGATACTTTTTTTTCTATAAAATTATTTAATTTATTATGCCAAATCAAATTCTACATAAGTAAAAACCCTACAGATATTCTGACAAATGTATGAAAGGTTTTAGCAAATCTGTGGTAAAATTGCCCATCAACATTATTTTTTTCTATGTATGCTCTTTAGGACTATTACTTTTTCGTATCATTACTTTTTCATAAAATTTAACTATATTCATATAAATTAAGATTTCGACTGAAAGTGCTTGGTGGAATTTCAATATTAAATTTGAATCATTCAAATTATGGATAGTTCAAGTTCATCTGTGCACTTGAACGCCTGAAGATGCCGAAAGGCGAAACCCGTGTTGTTAGTGGAAAAACTTGTGTGAATGTACATAATTTGAACGATTCAAATTTATCTATATTCGTTTAATAAAATCTATGTCTCAAAATCATAAGTCAAATTTCAATGGCCAAAGTTGCCAAAAGTATTGTCAATCTTGCCCACTTGTTGAAATACATTTTTTTCACTTTTCTTTATATTTTATCCACACACATATTATTGATGTAGCCAAGATTTCTAGTTCACACAATAGAAAAAATCGTCAATTTTTTTTAAGTGGGCAAAATGTCACTATTGACAGTACACCTAATCCTTTTTTTACGCGACACATTGGTTCCATAAAGTGTCGCGTAAAAAAAACTTCATTCGTACAATTTGATAAATCGGTTCCAAAAATAAAAATATCGCGTAAAAAAGTATCAAAAATGTATGAAAAAACAAAATTTCTTCATTAAATTCGCGCAAAAAAAAAATGTTTACACATAAAATTTTATTTATTTATTGATTATAAAAATAAAATGAAAAACAGGTACATATTACGATTGCATAGACAATTGTATTCACCAGTGGCGGTTCCTGACCTAAAATCTTGGGTGGGCTAGAGAAAAGCATATTTCCACTTCACCTTATACATTAATCTACAAGCAAATTAACAAATACTACGACACTACTGCAATGCATGAATTATTATATAATAAAATCAATGCTAATGTAACTAAGAAATAATAGAATACGGAATCCTTAAATTCGTCTCTTTCAAAGTGAAATAACAAGTACCTACTAAAAGCAATACAGAACTGTCACACTGAAAGTCAATACCTGTCACTTTCATACAATACAACGATATTGGTATTTGTGTTTCAATGCATAAGTATGCGTAATGGGCAGATTCTGTTTAGCCCCCAACGATCAACAGAAGCTTGACAGATTGAAACACTATCGTTTGTGTTTGATGACGTTTCCGTACATACAAATACAAAAAAAATCGAATCGTGCTTGATTGCGCCCCAGTGTAAAGAAATATTGTCTGTGGTTACGGGCTTGAACGATATGGCCCCTGAGTGGTGCTGCCAAGCTGACGTGACGTTACCTGTTTTCTGTGAAGTATTTATAGGGTTATTGTTTTTTTTTTACGCCGGCTCAGTTTAAAATTGTAAAACAAAACACAATCGAGAATATGATTGTAGGTAGACGTAACATTGTCTTATATTGACAGAGGAAAATTAAAACAAAGATATTATATTCATTTGGGAAAGGTTAGTTACGCTTATAAATGTATTTATTTTGTTCAGCGGCCGAATTGCTGTTCATTTTTATTCAGCCATCTAAAGTTTTGGGTGAAAAATGCAGGTCGAGCTTAGCCCACCTAGCCCAGTACCTAGAACCGCCACTGGTATTCACTTATAGGAGATATGCGCTGCCGTCACTGTCGGTTACGAAATATAATCGTTCGCGATTTTTTGAACGAACCTATTGAATTTTGCTTGAATCTGAATTTTGCTCGGACTCATTTGTTGAAATGCTGTTTTTCCTAGATTCCTGATCTGATTCAAATATTATTACATTATATTTGTTTTGTTGAACTGACGAACAGTTGAAACTGATTTTTTTAAGCACGCAAGTGTAAAATATTTTATTTTTAAACGCGTGTGCTTATTTGGCACGTGCCTAAAACATCACCATATAAATATTTTTAAAAATATATTTCCATCTTCGGTTCGTATTTACTATTTTGTATTTAAAATATTTAGACGTCTCCATTTCTGCATCTGCGTCGAGTGCATTTATTTGACAGAGTAACTCTCGGTGGTAAAATTTATGACCGGGAAACTTGCTATTCAACGAATATAATAAATCCATGCAATTTTTTAGTCACACTGCCTAGTTGGAGACGGTGGATGCTACTTCCCCGTTTAATGAAACTATTTCCTGTTGCTCAAGTTCAAACAGATGTTCAGAAAAAAAATTCAACTACTGACTCGGTCAAGCTTAGGTATATTATCTATGGTCAGGCTCGAAAAACAGTGAAAAGTGCCTCTGGAATGCTGACAAATGACTTTAGAATTTTTAATACACCTATGCATATGGCACCCAAAAACATAGATTATGTTGTAATAGCAGCTTGCTGTTTACATAACTTGATCATAAAAAAGGATGCACGGTTGATAATTTTCAAATGCCTCTACTAATAAATTTGCTACCTCTACGAAGATCGGGTGGGACCGATACTATATCAGAAGTAAATATTAGTAATGAACTAAAGGATTATATTTATAAGGAAGAGTGGCTTGGCAAAGAGTAAACAGTTAAAAAGCTGGAACCTGATAATTGTTTAAATTAATTTCCGAGAAAAAAACAGTAAATATTTACCTGAAACACCAACAATCGCACTAATTTCCTCCCAGCATTTATGTTTCACTATGTTATTTTTAAAATTCTTTTCGCTTGGATCAAATAAAACTTTGTTTCTTTTCACCTTTTCAATCAATAACTCATCTTTTTCTTTGTTAAATTTGTCCATTTTCGGTAAGACGTCACGACGTCTGTACGGTGCAATGTTTCAACATAACTAACTACGCGGCGTCCGGCATCTAGACGCCACATGCAGCATTCCCGTTCCACGAGGCGTGGCGTAATCACGAGACCACGCTACCTAGTTCATTATCATAAGCATGCGTGGTCCCGTGCGACGTCACGTTGCACGCAGCCAACGGTGTTAATAGTAGACCAGCGCCCTAAATCTTACAATTCAATAGTTACTAGAGCAGGGGTGTGCCAATCTTTTGGCTGTCGGGCCACATTGAAAATGAAAGTTTGGCCTAGGACTACATTAAAAAACCGTAATATTGAGTAGTTTTATTTTATTAGGAAGGGAAGTGCAATTAATCATGTTACAGCTCTCCACATATTGTGCAGGTAAAAGTATATTGACGGAAATAAAATAATTTCACATTATCAAGGTCAAATTTAGAAATAGGTGTCCCACTATTATTTATATAATCTTCTCGATATTTGGGCTATTAGCCGTGCAGTGAATTTTTATCAAGAGATTTTATAAAAAAATAAATTTATCAAAGCAAATGAAATTTAAGTTACTTTCAAAGTTATTTTTATTTTATATTAAAAGGTACTTAATTGTTTTGTGCCAGGCATTGAAACCAGCGGTGGGCTGCCAATATCTTAACAAGGGGCTCGGTAAATCTTATCCATTTATTTGTATCCCTTTTCGCTCCCAATGTGGAGCATATGACATCCTAATGAAAGTATCTCAAAAAAAAGTTTTTTTTCTGCGAGAACAGTTTGTTACTTAGTCGCTCGACCTCTCTTTTCCAAAAAAAGTAGTAGGCATAAAATGATAAGACTAAGAGAGAACTAGCGATTATCGTGAATCCATGAGGTCCGGCACGGAAGCCCACAACGCTGAATGAAAAAATGAAGGGGCAAGGGGGTCTTGTTTCATAATAAAATTTAACCATCTACAGAAATTGCAGTTAGGCGCTGATCTGATCTAAGACGAATGATTTTCTTATATTAACAAGGGGCTCGCCGGCCGCACTGAAATTTAACAAGGGGCTCGCGCGAGCCCCCCGAACCCCGTCCAGCCCACCCCTGATTGAAACCTTTCCATATGACACATCACATAATATGAAATGTGATCATATGTCTCGTTTTAAGTATGTAGTCTATCCTGTCGTCTCCAAGCAGAGCTTAAAATGAACCGTATTGTGAAAGACTACATTTTAAACTACATTACACCGCAAATTGACAGAATGAACCAATAGGAATGTTTTCTGGGCAATTCTGTTATTTAAATTAATAAATAAAAATATGAAGAAATAATCGTTTTCTTGAATACTCACAAATTTCTTGAAGTCACTTTTTCTTAAAAGGATTTTTTTTGTCATTTCATATTTTTAATTTATACAATTTTTTGAGTACTACACAGCCCGGATGGAGTTTCACTGCGGGCTGGATCCATCCCGCGGGTCCCTGCCTGCACTAGAGCTTGCAATTTACTGTCAAATTCCAATTACCGCTTTACCAGATGAATAATATGTAATTCATCCATAGTACTTATGTATATTTCATGATTTAACTGAGATATGAAAACGAGTGGTTAAATAATTACTAATTTTCATAAATTATTGGTATACGCCAAGTTGAGCTTGGTTAATACTGTGAGAAGTTGTCCATTGACTTATTGGTGTAAAAAACACCAATAAAATAAACATAAAATTCTACGTAAGAAGTTGCTACATTTCTTCTTGTTCAGCTGCTTCTATGAAAGACATCTAGGAGATTATCGACGGGTTAGGAACTAGCTCGGGTCGCATTGGTCTAAAAATTAATACAAGTAAGATCAATGTGATGTGTAACCAAACCTGCCATGACTCTGATAGGAACCTGACCAGAGCGGGACAGATTATTAAGAGTGTTGACAGCTTCAGATACCTCGGCGTACATATCCCGGAAGACAGCAGTACAAAAAAGCAGCACACCATTCGTCTAGGAATGGTTGGAGCCACATTTAACTCAATGCAGACTGTCTTAAGACACACAGCTGTACAGTAAAACCCCCATTTACACTATAGTCGGGACCGTGTAATTGGGGGGTGTGAATCTCATAGAAAATTAGGGATTTGGTTTTTTTCCACGGAAAACGCAAAACTAAGATTTCCCTTAGTTTTGCAAAAAAAAAATATGGATGAAATATTTAGTTTTTGTAGTAGTAAATATCCCGCATACAGACAGACACTAGCCAACATTTGACTGTATGCGCGGCACAGACGACCGTCTCTTAGTAACGACAATAGAATGCGACCATGCAATTGGGGGATTTGTGGCGAATATTTCAAGCCAGCACGTAATTCGGGGTAGTGGAATTGGGGGTTCCACTGTACTTGATTAAAACCAAATGCCATATGTTCAACGCTTGCATTCTACTGGTACTGCTTTACGGTAGCGAATCATGGCACCTGACAAAGACTCTGAAAGACCGTATACTTAGTTTCGAGAACAGATACTTGCTTCGGATAATGGGGGTGAGGTGGTTTGATTTTGTGAGGAATTCGGAGATTAGGGAACAGACAAGACAGCCCCGTCACGTCAGTGGTTATGGAGACATTGGAATTGGCTGAGTCACATGCTGCAGATGCCTCCGGAAAGCCTCAATCCTGCCTGCCTCTTCTTTGACCGGTGGAATTTCAGCGTCCCGGATGACCGTCGGGTACTATCCATAGGATGTACTCGGCGGAACTGTGGGATGCTGGCATGTCACGGGAGGAAGCAAAGCAATTGGAGGGAGACATGGAAACATGGAGTTGCCGTGTGGCGGCCATATGCTCCACATAGGGAGCGAACATGGCCAAAGAAGAAGAAGAAGAATGATAATATGTATATCCCTAATAATACTTTTTATTTGGAGAATAAATTGAGTTTACACCTTCTGATTTATTCAATTAGTAATGTCGCATTTGATTGTTCACGCCAGTATATTTCTGATATTTGATTATGTAAAAAATTCTCCCATTGGCGGCAACGGGCTTAGAGCCAGTTTTATTTAACATCGCAACTGTTACCAAACACGTACAAGTTTTTGAATGAAGACTATATGTGTACCCTTGAAATGAATGTGCACGGAGCTGTGAAAGCATACAAAAAAAACTTTACTACTCTAAAAGTGAGGGGCCTCAGGTAATCTTTTAAGAGATTTTTTTATTGAACTAATGACATTTTCCAACAGTACTCGATAACACATGCAACAAGTGGTTTTTTCAAGAGATGAGAATTTTCGTTCACTTTTGTCACAAAATTTGAGAGATTAGTAGTTTGTCCTACAAATTTTGATTTGCAATAACTAAACTCTGCAACTATTAAATTTAAATTTACTCTCATCAACATTGTTTTGTGAAATATAATGACTACAAACAAAAACAAAAAAAAAGAAACATACTTCAACAAGGTCTTTGTATGTATGTGCATGGCTCTTATGAAAACTATAAAATTGAGGAATAACAAAGAGTCATTAATTATTGTTGTGTTTAATGTTTTAGTAAATTTTATTTCCCTAATATTTTGCTTCACTTCAAACAAAAACTTTTCTCACAAATTCGTAAAATTTCAAAGTGTCAGTAGTAAAAATAAGGTTGTCGAACACTGAACTAGACTATGGCATATTTCAAAATCCCATATTTTAGAAACGCAAGTTTGGCTGACAAAATTTTAAAGTCAATTTGTGATTTCCATATTTTATTCAGTATATTTGCTTAAAATGAAAAATTATATTCCAAATTGATCCTATTGAATCATTTGTTCTTCCATAACGGTGGCCATCCATTCAGGTTCTTTAGAAGTTATCTTATCTATAATACTATTGACTTGGTAGCACAAGCTTTGAATTTGCCGGTCCCATTGTGGTAATACTTCTCGAGCTGCAACAAAAAAAAAAACCTTAATAAGTTCCTTCTGATGGTACCTTCTCAATTAAAATGCATACAAACATTTTTTTAACGACTCATATTCAAATAAGAGTGCAGTAAAAATGAAAATAAATTGGAATGATAATCTATTTCAAAGGTTGGCAATTAGCTGTCTAATATTTGAAAAAGATTTACAGACGTGCTATTCTTCTAAAACACGGTTGTTACGATCCATCGACATTCTGTCAGAAGTTGGCGAGTAATTGATTGACAGTGCTGAGTAAGCAGAAAATAACAAATATAAACTTTTAGGATAAAGCCTCTAGCATTGATAATTTATGATACATAGATAAATATAGTATCAAAATAGAGATAATCATTAATACCAATCTGGCACAAATTAGAGTTTAAAATTAATACACAGAAACAATTGCCTGCCTTCAAACCGGGATTTGGATATATAATAATGGCAACAAAATAAATGGTCTGAATTTAAATCAATTTCTGGTCAGAATTTAAATCAACTTTTGGTCATAATAAAATTCAATTTTTGGTCAGAATAAAAATACTAACGGTCAGAATAAAATTAATAAACGGTCAGAATAAAATTAATAAACGGTCAGAATAAAATTAATAAACGGTAAGAATAAAATTAATATACGGTCAGAATAAAATCTATTGTACGGTCAGATTTTATAAATATTTCGGTCAGAATAAAAAAAATAAACGAAATTAATAATTCTTTTTTTTCAGCATTCATGTTATGTGCGGAAAAGCGGACTCTTATAATGAGTCATTATTATTACAAATAACGCATCTCCTGATTACATACCACTCGGTTCGTTTATATAAAGGTAGGGATCCACCGGAGTGCAGTGGACGTAGGATTCCAAGAGGAACCAAGGCTTTATGATGAATGTTGTTAGTTTTCACTTTTTTAAATTCAAATAAAAAATACTCACCTCTTTCAATTTTTAAAAAAGTAGTGTTTCCTTACAATAAGTGTATTATATCGACTGTGGAAAGGGAAAAGGACGTTACCCACACATATCAAATTTTACAAAGGCCGCAAAAAACGTGTTTTGATGATTTTGGGCCATATGCAAATTAATAATTATACACAACCTTAAAGTGCACGGAGACTCCTAAACTGGTGTTTAATTGACATAATCTAATATTAATTAAGAAATTATCTAGGAAAAACCTTTATTTCAGTCTTTTTTCTTATTTTTAATTTTTTACAAGGTCATCTTTTTCAAACTTAAAAGTTAAATTTATATACTAATTCGGCATTTTCAGCTTCCATCCTTTTGATAGAATGTGTGTCAAGTTGTATAAATTGCGATTATTGAAAAAAAGCTGTTTTGGAAAATTGAGGGTTACGTCCCTTTTTCTTTCCACAGTCGCTATGAAATGTATACTAGCAATTCTTTATCTAAATGTTCTTTCCAAAAATATTATCCTTTCCTTTACTGTTTTCAGAGCAGATCACAATGTATCGAATTGTACAAATAATAAAAAATAGTTGCAACTTTTAGATTATTTAAAAATATTTAATAACCAAAAGAATACCGGTTAGGCGGATATGCCGTGTACATTTTTTTAAATAAAAACTCTTTTTTTGACACGAAACATACAAATGCAATCCCACTTGAATATACGGCAGTTACAGCCGCCTGGATGTGGGAACCTAGCCTATGATGAGAACTGTCTGGAACTGTCAATTCGTCCTTTGGGCGCGCAACAATAGTGATTTATTCAATGACCGTGGCGCTAGTAGCAACGCAATACGATGACATCATTATCATCGAAAAAATTCAGACCATCTGTCAAAATAAATATGACCGATTCCATTTAAATTCTGACCATTTAATATATATTCTGACCACTTAATATAAATTCTGACCATAAATTATTTATTCTGCCCTCTGTAATTCTGACCGATACATTATGACCTTTTAATATAAATTCTGACCAGTGTAATATAAATTCTGACCGAAACTGTATTAAAATTCTGACCGTTTAAATACGAGCCTATAATAATTGTTTATACAAATAAATGTTTTTTGGCTGGTATCATCAATACACCAACTGAGTTATTGCAGACAAATAATTGATATCAAAAAACTCTTTGTATACATTCATACTCTTTGTAAACTAAACTCATTTTTGTCAGTTTAGTTAATTTTTAACTTTTGCCAGAACGGTGTTGATATTTAACATAAATGCATTTTATGCGGGAAAAGGAGAATTTAGTCATCATCATGCCAGTCACTGAAAGCCAGAGATTGTAATCTAAATATATCAAATGCTAACCGTTTACAGAGGGTAACAGTTATTTTTATCTTATTTTTTTTACTACTCTTGTAGCTGGTAACATCCTTTCTTTTTAGGATATTTCTTATTATTATACAATTTATTACTCTCAAAATGAACGAAGGAATCAATCTGGTCAATGTATCCGTTCATCCGTCCTTCAGTAATCATTTGGCTCGCGATGCGTTCTGCTTTGGCAGGTGGAATTTCCAGAAGAGCTCCTAATTCCTCGAATTTTATATTATTATAAAGCTTGCTGGCAGAGAGTAAATTATGTTCAAATACAGCACGATCCAAAATTGAAGATCCATCTACAGTGCTGGCCTGAAAATAGACGAATTGAGTTTGTAATCAAAATATAACAGATTTTTGTTACAAATGTTTACAAATTAAAAAGATCACTTACAAATTGTGAACTGTGTATACATAAAAATATCCAGATCAATGGAAATACCAGCTAACGAGAAGTCCTTTTAAAATCACAGGTTTTTAATTACTAAAGTTAATTCATATATTAATATTGAGAGCTGGCATATATTATAAAGTTGATACCTTTTGATGTGGTTGCATGAGTGCTTCAAATTCCTGTAATTCAGATCTTCTTATAATTCTATCCAAATACATTTTCTCAAGTATGGAATATGCTGGCAACAGTTGACATCTTTCATCTTTGAACAATGTGGCAAGCATACGGGATCTCTGTTGGCCTATAACATGAATTTCACAATTACTAAGCCTCAGTCATAGGTAAATTATTAATCATTTTGCAATAACTACAGTGCCGTATGTCAGATATATATTTAAAAAGTAAAACTGCCGTAGAATACCTATGTCTTTGACCACATGCCAGAAAAATGTTTTCTTGTTTATAAACAACTTGATGCTGTGAATCTTCACTTTCATACTTAACACAAATAAAGACGCAATAATTACAGTCACAGATAACTGATGCACATTTAGAAGATTAACTGAAACTACGAACATCTTTCCTTGACCTAAGTATTCAAATGCTTTCCAAAAGAAAGCAGTCACAAATCAGCAGGTTGGTAAACAAATATTTTTATGTATGTAAAAATTTCTTGTAAATACGAAACTGGATGATTGAGATGTAGTTTAAAAAAAGAGATAAAAATAAGTATAGATCTCTTGGATTAAAAGCATTCTGCACATCAAATTAATAATATATAATATAGTAATATGATTCTTTCATATATATTATGTATAAATATAAAAAAATCCTGTGATTTTCAGTATTCTTCTTTTAACAATAAATATCAATTCTTAAGTTTGTATCATGATTTGTAAATATGTATATTTTCTTAGACTTTTAACTGCGTCTTGACTAATTCACATTGTGAATTGCAAATATTCATTTTAGGGGGGGTCAAAGTTTTCTTAACTCTGTCCTTAAGTTGATAAATGACTGCAGCCTTCAAAAATGAAAAAGTCTGCTGCATTATCATAATAAAAACCGTGACTAAAAAGTATCAGAACTAACCAGCTGAAGCAAGAACTGTGCAAATGAGAGCGTTACGTAGGCAAGTCATACGTTCATCTTCATGTATGATTGTACGGTATGACAACTCATTGTATCGCTGAGCAGCTTCTATAAATTTTCTGCAATAGATGAATTAATGATTACTATTTCAAAGCCAAGTGAAACCTTAATAAAATAATATAGTTTGAGATAAATAATAACATGCATTTTTTTTTTAAATATATGATATTTTCGATGGATTCGGAAAACTTCAGGTAACTTTGAAGAAGTTCATTTTTAATATAAAATTAAACTTGATAACTTTGTTATTCCAATTTTTTTTACAAAATGTGACACAAGTTTCGCCTCTTTGAGAAGCATCGTCAAATAGAAAATCGCAAGATTTACGAATAAATTTTTCATTTCTTTTATTCCGAAACTTTGTAATATTCTGTCTGACGAAGCTTTTCAAAGAGGCGAAACACGTGCCACATTTTTTAAAACAAATAAATTAACGAAGCCATCAAGTTTAATTTTATATTAACAATATATAACATTATAGCTTATATTATAATTGTTTTTTTTATCAATGTAAGATAAATACAATGACAATTTGGTTTTACGTAAATTTGAGGAGAAAATACCCGACTGACACAGTAGCACAATGACTATTATTAAATCTCGATAATGAATTTTGCCGGAACATGAAACCAGAACCATCTCATTTCTAGGGTGGGCTCGTACTAGCAGACCAATGGCCCAACATAACAAAATTCTACTAATAATTTACTGTGATTTCTTTTGTTAAAAAATTTAATTGTGTTAAACATATCATAAATTCAGGAGTGTGAGGAACAAATTCAACAGCTTGTTTCAATAGTTCTGAAAATGAATGCACGAAGCAGAAATAGCAATCAACCAATTCACATAATTCTTGTAGAACTAAATACTTTGATGGTATAATTGATTTCTACAAAGTAAATAACAGTTTTATCAATAAATTGAAAAAAGAAGCCTACCTTCTATAATCTAAAACACGAGCATAGCACACTTTGTAATATATTTGTAGTTGTTCATTAGTTGTTTCTGCTTGAAGTAACGATGCTCTGTTAACAAATGATTCTGCTTGAACAGGATCATCGTCTTCCAAATATAAACGGGCAATTTTTAGATAAGTTTCCAGCTTATAATTAACAGAGTATTGCCTGTAACATAAATACATTTTATGAAGATCTACGTGAAATATAGTAAACATTATTATCTGCTGTAAAAGTCAGTGACAGATTAATAATCCCGATTGCGTATAAGGCGAAAAGTTATTGATGTTTCAATATTATGAATGTCTTTAATAAAAAAAAACTGTAGCCTTAAAAGGAGAGAAAAAACGGTATTACTGGAATGTTATGAAGACGGCGTTCGGGAATAACTTTAAAATCAATACAATTTTTGTAGAACTAAAATACAACTCTATTGTTGACCTTATTATAATTGAGTCCTAATGAGTAAATGCCAACCTAACTAATTAATGAAAATATTCATGGTTAAATGGGCAAACGTGTATAGTAGACAAGAGGATTCTGGCACCTCAGTCTTAGGAGTGCACCGTGGTTGAAAATAAAATTTTACTATAATTATGATCACAAATAAACAATGCAGGAAAATAAATGATCAAAGTGTTAATATCTTCCCTACATGACAAATATACTGCAATTAGGTTCCCACTGAACTTTGTTGCTACCTTTATTATAATTTTGTTTGACTCTTCAAGAAAGTATAGTTGAAATAGATTTTTAGTCCTAGGGAAGAATCATTTCTTTTAAAAGGGATGTGGCAATATTAATATTAGATAAAATGTTTTATAGGAAAATTTTCTTTAATAAACACGTTAAGAATCACTTAAAATAATATATATTTTTTTATCTCCAATAAATAATAAGTCGCAAGTAAAAACATAGATTGATGTATAAATTGTTTTTTTTTTCTTCTAACACTTGGGTGTCATTCTGGGTAAATAATTTTATGAAACCAGTGGCTATCAAGTTTTTTTTTAATAAAAGTTACTACTATCAAATGTTAAAATCTCTGACCAAAGTATCGAATATTTTTTAAAAATGAAAATCCTTGAAACAGGCTTATAATTTCAAATTTGAAAACTAAACTATCTTTTCAAAATATCAAAGATTGCTTTTGTTGGATGAAAACAAACAATAAAAAGTATTCACAACTAATTTAAGATTTCGACTGAAGGTGCTTGGTGGAATTTCAATATTAAATTTGAATTGTTTGTTGCAAGATTGTTGTGTTGTGTGAATGTACATAATTTGAACGATTCAAATTTATAAATCAATTTTATTTTTGTAGAACACAAGTTATTTTAATGAAATCGGTGAACTTTTGCTATTATAAATGGACATTTAAACATGATATTGTTTGCGGGTGCCGTGCACACTGTACATGCCTGAAGGGTTAATATGACTGCATAACTTACTTTTGCCCGGTTTCCAATGGTATTCCTACTAAAACATTAGCAGCATCTTTCCAATTTTGATTTTTTTCATAGATATCAGCTAGATGCTGCCGAATGCTGGCAACTTGTTCTTCAAATGAGATCACTCGGGGTTGAACTTTATCTAAAGTATAGTGAGATACTTCTTTTGATACATTGTCAGGTAGTAATGTGAGGTGAGTGCTCACATCTGTAAGCAATTGTCTGGATATGACCAGGCTCACATTTTCATTGACGACTGAAACACAGAAAAGTATGTATGTTGAAGAATAAAAAACATTTTTTTTTAGAATTCCATAATGAAATACAACATAATTGAATATTTAAAGTTTTTTTTTTCATGATAACAATACTATTTCAGGAAAACAAAATTGTCCTAATCATGAGTGATATTCCCATGATATTGCAAAACAATCGCTGGTTTAATTCCCAAATCAGCTAGAATCCGTAAATTGGCTCAACTGTTTGTCAAGTAAAATGTGGGATTGATTTTATTTTTGATTAATTATAGAATAAATGCAGTGGCGGTTCTAGGTACTGGGCTAGGTGGGCTAAGCCCGACCTGCATTTTTCACCCAAAACTTTAGATGGCTGAATAAAAATGAACAGCAATTCGGCCGCTGAACAAAATAAATACATTTATAAGTATAACTAACCTTTTCCAAATGAATATAATATCTTTGTTTTAATTTTCCTCTGTCAATATAAGACAATGTTACGTCTACCTACAATCATATTCTCGATTGTGTTTCGTATTACAATTTTAAATTGAGCCGGCGTAAAAAAAAACAATAACCCTATAAATACTTCACAGAGAACAGGTAACGTCACGTCAGCCTGGCAACACCACTCAGGGGCTATATTGTTCAAGCCCGTAACCACAGACAATATTTCTTTACACTGGGGCGCAATCAAGCACGATTCGATTTTTTTTGTATTTGTATGTACGGAAACGTCATCAAACACAAACGATTGTGTTTCAATCTGTCAAGCTTCTGTTGATCGTTGGGGGCTAAACAGAATCTGCCCATTACGCATACTTATGCATTGAAACACAAATACCACTATCGTTGTATTGTATGAAAGTGACAGGTATTGACTTTCAGTGTGACAGTTCTGTATTGCTTTTAGTAGGTACTTGTTATTTCACTTTGAAAGAGACGAATTTAAGGATTCCATATTCTATTATTTCTTAGTTACATTAGCATTGATTTTATTATATAATAATTCATGCATTGCAGTAGTGTCGTAGTATTTGTTAATTTGCTTGTAGATTAATGTATAAGGTGAAGTAGAAATATGCTTTTCTCTAGCCCACCCAAGATTTTAGGTCAGGAACCGCCACTGAATAAAACAAAGGTAAAAAAAAAACTAATTCCTAGAAATATAAATGCTTGCTTCATTATAATACAGCCTTTTATTATTTACTTATATGAAAAATTTGCACAGCAAACAAAATTAACAAATGCTTATAAATTGGAAGCCAGCGATTAGTTTTTTATTTTTATAAATCTGTCTTTCCACTAACAAAATACAGTTAACACCATGAAAAGATTATTTTATTATGAACTGGACATCCCATTCGGTGGGGGGAGAGAAGAGAAGATTGCATATGAAATATAAGATGAAATATGCTAGACATAATTTGACTACAGGATTTGGGATCTTACTACGCATTGTATGAAGCCATAGTGGGCGGTAGTTGAAAATTATTAGACACCATGTGGAATGTAAGGTCTAACTTTAGATATTTAGAATTGTTAAAGTTGTTACTACTCACTGGCTTCAATGAAAACTTTTAATGGCTCAGGTAATTCATCATGAGGGTTTCCAAGGAGGTCAATCAGTATGTTACGATACCTATAAAATTGCAAAATTTCAGTTTAATGGTATAATTCTGGGTAAATTTGTTTTTTGGTAATTCTCAAATCTACCATTCTCTAGTTACAATTTTAGCTTTCAGTAGGGCAAAACATACAATTATTGGCCACTGAAGGATTATTTCATCTTTGTTCATGTGTTTTGGACACATATCATTCAAAGATGAAATAAAAAAAAATCATGTATTAAATTGTCTATATAATTATCAATAATATCTAAAAAAAAAAATTTTTACATGTTAACACTCAAGCAACCGGTAGTTTCGCGCGTTTTTTCTTTAAAAAATAATATCTTTTTATTTAATCCACACATTTCTTTAAAACAAAAAGGGCTCGAAAGCAAAGAGCTGTCGTACCTATGAAAATAAACAATGAATGTTCTTGTAAACTAGAATGTGACATGGTAAAAATGAATCATTCGACTGATGTCAACATCATTGAAAAGAACCAAAAATAATAAATATTTGACACGCTTAATTAAAGCAAATTCCCATAAACATTTGAGGCAATAAATTATGAACCTTACTTGTTTGATTTTTATGGCATCCAGAAAATCTCAAACTGTGTAACATATGACGTACTATATGCACTTTTTTAACGGAATCATTTTCGAAAATACATTAGATTAAAACTATATATTGACAACACTGTCACTTTTACTTATAAATTACGCAATAAAAAGGATTAAACATGGCACAAATAAGTAAAAAAAACGACACTTTCTTTGTTCACTCTTTGGTCTAACGATAAATGGAATAATATGATAGATACGATTAACTCCTTTCCAAAATACACTTTTACACAGATTTAATATCGAACTATTTAATATTTAAAACGAACTGCATGCAGTATGTTTTTTAAGTCTAATAAAAGTAAAAGTCAACTCTTAAAATAGTTTAATTTTTAGTATTCTAAAGCAAAAAATATCTTTTTTCAACAGTTATTTTCACCCATAAATAATAATGTAAATCGACACAAAAAAATCATACCTACGCAGCAAACCTTCTTGAGTAGTATAAAAAAACAAAAACCTGAAATCAATTAGTTTAGCCTTAACGGATACCCATTACATGCCCGCGCGCGTGTAAGCCTGCACTAGCGCGGGGCTGGGTCTTGAGTGTTCCATCAAAATCAAAGTCTAAAATATTTGTTGAAGAATTGAGAAATACTATGTCTTCGAGATTTTATGTTACACATTCATTGTCATCGTCATCATTACATATTGAATTAATGAATACATCTAATGATGAATCTAAATAATCAATGTCATCTGATTCATCTTTTTTTTTTCAGTCATTTTAAAAGCAAATTTTCAGCTTTTTACAGATTATGTTTGAACATAAGCAATATGATTTTGGTAAAAGTGTATTAAAGCTAGTCATGGATTATTTCGGCGAAAAACTACACACACTAAGCTAAAAACAACGCCACAATTTAACATATTTTATTGAAGCTTTGATAATCGCGTTATAACTACACATTATTACGAAGAACACTGATAAATTATGCGAAATATTTTGCAGTAATTCGCCTCCATTATTCATTATGGCCGCGCGGCCACTTACTTTTAACTCACTTTTACCCTTTAATTTTTCGGTGTGGCATGTGCGAACCTTTGAACCGAAGTAAAATCCTTGTAATATTTGCAAGAAACAATACTTATTTCACGATAACGCTCCAACTGTCAAATGAAATGTTTTAAGGTTGTTTTGCAATGCTACATATAACAATTTTGTGTTTTTCCAATGAAGGAAAGCTTGGTGAGATTTTTTTAATAAGTTAGCATGTAGAAAAGGTGGTTTCGTATCAAATAAGACTAGATTTGATCCGCAAGTGGCCAATAATTGAGATTAGATGGGAAGAAGAAATAATTAAATTTGAACATTACTACTATGTTCTTAAATTATGCGACATATAAACATACTTCTCCGCTTGATCTTTATGTGAGCTGCATGACGTACCGAGCTCATTAAGGCTCTGGCGAACATTCGCAAGGGACATCGGCATGTTGAAATTAATCAGAACACCTAAGCCGATTCTTTAAAATTACTTATACACAGAAAAGACTGACAATGACAACTATTGTCTCTGATGACAACTGCGACCAAAGCATATTAGTCTATGACTGCGACAGACATAAATATTATCTCTGGACATAAACTAGTATACTAGCGATAGTATTATTTTATTGTCTATGTCTTATATCCATAGACTAATATGAACATTCTTTGGGGTTTGTAATTTCAAGCTGAAATTCACAATGTTTTTAACGTCTACGGACAATGATGAAGAACAATTGACAACTGATTTCCTATTTACGGAAATCAGATAATTTTCATAGATCCACGTCCGTTCCCAATTTGGAGCATACGGCTTTTTGATGAAAGTATCTTAAAGGAAGCGAAATGTGAAATAAGCGAATTTACCCAAAGACTGACTTTACTCAAATATATATTATTTTAATCTATTTCTACGGCTTATTTTGATTATCAATCATACAAAAAAATATACTTTTACAATTAACGACTGAATTAAAATGTCAAAATTATCAAATAAAAAAAAAATATTTTCATTATAACTGTAATGTTGGAAGCTTTCTAAAGTATCATTAACAGAAATTTTAAAATTACCAACATTTTTATTTACCATGTCACCATATAGTGCACTTGTATTAACTAAACGCATCGTTATTACTATATTCTGTGAAAAATTGGTTCAATTGATTCATACCGTCAGTGGCGGTTCCTGACCTAAAATCTTGGGTGGGCTAGAGAAAAGCATATTTCCACTTCACCTTATACATTAATCTACAAGCAAATTAACAAATACTACGACACTACTGCAATGCATAAATTATTATATAATAAAATCAATGCTAACGTAAGTAAGAAATATTAAAAAATTCATACGGGATCTTAAATCTCTCTCTTAAGTCTCTTTTAAAGTGAAAAAACAAGTACTAACAGCAATACAGAGCTAGCTGTCACTGAGAGTCAATACCTGTCACTTTCATACAATACATCGATATTGGTATTTGTGTTTCAATGCATAAGTATGCGTCATGGGCTAAATCAGTTCAGCCCCCAACGAAGACAGAAACTTGTTAAGTTAAAGCACAATCGTGTGTATTAGGTGACGTTTCCGTACATACAAATACAATAAAAATCTAATCGTGCTTGATTGCGCCCCAGTGTAAAGAAATATTGTCTGTGGTTACGGGCTAGCCGTTGCTAGCCCTTGAGTGGTGTTGCCAGAGTGACGTAACGTCGCCTCTTCCCTGTGAAGTATTTATAGGGTTATTGTTTTTTTATGCCGGCTCAGTTTAAAATTGTAATACAAAACACAATCGGGAATATGATTGTAGGTAGACGTAACATTGTTTTATATTGACAGAGGAAAATTAAAACAAAGATATTATATTCATTTGGGAAAGGTTAGTTACGCTTATAAATGTATTTATTTTGTTCAGCGGCCGAATTGCTGTTCATTTTTATTCAGCCATCTAAAGTTTTGGGTGAAAAATGCAGGTCGGGCTTAGCCCACCTAGCCCAGTACCTAGAACCGCCACTGCATACCGTCGGAAATAAGTACCATGCCGCCAGAATAAGCCTGTTGGTGGTCAAAAATATATTTCGTTGACTTTGCTTTTCTTTCACTTGGTAAAATTATGGTCACAACACTCGATACAACTCTAACGCCCACAAGATGTGGATTCAGCCTTTCCAGATGAAACAACTAACTTATTTATACAAAGCAGGCACAGACTTCAAATATTATTAAAAACAACATTAAAGGCAGCTCTCTACTGTAATGTGCATATTTTAAAATTTTAAAGAATATTTTAATCATTTATGTGCATTATTGCAAAATTAAGCCCCGGAAATATTTCGGGAAATACCAAAAATAAAGCTCCAAAGAGACCGACTACCAATGACAGTATGCTAGCTATGAGATTAGACTAGAGGTCGTCCCGATGGCAGTATACAGTGGCAGCGTGAGGTTATTTGGCGCCCTAGGCAACGGTTATTGGTGCACCCCCTTTTTAACAAATCGTCCAATTTTTTTAGAAATAAAAAAAAAATCGGAATCATTAGATTTTATATATATATATATATATTCATGCCTGCTTCCAATGTGGAGCATATGGTTTCCTAATTGAGGTATCTCAAAGGAAGTTTTTCTTCGTGAACTATTTGTAACTGAGTCGCTCAGGCTTTCTTTTTCGAATCATACAGAAAAGGATACATAATTATAACGAAAAAATACACACATCAAAATAAAATGTAGATTACTATTATTTATTGTTATTAGAGTATATAAAAAGTTTTAATAATCCATTTATGCGCCCCCTAACGGTTTGCGCCCTAGGCGGTTGCCTATTTCACCTGTATGGTGGCACCGGCCCTGGCAGTATACTGGCTAACGAGCGCAAGACGCAGAAGTTTTTTTTACGAGAATTTTCTGTTGCTTAGTTGCTCAACCTCTCTTTTTTAAAGAATATAATAGGGCTAGGACAGCATTAGTAGCTAACTTTCCTCTCGCTTTGTCCCGTTTATTTTAGGATTGTAAGAGAGAAAGAATTTGTTTGGATATTGCATACATCCATGCATTCGATTGGAGAAAATGCTGTTCGTACTGAGACTCGAATCTGTGAAATTCATCATTAAAGCCATGCCTTCCATTAAATGACCATCGACCAACATAATTTTAAGGATATAAACTGTCATAAGTGCTTCGACAAATTTGATGAACAAAAGTTACAAAACTCTTGCGGATAGAATCCGCGTGACACAAATAATGGACTAAATCAAGAATGAGACCCCTAGTTCTGGAGACAGAATAGGTTTATGGACTTAGGGTTGTTTTGTATTATGAAATTGATTTACAAGTGTTACGACATCAAGTAACTTACATAAAAGATTTCAAACCAAAATAAAAATTTGTAAATATTGATTTAAAACATCACAGATGATCCATAAAAATGGTGCCAGAACACCGTTCCACCACGTTGCATGGGAAAAAAGCACTGGGTGTTTTTATGTAAAAAAACATGTTTTTATTGTGATTTATTTAGTAGAACGATGTTGTATTCAAAATTTAAAAATTAATATGAACTTTGTATTAGTACAATTTAAACTGATTCTTCAAAATTCGGCTTAGATTTGTATTTTTTCACCTGCAAAATCAGTAACCCTATTTCTATGAACTGTTTTATTCTGCATCATCGACGAACAAGCTTGTTCAAATTAATTAAATTCAAGCGGGTTGTAGCAAGCCCCTTGTTAACAGCCCATCGCTGGAGTAGCTGAAGTCACATTCAATTCAAGGTAAACTGTCTGGGACACGCAGCTGTTCACGATTAAATCCAATTGCTATTTGGGAATTCCACCAGAATCGATTTATGATAGCGAGTCATGGGCACATGACGAAGACTCAGAGAATATATGCTCGTGTCAGATATGGTGAAGGGGGAGGGGGGGTTGAGGTGGTTTCATTTCGTGATTTCGAGATTGGACAACGTACAAGACAGCGCTCTACTTCAATGGTCAAGGAGAGACGTTGAAACTGGCTGAGTAACGTGCTGCGGATGCTTTTGGGAAGTCTCAATTCTGCTCGTCTCTTTTCCGACCGGTGGGATTCCAGCGTCTAGGATGATTGTCGGGTACTATTCATATGATGTGCTCGGCAGAACTGAGGGATGCTAGCAAATCATAGGAGGAAAGAAAGCATTTGGCGGGGGACAGTCATATGCTCCACATAGGAAGCAAATATTATGGTCAACGAAGAAGAAAGCAGAATGCGGTCTGTGGTGTTTATATAGTTTATTGTCTATGATATGGTGTTGAGCTGGCAACAAATATAACATCTCAAAACTTTTGGATGTTGGTGTTATTGAAAGTATAAAATTGAAATAAGCGCCTTGAAAATTTTTATGGTATTTAGATAAATACTTTAAAGCTTTTTGTTTTTAGGTGAGGAAAATGTGTTTCTAGTCTTTGTAAATTCAATAGCAATCTATTTCTCGTATTTGTTCTTTGCCGTGCCTTAATAACACTTGTTAAATTCTGTCACCATCACTTGAGAAATCTTGTTTGTCAGTGGCGTATTCTAGTACATTGGTTTATGTGTTTTGTATTTGTCAATTTCAGATAAAATGGCGGCCAATTTCAAATACTGTAATCAGTCTGATTTTTAAACTTGGGGTGCTCTAAATACAATTAATGATTCTGTTATCAATAATTTCCATACGTACTAAAATGACCTGCGTGTTCATTATTGTTTAAAATGGATCAGCAGCTGGATTTATCCTTTGGCCTGGGTGACAGTGCTATCGACGTAAGACATCCAATTTTGATTATGTTTATGAATACTTCGCTAACATTTGACTACATCTAACTTATGTTTTTCGTTTTGTTTAGTTTGACAGTGAACAAGAAATAGTGGCTACATCTGATGTTAGCTTGGATGAGAATAATTTAGAGCAATTAGAAAATTCCCAAATGGATGTAAATATGGAGATGGTGCATGAAAATATGATGGAGACAGATCGCGAAATAGGTATATTATATTAATGTTATAATTGTCTCAACGAGCAATAACTACTTCACAATTATTGATTTTGTCAACCAAAATAAAAAAATGCTCGTTATATTGTGATTTAAGCTTTCCTTTGCTTTTAGGCCTCTGTTGACTATTAAAAATTAGAAATTGCTGCAATGTGTTAAAGATTGTAAATGTATAGGTTAAAATGCAATTCTCTGATTACTCTTATTTTCTACAATAAAACTACTATTGTATTGTTAATATTTAGATGTTTATTTTAGCAAATATCGAGTACTCTCAAGACATTTGCTCGGGAAATGATATGCCGATACTTGGAGGAGAAGAAGAAGTATTATCTGAACAACATCAGGTTATAAATGTTTCTTTGATCGTGTAATTAACCATGTGATACTTGTCTATGATGTAAAATAACTTATCTGTAATTCAATTTTGTAGATACATGAGAAGGTTCAGGTTGACTACTCAGATATTGTGATACAAGGAGTTGAAAATGAAGTGCATGAAATTAGTATACCTGATGTTTCCAACAAGCCTATCAATATTTCCATTGCGCAAGCCTTGCAGCATAATATCAGTGGGCCCAGTCTTCAGGTTTGATACATTTTTTTATTATTATCTTTCATTTTAGAGCATTTTTTCTCTATGATGAATATAATACTGTCAGTAGTATCCATTTGAATTGTTTTTATCTGAGTAAATGAAAGGTTATAGGATCAGTCTGGTAAAATCTAAATGACGAAAGAGCGAGGTGTAAATTCCAACCAGCACAAACTTGCCGAACAAGTCTTCACTTCACCCGTTAAATTCTTATCAACTTTTTAAAAATGTAAAAAACTCTTTTTGATAGCTTGACAAACACGGATGTCAATGTCTCCTCGAGAACTCTCACCAATTCAATAAATACTAACAGTATTGGAGAAAAAGTATACCTTCTCAACCCATCACCATTCAATCTATAATTATTGAAAATATTTATATCACAACCGTGGCGAGTGCGAATTCATTGTATTGGGACTTTTTTTTAAAAATTCCTTTAATATAATGAAACCTATCAGAAACACTGACGAACCATGGAATGAAGTCACTCAATCTTGTGTGAATGGTGTTTGAAGCAGGATATTCATACAAATTGTGGAAGATCACGCTTCCTAAGTAGACATTCTATGCAAGGAAAATTAGATTGGTTTTTTATAAATGTGGAACAAAATAAAAATCTACTTATTGTAACTTTACATTAAATTTATTTTGTTATTAATAATGCTTATTTTATTGAAAAAATGTCTTTATTTATTAAAATGTTTCTTTCGAAATCCCTTTTTGATTGCGAAATTTACAGAATTTATCCTTGTGAAAAACTTGTTTTCAAGTTAACTTTAATTTTATTGATAACTTTATTTACTTATTTTGAACTCTTTTTATATTGCTTATTATTTTTTGTATTATATAAATGTACCTTTATTGTATCATTGAGGATATTTGATACGACTAATAAAAGTTTATTTGTAAAAATTGAAGTGTTACTAACCCTCATATAGAGCTTTTACTATCTCATTCCCTTCAAATTTACCCAATTTTGCTTTCAAATATCGTCACAAAACAGTTTTAGGTTGTTAAACCAAGAATGAACTAAGTGCCATAAAACATGCTAACTTATTTAAAATCATAATATTACATGTTTATAAAATTAATACATCCTTGTACTTACGAGTTAACACTCAAGACCCCGGCTCCGCACTAACGCGGAAATGGTCGTTATCCGTTAAACCCTGACCCCGCGCTAGTGTGGGTTTACACACGTGGGCGTGTAATCGATATCCGTTAAGGCAAAACTGATTTATTTCGGGTTTTTGTTTTTTTATGCTACTCAAGAGGGTTTGCTGCGTATGTGTATTTTTTTGTGTCGATTTACCTTATTATTTATGGGTGAAAATGATTTTTGAAATAAGATATTTTTTGCTTTAGAATACTTAAAATTAAAATATTTTACGAGTTGACTTTTACTTTAATTATAGTTAAAAAAACATACTGCTGTTCGTTTTATATTCTGTAATATTATTTAAATATATTTTAGTGCATTTGTGTTGGTCGAAGACAACACATTCTCGTTTCTGTGATCGCGATATATTTTCTGCTCTTGTTTTATTACATTCAGTGTTTAAATTTTTTTTTAAATGTTTGTGTTGTATAAGTTATGCGAGAAAAGAGGTAATTTAAAAAAATATTTCAATTTTTGCATTTTTTTCTTTAAAAATATTTTTTGTCTATGAAAAATCGAAAAGAAAATATCGTTTTTTACTTATTTCTGCTATGTTTATTAATTTTTTTGTGTTTGCCAAGTTAAACTCATCGGCAAAAATAAATTTTAAACGTTTTTTATTTGAGATTTTTTGGATGCTTTAAAAATTAAACAATTAAGGGTTATAATTTATTGCTTCACATGTTCATGGACATTTACTTTAATTATGCGTGTCAAATTTTTATTATTTTCGGTTCTTTTCAATGATGTCAACATCAGTTAAGTGTTCAGGTACGGCTCTTTGCTTCCAAGTCCTTTTTGTTTTAAAGAAATGTGTCGATTAAATAAAAATATATGATTTTTTAAAGAATTAAAGAAAAAACGCGCGAATCCGGCTGCATGTGCGAAATGTGCGGGTTTAAGCGTAACTTTGTCGCGAAACTGCCGGTTGCTTGAGTGTTAATTGGCATTTCAAATTTTCAAACTGATGTTGATGAATGGTAGGATATGTGTGAATATGGTTAATTTGGTTTTCCTGAAGATTTTGGAAACACCAAACATGGAAATTATACAGCTCTGTTGTACAAGAAGAGAGAAGAAATCGTGTCAGATGATAGAATATGTTACTGTTCCAAAAAAAAATATCTTTGTAAATCAATTATAAGTCCTCTGCATAATTGTTTTTTTTTTTGTTGTTTGCAGACTTATAGACTTGCCAGTAGTTCACTCCAAAAACCCGTGTCGATTGCACCGAAGCCAGCGGGTCTGATGTCCAACAAAAATTATACCAATGTTGTTAAAAAGATTTCTTTGGGAAACTTGCAGCCCAGAAGTGGTGGAATTATGAGTAAGATTATTGCAATTTATAATGTAAAATCCGAAACTGTTTCTTGGATGTCAATTTTTGCATGTTGAATACTATTAATTATGAGTGTTCAAAATTGTTAGGTGCAGACATGTCGGGCAGACAAGTCGTTGTGTTGCCTGGAGGCAGTGGCCGTTTGAAACTTGTCAGTGCTGGCGGGGCTAATATGGGGACTGTTCAAAATACAGCTCAGCTTCTGAGGACTCCGGCAACTCAACTAGTTAGAATAAGACAGTCCACAGCTCCCCCGCTTACTAAACTGTCAATTAAACAAGGTTAAATATATTTTTTAATACTATTTAAACTGAACTCATAATCTAAGAAATATATTTTTTTAAACAAGAAGACCTCTAAATCTAATAAACCTCTAAATGGAATTGACAGGTGTTTTTTCTATTGAGTGAAATATATTTTCTTTGAATTTATCAATATGTACAGTGGAATTGTGATGTATCGTTTTTGGAGAGCCCATTGAAAAACCAGAGGAATATTTTTTATTTTTGTGTTTTTTTTTACTGTGGGAAAACAATTAATGCGAGAATGATAGATCAGGGTTTCATTGGATATCTGCAATATTTTGGTTTAAGTTTTTAAGTTGTGTATGTTTTGTTAACTACAATTAATTTAATCATTCGGTCGGTATAAACAGATACTGTTGGAACAACAAACATGGCTACAAAAAATACTCACCCACGGTACTTAAGTATTCAAGAGGCTCAAAAAATGGGGCTGCTCACCAGCGGTAAAATTCATCAGGTAATATTGGTATATTTATGTAAATGTAGGTATATCTTTTATGTAGATCGATTGTATTCCTTTCAAGATAAAGAAAATTAATTCAAGGTAGTGTATTGTATTGGAATTTCACTGGTAGAACTCCATTATAATGAGCTAAAAATAACAATTACTTGGTTTCACTAGAATTTTTGAATTGATAGCTATTTCGGCTTCATGCCATTGTCGGAACTATGTTTAAGCTCAATTTAGTTAAGCTATATATGGGACCATTATAGGTGAAGTGAGCCATGTGGTATTTTAGAAAAAAATAAGTTAGATGCGTTGTAATATTCTGCACGTCTTAAAGTATCATAAAAGTAATCTCAGTTATTACTCATTGCAATAGTGTTATATCCGTAAAATAAAAATATGCAACCCACCAAAACACCAAGTAAAGACGTGATTGTACTTTAAAGCCTAAGAAAAACGTTTAAACATTTTAGTAGTTGGCTTACTTCACCTCTTGAGGGCTTATATAAACTAAATTTTGTTTTAGGTAGTCAGCTCATAAAATTTGTAAATAAATATGTAAAACATGAATTACATTGCATAACTGACTTTTTTTATTTTTAGTTATTATCGGTATCACCAGGGAAAATCGGTGTTGCGAGTTCCACAGCGACACCTGCTTCGATATCAAATATAAGACCTATCCGGCCAGTGCAAACTCTTTCAGCACTTAAATCCCCAACTAAAATATTGCCAGCACCGCCCCAAGGTATAAAAGTTTAAATTATTTAATGAAATTGCCTTAATTTAACCCTTTTACCTGTTAACAGCTAGAAAAAAATAACGTTTTTTTTCCTGTAAGCTAGCAATTTTCTAAAAACTAATAAAGGAAAACTTAATATTCATTTTATGAGTCCTTAAGAGATGTCGGACCCTTTTTCAATGATGCAAACTCAAAAAAATATTTATTGACGTCGTAATAATGACAACACACTGGTGGGTAGCGTGTGTGGTTAGTAGGTATGCGACACGCCGGTGGGTCGTTAGCTTTAGAGTGGTTAAAGACGAACATGATTATATGGTCAGTCAGGGCCGGCTCATGGCGTGTCTTAAGTGTGTGCACACAGGCGCACAGGTTCCGCACTAAGATATTAGTACTATCCACTCATTTATTCTTGGTTTTTCAAGGCACTTCGCACACAGGCGCAGAAATTCTTGAACCAGCCCTGGTCACAGTAAACGCTGTTGTCTCTTGATCCAACTATTCATCCGTATTCTTCTCTAATATTGTTGCCTTCACATAATTTTGATCAAAAAGGATACTGTCTTCAGCTATTCATTAGCCGCGGGCCTTTTTTTAATTTCTGGAAAAAAAAATATTTTAAAAATGGACTTTTTGAAATTGTTAGTTATTATTTTATTTTGTGTTTCCATCCGGCTTCATTTGGTACATTCGGGTCATCACATTTTTTTTCATTATCTTGTATTTAAATTATATCCATAGTTGAGAAATTATGAATATACAGTGGAACCTTTATATTTGTCATTAATACCAAATATGTAGTATAACGAATATATCGATGGCCTTGTGACATATAATGACAAGTCAAAATTTTGATATTTTGAGATATATTACCCATTATATTCGAATACCTCTCTTCTATAGCTCTACAAAAGTGCAGTTAGAAAAACTACCAGTTTTGGTATGCAAATGTTTGCATATGGAAATAAAAAAAACAATCTTATCTCAGTTCCATAAAAATTTTGTCAATGTTTCAATGAATTTGAATAAAGTTGAGATACATGACTAAATGATTTACTAAAAAGATGAGACAAATAATAATTATCGTTTCTTTACTACTCAGTTTTGATGTGTCAAAACTTTGGTCAGCCATGTATCAAAATTACCAATTTCTAATTGTAACACTATGGAACTAAGCCATCGATATGTAGAGACAATTTTTCTCATAAGAAATTCATTAATCTGTTCCCAGTAGGGATTCCAATCCGGATATTTGAATATTCGATATCCGGATATATTCAGTCCTTTTTGAACTATTCGATATTCGGATATTTGGGAAAATATCCAAATAGTATTTGTTATAATTTTTAATGAAATATGTTACAAAATCTACGAAAGATCACATCACAATTTCTCCACATTTAAAGAATAATTATGAATTCTCCGGGTAGTAGTTTTTTCGCCTTCACCCAACTCGGGTGTTATCAATATCTAGTTTGACATAGTAGTAATAGTAGTTTGACGAATCAGCTCGAATTCGGGGCTAAATATTTTGTATATGATATATTTGGATAAAAAAAAATAACAGAAAAGTTAGACGTGTTGTTTAAAACACTTCCAACAATAAAGCCAACGTCAACTGCTACTAAACGAGTATTTTCAACGGCAGGAACAATTAAAAACTAAAAACATTATTTTTAAAATATGCATTTTTGAAATTTGAATAAATGACTTTTATTACAAATGAGCTCGTTTTGGAATGTAGGTACTATTTAATGTAGTATTTTAGTATAAACATATAATGTATGTATATACTAAAAACTATCCAGGTATTTGAATACATCCGGATAGTTTCAATTTTACTATTCGATATTCGAATAGTTGATAATGACGAATAGTTGGAATCCCTAGTTCCCAGCCAGTAAAAATTATACAAATATGAAAGAAAAAAATCGTTAAAACATCTTTATTGTACTAAATAAGAAATGTGGAAAAGAAGGAATTAGTTTATTCCAATTCTGATCATGGGTCCGTTTTGCTGATTATGCAATAGTTCGATTTAATAAACTTGGTCAAACAACATATTCTGCACTTTGGCCAAATAAGGCAATACTTTATTAACTGTGTATTGATCCTTTACTTGGTGGTTGGCGTCCGAGTGGTTGATAATAATGGTAATTATGTATTCACATCCGATTATCTAATATACAAACGATTAGAAGGATTGCTTGGATAGGATAGGTATTCAGTGCTTTCACTGTTTGTTTGGACCCATTCCATCTTAAAAAGCATGATGGGAGATCCTTTTCTTAACCCAATGAATACGGGGCAGTTTCTTAATAATTGTTCGCTGCTGCGGGCAGATTGTGCCAACTTCTTCAAGTAGGTAATGTCAGTAAATTTCAAACTGTGAATCGCATAAAAACCGTAAAATCAATTCACAAAGTGCATAAAAATCACAATAATTTTAAAAATCAAGTGGATACAAACTATAATATTAGGTGTAGAACTTTGGTTCCGCCTTTTTTTTTCCGGAATTTGAGGTTTTTATTGTAAAAAACTGCTAATACATTTATGATTGAAAGTATTGTCCATCGCTGGCCACTACATTCTACCATCTTTCGGGTAGTGTGCGAATCCTGCGTTCATCATAATCATCTATTGAAGCAATCCACGGATCGATACTTCTTTTAAAAAATAATTTTCTAAAGTTGATTTTTAGCCATGTTCTGATCCAGTGAAGAATCAATAACAATTTTTGCCTTTTAGTGACATCGATCCACTACACAGCAAGGCAAATTTGACAGAATAAATATGAATTTTAACATGTGTTTTTTAAATTTGAAGTTGACTGTACCGAAACGCACAAATTTGTGCATACCGTATACACCGTTTTATTAATAGCAAATTGTGAGGCAGAGTCCCATTTGGATTCAAAGAATTCAAAAATTCTATGGGACAATTTGTTGCTTAGTTTTTATTTTCAGATTTCTTAAGTCATTTTTTAATCATATTTTTTCCAATATTAAGATACACACTATCAAATTACACACAATGCTCTTTGTTTTCTATGCAAGATTTAACTCGTCCTTACCATTGTCCTTACACAATATTACACGGGACTTATAAGGGCGAGTGTTTTTTTTGTTGTTATTTTTGCTGGAAATAATAGTCATCTGTGAATTTAATATGACAAGAAAAGAAAACTCGTCTCTGGGGTTAATGTATGTTTTAGACTTCAAATATGCATTATATTCTAAACCTATTCTAGAATATACATAAAACCAAATTTTTGATAATTATTCTTGAGATGGTTCTGGAAATCTTTTCATAGTGTGTTACAGGATATGCCTTGTCTGATAAACTCTAAATCAGTTATAGCCAATGCTGGCGAGTATAGCATTGAGTACTCAGAGAAAATAAAGATTCAATAGTACATTATTATTAGGTAATATAAAAATATTATTTTTATAAAATATTTTTTCTCTTTGGTATTTTCCTGTTATGTTGATAGATTGCATACAATTGTGTGCTCACAATAATATGCAAATGAAAGGTTGTATTTTTTACTTATTATAGTACCTTTCAGGTGCAGGGAGTGTTGGTAAAGTTATTTTGACATCAGCTACAAATCCCCAGAGTGTTGTGATAAGACCAAATAAATCTGCTCAGGTAATGACGCTTTTTTATTAAATGTTTTACTGATGTGATTGAAATTTGAATGCAATTTTATAAATTACAGTAAAGGTTATCGATAATTCTTATCCACTGGGTTTGCTGCGATCAGGATCATAATGTATGCTTTTGATTAAAGAAACAGGAATGTAAAGGTTATATATCCCTCAATAATAATTAACCTACCTAGTATATCTAAATATATTTATTGCTCATTAAAAAATTATCATCATTAATATTCATTCCATATTAAATGTTTGTATTCATATTCAGATAATGAAAGCAGATGGCCCTCTCACTGCTGGAAGTACAATCTTGGCAAATATGGCAGTCGGTCAAAAATTCAATTCTCAACAAATCCATCAAATCAACATTCCAGGAAAAGGGGTCAGTACATTTTAAATTTCTATAATGAAACAATTAACTGCGATAATAATGTCCTGATTTATAGATTCCTCAGTGAATATGTGAAAGCACCCGATGTAAAGTTGTCTCGTCTTCACTTCTCGTAAAGTAACTTATGGAGACAAATATTATTGTAAGAATGCTCTAATTGCTCATGAATTCTTATATTTTTTCAGGTACAATATGTACGCTTGGTCACAGCATCGAGTATCGGTCAACAACAGCCGACTGTGGCGCAACAATCTCCTATGAGAATAACACCGATCGCCTTAGCACCGGCTCCACTTTCCGCTTCTGCTGCTCACAGCACTTCTCAAACTAATCCTATTCAGTCTTTCACTCCGAAGATGGTTTCTGCGAAGCCTGCTCAGATTCTTCCCAAGAGAATTCTAATAGCGGATTATCAAAGTGAGTAGAACTTTCAATAAATGTTTAAAACATTATGTTGTTACATTTTGAAGAAATAGATTCTATTTTGTATCTATTGTATGATACTTATTTCTTTTGGCAGGTAATCTTATTCATGTCGGTCCAAATAAACCCCCTGCACTTGTTACAACTTCGTCTATGAAGAAAGGTAATATAATCAAAAAAAATTCACTCCTTGTAATCACTCGATGAGTTGTTGATTTTTTAATATTTTATACGATTATACGTAGAAAATTGTGGTGTAAAGAATTTTCAAAATGCATTTTTGTTATATTTGTATGTCTATCAGTTGCAGGAAAACCTCAAGCAAAATTACTGCCAGTTTCCTTTACTCCGACACTCCAGAAAATAAGCCAAGCTTTACCACCGGTTTGTGTAACAATGCCATTTTTTTTCTCTTTCATAAATGAAAATTTAAGCAATATTTCATTGCTTCACAATTGACATTTTAAATTTGTATAATTTCCAAGACAATATAACTCGCAACAGTTGAGACTTTGTATATAAGTAATTATTAGTCTTTTAAGTAAATCAAATCATATAAATATGAAAGGGTGTATTTTTTTTGCACTTATAAAATTACTTTTTTTTTTTTAAATATTGGTCTTGTGTCTCTTCTCAATAGTTTATAAATAAAAATAGTGTGACAAAAGAAAATAAATTTTCATTTGTCAAAACTTGATTTCAAAATTGCAAGACCGAGTTTCTCCCAGCCTGGCAGGAAATAGGTCTGAATGAGTTTTGCCAAATATTTCAGTCTTTTGTGAGTAAAATGGTTTTTAAAAACTTTTTTTAAAGACAAGTTTTTTTATACAGTTCTCCATATCAACACCGACTTCTCTTCAACAAGTCCATACTACTAATGTTACAAATCAAGAGTTGGGAGAGTTACCACCTGAAATCATCAATTCGAATAACCATAAAGTGGAATCAGTTAAACATGAGGTTAGTTTTTAAATATCAATTTTGTACATACAATTTTTAAATGAACCTTAGGCAAATGAAGTTTAATTTGAACCAATTGTAGAGTAACTCTCAGTTTCCCTCATTCCATTTCAATTTAGAAAATAAAGCGGATATTAATTAATACCTGACATTAATTTGCACCATACTTTTATTTTTAATCTTATCTGAACGACTGCTTCTAGTTACTGTTGTCTCATTTTTTAATAATCAATTCAGTTTTGTACGTCACATAATATATCAACGGAGGTGTGGGGGTGTAAAACATAAAAGCTATATTCTTCCTACCAAGTTTCCTCAGCATTATTCAATATATAGAAATTATCTGTGTGAACAATTTATTAAGTTTCATTATATTCAATCTAGATGGATGACTCCAATGAAAGAGGTGATGGAGAACTCTTGGAGGATGATCAGCTATGTCACAGCGATGATCAGGAAAATGAGCGTTCATCTCCAGAATTAAATGAAAATATTCAATCGGATACCAAACATATAGTTATGGTGCCCGCTTCTTATATTCAACAGATGCAACAACACAATGAGCAAAATGTAATACTTAAATCCTTAATACATAATGTGTTTTTCATTGTTATCTTAAAAATATAGTTTGGTCAAATCTAATTTTCTCTGAAATAACTGTCAATTATTTTTTTCAATATGTAGCTCTTCCAAATTTTTTAAATTTAATCGGGATCAAATTAAAAGTTCTAGTCTTAACTGGCCATAAATATTTCTGGTATCTTCTTTTACACATAAATTTCATCGATTGACATTATTAATAATTCTCAGAGAAAAGGTAAAATTTATTAAAGATACCTAAAATACAAAATAACTAAATAACACTTTTAATCGTATTAATATGACTTTATTTGGAATTTTATTACAAAATTTTCATCAGATTGTTTTAATCAATGCACTTTTTTCTTTCAGTCTGGTGGTAAATCTTTATCAATAGCGGCAAATGTTGAGATAAAGCAGGAGATCTCCGAATATCCTTCGAAAATCCTCGATAATTGTAAATATATTTTTTGGTTCATTGTTTGAATCCAATTATTTTTCGGTTTAACTGTAGCACTTTTCAAGATCTTAACTAAAATAAAATTAAAACATTACTATATTTTAATATTACCATATAGTAATAAAATCATTTGATTTTCAGCTATAGAATTAGGATTACGTCCTCGTAAACCATGTAATTGTACAAAATCTCAGTGCCTAAAATTGTACTGCGATTGCTTTGCAAATGGGGAATTTTGCAACCAGTGCAATTGTAATAATTGCAATAACAATTTGGAAAATGAAGAGTATCGACAGAAAGCAATAAGAAGCTGTTTAGAACGAAATCCGAATGCTTTCAGGTGAATAACCTCCACACTAATATACTTGTCAAAATAATAATCAAAGGATTTAAAGCATTTCCTGTATTGTGTAAAGTGTATTTGTCGGTACTTAAGCCACAGTGAAATAAAGCTTACTTATTCTTTTTTTTAGACCAAAAATAGGAAAAGCCAAAAATATTCAGGGACCAGAATCAATCAGACGCCACAATAAAGGTTGCAACTGCAAACGCTCAGGTTGTTTGAAAAATTATTGTGAATGTTACGAGGTGAAATTTTTGTTAATATATATTTATTTAGACTTTCACATTTCCTACATTTTTTTTAAATTGCTGATTCATTTCATTTTCTGCCGCTTTCAATATTCCTCTCATACATATTCTTTCTCTTCCATTCTATAATCTCAAATATGAAATTGGTCATATAGTGCACATTTATTCCATTACTGAGAATATTCATTTTCTTTTTAAATTTTCTGTAATTTTGTCTATGCAAAGATAGCTCGTTGAATAATAATAATTTTCAGGGAAAAATAGCTTGCTCAGCGAATTGTAAGTGTATCGGATGCCGTAATATTGAAGACTGCCTAGATAAAAAATCTTTGAGGCGAGCCAGAACAGAAAGTGTCATCGGCATCGGTGGAAGTCCCATCACTGAAAATTTTAATACCTCTCTCGCCAGAACTACTTCTTTAGTGCAAAATCAATCCGCTCACAGATTGCCTCCCGCATTGATTCCGACCAACAATAACAAGTAAGTTTTACAAATTCATTGAACTTGATTTGTTTTTTATGAATATTTAATTGTTCGATTTATATAAAATAAAAGATAAAAAATGATCATCTCTTTTTGATAATTTTTCAGACCTGTCAATTGACACGGTTAGAGAATGTGTTGATATTAGGGATTCTGAAGTCTCGGGTTTTTCAAAGTCCCGGGACTCGAGACGTGATAAAGTCAAAGTCCCGGGACTTCCCGGGACTTGGGACTTTTATTTCCCCTTCAATAAAATTATACATTTGTTCTTTCGTGTATCCTTTTCGAAAATCAATTAGTCCCAGCAGAATCGTTGGTAATAAAACATTTATAAGCTGCCTTGATTTATAACATCATTTTCTAGAAATAACTATCGGTGACATTATTTCTTGGAATTCTGTGCGATTATCCCATGCTGCAAAATTATTTAAGCAAACACGTCTCTTAAGTTTTTTTGTATTTCTGCATGTCTCTGCCCATCAAAAATGGTTATTTCGTATTACAATATATAAATAGATGTTATTTGAAACTTTTACAATTATAAATCCAAACAGCTGTTTCTTTTATAAGATCCCTTTTATAACCAATGTAAATTTATTTTAAATCAAAATTAACTAAGGTCACATTAGCGATTGCTTGCATCCAATTTTTATTTGTTAGAATGGTTTTTTCAAAATTAAAGTGTACAATTTGGCTTCCTTAAGTCCCGGGACATTTAACAACAAAGTCCCGGGACTTAAGACAGCTGAAAACCTTCAAAGTCCCGGGACTTTTGTCCCGGGACGTCTCGACACAGAATCCCTAGTTGATATGTTATTTTCATAACTAGCTTAGGATATGTGACTTCAAATTGAGTTATGTGTGCGAATTATATATTGTACTGAAGCTCTATTTCGTATTCTGATATAGGTTGAATACATATGATGGCGGAAGATTGGAGATTTTTGAATTATATAAATAAATATTCATGAACATTACATCGAGAAACATTGCAAGTTCTATATGAAAAAGTTGATGTTTAATTCTTCAACCCTTCAAGCCTAATTGAAATACTGTACACGCGGATCAAAAACATGCAAATATGATACCCTGTTTTATCTTCCATTTATAAGTTTAATAGTTAACCGATTTAGTTCAAATAATTTGATCACTACAAAGAATAGATTTAAATTTTCACTGTTCTACCTAGTTCAATGAGATTCCAAACATAAATTCACATTGCAAAATAAATCTCATCGTACCTACGGCTTTAAAATAAAAGTTTTATGCATTAAAAATACACATTAATTCCAATATTATATTTATTTTAGTAGACCTCCACCCAATATATTCACTAATGAAGTGATAGTAGCAGTATGTCAATGTCTGTTGGCTCAAGCGTCTACTACTGAAACAACGGAAGGCGTCGATAGTCCAAATATTGCAAAGCTAGTGCTTGAAGAATTTTCTCATTGTTTGCAAGAGATTATTGCGACTTCCCAGCAGGTGCAACACAAACACTCGAGTGATAATCTGACTGAATAATAAATAATAATTATGGTAAATTTTTTCTCGGTTATATATTTTTCTGCTGTTTTTTTAAAGGGTACTATATTTTATTTTAATATAGTAAAATGTTCTGATACTGGTTATATTATTTGTCAAACACATCTGCTATATTTGTTGTTTCTACACTAACCGTTGAAAATTACTGAAACAGTAGTTAGTGGCCATTAGGTCATGGTGAAAATAATGTTTATCCAGCCTATAACCAGCTATTTATTTTATACTTTTTGCTATATTGAGCAACAGTGAGATATAATGAATAAAGTAGATTTTGCGACAAGTATGCCAATCGATTCCTGAAAGCCAATTTTACATAATAAAACTGAGATTTTTTAATTAATCAACGTAAATGCAAAATCTCACTGTAATATTGATATTGCCCTGCAACTTCAAAGCGTCAGTGGGATAACTATATAGAAATAATAGCAAATAACAAAATAAAATATTATCCTCTATCATAAACTATAAATACATAAAACTAAAATTTATATAATTTTAAAAGTATGAAACAAACATTAATGTTTAACTATCACAAGACTAATATTTTTTATTTATATATTTTATTTTTATGTATATATTCAAGAGTTTAACCCGCCTTAAATGAGATTGCCTAGAATTGATCTAATAGCGGCACAGTGCTATCTGTCTGGTCATTATTTTATATATATTATGAAACTCCTTAATATCTACAGACGGGGTAAAATATAACACAGTGTGAACTCGAACACTCTTGGCTTATTTTGTAAATTTTTATAAAAGCTATGTGACTAGCGACCCCCTCCCTCGAGGAATTTGAACTCCTCGATTTGCTATATTTTTTCCCCGGTTTGTCTCCGACACTCCTTTTTTTTTTTAGCTCACCGAGGAATTTGAAATCCTCGATATGCTATATTGTTCAAATCTCCAAAATCGAAAAAAGTTGGCGACCCCCCAAAAAACCTTTCACGACCCCCTGGTTGGGAACCCGTGGTCTAAAGTTTGTGGCAACAGATTTCCAGCTGCTGTGAAGCTTTTAGCAGTCTTGTCGTAACCAATACTTAGCTAATAGCAATATTGTAACATTTACTAAAATTTTATATTTTTGTTTCAGTGCAATGGTCAAAATTAATGTCCGACATAAACCAGTTTGAGTTTCTATGGGAGAAGTGACAATTTTTTTTTTAATCATATAATATATTGTTTGTGTTTGGACGTACAAAATATTGTTGATCCTGCGACACCTACTATGTATAAAATTGTATAAACAACATTTTCGCGCTAATAATTTCTTTGTAATTAAAAAAAAAATGTGTTTGAAATCACATGGTAAAAAAATATACCCAATTTCTTGATATCAGTATACAGGAAGTCCTCGACTTTTGTGCTAAATTTGTTCTATAGGTTTTCTTGTATATCGATAAATTGTAAAAGTCCAATACGACTTAAAATCGAGCCATTTTATAAATAATAAGCATTTCAAAAGGATAGGTGAAAAAAAATTAACCCGCAAAACGTAAAAGAAATTGTTATTTATTCAGATACATTTACATATAGATCCTACGAACTATTCTAGGATAACAGTATTGTTTGCAATGCATCCTTTTTCCGTTTCATAAATTATTAATTTATAGCATGCATATTATCATTCGCAGTTTTCAAACTTTCATAATTCGTCTGGGATTAGGGTGGGATCTTGCTCTAAGCCAGCTTATACATTCTAGATCATATCTAAATTTGCAGCCATCTTGTTTGCTTTTATTTTTCAGATGTTTATTTTATTGCTGTTCTTTTGAAAATTACTCTTTTTTCAAGTTCCATTAACACTTCATTTCTCATTTCCGTTCAATAACTATCGATAAAATTAACAAAATCTTTATGATTAGGACCAGTTCTTTTGTTATTTCCAGTAGGTTGGTAGTAAAATTGTCAACTTATTCATTTAGCGAACTGTCCCTGACCAATTAAGGAGTGAGCTTATTCCATAAGTCACTCATGGTACATATTGAAATTTCACTTCAGGCATCACCAATATTTTGAACAAATATATGTGTCAAACTTTTTTCACCTGCCTAAAAATATGCATTACACTTTGATCCATTGGTTGATTAATGGAATTTGTATTCGGAGCAAGAAACATTTTTTTATGTTTTACATAATATGTACATAGTATTTATTTAATGTAAACACATGACGTACAGTAAAACAAAACAGAGCTAAGAATGTTTATATGTTTATCTTTAAAATCACATAAGTACTAGTTCACATAACTGGAATTTGAGTAAGTCGAGGATTTACTGTATTGCATTTACATTGGGGCTGTATGATAAGATTTTTGTTTTTGCATAGCAGATAACTTTAAATCACATCAATTTGTATAATACATAATTTCACATTTTTTTTTTAGCTCAAAAAATAATATAATTATATTTTATGGAGATGTTTTCTCATTCCATTCATGCCTTATGTCTTACGTGTTTTATTTGGTCAAATTGTTTCTGTTGACGTTTTTAAATTTTATTTTCTTGCATCACTGCAAATTTTGTACATACACTGACTATTTGATATTTTTTGAGTGACATATTTATTTTCTCTATTAAATTGCAATAATTCATTCTAAATGTTATGTCGAAATTATTCATTTTCACTTTGACCGTTAGCTAGAATTTGTTAGTTAATCTTTTATAGTGAAAGTTTTTCATAATCTGGCTAAAGTGTGTTTGTATGATTGTGTAATTGCACTCTGTGCATTTTTATTAGATACAAAATAAAAACTTCTGCCTTGTATGTATACTTTTTGAAAACATTTTTAATTAAATAACAATTTAGGACTTTGTCGCAATGAAAAAGATGTATGACATATTTCCTATTCATAATTTTCATATAATTTCTTAAATTTTTCTGTTGTTTCATTAGAAACAAATCTTGATCTTTAATCACTACTGTAAATATCCTTCGTATATTTTTCATAGACTTATAATAAATGGATCAATAATGAATAGTTAAATTATTTCGTTGGGTCTTCTTTCTCTGAAGTCTGAAAATACTGAAAATTATCAAGCACATCTGGGCTTACTTATCTCCATATAATTGTGTGCATACGGCATTTTTTCATTATAATAATATTAATTTCCGAAATATTAAATTTACATTCTCATTAAGCGGGTGGATAGTATAAAAAGAATCTTGAAAATAAAAAAGCGCTTTACATCAAATTTCTTTCAAAAGACAGAATCGTTTACCTAAATTGTATGTATAATAGTTACTTTTTCATATTTTCTCAATAATATATGTGTTTCAAATTGTGTTTTCGTAATTATTCCCTTTATTTATTCTCTTTAGTAGTAAGATTATTATTTATAGAAGTAGTTTGTTTATTCTTTGAAGAGAAGTGTTTGTTTGAATTTATTATTGTATTTGTATTCAGGTCAGTGCTATATTTGTATTTCAAATACCTTTTGAATTTAGCTTAGATTATTGTAAATATGTGTAAGTTTAAGATAGTAAATTTTATACGTTAGTACAAACAGAATGTACATTTTTATAAGAAATACTTAATTTTATTGAAAACCTGTTTTTTTTGTTGTACTCATTATACATGGAAACTTCATTTCGATAAAATCCTCATCCTTATTTTTTATTCAAACGACTAAAATTCCTACAATTATTTCATCCAAATTTTTATTTTTAATTCAGGTTTGTAAAAATGAGAAAAATCATTGGTCCATCAGTGGTTAGAAACCTATGATAAACCATCTGACAATCAATGAAATTGTAGGGTTATAATGCAAAACGCACTATTTCCAAAAATCAAACTTTTCAGTAGAGGCAAAAAACTATAGTGAACAACAAGCATAATATTATGATTGAATCAATTAAAAATCATACAATAAATTATTTTGAAATCATTGACCTGCTTGATAAACTTGGCATATGGTAAAAAGTATTTTTTATTCGTCATTTTAATGTATTTTTTTTTCGAAACGCACTATTTCCTTCAACTATGTGTACTATGTGTAAAGAAAATATTTTTTTTTCGAACAATATAAAAAAATATATTTAGGGAAACAAGTTGGTAAAAGATGGAAAAAAAATACAAAAGAAATTATTTTTCAACAACATAAGAAAAATAATATTATTTTATCCTAAGCGAAGATACGATTTGCAACCAATGCGTCTGTGTAAGCAGTGGTGTAGTGGTAAATAAATAGATCCCAAGGGGTCATTGATTTCTTCCCTGTTTTTTTTTTATATTTGTCCGAAGTTAAAAAAAAAACACAAGTTTTAACACTTTATAGGCGTAGAATGTAAGTAGAATGCGGGTCATGTAATAATACGTTTTTTTTCTACTGACGGTTGTTTGCGGGACACATAATATCACGGGTTTGTTTGTTAGCGTGAAATAAAATGCCGTAACTTATTACTGCTAGTCCAACTTCTTTGCTATATTATTAGGGTGGAAGTTAAGGCTAAGAAACTAAAAATCAACTGTATTATAGATTTATTTTGCGATCTCCATAGCTAGAATAGTTGGAGTCGTTTTACACATTGGATTATTTTTCATACCGCTTGCGTTATTGTTTCGTTTTTTATTATTCGAATATATTATTACCATTTTATGAGACGTTTTACTAACAATAATGTCCTTAAAAAATAATAAGTGACTATGAATATTACGCCGACAATTTATCAGATAATTCGCTCGTGAAATAATAATAATCAATAAACGTGTTGGTATATTGACTCGTAGATTTAATGGTTTCTTCAAAATAACTGCAGTGGCAAGTGACCCTTTTTGCCAATAAGCAATAAACCTTATAATTTATTATTACCTGAATGTTCACACATAGTATTTTTTTTAAAAGGAGACACATGTTTCTCCTATATTTAGGGCGTTAGATTTCACACTTACAGTGATGGTAAATTTGTAGGAATGAGGATTTTATACTATATTTATTTATATAATTGTATGGTATGGATTAATGTTATTTTTTATACAGAGTATTTTAAATATTTCATATTGATAACAAGTGGAGTGCTATCTACTAAATTAATAACAGGTTTTTATATTCAGCTTAGAAAAGTAGTGAAATTATTATGTATTCAAAATGTTTTCACTTTATTTTTAATGATTAAATGTCACATGATTTCTTTGAAAATTTCAGCTGTAAATATTGTTTGGCTTAGAAGTTTTGTTGATTTTAAGAATGTAATATATTATTGCGCTAATCACTTAAAAACGCCCGCTACAGGCTGGAGTCTATTATTTGGACCGCCCGACTAAGAAGTGTTAACTATTAAATCAATAAAAAAAAAACGCGCATTTTTTTTTATCAGGTATTTCTTCACGTTACACCGTTACATGTATAGATTTATTGTTTTATTTTTGTAAAATCCATCGGGTAGATCAATTTTGACATAATTTGAAAGTCTTTAAAAAAATTTGCTAGTCTGAAATTTCTATTGGAAATAGTGCACATTGCCATAACATGGAAATAGTGCGTTTTGCAGGAAAAGGTAGATAATTTCTCGTTGGAAATAGTACGTTTTGCAGAAAAATACGATTTTCAAGTTTAATAACGACGGTGTTCGTATCATTTTATCGTAAAACTAATAATACCAGTCGATTCATTAGGTTTGAATTACCTTATCTGCATACCTAACTCAATATCGCTCATTTTAGAAATAGTACGTTTTGCATTATAGTCCACAATTAAGGAAGGAGCTTCATATTTTGTATTTTAAAGAATATAATTTGACGTCTGTAAAGTAACTGATTGCATTAAAAATATGAAAGAAAGGTTAATATTATACGGAACTACATAATTTTATTAGTTTCTTTCAATGTTTTGACTTTGTATTCATAATTGTAACCTAGAATGATTTTGCATAACAGAATTATTTGCATGCAAAATTGTTTGATGTCAACTAAGTCTCTTGGGGAAGTGAATTAATTGGCATTGAACAATACAAACAAGATTTTTCATTTATATTAACACGAGCACGAGTCGATAAATATCATACACAAGACCCTCATAATTTTAGATAACAAGCATTTTTAGTTTTAAATGATTTCTATCAGGGCTTCTAACCGTTATTTTTTTCGATCCGGTTCAAATAAAAAAAATATATATCGGTTCAGTTCCGGTTTTATTTCCGGCAAAAATAATGGCAAATTATTTTTTAGCATATACCATCCATTGATACAGAAATCAATTACCTGAAAACTATTCTACTAATAGAGGTCTGCAAGGGCCGAAATTTTACAAAATTACCATACTTGAACCTGACCCGAAGTCCAGATTTATACTATTCTGCCCGAAAAAACCCGTTTTTTTCGTATTTTCAACAATTAACGATTCTCTATGGAACTGGTAATAATTAAAATCATCATGGTTGACTTAGACATGAACATAGTCTGAAATATTTTTCTCAAGAAATAAATTCCTTACCCCGAATCTCAATTGCGCTTGTCTGCCCGAACCTGGCCCGTGCAGACCTCTAGTGCACGCACACCTTAGCGAAAAAATTGGCCAACTACTAATATTTTACATTGGATTGCTTAGATTCAATGATTTTCTTAATAATTATTATATCATGTAATTTTATGACAAGACGATACTATTCTAGGGAGATCTTTTTTTCTGAAGCTTTTTTTGTAAGTTACCTGATATGAGTTGATAGTGAATACTAGACAGGTGCTCCTTTTGAAATATTTTTCTACTTAAAAAATTACACTGATGACTGTTTTAACTCTAAAAGTAGCCGTCAGGGAATTTCAGTTTTTGTCAGTAGGTTTTGTATTATTAACTTATCGTAAACATCCTTAGTTTAACAGAGATTCAATTTATGGGAATTGAGTGTTCAAATTATTTCAAACCACCATTCATTTTGGAGACATAATTGTAGCTGTTTTATGACTATACTTCCTGCATGCATAGCAAATAATTTGGATAGTCTGAAATACTTATTATGTGATTGTGTTGGAAGGTCTGTGTACTTGAAATATGATTGGGTTTCATTATTTTATTATTGGGAAAAAGTATTTCAGACCATTCAAAATAAATTTTACGCTTGGGGAATAGCATTACTGATAATGCTAATCCATAATTCAACTTTGAGGTAATGTTGATTTATATACTATATTGAAAAATTCTCAATACAGTGATAATTTTTTTCTCAGAATCCAATTTTTGATCATAAGAAAAACGTCAAATCTATACCAACTTTATTTCTAGGATTTAATTTTAATTACATAAAATATATAGTTGGCTCTAAACAAATATTTTGTTGAAGTCTTGCTGTAATAATTAAAAAAATGGGGTTATTTATGGATTGTCTTGTAAGTTTTTTTTAAATCTGGAAAATAACAGTTCTTTGTGCATAAGGTCTAAGTGAATTTGGTTAAATAAAAAAACACAGTCCCATAGAGTGTCAAGAATATTATTTATGTTTTTTCTTTTGTGCCATAATTGTTTACAATGATGTTAAAAACAATTTGTGTCTATTAAATAATTATTTTTTTCAAAATTTAAGAAATAATTCATATTTCACAGTGAAACAATGAGTGGTTGTATAATGTGTATTTTTTCACATTTGAATGTGTTATAAAAATATGTGAAAGATGATATTACATCATAAAGGTTTGCATGTTTCGTGACAATATTTATTTATTCTTTTTTTACATAACATTTGTAAATTTTTTAAATATTCTTGGCAGCTTTCTTTTGTATATGACTTCCATAATTCTTAATTCTATATTGTATGTTTAGTATTTGTGTGTTATTTGACAATATTATAATATTGCCCATGGCATTGTAACATATTTGTACAATAGTGTTTTATATTGAAAAAAAAATTGTAATATTACAATGACCTGAAATAAAACTATATAGAACATATACTTTTCTTATGATAAAATTGTCCACCAAACCCATCAAAATTGCATAGTTGAAACCAGCCTGTGAAAAAATGTACTAACTATGTTGACTGAATTGAATAATTTCAATTTACTCTCTGTTCACCGAGTATTTTTAACCTTTTAGCTGCCGTAGATAATTAATAGTAATTACTTAGCACGCCGGCTATAATTTGCAACTATTACTTTAATTAGTAATAAGTGTTACCGATTTTTGAGGAGATGACGGGGGTGTTCAGTGACCCGATATTTCAAGACGATTCCGCGCCGTGTCAGAGAGCGAAAATTGCGAGTCCAATTCATATTTCTCTAAATATTTTTTTATACAAATCAATTAACTCAATCATTAGGCTTCAGATTACAAAGAAAGAATTGGAATTACTTGATTTTAAATCAGTGTTTCTATTTTTTATCTATGAACTAGGAGTTTTTACTACAGGTGGCTTATTTTTTTATGTATAAATATAGTTTCTCGAAAAATATTGTATTTCTTATTGAAAATGCCTCCCGGGGTGGTCCGCCCCTCCCGCACCACCCTTGCTATGCCACTGAGTCAGCGGTGGGCTGCCAAAATCTTAACAAGGGGCTCGGTAAATGTCAGCCAAAATGCCTACACATTATAGATCAGTGTTTCTCAACCTTTTTGGCCCCGTGGCCCCTTTTGAGTGTCTTATTTTTCTGTGACCCCCCCCCATACATGTTTTGCACTACTATAGTATAAGTCTTATAAGAAATTTTGGGACCCGAAAGAAAACCCCATTTTTTTAGGTCTTCCCAGAATTTGAAATCAAAAATCCCAGAAATTTGCGGATATCCCAAAATGAATGTCGTGAGACTTTTTTTAGGTCTTCTTAGATATTCCAATTTCTAAAACAACAATGTAGGGATTTCGAAAAATTTGCCCGTGGCCCCCCAAAATTGTACTGTGGCTACCCTAAAAAAGCCCCTGAGGCTGTAGCCCCCCCGTTGAGAAATCCTGCTTTAGACCATGCATAACCCGTAGCCCGAGGGTCACACGTGGCTCCTTTGTTTTTGTTGTTACCATTAAATGTATCATCTTTAAATTAACTAAAATAATTAAGTTTTTCAGACTCGCACCGGGTAATTTTGTAAAATTTCGGCCCGTGCAGACCTATAATATGTTAATAAGTACCCCGAATTCTCTTTTGCGAATTCCTGTTCAACATAGCATGACCGAATGCAATGTAAACTATGCCCGTGTAAAGAAAGGATTGAGCGTACATAAAATTTCATTTTACTTGCGGCCTGAAATCATCATTAAAAAATTTAAGATTTCGACTGAAGGTGCTTGGTGGAATTTCAATATTAAATTTGAATCATTCAAATTATGTACACTCCCACAGATTTTGTCACTAACGACCCGGGTTTCGCCTTTCGGCATCTTCAGGCGTTCAAGCGTACTTACTAACACTACTAAGCGTCAGTTCAAGTTCATCCGTGCGCTTGAACGCCTGAAGATGCCGAAAAGCGAAACCCGGGTCGTTAGTGACAAAATCTGTGGGAGTGTACATAATTTGAATGATTCAAATTTAATCATTAAAAAAGTTGTGTTTGTCTGCTTTACACCAAGGATTGACGATAAACACCTTAAACTTGATTTTATTCAAACATAACACATGCTTGATTGACAGTTGGCTTCACTACCCTAGAACATCGTTTAGCTTCTGCACGGCAAATAGAAATATTTTGCACATTTTAATATACACATGGAATTCTATGACGTTTTAATGATATCCGGAATACAGTGCCTCCAAATTTTATTGCACCTGTGACCTCTCGTTTGCTTAACCCGGCATGCTTCTTGTGACTCAAAAAAAATGTTGATGTCTTACCTTTCTTTATTTTCAATGCAATATTCCTGCAACAACGAGTGGATTATTTGCATTATAAGATGAACTTATCTGATTAAGATTTCAAAATCGTGTACCTTGGTAGAAAGACTAGTTCGAAAAATATTTATTCCGCCTAGTTTTAATAATTCGCTCACTTCATTATTAATAACTATTGTTATTAGCATGTAATGAATTTTCAAAACCTCAACTCGCCATAATATCGCTTTCTTGAACAAAAGTGTTAAAGTGACTTCTTTGGTTTATTATCTTACGTACAGATATATAATATGTTTATAGTTCCAGGCTATAATAAAACCAAAAAGAAATGTAAGAAACTTATTCCAAAACTGCAAAATAATTACGGTAAAGCATTGTATGTATGTAAGTCAGTGGCGGTTCCTGACCTAAAATCTTGGGTGGGCTAGAGAAAAGCATATTTCTACTTCACCTTATACATTAATCATTAATTAACAAGCAAATTAACAAATACTACGATACTACTGCAATGCATAAATTATTATATAATAAAATCAATGCTAATGTAACTAAGAAATAATAGAATAATAACACGGAATCCTTAAATTCGTCTCTTTCAAAGTGAAATAACAAGTACCTACTAAAAGCAATACAGAACTGTCACTTGCTGTCACTGAAAGTCAATACCTGTCACTTTCATTCAATACAACGATATTGGCTTTGTGTGTTCAATGCATAAGTATGCGTAATGGGCTGAATCAGATCAGCCCCCAACGATCAACAGAAGCTTGACAGATTGAAACACTATCCTTTGTGATTGATGACGTTTCCGTGCATACAAATACAAAAAAAATCGAATCGTGCTTGATTGCGCCCCAGTGTAAAGAAATATTGCATGATATTGTCTGTGGTTACGGCTAAGCATCGAATAGCCCCTGAGTGGTGTTGCCAGGCTAATGTGACGTTACCTATTCCCTGTGAAGTATTTATAGGGTTATTGTTTTTTTTATGCCGGCTCAGTTTAAAATTGTAATACAAAACACAATCGAGAATATGATTGTAAGTAGACGTAACATTGTCTTTTATTGACAGAGGAAAATTAAAATAAAGATATTATATTCATTTGGGAAAGGTTAGTTATGCTTATAAATGTATTTATTTTGTTCAGCGGGTGAATTGCTGTTCATTTTTATTCAGCTATCTAAAGTTTTGGGTGAAAAATGCAGGTCGGGCTTAGCCCACCTAGCCCAGTACCTAGAACCGCCACTGATGTAAGTTCATAAAAATCTAGACATCTGTTAACAATATAATATCCAACATCGGTATTTTTCAACATAGTCAGACAAAAGACAATAAGCAACGAAGGTCTCTTTTATTAGTCAGCCGAAGTAAATGTTTTTTTTGACAAAATTGAAGGGGCAATAAAGACTTCTTATGTTTCAGAATAAAATGTAACCTTCTACAAAAATTTTAGCTAGGTACTACTGATTTCATCTGAAACGAATGATTTTCTCAACTTAACAAGGGGCTCGCCGGCCGTGTCTAAATTTAACATGGGGCTCGCGCGAGCCCCCTCCAGCCCACCCCTGAATATATGTTCGTAGTTCTGAGAAGAAAGCTGTAATAAATCAAATGGTAAACATTAGAGTTCGTCCTTCACTAAATTGTGCACAGTAAATACGGTAAAAGGGAAAAAACGTGTAAGGAAATATGCAAGACAAACAAAACAAAAAAACATCTGGAAACCATATAATATCAAACATCTTTGCTTGACCATTGCGAAACAATAGACGAAAAACGGTTGGATCTCTTTCTCTTTTATTATGCACCCGAAATAAGTTTATTTTACGAAGAATTTAAAAAAGGCGACAACTTTTCATATGTTATGATGCAGTAAAACCGTCAATGAACATTGCAATTCTGTACTCATTTGATTTGAGAATTTTAACAAGGGGCTTGCCGGCCGCAGCCAAATTTAACAAGGGGCTCGCGCGAGCCCCCTCCAGCCCACCCCTGCACTGAGTGGTATGTAAAACACAACCTCGACGTTTTGCAGAATTGAATATGCGATATTATAAAGACCGAAGTCCATTCATTCCGAGTCGCCGGGAAGAAAAATCAATTAGGCTTAAGTATCCTTCAGTCTCTTAGATTAGCAAAAAAATGATAAATTTAATTCAGATGAGATTTTTATTTCCGAAGTTTAGAAAACAGGTAATTCTGCAATCGATTGCAGAGAATAATAATTTCCAGCTGCCAGGTTATGACGAATCTCAAGCCACTGGCGGATCAAGAAAATATACCAAAAGATGGCCATCCAATTAAAAAATATAGATACTACATAATGAAGTGGGAAAATTTTAGTAAAAATAAATAATTCATCATGTATCGATTTTATTTAAATTTAATTATTATTACACACCCATAAAAAACTTAATGAATTATTTATGATTAATACAAATAAAAGAGAAAAGTTTCGATAATTGGTTGCTCTAAATTCTTCTCAGGAGATACACATGGCCGTCATGGTCTTCCCCCTAGATCCGACAATGTTTCGAACTCTATGAAACGTCGACTTTTCGTAAAAAAAATGATTGGAGAGAATTGGACAATACATAAATTGCGCTATTCTTTGACAAATTTGATCGATTCGAAAAAAATGAGAATTCAATTTCCGCGAGATATTAATTTACTGTTTGAACTCTGGTTTTAAAATTGTTTTTTGGCTTAAGAATATTTCATAAAACAACCCTCTTCTAAAGTGTTATCTTTTGAGTCGTAATCCTAATTAATACTTGTTAAGAAACCCGCGGACTCGATCTATTTGAAAAGTATTTTTCAGGTACACATACAAATAAATAATCCAATGACTATATCTGACTTGGTATCAAACTTCAACATTCACGGATGGAAGTTTGAGTGAACTTCATGTCATTCTCGTTCTTTTTTTTTGTTTTCAATGTGAAAGAGTGCCAAGAACTAATTCGCCACTGCGTATAATTATTCTGTTGCTCTTCCAAATTGTTATTACACCTTCACATTTGTTTGCACTCTGTAAAATTTAAATGCCTTGTGATTATTTTGAAATCTGATAATATTTGTATCCTTGCTTGAAGTTTCAGGTGGTTCTATTTTATCTAATCTATTCTGATGTTTTATCTATTCTAATAGATTTTATAAAGTAAATAACACCATTCAAGTAAGATTCATCATTCGAGCGGGGTTCGGCGAGTGATAATAATAAGATTTTTTTACATTGTTATAGCACATCATTCAATAATTTTGTAGGGTGACTAATGAAAAAACAGCCTCTTTCAAGGTGATACATTCATTCCACTTTACTCAGGGATGGGCTGGAGGGGGCTCGGGGGGGCTCGCGCGAGCCCCTTGTTAAATTTTGGCGCGGCCGGCGAGCCCCTTGTTAAGATAAGACAATTATTCGTCTTAGATCAAATCATTACATAACTGCAATTTCTGTAGATGATTAAATTTGAAAATTAGTTGTCCCATCATTTTTTCATTCAGCGTTATAGGCTTCCGTGTGGGACCTCACGGATTCGAGTTCCAGTACGAAACAGCATTTTTTCGATCGATTTATTTATTTTCTGTTCGAAGACATGGGTGTTTGCGATGTCTTGATTGCCTCCCACTCTTCCGATCCTTCCATTCAACTGGGCGCTACTATTAGTTAATCACTAGTCCTGTCTTATCCTTATCATGCTATCCCTATTACTCTCTTTGGAAAAGAGAGGTTGAGCGACTAAGTAACAAGCAGTTCTTGTAGAAAAATAACTTTTTTTGAGATATCTACATTAAGAGGCCATATGCTCGACATTGGGAGCGGGCATGGATAAAAAAATGAATAACATTTACCGAGCCTCTTGTTAAGATATTGGCAGCCCACCGCTGACTTTACTAACATTTATATGCAGCGGTGGGCTGCCAATACGTTAACAAGGGGCTCGCTTAATATCAAAGTAATTTATCATTCATATGCAATTATATGCTTTTAAATAAGCAAACGATTGTTACTTAATACACTTAAAATATGCAACAATATGCAGTTTACCATAAACTTATCAATGTAAATGGCTAAAAATGTACTACTGTGTATACTGGAAGCTGTCGTAGATAGTATATGTCAGAAATTGCAGTTATGTACTAATTTGATCTGAGAATATTGTTTTCTATTAATTTAACAAGGGGCTTGCCGGCCGTGGTAAAATCTAGCAAGGGGCTCGCGCGAGCCCCTCCGAGCCCCCTCCAGCCCACCCCTGTTTATATGTCTTTTGTTTTTTATGGACAAATGTTGTTTCAAAATGGTGACTACCACTAGTAGCCTTCTGATATCTTTAAAATGTTAGCTATTTCAGGCAACTTCAATTTACCCCCGCTTAAAATCAGTAAACCACTTCTCTACCATTTACCTACCTCTTGATGGATCAGAGTCCGAATAACACTTGTCAAGCCATTGCTTTGCTTGAAAGGTATTTCTTTTCCATTAAAAATCAATGCTTTATCTACTCACAAAATTCAGATTTTTCCATTGCTTTGAAACTTGCAAAAGTAGCGTCACAGCACCACTGTAACTTGTGAACTAAACGTCAGATTGTTATGAAATTTTGAAACGTGCTAATCTGAAGGTTAGTACTATCTAATAATCATACGGATTTGTCAATAGTTGTGCTGTCTATATGTGTATACCTACGAACTTATTATTTCACAGGCGCAGAAATCGAAGTCGACCCCGGCTCGAGGATTTGTTATGTTATCTTCATAATTTGTAGCGTTTCCTAATGCTGTGCTCTTTTGCTGAATAATTCCTGCTTGAAAACGTTTGCAGCTAGTGCAATAGTGTCAACGAAAGAAATCGAAATATCTGTGTAATGCTTTGAATCTCTGTAAATGAGAAACTATACAGAGAAAATCTTTTAAAACAATGTTTCGAAGTTTTTGTAGCATTAGATATTTTAAAATTTTAGACATTTAAAACACCTTAATGGTTAATAATAATAATAGCTTACTGTGTCTCTCTTCGACCCCAAAATTTCGGAACCTGTTTATTGAAAAGTTTTCATGTTGGACACATTTTCAAGCCTGCGTTCTACTTGTACAATGACAAAACAAGATGAAATAATAAAAAATAAACGTTATGTTACTAACTTCCGGAAAATTCATCGAATTTAAAGTACGCGCGAAAGTCTTCGCAGATAACTTCATCAGGATTTTGGAATCCTATTTTTAAATCTAATTCTCAAGCTTCAGTTGCATCTTGAGTTCGGTTAATTTGCCCTAAAAATAGCTTCCGTGTTTGTTCGTTCTTTCGGTATCTGTCATTTATAAATTTGGTTATCATGGAAATTATAAATTATTCCGCTAACTTTCCTGTGAAATTGGACAGTAATGAAGTTTACGGAAGGTAAAAAATAAACAATCAGCAGATCAAAAATAGCCGTCATACATGTTTGCCTCTACATATTTCGTGTATTCCGATTACTATGAGAGTTTTGTTCTAGGTTTCTGGTCGCCTCAAAAGATTTGAAAGCCGGTGAAATTGTTATGAAAGACGCTCCAGTTCTTGTCGGACCAACTACTTATTCGGACTTAATGTGCCTTGGTTGTTATATGCCACTGTCAAAAAAGCTACACGTGTGTACTAAATGTGCACTAGCTCCATTGTGTGGATCTCGATGTGAAGATTACAATGGTATGTTTTAAAATCTAATGTGGATGTTTTTCCAAATATGAAATAACTTACAATAGTTACCTATCATAATTATATGATCTGTAACATTGTATGTTATAGGCAAATTATGCCCGAAGCGCTGATGAAGTTTGTTTATATTTGAAATCCTAATTTTAAAAGAATTCTCAATTTTCATGATTTTAAAGAATGCATTGCAATGTAGTGAATGTTGTCTGCAGATGGGAGATAAAAAATGATTTTTCTATCTCCGCTTCCAATTTGAAGCCTTCTAATATAGGTATCTCAATAGAAGTTTTTCTACGAGACTAGCTTGTTACTTGTTACTCAGTTGGTCAAAGTCTCTCTTTTCGAAAAGGTTAGGGATAGAGGTTAAGGACTAGAGCATTACTAGTGATTAAGTAATCACATGCTCTAACGCTTTATTTTAGGATTGGAATGGTGGGAAAGAATTTTTTAGACATCACAGACACACATTTCTTGCAACAGAAATCAATAAATCGATTTAAAAAATTGCTGTTTTTATTGGGACTTGACCCCGCAAGATTTCTCACGGAAGAAATTGAAAAAAAATAGGATGTCACTGCTTAAGCACGCCACTGGTTCCCTGTTCATTTTTTACAGATATTTTTTATTACAATAAGGAATGCTTAATTCAACTGAGATTACTTCAAGCCAGATTCCATCAAATGAACGAATATTTGTAAATAAGCCAATTAATAAATTGTATTAATTATAGGTGTCGCTGTAGACCGTGACACTCCCTTACTTGCAATGACAGTAATAATAATTATTCCATGTGTATGTTTTTGACAGGTTCCCCATATGCAAACTATGACTGCATTGAATAATTATTATGATAAAAGATTTTGTAGTTCTCCTTTCTAAGATTGAAAATAATTCATACATTAATTTGGAAAAACTGGGATATCATTTTTTTATTATACAATGAAGCATAACAGTGCTAAAGTTATAAATATAAGAAAATAATTTGACTTGAATAAGATAGCATATAATCTAACAGGCCTTTGTGTGCCATGCATATGACATTTTCAAGAAATAATGTAGGTTTCTCATTTTTTATAGGTGGGCATACAGTTACAGAATGCATGTATTTTAAAAGCATCAAAAGTAAGATGTCACTTCCCACATTGATTGAATCATTTCACATGATAACAATACTAAGAGCAATAGCAATGTGCAAGAGCCACGACGAGAGGAGTTGGAAGAGTTTCATAAATTTGGAAAGTCATGTTGAAAAAAGAAGAGGTTTGAGTATATGGCACCTGCATGAAAATACTTCAAAGGTAAGAAAAATATAAATAAAACAAACATAATAAAAAATTAAATCTGTTATCTTAGTTACTCCACTTTGCTGAGTTACAAATTGTGACACATGTTTCGCCTCTTTAAGAAGCATCATCAGACAGTACCTCGGAAAGTTTACGAATAAACTTTGATTGATGAATTGATTTTAATTTTAAAAGTTATAAATTATAAAATAAAAGTCAGTTTTTTTCCTATTATACTAGACACGGAGGGTGTAAGATACATACATTGATAGTACTAATTACCAATGTTCCCGCTAAGGTGTGTGCGCGCACACCTCGCAAGATGTGGCCGCACACTTTTTTCCGTCCGTCGCACAGACCGCACATATAAATGTTGTGCAATAGATTTACATTTTTTATTTAACGGCTTGAAATGAAGAATTAATTTATCTAGTGTCAGTAATTAGGTGAGAGAATAACTATCAACATATTTGCGCACATTTTTTATTTTACTGAAAATTTACCGCACACAAAAGTTGATAGTCCGCACACACAGTAGAAAAATTAGAGGGAACGTTGCTATTTACATATATTATTAAGCACGGTTAATCTCAATGGAAATTAATTCAACAATGGTGATCCGCCTATTTCATGAGAACATGTTATTTACTAAAGTTTTCTTTCTATAAATGAATTTATTAATTTCCAAGAACTCCTAGCTATTCATTCTTAACTCTTTATCACTTACAGAATATAGTCTATATTGGAGATAATGGTTACTGTTTGAAGCAACATAGATATCATTAGTGGATCAGGTAGGAGCATAGATTATGAAGGGTTCAGATTCAAAAATTGAGACTTAGTATGTATACAATATTTATTGAAATTACGTTTACTTACAATGTGAAGTAATATAAGCAGCAGGTGTTTTTATCAGTCTGGTTCATTCACTCAACATTACAATATTTAAAGAGATTGAATGTAGAACAATAATGTTATACAAAGACTCTTCCACCATTGACGAGTTTTGAATGTAGGAAATGATTTTTTTTAACCTATCCTTATTAATCTATTCACAGATGTTACAAAATCTCCAGATTATATGCCAAGAAGATATCGACAATGAATTGATTCAAAAAATTGCCGGTATCATAGACGTCAATAGCTTCGAACTAAGGACAGCTCATAGTCAGGCAAATCAATCAAAGAATAATACAATATGTGGAATATATCCAATGGCAGCATTTATGACCCACAGTTGTGTTTGTAACACCCATGTAGGAATTGATCAATCTTTTAATATGATTATCCGAGCAAGCATTCCTATAAGTAAAAATTCACCAATATTTTTCAACTATACCAATGCATTACAGGTATGTAAATAGAATTACTTTGAGATCCATAAATACACATAACATTTATCTTTTATCATGCATTCAATCGTGAATCTACGAATTTACCAAATATTAATCATGAAGCTAATGGTGTATAGCAGCGATTTCCAACCTGGAAGGCGCACCTCCCTGGGGAGGCGTGGACTATTGCAAAGGGAGGCGCACACAGTTCAAAATATTTATTCACTCTTTAAAACGTGGCTATTACTATATGAAATAAAGGATAGGGAGGCGCAGTAACATATAGGTTGGAAACCACTGGTGTATAGTAAGAATAGTTAAAGAATTTTACTATTGGACAATTTATTGAATTTAATGAATTCATTGAATGTGATGCTCAATAATGTATGCATTCTGCTGTCTTTACACGATTATATTTTTAATACAATTTAACTTAGGTTCCTCCCAGATCCTAGGTGGCTTCTGAATGAGTGTTTATTCATAAATAAATTATGTTCTACTTTTGCAACTATTACTTACTTTAATCTTTGTATTTATTCCAAAATATTAAAATGAAATAATTTAGCATTTCTTGATAGTTAGACAATTATTTGGGCTTGGTTACCCCATCACAGAGCTGAATCAAAATAATTATTTGATTGATTACCTGCATTTGCAAAAATAGATCACTATATTTAAAAAAAATTTGTAGGGAACCATTCAAAGAAAAGAACATCTGCGGGAAGGAAAATATTTTGAATGCGCTTGTCAACGTTGTAGCGATGGCAGCGAGCTTGGCCTACATATGAGTTCCATAAGATGTTTTAATTGCAAAGATGGATTGATTGTTATGCAAAATCCTCTAAGAAAATCACAATTTTCCGCACAAGATGTGTGGTGCTGTCAGAAGTGTAATGATGTATTTCCTGGGAAACAGATTAAAGAGTGTTTGGATGGATTGCATAAATCTATTGAAAATGTTGATATTGGTAATATATATATTTTTTAATAAATATGTGGAGTAACAAATATTTAGGCGAGCTGTATCATTCTATAACAAGTTTTCATTTTGGATCCGGAGTTGGGACTGAATCAAATTTAATATTTTCATTGACATATTTGGCCATCAGTGCATTTTTTCTGTTTAATATGATAGATTTTTTAAAAATCGTTTCTAGATGCCAACAATGTGACGAAGATTGAAGACTTTCTAGTAGTTGCATTGGAACGCCTTCCAAAATATCATCATATTTTAATTGATGCCAAGCATTTACTTGCTGGCTTGCTGAGAGAGATTACTAATAGATTGATAAATGTTTCAAAAAATACAATCCAAAGAAAACTTGAATTGTGTGAAGAATTTATACCCTTGTTAGACATATTGGAACCAGGTATTTCCAGGCTAAAAGGTATTTTTTACTCAGCTGTCTAATTATATTTTTTATTATTTAACTCCCCTACATAAAATAACTTCACTGCATATTGAAAATTTTCAATTTATCCGCATAGGATGCATATACAGTCAATCCTGTTTTTATGCGGTTTTTTTTTTATGCGATTTCGAAGTTATACGATTTTTTAGAAATGCAAATTTTTAAAAAATGTTCTATATTTTACGATTTATAAATTTTTAAAATATTAAATCGAGAGCATGTATCGTTGTATTTTAGATAGAATAGAGAATGAATCATAAACACAATCGACATTTGGAAAAAAAAATACGATTTTGGACTGCTTAAATTACGTTGCATCTGCCGTCGCTGAATTAAGTCCACCTACTTGGGTGTGTTACAGTCGATGAAACCATTGAAACATCAGTAATATCAGCTGAAATGATCACTTTAACACGTGAAATTGGCGGAGAAAGGTTTGATACCTTTAGCGAAAATTATATCGACGAATTACTTACGGATAATGCTATACGTAACGATGATGTCATTAATTTAACTTTAACAATTGACAAAAAGCCATAAAACGATGACAAACTGGAAGAAATTCCAGTTCCTTCACTATGAAAATAATTCAAGAAGGTCTCCAACTTTTCAGTAAATTAGAAGATTATTTCATTCAAATTCTGAACGTGGTGCAATCAAGTTTTAACGATAGCTTAAATTTTTTATTTATGAAAATCTGAACAAACTCTGATCACTAATTTCATTGTAGGAAAAAACCATAGTTTTATGAAATTGATGCGCATATTATTTCTTCCGAAAAAGAGTGATTTAGAACCATATGCTTTAAAATAAACTTAGAATTGTCATACAGAGACTGAATATTTTTTAATATATTTACGCACTGTTTTTCCCCTAATTTTCCTATACTTTGCAATTTAGTCTATATTTATCTCGCTGTTTCAAAGTTATGCAGATTTTAAAATTTATGTAACGTATCTCCACTTTTTTTTATGGAAGTAAAGTTTTTTTATGCGATTTTGGGTATATTTTGACTCGCTGTTTCAAAGTTATGCAGATTTTAAAATTTATGGAACGCATCCCCATTTTTTGTATGGAAGTCTTGTCTTTTTTTGTGCATTTTTTTTTTATGCGATATTTTGTGGAACGCATCTACTGCATAAAAGCAGGATTGACTGTACAAGCGTCATCTTCAATACTTCTTTCAGACAACTGATTTGCAATATAGCTACTCCGTAGAATGGGACACTATGGTTGAACTGAATGAGTAAAATGGCGTATGTTTCTCATTTCCAGATTTATATAATATATTGGCTATTAAGTATAACTTTAATTCATTTAGGTATTATTTATTTATTTCTCCAACTAAGTAAAAAATATCATAAATTTGTATTTTTTCTTTAACCACGTCTGCTCCCCGTTAATATTGACATTTGGTTTTTTTTCTACGCTCATCAGTCTATCTTTTTCAAAAAGAGTAGTGGTATGAAGAATAGGGCTAGGAAATAACTACTGGCTGGTTTATTGCTCTCGCTTTGCCCCATTTTTAGAATTGTATAACTGGTGGGAGGATATTTTTTCCATACTGAGATTCAAGCCGGTGAGCTATATAAGTAAAATCAATGAAGTTCATTGCTTCATCATTTGTATGATATTTTTCATTATTTAAAGAATTAGTAAACACAATACCCAATAAAAAATATGATCTTTCGTATACGATTGGTTTTACCTGCAATATTTCATCAAACTCGAAAATCATTTGAGTGGTTGTAATAATTTTATTTTACAGCAATAACTTTGTATGAAATTCATACTGCCATGGTCCAGATTGCAAACAAGGAGCATGAATCCAAGGAAATATCAATTAATGAGTTATTGGTATCTTAAAACAGTCCAGATTACTAAGCATTTTTTTCCATTTAGATTTCTAGATATCATGTGATTGATTAACTAACAATTTATTATACTACATAATAAAACATTACAAACTATTGTGGTATCTATATAGTATAATTTATAAATACACATACTATTTAACTGTCGGTTATTGTTCCTTTTCTGTACCTGATGCAGTCCATGTGTCCAATATGAGTTGATTTTAATACCTTTGATCATAGAATTTTCAGGAAGATCATCAAAGGCCACCAAATATGGTCTGGTTTTATGCATGTATTTTTAAACATTTTCAAATTATTGTTTTTAATATAAGTATAGTTAGAATTAGTGATTAAAAACAGTCATTTGAACCCTTCCAATAAAATGGCACTAGTTTACAAAACCAAACCACCGTTTTAAAAAGAATGGATATGAAGAAAATTCAAAAGAACACTGAACAGCCTTCAACCTCTATTCTACATCCACTGAGAAAAACATACAAACATAATTGTTATGTCATTACTTAACAGATTCGCAAGACTATTTACTTTGTAGGTGACACCTTTTCACATTCTGACATTGTGAAAAATATATCCATTTTAATACATTGAACAATCCATCATCAGAGCCGATTGGAATTCATTTTATCATCTTTGTTGATGTCCATCAGAACATACATCAAGCTACATTTTATATGTTCGTTATCTTTGAAGTGTATGTACACCCTTAATCCGTTTTTTTTTAAATTCCATTTACCTATAAACTGTAATGGCTTAACTATAATTTAACCCCCCCTCCCCTTGCAGATACTGTGTATGAATTTCCTTTGAAATATTTTATGAATTATATTGTTATTGCATATAAATTCCAATCAATCAAATTTTCAGCACATTTAAGACTTTTTCAGATTGAATTTTTTTATTGAAATATATTGTGGGTAAGTACAAACAGTGGCGGACTGGCCATACATGCCATGTTGTCTGATGGCAATTGGGCCCTCTATATGTTAGAAAATATGGGCTCTCAGTAGAATAGTATTTATTTTTGCCCTGACTGGGCCCATTTGACACCTGACAACCAATATTTTCAGACCCAATCCACCACTGGGTATAAATATCTTATAATTATGCCACTGCACCTATCTGTTCTATAGAATAAAGCCGTTGAACCCATTAACAAAACCTTTCCCGTCTTTAATATGACACTGTAGCGGTAAGTACTTTTATATTTAAATTAAGACAGATTCAAATATCATTTTTTTTAAATTTTGCAAAGATTATTATAATAAGTTAGTTGGATGAAATTTCAATAAAAAAAACAAACCAACTGTGATAAATAAACAATCATTACAAAAAATATTTTGAATATTGGCTTTGTTATCTTAAGAAATGTGAGGAGAAAACTGATCTATTATTATTTTGTTAATAAATCCAATAAATTTAGTTTTTCTTTTATTATTTATCTGAATACATATCATATTATGTTTTAACAATCATTTTTAATCAAACTCTTTTATTTTAGGTCAAACTTGATAAGGCAGAGAAATTTTTGAGAGATTCAATAAAGTTTCTACTCCTTGAACCACACTCGTCACCTGAGGGATTACTTTGTCGTCAAGCAATGGACGAATTGAGAGTGTTAATAAATACTCAAAATAGTTTAAGAAAATTAAATATTGTAGAGATAAATACAATAAAGACAATATAAAGAATTATATTTGTCATAATAAATAATGACTTCATAACATTACAAATATCAAGATTACTGTTTACTATTGAATTTCAATTAAAAATATATATATACCTACTAGCTGTTTTATAAGTACTAAAAGTTGTACATATTTAAGAGCATGATGGTCCGCAGTATGGAGGCTTCAAATAAAATTGTAATATATGTACATATAAAAACTAAAGGGTTTTAATCATTTTTTGGATTTTTTATGTTTCAATTACATTGTTGTGCGTACATTCTTTTAATGAAAACTGGTTGGGTGCCAGCAGTGACGTTCCTATGTTATATGCTGCCCCTAGGCAGAGTTTAAAGTAGCGCCCTTACTATTTTTCGAAATAAAATTATGACCAATGATTTTGCGTTTACAACCCAGGTCATTTCCGTTTGACGTTATTGATTTATGCTAAAGTGCCGCCATTGGTAAATGTCATATTTAAAGAAGATTTTTGCAATAAAGTTAAGTACTGTATACTTATCGGTCATAATATTATTACCATTAAAAATATCTTTGTAGCATTTTTAATCAAAGGCATTGAGGCATCATATTTATTCTAAGCCAAATTTGTGTATCAAAAATATTTAGTCTTTTAAAAAAAACTATGATCATTTGCCGCTCCCTAAGACTTGCCGCCCCTAGGCAACTGCCTATTTGCCTATGCCCTCAGGACGTCCCTGGGTACCAGTCACACATCTTTGCAGAGAGTGGAAGGGTAGTATAGATTAAAAACGTTACAAACATCGATGCTTTAAGTAGATACAAATTTATAAAAAAATATTCCTTCTTTTTCCATTTGCATTATGAAATAATACTTACAGTACTGTTTTATATTTTACAACAGCAACAATTGTAAATTAAATAAATTGGGTATTTTTATATTCAATATTGTTTTTATTGGGATTGTTGTATGATTCATGAAAAGTTAGATCACTTTCAATCCATTTAAAATTTATTTTGCTCCATAATGAATATACTATCTTATGTACTGAAAGCATAATAGCAATAGCCATCGTATTTGGCTATCTAATCATATAAATATTCATATAATATATATACTTAAATATATATTCATTTATTTTGATATAAACAATATTTATATGAAGGGCTTATTAAATCTTATGGACAATGTGGAACGTGCCACTCGTAACTCTTTTATACTAGTATTGTCTCTGTTTATACTACTTATCTGGCTCGATACTTTGAAGGCCAAAATCAAACTAAGGTTTCATTAAATTTTCAAAAAAATAAATAAATTGCATGATACTTTACTCAACTTTTCTTTTAGTTTAGAAAAGTTTTTTTTAAATTATATTTACATACATACTTAATATAATGTTATAAAAATATCATGTCTGCTAATTTTTTTGCATCTTCCTTTGCAATAATCTCCATCTACCAGTTTGGAAATCGTTGCACTAACCTACAAAAAAAAACATTTTCATTAAAATGTACAATATGATTTTGAAAATAAAATAATCTGCTATATTTATTTATAGACCAATATAAAATAACAATACACAGATAAAACAATATGATTGCTCCAAAATCTAGGGGGCGTGATAATTATTTTTTCAAAAAGTTTGAAAGCTACTGGATTAGTGCTCATTGGGCACTTCTACTAAAAGTGCAGTCTTGATAGTTTTATATATTTCTTTTAACTAACTGAAATTTTCTGTATATTTTTATGGCATTTTTTAACGATGATAAATGATTAAAATGACTTTCGTAATTTGATGATTTATATAAATTTTTTTAAATATTGGATTCAGACAAAATAAAAAGAAGCAGGGAAAGTTATTTTATGGTAATGGTAATGTGAAATCACACCTGACGTTGGTACCTGTCTGTGCCGGCTTCTGAGGTTCACGTAAATACAGATCATAGATAATATACTTAAATACAGATTTAACATTACCGAACTGTCATAATGCAAGATTTTGTAATTGATTAGATTATTCACACACGGTACAAAGCCTCTTGCATCGTTTTAATAGATTATGAATTTATTCAATAGTTCTATAAATGTGATTTTTTTACAAACGCCGCATTTTTATTACAATTACGTGTATTTTCATTTATTATAGTATATACTTTTCACTTTCAGATTATCTATAAGAAGCACTATTATGGTTGACCAATACGCTGTTTTGGCAGCTTTTTTACTGACAAGTGGTCTTATTTTCAATTTTTCTCTTCATAAGCTAGAAGAAGGACATGTCGGAGTTTATTTCAGGGTAATATAATTATATTTTGATCACATTTAGCATTATGAATACCTACAGTAATCTCGCGATTATCCGGGCTGGAGTTAATTCGACGGCACGTACGGATAATCCTAACTACTCACTCACTCAAGTGTGGACAGAAGTTAGTGTTGTGTTATGACTAGGCTTACCATTATCATAAAGCTCCAAATCGTGGCAGAAGCGGGAGCTTGGAAAAAAAGAAGCAAAAATTGTTTATTTACACTTTCACTGCTAAAAATGCGCAGTTTCATGCTTATCCAATTATTGTTTTTGTCGTTACCGTCGTCAAACAGAACGAGTGCCAAGCCGAGAGTTTCCTTTATGGTTATGAACCAACCTCATTTTAATTTCGACAATTCATTTTACTCTATTCAATTTATAAAGTCTTTAGTTATCAGTATTTAATTTATTACTGATCATCCGAATGGTGTATTGCATTTATAGCTTCAACAGACTGTTCAATCTCGTCCCATTTTAGTACATTTTGCAATCCAACTCATATGAAGATCTTGGCGCCATCGAAACTGTTTTCCCACAATTCAATCTAAGAAATGAGTCGTCTGTAAAATAAAGTTACCTCCATCATAAATCTATTAACATCCCGGCTACCGAGTTTTCTCTACAACTGTTTCGCACCTTGCGGGACAAAGTTACTATCCATCTTTTCCTGAAGATTAGATTTCAATAGTTTTATCTCCAAAATAATGTCTGTTGCGCTTGTTTTACTTTTTTTCATGAGTAACACGGTCTTGTTAAAATTATTCATTTGTCAAATTACAGTCGGAACCAATGTCTGAAATCGGGACAGAGCTGGTCAAACCGAGACATATGGTAGGTCTAGTTGTGACCAATCTGATTGATAGTTTTGTCTTCTTGTCTTCTGGTTGACTGGAATTGGAAATAATATCCGCATCACTCGTATGATTAAAACCTAGTACACCTAAATCGTAGTCTATCCATTCTCAATGTTTTCCTTATTAACATTAAGATTTAGTTTTGCAAAAAAAAAAATATGGACGAAATATTTAATTACTAAGTAATAAAATGCAAAGCACACCAAAATCCAACAGATAGACTAGTCGCCCGGCTATGCGTGTATAACCTGGGACGTGTTGAATACACAGACGCTAGTCAACATTTGACTGCATGCACCGCACAGACGACTGTCTCGTAGCAACGATAATGGAATGCGACCGTTCAATTGGGGGATTTGCGACGAATATTTCAAGCCAGGGTGTAATTCGGGGTAGTGTAATTGTGGGTTCCACTGTATTACCTTTTCCGTTGGATCCGTCGTTTACTTTGTGAAAATCATTTTTAAACAAAACAATACCTTATCTAATATTTATATATCGGATCAATTGTTATAAATATGACTATTTCAGGGAGGTGCTCTACTTCCTGTGACCAGTCAGCCAGGATTTCATATGATGTTTCCACTTTTGACAACCTATAAATCAATTCAGGTAAAGAATCTCATAATCAACAGAATTTTTGTTTCGTAGTCCGTTTGTATGAATTTGTGAAATGTTTATATTATGGATTACTTATACAAAAATTATATATTTGAAATGAGTCAATAAATATCATATGTACCCAGTGGTGTAGTGATAAATAAATAAGTACCAGGTCGGTCATTGATTTCTTTCCTATTTTTTTTATATGCGTCCGAAGTTAAAAAACCACAAGTTTTAACAATTAAAAACTGTACTTACTCACATTTTATTAATTTATTTTTGTAAAATCCGCTGGGAAGATTAATTTTGATATAATGCTTTTAAATTTTATGAACAGTATTTTGAATATTTATGTACTTAAAAAATTAGTTACAAATCAAAAAAATGGCAGGGCGGCACCCTGGCTCATTTTCAGGTGCAAGGTCGCCGACCTGGCCCCACTACACCACTGTATGTACCTTAGTTTACCATAAACTTTTTCTGAGATTTTGATGCCAATCAATTCGCTGTTAGCAAGGGAATGTTTTAAGTTCAGAATAATCAAACCAGTCTTTTTTTTGGTTGAAAAATAAGGTTCAATATTGAGTGTGAAAAGTCCAAGCCATAATCTAAATCAGGGGTCACCAACTAGCCAACTGGCCAGCGGGCGCCATGGCGCCCGTCAACTAATTTATCAAATCATAAAATTCCTAGGATTTTGAATTTGAAATTCCTCGGTGAACTAAAAAAAAAAAACCAGTTTCAGGTTTTGAGATTTTGAAAAAATGAGGTGCTCGCCGCCCTACCAATATTTTAGATTGCACTCTAGGGTCCAAAAAGGTTGGTAGCCCCTGATGTAAATCATACTAGGTTAAGTCCTTTTAAGCCAATTACAATGCAGCAAAACAGCCCGACCACGCTACAATTATTTGTTTGACTGCGTGCTTTGAGTAATGGTTCCTCTTCTTTGTAGTGTGATTGTTATGCTAAAATGGAAGATAAAATAACAAATTTTCAGCCACATTTGACTTATAAGCAGCAAAAACAAACCAAAGTTCATATATCTTCTAGCAAAACTGCCCAAGTCCATATTAAAAGCCTGTTTTATTTTGTAACTATTGAACATATAACTCAAAAGCAATGCCCCTGTAAGACAAGACGCGAACCGAGTACTACAAGGTTCTCTGAAAATTTTTGATGAAACAGAAGTAACAATGCAGCAGGCTTCCAAGTACCATTATTGGTACACATTGTTATTTTTGTTTCGTTAATCTTTTTCTCATAGAACCTTGTATCACTCGGGTCACAAAGAGGCTAGCTGCGCGGAAAATTCAAAGGCTGCGTAGGCCAATTCAACAAATGCGCAGCGAAATTTGTCATATTTGATATAAAAAACTTTTTTTGTGTTTTGATTGGCATAATAAATAATATTATCATTTGATAATTTATAAATATTTTTTTACTAATAAGTGTATTAAATAAAAAACAAGAAATAACAGAACTCATTTGATTCTTTTAGATAAAGTAAAATCATGTACAAATTAAAAAATAAACAGAATGAAACAAATAATAAGTTGCTAATAAATTTATTCACAAAATTTCTAACTTTTTATGTCATTTCTTACAACTAATTATATTATACTCCATTAAGATCAATTTCTTGTTGTTCAAGTTGAATTATCTAAATGTTCAATTTATTTAGGTCAATCAGGGTTATTCCAATTTAAAAAATATAGCTGGACTTGGTTATCTGACTGAATTTGCTCGTTATAAGCATTACTCGTAATATCAGAGAACAGGTATTTTTAAATGCTTACAAACATACTCATCACATGAAGACATGAAGTATCTGGAGCGGTTACATAACACAAAAAGTCGCAATTCAATCAAAAATACACAATTAGAATTTATTTACTCACCCGTTATGCACATATTACATTTTTCTGTCAATCCACTTTTCTTATAAAATTAAAACTTGATGCTTGTTTGATTGTTTTCACTCTCATTGACTACATTTTTGCTTGGTATGCCCGAGAAGTACCTTGTTATAAAAGTGAATAAATGTATGCAGAACACCATAAACTAAAATGTCAACGAATGTTTCCTCATTACATCTGAGATCTCGCTACTTCCGTGATCGTAATAACCGAGTTCAACTGTATATTATTTGAATAGTTGTACTGGAGTGCGCGCCAACTCAGAATGAGTGTGTGAAGGCTTTCAAATTGCTGCGTGACTTAGAGAGAGTGTTGCCCAAAATGTGTTGTTTTATTGTTAAAGTAGTCAGTTAAATATATTATATATTTCATCAGGTTTTTTTTTTTACTAGCTCTAGAAAAATTGTCAAATCAAAATTTTGTTCTGTGTGACGTAGGTGCGTATGATATTTATCCACTCAAATGTAAATTCAGTATCAATAAAATTAATCATACTTTTAAATGGTTAAAAATATGAAATAAAATCACTGGGTCTTTATTTAGGTAACCTTACAAACTGATGAAGTTGTCAATGTTCCATGTGGCACAAGTGGAGGAGTAATGATTTATTTTGACCGAATAGAAGTTGTCAACAAATTGGATGCAAAGAGTGGTGAGCTTAAAATTCTTTTCCAAAATAGTTCCACTGTGTTTCTCCATAGGACACAGCCCCCCATACTTAGTGACATTATTTTAGGTTATCTAATGTTCACCTATGCTGGTGCATCTAAAAATATTATTTTTTTCAATTGCTAAAAATTATTGTGCAAGCGACATCTATTAATGAACCCGGCTAAACATTCAAAATTATCTTAGTTTATCCATATTTTAAAATAAATTCAACAGATTTTGCGAGGATTACCTACCAATCTTTGTATACAACATATGCGGATTGCATATAGAGGTATTTTTATATACGAATGTCAATGTTCCCTCTAGGACGAAATGTTAGTTGCGTAGAAAATTTGAAGGCTGTGCAGGACAATCTATCAAATGTGCGGCAGTTTTTTGTTATATTTTATATAAAAAATGGTGTTTTTTTGTTTTGATGTTTGCACGGTAAAAAATATTATCATTTAATATTTATTAATAAGTATTACTAATATGTGTATTAAATAAAACATAACCAAGCAAATATTTAGAAAATAAGCAGAATAAAAGAAATAATCAGTCGCTAATAAAGTTATTAGCATATTTTATAAATTTAGAAGAAACATTGCATACAAGTATAACTTTACAATATTTAAATAAATTAAATCATTGAATTTTTTACACATGTCGATGTTTGATGTCAAATGCTATTCTAATTCTATGAATAAACATGTATATTGTCATTTTAGTGTTGGATATTATCAGGAACTACACTGCTGATTATGATAGAGCCTTAATATTCAATAAAGTTCACCACGAGCTCAATCAATTCTGTAGTGTGCATACTCTACATGAAGTCTATATAGATCTATTTGACCAAATTGATGAAAATCTCAAAAAGGTGAGTAATTCAATGTTTTATTTTATTCACACAATTTAACTTCACATGATTTATATATAATTGCCCGCTGTGGTCTAGTCGGTTAAAGCTTGCTCTACCGATCAGGCGAGTCTGGGTTCAATTCCTGGTAAGGTCAATCATAAATTAAGATTTTTTCAATTTAAATTTGAGATCTAAGACGTGGGTGTTTGTGATTATTTGGCACATTGGCATTAGCTGTACTTAATGCCAATTATTTTTTTAAATAAAAATATATATAAATATATGTCGGATCCTATGGCGCAGCGGTTAGCGTTGTCGCTAGATCTCACGGGCTCGAGTCCCGGTATGAATAGCATTTTTTCGGTTGATTTATCGATTTCTGTTGGCATCTTCAGGCATTGAAGGCGAAACCTGGGTCGTTAGTGACAAAACTTGTGTGAATGATATATTTTATATTTTGATAATTTTATTCCTGTATTTTTTTTAATTATCGGATTTTGATCAATTATTTTTTTTCACAATGGTGTTATTGTTTACCATTATGATATTTTGTATTCTTGTAGTGTGGTATTATTACATTCAACAACATTAACTTAATTAATTTATGATATCAAACACAAATTACGAAAAAAAAAATCTTTTTTTTTAAAAACTCCAATTTTTAAATATATTTTCTCCAATAATAATGATCGCATCTGATATCTTCCATAGAATTCTTTTTATTTTAATATAAAAAGCGTAAGTTTGTTTTTTGAATAACCTGTGCTTTCATACAAATTTTAGTTGGAACCTTGTAGCACTGAGGGTTTGTTTGAATTTCAGATGGACAAGGTTCTAATAAAAGTTTAGGTATTTCTAATTAACTATGAAGAACTATTTTTAACAATATTTTATTGATAGTTATATCACACCAGTACTATCATTGATATATACCATTGGTCGGCAAAGTGCGGCTCTTTGACCCCTTAAGTGCGGACATTAATAGACAGATTTGGCTCCCAATATTTTTAAAAATTGTTTGCAATGTTCATATTTGGCTCTTTGGCGAATAAGTTTGCCGACCACTGATAATATACAATCAAAAAAAAATTTGGAAACATTTACATTTTTCAAAATACAAGCATCCAAACTTTCAAATGCCCATATTCTTTTTGCTGCAGCTGTCCACATAGAACCTTGTAGCACTCGGCTTGCGGTATGTTAATTTATGTTTAAATTTCATTTTCCCAAAAATGCTCAAATCAGAATGTTAATTACTTACTGATTAAATTATTTGTAAAAATATATTGATTTTTGTTATAGGCGTTACAGATTGATCTGAATGACATGGCACCTGGTCTTCAAATTCAAGCTGTAAGAGTTACTAAACCAAAGATACCCGAAGTTATACGAAAGAATTACGAGTTAATGGAGAGTGAAAAGTCGAAACTTCTTATTGCTGCACAACACCAGAAGGTTTACTTATAATACTTGTCAAATAAAGCTATATTTTCAAGAAATTGTTGTTTACAAAATTGTATATTTCTAATTTAAGATTTCGACTGAAGGTGCTTGGTGGAATTTCATTATTAAATTTGAATCGTTCAAATTATGTACATTCACACAAATTTTGTTACTAACGACCCGGGTTTCAAGTTCAGGTCAGTTCAAGTTCATCCGTGCACTTGAACGCCTGAAGATGCCGAAAGGGGGAACCTGGGTCGTTTGTGACAAAATTTGTGTGAATGTACATAATTTGAACGATTCAAATTGTATATTTCTAGTTTCAAAACATTCTGAATTATAAGAAAACATAAAGTTGTGGCTTCATTGTTCATGAAATGTGTTAATAACAGTATATTATTTATCTTGACCTATTTGTCATCAATTCCATGTATAGCCTCATAAAAATAATTCTTTACATAGTTTCCTGTTCAAGACAGTTTTACTGTGCAAGTCACTAATAGTTTAAATTTGTGAAAAAATATTTATAAAGAATTATTCAATTTTAGGTTGTTGAGAAAGAAGCTGAGACTGCTCGTAGAAAAGCGTTAATTGAAGCTGAAAAGGTTGCTCAAGTAGCCAAGATAATGAATGACCAAAAAATTATGGAAAAAGAATCGCTACAAAAGATGGAGATTATTGAAGATTCAATCCATATTGCCAAAGAACGAAACAAAGCAGATTCAGCATTTTATCATTCTGTAAAACAGGCAGAAGCAAATTTTGCTCTTCTAACCCCTCAATATCTTGAAATGAAAAAATATGAAGCCATATCCAATAATAGCAAAATATATTTTGGCACCGATATTCCTAGCATGTTTGTTCATGCCGGAGTAAGTGAAGTACTCGCACAAACCGAATCCAATAATAAATAATTTGATATTCTAAAATGTGTTTTAATGAAATCCTTTTCTTAAATTTTAAATGAATTATTTTTTTAATAATTCTGAAAACGACTATCGCACTAGCCAGTTAAAGAAAAAAGTTCCGTGCACACGGTTTTTTTGCTTTTTTAACACCACCCCACTTCCTCATCACATTTTTATCAAATTGTCATATTATATCAGACCCCCCCCCACCTAGAAGGTGACGTCATATATCAGTCAAGACTCCTTTAGATAAGCCACTGCAGATACTGGAAAATTGTGAAAGGCAACAGTGTATTAACGCTTCAGGGACATATGCCTGAAATTGATATTGAATAGCGGCTTTGATTAATACCCAATGAATAGCTGAATGAGACATTGATGTACAAATAAACAAAAATATATATATTGTTTTAAAATACTCTTGTGATGACATTCTCAGCAAAAAGTCTTGAAAGCAGTGGTTGTCAAGTTTTTTTTTATGTAAAGTTGTTACTCACAGACTGGTGCTTTATTGCTGCTATATGGCAGCGTTAAAATGTTCTGACCATGTGATTGAAGATATTTTTTCAACATTTTAAATAACACTTGGATATATCGATGCCTAGCTACATAGTACTACAATTAGAAATTGTTAGTTTTGAGATATGACTGACCAAAGTTTTGGTGCATGTAAACTGATTTTTTTAGAGAATCATTTAGTCATTTATCTCAATTCAATTAATATTTATTGCTTGACAAAACCGTAGAGCGATAATTCAAGTTGTGTATAATATATATGTATGTATGGAAATGAGAAAAAATGTTTGAATTTTATTATTTGTATAATATGCAAACATCTCCCTACTTAAAAAAAAAACGATATATTTATATAAAAAAAGATATATTTATATATATAGGTATTCGAATATAAGGGATAATATAACTCAAAATATCAAATTTGCCTGAAAACAGGATGTCTGGTCACATTAGTTATACTACACATTATATTTTCGAATACATCTATATCTTCTATAGCTATGCAACAGTACAATTAGAAAAAAATATTACATTTCTCTCAGTAGGCAGATGTTTGAATATGAAAATAAAGAAATATAAAAAAATCTTCTGTTTCGAAAAATATGGATTGAATTGAGGTAAATGACTAAATGATTCACTAAAACAGGGTTTCCCAAACTATATAGGTGTTCTGCGAACATTTGGATGGTAATCTACGCTGCAACACATTTAAACATATTGTACTTGATATTCGAAATCGAGTGATGATGAATCTCCATTGATGTTTAAAACCTCAAATATCTAGGTATAAGTAGAGATTTTGAATCACTAAGAGCTTAATTTACTCATATTTTTAGGTAACATGTCTTAAAAATAATATGTGATTTAATAACATATATTTTTTTCAATATTGTCACAAATATGAATTATCCGACCTAAAATATAAGCTGTGTTCCGATATCATTTCCAGATTTGCGAAGTGTTCCATTGCACAATAAGTTTGGGAAACCCTGCACTAAAAGATTAGACAAATAACTATGATCATTTTCTTAAAACTCGGTTAAGATGCGTGAAAACTTTGGTCAGCCATATCTCAGAACTATCAAATTCTAGCTGTAGCACTATGGAACTAAGCCATCAATATTTTGATTAGTTATAATTTTAATTCCCCTTCACCTATACTGCACTAGGTTGTAACCTTGATAGATGAAATATTAAAGTTGATGAGTGTATTTCACCACGATGAGTCGTGGTGAAATACACTTGGTTTAGTAAGGTGTAAAAACTTGGATTTGATAACTATTTATTTATAATTTTAAATTTAGAATGATGCTTACAGAGACAACATACAAAAATATTCGTTGTATTTTAATGTACCTCTAAAAAGTTTTTCAATTTGTTTGAAAGGCTGTCTAAAAAAACTTATAAATGAACTTAAAACTACCTTTAACCCTTTCCGGTCCTATATCGAATCTCATTCAACATCGATTTTATTTCCGTGGGTTCTATGTCGAGTGTCATTCGACATTTTTTTCTTTATTGGTATCGAGTTAAAATAAGTTCAAATGTATTGAATATTTTTTTTCCATTCGTACCTATTACAGCTGTATTCCGAGCAAAGAATCAAATGGTTTTTATGAATATTGTAATGTGAAAACGTATGCCTGCAATGGATACAAAAGGGTCGTTTTAGGGGCTGGGTCGGCTCGCACAGCTCGGGTGCTAAGTTCTGCATTCTTCTCTAAAACAGTAACACTTGCTACGTGCACTTAAAAATTATTACCGATATTTACTATTGTTCTAATAATTCTAACCTTACAAAAATTCCTAAAATTACAAAAATTCCTAAAATTACAAAAATCGCAAAGAAACTTTATACATATATTGTATAACATGTAAGACAAAACCTGGGCTATGATAAATGCTTTCACCGTAATCATACTTTAGAAGTTTTTAAAATATAAATAATAAGGCCATTGTATATATTTCGAAAAAAAATTATACTGTTGCTATAAATTTAGTAAAAAAAAAATATAATTGCAAATATTAGTTTCCCTTGTGATACTGTAAATATATTGTGGACCGGAAAGGGTTAAATAACATTAACTACATTTTTACTATTGATTTCTGTTGACATGGTTGTTTGCGATGTCTAAAAAATTCCCTCTCACTTTTCATAACTGAGCGTAATGAGTTTGCCATCAGTCCTGTCTAGCAATATCCCTCACTATTATCTTTGAAAAACATAGGTTGAGCGACTAAGTAACAAACATGGAAAAACTTGTTGAGATATCTTCATTAGAGGCCATATCCATCATATTGAGAGTGGACATGGTTAAAAAATTAAATATTAATGAAATATACCCAATTTTTTTAAAAACCAAATCTTCTCAATATTGGCATAGTATATGGACAAGGATAGCCAAAATCTTCAATAAATTGATAGTGAATTTGCAATTGAATATCTCATTGCAGAGAATAGGATGATTGGCCTCACATCTTTACAAATTTATACATTGACTAACCATTTTATCAATTTTTGTAATAATACATATGGGGATTGATCATTAGACATAAAAATATAATCGATAACCTGTGCTCATAAGGTGGCAAGAAAAAGGTGCCAGAACAGTTCTGGTGTGTTCTAAGATAAAAAAAAAGCGGTGTCAATTCTCTAATTTCTTTTGATAAATCAGTTTAATTTTTATTACGACAGGCGAAATGAATAATGTTATTAACACTTTCAGGTCTGCGCCCATGATAAAGTGTAGGTATCGCAAGCAGCAGCTGGTGATCAATAAGAATCCTAATATAAAACTTAAAAGGGGAGAACAGTAATAAATGCGTGAAGTTTTATTTATAACTTTATTAAATTAGTGTTTTATAAACATACCAGCTGAGTTATTGATTTGCAATAATATTGAACACTCAAGGGATTAATTATATCAGAATTACTTAAACCGGCGTAGTAATAATACACATGATATATTTACTCATCTTAAATATACATTATTCAATCAGCTACCTGAGACTAAAGACACTATTCTACTGGTTTGGCCATACGATCCCAGAACATAAATTGGCAATGTTTTTCAAATATCAAAACAAAAGATATATAAAGCTGTGATATATGATAAAAAGTAGAATGTGCAGCATTTATTTTGCCAAGAAGTATAGTTTCCAAAAGACGAGACATTGATAACATAACTCTTAAAAATACAAGATAATGGTGGATTACTATCTTTTGTACACGAATGGAAAGGAAAGTATGTCAACAATATTACATAAGTATCTACAGAATGTGGTAATCTGATACTTCGGTACCGTCTTAGGCCTCGAGTTCAAGGGATAAGCCGAGTTTGTGGCCGCCTCCGTTGAAGTTTTGTCCGTCGATCAACGTGGACAGGGTCAACGTGATACCGTCACGCAGCTTTTGTTGATATCCTAAACCGATTTGGCTGGAGTTGTTCAGTTTGCAGCGCACGCTAGCATCGCTGTCGAGGTCGTACTTGCATCCGACACCGAAGACGGTATTGTTGGAACCGGCGGCCCAGTTAAGCGAAATTCCGCAGTCCAGATTTGGTGAAACTTTTTGGTAGATGGAACCGCCGAACTTCTGGCCATCGTCCACGTTTGTGTGTAAAACAAAATCACTTGAGGAGAATCCGACAGAGATGTTGTTCTTTGTGATACTGCGCTTTTGTGAATCGAACTGCAATTGGTAACCTGCCAGCCACGACTTGTATTTGAAAACAGCTGAAGCGTTCACCATTGGTCTTGCGCGGTCAATGTCCACATCGCAGTTGAGAGCGCAGCAATCGTTGATGTACGCAGACTTCAACTTGCCAGCTTTGCTTCTGTAATTTACAATATTGAGTATACGTTGCAGATAGGTGAATAAGATGTCGGTATCGATGTTCTGAATGCAGATTATTTTTTTAAGGGTTCTGGCCATTAGACATTGTGAAAAAGTAACTGGCATTCAGCAAATAACATAGTTTGAAAATAGATGCATTTGGCAGTAAGCCCAGACAATCATAAGAATGTGTTTCGACTCATCTTGAAGATTATATATGTCGAAATAATAATTGCAATAAGCACTCAACCTTGATTACATATATTGTCTTCAGTAAACTCAATGCTCATCAAGAATTATTAATTTGAATAATGGCTTTATTTCACTTAGTTTAAGTATTGAATAACACTTAAATAAGTTGAACAATAAACAATGCAACAATTTTCTTTCTTACAGATTATATTGAATTTGCTATGCAATGCATGTATTTTTTTTCTTTTTGGAGTAAAGGATTTTAATTTACCCGGTCTGGGGTGCAAAAGATCCATCGAGGGTAAGCTTCAGGCCCTTGGCGAGTTGATCCTGAACTGTGACGTCAGAAACAAAAACATTGTCAGTATTCCATTTTTCTGTGAAAGTGAGACCATATTCCTTGACTTTGTATTTTGTTTCTAAGCTTCCGAATACCTGAAATAATTAGAGACAGAAAAAATTAATATGAACTTTCATTTGATACAATGTTTTCATTTGTAATTTATCATGATTTATACGTCAAAGTTTTGGTAGAAATCGGTAATAAAAATCAGGATAGTTAGTTAGACATTGATTATATTTTAAACTTATTGCTATTAAAATGAATTTGGTATCTAAACAGATTCCCCAAAATGTCACAGCAAGTATTAGGTATGAACAAATAAAAATATACACCCAGTAGTAGATTTATAAGTTTATCAATACCTTTCCAGATTCTTGGTTGGAGTTGATTCCGCTGTTAAATTCAACACCAGAGTTACTCTTGGTCTTAAGGTCCAATTTTAAGAAGCCAAAATGATACCCTTTGCCAAAGACATCGCGGGAGTGCTTTCCAAGATCACCGTATGCTGGGGGAGCCATTTTCTGTAAGAAAAATAAACTTGATCTTATAAAAAATGTAATGCGTTTTATTACCTATAAGGAAAAATAACAATAATGAGAATATAATGAACTATGCACAGCTACTCTGGTTGGAATTGGTTTTTTTATTATCCTTTATTCGCTCACGCGCTTTGGGGATTCGGAGTAGTTCACTGCTTAAGTAGTTTTTGGCAAAATATTTTTGAAAGCGGTCAGTAACAAAAAAAAAAGATCTTTTAACAATATCACAATAGATGTTACAATGTTAAGGCATTGTAAAAAATAGTGAAAAAATTGGTAAGTGACTTGAGTAATGACAGTTTTAAGTACAAATAGCATATTTTTTTAATGTTGAATTTTGACAATTTAAGAATAATTATTACTGTAAGTCGTGATAAATTTATAGGTACTGTGTGACCGCTATACTAGTGCGTGCGGGACCGTGGCGCTGCATGCATTTCCGGTATAACAGTCGCAAAAAAAAAGATTGCCAGAATTTGAAAATCTTTATTGCGTAATAATACTCAAAAAAATATATACGTTTTTAATATAAATAGTAAATGAGTTTCAATATGTACTATGGTTTGCCTTGATAATTTATATCGGTTTTTAAAACCTTTAAAATACTTGGACAAAGCGTCGGTATTTCTTTTCTTAGTTTGTAAAAAGATTGAACTCTGCCTGATGGCAAAATCAAAATCGTCTATTATGCTAGTTTTTTTTTCATAGCCTATGTTTTGTGAGTGATTTTATAAGCTTGTCTCCTGTATTGACCATCTTTTTTATATTTTAAATTGTTCTTACACTCACATCTATAATTAACAAAAATGGAATAGCAAAAGAGAGCTGTTTTGGAAAAGGTCATTAGGATTCGTTCATATTTTAAAATAAGCCATTTATATATTGCTAAAAATATTTAATATACAAAGTGTGTTTAAAAAACAGTTATTTTATTATTTATTGTTTAAAAAAAACAAATAATACTTTGACTCGCAATTAAATCAAATTTTATAAATTTCCCATTTTTTTTAAATTGGGGATTTTTTTTAGAAGTTGGTAATACAGTGATTTCATCGCTGTCATTTTTGCAATTCGTTCATTTGCTTTTTCCAGTGGAATTAATGGTGATCCGTTTAACTTTTATTCTTTACAAAACTTGGTTACATTGGCGATGATATTTTTAGCTTGAGAGCGCGAAGGTTTAGGCATGATTGAAGCGATAATCAGTATGATGACGGCACGTCTTTTCAATACAGACTAAACTCGTGTGACTAAGTGAGGTAAGTAGAATGCGCTTTGCGGAGGGGGGTTGCATATTTAGTTTCAACGGTCATCGCATTTCCGTGCGCAAACTTATAGAAGTCAGAGTCTAGCTTAATATTCAAGATAAGATAATATTATGCATAATCATACTAAAATGAGCCGTGTGAGCCATTTAATTCCTCCAGTAATTATTATATACAATTATAGTTGCAAGTGACATTTCTTAATTAAAAAAGTATAAATTGGAATTGATATTCTTATTGGATATCTCTTTTTATTTAAAAATCATATTCTTATCTTAGAGGATGTACAATCAAATGATCATTATCCAAAATTAGATACTTATGCAAGTGAATGGCATAGAACTTGAAAATGAAAATCTAGGTTACCTACACCGATTGACAATCAACTGACACATAGTCATATAAAAGAAAGCTTGAATTTTCACGCCACAAATCCGTCGAAATTGAGTATTACGTAACATTGGCATTGATGTGTAAATGTAAACGGTTTTAAAATGGAAGATATGCGAATGAATGATGATCGCGGCATTGTTATTTTGTTTTTCTGTGGGCGATTCGGATACATTTTCAATCGGCCACCGTGTAAATGGCACGATTCGCAATTCTACAAAAAATGACTGAATGCTTCAAGAATCAATAACATTTGAGATAAGATACGTCGCCAATGCTGGAGATGAAATTTTCGCATGAATAGGTCAAAAATATACTATTTAATTGAAAATTCTCAGAATATCCACGTTAGAACTAAAAAAATACGTCAAATAAACGCAAGACCGGCATTTTCTCAAGTCGGTTGCCTTGAACCTAACCTCACTTTCATAGAACAGAAAAATTAAAATATTTGTAAAATTGCTATAAAGAACGGATGTAATTTAATTATACTCACAGTTAGAATTTAGGTAATGATAAGAATTACAGAATTTTCCAAATTTCTTCTCACACGGAAACCCCGGATGCAACCTAGCCAACCAAGAACTAAACTGAAGTTACTGTCGAATAACGTCGCAATACACGAGACGCAACGGGATCAATTTAAGGTTTCGAGACTTTCAGAATTCTATGAAAAATATTTCAATTATATTATTAAATTCACGGAGAATAGTATAATTGACGATATTTTATAGTCAGCATAACGAAACAGCTTCTTATTCGATAAATTCATAAAAACGATTGTGTATAATCTCAAACCCATACATTTTATTTGAAATGTCAACTTGACTTCTTTACTAATATTATTCACTCAAACCTAAAAAAATCAATCAATTCTACAAATAATTGATGTTAAAAAATACTTTTAATATATTATAAAAATATTTTAACAGATAAAAACATGTAAAAGTCATAAGGTAATGTATTGAGTGCTTATTACAAAAGCGCGCTTACTTTGAAAGTAACAGAAATATTACTCCATTCATATTTTATCACGAAATTTGTTAAGTCAAATATTTATCACTATTAGGCCAGCCGTAAGTCTGGGTGGATACATCTTGTAAAATAGAATATAACTATTTTTTCCCCAATATACGGCTTGTCTTTTTAATGTCTAATATTGCAGATTAATAGATTTTTTTAAAAATGAATTCATAATTTTTCACAATTTTCTAGAACTTAATTTATGGTAAAAATTCTGATTTGCGTGAAGCTATAATAAATTTGAGCAGATCTTACTGCTCTTTTATTGTATGATTAGTTGTTTTTACCATAATAATTTGTCTAACAAATATCTAAAACATACATATTTTTTACATGTTGCAAAATAACGCAAACAAAAGTGATCACATACGTTCACGCAAATATTACAGAGGAAACGTTTCTCTTTATTTTTCATATTTATCTCAATATCTTCAATGTAGGAAAACAGTTTCAGTCTTTCTGGGCACTGACTATACTCGTTAAAGGATACATTGTCTAAAGTAATACTATTATCACCTAAAATATATTTGGTAGGCTTCGTCATTTGTTCATTGCTAATGCCATTTTATAACTATGATATTTTTATATGAAACTAAAACCGAAATTCTTAACTCATACACCAAAACTAATTGAACAAAACAATTCAAAAACAAAACTAGAACGTTTATCAACAATTTTAGAAAATTGAAATATGTATATTGAAAGTTTTTTTTGTACTTCTCCACAGGTGGCAGTGTAATATGATTTTAGTATAAATTTTTGGGACTTTCCATTTATAATGTTAAGAGTAGGGCTTGCAAATTCCCGTCAAATTTCAATTACCGGTAAACGGTAAATAATTCCTCCCGTTACCATTTTACCGGTAATTTATTGGTAAAAGACAAACGTATTAAAATCATTAATACTTAATATTTGTCCCGCAGACTGTGGAGGATTAAGCACATGGGAGGCCCCAGACGCAATAAAATTTGAAAGACACTGTTTTTTGGATAACATAAAAACGTCAGAAACTTCCGAGTAAAATAATAAAATATATATAAAAATCTAAACAAAAAGTATGTGTTAGTAAAAACACAATATTCCTTTGTACTTCATTCCACTTTATTTAATATGTCAGGACCGGTTTCGCTCATTACGAGCATCGTCAACTGATAAGAAATATAATTTAACAATGCTATTTATACAAAAATGAACAGTTATAAACAACAATTGGCATTGAAAAGAAAATACCAATTACATTAAAAGTGATTCTAAAATAGCACAAAATTAAAATGTTCAACACATCTAACATATAATTAAAAAGTCATCTCAGATTAATAAATTTAGAATGGGGATTGAAAGTAATTATAAACATAATTAAAATTTGGGAATTCTTTGACAAAGTGATACAATGAAAATAATGACATTAATAGAGTGAATAGGCTTAATGATAGTTTCCTATTTTTCCCCGCTTCCAAGTAGTTGGTAAGTGTACATGCTTAAACAAAATCGACAGCCAGGAAGATTCGGAAAAAGAAATTTTTCAAAGACCATATCAATTCTAGCAAAGAAATATATATATATAAGTATATACATATATATATTTTAAATTATATAAAAGAATTGTTAACAAGGGCTAATGCAATGGATAAAGTAACGGAAAAAGTATGTGGGTTAAATTATTGTATGAGTTATTTTTGAGGTCCTTAAGATTCGGAGCCCCCAGCGAGCGCCTCATATGCTTGTATGGTAATCAGCAGTAGCGAAGCAAGGGGTTCGGCAGGGGCGAACTACCCCGGGCGGCACATTTTTGAAAGGCGGCATTTTCAAAAATAAATACAATATTTTTCGAGAAATTATATTTAATGATAAAAAAATAAGCCACCTGTAGTATAAGCTCCTAGTTCATTCATAAAAACCGTAGAATTGCTCAAAAAACAAAATTAGAATAAATATTGGGGGCGGCAAATTCAAGGACCACCCCGTGCGGCAGGACCCCCTCCTACACTTCTGGTAATTGGCCGCTAGTGAAAACAGATTTAAACAACCGTTCTGGTTCAATACTACATATTAATAGTTGGTCGTTACGCCATTTTATTTGTAGAATATTTAAAAATATAAATAATTCTTCAATTAACAATTACATGAATAACACAATATTACTTTTAGGGTGTTCACTGTCAATACTTGGTGGAAAGGCATTATATTAATAAAAACACAATATTCCTTTGTACTTTATTCCACTTTATTTTATAGGTTAGGGCCGGTTTCGCTCATTGCGAGCATTGTCATCAGTTGATAATGCTCGCAATGAGCGAAACCGGTCCTGACCTATTAAATAAAGTACAAAAGAATATTGTGTTTTTATTAACACAAATTATTACATGAATACACAAATAATGAAGAAAATATAACGACTTATGTATAGTATTATGTAAATACTTATGTATAGTGTTTTTTCCCATGTAAGGCAAGGCGGTGGAACGGCGTTGCTGTACCTTTTTTCTCGACATTTTTAATGTTTCTTTCTGTGCGATGTATCACAGTCTTTACATAGCGCAATAAATTCTTTGATTTTTTAGCTGTCCAGTGGTGCAATTGCATTTTGGATAGCGATGATAGATATCAAGCTGCAACACCAAACTGTATCCCCCGATTTTATCTTTTGTTTTTTTGAATTGCCTCCTTATGGAAGCAATTTTAAAGACGTATTCACGTCAATAATCATGTAATGTATTCATTGAAATTGTTCTTAAGTTGGAAACACGTAACAAAAAAAGGCCCACCAAACTGCCAGAAGATCGTAGAAGAGCTACATCGTTTTCATACTATTTGAAAATAGGTAAGAAAAAACTCCAACATGCTTACTGCAACATTTTGTATTGGACAGTGGACAATCCGTAACTGGATTCAAAAAAATATAAAAACTATGTATAATTTTTCTATTATTATATGGATGAAGTTAAAACAGGTGCATTGAATTGATCAAAATACTTTTGATAAATACTTTTGAAAAAATAAAATTGTTAACTCGTATCAAACATTCTTGTTAATAAAAAGTTTATTTTACTAATATTGTGTAACAGATTATTTTAAATATACATAATAATTATTTTACTCCAAAGTGTCTTTCATTTTCATTGATTTCTCAATACTTATTTATTTATACAGTTTTTTGGCTCTTCTGTAAAATTCAAATGTCGGTTACGTGTTGTCAATTTATGGACATCGATATTACATTTTTTTTATAAACATTAACATTTCTCTGCCACCAACTTTTTTAGTACTGTGACATAAATTCTATGACATATTTCTAAAAGATTTTATTCTTACAGGGTATATATGTCTTTTATAGATTTAATAATTTCCATGAAATTGATATACCTATGATTGCTTATGATCTATATAAATTAAGATTATATGTGAATGAAGATGTTTTCAAAACTATCGCTGTAGCGTGAGGGCTTAATTAGTTGACTAAGTTCTACCTGCCCGAGGACTTTCAAACAGTTCTCGTTAAGCACGGTTTTTTGGATAAGATTCATCATTATAATACAAGGGATCAATCAAAGCAATCATCATAGGGAAATATTCTAGTCGGAACTTTTAACATTGCAAAGAATTTCTTATTTAAAGTAATATTTTGTTCGGTTTAACAGCTGTTTTTCTTCATATTTCTAAATATTTAAATTAAACATATTGTGTTGAAATTTCATTTTCCCGAACGTTTTCCGAACAAATTTGCGAGCGTCTGCAAATAAAGCAAAATCGAGACCAAAATTATTACATCATCAGTCATCATCCCATCAGCATCACAATATTACGTTGGACAGGATCCAAATTTTAAGCTAACCAATTGAAATGCTGATTCAAGAACTATCGGAAGTGATTAAGTTATAAATTATTTATGAAAACATGCTCGTTTTTTATCTTTATTATAGGTATATATATATTGGTAATATATACGAATTTGTAAATATTAAGGATAATTAATAATTATCTAAGCTAGTGGTCGGCAAACTTATAAGTCAACTGGCCCAAATATCAACTATGTTTATACAACGATTGGAATTTCTTTTGAGATCCATTTTTTTTTAAACTTTAACTTTAAGTTGTTATTAACTTAATAAGGGTACTCCAAAGCTGGCTTTTCCTTAACAGGTCTTCAATCTTATTGAAGTACGTTTGTTGAGATCGTATAGATCGGAAAGGACGTTTAAATCGCATTGTATGTGGTACTTTGTGGAAGAACCACACTCAAGGGGTCAATGAGCCGCATGTGGCCCGCGAGCTGCAGTTTGCCGTTCACTGATCTAAGCATCTTGGCAGATGTGCTTTTTAAAAATAAAGGTATTTGGAAATTGATGAACGGACTAGACGGCTCCTGGTTTCTTCAATGGTCACGGAGATACGTTAGAACTGGCTAGTACTACATCAACCCTGCTCTCTTTTTTGGCCATCTGATGAGGTTCTAGGATACTGGATGCAGCGGTGGGCTGCCAATACCTTAACAAGGGGCTCGCTTAATCTCAAAGCAATTCTCGGTGTTCTGGGAAGGAGTGAACTTTTTTTATCACTCCTATGCAACTATATGCAATAATTAAATAAGCAAGCGATTATTACTTAATACACTTGTAATATGTAAAAATATGCAATTCACCGTCAATTTATCAATCAAAATGGCTAAAAATGTACTACTGTGTATACTGAAGCTGTCTTATATAATATATAAGTCAGAAATTGTAGTTATATACTTATTTGATCTGAGAATATTGTTTTCTTTTAAATTAACAAGGGGCTCGCCGGCCTTAGTAAATTTTAACAAGGGGCTCGCGCGAGCCCCTCCGAGCCCCCTCCAGCCCATCCCTGACTGGATGACCGTCGGGCACCATCCATAGTTTGTAGCCGGCGGAACTTAGTATGCTGAAACGTCATGGAGCGAAGCCGTATGCTACACGTAAGGATCGGCATTGCCATAAAATTATAAAAGAAACTGAGTCTTTCAAGAATCTATATTTTTGTCATTGGATATTCTTGACTATGAGTCGAAATAGATAAATGTAGCTCTCCAACATTTTGGAAAACGATTCAGTAGTTTTAGTTGAGATACTCCAATTAATTTAGAAAAAAACACTTTTAATCACCCATTTGGCGCCTTATCCGTCATGTATGTATACGGTTAGTGGAACACTTTAATCAACTGAGACATTTCTAAAATGAGCCAACATTGTATTAGTCGCCCGAATGTTTACATAAATTATTTAATATTTTTTCTCAATAATAGATGGTCGCAGACAAAATTATGAAAATACATACATTTGAAGTATTATAATTGAAGCTTTTTAATAACAGATTAATAAATATGACCTTCCGACATGATTTCTCACCCTATGTCTAGTATGTAGGGTGTAAAAATAAATTTAAGATGTCCTTGTAATTTTGTCACAGCCTTGTTCTAATTATTGACATTTCGACGATCGCAGATTTACATATGTAGTTGGTTGTTAATAGAACAACACGAGATTTTCGGCACGGCCAATCACAATACAAATTATTAGCTTCAGGAATTGCTTTGTCTTATCTATCAGTCTATAACAACATGAGGTCAAGACCAAAAATACGTCTACTGTACAATATTCTGTCCGTTAATCGTACGATGTATTCAGTTATCAGAAAACATCTTACGAGGCGTGATTTGTGTATTATAAATTTAAGTGTCTCAACAGACATTGAAACAGTTCATACAAAGAAGATAACCGGTGGCAAGAGGTTCTTTGATTAATTTTTCTAAAATGCCAGATTCTCAGCTGTTCAGAGTGATGAGAGATGACAAATTGGGAAGGTATCTTGTGGCAAACCAGCATTTGAAAAAAGGAACACGAATCTTCACCGATGTCCCGTTTGCTCTTGGACCAAAAGCAGGTATTCGTCTTGTTACAGTTTTCAATAATCGATATCTAAACAAATTTTCTCAAAATTGATTTGTGTAATTTATTAACATTTTAGCCCATTTTTGACGTATTATTCCTTTTTTGGTAACTTTTTAAAGAACAATATAAGTCATTAAATTACTATGTATTGTTTTTATCATAATATATTTACGAGGAAATTATTTTAGAAAAATATTATTGCAATACAACAATTAGCAGGAATGTAGACATATTTATGAACTGCAGTACATTTTAGATATAATTATTAATTAGTTGGGTCTAGTGACTTAAACTTATTCAATATTTTATTATTTATAAGATTATCAATTTTTACTCTACTGTCATATGATGGATCGTATAAAAATACGATTGTTGATATTTTTAAACTGCTTTATTTGTGTATTTAGTACATAAATAAAGCTTACATAAACATCATACTCGTTATGCGCTAGAAAGTAATCAAATTATTTGTTATGAATATACATATACTAGAACTGTTTGACATTTTATAAGCCTTATTAATGTTTGTCCAAAATGTTATAAATCTTACTCATAATGTGAAGAGGCTTATCACCAGCGGTGGGCTGCCAATACGTTAACAAGGGGCTCGCTTAATCTCGAAGCAATTTTTAGTTAAGGAATTAGTGAATTGGTTCACTCCTATGCTATTATATAATACTTAAATAAGCAATCGATTGTTACTAATTAATACACGTAAAATATGTAACAATATACCATTTACCATAAACCTATCAATGTTAATAGCTAAAAATATACTAATGTGTATACTGACGCTGTCGTAGATAGTATATAAATTAGAAAGTGCAGTTATATACTAATTTTATTTGAAAATGTTGTTTTCTCATAAGTTAACAATGGGCTCGCCGGTCCTAGTAAAATTCAACAAGGAGTTCGTGCGAGCCCCCCCGAGCCTCCTCCAGCCCACCTCTGCTTATCACTGGTTAGAAATTGTTCCATTGAACATTTTACTATTGTATTCTTCGCCATTGACTCTTTTTTAACGTCGATATGATTTATTATTATAATTTTTCTTTGAAAGCCTTTACTCAGTGGCAAATCACTACAGAAACACGCCCCTAAAATTCGGAGGCCCCACAAAGTTTATATGTACTTACATATTTTTAATTTAGTTTCCAATATTTATTTTTTGTTACTAACAATATCGCAACGATTGTATTTGCTAAAAAAATAATGCAAGGTTTTCAATTCATTCGTTCGTGTGGGATGGGATGCCTTCGATATAAGATAATTATAAGATATTTATGATTAGAAAGGATTAAAAATAAAGTAAAAACATATTTATATACCTACATAGAAAACGCAATATGAAAATCTCGAATAAATTTTGATCTCCGAAAAAAGGGGTCTCCAAATTAAATTGCACTTGGGCCCTCCCAGGTTCTTAATCCGTTGCTGCTTTTTCTTAGTAGTGTTATAATTTTTAACCACTAATAATTTATTATCGTACTGTGTTGTACGACATTTAACCTTTACTGAAAATTAATTCAATAGAATATAACAAAATAATCAAATAAACTATGTATATTATCAAATTAATTTAATTCGAAACTAGGCTATCAGAAGACACGCCTTAACCGGCGGTTACGAAGTCAACATTTTTATAAGCGCGTGGAATTCTTATTCAGGACATTGTTACAACCAGGGGCGTAACTACACTTTAAAAGTCTCCAGATATATTTTTAGTGTGATATGTATAATCATATTGGTAACCAAGTCTGTTCAATACATAAATCATTGTGATAGGGTTGCACTGCGCTTTATTTTTACCCGATTCATTGCATATAACTGATAATAAATTATTATTGATAGACTATAGTATATTACAGGGTTTCCCAAACTATGTTCCGCGGAACACTGGTGTTCCACAAAACAAGAATAGGTGTTCCGCGAACATCCATATAACTTATAAACCACTCTCTTTCAATATTTTCTGAAAACTAAAAATTATGATTCCTTAATTCGGAATCCATTTTCCATGACAGCAAAACCAACATTCTCAATTTAGCGCAAGTGATTATGAAAATCTGACTGATTTTATCAGTGATTTCGATATGAATGTCAATTTGTTTTTTCTTGGAAAATTTCTTAAAAGACTCCCTTAATGAGTCAAGGCAAGTCATTATTGTTTTACTTCCACAGCCTGTATACAAAAGAGGATTTCCTTTTTATACTGCAGCAAAGTCACAGTACAGCAATAAACTTGACACCAGACCATTTAAAAATAATTGGAGTTTTATTGGTGTTTTTTTTTGTCTTTATACTGTTACGAATTGCCCAAACTAAAAAATAAGTGTTCCGTAAAAATGTTCGGATTTGCAAACTGTTCCATCGCAGAAAGAGTTTGGAAAACCCTGGTATATTATATGTGTTTCCAAATCTTTTCAATGGACTGTGGATTCGTGTGTTTGTAAGGATAGAGGGCGGGTTTTGGTTAATATTCTGTATTTGTTGTCAATGTGCTGCTTTGCAATTATATAATTGAGTTGTAGTTCAATCTGGTTGCTGGTAACAGTTGTGACGAGATACATTTTTGCGATTTTTGTGTAATTATTGTGGTTTGGGTACATCTTAAAAACTTTTCTGTGGTAAATATGTTGGTTTACATAGAAATATCGTCTCTATATGAGTTTGTGAATAAATCCTCCTCATGAACATTTTAACCAGCTAATTAAAAAAATCCTCATTTACATTTTAGCCCCCTCCTTATTAGGGTGATGCTTCTCAATGCACGATGCAAGTTTCCCATGCTTTCAGCATTTCTCTTATTGCGCTAGAAAATTGTTGCTCTGCTACTTCCTCATCCTCCACTAACAAACTCTCCTCCATAACTCCTTGCTGTGAAAAACAATTCGACTCCATAAGCTCTTCGCTGGTCAGCTCTTGACTGTTCTCTTCCACAAGCTCATCAATATCGTTGGTATCCACCTCCAGTCCCATGGTATTGGCCAAAGATACAATCTCGTTGATTGTAGACTCCACAGGTACTGTTTCAAACCCCTCAAAATCACATTCGACAATGCTCACTGGCCAAAGCTTCTTCCAAGCAGAAGTGAGGGTCCTCTTGGTAACCCTTTTCCACGCCTTGTCAATCATCTTGATGCAAGCAATGACATGAAAGTGATCTTTCCAAAACTCTGCGTCATTCGTTATGTGAAATGTCGCTCGTTAAGGGAGCATTTTTTTCACAATCTGTTTTTCTCGTTATGGGAATAACTCGTTATGAGAGGTTCCACTTTATATTAATTTTTATAGCTTAGTTTAAATATTAGGGCAGCAATTTCCAACCTGGGAGACGTCGACTATCGCAAAGGGAGGCGCTAACAATCCAAAATATTGATTTATCCTTTAAAACGTGTCTTTATTACTATATGAAACAAAGAATGGGGAGGCGCAAAGATATTTTTTCTTCAAAGGGAGGCGTAGCAACGTAAAGGTTGACAACCACTTCATCAGGGCACTAATTTAGATTAAGGGCCATGTATTTATTATTAGATCGTACTTCGTTGTTTCAGAATTTATTTCGTGTGCTTCATAGAAGTTTGTTAAAAATTGAAATATATTTGCTGTTTTACTTATTAATTGTGAGGGTCGTTTGAAAATAAAATCCACGCGCGTCTTCAATTCCAATGCCAAGCTTCTATAATAGTTTTTAGTAGTGCATGCTAGAGGTATACGGAAAAGCGTTGGTTACCGAAACCCTGTTGGCACAATAAATTTTATTTGTATTAATACATATTTTTAGGTTTAAGAATTTCGTATACGTATCTATTATTAACAATCTATTATTAAACCATTATCAAACGGTATGGGTAACATACTCACACGTATAGAATTTTTCTTTATAATTGAAACAAATGGTAGGTATGCGGATGTACATACTTATGCAATTTGAAAAGCTTAACCTTTCCCCTTTTCATACATAAATGAGCCCGCGTGGCGTGAGTCTGTTTTTGAGAAATTGTTCAATACCATTATTTCAGCACATTTTCATAAGGCACTCAACGTTGTACCCGCCATCACCCGCTATGGCTTCACGCTTTTCTTACAGGATGTATTCTGTAGCGTAACAACGTTATTCGTGTTCAAATTTTTGCAAGGGATGTCCCAAAACGAAATTCCTCAAGATTTGGTTGAATTCACTACAGTGTGCAGAATAAAATAATGAAGTTAAAATGATATGACGATTGGATGAATGCAATAAATCTTTACTTCCTTATCTTATTATTTGAAACAGTCACAATCTTTTTGGGAGCGTGTGGTGACTGGAGACGAGAAATGGACTTTTTTTTTATTAATAGCTAACGCGAAAACAATGGTTAAGACCTAGTCAAACACAAATTTCCAGACCGAGATCTGGACTATACCCAAAAAGGTAATGTTGAGCATTTGGTGAGATATGAAAGGTAAAATTAATTTATTACAAACTATGCAACTCTCTCTTCCACTCGCCACGCCCATAAATCTGTGGCCAACAGACTGTCCCGTGGCGCAACAAACGTTATGCGTTGTTCAGTTTTGTGCTAGAATTGTCTCGGGAACAATCGACCAAAACTTGGCGGCTTGCACTTTATGGGAGGGAAATTGCCCTATAAATATGTCCAGAGGTACTGTGAGTGTAAAATTACTATTTCTCCGTATGACGCCGCAAATTTACTGAATGCTAAGTAGTTTGCCTTCGTAGCTACCAAGCCGGCCTGGCCGGTGGGTCCGACAGCTGGTCGGACCGACTTGATTAAGTGCTCCCGTTCATTATTCATGAGATGACAATCCCAGAGGACGTGATCAGCATCCTGCATTAGTTTAACATTACGTGATAGAAGAGGCCATAAAAAAGACATTAATTAGTTTATTACATTAAAAAACGTGAATTTCTTTGATTACGGAATTCAAATGGTTAACAGACGAAGAATGATGTAGACAATAATGGACTTTAAAACTGCGAAGATTTATGCGACGACCTGATAAAAAAGCATAAGATGTTATGGTTTAATATCTAGCAGAAATTAAATGTAGTACTTAGCTACGTCGTCGTGGGTACTGGGTACGCATTGAATTTACATAGTTTGGTTTAGTTTGCTGAAAAGGATAATGCACTTAGGCGATGGTCATTAGAGTCGTATTTCATTAAATTTCTCTATATGTACCTTCACCAATGTTCCCTCTAAGTTGTGCGCGCGCGGCCGCGCAGCCGTTTAAAAACCCCCGCGCACTCATTCTGGGTTGGTGCGCACGCCCATACAACTATTCAAATAATATATTCTTTAATTGTAATAATTCTAATTGACCGAAATAAATTAAGTATTGAAAATTCAGATAATTTTACTAGAATTAAATTATTGACTTTTATCAGAACAAGAAATTGATTTAAATGCAGTATGTTAGTGATATAAGAATAAGTTGTAAGGAATAATGTGAAAAACTAATATGTGAATAACTTTATTATTTAACTGATTATTTGTTTCATTCTGCTTATTTTCCTATTTTGTGATATGTTAAAGTTCTGAGTTATGTTATTTCTTATGTTTATTTAATACCCTCATTAGTAAAAACTTATTTATAAATTATGAATTTTATGTCAAATATGACAAATTATGCCCCCCATTTGTTGGATTGGCCTGCGCAGCCTTTGAATTTTCCGCGTAGTTAACATCGACTTACACCCTACTTCCCCCCGCTTACATATTTTGGTACAAATTTATCAGTTATCTCCTTTTCAAATAAAATATGTTGATAATTAAAAATACTCACCAAAAGATAAAGCTTGCGCTCAATTTATAAGCAGGCAAAATGTCAGAAGTCATTCATTATTGTTTATTCTCAAAAGAACAGTGGAATTTAAGCCCTCCTCTGGAATACAGGTATATATGTACACCCTTGAGTTACGATAGTGAGTGCTGTGCTTTTCAAACAGATGATACGTTTTTAAGTATAATATTTTATCAATGCAAGAAAATATACCAAAAAAAATATTTTACAAAATTAGAAAATAATGTGTAGAAATCATTTTTCAGTATCTTTAGAAATCCTTTTAATATTATTATATAAATCATCTACTAATGATTTTTTTTCTTCAACAGATTCATCTCCTACTTGCCTTGGGTGTCACAGGGTATGGAATGGGACTTATCTCTGTAGCGTTTGTAAATGGCCAAGCTGTAATGAGAAGTGTGAAAAGTTGTCCAGACATAGCGATTACGAGTGCAAAGTATTTTCCGAAGCTTCTGCTAAATTCCAAGAAGTAGAAGACCCGTCAAAGCCATGTCTCCAGTTTGATTGCATTACTCCTTTAAGGTAAATGCTACCATGTGCAACTATATACCTACTACCTAGGTGTAAAAAAACAATTTATGGTTACCAAGAGGATGCCCAATACACAGATAAAAATAAAATTTTATATTTCAGATTATTGTTATCGAAAGAGAAAGATCCTGAACGATGGGAGGAAGAAATTACGGCCATGGAGGATCACGAAGCAGACCGAAGAATTCGTCTGACATGGGAAGTAGACCAAGTGAATATAATTGGATATCTAAGGGGGCCCTGTAAATTGGATAGATTTCCTGTGGAGTTAATACAGAGAGCTTGTGGAATATTGGAGGTATAGTTAGTTATTTCTAAAATAATTATAAAATATACTTTTCTTGATTTATCTGCATGTCTGTAGTGCCAAAGGTACAACTCAATTTAGCACACACCAATACACTCTCTGACAATTAAGTGCATTGAGTGAAATTTACTGGTTTATTTCTATTTCCAATTATTTATTAGTGATAACCCGAGGGCCACATTTGAAATAAAATTATTTGCTGACCATACCAAAAATAATATAGTATTTATTAAATTACTTTAAAAGTCTAATATTGGTTAAGTTAAGGAAGTAATTATACAAATACTAGAAGTAAAAGTCATAGGATGCAATTGTTGAAGCATTATACAAGGTAAGCAATTTAATTCATTTCAACAAGAATTCTGCGATAGCTCTGTATCCTTTACTTAAGTATCCATATCATCTTTGGTATTTGTAGTTGACAAACGCAGCAAATCTGTATTTTGATTTAATGAATATCAGTGAAAAAGCACTTTCACAAAGTTTTATACTTCCGAGCATTGAGCATGGGCTCAATGCTTGAGACCAAAGTTACTCAATTTTGGGTACCTCTCTTTTGGTAATAATTTAAAAACATCTTCTCTTGTTTCAAATTAGTTAGAATAAAAAGGATTTGTTTGCAAATCGCACAACTTCAGCTTCGATCTTACATTTGTAATGCTGAGAGTCAAAGGTTGGCAAAAAAGGAAAATAGCTAGCTCAATATTTCAAAAATTAATAAAGCGTTTCTCAAAATCATCGATGACATTTTCAATATACTTTACATGTGCTAAAAATGACATTGCCTTAAAATTCTTCATTTCCTCAAAATGTGCCACGGGCCTCAGTTTGGACAGCCATGAACTAAATGATGTTTTAAAATAAAATGAATATAGTCCTAATTCAACTATTTTTATTTATTTACAGGTAAATGGAGTAGAGGTACCGTCTCATCATGGACCCAACAATTGGGCAATTTACCCCAGGGTTGCTATCATGTCTCACAATTGTGTACCTTCTGTTGCCCATGTGATTGTATCTGGCGGCAAAGATAACATTCCTGAAAACTTGTAAGACAATTTTTACATCAATGAATACAAACAGTGAAAGTATCCAACATATTTATGGTTTATATTAATTTTAACTTTCAGTGCTGAGATATATGCTGCTACTGATATAGAAGAGGGTGGTAAATTAGAAATGTGCTATACACAAGGCCTGCAATCTACAATTCAAAGAAGATCACATTTAAAATTGTCGAAATTCTTTGATTGTGACTGTGCCAGATGCGCAGATCCAACCGAGTTGGGAACTCATCTCAGTACATTGAAATGCAACCAATGTGATTCTGGATTGCTGCTGTCGGCAAATCCGACAGGTAAAAATGAAATAATAATCATATTTAATAATTCATACATTCAGCTAAGTAAATTCTTTATCCAAAAAATCCAAATGTAAAGACCATACTGAAATTTTTCACAGATAGAGAGTCAATATGGAATTGTTCTCAGTGTAATTTTACGACCACAAGTAGAAATGTGTATGGTATACTGAATGTTATTGATCAAGAAATCAATTCAATAGAGATGAGTGGAACTTGTTCAACGGAAGTCGAACAAAAAGAGCAAGCTGCACAATGGGTAAGTAAACAATATATTTTTTATAAATTTAAGAAATCTTAAGCAGCAGAAAACTTTGGAAGACAAACATTAGATACATTCTTGTGTTCGATATGTGTCTATTTCATAATGTTACGAGTGAAAGAGCAAACTCTATGATAAATTATTTCCAGATTTAATTGAAAACTGATAGTTGATAAGTAAAAAAATGTATAGTCATCTATAATGTTGGGATTATATTTATTGTAGTACAAAGGTGTGTTGCATGAGAAACATGCAACATTGATTGGTCTGAAGCTCAGTCTTTCCCAGTTATATGGACGTGTACCAAATTATATGCTGGAAGATCTATCTGTAGCTCTCTTAAAAAGAAAAATAAAGATGTGTCGTCAGGTTCTGGAAGTTCTAGACGTTATTTCCCCAGGACAAACCAGATTGAGAGGTAAATATTTACAAACAACAATATTATATAGAAATGATTTACGAAAAAAGTCATAAATGTAATTTGCAGTCCCAATTAAACTATATTAACTATAATCACCATGCTCAGTTAGACAATTAATAATTAAAACATTTTACAGGTATAACTTTATATGAACTTCATGCTCCTATGATATTGCTGGCAAGAATTGAATACAAAGATGGCACTATTACCAGCAAGCATTTGAAAGAAAGAGTAGCTATGGCAGCCGAGATGCTTCACGAGTGTGGAGAAATCTTATCAAGAGAAGATGAAAATAGTGAGAAGGGAACGTTAGGAAGAGCCGCCATGAAGTCATTCAAAGATTTGCTGGCTACAATATAACAAAATCAATATTGAGATTATATTATATTGCAATATTTACTACAGTAATAAATCCATTCCGACTTATCAGTCATCCATAAATGAGTCTGTTATTTATATTATAATGATGAATGGACAAATTCACCATTTTTATACAGCATGAAACAATTAAAAGTTTATTGCCTACAAATATTACATTTATTGACAATTGCCAAAAAGGATGGACTAAGAACGTTGGATGTCTTTTTTGACTTTTGTTTACAAATAAAGGTGAAATTAAGTGTCATTATTGATTAATTAATTTATATTATATATTCAAACCAAACAGATTATTTTTATTGAACATTTAATTTCCCATGTGACATGGTTATTAGATATTTTATCTATTTATTAGACGAAATGGTTAGATTAGATTATTAAAAAGTGTATTTTATGTTAATTCGAGTAAATGTGCAGAATAAATAATTACAAAAATAAGATATAAAAATTCAATTTGAAATAATTTTCAATACAGAAAGAAAGGATGTGTACATTATTCTCAAAAACAAAAAGGAAACTAAGAAGAATGATTTTACTCGCAGGAATAATCTATACTCAAAAGTGATTATTGTGGCATGCAGCTGATTTATATGATTCGAATTATGAGCATTAAAACGATTAAAAAGAAAACCTTCGCTCCTGTCCGGTTTGAGATTGATTAATTAAGCACTTCTAACCACTACTCCTTGAAAAAGAGATTGAGCAACTGAACTACAAGCAGTTCTTGTTGAAAACCTGTTGAGATAAGCTCCATTAGAAGTCCATATGCTTTACATTGGAAGCAGAAATGGTTGAAAAAAACATTAAAAGTTCGCATATGAATAATTTAAAAGCAGTCATAATAATAGATTATTTATTTTTCAATAATAATTTTTTCAAATTGATAAAAATACAGTATTAACATTATCCATATCTTAAAATTTAACATGCTTAGTCATGGGTTTCTTTATAGCCGGAGCAGCTGTGACTTCAGTTTCCATGGCTTCCACATTATTAGATTCTAAAGTCTCCAATCTAACACTATCATCCTCCCTCTTTTGCACGATCTAAAAGAAGTAAAAAAAAAATTGTCATATAATTTATTTGCGATGTGTTAAATCAGCGGCGGCCAAAGCGTGGCACATTAGATGATATCAAATGGCGCATTGTATCTTTGCGGCTACTTATTCTTTTGAAGTAACGTAAGATAAAAAAAAAATTAAGTTGTATAGCTTATCTGAACTCATTGACAAAAAAATGGTGCATGGTTTGCAAAAGGTTGGCCACCACTGGCTTAAATTAATTATCTAGGTAGAATTATGAGCATATTACACATAACTTTGATAGATTCAAAATTGTATAAATATTTTATTGTTATAATGCATTTGATAATGATAATAAGAAGAAATTACCTAATTACAACATAAATATTTTTTTATTTACAACTAAGTTTAATTAATATTTTAACAATAATAACAATCTCAATTATCGATAGTTGTTAATCATCTGAGTCTGAATTGTTTTTGAAATATTATCATTCTGTTTAGCTCAATAAAATCATAATTAGATTTATTTATCAATTTGAGAAGATAATTAGTATTTAGCAACCCAGGAATTTGGTATGGCTGGGTTTGATATATCAAAATATATAACAAGATTATTAAAACACATCTACAATAATATATACCTTAGGACAATCTTTTTTAAGATGTGTCACATCTCCACATTCTCTGCAGCCACCTCCTTTAGGATAAAGGCCCCTCGGATTGTCAGGACACTGTCTAGATATGTGGCCCTAATAAATAAACAACATAGTTATATATTTTTCAACTACTATTCAAGAATACTTATTATCTTCAATCGGGAATATATCTTCGTTGTACAAGTAAATTATCAAATTGATAAAAATGAAATAAGTACATAACGACATTCTTGGATATTAATACTGTCTGGAAAATCAACTTTGCCTATAAGTATTAACTTTATTTGTGTCAGATCAACATAAATTCATATATATTTTGATAATATAATTATCTATGTAGCATTAAATATTGAGGGTAAAGGCTCTATTCTAAAAGCCCAAAATTGTTGAAAAATCGTCAGATTTTTTAAATTTTAATGTTTTAAAAAATTGTTTATTTTTGTGTGTGTTATCAATGATTTTTTATGTAGTAGTGTTATTGTAATGTAGATTTAGAAATTTAATTTGAAAATTACCAGGTTAAGAGTAAAATTGCCAGGAGTTTTAGCAAGAAGATTAAGCCAATTGAGGTAAAATCTAGATCAGGGGTGGCAAAGCCATGGCGCATTGGATGATTACAAATGACCCATTGCATCCTTGCTCCAAATTATTATTTTAAAGTAGGCGGCATAACTGAATTCATCTTCATAATTTCAACACCTAAATGCTCTCAGTTAAATTCATACAGCCTTCTCATCACCGTTTTGGATTTTTTTGTAGTTTTTCATATACTAGAAGACATGACCTTAATAGACACTATAAAACTCAGCATCAGACTAGCATAGAAGCATGTCATCCAACAACTGTGGTTCAGAGTTATCTTCACTAAACGAAAAATTCCATTAGCTGTAGCACCATCAGTCTATGAAAGCGATCACCTTCTCGTCCAAGAGATCATATATGTCTAATGTAGATTGGTGCCCCAATAAACGTGCGTGTAAAATTATTAATTTGATCCAAGTTATTTCTTTTTCTTCCTTCAGCAAAGCAGAACCTACCCCATGTCCCTATTTCCTAACCGCAATCGTGAATGCAAGGTAGAAAAGTTGCTCGAGTTGTATGGTGCATATGAATTCGCCAAAAAATGGTTCTTGAATAGCAAAATGTTGGCTTCCACTAATCTAGATACATGAGCCCTCGAAAGGTAAAGTGAGCTTAGTAGATGGTAAAACTTTTCGATTTCAAGTTTTCGACGTCAAGTTTTGGTGGATCGCATAATTTTATTTGAGGGAGATAATACTATTGCAGTGTGTATTTACTGAGCTCACTTTACTTTCATGATATTTTAATACTTTAATACTTGTAGAATATTACAACTCATTCAAATATTTTTTTCCTAAAACACTACTTGGCTCAGTTCACCTCTCACTTCATATTATAATGTAGGTAATGTGTAAAAAAAATTGTCTATAAATTGTACATACCTGTTCTTTACAAATAAAGCATTGGGCAAATTTAAATTCTTGAGCCTTGACTACTCTGCAAGCAAAATGCGTATGTTCTGTAGAACCGCATTTAAAGCAAATGCCTGATGAAGGCATTCCATTATCGCCATCTTTATTTAACTCTGGACATTCTGAAAGATTGTGTCCGCCTTTCCTACAATGGAAACAAAGTTTCTTCTTCATTCTTGCAAGATTTTTTTCTGCTCTTCTTCTTTCCAGCTTAATGGTCCTGTCGACTTCACTTTTTGGGATGCCCTTAGAAATAAGACTTTTACGTAGATTTTGGATTCTTTCAGCATCTTTAAGTAGTATTGGAAAGCCGTCATAATTTGTAACCTCTAGCCTTTCACCGTTTACTATTAAAATTGTGGTTTCAAGAGCTAACGGTTTACGCCTGGCGTGTTCTTTATTCTTTGAATTTGATTTGTTATTCGTGTTGGGGGTTGGTGTATTATTGGCCGATGTATCATTAGTTTGTTTATTTTTACTCTTGTTCTTTTTAGCAGGAGGCTCATTGGACGAGGTTAAATTAGATTGTTCTTCAGGATTTTCATCATTCTGTATTTTTTTCTTTGCCTTTTTGGATTTTTTTTTCTTCTGATCGTTCTGGTTTTCAGATACTTCATTAGAACTCGTTGGCTCATTTTTTTTGCCATCATTACAAAATTCATCCAATATTGGCGGTGCATCAGTTGTCTCGACTGTGTCTTCATCTTTTAACTTCCGTTTCCGATTTTTCTTCTTGTTTTTCTTATTACTGCTATCGTCGGCTGCATCAACTTCTCGCTCTTCTTTTTCACATATTTCATCTAATTTTGCTGTGAGGGCATCATATTGATCTTGTGTTTCTTTGTCAAATGGTTCATCACACCACTTCAAAAACTCTGGATCATCTTCATTTAAAACACTTTCATTGTCAGAATTCTTAGCCTTTTCAGCTTTTGGAGGCTTATTTGATTTCGGTTTTTTTTTAGTCTCTGTATTATCAGTTGGGTTTTCAGTGGCCGACAAGAGTGCACTTTTTCTTTTCAATTTTTTAAGTTGGTTTTTACTCAATTTAGTTGGCGTAGTTTTCTCAGGTTTATTATCATCAACAATTGGTTGAACTTTTTTATTGGGTTTGGTTTCATCTTCAAACTGACACCAACTTTCGGTAACACCTTTTGCTTTCTCTTCTTTTAGAAACTTCTCATAGTTTTCCTTTCTCATTGCCTCAAACTAAAAACCATATTATGAGTTATTATATTGACTATGATAAATACAAAACAATGTTAACAGTAAAATACTTTTAAGTTTTTAATTTTCTTATTAAAAGTTTAAACTAGAGTATTTCTAACTATATATTTGACACTGTAATAAGAATAAATTATAGTACAATACTGAGAAATAAGATCTAAGGAAGAATTATAATTAAGAGGAATATTTTATATCAGATCAGCAGTTAGCACCACTTACCTCAGCCCTTTTAACAGAATCCTTGCTGTTTTTCATTTTATCTTGTAGTTGTTCTTGCATGACATTCCATGGTGTTGATGGCTCGGGAATTCTTTCATTAGAAGATTTTGACCCCTTAGACCGAGCAAACCGAGTCATTTTGGAGAAATTTATAAATTGTACGGTTCAAGAAATTAACAATGAATTCTTAAATGAGAATAAATGATTGACAACAAAATATAACCTTAAATATAAATGTCAACCGACATAATTAACATGCTGCCTTAAAGTTGCCACACTCGGATTTTAAATTCCCATATGTATTACCAATCAAATTTACTTTTTCACAGTCAAATAATAATCTGCAGCTTTTATTTGCCGGTAACGGGTTCGCGATTTATTGTCCATCTCGCTTGTTAGACTTAAAGACTTTAATATAATGGCTATTTTCAATACATTGATTTGTAATCATAACAACAGCTCTAACTGGTAACATAATCAAATTTTGATCTAGTAAATGAACAAATAAGAAATATTTTTTAAAAATTAAATAATTGTAGAAAAATTTAGATCACAAAATGTGTGTTCATGAGATTACAAAATTTAACAGTTGAATCTTTTCCCGAGAACTTGGTGTAGGGTAAATAAACGAGCTCCAATTAATAAAATAATACACTTAAAAGATTCAAATCAAAATAATAAAAAATAAAAATATACAGGAAAAATGTTAAGAAAAGTGATAAGAACATATACAAAATGAACAAAAGTCAGTAAAATTTTTGCGAATCCAGCATTATCACGATGTTTGTAGATTTTTTTAATAAATACCTTGTTCATGCTTTAACTAAGTAAATAACTAAATAAACATGATAATCAAAAATCCTCATCAGGTTTTTTTTCATTATTGAAAACTAAAATCTTGGTTAGCAAAGAAAGTTAAATTACAAGTGCATAGTCATAAACTAAGTTTGTAATGATCATTGGTCATCCACAGTAATAAAAAAAACGATGGGATGGGATTGTGGAAGAAAGCAAAATGTGTGTAATAATATAATTTTGAATTTTTTTTATTTTTTTATTCCATGTCCGCTCCCAATATGGAGCATATGGACTCCTAATGGAGTTTATCTCAACAGATTTTTTTCTACGAGAACTGCTTGTTACTCAGTTGCTCATCCTCTCTTTTTCCAAAGAGAGTAGGAATAGAAGGAAAAGGCAAGGACAGGACTAGTGGTTAGCTAATCGCTCTCTATACGCCCCGTTCATAGGATAGGATGGGTAGGAGGGGGGAATTCAAGACATCACATACATCCATGCCTTTGAACAGAAATTCATAAATCAATTGAAAAATCAATTTATAAAACTGCCCGTACCGGGATTTGAACCCGTGCCCTCCGTAGCGGTAGCCAACGATGTTGACCACTCGACCACACAGGCGGCTACTTTTACTTTTACTTTTTTTCTTCTTTTTACGGATACTTTTGAATACCTTGTGTATTTTTTAAAGTACAAAATAAATACTGAAACATGTCCTGAGTAAACAAATAAAACAAAACAATCTATCAGAGTCAAAAAACATTAGAGCATGAGTTAAAGAAATTTACATTGTAAATAATTTAATTAGAAAATATGGTAAATGCCTATAATAAGGTGATACTCATTTTAAAAGGCTGCAATTTGGAATTATCAGAATCACTATTAAATTCTGACCAGTGCTTTAAACGATTTTTTGATCTATTTTGATTGCATGAAAATAATTTATATTTGAGAAATGGTGTAAGTAGACAGCATTCCCTTGGTTTTGCAACACTATTTTAAGCTTTTTATTTATTCACTATCCGATTATGTTAAATGCAGATAGGTCTTCCAAAACAACATTAACTAAATCAAGATTATCATTATTTCTTTTATAATTAAAAAGCACTTCCATCTAACCTTTTATCATTATCAATAAAGGTAAGATACGTTATTGAAACTGATAAAACAGTTTATATATGTTTCATAATTGTGACTAGCAAAACTTACCTCAGCATGCTTCTCGAATTCATTTTGTGTACCAAGCTCGTTGATGAAATCAAAATACAACTTTCGCAAGAACTTAAAGAAGTTATCAATACCAATTTCCATTCTATTTAAGATCCCATGATATGATATTGATTTATTAGAATGTGGCACTATGATCATTAATGTAAATTATGTTTTCATTTAAGATTTCAGTTTACTTAAATGATTTTTCTCATTGTTCTCATTGTTCACATTGTGAGTTTTAGAAAAGATCCCACATGAAATACGTGATGAGTGGAGAGGAAATAAAAGTGGTGTATAAGGACAAATAAAAAGTGGCGAATATAAAGGTGTACCATCCCTAGTTGAACGGTGACAGTTTACATTTTAAATATTATCAAAAGTCAGTGGCCGATTACCTCGTAAGCTTATGAGGCACGCGCTTGGAGCTTCCAAATCTTAGGGGCCTCAAAAATAATCTATTAAGCTCACATATTTTTTTGAATGTACAAACGTTACTGATTTTCATTGTTTCGAAAAAAAATGGAAAATAATATACACAAGGGGAGTAAAATCAATCAAAATCAATAGCTTCCTGGCACTTTTTATTTAAGCACTACACCATTGAACCCAATAATAACCCTATTGTGCCACTGCCAAATTTTCATGAAGTGAAAAAAAGACAAATTGATTTCGTAACATTTGAAATAAAAAGCAACACGATTCAATATATATTTGAATTTATTGGATCAAAGAAACGGTTATTTATTTTTAGATAATATATAAAATATGAGTATTTATGTTGTTTTTATACAAACATTTCTTTAATTTTCCATGTCTTAAAATATTTACATAGTCACATTTTATTCAGGCTACTTTGTTACTTGTTTTGTCCTTAACCTTTGTCCTTTGATTTCATTTTCTTTTCAGGTAAACAGCCGCACATAAAAATATTGTATGTTGTATGCTTTTTTAAATGTGCATAGGGAATTAAAAATCACATGTATTTATAAAAAAAACTTTATGGTTATAATGGTTTTATTTCTCATATAATTTCATTGCACACAATTAATTTTAATAATAAAAATTACATTCAGATTTTAAAAAAATCCATCATATAAACAGTTATGTACCCTAATTCGTAATTTGACAAATAACAAAAATCATTTCTACATCAACATAAATGGTCCCTTCTAAAAATAGATATCAAAAAACTTTTAGTACCAATGAATCATGAACATTTGATATATAAATATAATTTAATGTACTCTGTACAGTTTAACCTATTTACATTATCATTAGTCACATTATAAAATGTAGAAAACATGGTAAAATACATTATCGCTAAATTTATCTGTAATTATTATGAAATTAAATATATTAATTGTAAAATAATTTAGTTTATTTGTTAGAATCATAGCCAACTAGGCCCTAGGCATGTTTCCACCACTGTCGCAGCATCATTTCGATTCATATTTCTTAAAATAGTCACCAAATCTGCGACTGCGCTCGTATTTCTATGACGGCATTCCCAAAGATCTAAAATACATTCTGTTGGCGATTTTTTAGTAGCAAAAAAATGTATGTACCTATCAACATTAAAATGTTGCGCTAAAAGTCTCCAATCGTTTCCTCTGGAATTAGGCGGATCTAAAAGTGAACCGAGTTGTTTTTTTACAGACTTCGTTAACCGGAATGGAGTGACATTATCAACTATGCAAGTATTAATTCCTTTATCACTGACAGTTAAGCTTTTATGTTTTATATTATTTTCGCTATTGTCTTCTAAAATTGATGGAGGTCTTTCAAGGAATGCTAGTTCGTCTTTTAAATTTTCCACCATTATTACATTATAATCATCACAGATATTTTTTTTCCCAGTGTAAGGAGAGTTAATTTTCATCTCGTCACTGGACGAAATAGTCAGCGTTTGTTTATGAGATGGATTATTATTTTGGCACACGGATATTTTACAATTAAGATGATGGATACTGTCAGTTTGTTCTAACGAAAAACTACAGTGCAGTGAATTTGACATTGAATTCCAAACGTGATGAAAAGGAATCTCTTGATAACTAGAACCCGGTTTCGATTTCCACCCTTGACCGATATCTTCCAAAGCAAAACATAAGTTAGAACCTCCATCTTGAAATAAAAATGGTTTGGGTTTGTCCATCATCACTCCGCCTAGGCGCTTTTCCTGTTCAGTGCAATAATGCAAAGCGCATAATGTGTCTTCAAATACGTAAACTCTTATGGAGTAGTCATTACTTGTGAGACATGAAAATAGTGGTGCGAACACGGCAAGTTTTAAATTTTTCACAGCATTTCCGTTGAAACTTTCTCCTGCCAGTACAAAACTAGTTAAAAACTCTGTTATCACAAAAACTTTGTCGGAATCAAGTTGCGTAAAAAGTGGAGTGTTGATAGTTTCTTGCCCCAAATCAACAATTTTCTTCCACTCTGGCGCAGTGTCCTTATGATGACTCGGTCCGAGCACAAATACTGATAAATTCCAAAACCCGTGCTTAAGATTGGCACAATGAGGAATTTGAATGACGATTGCTTTGTTTAATTTGATTGATATTGGCCCTGTTTTAATAACTGGAGACAACTGTGTCATTCCTGAAACAAAATGATTATAAATAATAAGCTTAGCTTTTTTGGTAGATTTGCCAATGCAGATAGTTTAATACGGCAATTGAATTTAGAAGATTTTCAGATAATTTCATTTTCAGAAAATATGTGAAACATATTATTACAAGATGGGCAATGTGACTATTTTTCATATACTAATCAAAATATCAGTCTGAAAATGCTTCTCAAAGTAGTAAAACACGTGTCACAATTAGTAACACAATCAGTGGAAAATACTTACCATTTTCTGTTTACAGGTGCTTATATCTCATTGTATATTTAAAATTTTAATGTTCCAAATAATTATATTCAACTGGATTCAAGATATTAATTAGGTACTGGGTTGTAACTTTCATCACTACCAGCATTATTAGTGGTCAATTTGTCAGTAATCGTTACAATTTGAATGTTAACAGTTTATTTTTCTATTGGAATGACCTATTTTCTATGTAAATGCATATAATAATTGTTTTACAAATCACAATAAATAAAATTTTATACCTATTTAGCCTATTTTGTATAGAATTGTCCAAATTACTGAAAATGGGATTTTAATAATATTTTAACAGTTATTTTTTCGTCAGAAAATTTGTTTATCAACTATTGTTTACTCCCAAACCATCACTCGACAACTTGTGATCTTATAAAGAAATATGTAAGCTAAATAAATTTTTTAGGCTTTTCTGTAAAGTTATGTTATGTAACAAAGTTTTGAACTTCAGGTGGGACATTTTAAATATTCACTAAATATTAAAACACATATTTTAAAATAAGGCAGTGTATAATCTCAGTATGAAAAAAGAAATAATTATTTACCCTCTGGCAGTTTTGGCCTAAAACGGTCTTCTTTCATTACATATATATAGAACGTCTCGGGTTTTGCTTTAGATATGCTACCCTCCGGAATAGACATTGCAACTCCAGCCGATTCAAGATTAAGCCATCCTCCGCTAGCAGATAGTACTTGTGAAATGCTAGTTGCTGAGTTGCTTAAAATTTCAGCGAAGATATTGTGTGAAAGGGATGGAAATTTTACTTTTTCTGTTGCCGCATCATATGTTGAATCCGCTGAAAAAATAAAATGGAACAGTAGAAAGAATTGAGTCAGTATACCACCTACATCTGTTAAAACCAGGGCTTCGAACTGGAACTGCACCGAAAACCAAAAACCGTTAAAACCGTTATTTTTGCCGGAACGAAAACCGGAACCGAACTGAAAATAAATATCGGTTTTTTTTGATTCAGCACGTATTTTGGTATTTTGGGCAAATCGGTAAATTCCTGGGTTTTTGGATTCGAGCTTAACCGAAAACCGTTATTTTTGCCAGAAAGAAAACCGGAACCGAACCGATATATATTTTTTCAGTTGAACCGGAATCAAAACTGGAAAAAAAAATAGCGGTTCGAAGCCCTGGTTAAAACTTTGAGCAATATTCGGAAACACATTTGCAGATGTATTGTAGTATGTCTAAATAATTTTTAACTACTATATTCTTTGCCTATCTGAAAAGAAATGTGTAACCACTGTCTTTAACAGTTGGTGATCAAGGCGGGTACCATTTCAGATGATAGATATTTTTGTAAATAAAATTTGCTGATTCGTGCAGTAAAACTTTACTACGTTTACGCAGATGAATTGATTTAACCAGAATAAAGTTTTGAATGATGCAACATAAAAAAAAAACATTGTTGTCAGGGCCCTAAGATTAAGCATTGCACCTTTAACTCATGGAGTGGCCAGATCCCTTGTAAAACTAATAAGCAAAAGAATCAATGGATGGATTGCAATTTAATTGTAAACCTTTGAACTTATTAAATTTTGTAGAAAGTAAGTGAAATTAAAACGCATCTGGAAATTGACCAGATGGGTAATTTACAGGATGATAGCATCCATTCATTTACATTTATTTACACATATTAATTTTGTATACATACAGCTAGTGAAACAACTAGTGGTGGAATGCTCCGAATCACTGTAAGGTTTCTTGTCATAATTATCACTCTCACTTGAAGAATTAGGTACCTGCTGGTCTAAAGGAGATGCATAGCTGAAAATTGGAATAAAATTACCTTTTAATTAGGTATAAATAGTTTTCTAGCAGTTGGTTGGTTACATATAAGTAATATTAATTCATAATGATTGAAAGAACTTGAAAAAATGAGTCCGTGTTGCAGTGGTTTAGATCGTTGGATTAGTTCAAGTTCTAGTATGGACAGGATTTTTTCAATCAATTTATAAATTATTGTTCAAAGGCATTGGGGGTTTGTAATGTCTGAAGATACCTCCCCCCTTATTACTGTTCAAGGACCATCTGTCTATCAATACTCTCTTCGTAAAAAAGAGAGATTGAGTGAGTAACGAGCAGTTCTTAGTTAAAAAAACTAATTTATTTATTACTTTTCGTAACAAAAATTGTTGAAATCAATGTCACACCGATTAGAAATGTCGGAGCACACTCTTACTAGAACATTTGACCTGGATCACTGAAACAGCACGCCGCAGGCAACAAACTTTTTTACGTGCATGTGCTAAAACTACCAAATATTATTTTACTGCTTTTCAACGTGTCAAGCCAAAAATAAGTTTACCATATTTCCTCTAGTTGAATAATTCAACTAATTCTCTTTTTACATGATTCAAAATGGCATGGTCCGATGTAATAGAACATATCTTTAATTTCTTTATCTTCATCTTTTTTTACACAGCTTTTTCGCATGGAACGTATCCCCAGTGCAAAAAGAGAATTGGGTGTATAAAAGTATCATTATGTAATAGTCCTGATTTTTTAAATCATTTTACCTGTACTCATTGGTGGATCCAGAAATTGTCCAAGGACGGGCCATTCAATTCGAAAATAAACATCGTACAAAAATAATACATTAAAAAATAGATAATTTAAAAATAGTATATCTATATAAAAATAGTCAATATTTACATAATTAAGTATGCATTCTATAAAACATAGTAAACCAAACAATTAAAGAGCCCATTTCACAATAAAGTTTTATTAAAAGGGGGAGGCATGGCCCCTATGCCCCCCTCTTGGATCTGCCAATGTCTGTACTAAGCCAATGAATACGGGTATGTATCTTAAATGTTGTTATGAGCAAGATTATCACTTACCTGTTGCTGAGATGCGGGACATCATAATGATGTTCACTAATACTCCTGGAAAGAGGTGGATTCGTATTTTTCGAAAGAAATGGAGGATATTCATAGCACGCCTGGCCCATTCCGTGTTGCGTCAAGTCAGGTTGCAATGATAAGGATTTTTTATCGGAGTCTGGATAAAACTCAGGTTGAAATTCTGAAACAAAAACGTAGAATATACATATAATTTGAGAACAGAGAATTATAATATGCTTCTTTTACATTTAAATTTGTATTTAATGCCATCTTATATGTTAACATTTTAAATGAATTTTGATTTCATTTATATGTATATATATATATTTATTTATGCATATCCGCTCCCGATGTGGAACATATGGCCTCCTAATAGAGGTATCTCAATAGAACTTTTCTACGAGAACTGTTTGTTACTCAGTTGCTCCACCTTTCTTTTTCCAAAGAGAGTAATAAGGATAGAAGAATGAGGCTAGTACAGGACAAGTGGTTAACTAATCGCTCTCGCTACGCCCGGTTACTGAAGGTTCGGAAGGGTGGGAGGAAAATTTTAGACATCACAAACACCCATGCCTTTGAACAGAAATCGACAAATCGATCAAAAAAATACTGAGAAATGTTGAACCGGTGCGATCTGGCATGGAAGCCAATAACGCAAACAGCTGTGCCATAGGACCCATATTTTTGATCGATTTTTGTTCCAAGGCATGGGTTTTTGTTAAATAATATGGAGGTTGAGACACCAGCAAAAGAGAAGGAGTTGGGAGTGTGTTAAGAAAAGTTTTTTATTTTATGCTATTTAATTTCATTATAATTTGAGAATGAAAGTTATAACACGTGCATATATTTTGAATGCTTAAGACGTTATTTAAATTCACAATTACCTGATCTTGTTTTGTTGTAAAAAGAATGATCCCTATCCTTTCTTTTTAGAAAATGGTAGATGAAACCAGCCACCACCATGAAGACCAATATTGCAACTGCCAGTCCAATATAAAGAGGAGTATTGTTTGATGAGATTGGAACTGGAATAACAAGAAACAAGCAATTAATACATATTTTCAAATACGAGATACATTTTGATGAATTACACTTTTATTTATACTAAAGATGGCGCCAGTTTATTTGATAATATTAGGGTAATAGTATAGTTGTTGATAAGGCTTTAAATCCATCTCAATTTAATTGTCAGGGTTGTATAATAATTAATGTTCATAGAATAAAGTGTACAATCAATAAAACTGATCTAATAAATTCTATTTCACCTTAATGTTTTTTTTTTTCAATATATAATCACATACTTTATATTATCAGATACATTATGCAAGGTTTGAGCTAAATTTGCTAACTGTACAAAATAATATCATGAATTTCTTCAGCAGAGCTTTGAACTAGAGCTGAACCAAAAATCAGAAATGAACTGAAGAGAAAAACGGTTTTTCACAAGGACCATGATTTTTTTATAAATTTTGTTAGAACATAATTTTTAAAAAACATAAAAATTTATAAAAAGTCACTCGAAGGTGAATTAAAAATTGAAAAAACTGCTATTTTTTCTGAAACGAAAATATCAATAAACTCATTAATTAAAAGTATGTCGTTTGTATGAGGGGTGGTCAGTGAAAACAAAGGGAGAATGATTACGATAGAAAAGTAAATGAGGAAATATTTTACAGATCACATTCACAAATTCTCTTCAATAATAGAGCATTAATCAATAACACGTAGGTAGCATTTTTCATCTTCAAATTTGCTTTGTTTGAAGTTTTCATTTTCATGATAACGAGAAGCAAAATGTTTATTTTTATCTACATATATTAAAAAGGACCAAGGGATTCCACAAATTTTTTGATTGATACGGCGACAGCTGTGCTGTAATTTATTTTGAATATGAAATTCAATTGCTTGGATGACTAGGTGCCGCACGTGAATTCTTAAAACTATCTACGGCAGCAGTCCTCAAACTTTTAGAGTGCATTCTAAAATATTGGTAGGGCGGCGGGCACCACATTTTTTTAAGGTTATTTATAATCCAGGAATTTAAGATTTGCCCAAATTGTTAGCGTGACTCGTTTTTTTTAGCTCTTCCAAAAATTTTTTAATAAATCGTACCTTATTTAATTATATTAAATTCTTTGATGCTAGGTAAAGATTTCGGTAAAAAATGCGTGTTTTAAAAATACTCCCCAAATAATTATAAACTTATTTACCATCGAAGTCAAATCTATAGAATACAATATTAATGTAGTCTGCAAAGAAACTCGCGAAAAATATGTTAATATATGTTTTTTAATAAAACTGTTAAGTGTTTTCACGAAAGAACGTATTAAAATATCAAGACGAGCCAAAATCCTACGAAGATTGACGTTAAAAATATGCGTGTAATATGAAATCCACAGGTAGGTGTCATTCTGCTGTCTTCTGCGTCATGATATTGTCATTACATTCTCTTCGTAACTACAATTTGCATAAAATCACCGTTTTCTTTCACTCTCGGGCACATAAAAGCTGTAAAGAAGGTGCCTTCTTCCTCAACAGTCTTATGAAAAAAGATGCTACCGAACAAGGCGACAAGAATGGGTACGAAATTTTCAATTCAGTTTCGCGAGTCTTTGCTCGAAGGGTGCATACAAAAGGCTTATTGTTGTAGAAGCTAGAATATTTTGAGGTAACTGGAGGCAAAGGCGAATAGCTAAATTCTTCATATTGTCGTTATTACGTGCAGAATTTCGGTGTCATTTTGAAAAGAGTATTTCGACATTAAGGTTAGACGAAAGAAACTTTTTCCGTGTTATATTCTATTTTTTTTTTATATTCACTGAAAAACTTGCAAATCAAAGAGATTGTACGTGTTGGAGAAAACAATGAATTGCAAAATAATATAATATATTATATCGAACTTTATAAAAGGTCGACACTAGATTGCAGACATCTCTGAGGAAAAGACTTTCAAACGTGGTTACATCTATGCAGGTATTGTATTCTTTCATATCAGTATTTTATAAAGAATTAAGAAATTCTTCCCTGATTTTTTGGTTTATTACAAATGAAAAACTATTTATTTATTAAAGAGTTTAATTGTTTTTAGTTTGTTTGGACCTCTAATATACGTTTAGGCTCAGTACCATGGAGTGGCGCCACTTTAAACTAGCGATTTTTATACACAAACAATTAAAAAATAAGTCGAAGTTGTTAGTTTTTTTATGATTCCGGCTCCGGTAAAAACAGCTCGACTCCACAGCCCTGTTATACACGAAATCTCATCTAAAACTAGTTTTTGCATCATGGATTATATTAATCATTTGAAATTTCATTCTTCCATGAATCCTGGAGTAAATTACAATAAAGCCGCTGACAAACAAGGATGTTCAATGTAAAAGATAAATATGACAGAATTAGTCTGTGTAATGGGGCAATATTCGTGGGCAATAAGTGCTATAACTACACGAGCTGCATATTCACGGCATTTTGACAGTGGTCGTAGCCGCCGGTATAAGATACTTGGAGACAACTCATTGACAATGGTACAGAAAGTACAGATATGTAACTTGAAGGCAGATAGTTATTGTCTATTGATATAGGTGTATTTAAAAACAATACATACGCCAACGGGTTAGTCTATTGTCTGACAAAGAATAATCTTTGCTATTTTATTATTAAAAATAAGCATAATAAACAATAATAAACAATAATGAATTTTATTTTTTTTATATCCTGAACTAATTTTTATACTTTTAATCTTATCCACGTTACTTTTTACCTAAGTATGTATATTTCTTTACACGATATTGGGTGGAATTTATCCGTGTAAAAGATAGTACCAATTTAAAAGTGACGCGTTTGAAACGGAAGGTTTAATTTGGGCTAATGTTTTTTTTTAAATTATAAGATTTTAAAACGATGATCGAAAAATATCTATATATAATCTATACTATAGAATATAGATGATATAAAACACAGTAGCATCTAGTAGTGAAAACTTGTAGCTTCGGGAGAAGGTTGGCAGTAACTACAATAGCTTGGCGAGAAGGGCGATGGTAGACGAAGACCTCCCCAGTGCGTGATAAATAGGTGGGATTCTTTCCACTCTGCATGGAAATATTTTGTCATTGTACCGCGGAAATATTTCGTCCCACTGAAACGAGATCAAAGGATTTTGTTCGGATTTTCATACACGCAACAGCTGCGCGCGCATTTCTACTCATCGCTTTTATGCATGCAAAATAGAAATAGTATATAATACATCAATAGATAAAAAATATTTTGGACATACAAAATAAAAAAAATAAAAAAGTAAAACCTAACAAACAGTAGTTCACAAATATTGTTACTAAAAATGTCCACTTCTCTTGGAAATGAGTTGATAAGTCGAACAGTAATTGGAACTGGCGACTCATACGTCATACGCGAGAAACAAGTTCTTAGATTTTTTTAATTTGATTATATTTTCACCCACGTAAAAATAAATTGGGAGTATATAAGCTAATTAATAGTCTTGAAAACTTCAGGATTATGAACTCGGCCCCGAAGAAGAAGAAAAAAATGCTTTAAACTTAAAAACGATCTTCGAGCTTCAAGAGAGTGAAATGATAGTATTCCTAAAAGAAATTTGGTGGGATAGTATCCATTTAAGAAATTATCAAAGGGAAAACATTTAAACACGAAAAATGAAAAACAATCCGCTGAAAAATGGCTCATAGTTTTTGGGAATAATTTATGATGTAGGTATTTTTTGTAAACCCTTTTTTATGTTCATTTATCTACAATTTGATTTATATGCAGTTTTTATTATAATGTCAAAGTTGTTCGCGCCTAAAGACCCTCTAGTTTTAACTATTCTACTCTGAGCTTTTCCCCAGGTCTTTGTATCTGGTTTTGTAAACATATTTATCTTGTGTAATATACGCAAATAGTTATAGCTGTAGAAAATCTATTAGATAATTGATATTATGACGGCTAAGGGTCACAAGGGCTAAACTGAAAAACAATATTTTTTCGAAAAATGCGGAAACAGTTTTTGTCGAAGTTAGTTTGTATTTAAGACATATTATATTTAACGGCAAAAAGTTGAGATATCAAAGGTTCGCCTTTATAATAATGTTGTCTTGAATAAATAAAGTACCTAAATATAAAACTGTATAAAATAAATAGTATATGATAAAATAAACAATAAATAAATATTTTTGTAGTTTCGCCTTATGACCGTAAGCCATCGATATAAAAATCATTACAGTCTTAAGATGCTCTTATTTTTATATCACGCTTTTTCAGTGTATTATTTTATTCCTATAATAAAAGCAAGTTGAATACAATATTATGATACTTCACTTATTCACGTGAAATACCTATGGCAGGAATTTTTGTGCGTAACAAAAGACTGCACTGTAAACTGAAAAAGGTAAAAATGGTATTCATTTAAAAGAAAAAAAGTAGAACGCTTATAAAAAGAAAATTGCAACCCCGAACAAAAGCATCAAAAGTCACGTGACTATCTGACAAGCCTTGAACTGACATGTTGAGATGCACACAAAAGCGATGTTTCATATACCAACTATTTAGTTGCCAAGAAAAGAGGCCCATGGATATGTCAGGTGCTGGCTCCTTGTTGGAAGGGTTTTATTTTATTTTTCGTATTCAAAAGTATTCTAAAGGAATGTTCTAATGAAAACATATATCAACCAGCATGGTAGAAAATTGAGCTTGTACTATATTGCAGTACTCACTTTTCCTCACAGTTATAGAGATAGAGATAAAGATTGTGAGATTTTATGTAGGTATTGTTTTGGGCCTCGGATTCATCCGTCGGTCCTGTAATCGAGTAGTCGACGCTCTTAAGCATTCGCCTTATTCGGTTTCGGGTTTCACGGGCTTGATTCTCTCGATTCCCCGTAAAGACACTTTAATTGTCATGTTTTTTCAACCCAATTATTTATTTTTGTTCAAAGTGAAATGTAAGGTATGGGAATGTAGATCATGTGTACATTCCCTACCGTAAATATTATATTTCTTAAGACGTAGGGTTGCGATTAACTAAATACTAGTAATTTACTAGCCTCAATCTTCTATCTTTATCAGTATAACCATATATTTACCTACTTAATTGAGAAGCTGAATTACAATCAATTATTATAAAAACAGCTTATACAATTTAAAAAAAGTATACAAATTTTGTCAACGTGATGAGTGTTTGTGAACATATTTAAATGAATACCTCCGTTATTGACAAGATCATTTTTTCCAAAATTTTATATCGATTCGTGAATGTGTGCGAAGTCATCTTTTAGGATTAGTTGATCGTCTAAGCGATTCGATTCTTTTAAGTTGCACTCACAGGACGCAAAATTTTCACGGTTCAAGAATGAGAAAGCTTAGGATTCAGGGGGTGAATACTAAAAGCCTATCATCCGCTCAGCCGGCGGAAATCTTTGACAAGAATGTGCACTTTTATTCGATAACTCCAAGCATGCCATGTGTGAAGTTCCTTTACCAAAAATCACACATTTAAACAACATCACATAGTTTTTTTTTTTACTAATTCGATAAATAAAATAATTTAAAGTCTATTACGGCATCGATATAAATATTGTTGTTACCTATTATTAGAAGACACTTTTTAAAATATCGATCTATTACAATAACTGTTTAATAGAATATCTGCATGTATCTGAGTAGATTTTGATTAACAATACACTGTATTGCGAAATAATATAACTTGTGTACATATATATAACTGAAGTAATATAATGTGTCATTTGACATCTCTGGCTTCCGTTTTTAAATTAATTTAAGATTAAATAAAATAGCCGTAATGTCAAAAAGTCGTTCAGTCCTAAATTAAAATAAAAATAATAATATGAATATCGGTGCAAATGTGGCTATTTAAGTTTTTCATAGTTGCTTAAACGAAAATAACTTAACAAACACGCGAATGTTGGTTTTAATGGAATGTTGATATTATTTTTAGTAAAAAAAAAACACAAAAATTGAAACAATATTCAATTCCGCAATGTCAACCGTATAAACTGTATACATGTTGTTTTATTTTTTAAAGCGAGTCGAATAATGAAATCTATTTTCTTCAGTAAATAAAGTAAATACAACGTTCTCCACGATAAAAATATCTACCTGTGAAAATTTAAATACCGTTCAATTCGCTTTGTATCGGTAATCCCAAGACATTTTCTACAAATTTCTCCAGCGACGTCTATTGTATATCGGATATAGCGCAGGAAGCTGGAGTAAATGGGATGGCTCTTCTTATTGGGAGTGAAAAATTCTCTTTCTCGTACTAAAAGCTTAAATATTGCCATGTTGTCATTTATAAATAGATTTTTTATCAATTATTTTAATTTATGTTGGAACACATTTAACGCGGAGAATATCGGTTCAATGTTAAATAGTAGTTTCACAGTCATTTCACACGTTCTTTTTTTGCTCAAATGGAGAGAGAAAAACGTACAGTATTAAAAAAAATCTCATCCCAGAGGAATGCCGCTTAGCGCACACATTTAATATGTATTACTTTGTTTTATCGTTTATCAGAGTATGTTCATACATTGCTTCCGTAAAGCAGTTATCAAGCGCGTAAGATTATTAAACATTTCGTGAATTATTTTTGATTGCTATAATTTGAACCTGTCACTGTTGCTCGTAAAAAATCCGCATGAATCGACTAAAAATAGCTATAGTTATTTCATGATGCAAAGAAAACAGTCATGTGAAGTACCTTTCACGCCTTCAACAAAAGGAGCCACACGGTAATTTTAATGCACGGTGCAATCTCTAGGTGTGGGTATCGAGTACGTGAAGCAGTTGGTACAAAAGCATACATACGTTGAGAATTCACAAGTGCTCGTGGGTAAAGATTCCCTAGTCGGACGGGATTTATGTAATGTCTGGAAGAGACAGTAAGTGTTGAGCTTCGCAGAACACGTCGGGATGAGAAGGTGGGATGGCCGGCTGGAATTTTAGCCAAATATAGGGACGACCAGATATAAACAAGTGACAATAGATTTCTTATACATCATATTATGTTTAAGGGCCAGAAAATGATGTTTAAGTGTGTTGATTATTTAACTACGACTATTTCGCACATATTTATATTATACAATAATGAATAATTTAAAATATCATTGACCATAATTAGAAACTGGAAAAATGGAGATTGGCTCCATAAACACAGGTTCTTTAAATTTTAAATTAATTTAACATTAAATAATGATTGAAATTTTACTTAAATAATCATGACGAGGACAATATCACTATTTGTACGTTTCGTTGTAGCATGTTGATCGAAAAAATACTATATAATAAAAGAGAAAATTTGGTTAAAAAAAGAAAGGAAGAAAATATTCATATCTATTATATTATCGTAATTTAATGTGTGCTGGATAATTAAATTTTACTGAAATATAATCAAATTATACATTATAAGTTTGAAATCTTTAAACGTGGAAATTCTGGATTATAATTATTAAGGATATATTGTATTAAAGTTAATAAAATTATAAATTAAGTATTCGAAAATAGTATGCAACAAAGATTTTTATTGTTAGTACAACTGTTAATGTATGCAGTTAAATATTTACTTTTTTATAATCGGATAGAAAAGTATGTTTATTTTATTTAAATACATCTAAATTATTTTATCATACCGAGGAAGTAAAAAGTTTTGTCAAGCAAGTTTCCGTTTGCGGCGAAATAATCAGTTTATCTGATATATAAACTTTGTTCAAGTTTAGAGGAAAGTGGCGGCAGTAGCCCTGTCTCGGATCTAGGAGGCTAAGGGTGTAGGAGGGTGCATGGGGATCCGCTTTGGCTGTTTGCAATATCAGAGAGGTTGGTGTAATGTCTAATATATGCTAATACCTACCACTCGGTGAGAACCGGTGAGGAGGGACCTTCGCATTATTGAAAACGGCAAGAAAATCATATGGTTCCTATAAATAACACGGCTAAACCGAAAATCTTTCTCTGAATATAACGGCCGTCATAAAATGACCGAATAATGGCGTCGGGATTTCGGCTGGAATATTTTATCGTAGGTTTACCTGGAGAGAAGAGAATGTAATTAAAATTAAAATGCAATTAGGATGCAGAAAAAAAATAATACAATCACTGTATTGAATCTATAACAAGAAAATGAGGAATAATACTGAAATTATTAAAAGATTATATTTGACAACGTTTTGTATCATTGTAATATATTACAGCATTGCCTTATATGCGTGTTGTAAAAAGGGAATCGTGTTAACGATACCTTTTGATATTATTGGTTTATAAAATAATTGCAATTTTCCTGTTCTATAATATTAATTGAAATGTACGTGTAGACGAAAGGTGTGCAAAGGGAAACAGAATTGACGACCGTTTCTACAAAGCGGATATCATTTATGCGGTGTGAAATTTTTTAAAACATATAATTCTTGTTAAGTTTAATTTATTGTAGCCAAGAAATTGCTTCTATAAAAGTAAAAAAGTTTTTAAAAAATAAACATAAAGTAAAAATACATAATTTAGAAGACCGTAAGTTTAAAATATACATATTTATTAGGCTACTTCTTAGATTATTGGGTATATATTTAAAAAATTCCATGGTCATTTGTACTTTTTTTGGCAATTAGGATGTTGAAAACATGAATTTATGACAATTCCGTAAAAATCCGTACAGAATTATCTTGCTAAAATTTAGTGTCAAAATACAAGTGTTGAAATCTGCAAGGGAGGAAAGCTCCACACAAAGTTATAGCGAATTATGGCTGTTGCAAAGTTTAATCTCCGATTAACTCGCGGAGTTGAGTTATGGCTTCACTTTGAAGCAGAAGCGAGTGCGCCTCGTGCCGTACTTTATGGTCTTTCGATAGGAATGCTGCCGCTCATCTTCAGAGCAGGCATCCGTGAACGGAGATAAACTACTAAAGCTTCGGATGAAATGGAAAAATGTTGCTTTACATACTGCACACGTTCAACGTCTTGGATATAAATCAGATAACACCGAATACCTAACAACGATATGAGGTCTGGATATGTACCGTACTACTTAGCGATGAAATTCTCTTATACACTCCAGTTACAAAATAATCAAATCAGCCTAGGAAAAAATCACACAAGTATCACATTCTTGTTTACTCATAAAATAGTAATGATGATATTCATAAGATTTAAATACAATTTGACACAAACCTTATGTATTAACAGCTCGTAATAGAGAGTCAATTTAATCTTAGAACTGAGCGACTGTTTTGATAAAAATCATATTTATTTCATTTCAGTTCTTAACTCACGACTATTTGCAATTATGACGACAAAATACAAGCACTTCATTTTTTTTAATATACCATCTCCGCTCCTAATGTGAAGCATATGGACTCCTAATGTAGTTTATCTCAACTGAAGTGTTTCTACGAGAACTGCTTGTTACTCAGTTGCTCAACCTCTCTTTTTCCAAAAAGTGTAGGAATAGAAGGAAGAGGCTAGGACAGGACTAGTGGTTAACTAATCACTTTTCGATACGCACCCGTTAATAGGATAGGATAGGTGGGAGGGGGAATTCAAGATCACATACATCCATGACTTTGAACAGAAATTCATAAATAGATTGAAAAATTAATTTATAAAACTGCCCGTACTGGGATTCGAACCTGTGACCTCCGTAGCAGTAATGAACGACGTTGACCACTCGACCACACAGGCGGCATTCATTCATTCATTTTACTCACATAAAAATGTTAAACGAGAGTTCAGGAAATGAAGACAATGGACAGATAATTAGGATAAATGAAAATACTTAATACTTAATAGTATTTCGCTGTTTATGTTACTTACACTAAATTAATAATCGGAACAAAAAATATTTATATATGAATTTTTAATGAATAAATAAATCCATCATTTTTTATACTGGATTTGAAGTATGATGCAAGAAAAGTAATAAGACGGCGATGAAAGAATTTTGGTAGAAAAAATCAAAATAAATTGTTTTTACAAGAACTGGTTGTAAATCAGTCTTTTGAGAGGGCAAGAGAAGATGGAGTGAGATCGAAAATTATAAGTAATTACCGGGACCGTTTCCAGAATCGGATAGGTAGATTAGAGAGGCATGAACACGTCACATTCAATCCCGTTGAGTAAAAACAAGCCCATAAATCGGTAGAAAAAGTAATTTATGAGAGAATCTATTCTGGGATTTAAAACAGAGAAATCCGCGTACAACAGTGTTGACCACATGACTACAGGGCAAAAAAACCGACCAATACTTCATTAGGAGTCCACAAGGAACGAAAATGGCTTTGCAAAAGAAACAACTGGTCAATATGATGACTCAATGGTTGCAATAGAAATACATATTGTTTGAAAATAAAAGCTTAATAAGTAGCAAAGTGTTAGAGTGCTTAACGGACTATGTCACGATTCGTTTTCAATAGAATAAGTCTGTCTCATTGAAGAGAGAAGATAAATGATTTAAAGAGCCACTTAGAATGTAATTTACATACAAATGTTTTAAATTTTCTACGCATGTCGGAAATGCGCGTTGCAGGACACCAGTCATAAAGAATATTTAAACTTGTCCATTAAAACATCCATACTTGGATGTTAACAAGTATTTATTGTATCCTCTTTGACAGTACAAAGATCTTTTACGTGGATATGTAAAACGTTTTGTAATACTTTGTCGTTGTAATTCATTTTAATTTGTAATGAAATAATTATTACCTATTTCCCGTATTGTTTATCCGCCGTAAAAGTAAATGATTTATTATGATATGGCATCTTATTTTATAAAATTTGTAAATAGTCAAAAACATGAGACAAGTGCTCTACTTTTTTTTAAATTCATGTCCGTTCCCAATGTAAAGCATATAGCCTCCAAATGGACGTATTTTAACAAAAGTTTTTTTTCTTCAAGAACTGCTTGTTTCTCAGTTGCTTAAACTTTTTTCTTTTTGAGATTAGAGAGTAAGGATACAAAGGATAGGGCTAAAAAGCTAAAATAATGCAATACTATTTAAGTTTTTTAAGCAATCTCAACAAATTCGAAGCAAATAGACTCCTAATAGAGATATTCTCAACAGAAGTTTTTCTACGAGAAATGTTTGTTACTCAGTCGCTCAACCTCTCTTTTTCGAAAACAGTAGTAGTAATAGAAAGGATAGGGCAAGAGAAGACTAGTGGTTGGCGAATCACTATTGCTACACCCCGATATTTTAGAATTTGTGAGGGGGAACATCCTTGTATTTGAACAGGCATGGAAACCAACGACGTTGACCAGTGTGCCCCATGGCAAAAGTTTTTACTGAAAGATTATCATTAACATGTAAATTTTTTTTAAATTGACTTTTTGCGTAAGAAAATTTATTCATTTATAGATTAACAAATAAATATCGCGTTATATGTTTCAATTTATGGTAGCTAGTCTAATTTTAAGATGTATTATTTTTTTTAAAACTATATTGTCATAATAAGCACAGTTATTGAAAATAATTCTTGATTGAGTTTTTCTACAATATATTATTACAATATAAACGCATTTTGAGTTCCCGGATTTTTACTTTCGCCAAAAGAAATACATAGGCCGTACTCAGTATAGTATGAATTATAATTTTTTATGTTGTCATCTGCGCAGTACGGACTGAGAAATATTTGTCTGTCAAATATAGTATAGATAAGGCTGATTAAATTTCTCTGATTGTAAAAAAATACGTATTTTATTTTATACTGCCTTGGTTTATTGGAGATAGCGAGAGGAGTTGTTTTCTTCAATCGAAATGTAAATAATTGAAAGATCCAATTAAAAAATGTATCCACGGCTTACAAAATGTGCAGCCAATTTGCGAGCAAGTCATGAAATATGCTTTCCCCTTGGTATTAGGTTAAATAGCAATCACTCATTTCATTTCATCGTTTGAGATGTGTTTTTCTTATGTCTGAGATTTTCCGACGAAATCACGTTCTTCAGATCAAATTCTCATTTGTTTGTTTCCTCGTTCTGTTGGCGTTCACCTTTTCTTTCTTTCGTCACGTTTTCATCTTCGTCTGTCTTGCCTCCTAATGCCTTCTTCCTATTGTCACTGACAATTGTTGGGAGGTTTTTTCCCTCTTCAGTTAAAATAGCGAAACCCATTATTGAAAATATTATTTTTTAGGACGTTCAACAGCCATTTTGCATTTTTATGAATAGGAATGAACACTGTTTCCCTATTACAAATACAACGTTTCTAAAATTGAACACGGATTTTTTTTTATAAATCGTTGTTCATTTAGATATTTCAATATGAACAAAAAAGTTTATTTGGTCTATGCTATTATATTTTAATTAAAATACTTTTTGAATAGCTACATTATTGAAAAGATGATTAAAATTTTAAATTGACAGGCTTACCTTTGTTTGATTTGTTTTTTTACTGGTTGAAATTACATAATATCTAAGTGAAACCGGTCCACCGATAAATACAATGTGGAATATTTGAATTAATTATGTTAGCATTCTGCTAAAAGTTAAAAATAAAAAATAATACAATTATTTTAACAGACTAGTTAGTATTTTCGATGGATTCGGGGGCATAATTTCGATTTATTTTAAAGTCATCATTCTAAAACATTACATGATTAAATAAACAAATATATTATGTTTTAAATTATCAAAGCTACACATTTATTCAAGAAATATTTATGCGACAAGTTTGGGAATTATATTCAACCGAACCTAAATGTATTGAAATTTGAAAACTAATTATCTCAAAGGAAAATAATTACAGCGTCAATGTGAATCCGGAAAAGTTTCTAACGTGTAAATAAACTAGGCCAAAAGTTTTGCTTATCATAATTTTGAAACTTTGACCATTCAACGTTGTGACACGAGCTTTAGGGATTTCCTTTCAGTATGACTGATAAACGCCAAATGAGACTTTAGGGAATGAAGTATGTTCATGAATGCTTTAGAAATGCTGTGTTTCAAATATTTGGAAAACACGGCATAAATAGTCGAGTAAAATAAAGTAACCCTCAGTTTTTTCGAATAGTTTTTTTTTCAAAAGCACAACGTATACAACTTAATACATGTTCTGTCAAAAGGATGTCTACAAATGGCGAATAAGTATTAAAATTTAGCTTTTAAGTTTGAAATAAGAAGGCCCTGTGAAAATTACAAGCACGTAAAACAACCTTCCTGGTTTTATTAAGCAAATCATTAAATTTATATTACATTGAGACTGAGTTAATAAAACATAAAAAATATGTTTATTTTATAATTTGACCTAAAATCGTCGAAAAACATTTTTCATCTCTCCAGGAAAAAATATTCTAGGTGGGTTGATTTTTTTATTTAACTACAGTCGATATGGTAAACTAATTTATCATCGATTAAGTAACAGTATATATTAATCTTAAATCAATATATTTAAAAACATTCTATATCTTCCCCGTACTGAAGTTGATAAGCAACAAATACAAATTTGAGCTTTTACAATAAATCCTCTAGCCTTGATAATTTATGTTATATAAAAAATATAATATCACAATATAGATAGATACAATAATATAAATTTGACACAAATGATATAAGGAATCATAAAAAATTCAGATTAAAAGAAAAATGGTGGTCAAAATCAAACTGAATTATTCCAGATAAAGAATTGATTGAAAAAAATAATATCTAATCAAACTAGTTACCTATCATTAGCGATAGTTTTTTAAATAGTCTTTTAACTTCAGAATTTAAAGAGTTGATGAAATTCAATTTGCATTCTAAAATGTAAATCAAATATATACATTTAAAGTCTTCTGATTTCAGCCAAAAATGCAGGCCAAAAGTTTGCATAAATTTTAATACTGAAATTTTAAACGTCCTGCGTTTCATTCTCAACGAATTTAAGTGATAAATTTATCTTATTTCCATAGTAAATGCGTTATTAACCTTTCAAATGTAGCTCTCGGAACAGATTTAAATTTACGGGATCATTTCTGGTTATTAAAAGGTACAAAAGCGTATAAAAAGCACATAGCTTAACGTGAAGTAAGGAGAAAACGTCAAAATTATGTAACTTTCCGCAGAGTAGAAATCTAGGCAATATTACACCCATATTTTATTTTTCAAAAAAGCCCACTCAAATGAGTTTTAAATATTTTATCAGCTGAAGTAGTTGACACTTCAACACTTTCATACCGTTATTGTAACTGGTTCATGACAAAAAAGATTATTTTTCTAAATATATTTCATTCCAATAATAGCAAGTAATAGTGAATACAGCTTGCTAGGCTCAACTTACTATGAATTTGCAGGATATCATTGTTTGTGTATTTTTATTATAATTTCAATGATATTTTGCGGAATAAAATTATAAAAAGACTTAGATTTATGTTTTAATAAATCACTTTCGAACGTCGGTTGCATATTTATCTTTTCGCGAGTGCTAATTAAAAAAATGTAGAAAAATACAATAATTTACAAACATAACCTAGTATACAATATTTTCATATACATATCTAGCAAAAAGTATCATTAAAAGTGGTATACGAATCTCATTTTTCCAAATTGGGTTGAAACGAGTTGTAAAACTTATTGATATTTTGATTTAATAATTAAAACTTAACAAAACATATGAAGTTTTGTTTATTAAAGACGACAATAATCCTGGTAGCTAAGTAGCCTTCTCTTTGGAGGGACGTATTGCGGTTAAGGAATCAAATATTCAGCTGGACATTTACACCAATCATATCACCTGAATCAACTAAATCATAATTGTTTCTTGTTACAATTTCTCGTAATAAAATTTTGAAATACTGAATTTAATGTCTATAACATGCGTTTATTTGATGAATTTAAAGACAATTTAATTTTAATGGGATATAACGGTTTTGTGTTTCATGGATGGAATAAAACGAGCAAATCTACCGCAAAAATATACTAGATATAGTAAGATACTTAAATAAATTGTTTTGAAAAAAATCGTTATACATTTCTACGGAATTTTCTCTTTCTCGCTGTAGTCTGGTCCTGTGTTTATTCGGGCAGTCATTGCCGAAAGTTCTCCAAGCTTCGACCGTACTTAGTATTAACGATGACAGCGCTGGGAAATCTGTCGGCCGCTTGCTGTACCATAGGTAAATGTTTTCATTACGCTGACATTAAGTCCACGTGTTATTCTGTGTGCTTAGATGGAAGCTGTCATGTTAGAAATAATTCTAAATAATAACATTAAACAATAATGATTGCTCTAAATGTTTGTATGGGCGGTGTAATTTATACCTCTGTACGGAATGGTATGCAAATATATGGCAGTGGATTGTCACAGGTGCATTATATTCATAATTTGTATCCGTTTCTATAAAAGAATCTGATATAAAACGGATTTTATCAAACGAATTTCCCATGTCAAACGTCAGGTTTGAAGATTATTTTTGTAATGAGTCCGTTTAAAGTTTAGATATAACTTAAATATTCATTTTTCGCAATTAAACTTTTGCGTTCATAATGCTGAATACTGTGATGAAATGTAAACTTTCAATGGTTGTAAATCACTTGTCATATTTTATAGACTAACCAAACCGTTTCCATTTTATGTTATTAACCACCGCCAATTTCCGGATATGTATTTCATGTGTTTGAATAAAGATAGATCATACATCGTCATGAATCAACATACTCTTACTTAAATAATTACTTACTTAAGTAATTTAATTTTCGAAGAGTGAATAAAATATTTAAAAAATCATGATAACATTTTAATCAATAAAATTAATAATTAATAAATACATGGTAATGAAAAACGTTGGTTTTTTTAAACTAAAGTATAACCCCGATTATCCGGATTATTCAAACTAAAACGAAAATTTCACGAATTTGCTGCCAAGCACACGGTGAATTGCGACCACTTTTAAGTGCTTCCGTAAATAATGAAGTACCAATTATCAGTTTTCACAATATAAATAATTTAAAAGACTTCGGCAACATGGAAGCAGAGATTTTTTTTTTCAAAACGATTAAGTAAGACAGTGGAAACTTACGGGAAAATTCACGTAAATGTCAATATGTGATGAATGCAACGAAAATGATGTCACCGAATAGATAAATTGTTTTGCGGAAGATCATGTATTTTAATTTTGATGTGGAAACCATTAAATAAATATATTCCTCGGTGGAAGAAGATCGATGCGTCGAAGAGAAGATTTAAAAAAGGGTCTTAAATTTTTTTAAGATATTCATTGTTGAGATGTCGCCATGCAGTGATTAAGGAATGATGAAGAATGTAACTATGTGTCATAAAGGTATTCTCTATTTAGTTGCTTTAAAAAGAACAGCTAGTACTTAAATTATAATTATTTCGATTCTATGGATTTTTCACTATCCAGGCTACCTGCATCCCCTATAATTTCTGACAATTGAGGTTCTACTGTATATTAACTGATAACTAAGTATATAAATGCGCTCAAATAATTGAATAATTGAAATAGATTTTCTAGTATAATTCCAAAAAATCATTCACTTATTTTAATTTAAATAAAAAAAAATTCAACATATAAGAAACAATGTTATAAAAAAATAAGTTTTGTAACCAACCAAGTGCCAATTAACTTTGACACATTGTGTTAAGCCATATATTCGTCTTTTATTTTAATGACATGAAAACTGTAAAAAATATACGAAATGTAATTGTGTTTATGAGCCTGTCTCAAATGTTTATTATCCAACTAAGTCATTGTAAACGTTGAAGACAACGTACGGTAAAGCGATATGAAGCGTCTATATGTCACAAGCAATCTACGAAAGACTGGTTATTTATATTTTAACTTATAAAGATTTAGAACCGGAAATGTATTAATACTTTTTGATCTAGCAAGAGCTGTTCTTAACGATAATTGTTTTATATTTCGTAACACATGAGACAAAATACTCATTAGTACTAATTCTATTTTTATTTGATGAGATTAAGACCAGGTCTTATTAAATAAAAGTGTAGTTGACACTAAACACCCTAAAAGAGGAAAATGTATACGTTTAAAGAGTGAGCATTTTCAGCTGCTTAGAATATGCTCACTCGCTAAGTGGATCTGTTGAATAATTAAGTACCTTAAATTTACTGAGCTTTGTTTTGAGAAAAATTAATACCCCACTGTTCCGTTTATATGCATAATATAATATATCTAATAATAAAACTAGCATAATCAGCATAAAACAATGAAAAATAATATTTTATGATTCTTTATTGTATATTTTATTTAAAGACATATAGCACTTCGACAAAATGTAGGTTTTCGACTTGATAAAAGTGCTTGATAGAATTTCAATATCAAAATTGAATTGTTTTCATATATTTTTTTACTAACAACCGGGATTTCGCGTATTGAGCATCTTCGGGCATTCAGGTGCACGGGTGAACTTGAACTAACGTTTATGAAATAGCTTTTTTTATCGTGTATATAATATAATAAAAATATTATTATTTAAATTAAAAATTCTTGATAGCGATCTGGATTAATTTTAATATTGATTTGATATAAATGACGTTAACGTTCCTAACAGTCAAAAGGATGTAAAAGTGATTTGGATACTTTATGGAATAAATAATAAAAAAAAAGTAATTTTATTGAGATCTATTTCACGACATGATAACTCTCTGATTTTATAAAGAATACAACGAGAATAAGCAGTTTCGTAAGATTTTTTTTTCTTTTAAAAGTTTATTTCAATAAAATAATTATTAGAGTAAATAAATATTGATAAATAAAAAACTGTCTTTTAATAATACAATTTTCTATACATTTACGTTTAAAGTCTACACAGGCATAATATAATATATTCATAAATATATGTAGAGCAAGGGGATTCAGTGTTCTTGGTATTTATGTACTGAAAATCTGACTGTTTAATTAGTTGTCATGTGTTTCCTATGTGAGGAGCATCATGAGAAATTTTGTTTAATTTTATACTATGCCACTTATGTTATTGTATAATACAACAATACTTTATCATTCTCTCACAAATACCAAGTGGCTTTTGTGATATACAATGAAGATAAAAGTACTTACCCAAGAGATCTTTGTGAGGAACAATAATGTTTAAGCTCAACACATCTTCCGTAAAATATTTCATTCAAAATCTAACATCTTTGTATAACATATGCATTATTATTGGGTATAAAATTACAATAAAGGAAAAGTAAAGGAGATATTATAAAATAATATATGTATACGCAAAGTAAGCCTAACATATATTTAAATTCTATATACAACGCAAAAAATGTATTGCAATAAGTTCAGGTTCCTTTTATTTAAAAATCAAGTATACTATCGGTTATAAATACAGGAATGCTACAATGAAATACTTAACAATTACAAGCAAATTACAATTCTTAAATATTTCATCGAGGCTATTCTGTAGACATGTTTTATCTGAGGACCATCAGTAATATGCACCAATAAATTAATGATTTAATTAATAATCACTAATAGTGACAATAATGAAAACTGGTATTATAGTGCAGATCACTAGTCTTTTAGTGTGAGCCCAAAACTATTATATCGAAGTTTTGCACTTATTTGAGATGAAGATGCGACTAATTTGCTTAGCACGTTATGTATAACATTTGGAATGTCCGTCTCTTAGAAACAAATTGGAATATACATATATGATATTATAACTGAGATGGACTGTCCCATTGGTCGCCGTGTAGCAAGGTCTTTATTGAAGACCACGAGGCATGATTATGAGGTTGTCAAAACAGGTTTTAAACATTTTTTAAAATATGATAATAATTTGTTTGAAGCAAACATTGATTGAATTTTTAAGATGTGTCACTCAAACTAGTCATGGTTGGTAGTAATAGTATCATAGTAATGGCCGAAAGATGCTTTAATGACTCTGCGGTGTACAGCCATAGTACAGCTGATATGATGCATCAATGCTCGAGTTGATCGCGTCAAGTCTGTAATTATCGTTATTCCGACCGCAAGTTTGGGGATCTACACGATGTCTCCACTTGGGTGGCAATGTCCCCGGCGCGGAATGCATATTGTCATGCTAATTATGCGTTGAACGCGGCGATTATGCAGCAAGCGTGCTGCCTGCACTAACCGTTATGGCGCATCTCGTCGAGAGCCTCGGCTTCTGGAACCGGCATCGTAATATGCAAGCAGAGCCGGTCGTGTTACTAAGACGCACCATGTGTCCTAATAACCCTTCGTTATCGAAGAATAGATATTTGAATTACCAAACTCATTATGAGTTAATTTATTAAAAAAAATAGATAGCAAAAAACTATGTATCGGGGTTTCGTGAAAACAATCAAAAACTAAAATAAGAACTCAATTTATTTTCGAAAATTGTATTAAAAATTGTCGCATCGCGAATTCATAACAGAATATTTATCAAATAAATCCGTGCATCGACAACTTTGTCGGCGTTAAAACAAAAAAAAAATATATCATTTTTTTTTATTATGGAATCCGATTTGATAACTTTGTTACTCCACTCGCTGTGCTACAAATTGTGACACGCGTTTCGTCTCTTTAAAAACCAACATCAGAAAGAACATCGCAAGGTTTACGAGTAAACTAAAAATTGAATATAATTCTTAAGTTATAAATTACAAAACCGCAGGGAGGAGGCATGATACAAAAATTGATACTACTTATAACAAAAAATTACCTATATTAGGTATGGAACGGATTAAAATTGAATTTTATACTAAAAATGAACTTCCACAAAGATAGCACTGAATCCTTAAAAAATGAGAAATTTTATTTTTATTATTACATTTTTTTTATTACCATTTTCGCTACCAGTGAGCAGCATATGGAATATATATATATATTTTTTTTTAACCATGTCCGCTCCCAATATGGAGCATATGGACTCCTAATGGAGTTTATCTCAACAGAAATGTTTCTACGAGAACTGTTACTCAGTTGCTCAACCTCTCTTTTTCCAAAGAGAGTATGGATAGAAGGATAGGGCTAGGACAAGACTAGTGGTAAGCTGATCGCTCTCATAGGATAGGATGGGTAGGAGGGGGGAATTCAAGACATCACATACATCCATGCCTTTGAACAGAAATTCATAAATCGATTGAAAAATCAATTTATAAAACTGCCCGTACTGGGATTCGAACCCGTGCCCTCCGTAGTGGTAGCGATGTTGACCACTCGACTACACAAGCGGCGATCAATCCACACAGGTGGAATCATTATAGAGCTTATTCCAAGAGAATTAGTTTTACGAGAACAGCTTGTTACCAAGCCGCTAATTTAAAAGAGAGGTAATATAAAAGAATTACTCTTGGATAATTCGGTCAATTACAATACGGTCTTGGAAAGCCCCGATTTTTAGGATCGAAAGAGGTTGAACAAATTCACAGAAGTACTATTCTTTGCTGAGATTCAAGCTCATTTATATTACAACAAAGACCAACGACGTTGAACGCTCGGCTAAAGGCCCCAATTAAAAAATATGTACATTATATATTTTATGATGAAACCATACAAGATCTGTCAAATTATGGCCCATAAAGCAATATTGAGATGTCCGGTAATGACAGAATATTCTATATAATTGATACGCACTGTTATCCAGTGCCAAATAATGAACCCTTGATTATAATGGGGTGTGCAACCAATTCAAGTATGATTTTATGCTCTCCATAATACCGATTCATACCATAATATAATATGTTCAATAGTCATTATTAATTAAAACCGTTATCAATCAAAAATGATAGTATGTTGAACAGGGATTGCAACAACGAAAGAAGATATCATAACCGGTAAATCGGTATTTTACATTAAATACCGGTATTTTCATTTGACATTGTCAAAAAATACGGCTTATTGAAATCGCAATATCGAATGAATAAATCAAATTCGATTTAAGCTTAGCTCTAAGCTTGATCCACATATTTTTGTAGGAAAGGTTCAACGATTAAATGTGCTGCATATGCTAGTATCCAAAATTTGGTTTCTTAACTATGTCGTATGAATCTTTGGTTTGGCATAAAAAAATAGTAAATTTAAGTATGAGAAATTCAATTACTGACAAATATGTTTGTACTGACAGCACATTTTTGTTAATGATCCGGTCCATTTTCGCTCATTACGAACACTTTATTTGATAATGATTTTTTAAAATATTATATCTTTTCACCACAAATTGATAATAGAAAAAATAAAAGTGACTTTTTGCTTCTATACGCAAATTGCATTTAGTTTCATGTCAATGCTGATATTGAGACAAAAAATTAAATGTTCATTAAAATATAGAATTTATATTTGTTTTAAAAAATGTAACGTGCATAAATAGTTTCCATTAGTGACTAAATAATTTATTTATACAGAATTTATAAAACAAAAACATTTATTTGTAAAACTGTTAACAAAGGGAAAATGATGCTGAAAATGGAAGCTTTCAAAGTTAATTCTCTCAAGTGCGTATTGTATGGTCTTATGAACGTATATTCGGGGTATAAGGTTACCAATTTATTCAAACGTTTACATGAAAATCGTTTATGGCATGAGAAGGTATTTTTGCTTGTACCTAATTGCATCATTAAATTTGAACCGAAGACGTTATTAAATTCTTGTGCCTTTGAATGCCTGCTTATAACTTTGAATATTTGAAGTAACTTGAGATCGTGCCTGTTCGCATTTATGATTCACAAAATAGTTTTTATTTATATTCTTCAAAAGAAAAGCTACGCAGCAATATTATAATTTTCCTTCGCAATAAACGAAAAAAAACTTCACAGGAAACAATATTTGGTTTTTGATCTCTGGACAAACATTTGTTTTTTTGAAATTTAATATACCGAAGCACTTTACTTAAACGGAAAAGCATTTTTAAGAAAGTTGACACTCGAATGAGTAAAAAATATTGTGAAGTAAAATACAATATACCTAAAAATAAATTGAATTTTAAATATAATTTTACTTATTTTTTTATATAGAGAGCATTAAACTTTGAGCTTTGGAAAAGCTTTTAGACTGAAATTCAAATTTTTTAAAGGCTTTTGACGCAATGAGGTTTCGGTGAGCTAAAAGCTCTCGAATTACAAAATGCTCCAAACTGACCATTTCAGAATAGCTTTTTTGACTTCGAATTTAGAGCTTTTGGCACAAAGAGCTTTCAGTGACCGAAAAGCTCTTAATCACTTAGAAAGTGCACGAAGCAAAATGGAGCTTTAAGTGAGTTTTTGGTGAATTTAGCTTTTGGTAAGCAGACAGCTCTTATGTAGCTTCATCAAAACAACAATCCTAGTAGAGATTTTTTGCCTTAAATTTTTGGAGAGCTTTTGGAGTGGCGAGCTTTTGGTGACATGAAAAGTCTTAAATCATTTCGAATGATTTTCAAGCATTGAGCTTTTTTAAAGCTTGGGCTGAGCTTAACGCTCTATAGTCATTAAAAATGACACCAAGCTAAGCTGTATCTCTAAAAGAGCTTTCAGTGCAACAAGCTTTTAGTAAGCTTAAAGCTCTTAAATATTCACAAAAAAGCACCAATGCTAGAAGAGATTTTTTATATTCAAATCTTTCAGAGAACTTGACGCGTAACGAGCTTTTGGTGAGTAAATAGCTTCAAAATTAAGTGGAGCACTGAGTGAGTTTTTTTTTAACCTAAAAATTGAAAAAGCTTTAAAAACTAACAGTTAATTTTATGCAATTTATTAATACATCAAGATTAATTGTCAGAAGCATTTATTGTAAATTTATATTAAACAACAAGTTTTCTCGTATTGAATTGTCAATACTGAAAATGCATGTCGTTTAATCACCTAAAGAAAGTAAAAACTATTTTTTTTTGATAAAAATTACCAAATTGCTATTTTATACGTTGAGTATTTTTATTTAGTATTATTTTCACCTACAGTTTGTTTCATAACATATAGAATATTCTTTATTTTTGTTTTCAAATATTGTCAGATAATTCGTGTTGAACCGATGATTAGGATACAATTGTAACATACAATGGTCTCTCTATTCGAAGTAATAGCATAGCATGCCAAAGTTATTATTAATTAAATTGAAGCTCTGCTGAATGTGTGATCAGGTTTCGAATCGAACGCAATGGATTATTTCCCTTTGCCAATTGAAAACTTTGGAATCAAATCACCCGATTTCACATAGTAAAGTAAGCCCCAAGTATGCACCCAAAGGTAAGGCAGGTGGAATCCATCATCCCTTTATGAACAACCTCTCGAATTCCTTAAATAACAAAGATATTTGCATACCTCTGGGGGTGTTCGATAAATATATTATTTGATCCCATCAAATAAAAATCGTCCGTCAAAAGAAATTTTGTGAACGTTTTAAAGTTTTGTTCTACATATGATAATACGCAATGTCTTAATGTGTGTTCGGTAATAATTCATATCATATTTTTAATTTAATAGTTATACAAAAAATGTAAATAATTAGCATACAATATTTCGATTGAAGAATTAATTATTATAGAGTATGAAGATTTATGACACATTCTAAGAAACGTTTCGTTTAGTGGTCAATTATTCCAAAAAGTTTAATAATACGAGGATTGGGTTTATTCACTGAGCATTCGTTACTATACTATAAAACATATAGCCCAACAACCCCAAACAAAAAAAATAACAAATGGAAACATATATTATGAAAAATAAATAAGATACATAAACATCATTTAACGTATATTTGGCTTGATTTATTTGTAATGCATTTACACTTTGAATAAAAAATATCGTAAACTATGAATGTTCATTTGGGTTAAAAAATACGTTAGATATTATTTTTGACGAGAATTAAGTACTGAAAATTTAGTGCGTCGTCATAAAATATTGTTCAATGATTTAAAACGGTAAAAGCACTCAAAATCAATTTTATCTGATAGAAAACGATATTTTCATCGGTTCACAAAGGATTTATAAATTTTCGGTATCCGATATTGGTTATATTTAAATTTTGAAAACAAAAGCACTATGCTTTATAATTGACTAACTATAGACAATTTAATTATATTGTACCAGAAGTTTTGCGAAAGCTTTTTTATTATAAAAATAATTACGTTCAAAAGCTTTCAATACTAATTATTTCGTAAAAGCTTTGACAGGTATGGTGGTTTTGGCGTTTGTAGATAATATTTTTTTTTTGAAATACTATTGTCTAACGAACTGTTTTATCATGGGTAAGTAAGTATGTTTATATTTAAAACATTTTTTTATAAAAAATAAATTTGACTGTATTGTATAATATAAAAAGCTTTATCATATTTGTTATTTAATAGAAGAAAACACTCACAATTTTGGTATTTGGCGTGAGACCTTGAGTGCGGACTTCTTCTATCTCAGTTAATAAGATTAAACAGATGAAACACATTTTTATTGAGAAATAGAGTAAGTTTTGGTTTATTTTATCAATCTTAAAACGATAAAAGAATAGTGTAATAATTATTTTTATTATTAGAATTTTGAAACGACCAAAAATTATTGGTGCGCTTTGAGTGTAGATATTAACAAACTAAAACGTTGTATATAATAAATAAAATAAACTTAAAATTGAGTATAATATCATTAATTGTTAGATTATAGATCGGTTATTAGTCGATTAAAACATTTTTTTTTTAAATATTTAGAAGATAATAAAGTTTGTTGATTATATATAGATGGTTATAAAATCACTCGTCATGTACTTAAATATTAAATAAGGAATATTTTCGACGGGTTCGTCAGGAACTTTGAAGATGCTCATTTTGAATATAAAATCAAATTAAGTTTTCAATTCAAATTTAACAATTAAATAAAAAACTTTAACCTGCATTATGTAATTTAAAAATTAGGACTTATTAGTTTATTTTATTTGTCTGAAGATGCTTTTCTAAGAAGCCGAATACGCGTGAAAATTTGGTAAACAACCAGTCGAATGACAAAGTTTTCAAATTTAACTATATATATCAAATTCGAAACAGCTGAAAAAATATATACCCGGATTTATAAAGAAAAATCAATACATGTAAATATCATAAATATTTTTAAGTAAGACAAAAAAAAACTTCTAACCATCAATGATGTTTGATATTTTGCCACATATGGTGATGACCGCAAATCATTTTAATGATATGAAATATGTGTTTTAATATCATGTCCTGATTATTCCGATCAGAATTTTGATTCCGCAGGCGTGTAAAACAACACCTCTACTTAATTAGTTTCGAGTATATTACAATAATCGGTAATTATTCACGGTATACATTAATATGTCTGTAGTTAGTTAGTTATACATGATAGTAAACACAGAAGCAAAAAGCTTACTTTATCAATTATATGTCCGACATAATGGTGCGTACATTTTCAAAACGAATTATGCATATCGCAAAACCAAGCATTTTAATGATCCAAAATGTGTATATTTCGCATTGAAATTCATATCGAAATGAAGAATATATCCGGCGCTGAGTGAAGAATCGTGTTCTGCTGGGAGACGGAGGATGGATCCTTGGAGCGCTTGGTACACCCACATATAAGTGGCGTCCCACATTAAAAAGGTCAAAATTTTATAAACGATAAAATTAAACACATAGTAGAGAAAGATTCTTGAAAAGAATATCTTAGTTAACAGTTAAATGCGGAGGTTTTTTTTGCAAAATTTTTAATGCTTAATTTTTTTTGAAATTCTAGTTATTTTTCTTTAAATTTACAGTGTGAAGCGTATGCACTCATATATCCTTGTATTTTACCCATGTAGTTACGATGTCAATTAATGAAGAATAATTTTAAACTCTATTTTGTAAAATCTTTCTATTTTTCATCTGTAGTTTTTTTATATGTCCAAAATACATACAAATGAGTTTCCTACTTCGTGGTGAAAACTATTAATTACCTACTGTGATACCTTCTGTTGACTTTTAGCTAAGTGGTTCGTATTTTAGGCGTGTTTTTTTTTTTTAACTCGGTTGTGAGGTTACGTGTTCAAGTATCGGAATGAAGAAGTTCATCCATTGTTTTTTTATAGATTTCTACATTTCCGAAAAGAGCTTGATCTTGTGAATTTGGCTAATTTGCGCCTTTTGTGTCTCTAGTAATCCATGTGGTCCATATTGGGAGTGGACATGTAACGAAGTTTGCGTCTTTAATATTTATAGACTAAAGTATTAGCCATGAAATAATATTATTGGATTATCAAAATATTTTTAATTAATTTCTATAAAGCAAAAGTTGTCACAGCGGTTTATACATAATTGCATATAAAACAAACATGAGTATTCTATTGGTATTATTTAACTTTATACGGAACTGTTTAATTGAGTAGTAGAGATGTACAAAGTTAAAACAAAGTGTATTTACTACACCCCTCCAATTAAAAATTCATGTTCACACTAAATGCTAGAAGAGTAAGGATTGGAGTTTTTGCACTGGTGAGTGCAACTCCGCCACTGATCATGGTAAGCAAATTTGACCATTACGTACTACTTAATATGCACCGCTGAGAATCCTAAAGAGATACCGACACTCGGAGGGATGGAGGGGAAGATATTTTGCATAAATAATGGACCAAATAAAAGATAAATGATAGGGATCCGCACGGCCTCTCTCGCGATCCTCCCGACCAGCGATTATTTGCATTCGGAGGAGGACGACCCGAAGGATCACTCACGACGTCAGATGCAGAAAACTCTCCACGCAATATATGATTACTGCTTGATTTGCGTAATCTCATTTTGGCATTTGTCATATATGTATATCTCTGTGAAAATTTTGTATAAATTATATAAAGAAATAACTTTTCTTAACGACTGAATATAATATGCTTCCAAATATTGTATGAACCAACATAACACTTTTACGGGAAAATTTTATAATGCGAATTTTTATTAGTAAAAGTGATGGATTTTAATCTATTTCAAAATTTGAAATTATCCAGTTAATTTGATTTCATCCGTACTCTTAAAATTTTCAAATGACAAATTTTAATAAATTGGTGACACAATATATTATTATTTTCAAAATTTGAACGATCCTATATCTTAAGTTCTCGTTTTTCTTTTGAATCGAGCAACGATTTTGTTCAATAAAAATAGCTACCATTGCTACATGGTTCATTTTTACAAGTATAAAATCAATGTCGATGTACTAGGTCTTAGCTTTCTTCGGTTACGCAGTCACGGGAACGAATCCTTGAATATATTACCCTATAAGCGAATGCAGCGCGCGCTTGGGGCCTCCGAATCTCAGGGGCCTCAAAAAAGGCTTATTTTATAATATAAAACATATATTTTAAGTTGAGATGTTTATTATTTTACATTGAATTTTTTGATGTTTTTATGTTACCCAAATTTTATTGCACCTGGGGTCACTCATGTGCTTTATCCGCCACTGGTACTAGCATTGATTTTTCAATCAAGTTATTCATTTTAATCCAAAGGCATACATGTCGTTCACTATATCTGATTATAAATCGAAATATACAGACAAAGAGAGAGAGACAGCGATAAGCTGACTAATAGTCCTTCCATAACCGGTCCATCATTCTTTTCTTATCATTGCTGAATAACATAAATGCCTCGATGTTTTGTTGGTTGTAATACTTGATTAGGAGTCCATATGGTATACATTAGAATTAAAAAATGAGAGTGAACATAATAATACGCAATATATTCGAGATTGAGATAAGGACCTCGAAAAAGAATAAATTGTTTGTGAGAATTTATCTCGCTGTAAATTAGAATTCGACGAAACGGTAAATCGAAGTTGATTATACATAGTTTATGATATGCAAATTTGATTTCGCATAAAATTACACTGCTGTGCGTTTGATCTCGCCACATCTCCCCCTCGAACGATGTACAGACTTACTTACGTGTTTGTTTCACACTTGTGCGTACATATTTATTTATAGTAGAGTGCATTACTTGCCTAGAAATAATATACCGACCCTGTTGTCAACGGCATGGGATAACAACGAATTGTACGAAAGAAGCAATGAAATATAAGATGAGACAATTACGAAGAATTGATAAAATATTTCACGAGGATACATACCCAGTGGGAAATTATCACATAAAAACGGCTTTCCTCGTTGTACATGAAAAAACCAACATGATAACGAATATGTTTGTTGAATAAATTTATTATTTATACGAAACAATTTTATTTTACTCCAACGTTTTGACGAGTATCACGTGCAGCATTACTTCCAAATCATTGTTGAACATAAATGGTGTAATTTAGTATTCAATGAAACAAACATAGTATTTCAAATATAGAAAATAAATTTGTATCCAATCAAACTGGTCTAGTTAAATTATCGTTGTTTGTTCAAAATTCCGGAAGATGTTTACGCAGTATATGATTTTATTGTTGATGTACATAAAATAAAATAAGAGATTTTACAATACTTTCGAATTGTAACTTTTCGACCTATGTAGCATTCATCAACAAATTTACCAATTGAAGTTTCAAGTCTTTACCAAACAATTTATTACACACTAAAGAGTGCATAATAGTGTACAAAAGAAGTGTACACCTTCGAAAAATTTTATGGAATAGTAACATTCTTACAATATTTCCGTTTTATTGTTAAGCTTAATGATATTTTTACTGTCAACATAGCCAATAGGCATGCAAAGAATTTAAAGCTGTGTATTTCGATAAAATTTTGAGTAATCTATATTTAATTTAATTTGATCTGAAACATCTATAAAACTTCTAGTGCTTTAAGGACTTGGAAATTTATTTAATTGTTGATTTAAGTTACCTTTTATTTATAGTGATCAAATTTAGAAGGTTTGAAAGTGTCAGAATTGCAACGGAAAGCAACAACAGCTTTGATGATAATAGAAGGGAGTCACACGATGTCATAGGGAAGTATGTCAATATTATAATATGAAATAATTTTTAAGGAATCTATACACTTTTTAGTATATCAGTGGTCTTTGAATGTTCAATTACTGTTTTTCATTTTGGTAGAAAAATACTTAAAACGTTTTTTTTCGCCAAACAAGGATAGCTTATTTAATATTTCCTAAGGTTCTCACAACCACCCATTACCTATTCTCACCAATTTTAGGGATTGTATTCTGTAGTGTATCGAATGTTTTTATGTTTTTTTCTGGAATTTATGAAGATCTTTTTGTTATATACTAATTATGACAAGGTTTCTGTTCATTCACGCGACAGTCTGAATTTTGGAGCGGACATTTTTGTAGTTGTCGGTAGTAAATAATGGCGATGGCTTAAACTATGACACTCTGGCGTTTCGTATTAATTGAAATGTAAATCTATTGACAATTATTTTCATTTAGTGTCAAAGGACGACATTTAAAATCGTCGTGGGGTATTTTAAGACAGAATTGTCTCAAAAGATTTACGTTTCGCGAAGCGGCTGGTACACGCGCGCCACACAATATTTACTGTCGTACCAATTAAGCGAAAACATTTCCTTCTCTGACATGCAAAGATACATGTAGTCCGTAGGTGGTATCAACAGACTGCCCACAAATAAGTTCAATATATTTTTTATTATGTTTAAATGATTTTTTTAATATCAAATGGTATTTCGTGAGAATTTTCAACATCACAAAGTTAGTGATTGTAACAAAAAATGGTGATTATAATTGAAACACGAGGAAAAGATTAAACATAGAAAATCGATGATGTATTTTACTTATAAAAAAAACTACCGGTGAGTAGTTAATGAAAAATATAAATTTACATTAATAGACAAAAATATATTATATTACTCATTAAAATATTTTTTAAATATAACTAGTAATAATTGCATTGATTGATTTATATAACACGAGTCAGTTTATTTAACGCTTCAATAAAAATACACTTTGAATAGTGTTTTTCTTATTATATTAATGGTCCTAACTGCTTATCTTATTAATATTTTTAGAAAAAACACGATTTTTAATAATTATTTATGATTAAATTAATCATTGCAAAATTGTGGATTTATCAGATTTCACGAAATCATAAAAAAATAAATTACAAAAATTTCATATCGTTGTCAAATAAATTTATTACTTATGTTTTATATTTAATATTGAATAATATAAATGAATTCTACCAATTTTAGCTATCACACATTTTTCGATCACATTATTCTTTAAGAAAAATGTCAAAATTCATTTATAATTTCACAAACAATCAAATATAAAAAAGATATGTTGTGGTAATATCCACTACTTTGGAATATGAACGTAAAATAGTGTTAGTAGAACAGTTCTCAAAAAACACTTATAAAAGAAAACTCAAGGAGTGAAGCCCGCCTCCATTCTTCCGCCCACTTTAATTAGCCTTGACAGTCTGAGCGAGAACAGCCGCCCTAGACCTTCAACTCCACGTCTCCCATCCCGCCCATCCAGCTTACATTCTTCCCAATCAAGCCCCGTGCTCTATCACCGAGTTTTTTCTTTCGGTTTTTTTTTTTACTTTGAGCAACGAATAATACAATGAATGAGAGAGTTAGTTTTGTTGGCTTCCAATCGGCACGTTCTGGCGACGACTTCTAAGGGGTAGATTGAAAACAATAAAAGGATAACTCACAGAAAAGAAAAATACACACTCAATATTTATTTGAAAATTTACCCTACGTAGCTTTTCAAGAGGGTGAAGTATTTATACACATAGTTCTATTATTATAATATTGTAACTTGCCTTAATCATCGATCTTAGTTATAAGTAAATTTTGGATAATTTAGTACCTATTCAACAAATTTAATATCGAATTAATTTACTGATTTCAAAATAAGCGAAAATTGTTAACCTACTACTGGATAACTTTCAATTGACTTTCTTCACAGTTCTTAATTCATAGACAAGCTAAACGAAATAATTCAAGCGATCTTAATCATTTCATCAATCTTACTTTTAATATGGCTGTCTTTTTGGCCATTTACACATTAGAGTTAGATAACATCCTTTCATTTCGTATTCTTTGGTTAAACTATTATATGTTAGTGTCATACGAACATATTCTTGCGTTACTTTTACATTGAAAAAATGTATCGAAGTTCAATCAATACTTCGTATATTATAGCCTTTTAGGATGTTTTGTTTAAGGATGGACGATGATGAATATAATACATTGATAAATGTCTGTCAACAATGATAATGTTGATAATTACTCTATTAATATTTTTAGCGAGATAAAAAATTGATAAGTAATGAAAAACCAAGATATCTAAATATTGGATAGACAAATAATTCGTCGCCATACCCGGCAGAAGGATATAAGTTAAAAGTCACCTGTTTTGAGTTATGAAGTCAGAAGGATATATTTTAACACGCTGTATTTTCTGAAAAAAACATGTTAAGCCATATTTTGTGTATGTTTACATAATTATAACATAATATTCATTAAGTCAATTCCGATTAAAGCTATTTTTGGCACCAAAAAAACTATAAATTATTTAAAACGTTTGAATATGTGAATCGAATTCTATGAATGTTTATTACGATAAGTAGTAATATAGAGACATTAAAATTTTATGATTATCGAAATTGACTATTATCTCAAATAAGCTTTTTCGACTTATCGCATTCTGCCAGTATACAGACGATTTGTTAAGGTTAATTAAATACGGAGTAAGTTCATTTATTACCAAACATATTCAATAAGTAATAACATTCAAGTTTTCTTATTATATATTGTTTTTAGGAACATATTAAAACAAAATAATTTTATAGATGAAAAGTTATCACTTCGCTAATCACCTTATACGTGGCCATATTAAACTCATTTAACATATATGAATAAAGATTGCATGCCTTATCATTTAAAGATAATCGATTAAGATTGAAATGCACATCGTGCCCAACATGCACTGCCCGACTGGGAGATCAATGGTAATGAGATGTGACTGATCAGGGGTGGATTAAAAACGGAGACCGTAGGAGTATTCAGATATCGGGGATCGGTAATTAACTTGAATAATAAATGAATCCCGAACGCCGGCAGTGGTGTAGCCAGGGATAAATCATTATAATGTTACCACTTATGAAATAATAGACGTATGTCGTATGCAGCACGAGATAGTTAGTATTCGTTCTGATTTAAATATTGACTAAGTCGCGATAAAAGTTTTGAATATTATAGCATAACGTATCCATTAAAATAGTTTTAAGCCAAGTAAAAGTAACGTATCACATTAAAGTAGTGGCTCTTAACCTTTTTAGTGATCTGCAACTCTTTGAATTTGAATATGTGTTCTGACACCCCCTTGGAATTTACGTATTCCGATTTTTTCGCAAGATATTTTTCTATTGAAAATTATATTCAAACATTTACATATAACGTCACGTCAAGAGGCGCGTGCACCACAGGTTAAGAAACATTGCATTAAAACAGTGTCAAACTCGATTTACACCGCAAGCCTATATAAACGAAATTATACCAATGGGATGAGAGGCATTATTAGGTATTGTCTTCAATATTTTAAAAAATGGGCAACATAATGAATTTTTTTCAAATCAAATTAATTTATTGATTGAATTGGTATTAACCTGATAGAACTCCATTGTAATAAAGCAACAATATCAGTTCTACAAGAATTATTGAAAGTTGATAGCTTTTTCGGATTAATCGATTGAAAGATGGTTTATGAAACTATCCGTACATATTTAAGTCTGTGAATACCGCAACAGAAGTCGTCAACGTTGGGCACTCGGCTACAGGACTTTCATTTTTTCGATCCTTCTTAAACCAGCTTTCGTTGAGATGAGATGCTCTATTCGAAATTTATATGTTTTATATTTGGATTGGACACAGATAAAAATGTAGTCTTGATTAAATGATAAAATAAAGATTAAGTTATTTTTCAATTTGTAATGAATGTATTTTTAAAGAATTTTCTTGAAATTTTAAATCATTGGAGTAATTTATTAATTATGAAGGCTTTCTCATAATTTACTACAGTCAATGAAAACGTTGTATCTTCGTATCGGCATGCGATGTGAGATGTCAATAGCCATAAAATTGCGAGGTACCTACCCGTTGGTGAGTTTATTTTAATGAACTTATTCGAGCAATTCAAGCAATTTCTGCTACACGATAACACTTTTGCCCAATCAATAATGTTCTAGAGTTCGATTTTCGCTTTGCAGCCTTGTATAGGAGCTGTGCTTGGGCGAAGAATTTATTTACATGCGTTGATTAATTGATTTGTTTTGTGGATAAAATTTAATCTCAATGCCTCTGTTAAGCAAATGAGTTAAGGTTTGATATCAAGCCGAGTACCAAATAACACATGCAACATAACGAACGTGTTGTTGATAATGGTGCCGTGCACAAATCGGAAATGTTCGCAAATGATATATGTTTTTTTATAACACTATACAATTACTCCACCACCTGTTATGTATGCCTTCGCCAATTTCACAAAATGTAGGAATATGAAATATTATTTTTCAGTTTTAGGGATACACTTGAAAGCTTTTCAAATATCTAACTTTTTTCAAGTATAATTAGACATATTTAGTATTGATGTAATTAGGATTTGAATAATAAATTCATACGGACTGGTTGTCAAGCACCGTATTTTCAAATTTATAACGTGTGTAGATAATGTAGAAATAGCTTAAAAATGACACAAATAATTGAATGAATAGTTGTAAACAAAGCATTAATTCCAACGAAGTGTTTTTAATATCCTACTAATTAAAATCTTTAAGCGACTGTAAGGTGTAGAGAGATCATCTTCATTAGGCAATGTATGAATGACTATACAATGTCCTCCTAACAAGAAAGCCTAAAATTTCTAATTCGTACAAGGTATATTATTATAACATACCAATGATTATTTATTATATATTTAATAAAAACATCGATTAATACATAATTGAAAGTGTTATCAGCACTCTAACCCTCTATTACAAATTCGCGAAATCAAAAATCCATTACATAGAATAGTTTATTTGCCAGAAATATTGGATAAAAAGCGTCAAATTATGATATCGAAATATCAATCCATCAACAGTCACAGAGAATCCCTTTGAAATTGCCACCAGAATAAATGGAAAATAAAATCTCCGTAAACTACAATTATATATAATATTTAAATGTCGGCGAAATTCAATAACAGAATTTTTTAAAATATATTTATTCACAAATAAATAAGGAAAATGGATTCACGAATATAGCAGGTGGTTTTTACTACCCATGTCTGTATAACTGAGATTTGTAAGAATCTGTAATCAAAAGAGAATGAGTTGATAACTTTCATTTTTAATGATTGAATTGGTCGAACTCCTTTGTAATAAGTTAAACAAAGCATGTAACTAGTGTCACAACGGCGTGAAGTCGAAGTAGCTATCAATATAGTTATAATTAATTCTCGTATTTACAATTGAATACTTTTGTTATTTCACTTTATTACTGCCTTCTTGCAACTACATATGTAACAGGTCATTAAGGCTTTCGGGCTTACGGTGGAGGAAAACCCGGTATTCGAATTGTAATATTTTCTAAAACTCGGTTTAAACTGGTTTTCAAATTTTAACAAAAATGATAATTTAAATAAAGTATCGAAAAAGTTTCACATTTATTACAACTACGTTTTTTTGTATACCTAAGCACTGATATATAAATTTCTTCAATTAACTGCAATTTTATTTGTTGTTGCTTTTTAGGAAATATGTTTTTAAAAACAACATCCACAGCAAAAATGTTTTTAAATAAATCTAAATTAATAATTGTCAACGCATTCATTGAGGTGTACTCACCAATAAACTAATTTGATATTGTTTTATTTGAAAGGTTTATGAAAAATATTAAAGTTTTTTTATTAAATAATAAAAAAAAATGTATTAATTCCAATATTTGAAACCGGTTACCAATATTGAATATCCAATATTGAATCCAATATTGAATTTGTTACCAAACCGAAAAAAAAATCTGATTTCGAATGTTGCAAATTTAACTACACAGCCAGTTTTTCAAAACCAACAAGCCCTACAAGTCTACACATAAGTAAAGTGGAACTTGGTGTATATATACATACATATAGCTATGTATTGTATTTATAAAAAAAATGCAGATTTGTTTTTATGACATTTAGTTGTTTATGTTTGATTACCATCCTTACATTGGCAGCACCTACATATAGGATTGGCAAATATGAAATAGTATCACACGCGTACGAATTGGCGGAACAAAACAATGTCACATGATGCAGACCTGCCTCCACTCCCCCATCCCCTCACCACTGGCAGTCACTGCGAGCCTGCCCCATCATGACTCGCAACTGACGAGCTTCTGAGGGTTGACACATCAAAAGGCTCTTTTGGAAACGGTGCCCCAGTAATGGTGTCATCCACATTGCAAAATTGTAAACTCCACATTGATTTGTATTGATTGCATATACCGATCACAGTAAGAAAATTAAAAATAATTATTATGTATCCAACATGTAAATTATATGAAGGGTAAAGCCAAAATACACTGTCTACGAATGTATAACTTTACAAAATAGATGAACAGATATTTATTTGAAATCAAATTTCTTATGTTATAATTAATTGTGTATTGTATGTTTGTATTACTTATGGTGATACCGAGAATTTTACGTAAAACATTAAGCAAATGCAACTTTATGTAGTTAACGTTAAAGGTTACTGAAGATTTACGAACAACAAAAACAAATGCATTAACGTTGTTTGACTATCATGTAGTCGATTATGAAAAATGATATAACTAACAAAAAAATACCTTTTTGTGGATAATGTTGTTTAACTTTAAGTCCTCGTAATAATATCATTGTTTGATAATCAATGAATTTAAAAATAAGCACGTATTTCAATCAACAAATATGTTCCTATTTTTCCATAGTTTTTTACTAATGGAAATATTGTGATATGAAGTTTCTTTCAAATCTTAGTTTGATTTTAGTTCGTTATGTTAAATTCTGTATTTTTTTTTTCATTTTTGTAAGCAAATATGGCCTTCTCTACCAAATCGTGCTTCTAATCAAATATGATTGGAATAAACTTATAGAAATACCTCACACAGGATATGACGTATACCTAAATAATTTTAAGTATCTAATTTTTATTTTAAGTTTTAAGTCACAGTGGCTTTAAAATACAAGAGTGAGAAACCTAAAAAAATGATAGAAATTATTGCTGTGTTTATTTAGAGGTTTATTGAATTTTATTTTATTGTCCTATAATTTTATTGAATTCTAAAGAAGTAAGGCATTCAAATTAGTTGGTCTACATATTCAAATCTTTTTAATCTCTTTGTATTAACTTTAAAACAAACGTTAATAATATTATGCTCGAAAAAGAAAAAAAAAGTAGCAAAATGGCTTATTTGCTACTTCTTTTTATTTGCTACTTCTTTTGGAGAAAAAGTTTACCTTCCCTGCCCCTCACCATTCAATCCTTAATCATATTATATCTGTTTCAAAATTAAAAGTTGTCTCATTAGTGCCATTAACTATCATTCTTGCTTATTATTATTTAATTATTTTTTTTCCGTGTTTATTATTTAATTTATTATTTAATTATTTAATTAACCTTTATTAGTATCTCTTTATATTTCTAATTATTATTGTTACCTATAAAATTGCCTTTATCTTAACATGTATTTTAACTGTATCATTGAGGAGACATCGTCTTCGGAGTGATGCAGACAGGAAAAAAGTTTATCGAATAAAAAAAAAAAGCAAGATGGCTAAATTTACATTCTAAGATTTATACAGCAAACTTATAAAGTGGATACTAAAGTTTTTAATTTACTATTAAAATAAAAAAAGAAGACCTGGTACATATTTGTCAAAATATGTGCGCTTTAATCGGTGAATATGTTACTATCGCTGATATTTATTTTATCCCACTGCACAGTGATTGAAAACCTTAAACTTTTTTTGGCGGAAATATTGCGTTTCCGTTTTAATTTCCACCTATCACGAGTACCCAAAATAGGATACTTTTTATCTAAAAGTTGTCAAATGAAAGTAGATAACGTAAACACGCTCCATAGACTGGTGCATCCCTCTCTAGCTGTCACTCTGTGCGACCCTCCTCTGTCACGCACCCCCGGTGACACCAGTCGCCTCCCTGAGCCCCGCACCCACCCCGACACTTTGGAGGGTGTTGACGGCTGTCACGCCTCCATTATACGCCGAACTAAACATTTGTGATTTTTTTATCTCCACCAGAATCCGACAAATTTATTCAAGTATCGAAGCTTTTGAATTTAGTGACGGCGCGAATCCGCGCGATTTGGCAACGTTTTATTGAATTCAAGGATCCTTGAGGATACTTCATAATATACATCACACCATATCCCCTTTGAAATATGATTTATGACAGACGAATTTCTCTACATAGCATATTTTATGTAACTTAATATTTTATATCTAGGTGTGAGATGACCAAGAAAGTTACCCAAAAACTTTTGAGATAAAAAAGAAAAACGGGTTCACTCATAATAAAAATATTTTAATAATAATTTAACAATAAAGGATTAATGTGTTAGTAAAACTTATCAATACTATTAATAACATAATAAATGATCCAAGTATCGTTTACATACATTATTTATCGACATAAGCGAAGTCCATTTCAAAAATATATTGGTTAGTACAAGAAAAAACTATATAGAAGTTTATATATATATATACCAAATTATTATTATAGTTTTTTTCATCTCTAATTTTTCTTTTTTATGTAAAATACTTGTATGTATGTGGTTTCGAAAGGAGTAACAAGTATACAATTTGAGTAGTCATAACAAGTGTATGCAACGACAGATAATATGGACAGTACGATCTGTCGTCATAGTTTAGCATAAATAAGTTTAAAAGAAGTAAAGATTACTTTATTTACATGAACACATCATAAATTTTATTTTTTATCTTTATAAATATTGTACAGTCGAACAATAGAATGTTAGAATTCCTTTCTACTAATAATAAACTTTTAAAGCCCCTCCCCAATTTGAGTGGCAGTAATCGATAGAAATTAGTGTACTCCTCGAAATAAGCATTCGAAAGAGGGAAGTTTAAAGGCAGAATTCCTCCAAAGTACGGGAAATGTACAGTGGCCGTGACCCCCACAACAATTACAGGTGATTATTTCGCATCGTGGAGCGCAAAAGTAGTCATTATCTATGGAAATCTTCCTGTCTTTTCTTCGTCAAGTCATGCACGACATCCGTTTTATTCCTAAACATCCAGCTGAATTTTAAGTGGAGTACAGATTTCAAAGATACAAAACCAAGTGCCCCACAGAAAGTTGATTATTTTATTTAAAATAAAGAAAAATAGTAATTGTGTAAGCAGTAAGCTTTCAAAAGTGTTCAGTTTTAAAATCAGTTAAAAACGCTCCTAAATGTTTTGTCAATAAGAAGGTTTTGTTCCTATGTAATTTATAATATGTTATATGATAATTTTGAATATCTATTATACCCATGGTGCTGTTATGCTAGTAAGTTTTATATTATTGTCATAATTCATTATAATAATTATATTGTACTAAATTTGTTTCCGTTTTTTGATTGAAAAAATATTTGATTGAATATGGAAATTATAAAATAATTAAACATATCGATTCATACATATACGCATGAGATATGAGTATATTTTAATGATACCAGTCGAAGCAAAATTGTAAACCATTCTTTCATGATTATTTTTTCCCCATCAATACATGATATTATATTTCAAAATAAAACACTTTCTTAACTAAATCGAGATTATTTTAGATCAAGACATGTTTCGATTATCGTGATTATTATGAACTGGTGAAATATAAGGTTGTTTCATCAGTTGATAATGCTCGTAATGACCGATGCTGATTTAAAATAAATAACTTGGAATTCATACAAAATGTATTTTATTTTTAAACCAAGAACATGACATCGAACACCTAGTGATTAATTAAAACGTGAATTAGCATTTAAGAAAAATTGTGTATCAGTCATTTTTATTTTATTTTTTACCATACCTAATGCTTAGAATTTGGGTGAAAGGCGAGATGGAATAACTTTATATATACTCCAAACAAATATAATAAATATCACTTTTAGGGTGTTCACTGTCAATACTTGGTGGAAAGGCATTATATTAGTAAAAACACAATAATCCTTTGTACTTCATTCCACTTTATTTAATATGTCAGGACCGGTTTCGCTCATTACGAGCATCCCAAATTCCCAAATTTTAATTATGTTTGTAATTACTTTCAATTCCCATTCTAAATTTATTAATCTGAGATGACTTTTTAATTATATGTTAGATGTGTTAAACATTTTAATTTTGTGCTAATTTAGAATCACTTTTAATGTAATTGGTATTTTCTTTTCAATGCCAATTGTTGTTTATAACTGTTCATTTTTGTATAAATAGCACTGTTAAATTATATTTCTTATCAGTTGACGATGCTCGTAATGAGCGAAACCGGTCCTGACATATTAAATAAAGTGGAATGAAGTACAAAGGATTATTGTGTTTTTACTAATATAATATATATCTTACATATTCGAAAATTTTAAACTTAAAACAAGAGCAGTATCGTTCCATCTGGTTTAATTCTGAAGAGATGTATCTGCAACTGAGTAACAGGCAGTTCTCGAAGAAAAATATCTATTACGAAAAATTTCGAACATGGCTAAGGAATATATGTTTTATTGTGAATTTGTAGTATTAAACTGATAAAAGCATTTTTTGAACAGGTATAAAAGAAATAAAAAGAAGCGCTGTACGATTTTTTTTGCATTTAAAATATTTAGGTGAACGATAAACAACGATAACATCTAAGTATTTAGTTCTACATTTTTTTAATAAAATTAGTTAATTGCTATTTCGACATGCGCCATCAAATAAATTGTGATGAAACAAAGTAGCAAATATTATTATACTAAACAATAAAATAAAAACACCAATTGTCTCTATATTTCTTGCAATGTTTGTAAAGAAAAAAATAGCAAATGATTCATTGTAAAATTTCGACTATCATTAGTATCCTCATTGAGAAGTTGAAAGACACGAGTAGGTAAGACAAGATATTAACAAAGCATTTTACATCGCAGAAAGTATCGGCGACGTATTATTTTGACCATTGCTATGAGCCTTACAATGTGCTCGCTCCAGCGTGAAGAGAAACGGAGGAGCATCCTTTCACTAGTGAGGGATATCCTTCACCCTCCTTCCGGTTTCATGAGCCTACATCTACGTATATACCTATCTATGCAGTATTCTAGAACCGTTAGTCATATGACGATGGCTCACTGCTACTCTGAGGGATGGTAAAACATTTTTTATTATTACCTAACAATTATTCAGATTTATATTATTTCCATAAATTGAAAAAAAAATCGTATCTTGATATCGATTTTCAGCAAATAAATGAATATTGAACAGTAAAACTAATTAGTCGGGTGCTATGACGTAGCTTCCGTGCAGAATCTCACGGGTTCGAGTCCCAGTACGAACAGCATTTTTCGATTTCTGTTCGAAAGCATGGGTGTTTGTGATGTCTAAAAATTCCCTCCTACCCTTCCGATCCTTTAAAAGCTGGGCGTAGCGATAGCTATATCCTTCTATCCCTACTACTCTCTTTGAATAAGAGAGGTTGAACGACTGAGTAACAAACAGTTCTCGTGGAAAAACTTCTGTTGATATACCTCCATAAGTTGGTAATATGCTCCACATTGGGAGCAGACAAGAATTAAAAAAAAACTTATTATCATATTAAATTAAAATGGTAATTTATACTGAAAACATTTACTGTTTATTATTTTTACTATTTTAAGCTGATTTATGTATAACATTTTAATGGAATCTTAAATATAATTTATGAAAATATTATCATTCATTTGTATTCTAGTATGCAATGCCCGAATGAAATTATAGCTGATCGAAGTGTATAATTGAACTTACAAAAGTTTCTCTTAAAAAGAAATTATCTATCTGACGATAAAAATCATCTCAATATCATTTTTTTTACATACTATATATAAATTGATACATATGATTTTCGCAACCCTAATATTTTAAATTCGCTTTCCTTGTAAAGAGCACAGCTAAATATGAATTTATTCTAGCATCCCGTACGACTCGCGTTTCAACAAAATTGTTAGTCAGAAATAAAGCCCCGACATACATTTTAGAAAATTGGATTTTAGAACTTATTAAAATGAAAATAACGCTTCAAATAATATAGATTTTAATACAGCTGGCAGAACCGTTCAACCAGAATTAAATGTATCAGAATATGCTTTACATATGAAAATCAGAGACAGATTATTCGTATATCAATCATTTCGCGTTTTTGAGCGCGGGTATTAATTAACTCATGAATAGAGTTTTTAATTTGTTGATATATTTAATACTGCCATAATATTCTTTTAATCTCTTCTCACTTTCCCTTGTGGTGAACGGGAATTATTCTTATTTTCTGAGGCTACAATCAAGATTTTCGTTTTCAATAATAATACAATAATAAATTTCCAAATTGGAAAAGATGAAAGTAATTTTCGTGAATGTTGTCAACGCGAAAATACTTGCCATGTTATCTTTTCTTCAAAAATCAGTTAAATATGACAATGCAGACAGATTAAACCGTTCTACCGATTGGTAAAATCTGCCATGTGATAAGAAATATTGTTATGTATTTAAAAATATTTTTTTGTATCTCTTATTATTATGACCACATCATAATAAAAGAATAATGTTTGTTTAAACGTTAAAATTTAAGTCTTCAGTTATATTCAGATAATGACAAGATGAAGAAGACGTATGGTTGAAATGGTGAACACAGAGAAACTACAAAGCATATTTTTGTGTCTTAAAAAAAAACAGTCATTTACACTAAAAAAAAGGTTTTCGTGTCTTCTCCTGAGCAATTAAGTTTTTGAAACATATGTACATATGAAGTTTTTTCGCTTGACGACAATATTATATTAAAAAAAAAATTGCTCATTTGTACTAATTCCACTTTTATTACGAAAATATAATATTACAGTGTTATTTATACAAAACAAAATACAAATTGTATTAAAAACACTGTAATATTGTATTAACTTATCAGTTAATAATGCTAGTCATAAGCGGAACTGATTGTGATCTTATTAATTAAAAGTGGAAATTTTAGAATTGAGCATTTTATTTTTTGAATATTATATTAATTTTCTACTTAGTATTTATTTACAGTAAATACCCTAAATCACTTTTAGGGTGTTCACTGTCAATACTTGGTGGAAAGGCATTATATTAATAAAAACACAATAATCCTTTGTACTTCATTCCACTTTATTTAATATGTCAGGACCGGTTTCGCTCATTACGAGCATCGTCAACTGATAAGAAATATAATTTAACAGTGCTATTTATACAAAAATGAACAGTTATAAACAACAATTGGCATTGAAAAGAAAATACCAATTACTTTACAACAAATTTTAGAATCACTTTAATTGTAATTGGTATTTTCTTTTCAATGCCAATTGTTGTTTATAACTGTTCATTTTTGTATAAATAGCACTGTTAAATTATATTTCTTATCAGTTGACGATGCTCGTAATGAGCGAAACCGGTCCTGACATATTAAATAAAGTGGAATGAAGTACAAAGGATTATTGTGTTTTTATTAAAATACCCTAAAAGTGAATATAGTATGGTCTCTCAATATTTTAGACATCGTGATTAAAATGAAATGGCTACACATATTACTTCCACATTTAATTACTTTATAATCGTTGACTATCACACAACAACTTAAATCACAATTTCTTATTCCACACCAAATGGAAATAATTTCCGAATGTAAGGGGCATTTATTACGTTGCTTGTAATGAAATTAAGCACGACGATTCATCGTTGTCATTATACATCCACTAAAATTTTCGCATCAATGAACAGACAACGACGAAGGGAAAAACAAAGATATAAAATCACAAAGCGAAGCAGATACATACGCAAAACACATAAAATTCTTACAACCGAAAGGCAACTTATTGCTCATAGATGCATATACATAGGAAAGTATCTTATATAGAGACGCAATATCTTGTGAGAAACGATTATGATGTCATCTTTAAACCCCATTCGTAGAGAATAAAACTGCACATTACGACTTGATCCTAGTGTTCTTTGTTCACGACGCGCGAAACGTAGAAAAATATTGAATCTAAAATTCATAAAGAACATTATAAAAAGTTGAAATATAGTATGTTATCGTAGAGAAACCGATTTTTTGCGAGATAAAAATATACAAATTAACTAATAAATAGTACTTATTTATGAAATGACATACGATATACATATTCTAATTGACGATTCGTGTATATAAAATATAATGATACCATTCATGATATACATACTTTATGGTGTGAAATATTGTTGGAAAGAAAATTGAATTGTTTTGAAACAAAACTAAGCAAAACAAATAATTATTAATATGCTTGTATATCGTTTAAAAATTCTGGACATCCTTTTTATGTACCGAGTTTACCAACCAAAACAAATATGACACTGTATTTGTACATATTTATTTATATTTTCACATTATTTTACACCTTTTAAACAACCAGCAAAAACGTAACTCAAATAATTAACTAACTATATAGATTTTTGATATATATATATAACAACATTCGGCCATTATAAAATAATATTATTCATAATTAGGTACTAGACAGGATAACAAAAGTTTTTTTTAATTTATGTAATTTTGGGAAATCAAGATGAGACTGAAATCGTTCGACATCACAACCTGGATCGTATATTGGTAGTACAACAACTATTAATGTTATCAGCAAAAAAGCTTAAGCTATTCAATAAACTGAAGAAAATTCTCTGACATCGTTCTGTAGCGTGAAAAATCAATAAAATATACAGCAGTTGAGTTATTAGAATAAATTAAGTTTCATTGCTTAAAAGGAATTAGATTTAGTTAACTATGATCTGTTATCGCCAACACAACTAGAAAAAACAGCAATGACAAGATATGAATTTCATTTCAAACAAAAGAAAAATCAGTCCTCTTTCAATTTGCGTTGTTATTTACAAGGGATGAGTCAACTTGTGGGGAAGAATCTTGGACATCAAGAGACAGTAATCACCTCATTTAGCTTTGCCTATTATGGCCAGTGGACTTTTCTCCAAAGCGAATGTGATTTTTTCCACGAGGAGGGGATATGGTTCCGCACAAAGACATGGTTTATGTTAACTGATACTCCCTGACAGTGTTATTCGAGGGTGGAAATTTCAACAGATATAACTATTAAGTGACGGGGGATGATTTCAGTGGATGTGATTGCGAAAGTTTTCCTCGCAGGACACATCGCGGGGGACGCATTTCCGCCATAAAAAACTTGTAATAAAATTTTGCGTAAGTAATGGCGAACTTTTTTATTGTAAATGTCGGGAAATTCAATTCGGCCTAAGAAATGAATTTTCTGCCAACCAAAGACCATAAGACGTACATATCAAAAAAAATGAGTATTCATAAATTCTTTATATACATAACTGTAAAAAAATTAGCATGTTGTTAAATTAAAGATTAAAAATTCCGTACAAAAAAGTATAATATACTTGAGTTATAAATATTTTTTCATCGACACATATTTTCTCGTATAAATGTCTTAATTAAATTTAATAAGTTTTATATTCGTATAGTATAATAGTTTTTAAAAAAGATTAAATTTATTATCTTTATTCAGAAAGTAATAAGAATCTACTAACACCTCTGCAAGTATTGATTGAAATTATATTGTTATCATTTATAATTTATGGCATCATACTTATCATGAATTATATGAAATCTGCACTTATTTTTTTCTTTAATCCATCTCCATTCTCAATGTAGAGCTTTCTAATGGAGGTTTCACAACATATTTTTTTCTACAATAACTGCTTGTTACTCGGTTGCTCAAATGAGGATAAGAGAAAAAATGATAAGACTAGGATAGAACTAGTGGTTAACTTATCGCTCTCGCTATATTCTATTATTATTTCTTAAGTTAAGAAGAGGTTTTCTAAACACCATAAACACCCATGATAATAGAAATCGATTGAAAAAATGTTGTTAGTACTCGAACTCGAGCCAGTAAAATCCGCCGCAGAAGCCAACGACGTTGACTACTACGCCACGACTTAATTTTACTATTACAATTATTAGAAACAAATTATTTAAATTTCGTTATCTATGGTCTGAAATCATAATTTTTGAAATAAATAATGACGAAGATGGATTTCATAATGTCTCTTTTTTAACCGAAGCAATGTATATTGAGCAATTTTACTTTAATTACAAGAAATATTTTTTAAATACATACATGTGTACTTGTCTTAAAAAGATAATACTACTTATAAAAATTTCAAAATAAAGATAAAAATGTTGCTAATCATTTTAAAACTAAACGTAAGACACATCGTATTTTCGGGGGTGGACAAAAGAGTGGCGAATCTGATCACCAATGGGCTCAAACGGGAGTCAGGCGTTTTCAACATGAATCTGGGGACGCCTCAGTTGACAGTGAAATTGACGGTCGGTTGGTTGGCCAGTAATGCATGCTGCAAGTGAAAGTACTAAAGCTTTTAGTAATACGCACCAATACATGTTAGGGAGAGGAAAACACAGTGACACTCCATAAATATTTACGCATTTCAATAACACATTTAATTTAAACGGTAATAAATACTAATTTTTTTAGCGACAAGCAATGATGAAAGATAATACGCGCAATACAAATACCATTTTGAGTAGTAATAAAAACTGGTAGATATAATATATAAGTATTGTTCTTTTTTAAATGAAGCACACATTTTTTTATAGCTTTACAGTAATTATAATAAAGCATTAACAACATAGAAAAAAGCTAAATAAATCAGCTTTCTATTTGGTTTCTGTATTAGAGAGCTGTAATTCTAATTTATAATTATTAACAAGTAATTGAGTGAATTTACTTAGATGTTATATTTAATTAATGCTAATCATTTGTTGGGATAGAAACCAAACTCAGACGTTTTAGAGATTTAGCCCCAATCGGTTGCGTGATCATAGGTTTCTAATTGTAAATGCAAAGTTCACAGACTGATTAAAGGATTTGCGTCTATGATATTTTCATTTATTGATATTATTTTATATTTACCCGAGTGATGTCATGGGTGTAATTTTCTACTTCCTATTCATTTGTGGCCCCATCATCATATTCTTCCTTATCTTGTCTTAAAAAGATTGAGAGACTGACTTACAATCATTTGTTGATAGTCCATAAATGTGTCAATGTTGGAGATTTGATGGGAATTAAAAGAAATATTTCGATTTTTAATAAATGGATATTTTTAATAAATTTAATTGGGCGCGCTCCACTGGGCATAACTTACAACAAAGTGCGATTTGTCTTAGTGGACGTTGATCTGACGGACCCCAATTGGAAAAGTGATACATCAAAAGTTTGTTAGTTTTCTTTTATCTGAATCAATCTTAATGAGGTAACCATGAGTACGCTTCTATTTTGAAATAACATACAGTAACATTGTTTCTATAAATGAAAACAATTGCTTAAACCTAATGATATAAATATTGACTTGATAACAATAAATGATAAATAAAAAAAATGTTCTGTGCTAGTATGAGTGGTTACTGTTTTGCTTATTCGCTAATCAGTTAATAATGTTCAAAAGCGGTCCAGGACATTTGATAAAAATTACAGTTAAGCTTATGAATTTAAGATTTCGACTGAAGGGGTTTAGTGGAATTTCAATATTAAATTCGAATCGTTCAAATTATGTACATTCACACAAGTATCTTGGTGGAAATTCATTTTTTATATAATTTGAAAACTTTATTTTTCCTCTTATTGAATTACATATTTTGACATATTGCGTTTTGCTTTTTTGAGAAGTGTGTGTCACAATTCGTATCACAATAGGTGGAATAGCTGAATTTAAAAATAACACATCAGTATTCTTAAACTAAATAAAGCATTGTTTAAAAATAGCCAGTAATGCTGCTATTGAATCTATTAATTCTAAACCCTTATACATGAAAACTCATTTTATTCGACTGATTTTCCGATATTATTAGAAAAAATATATTTCTAGTAAATCTCGTGTTTGTTCAATTATATTATTGTGATATTTTTATAAACACCAAAACTGTATTATATACAGACTTATTCAGTTACGTGATAATGATAATCTTTTGTTTTGGTGATGTTTACCACATTTCAAAAACATCAAATTGTCGCTCGGTCTGGCATTCTGATGTTTCGGTAACTGATGTAGAATATAGTTTAAAATATTTATTATAAAAACTCTATGAAAAAAACACTACACGAGAAGCTAAGTAACAGTATTTTCGCAAAAAAAACTTTAACTTAAATAAATTTATGTTATCGTATGAAAACAAATAAAAAACATAACTACTTAAAAGAAAATTACGCTAGAAATAAAAGATAAACTTATACTGTCAAGTATACACGAGCTTCGATAGAAAGTCTAACTGCTTAATAAAAGTTTTCATAAAAATAAAACAGTGATTCTTTGACGAGAGTCTGTCTCGGTCGGGATGTATTTTTTCCTCGTCTGGGTTTCCTATCGCCGCTTGTATTTGAATTTCAAATTACTTCTCACACCACAAATATAGTACCGCGGAATGTTTTTATTACGCTTCTGATTTTTTTTTATTTATTTTCTCCAGACGTATCGAGTATTTATTTTCCACTGAGAAACTATTCGTCTTTAAAAGCATCAACATTTGATGGAACTTTTATCCACTTTTTATAAGCGAATGTGTAATATTTAAATCAAATATGAGAGCATAAATATGTTGTCAAACTATTTTATAAAATGGGAATTACCAGTAATGACTTGAAAATAACATTAAATAAATGATCGTGGTTGGGCTTAAGATATAACATAATATTATTAAGAGGTGCTGCTATTTATTGACAAAGAAAAGAAGAAGAAACATAAACAAATATTAGTTATCAGATTTATTATTCTGTTGTTTTCGCCTTAGAATGTATACAGATTAAAAGACAATACATATAACAGATATCGGCTTTAAAATCTCATTAGCAAACTATAAAAAGAAACCTTACAATATAATAAACATATTTTTAAAATCCTATTTTCCGATTGCATTTATTTAATAAGAAGAAATTATATTTATAAGAACTATTGCACATCAAAAATTAAAACTTTAAATGGTTCGCAATTAGCAAAACCTATTTAATAAGTAAAAGAGTGGTATTTCTTTCAAAATATAATGTGTTTTTAGAAATAATTGACAGCTTACACCGTAAAAGTGAAGATTATTTTTTAAAAAATAAGTCATTTAAATATACAACAGAAATTCTAGAATGAACAAAAAAATCCAGTATTTTCTTAATATTTTTCAAATTCTGATTAAATTGATCTCAAATGTTAGATTGGCCAAAAAGAGAATGATAGATAAAAGGATTGTTTTATCATAAAAAGACGAACCTGGGTAAGCATAACTTATCCTGATAGATTTATGTTTTTAACTGGTGGCGATTTTATAGTAAATTTAGCAAAACGGATAAATTAAAAAACTTCGCTGTAACTGTTTTATCAAAAAACATAAAATTTGCAGGGTCTACTTTTAGATGAGGCATGTGCAGTAATGCACAGTGCTATGGACACGAGCATTGTAAATATTTCAGATTCACATGCAAATTTGCCAGCGTATCATAATGAAACGGTAGCTGGCATATTGGGGATTCAATTTAAATGCTCTTCGTAGACACTGAATATGCAGATAGTATGGGAATGGCCGTAGAAAATACTTTTTTATTGGCATTTTTAAAAGAATTTTCATAAAATAATACTAACAGTATTATAATCCAAATAGGAAAAATCGTAATAAAAAAATGAATACATTTTAGATTGCACTCTTAAAAGTATGTCCAAACTGAAAAATATTTACATATATATCTTATTAAGAGAGTATGTATTTCTTTTTAGCAATGGTTTGGACAATTTCAACGAAATGTAAATAGTAGGATGGATACAAAGTTTCAATAACAATCACAAAAAAACACGGTTGAGCTGAAATAAAATGTTCTTCTAAACTCTTTACGAAATAAAATATTCAAATGATAACTTTTAATTCTTGGTTTAAAAGCATTATTTTTAAAAATAAAACACTTTATGCTCTTAATTTCATATGATCAAATGATCAATGTACAAATCAATACAGTTGGTTATAAGAAAATAAGTTAGAATTACATGTTTAACGAAAATAGAGCGGTATACGATCACTTCAAATATATATCGATATCAAATTTAAATACTTTATATAATATTTAATTTAATGATTGCGAAAATATCTATTATACTCAAACAACTACTAATAAAAATCTACCTTTATGATTACACATACTGTTTTTGTAATGTTTATGTTAGTGGCTTAAATCTGTAATTATTCAATATTTACATATGTAGAGATGTCGTAGCAGTGAATTATTGGTGGAGAATTGTCAGCAGGTTATTATCGTAGACCTATAAAATAAGCTCTATTTAATATTAATATGTTACAATTTTTTATAACTTGAACATACCACAACAATAAATTTGTTTTAAAAAAATGCTACTTCGATATTACCATTTCACTTTCATCGAATTAATGATCTTTCTCCTGACACGATGTACATATTATACGTAAACAAATTCCGAAAACGTTCTATTAATAAATGCGTTGACATGTGACTTAAAAGTTCGGGTGAGTTTTGACTTATGGTTTTAATGAACGGATAGAAAAATTAAGACGCATAGTATGTTAGAAAGATAAATTCTTTTGAAGATGTTTTGCAATTAGGAACACATTTAGGGCCGCAACAAATCATGTTTACCGTGGAGAAAAATCGTAGCTAATTACTTATTGCGAAGCGAAATTGTCACACGGCGTTTCAGGAATTCGGCGTTAATACATTCCTTTCGATGGCTGGATCATTAGCTAAACGTGATTTATAGTACTTATTCAGAGAGTGTGAAATCTTTACTGACGCTGAAAAATGATTGTGGAAATAATAATGTAAATAAATTCAATGCACTAGAATCGCAGATGTTTTGTCAGATTTATAAATAAACTCAAATGATGTTCTGTTAATTTTGTTTGAACATAATAAATGGAAAGTCAAAGAATTTGAGAAAATCAAAATAAAACGTTATTTTTGCATATCAGCAACTTCTGATTTTACTTATATTTAAAATTTGTTTTCCATAATAAGCTTATTGCGTGAAAGCCATTTGATCGGTTATTTTATTTCTGAATTCTATCAGCTGTCAAAATATTATCTGTTGCCACAAATCATATTTTGAAATGATTTATGAAGTCGTATTTTTTTTAAAATTAGTAATGTTTTATATATTATATTAGTCATATAAACACGGCGTAGTGAGAATGAAAATCTAGCTCGTGACCATATTTTTCCACTTAATTATCATTGAAAAGGAATGTTGATTGTTTGACAAAGCAAAAGTCTTTTAAATACATACTGTTAAAAATCCGTTGGGAATTCGTAACATGTTGAGAGCAGACAGGATTTAACAAAAAAAATAATAATCATACCAAGTAGAAATTTGCAAACTATTCGTTTTATTCATTTTTCACAGACATCGTGTAATAATTAAACATTTAATATTCTAATAAATGATAATTCTCATGTAAACACACTTGAACCATTGAGGAGTGAAGTGAGCAACGAATCTAAATGGTATTTTTTTCTATTCTACTTTTAAGTACAATCACGTCATTAATTAGTATTTATGGATTGCGTGTTTTAGGGAGAAAACACTAAACTCTCTTGTTTTTTACAATACTTTGAGACATGTAGAATATTGCAACGCATCTACATATCTCATTTGTTCATAAAATACCACTTGATTTACTTCATGTTGCATTCATTTCCACTTTTATTTTTACCAAATTATAAAGTCACTGAAAAAAAGCTACATTGTTAATGAATCGATTCATTTAACTAAAATAACAGTATTTTATTTTTAAAAACAAAAAAATATTTTGAATACACAGAAACAAAGAGTCTTCCTTTTAGCCGACCTATAAACAACATAATGATGTTAAGCTGTTGTAATAAATAGTTTATTAAAATCCGTAGAGATTTTGACTTCAACACAACAAAACAGTTTTGATACATTTGAGCGAAAGCTTTTCCGTGTAAAACTTTTTGTGTAGTCCACGTACTGTGTGCTGTATTCATTCTCAAAATGTGACTTCTAAAGTTCTTTTACAAGAAAATTATATTCGATACTTTAGTTAAAATACTTTCATTTAAGAGTTTTTTTATCTTTTTTTTCAAGAACAATTCGAAGTAAGCTGACATTAATTGAGGAGAAAACATTCAAAATGTGATTTGTCATACAGGTACAGAGCTTGAGAAATTATGATTTGAGTGTTGGAGAAATCACGGTTTGCTTGAATGTGCCAATTTTATGATTTAATTTTTATAGAAAAAAACTTTTTTTGAACGCTAATTGTGATTTTCATTTATAGATTATATTATCAGAACTGATATTAAACGGCATTTTTCAAAATTTGTGTCAAAAAATTGTGGTTGTGTTCCCCATGTTATAATAAAATACAAACTGATTTATTTGAATCGGGTGGAAGGATGTCTACAAAGTAGAACTGTTCCATACATGATGTATGGAACAGTTCTGCTTTTGATACCAGTTCGACTCAATTACACTTTACTTTTATTACCTTTATACAAAATAGATCAAATCAAAAAACCGAGACTGAGGACAAAAAACCAAATTTTCTAATCAAAATTATTTGTTTATCTTAAAAAAAGTCGACGAAACCAACTCGTAAAATATTCCATGCAAGGAATTCATGCTATTATACCGAGTTCGATAGCATGTGATTGAAGTTATATTTGATTTTAAATTTTTAACTTTTGTAGATTTTTAATACAGTTTGGTAAGCCAGGCTGCTGAGTAAGTAAGTAACAACCTACCTCGCGAGGTGGCGTTAGATGCTCTATGCGCAGTGATTGCAGCCGGGCGCCGACATAAATTATTCTTTTATTTCAGGAGACGGTGATTCGTCGGAGAGTAGACGCCATCACTCTTCGAATAGGAGCCGTGGAGTTTCCATCCCCGCACTAAACCGACGATGAAAGATGCATGCCAAAAATGCGACGGCATCGCGGCGCGAGAGCACGATGTCTTTTACGTGGAATAATTTATACGCACGTGGAACGTTTTTGAGAAACTGCGAAGTTTATTTTTTTTTGGTTTATGGTGTTTGTGTTTTAGCCTAGTTTCGTGTTTTTTTTTGACAAGGATGTGATCTACATATTGTTCTATATTCTGCAGAAAGCACACACCGTTAAAGGCATTTTCATCCGTTGGACTACATATCGTATATAGCAATATATATATTTTGGCGCATAAGAATAAATACGGAAAAATATGATTCGTTAAACGAATTAGTCGCATACACAATTTAGGCAACCATTCTTACACTTTTTAATGGTCACATAAACAATAATGTATAGAATTTTTGTACAATAATAATGCAGGACAATTTAAAATCGAATTTTATTAAAATGTTGCAAGTAAATCTTTAGTCTATGCAAACAACTTTAAACTTCTCAGGAGTCAGGACTATAATATATTTTATCATGACAAACTTCACATTGAAATTAATTTATCACTTACATATTGTGAGTTACTTAAAACTTATGAACTTTAGATTTATTTAACTTAAAATAATGTAAATTGAATAAATTGCTTAAGAAATTCTTTTGTTTCCCTTTTCCTGATCGCAAATTTCACATGATTTTCATACATCAAACTTAAAAGCTTACTTTATATATACTATATTATTACAATGGATTTCTACCAAGTAAATGCCAATTCAATCACTAAATTTAGATACGTATTCGGCATTTGCAGCTTACATCTTTTTGATAGAACGTGTATTTAAATGTATATAATATATAGCGATTTTCAAAAAAAAGCTGCTTTGATAAAACTGCGGGCTACGTCCATTTTTCATTCTACAGTCGATATATCAGGGTAATTTGGTCCTTTAAAAATTTAGTTAAGTATTTGATCACAACGACAAAATAAAATACGTTTTTTTTATTAGAAAACATTAAGTAAGTAGTTAGAATACTTTAAATTTGAAATTGGCAAGAATATTATATAAACCTAAAGGTAAAACTGAATTCATTTGACTCCAAGTGACTCAAAAGTCAGTTTGATTAAATGTAAAAATAATCCATTCTCGAGAGTAAAAAGCCTCATCATAAGATTTTCGGTAGTAAATTACCCCTCGTTTCGTCTTCGTTCATGTAAGATTGCCCAATGTCCTGAGGATGACAATTTAATGACAGCAATAAAGATTCTCGCTGTTTCTTAGTTTTCGTACAAGAAACTCGAATGTCCGGTAATACATCTAGTCGAATAAAAACACTTTCGGCGTCGCAAAAAGATTTGTAAACCCTTTTACCATGATCATTCCAACGTACTTCTATTCACCACGATAAACAACACAAATTTTATCATAAATGTAGTTACTTTTCTCTTTCAACGAAATAAATATTTAAAAAATACTTTCAGAAAACAAAGGATTAAGGTTAATTCGGCTCTAACATAGTGTATGTTGTGAAACTAGTGGTGGACTGCCAATACGTTAACGAGGGGCTCCCTTAATCTCAAAGCAATTCTCGGTGTTCCGGGGAAGAAGTATTTTTTTTTATCACTCCTATGCAATCATATGCAATACCAAAATCAGCAAACGGTTGTTAATTAATACACTTATATGTAACAATATGCAATTTACCGTAAACTTATCAATCTAAATGGCTACAAATGTACTACTGTGTATACTGAAGCTTTCGATAATATAATATCTAAGTCAAAAATTGCAGTTATACACTTATTTGATCTGAGAATACTGTTTTCTCTTAAATTAACAAGGGGCTCGCCGGACTTAGTAAAATTTAACAAGGGGCTCGCTCGAGTCCCTGCGAGCCCCTTCTAGTCAACCCATGTGTGAAACCTTAAATAATGCGATGATTTTCTACAGACGATAGTAAAAAATACGACATCACGAATATTGGGGTTTAAAAATCATAAATTAATTCAGCCGTAAATGTTTGGGAGCGGTGAAAAATACTTAAAGTATATGACTTATAGACAGTGATTTATAATCCGACTGTTTTTTACCACTATCATGTCTTAAAAAAAATAATTATCGTAGGCTGAAGGTTTTCTGTTTAAAGCGTTCAAATTGTACAAGTTTCCATTAGTGCAGACTCAGTTAAAGCCATCGGGCTTTTGAATGAATCATTTAATTGCATACATTATTTCCAGTTTTCTACTTACTAAAATAATATTTTTTTTGAAAGATTTATGAATTCGGAAAAAAATTATATACCACATCAATGATACAATATTGGATGAAGAATTAAAAAAATATTTTTGAGGTAGAGAAAAATCTAATTTGAACTTTATGAAAACTCACCATGGCTCAAATAGCTACTTAAATTTTTGTTGAAACGCAAACAAAAAAGAAAACTTGTAAGCAGATTTCTCGTATTTATTCAAGCAAATTAGGTTGTTCGCTGAGCTAATAATTCCGGTAGGTATCTCTTGTAGACGTTTATTTTCATAAGATTCGTAATAAAGTTGACGAGAAACATTTTTAGTCTAAAAATACATCCCGTGTCAATTCAGTAAATTGTGGAGTTGCTTAACTTAATACTTGTTTAAACAGTCAATATTATTGGAAAAGCAATGGTTTGCGACATTAATTTTTAAATCAAACCTTCTTGATAAATTTAATTTAGGCTTACTAAAAACTGAAAAATTCTTTAACGAAATTGTGCTCTTTTTATTATTTATTATACATAGATTCTAAAGCTTTTTTAGGGTGTTCACTGTCCATACAAGGAGGAAAGGCATTATGTTCAAAATATAAAATACTAATATTGCGAATTATACTTTTATTAATAATATCAGAACCGGTTTCGCTCAAAGAGCATTCCCACCTGACAATGCTCGTCATCTTATTAAATAAAAGTAGAATTAGTAAAATTGGGTATTTTGTGTTTGGAATAGATTTTAAAGTAATAAAAAAGTTGAAAACAAAATAGAGACAAACAACTCAATGTCTTCTAATACATATAATTTAGAAAAGTCTACAATGAGGTCTTTTAATTTTTTTTAGAAAGCATAAAGAGATTTTAAATTTTGATTATTCTAGAAAAAAATATCAATCATTATAATATAGCAACGCAAATAGCGACGTTCAAAGGACTTTCTTCTACTAGATTTCGTGGTAAAGAATTCGTAAATAATCAATCAATTATGCATTTTAATTCAAAATGTATCGATGCCTATGATGTTTTCAACTACCAAAATTATATATAAAAAATATTTTTTTACAATAAACTTATAATAACATTTTCTTCATTCTTTGCCCAATATGACTCGATTTCGTAAACATATTATTTTGAATTATTTACTTCTTCCATGATAAGTTTATCATTTCGGATAAACACCAACTTAAAAATGTATTTATTATGAAGTTGTGCATTTTTCATTTAAGAAATCCGGTGATGTTCTCTTAGTAAATGGAGTATACTTAAAACACTGTGTGTAATAGCGTCATATACATATATATTATTTGAACGTAAACAATCCTGTAATAAAATCGTTTATTACTTGTGAAATAGATTTAATATTCTTTTGTACGGGCGCAATATTTAAATATCCTTACCTTCTTGGTCTCTGTGGGGATCGTCAGCACAGAGTCCTCCTGTGCATGCTATGAGCTGAACGGCTCTTCCTGAGCATGATGCCTCACCACCGCTTCCTCCGGTGCACATTCTTCTTCTCGCCTGTCTGCAGTCCCGTCCACAGCGTGACCATTCTGACCACAAAGACCATCGGCCACCCACTCCTGATATTTGAAAGGCTTACTGTACTACTACAAGTATACAAACTAAAATATTTGTAAAAAAAAACACTTCTTTTTTTTAACACTAAAGATTGGAAAAAAATGATCGTTTTGTAGTTTATTTTAGAAACTTTTAATAAATAAATATTTTTCTTTTAAAGCTTAGTGTATGACGGTATACAAATCAAAGTATTTTCTTTAAGTAATTTCTGCATTTTTTTAAAAATCAGTTTATAGCTATTTAGGCGTCTGCCATCGTCAGAACTATGTTTAAACCTTCATTATAATGCATAACTAAATACTTTGCTTTTTTTACCGTATTACAACGGAGTTCTACCAAGTAAATGCCAATTCAGTCAATACTTAGTGTATAAGATATTTTAACAATATAATATGCACTGAAATATTTATTATTTAATATTGCAGCTGGTTTTGCTGGGATTATTAGAGTATTAAAATTATTTAAATATTTAATGAAACTGGTCACGATATTTCCAGTTAAATTATGAGGTCTACATATTTTCTGAATGTTAAAATTCCGTTTTTTAGAATAACATATAAAATATGATGTAATATTTGACCTAGTATATTTGGCCTGGTTAGTGGAAGATAATTAAAAGCCGGTATCATTATAATTAACGTTTACGGAGGATGCAGGAATAAATACAACATACTTAAGTGAAATAAAGTGACTTTGTATATTGCCTCTTAAGAAACACAATTACAGGTAGTCATAAGACACCTACATTTTGTTGAATCTTTCGCTTGTTTATAAATATAACATAATACAATACGATAATTGTTAGTTAGTCATACATACCCATAAGTGATTCTGTTTTATCGTATGATAGTGTGTCAAACGAATATCCATCTAAGTCCAACGGTTCGAGTTAAGCATTACAACGAAAGAAATATGTGTTTTTATTATGTAGTCAAAGTAATAATAAATTATAAAATATTTATAGAGAATTAGTGATTAAAAAATAAATACAAACATGAGAAATAAAATTTATGTGGATTGTTGAATATCAATGAATAAACAACCACATAAATCCCCTTTGAAAACTGATAAATATTAATTTGTAACATATAAAATAATTCAGTCTTATCATTTAGAAAAATAAGCGGTAAGAGTTCCGCATGGTGATTACAAGAAGTCCTCAAGTCTTGAGAAGATCAGTATTAAATATCGATTTTGATATGAATGTTTGCTCTTTGGGTTAATTGAAACAATATCTTCCAAGTGTTATACAACTGAATGCATATTTACGCATTGGAAATTAATTGTAATAACACGAAATATTAATTAAGCCTGCGACTCTAACTTTAAGATATAGGTTTCACTATTCAACCAACAACGTGGATTGAAAGATGAAGATCTTATTCAAATTCATCTTATAAGTAGGGTAGATACTTATGGTATATACCGTACCGTTGTGACATGGCAAGCAGTCCTGAGATCGCTGAAGAGCTGGTCCGACGCAAGCTTGTCCTCCATTTATTGGTTGCGGATTGGTGCATGACCTCGTTCTTCTTTGACCCTGAGCAGCTTCTCCGGGACATCTGCATTCCGACCATTGCGACCACGCTGTCCAGCCACCGTTTTCTGGTGAACGATTTTCAAAATTATAAATTCAATATTGTCCATTCCCGGAATCCCGGGATTGATAAAATATGATTACAAAAAGGGTCCGGGATTGGATTCCTTAAGTTAATTACATATTATGAATCGGTTTATCTGACGATGCTCCTCAACTGAGAAAATCGCGTGTCATTTATGGAAAAAACAAAAAAATATTTATTTTAATTTGATATATGCCTATTGTATTAAAAAAATAAGTTATAATGAAGTGTAATATAATAATAAGTAGAAACAGCTGTTGAATTTATTACGAGAAAAAGATTTTATGAATGTTGAATAGAACCGTAAAATATTATGTACATAAATTGAGTGTTTGTTATTCACAAATAAATAAATACAATTTCATAAGCGGTGACAAGTGTCTTATTCAGAGAATGACAATATTTTGAAAGAATCTGCGTCGTTACAGAAAATAGCAGAGATGTTGAATAAAAACAAAAGAATCGCTTGCGTGCGTAATCGTAATCACAGTTCAGACAGTTCAATTTAAGTTTAACTCGAGATTGAGACTTGTTTTTAAAAAAGCTCTTTCTCATAATGTTTGTCTTGTAAAGCTGTTTTTGTTTACGGATGGAATCATTAATTTTTAAGTGACAGGTTTTCTAAAATATATTGTCAGCTTATGGCAGGCCATTATATTTCAGTGTTCCATAAATAATACAACAGTTACAAATTTTGTGTCACTTGACAGGTTGTTTTTGTGAACTAGATTTGAAATTCTACGAAAGTTATGTAATTGACGTGGTTTTGATTATTTTTGTGGGACTCGCAAAACATCTTAATTTTATTTCTTGGGCGGTTCCCGATTTCGGAAAATTATTTTCGTTATAGTGAAAGAGTATTGAAGCAGTTTACCGAAAAGTGATAAATATAACAATTGATATCATTTAGCTCTGTACCAAACGTGCATTTCAATATATCGGCTAAAGTTGCAAAGAAATAAAGATGACATAAATAAGGTTAGTAAGTATACAATCAGATGTATTTGTATGAAATCAATTAGTTGATGCATTTATTATACCAGTTTAGCAGAAACAGTATTTTTTAATGGAAATAAAAATAAATGCAGATTTAAAGGAGGGCAGTTGTTCCTGTCTATTAATTTCCAACATAATTTGTTTAAGATCAGCATAAATACATGTATATTTTGATTTTGGATTTTTTCATATAATGTTATAAAAAATAGAGGTTTAAGGCTCTATCTATCCTAAAATATCAAATATTAAATTTTCTGCTTACTCAGAACTGTTCATTTGTGACTTAACAATATTTTCCAGGACGGAGACGATATTGTATACAAATATAATATTAATATAAGTGCTTTTACCTAGAGTCGTAGTTATAATATGTGCTCAAAAATAAGCATACTATTTTAAAAAAATAATCTTAAATGGTAAAAAGAAAAACTATAATTCAGATCAAACCTCCAGTGAAAAAAATTATGAGTAGAAAGGCTATAAATATGCTTAAATAGAAAATGGTAGACCAGATATTATAAAAACGAGACAATAGCTGTACAATGTCAGTACTCAATTGAATTCCAAAAATATTTCACAGATAATAATCGCAAGAGGTTTGAGAGAATAAGGAGAAAGACAGATGCTGATAGAAATTTATCTAGTGAATGATTATATTATTATAAAAATACATATATATTTATTTGAGAGAAAATAGGATATTTAATTCATATTAAGACTTACGTATTATATAAAACCTTGTTCTTGGCATTTGAACAAATGGCAACGAAATGGATATAACGATCTTTAGTGCATAGCACATGGAGTTTTGTTTACAAATTAATCACCATGCCATCAGCAATCATTTGCCCTTTAGCAGAACTAACGCCTACGTTGATTTAAGCTTATATTATATATTTCCGTACATAAATGATGGCATCCCAACGAAGACGTATTGATCACAATATTATGAAACATGGATGTTAGTCAACTGATTTATTTTGTCACTGAGGTTAAAAATGTGAGTTTATAAAGCACTTTTTTACACATTATTTTAACAGTGAAAGGAAAAATGCTGAAAGCGTCACAAACTCACATGCTTCTAGATTTAGAAATAATTTGTGAATCTGATTCAGTTCAGTACTGCAGGTCTACTAATTATACTAGTAAAACAGCTTGTATGGCATGGAGGATAAATAAACATGCCTTTTATTTAAAATTGAAGTAATAAAACTGTGTCGTAAGAATAAAATAACTATTTAATATTTGTGAGTTACTGTGAAACTGAACGTACCATAAACAGTCAACAGTGCTGGTTCAGATATTCTTTTCCCTGCGACATTTTCTGCAATGCAACTGTAGTTGGCCATGTCCTGTAAAACATCAATTTGGATTACTTATGTAATATTTAGGCTCTTCTTCAATTTTAGTTAAACTCTCATTTTGTTATTATGTATTATTTATGTTACGAAATTTTTATGTTACTTTATTTTTTGAAATCTATATTTGTAAATAAATTGCGGCTTAGAGTGGTGTTCAGACGTATTATCCCAGAAATAGCAACCGACAAAGAGTGATTTTTAATAGATAAATATTTAAAAAAATAGTTTTTTTTCTACATAATAGCTTTTCACCAAGAATTTAAAGTGAATTCATTAAAATTGATGAGTTGACAATTGTATGAAAAAATCAAGGTTCTATTTATTAATGTTATACCAGTACTATTCATGTTTGTTCATTAAATTTTGTATGTCTTCATCAATTCTTAGCTACCTGTAGGGCTGCTTGTGAGACAAGGAGGTGTCCTTCAGCAGAAACCAGCAATGTAGATGAAGCAGACGAAATCGTAGGAAGAGGTGAACCATTCTTGAGCCAATGAAGTTGAGCTGGTGGAGCACCAGATGGACCAATGCAGCGCATTGCGGTTTGTCCGTAGACTTCTACACTGGTTGCCATCGGTGGGGATAGGAACTGTTTTCGAATGTCTGAAAATAAAAGTGATTTACACGATTAGATGAAAGCAAGAAATGTAAAATAATAAATATAATAAAGCAACAAATAACAAATAAAAGATTTTAAAACATAACTAAATAAATAACGGAGTTTTTCTCATGTGTATTTTTTTTCTTTTATTAGCACATTTTCGATAAAAATGAAAGAAACTAATTCGCTGGATTTTACTAACTGTTTTATATGTATTTATATTATTTCTACACATTTTAAACGATAGAAACTATTGAACAATCAATGAAATTTAAACATAGGAGTGTGTTTTAATTTAACAACACAAACAGAACCACAATCGTAAAGTTTTTCATCAGTGAGTATTTGTTTGCTTTCATAGTTGGCATAAATTCTATTATATTCATGCATAGTTATGAAGTTTGTTTGCTACAAGTTTTCTCTGCTAAAAACTAACCCTATAAATACTGCATTGTCAGAATGAGTTGGCAAAGCCCCCGTTTGTTGGAATTCAAAACAATAATAATCCAGGCGTAATCAATGAATGAATTTAATCGAACCCCATTGTTATGGGCACAATTAAATTTTACGCGATATCGAGAATTTCGCGGGAAGCTTTTGTACGACAGCTCCATTCGAACTGGAATTCGAACATAAATCAGAATAATTTATACACAAATGGCAATAGAATTCCTTAATCCCTTTGGGCTATAGCTTATGATATGCGAGTAAAACAAACAGTAAAAAAATACACAGCGAAAAGATTGAATCAGATGGAATTTTTGTAGGGGAAAATATTTTTATAGGATTGAAAATTTACAGTGGGTTTAAATTCACTCTAATCCCAATGTTTTGTTCGATTTAATCTAGACATTGTTACTTTCCGTGCCACATTCAAATAAAAATTTACATGGAAAGCCACGATTTTTTTTCCGTAATAGAACAATAATTTGACTGTCATATATACGTGTAGATGTTTGTTTTTGAAAACTCACGTAGTCGACGACGTTATGGTCGCCTGGAGCTTGAAAAAAAACTAAACACACATTTCTTATAAAGCCTTCTTGCTTTTTGTCACTTAAATATATTTAATAAAATTACCTACAAGCTTAACCATTAAGCCATTATTACTTGCAAAGTACGCATATATTATTTACATGGGTAAAAAAAACAAGTAGTGAAAAAAGTTACATTCTTAGAAGTATTTCTGTTGCACTAAAAATACATCACTGTTTGGACAAGAATATAAATAGTTTTTAAATATGTTAATAAATAATTAACTACGCGTCGTCCGACTTGATTTGAATCCCCGATTAGGAAAATGCATAGATTGGTATTTTTTTTTTATCCCAAATCAGGAATACCCAACCCTGTTTCGGAAAGACCTGCGGACCGATTTCTATACAATCGCCAACATTGGCCCGTAACATTTTTTTGTTATTAACGCGATCTTATACTGAAGTAGGTTGGCTCAGTAAAGGTAAAGTTATAAAAAGATGCCTACATGAAGAAATAAAAACACTGAACAACGGAAAAAATTAAAATTTTGTTCATTTAACTTATGCTTATATTTAGCTGGCTGGTGGATTTGGGTGTTCACACAGACATTATGGGTAAATTAAATTCTTTAAACTTGCAGTTGCAATGAAAAAACAAAAGTTTTGCTGAAATAATAAGTCATGTAAACTCGTTTAAAGAAAAAATAGTTTTGTGGATATCACATTTGTATATTTTATGTGTAATCCTTGTCCAATAATAAATATTCTTACAGAAAATAGTTGGTGCCCAATATTTTAGAACGCGCTCTAGGGTCCAAAAAGGTTTGGTACCCCCGACCTAAAGCAAGGATGTGATCCAGAAATCGAGACATATGTAAAGCTATTACTAGTAACGCTTTGACTAAAACAGTGCTTCGCAACATTTCCTACCCACGGCACACCAATGAATATCAATTATGAAACGGACTTATATAGGAATAACATTAGTCACTTTTAATGTGTTTACTGGCAATTTTTGGGGAAAGGCATGAAATTCAAGATAAAATGCACATTTATACTAATTCAATTTTTATTTTATATGATCATGACCGGTTTTGCTCATGACGAGCATTATCATAGCAATGCTCGTCAACTGCGAAACCGGTCCTGAGTAAAAATGACTGTTTTATTTTTTAGAATAACATAACCCGTGCTGTCAAAATAATATAACTAGGCAGAGGATTGGATAAAAGAGACAAATTATTTGATTATTTTTACTTAGACGCATTGCACTTCGGTACACCTCGCAGTACTTTCTTGGCACGTTCATTTTCTTAGGCACAACAGTTGCGGAGCACTAGCTTGGAAGATTAACTAAAGAAGATAAGTGGTTGACTTTCAAACAGTTTTCGTTCAAAATAATCTGTTGGTATGTTCCAATACGAGTACATATCATACCTCACACTGAAAATGGATTTCAATGTTTATATTTACTTTCAGTGTCATTTATCTTTTCCTATATTCTAATCGCTTAAAATATTATATTGAAAGAATTTATTATTATTTGTACATGCATGTAAATATCGTGTCCCTCAACAATTACTACACTTAAAAAATATATTTAATCAACCCTTGTGGTTAAATATTTTTGTCAAATAACAAATCGTTGAATAATATTTAACATGTAATCATTGTATTGATTCTGTGCATTATGATTACACATACTCTAAATATTAATGAACCAAATATGTATTTATTATTATAGAATTAAACCTAATTCGTTTGACCTGAATAAAACTTCCTTTGTATTGAATTGTATCTAACAACATTCAAATTGACGTATCAGCTGGTTTGTGAACATGACAAATAGATTTCGATTTTATGAAGGTTTTTATAATGCCTAGTCAATAATAAATATGAAATTTGTCTTCATAACACACAGTATCGCGTGTGTATAATATTACATACTACAATTACTTATACAGAATTAAGTTACATATCATTGTGTGGCTACTAGATATACATATAGAGTACGCTACTGTCTCTTTCGATACATAAAATATATATATAGAAAACGATCAAAATTATAGTATTATAAGTAATGTAATAAATAAAGTATTATAAATAAGTATAAATTAATTAACTAAAATGTTTTCGAAATTAGGTTTAGCAAGATTTTATCAATCACACGAATGATTTTTTCAATAATAAATGTCTTAAAATCTGAATCGTTTCAATCACCCCTTCTTAAACAAGTACTTTTTCACTTTAGTAAGTATATAAATACTTTTGTTCAATAATTTATTAATTATTATTATTAAGTACGTTCAGCCGCCGATATTGACTATTTTCCTATATTTTTATTGTTATTTTAATTTATTGTTAATTTGTTTTGATTCGGCAAAGTTTCATAATTTTATGAAAACTTTAATTAAAAATAATTATTTAAAAAACACAATGATTAAAATTGTTTTCTTTTAACAAAACCTATTATCGACATCAGTGACCTAAAACAGATTGAAGTTTTTATTCAACTCAATAAAAAAACAGTAACATTATTACTTTTAAAACTAGTAGATATGTTTTTAATCGTGTTTTCATATTAAAGCTTAAATAAAAGGTACTATTTAAAAAACTAAATATAAATTTAAATAATAAAAAAAAACAATAAAATACATTAGATCTTTATTGTCTAATAAGAATGAATCGAAAATAAAACACTTTTAATTATATTGTACAGATGCCGCTATTTAGAATGCTTACCGTGAACGTTATCAAGTTTTGAAATGTTAATAAACAAAGCCACAATACCACGAAACAAAATAAAAGTTTACGCTTTAATTAAACGCTCGGAAACCTAAAAAGTGAATTCTTAAACTTTTAAGATCATTAAAAACAGATTTCTGAGTTATTTTTAACAGATTAAATTCCCGGCAGAGCAAACACCAGACATCCGAAAGCTTACTTAAATCTTTTCTTAATTTATTTAGCTCAATTGAGTTTACTTTGTTATTCCGAGATGCAATCACGGTAAGGAACATGCTATGGTACGTAATTCCTCGCGTGTTTCATTCTCATGTGAATGTGATATCTTAAGTTTGTACGATTGAATTCGACTAACAACTTAAACAAAACTACAAGACGTTATAAAAGTTTCGTGCTTACACTGAAAAAAGGACGAAAGAGAAGCTCTGACGGGATCTTTTCGAATAAAGTAAGTAAATTGAATCTCGGAAATACGAGCAATATGTGTTCTTTGAATCCTGATATGCGAAAGAAATATATAAAATAACATACTAAGGTAATGTTTATTTGTTCTGTAGAACACTTTTTATTATTAAAGTTTGAATACTGCAAACAGTATATATAATATTATATTTATTTAAAAAATAATTATTTTTTTAGTGATAAGATAACTGATTAACAACAATCCAAATAAATATTGTATACGATGTACCGTTGTCTATGGTCGAATATATGAAATTTTAATTCAACACTAATTAAACATTATCTTTAAATATCAGGATCGGTTTTGCTTACAATGTTGTATTATCAAATAATCATGATATCGGTTTATACTTTCATCAGTTGATACTGCGTAAAATTAACACACAATGTGGACATTATTTAAAACAAGTGTTTTTTTTCTACATAATATAATTAATGCCTTTTCGCCGAGAATTGCAGGCGAAAACCTCAAAGTGATGATAGGCACTGATTAACAATGAATGCATATAATACAATAAATTATTATGATGATGAAATACATTTCATTATAATTTTTTGTCAAATGATTTTTTGGCGGACAGTTTTTGCCAATTGAACAGCTTGGTATGACTAAATCTGTACTTTTTTATTTTTATATTGTCAGTTTGAAGTAACATGTTACTTAGGAAAATATCATTATCCCTGAATATGGACATTTTCAAATAGGGTAAGGACACGTACATATATCTTATATTTTTCCGTTTACTGTTTTTTTTTGTTGCACAATTCATGGAATGTATTACCAGTGAAGAAAGCGAATTGGTATGTATTGCTTAACTTTAACAATAGTATTTTTATTTTTAATTACCAAAAACACATATATCTTTATATTTGTTACCAAAACTTCATTTTTTATTTATTTCCATCATCTTTGATGTGAAAAAAATAGTTTAGTGTATTGTAAAATATACGTGTTTCCGCATTGAAACAATAAATGAGAAAAAGAAAATTATTGTGTTTTAAAAAATATATTATATTTAAGTTGTATTTTATAGTACATTTTTCGATGGTTTTAAATTAATTTTATTTATGATTGATCTGTTTCACCTGCTTGATTTAAATGTGACTTAGCGATTGGTAAAACGAATTGTCTAATAATGTAATTTGAATACTGTTGCGTAGCAAAACGCAAATCGTGCTTCAATTTAAATGCAAAATATTATGAAAATAAGAAATTTCGACATTGAATGGCAGGTAATTACCGGTGCGAACCTCCAGGCCTTAAAATACTTCGTACAACCGTTTTATGAAATGCCATTCCTGGACGAGTATTTATGCGTGGACTTCCTCATTGACTTGAGAAATATTCGTAATTATTATTATCGCCTTAACCTACATAATATTCTCTTTTAAATTATATTTTAATAATATCCCGAAGGTAAAGTGTACATACTTTCAATGTATTTTTAGAATAATATAATATATTCCAGGGCTGTGGAGTCGCGGGGAAAAAAGACGACTACGAATCCGACTCTAGCTTTAAAATAATTAACGACTCCGACTCCGAGGAATTTTTTCAATAATTTTATTTTAACTTATATATATATATGTATACCATCAGATCATCTTAAGTCAGCCAAGCATGAAATGTTAACACTTTTGACTATTTTTCTTAAAAATACACATCGAGCTGCTCATTTTTCACGACTCCGAATCCGACTCCACAGCCCTGATATATTCACTAAAATACAAATGATCTATAACGTAGGCTTTATAAGTAGGCAATCAATTAAATAATTTCGTAAACATATTTTTGTTTAAATATAAACCTTCAATTTAACACTGTTGAGAATATTAAACATTTTTGGATAAATAATTTTACAGCTGTTTAAAATTCTATTAGCTACATGTACGGGAGGGTTAGTAAAACTTTTAATCATCTCTGCGAGCGACTTCATACATTCATCAGTCGTAGTGGTCGTATTGGTTCTTATGTGCTAAGCTGTTTTAAAAAGTAAAGTCATTCAAAGCACAATAAATTGTGTATGAAAGGGAAACACAATCGATAGATAATAAAAGACACACTCAATTATTCTTTTAAAGTATTTTAAACCAGTCGACCGCAGTCGATGTCGTGGTCACCCCTGATCTCTATGCCTTCGAACAGAAATCGATAAATTTACTGAAAAAATGCCGTTACTGTGATATAAATTTTAATATTTAAATACGTTACAAGTATTGTTAATATTTTTTTTATGATATATTATTACTTAAAAATGTATTGAGATTCATAATTATGTGGAACGAAAATCCTATGCAAATAAATGACACATATATGCTAAGGTTTAACATTTTGAATGTTAGAAAACGATACAATAAAAATGCCTAAACTGATAAAAATATTATACGGCTATATGCAAAAAATAAGGGTCTCTTCTAATTATTATTCTGTTGAGGCTTTTCAATTATTGAGCGAAACCACATCTTATTCTTTTATAGGGTTTGTCAAACTTTATTTCGCGGAACAATGGTGTGACGTTTTAAGTGATAAAGGTATCGTTAAAAAATATAAAGATTCAGCATTCTTATAATATTTTGTTTGATATTAAGAGAGTTGTGTGAGTTGGAGTCGCTAGAACTTAAAACATCGAAGTAAAGGAGTAATTTTACAATTTATTATTTGACGCTAGCTTATTTTTCTGTTTTAAAATTGCATTACCATAATAATGCACAATTTGTTTTTTTATCTTTAACTTATTTTTAACTAACACATGGTGGTTTGATACAAATACAGGATTTGTGAATTGATAAGCAGCGGGAAAACTTTAATTCATATTTAATAATGTAGTAAGTACTTATATATATGTTATAATTTATAAATCTTTTTGCAACAAGGATAACGAATAAAAAACATTAAATAAACTTTTCTTATTTGTCTACAACATTTTATTCATATCAATATTTAAATAGTTCGATTTCAAACGCCTTACAGCCCGGTAATAAAATGCAAACAAAAGATTTAACGATGCTGAGATATTTAATGAGATGACATTTTTATTTTGTAGATGGCATCAGGCGCCCTCTTGGAGCATTACTCGCAGTCCGGAAGCGATAAAAGAATGGGATAATAAAATTATAATTCATGCAAAAGGTTCACAATGTGGAATTCATTTGGACTTACATCGAACATTTTTTATTATATTGCTATACAATCGATAAGGTACTCTAGTTGTCAAATGCATCTTATTATTTTATAAGTGAATTAAAAAAATGGTAGCCTGAATACATAAATTGATTGGGAGACCGGACACGTTTAATTTAAAATAAGACAGCTAGTTAATTTTATTGTTGGTTTCATTATTTGAAACTTCATTTTACAAGGGTAATGATACAAAGTTTAAGTTAAAAGTGAACCTATTCTCTTTCATCGCATATTTATTTCTCTGTATACAAAGTTGTCGATCAATTGAAAACCTATGTGTCCAAATAATTCGGTTATTCGAATTCTTGATTTAAGGAATTTACTGTTTTTTTTCCACTTTGATTAAAAGCTAATTTTATAAAAAGAATATATTGTTGTAGTTATAGTAATTTTTTACCGACGAATAAATTATAAAAAATGCATAAACTTTATAAAAACGTGGAACGTCTAAATATTTAATAATTTTGTTACTCCACTTGTTATGATACAAATTATGACACATGTTTTACATCTCTATGAAGCATCTACTAACGGACTATCGGAAGTTTTACGAATAAGCAAGTGGAGTAACAAAGTTACCATATTGAATTATTTGTATATTAAAAATAATCTTTTACAACGTTACCGCCGAATCTATCGAACATACTTGTCTATAGTTCGTTAATTCTGTTAGATAAATACAATATAATAATTTATTGATCGCGTTTTGATTAACAACGTGAAGTGATCAAATAAAAATCGGTTTATGAAATCCTTTTTTCTGTAATCTGTATATATATAAATAGTTCACAAATAACTAGCGTAAATGTTTCGAGAGCCTAGAATTGGAGCCTATTCATGATGTCAATGTGAAAGTAATTCTTTTGCAAAATTAAATAAAATATATACTTGGAATTCCGAATAACTCTTAAATTTAATTATGAATGCGTCGCAATATGTTTGAATACACATTGGATAACTTAAACAAAAATTAACAATATAAATGGTAAAATAATGACCATTATATAAATCAAAAATATTATTAATAAAAAAAAAAAATGCTTTGATTATGTATACATTGTAATGGTTTAGCGTATCATACTATTAGCGTTTACCAATAGTCCGGCCATTGAGTGTGCTCCTGTTTTGAGTATTTCATATACTGAATTTAATCACGCAATGAAGATATCATTTTACTTTCTCTAATAAGAGATTCAAAACGAGGATTGTTACATTAAATTATTTATGGAAATATACTAGTTGGTTATTTTTGTAGATCGTATGTTGTGCACTAATAGGAAGATTTTATTTCCTTAAAGCGAAGTAAAAGAAACGTCCAGAATGATCTGTATGGCCGGGAACAGTAATTGGATAAGGTTCTCTTTCCTGTTTCTCACGAGTAGTGTTCTTGTGCAGTAGTTAATGTTGAGCACAGAACTGCATTTGAACTTTACCGTAGTGCTAACTAAATGTGACGCGATGCAGTATTTTTCCTGCTCTTGGATCTCTTCTAAACATCTACATTATGTTACTTAGCTAAGATGTGTTCGCGTGGAATTCAAGCAATGGAAAGATAAAATCTGTGTTTTGCAAAGGCTTTTAAAAAAAATCTTAATTAAGCAAGTTATCACTCGTATATCTTAAATATATCATATTTAATATTTAACGAGTAATTACTAAGGATGGTATTTCGATTCGAAAACCCTTTTAAAAAATATGAAATGAGAAAAATATATTTTAGATCAACTACGTAATTTGACCGTGGAAAGACAAATGGATGTATTTCAAAACAGCTTTTTTTAGTGCATGTTTTTTCTTGATACATGTTTCATCAACATAATGTAAGTTGCAAATGCCGAATAAGTATCTTAATTTAGTCTTTACGTTTTAATTTTTTTTTTTCTTAAATAGTTTATAAAATAAAAATTAGATTAAATCAATTAAGGACCAGTTTGTAAGTCTTCGTGCACTTCGAGGTTGTGTATGTTTCATAATTTACTTTAAGCCCAAATCATCAAAAAACTTTTTTTATGTCTCCTGTAATGTTTGTTATGTGTGGGCTACGTCCTTTTTTCTTTACACGGTCGATATATATTTTGAATGTGTGTAGCGTGTGTTTATGTATCGCACACACACTAACAGCTTAAAATTTTATTTAGAAAAGAATTGTTCAAATATTAACGCGATACAATTCATTGCAATAATTTATCTTATATTACAAAAAAACAATGATTGTCTATTTTTTGAGTAAAATCGTAGTTTCTATTTAAAAAAAGTGTTTGATTTATTAAAATGCAAAGAAATTGAGACTCAGTAATGTTTGTTAAGGTTTTATACATCGAAAGAATATCCAATTACGCAATGTTTTCTTAAAGAAAAATATATACACAACATTTATGCAGCGCATACAGAAAAGCATTTCTCACATTACACATTGCATAACAATCCCTGTTTAAAAGCTTATAATGGCGCATAATATTGTAAGTGAAGAGGTTTATTTTCTTGACTTGTGCATTAGTTAAAAATGCTTCCTGAGTAATTCGATCCTAATTCAAATAATCTCCCGCCTATCCTGCCGCTCGGTAGGTATAATCCGCCTACCCACTGCCCCTTAAACTCCCAGACATCCTAATTACGTGAGAGACCTCCAAACAAAAGGGAGACTTCGTGGCATATCTGAGCACGTAAAAGAGAAAATCCATCGCCTAAGCTAGTTTCATGTTATGAACAAAACGAAGAATGCTTTTCTCTTTAACAAGATTTGGTGAAAACTACTTATGTACTTTTCAGCGTTATCTATATAAGAGAGTTTATTACATTCTGAATACAATTTTATTAATTTATTTTACGTGATTTGTTGTAGAAACGTCACATTGAAATGTACGACAAAATATAATTTAATGCATACATCGCTAAAAGTATTTTTACAAACTTTTTATGTAACTAATAAGTTTTTTTAAAATGTAATATTGACACCCAACAGATATAAAAATGAAAATGGCGGTGTAATAATACAGCCTAGTTTGCCGCACTAGAAAATGTGCACCTTTAAAAATAGATGCACCAACCCTGTCCAACATCGTAAATTACCATGGTGAAAAATAAATTATTTTAAGTTTGTTTTTTATGTTACGTTGAGATTGTATTATTTATAGTCAGATAGAACAAAAATACCAAGGTAAAAAATATTTATTATATGGCATTTAAGAAAAAAATATAGTTATTTAGATCAATGAAATATTACTAAAGTAAGGACATTGTTAGCACATCAGTTTGTGTCTCTTCCAGTATAAGGAAACAAGGTCATTTTTTCAAATCAAAACTTCATTACCGTAAGTCTTAGACTGTAGTGAGTGCGATTATTTTAACCGACTTCAAAATACGGTAATTCTGTGACCTTTTTATACGCCACAGATCAAGAAAACCTTATGTTAAAATGTATTCTATAGTAGATTAATCAAATATAGTATATAATGGAAGATGCAATATTATAGAGAATGGCAAGCAACTTATTGTCGGTTAAGTTAGGATAAAAATTTCAACTGCAATATTATAATAAACAGGGAAGGTGTCTTCAAGACAATAATTAACCCAAATCCTCGGCTGTTGCAGTTGTGCGGCCTCGGGCATTGTCACTAGTAGCAGTACGTTTCTATTCAAAATTCAGGGGTGCACTAGAGAGCTCTTTTGATTAAAATTATTCTAAAACATATATTTATTTATTCAGAAAATTATTGTGGAACGCAATATTTCGTATTATTACTGTGCATATTACGTAAGAATTAAAGAGCACATAATTTGTAGGGCCTATTTTAACTATTGAGATATTTCATTTGTACGTAAATCTATGTAAAGCTCTAAATATAAATAAAGGGAACGAAAAGAACTATAATATTCATTTAAAATATTTTCAAGCAGGGTATACAAGAATAAAAATTGTTGTTGATTTTAGTCTATTGATTTAAAAATATTTCTACGAAACCATTAAAAGTCTTCTACAAAATGAATGTTTATCAAATATAATATTTTTTAAATATCTAGATCAGGGTTTCCCATTTTTTTTTGCAATTAAACTGAATTGGTTTTGCGTCAAACCTGTAACTGCACTTTGACTTTGTAAGTTGATTTTTTTTAACGTAAATCCTACATCGCATAAATAGGTTATAGAAAAAGGAAGTAAAACAATTATTACTTGTTTTGACTCATTGGGGGAATCTCCTAACAAACTCGCCTAGAATTAATAAAATGGCTGAACTTTTTATTTTTGCTCCAAACAGTATAATTTATCAAATTTTCATAGTTACTTGCGCTAAATTTTACTGTTACATATCAATGGACTCAAACATAGGAATCATCATTAATTTTTTTCAGAAATTGTTGTTATGTGAGTGTTTATGGAATATAGTTAAGGAAACCCTGGTCTAGATGATTGGCCAATGCATACGGCTATTAGGTATTGAAAGGTTTAATATTAATTATGTCATGCAAGAATTGTTGTCTCAACAAGAAAAACATAAAAACTACTATCAAATAGAGGTTTTAAATCAGAGAAAATATTATCACAAGAGTCTGACTCGGGCCTTAATCGCGATCGTCGTAACCGGTTTGTATTCGGTAGTGGTCGGTGGGGTAAGCTCGAACGAGTGCAGACCTCTAATAGTAAAATAATTTTGAATGGATTTCCTAAAACATTCCCAGTTCTATAAACCGATTTCTTTCTGACATTTGTTTTACAAAACTAAAGTTGTAGTAGTCGATTCCAAATTAGTAATAGCAATGCGTCTGCCCCTTGCAATAGAGCGGTGTAGGGGTGCGAGGCTTAGCGGTCTGAGGGCGATACTTGCAAGTCGGCTTAAGTTCTGAGGAAACTCACGAAAGTAATACCCTGTTGCTAGAATCAGCTTATTGGTTACGTCTAATCTGCGGGTTGCTTATTCCGACGGTACATTAATTATTTATTGTCTCTATTATTCTATAATTGTGTTTATCTCGGTTTATGTCTAATGATAATCAGTTATTGTTGAAAAACTTTAAAAAAAAGTGCTTAAATTATTTTATACTGTTATATCATTATAACTATTATATAATAAATTATTGAAATTAATTTTACTTTTTTTTATTAAGTTGAATAATATTTATTCATAAATTTTAATTGTTAAAACAAAAGTTTGTCATTTTAGGGATTTTAGTGAGCAATGTTGATAACTTTAATTTTCAACATCTTATTTTGTTGAACTACTTAAGTTTACCCTAACTTTAAGTTAGAACGCAAATGTTTAATACCTCGATCTGAGAACTATATTTTTAAGAATTATATATATAATAACTATATCAGCAATGACCTAGTCATCTCCATTAATTTCTATATATTTCATACTGGTAGGTTAATTTGAGAATTACAGTGAATTGTTGTGGTTTTAAAAAGCAAAGCTGTGGAGTCGTGTAAAAAAAAGACGACTCCGACTCCAACTCCAAAGAGATTTTTCGATAATTTCATTTTAACTTATATACATATATGTAATCCATCAGATCATTTTTAGTCAGCTAAGCATAAAATGTCAACACTTTGGCTTATTTTGTTTGAACACATATCATTAAATAAATTTTTCAAAAAAAAATCGAGCCGTTCATTTTTCACGACTCCGACTCCGGCCAAAATACCGCGGCTCCGCGACTCCGACTCCACAGTCCTGTTAAAAAGTTTACCAAAACAAACAGTTATGAAAATTTTAAAAGTAATATGATCTTAAAATAAATGCTTTTAAACACCCTCATTATTTTTTTTGCCCTTAGTTAATTTAGAGCTCTTTCAGGGCGGGGAGGTTACGTGTCAATTTTAACATGATGCAAAAAAATAATACATGTTACATATCCGGCCCAGAGGATTTATTGTGGGATAGTAAAAAAATGTTTCGTAATCTAACACGACATTAAATATCAGGTTAATAATTTAACATGACATAATGGAGCATAAATAAAGTAATATTAGTCGAAAGTGATTCTGTCACAAAATGCATAAAAACTCATGGCTATTAAAGTGATGTATCTTTTTATGATTTAACTAATATAAAAACATTTCTATACGTTTTTAAATAGTATATAAATATGTTAAGAATAGTTAAAAATGATAAATAATATTCGTTTACTTAACATAACTCAAACAATTAAAAATAATGATAAGTGTAAATGATATGGAGGCTTATATTACAAGACAATATGACACGTGATCTTCGAAGGTCTATTAAACTGTATCCGGATAAATGCTTACTATAATTTATAGCGTATGTTTGACCAATACAGGTTCAATTAATTCAAGTTGTTAGAGATACAACATTGAGTTCGTCCAATAAATAAATAAATACAAAGGATGAATTTTAAGACAAATATCATACAAAGTGGATAGATTTATGAATGAATTTTCTTGTCGATTTATATACGAATTCAAAACCATTTAATAGAATAGTTTTGAAATGTATTTTACTGATTGTTTGGTAATATAAATAAATTTCACAAGCTTATTTATTATAACAATTACTTTAAATTGATATTTGTACAATATGTACTTTTCCATGTATTGCGGCAGATGTTCAGTGACAGTAAAAAAAGTAACGAAAATTCATAAGACGTGACTTTGTTAACACCCCGACTGTTTTTGCGTTAATTACTTCGATTTAATGAATACAATTTATTTGAATGGAAAACGGTTCTCATTAGTCGATAACACTTTATCGAAGTGTTCGTACTTGATTTTAATATTTTTAGCTAAGAGAATTACGCGATTTATAATTACTGAGTGTTAGACAGATTCTTTTAATAGGTTGATCATTATAACTGAACCAGCTAGTTCCAGAGGGGGATATCCGGCCCACGATTGTTCAAAGGGCGGAGTAGAATAACTTCAAAATAACTTAAGCTATCTCGCTTCAAGAGATTCAGTTGTGTCCTTCTTTTCACTCAATAATAATAAAGAAATAAATCCAGCACAACATACTAATGCATTTTAATTTTTGAGTAATTTTTATTTTATATATATTATAATATAGAAAATGCGCCAAACGCTACAATGGTTGTATTTTAAGTTAAAAATCATTGTCATATCAGAGCAAAACCCTTCCCGAAATTCGTTATTTAAATTAATGTGATAATATACATATTCTAGCAAATTGCTAATAGAAAACATAATCTAGGTATTGCATCATCACTATTGATTGATTTATAATTAATTTAAGTGTTAGTTTAATGGCAAATATCTTAAATAATAATTCGTGGGTCGGAGTAAGTAATCAAATAAGTTAACAAAACATTGGAAATATGATATCAATGCCAATCAACTAAAAAAAGAATACTAGTTCAATATGTGTAGCCAGTAAAGTCATAGGTTTAAGTATTAAGAAATTGCATTCCCAGTCTTAACATATATTTAAGTTAACGAGATGTTTTGGCTGTATCTCAAAATGAAGATTTTTGATTTATTTACTACACACCCCGACCCAGAAATAGTTCAACATTTTCAATTTAAAAAAATCTAAATAGTAATGTGAATAATAATTGCGTATGGAAACATGATAATCATCAATGTCACGAAACAGGTTCTATACAGGTCCATCCCAGTAAAAATCACACGCGTAATAAATTATGAAATCGTTTTATTTTATTGACGAAAAAAATATTAATTCGTAAAAATACATTATCAACTTGAGAAACTCAAATTACAGTTTTTTTAAGATGAAACAAATAAGCTTGAGTTGTTCGAAATATTCGAATAAAAATAAAAGCAAATGATCGACTCAATCTATGAAAGGGGCGGTTTTATTTCTTTTACATAGTATGAATCAACATATGAATAAAATAGGGTTATTTATTACACCAGTGGTTTCCAACCTTTATGTTACTGCGCCTCCCTTTGAAGAAAAATAATATCTTCGCACCTCCCCATCATTTATTTCATATATAAATAAAGACACGTTTTAAAGGGTTAATAAATATTTTAGGCTGTTCGTGCCTCCCTTTGCAATAGTCCACGCCTCCCCAGAGAGGCGCGCCTCCCAGGTTGGAAATCGCTGTATTTTATCATACATTAGTTTGGGATGTTAACGCAGATTTTGTGTATTTATTCGTTATAATATAATATAACAAAATAGCTTCCTGCTTTGAAAAATATTATACTGAAAACTACTCCACCCCCATTTTGTTAGAAAATCCCACTAAATAAAGCAAATGAGATCCCTAAGGGCATATTAAGAGACTGGTTGGGATTCCAATGTTTCTTGAGAAAATATTCTGCTTAAATATTTGCAATATAAATATTTAAATTGTTTTCAAGTTCTTTTGTGGAATGGTAACAGGGGAAGGATTAGAACTGTCTGACGTTTAATAAGTAAAAATTGTTATTCACCCTTGTTATCAAACTCTACTTCATATTGTACCAATTTTAATTTTAATGTGTAAAATAAATAACGGACTGATAAAATTATTGCGTTACGTACTATCGTCACCGCACTGGCAGAAGTTGTTAAGAAGCACATCTATTATTCTGAGTAAACAACAAATGAGTGTGTGCTTTTAAGATAGAGTCACTAAATAGCCTCGATATTTTAGGTTAAAAAAATAATAACATCAAAATACAGTTGTATTTATACCGATCTGCCCCAAATAAAGTTTGAAATTTTTGGAGGACAATTTATTATTGCTCGTCTTTAAATCTACATTAATAACAATTACCGATAATTTAAGTTACTGTTTTTCCAAAACTTGTACAATAAATGCACCAATTAAGTTATACGAGACAAAGAATTGGCTTTTAAAAATCTCATTGTTTAATTGTATTACTTATTTACTTCTGCCAGGATGGTGAGTATATATAAGATCTAAAATTGAAGTTTGTTTCATATGACAAATAAATAAGCTTATGTATTCGTTTGTGTTCAACTTTTACTTCAAAGGCTTTAAGTTTCAACACTTTGCCGTTACAATTCAAACCACATTGTGTGTATGACAGTACAATTATTTTTTTTTATAATATAAAAGATGGAAACATTTAAAAATATGCCTAAACTGTTATAATATATCCATGTGACCCAATGGCGAATAAAGCACACAGGAGACCCCAGGCGCAATAAAATTTGGATGCCTTGATTTCGGACAACATAAAAACATCACATATTTCCATTTAAAAAAATATATATAAATACTAAAATCCGAACAAAAAGTATATAAGCTATTTTTGAGCCACCTAAGATTCGGAGGCCCAATGCGTGCACCTCATTCGCTCATACGGTAATCCGCCACTATTGTGACCCGCAGCCTCTTGATATTATGCTGAAAAGTTTCCTGGATCAAGCCCTGGTAAATATTAATACTGTTTTTTTTCTCGATTATTTAACATTGGAAATCTCGGGCATGGGTTATCAAGATGTTACAAGACCATTTTTTCCCGAATATTATTAGATTATTTCTCAGTTTATACTGGATACTGTATATTGCAAATGGAATAAAAAAAATCATTATTCAGCTGGCCAAAACGGGTAAATGTTTGAACTATGTGTTTATAATACATTTTGCAAAGTGCTACTAATTATTGTACTTTCCAGTCATTTGTACGTCTATGAAAATAAGGTAATAAATATTAGTTGTCATATTTGAAATTGGAACATTAGCAAACAAATTTAAGCACATATTCGATCGATCGACTGTTCAATAATTAATGTATCTTCGAAAAAGAATACTGATTTTCATTGTTTCATTATTACACAGACAATCAATATATTCTTAATAAATTGTATGTTACGAAACGTGAATTGTTTTTTAAAATCCGATTAACATTCAGTTCCCTCTATTTGAAGGAACTCGACGGTTTCAATAAAGGTGACTGCACGTGAAACGATAAAATCTTTTAAATTAGCCGCGAAACAATTGTCTTCGTGTTAGATAGGATCGCGGAGCCCTAAAAGTCTCACGGTTGTTCTTCGCGATAGGTGGTGTACTCGGTGACAACTCCTGCCGACGAGTAATTGTTTTACTCCAAACAAAATGGACTGCTTTATCACGACTAAAGTCGGTTAAAATACCAACATAATTAATCATAAAGGGTGGGCGGGAGACCCGAGACCCGATTCACGATGGTACAGAAGAAAGCGACAATAACGTAGTGGCGTGCAGTCAGGGGTAGTATTTTCATGCGCTATATACTGTCGTAAACAAATAAGACCACGCTGAAAGCAATATTCTGAGCAATGAAATTTAATTTCTTCCAACTACAACACCGTCAAACAAATATAAAAAAATAATATTGAGTCGTCAGAGTTTTTGCTTACGAAAGAAGCTTGGTACGTATATTCTTGACGGTAGATTTTACTTAAAATAATTAACTATTTTTGTTATTTGTGAATTATTTTACAATTTTAAAAACAATTTATATCAACGAAAGTTTCATCTATTGGTATACATTAAAAACAATGGTAAACTATTAATTTACATACTAAAATCCGTGCAATTGATAAGATCTAGATTTTTTTCACTAGAAATTTGAATACATATATCTCAATTATCAGTTGGTTAAACTTTGTTCCACTCTTCTTAATAAAGTAAAACAGTGTAATTTTTCATTCATATAAACTGAGGTGCAATATTTTGTTTGAAAACGATATTTAGCGAAAATAAATAGATTGAAACCACCATTTGTATTCTCCCATTCGTTAAAAATATAAAACTTTGAAACCTTTACAGATTTTTAATGTGAAAATATTACTTTTAGGGTGTTCACTGTCAATACTTGGTGGAAAAGCATTATATTAGTAAAAACACAATATTCCTTTGTACTTCATTCCACTTTATTTAATATGTCAGGACCGGTTTCGCTCATTACGAGCATCG